>OX031006.1:66755765-69155765 GCA_943735925.1 Pollenia amentaria
ATTTACTTAATTTTTGTCTTAATGAATGCAATTATTTCTGCTATGAGGGAAGGATACTACGTATGAAAAATGGACTTTTTATGGGTTCTAGCTTGGCGCCAATTTTGGTAGAAAGAGTACTTGAGGATGTTGTTGATCAGACATTGTTAAATCTTGATTTTTCTTGTTTATTTTGGTATTCATATGTGGATGATCATATAACAGCAATTCCAAATAATAAGATACATAATGTATTAAATAAATTAAATGAATATGATGATAAAATAAAGTTTACGGTAGAAACTGAACAAAATAATCAGTTAAACTACCTTGATATTACTATTCACCGTAAAAATAATGGAAACATCATAACAAATTGGTACCATAAATTAATTGCATCAAATCGCATTTTAAATTACTATTCAGCTCATCCATTACATATGAAACTGAACACGGTTAAAAATTTCATAAGAAAAGTATTTACTTTATCACATAAAGTTTTTTGGACAAGAAATTTAGTAAGAATTAAAAATATTCTTTCTAAAAATAACTATCCATATAAAGTTATTTATTGTTTAATTAACTCAGTTCAACAACAAAGGCGTAAACATAATAATAATAATTTAAATACAACAGGAATTAGTTACGAGTATTTGTCCACTAATGAGGATAATATACTAACTGATAATGAAACATCACCATCTCTAGTTAATTTTGCATCGATGACGTATGTTCCAGTTTTAACTGAAAATTTATCTAAAGCATGTAAATATTTCACGCCAAATGTAAAACTTGCTATGAAGCCATCAATAAAAGATAATAATAAAAAATTTTTCAAAAATCTAAAATATAAACTTAAAACTGGACAAAAATCTGATGTGGTATATAAAATAAATTGTAAGAATTGTAATGTGGTTTATATAGGAGAAACTACTCAAAAATTAATTAAAAGATTAAAACAACATGAAAATGATTGTAAAAGTTTGAAAGAAAAAATTAATTTATTAGCACTAGCTAAACATGCTAGATCAAACAAGCATGAGTTTGATTTTAATAATGCAACAATTCTGAAACAAGAAAGAAATAAATTTAAACTACAAGTTCATGAAGTTAATCAAATTGTAAAGTTTGAGCAACATGCATGTAATTATAAGAGTGATAAAAAAGATTATGTTAATACATATTGTAATTTAATAACTCTTTCAAAAAAGTAAATTATATATATATATAGTAGTATAGTAGGTTGTATTTGATTTAAATGTAATTATTGAAAATTTTATGAAGTTTTAGATTTTATTTTATTAATGTAATAAACATTTTTTTTTTTTTTTTTTTTTTTAAAACATATAAATTAGGTAAGATTTTTAAAATTGTTTAATTATAAATTTATGTTAATAATAAGAATTATCATTGTATATAATATAGATCCTGAAGATGAACTGTTAGTTCGAAATATATAGATCAAGAAGAAAAAAATACAATGATGTGTTTTATTTATAAGGATTAAGAAGAGGCAATACAAAAGCAAAATGAAACAAAAATAACATTCTGAAAACAGCTGAAAAATCGAAAAATATTTAATTAACCTTGAAGCCTGTTGAATTTACGTATTAATTTTGTTATTATTCATCAAAAATATTAATCCAACCGTGTTTTTGATAGAATTTCTGCTAAAGTTTTAATAACAAAAATAACATTCTGAAAACAGCTGAAAAATCGAAAAATATTTAATTAACCTTGAAGCCTGTTGAATTTACGTATTAATTTTGTTATTATTCATCAAAAATATTAATCCAACCGTGTTTTTGATAGAATTTCTGCTAAAGTTTTAATAACAAAAATAACATTCTGAAAACAGCTGAAAAATCGGAAAATATTTAATTAACCTTGAAGCCTGTTGAATTTACGTATTAATTTTGTTATTATTCATCAAAAATATTAATCCAACCGTGTTTTTGATAGAATTTCTGCTAAAGTTTTAATAACAAAAATAACATTCTGAAAACAGCTGAAAAATCGAAAAATATTTAATTAACCTTGAAGCCTGTTGAATTTACGTATTAATTTTGTTATTATTCATCAAAAATATTAATCCAACCGTGTTTTTGATAGAATTTCTGCTAAAGTTTTAATAACAAAAATAACATTCTGAAAACAGCTGAAAAATCGAAAAATATTTAATTAACCTTGAAGCCTGTAGAATTTACGTATTAATTTTATTATTATTCATCAAAAATATTAATCCAACCGTGTTTTTGAGAGACTTTCTGCTAAAGTTTGAATAAAAACAATAACATTTCGAAAATAGCTGAAAAATCGAAAAATATTTAATTAACCTTGAAGCCTGTTGAATTTACGTATTAATTTTGTTATTATTCATCAAAAATATTAATCCAACCGTGTTTTTGATAGACTTTCTGCTAAAGTTTTAATAACAAAAATAACATTCTGAAAACAGCTGAAAAATCGGAAAATATTTAATTAACCTTGAAGCCTGTAGAATTTACGTATTAATTTTATTATTATTCATCAATAATATTAATCCAACCGTGTTTTTGATAGAATTTCTGCTAAAGTTTTAATAACAAAAATAACATTCTGAAAACAGCTGAAAAATCGGAAAATATTTAATAAACCTTGAAGCCTGTAGAATTTACGTATTAATTTTATTATTATTCATCAAAAATATTAATCCAACCGTGTTTTTGATAGAATTTCTGCTAAAGTTTTAATAACAAAAATAACATTCTGAAAACAGCTGAAAAATCGGAAAATATTTAATTAACCTTGAAGCCTGTTGAATTTACGTATTAATTTTATTATTATTCATCAAAAATATTAATCCAACCGTGTTTTTGATAGAATTTCTGCTAAAGTTTTAATAACAAAAATAACATTCTGAAAACAGCTGAAAAATCGGAAAATATTTAATTAACCTTGAAGCCTGTAGAATTTACGTATTAATTGTTTTATTATTCATCAATAATATTAATCCAACCGTGTTTTTAATAGACTTTCTGCTAAAGTTTTAATAACAAAAATAACATTCTGAAAACAGCTGAAAAATCGAAAAATATTTAATTAACCTTGAATATTAATTTTATTATTATTCATCAAAAATATTAATCCAACCGTGTTTTTGAGAGACTTTCTGCTAAAGTTTGAATAAAAACAATAACATTTCGAAAACAGCTGAAAAATCGAAAAATATTTAATTAACCTTGAAGCCTGTAGAATTTACGTATTAATTTTATTATTATTCATCAATAATATTAATCCAACCGTGTTTTTGATAGACTTTCTGCTAAAGTTTTAATAACAAAAATAACATTCTGAAAACAGCTGAAAAATCGAAAAATATTTAATTAACCTTGAATATTAATTTTATTATTATTCATCAAAAATATTAATCCAACCGTGTTTTTGAGAGACTTTCTGCTAAAGTTTGAATAAAAACAATAACATTTCGAAAACAGCTGAAAAATCGAAAAATATTTAATTAACCTTGAAGCCTGTAGAATTTACGTATTAATTTTATTATTATTCATCAATAATATTAATCCAACCGTGTTTTCAATAGACTTTCTGCTAAAGTTTTAATAACAAAAATAACATTCTGAAAACAGCTGAAAAATCGAAAAATATTTAATTAACCTTGAATATTAATTTTATTATTATTCATCAAAAATATTAATCCAACCGTGTTTTTGAGAGACTTTCTGCTAAAGTTTGAATAAAAACAATAACATTTCGAAAACAGCTGAAAAATCGAAAAATATTTAATTAACCTTGAAGCCTGTTGAATTTACGTATTAATTTTATTATTATTCATCAAAAATATTAATCCAACCGTGTTTTTGAGAGACTTTCTGCTAAAGTTTGAATAAAAACAATAACATTCTGAAAACAGCTGAAAAATCGGAAAATATTTAATTAACCTTGAAGCCTGTTGAATTTACGTATTAATTTTGTTATTATTCATCAAAAATATTAATCCAACCGTGTTTTTGATAGAATTTCTGCTAAAGTTTTAATAACAAAAATAACATTCTGAAAACAGCTGAAAAATCGGAAAATATTTAATTAACCTTGAAGCCTGTTGAATTTACGTATTAATTTTATTATTATTCATCAAAAATATTAATCCAACCGTGTTTTTGATAGAATTTCTGCTAAAGTTTGAATAAAAACAATAACATTTCGAAAACAGCTGAAAAATCGAAAAATATTTAATTAACCTTGAAGCCTGTAGAATTTACGTATTAATTTTATTATTATTCATCAAAAATATTAATCCAACCGTGTTTTTGAGAGACTTTCTGCTAAAGTTTGAATAAAAACAATAACATTTCGAAAACAGCTGAAAAATCGAAAAATATTTAATTAACCTTGAAGCCTGTAGAATTTACGTATTAATTTTATTATTATTCATCAAAAATATTAATCCAACCGTGTTTTTGAGAGACTTTCTGCTAAAGTTTGAATAAAAACAATAACATTCTGAAAACAGCTGAAAAATCGGAAAATATTTAATTAACCTTGAAGCCTGTAGAATTTACGTATTAATTTTATTATTATTCATCAAAAATATTAATCCAACCGTGTTTTTGAGAGACTTTCTGCTAAAGTTTGAATAAAAACAATAACATTCTGAAAACAGCTGAAAAATCGGAAAATATTTAATTAACCTTGAAGCCTGTTGAATTTACGTATTAATTTTGTTATTATTCATCAATAATATTAATCCAACCGTGTTTTCAATAGACTTTCTGCTAAAGTTTTAATAACAAAAATAACATTCTGAAAACAGCTGAAAAATCGAAAAATATTTAATTAACCTTGAATATTAATTTTATTATTATTCATCAAAAATATTAATCCAACCGTGTTTTTGAGAGACTTTCTGCTAAAGTTTGAATAAAAACAATAACATTTCGAAAACAGCTGAAAAATCGAAAAATATTTAATTAACCTTGAAGCCTGTAGAATTTACGTATTAATTTTATTATTATTCATCAAAAATATTAATCCAACCGTGTTTTTGAGAGACTTTCTGCTAAAGTTTGAATAAAAACAATAACATTTCGAAAATAGCTGAAAAATCGAAAAATATTTAATTAACCTTGAAGCCTGTTGAATTTACGTATTAATTTTGTTATTATTCATCAAAAATATTAATCCAACCGTGTTTTTGATAGAATTTCTGCTAAAGTTTTAATAACAAAAATAACATTCTGAAAACAGCTGAAAAATCGAAAAATATTTAATTAACCTTGAAGCCTGTAGAATTTACGTATTAATTTTATTATTATTCATCAAAAATATTAATCCAACCGTGTTTTTGATAGAATTTCTGCTAAAGTTTTAATAACAAAAATAACATTCTGAAAACAGCTGAAAAATCGGAAAATATTTAATTAACCTTGAAGCCTGTAGAATTTACGTATTAATTTTATTATTATTCATCAATAATATTAATCCAACCGTGTTTTTAATAGACTTTCTGCTAAAGTTTTAATAACAAAAATAACATTCTGAAAACAGCTGAAAAATCGAAAAATATTTAATTAACCTTGAATATTAATTTTATTATTATTCATCAAAAATATTAATCCAACCGTGTTTTTGAGAGACTTTCTGCTAAAGTTTGAATAAAAACAATAACATTTCGAAAACAGCTGAAAAATCGAAAAATATTTAATTAACCTTGAAGCCTGTAGAATTTACGTATTAATTTTATTATTATTCATCAAAAATATTAATCCAACCGTGTTTTTGAGAGACTTTCTGCTAAAGTTTGAATAAAAACAATAACATTTCGAAAATAGCTGAAAAATCGAAAAATATTTAATTAACCCTAAAGCCTGTAGAATTTACGTATTAATTTTATTATTATTCATCAATAATATTAATCCAACCGTGTTTTTAATAGACTTTCTGCTAAAGTTTTAATAACAAAAATAACATTCTGAAAACAGCTGAAAAATCGGAAAATATTTAATTAACCTTGAAGCCTGTAGAATTTACGTATTAATTGTTTTATTATTCATCAATAATATTAATCCAACCGTGTTTTTAATAGACTTTCTGCTAAAGTTTTAATAACAAAAATAACATTCTGAAAACAGCTGAAAAATCGAAAAATATTTAATTAACCTTGAAGCCTGTAGAATTTACGTATTAATTTTATTATTATTCATCAAAAATATTAATCCAACCGTGTTTTTGATAGAATTTCTGCTAAAGTTTTAATAACAAAAATAACATTCTGAAAACAGCTGAAAAATCGGAAAATATTTAATTAACCTTGAAGCCTGTAGAATTTACGTATTAATTTTATTATTATTCATCAATAATATTAATCCAACCGTGTTTTTAATAGACTTTCTGCTAAAGTTTTAATAACAAAAATAACATTCTGAAAACAGCTGAAAAATCGAAAAATATTTAATTAACCTTGAATATTAATTTTATTATTATTCATCAAAAATATTAATCCAACCGTGTTTTTGAGAGACTTTCTGCTAAAGTTTGAATAAAAACAATAACATTTCGAAAACAGCTGAAAAATCGAAAAATATTTAATTAACCTTGAAGCCTGTAGAATTTACGTATTAATTTTATTATTATTCATCAAAAATATTAATCCAACCGTGTTTTTGAGAGACTTTCTGCTAAAGTTTGAATAAAAACAATAACATTTCGAAAATAGCTGAAAAATCGAAAAATATTTAATTAACCTTAAAGCCTGTAGAATTTACGTATTCATTTTATTATTATTCATCAAAAATATTAATCCAACCGTGTTTTTGAGAGACTTTCTGCTAAAGTTTGAATAAAAACAATAACATTTCGAAAACAGCTGAAAAATCGAAAAATATTTAATTAACCTTGAAGCCTGTAGAATTTACGTATTAATTTTATTATTATTCATCAATAATATTAATCCAACCGTGTTTTTAATAGACTTTCTGCTAAAGTTTTAATAACAAAAATAACATTCTGAAAACAGCTGAAAAATCGGAAAATATTTAATTAACCTTGAAGCCTGTAGAATTTACGTATTAATTTTATTATTATTCATCAATAATATTAATCCAACCGTGTTTTTAATAGACTTTCTGCTAAAGTTTTAATAACAAAAATAACATTCTGAAAACAGCTGAAAAATCGAAAAATATTTAATTAACCTTGAATATTAATTTTATTATTATTCATCAAAAATATTAATCCAACCGTGTTTTTGAGAGACTTTCTGCTAAAGTTTGAATAAAAACAATAACATTTCGAAAACAGCTGAAAAATCGAAAAATATTTAATTAACCTTGAAGCCTGTAGAATTTACGTATTAATTTTATTATTATTCATCAAAAATATTAATCCAACCGTGTTTTTGAGAGACTTTCTGCTAAAGTTTGAATAAAAACAATAACATTTCGAAAATAGCTGAAAAATCGAAAAATATTTAATTAACCTTAAAGCCTGTAGAATTTACGTATTCATTTTATTATTATTCATCAAAAATATTAATCCAACCGTGTTTTTGAGAGACTTTCTGCTAAAGTTTGAATAAAAACAATAACATTTCGAAAACAGCTGAAAAATCGAAAAATATTTAATTAACCTTGAAGCCTGTAGAATTTACGTATTAATTTTATTATTATTCATCAATAATATTAATCCAACCGTGTTTTTAATAGACTTTCTGCTAAAGTTTTAATAACAAAAATAACATTCTGAAAACAGCTGAAAAATCGGAAAATATTTAATTAACCTTGAAGCCTGTAGAATTTACGTATTAATTGTTTTATTATTCATCAATAATATTAATCCAACCGTGTTTTTAATAGACTTTCTGCTAAAGTTTTAATAACAAAAATAACATTCTGAAAACAGCTGAAAAATCGAAAAATATTTAATTAACCTTGAAGCCTGTAGAATTTACGTATTAATTTTATTATTATTCATCAAAAATATTAATCCAACCGTGTTTTTGATAGAATTTCTGCTAAAGTTTTAATAACAAAAATAACATTCTGAAAACAGCTGAAAAATCGGAAAATATTTAATTAACCTTGAAGCCTGTAGAATTTACGTATTAATTTTATTATTATTCATCAATAATATTAATCCAACCGTGTTTTTAATAGACTTTCTGCTAAAGTTTTAATAACAAAAATAACATTCTGAAAACAGCTGAAAAATCGAAAAATATTTAATTAACCTTGAATATTAATTTTATTATTATTCATCAAAAATATTAATCCAACCGTGTTTTTGAGAGACTTTCTGCTAAAGTTTGAATAAAAACAATAACATTTCGAAAACAGCTGAAAAATCGAAAAATATTTAATTAACCTTGAAGCCTGTAGAATTTACGTATTAATTTTATTATTATTCATCAATAATATTAATCCAACCGTGTTTTTAATAGACTTTCTGCTAAAGTTTTAATAACAAAAATAACATTCTGAAAACAGCTGAAAAATCGAAAAATATTTAATTAACCTTGAATATTAATTTTATTATTATTCATCAAAAATATTAATCCAACCGTGTTTTTGAGAGACTTTCTGCTAAAGTTTGAATAAAAACAATAACATTTCGAAAACAGCTGAAAAATCGAAAAATATTTAATTAACCTTGAAGCCTGTAGAATTTACGTATTAATTTTATTATTATTCATCAAAAATATTAATCCAACCGTGTTTTTGAGAGACTTTCTGCTAAAGTTTGAATAAAAACAATAACATTTCGAAAACAGCTGAAAAATCGAAAAATATTTAATTAACCTTGAAGCCTGTAGAATTTACGTATTAATTTTATTATTATTCATCAATAATATTAATCCAACCGTGTTTTTAATAGACTTTCTGCTAAAGTTTTAATAACAAAAATAACATTCTGAAAACAGCTGAAAAATCGAAAAATATTTAATTAACCTTGAATATTAATTTTATTATTATTCATCAAAAATATTAATCCAACCGTGTTTTTGAGAGACTTTCTGCTAAAGTTTGAATAAAAACAATAACATTTCGAAAACAGCTGAAAAATCGAAAAATATTTAATTAACCTTGAAGCCTGTAGAATTTACGTATTAATTTTATTATTATTCATCAAAAATATTAATCCAACCGTGTTTTTGAGAGACTTTCTGCTAAAGTTTGAATAAAAACAATAACATTTCGAAAACAGCTGAAAAATCGAAAAATATTTAATTAACCTTGAAGCCTGTAGAATTTACGTATTAATTTTATTATTATTCATCAATAATATTAATCCAACCGTGTTTTTAATAGACTTTCTGCTAAAGTTTTAATAACAAAAATAACATTCTGAAAACAGCTGAAAAATCGAAAAATATTTAATTAACCTTGAATATTAATTTTATTATTATTCATCAAAAATATTAATCCAACCGTGTTTTTGAGAGACTTTCTGCTAAAGTTTGAATAAAAACAATAACATTTCGAAAACAGCTGAAAAATCGAAAAATATTTAATTAACCTTGAAGCCTGTAGAATTTACGTATTAATTTTATTATTATTCATCAATAATATTAATCCAACCGTGTTTTTAATAGACTTTCTGCTAAAGTTTTAATAACAAAAATAACATTCTGAAAACAGCTGAAAAATCGAAAAATATTTAATTAACCTTGAATATTAATTTTATTATTATTCATCAAAAATATTAATCCAACCGTGTTTTTGAGAGACTTTCTGCTAAAGTTTGAATAAAAACAATAACATTTCGAAAACAGCTGAAAAATCGAAAAATATTTAATTAACCTTGAAGCCTGTAGAATTTACGTATTAATTTTATTATTATTCATCAATAATATTAATCCAACCGTGTTTTTAATAGACTTTCTGCTAAAGTTTTAATAACAAAAATAACATTCTGAAAACAGCTGAAAAATCGAAAAATATTTAATTAACCTTGAATATTAATTTTATTATTATTCATCAATAATATTAATCCAACCGTGTTTTTAATAGACTTTCTGCTAAAGTTTTAATAACAAAAATAACATTCTGAAAACAGCTGAAAAATCGAAAAATATTTAATTAACCTTGAATATTAATTTTATTATTATTCATCAAAAATATTAATCCAACCGTGTTTTTGAGAGACTTTCTGCTAAAGTTTGAATAAAAACAATAACATTTCGAAAACAGCTGAAAAATCGAAAAATATTTAATTAACCTTGAAGCCTGTAGAATTTACGTATTAATTTTATTATTATTCATCAATAATATTAATCCAACCGTGTTTTTAATAGACTTTCTGCTAAAGTTTTAATAACAAAAATAACATTCTGAAAACAGCTGAAAAATCGAAAAATATTTAATTAACCTTGAATATTAATTTTATTATTATTCATCAAAAATATTAATCCAACCGTGTTTTTGAGAGACTTTCTGCTAAAGTTTGAATAAAAACAATAACATTTCGAAAACAGCTGAAAAATCGAAAAATATTTAATTAACCTTGAAGCCTGTAGAATTTACGTATTAATTTTATTATTATTCATCAATAATATTAATCCAACCGTGTTTTTAATAGACTTTCTGCTAAAGTTTTAATAACAAAAATAACATTCTGAAAACAGCTGAAAAATCGAAAAATATTTAATTAACCTTGAATATTAATTTTATTATTATTCATCAAAAATATTAATCCAACCGTGTTTTTGAGAGACTTTCTGCTAAAGTTTGAATAAAAACAATAACATTTCGAAAACAGCTGAAAAATCGAAAAATATTTAATTAACCTTGAAGCCTGTAGAATTTACGTATTAATTTTATTATTATTCATCAAAAATATTAATCCAACCGTGTTTTTGAGAGACTTTCTGCTAAAGTTTGAATAAAAACAATAACATTTCGAAAACAGCTGAAAAATCGAAAAATATTTAATTAACCTTGAAGCCTGTAGAATTTACGTATTAATTTTATTATTATTCATCAATAATATTAATCCAACCGTGTTTTTAATAGACTTTCTGCTAAAGTTTTAATAACAAAAATAACATTCTGAAAACAGCTGAAAAATCGAAAAATATTTAATTAACCTTGAATATTAATTTTATTATTATTCATCAAAAATATTAATCCAACCGTGTTTTTGAGAGACTTTCTGCTAAAGTTTGAATAAAAACAATAACATTTCGAAAACAGCTGAAAAATCGAAAAATATTTAATTAACCTTGAAGCCTGTAGAATTTACGTATTAATTTTATTATTATTCATCAAAAATATTAATCCAACCGTGTTTTTGAGAGACTTTCTGCTAAAGTTTGAATAAAAACAATAACATTTCGAAAACAGCTGAAAAATCGAAAAATATTTAATTAACCTTGAAGCCTGTAGAATTTACGTATTAATTTTATTATTATTCATCAAAAATATTAATCCAACCGTGTTTTTGAGAGACTTTCTGCTAAAGTTTGAATAAAAACAATAACATTTCGAAAACAGCTGAAAAATCGAAAAATATTTAATTAACCTTGAAGCCTGTAGAATTTACGTATTAATTTTATTATTATTCATCAAAAATATTAATCCAACCGTGTTTTTGAGAGACTTTCTGCTAAAGTTTGAATAAAAACAATAACATTCTGAAAACAGCTGAAAAATCGGAAAATATTTAATTAACCTTGAATATTAATTTTATTATTATTCATCAAAAATATTAATCCAACCGTGTTTTTGAGAGACTTTCTGCTAAAGTTTGAATAAAAACAATAACATTTCGAAAACAGCTGAAAAATCGAAAAATATTTAATTAACCTTGAAGCCTGTAGAATTTACGTATTAATTTTATTATTATTCATCAATAATATTAATCCAACCGTGTTTTTAATAGACTTTCTGCTAAAGTTTTAATAACAAAAATAACATTCTGAAAACAGCTGAAAAATCGAAAAATATTTAATTAACCTTGAATATTAATTTTATTATTATTCATCAAAAATATTAATCCAACCGTGTTTTTGAGAGACTTTCTGCTAAAGTTTGAATAAAAACAATAACATTCTGAAAACAGCTGAAAAATCGGAAAATATTTAATTAACCTTGAAGCCTGTAGAATTTACGTATTAATTTTATTATTATTCATCAAAAATATTAATCCAACCGTGTTTTTGAGAGACTTTCTGCTAAAGTTTGAATAAAAACAATAACATTTCGAAAACAGCTGAAAAATCGAAAAATATTTAATTAACCTTGAAGCCTGTAGAATTTACGTATTAATTTTATTATTATTCATCAAAAATATTAATCCAACCGTGTTTTTGAGAGACTTTCTGCTAAAGTTTGAATAAAAACAATAACATTCTGAAAACAGCTGAAAAATCGGAAAATATTTAATTAACCTTGAAGCCTGTAGAATTTACGTATTAATTTTATTATTATTCATCAAAAATATTAATCCAACCGTGTTTTTGAGAGACTTTCTGCTAAAGTTTGAATAAAAACAATAACATTCTGAAAACAGCTGAAAAATCGGAAAATATTTAATTAACCTTGAAGCCTGTAGAATTTACGTATTAATTTTATTATTATTCATCAAAAATATTAATCCAACCGTGTTTTTGAGAGACTTTCTGCTAAAGTTTGAATAAAAACAATAACATTTCGAAAACAGCTGAAAAATCGAAAAATATTTAATTAACCTTGAAGCCTGTAGAATTTACGTATTAATTTTATTATTATTCATCAAAAATATTAATCCAACCGTGTTTTTGAGAGACTTTCTGCTAAAGTTTGAATAAAAACAATAACATTCTGAAAACAGCTGAAAAATCGGAAAATATTTAATTAACCTTGAAGCCTGTTGAATTTACGTATTAATTTTGTTATTATTCATCAATAATATTAATCCAACCGTGTTTTCAATAGACTTTCTGCTAAAGTTTTAATAACAAAAATAACATTCTGAAAACAGCTGAAAAATCGAAAAATATTTAATTAACCTTGAATATTAATTTTATTATTATCCATCAAAAATATTAATCCAACCGTGTTTTTGAGAGACTTTCTGCTAAAGTTTGAATAAAAACAATAACATTTCGAAAACAGCTGAAAAATCGAAAAATATTTAATTAACCTTGAAGCCTGTAGAATTTACGTATTAATTTTATTATTATTCATCAAAAATATTAATCCAACCGTGTTTTTGAGAGACTTTCTGCTAAAGTTTGAATAAAAACAATAACATTTCGAAAACAGCTGAAAAATCGAAAAATATTTAATTAACCTTGAAGCCTGTTGAATTTACGTATTAATTTTGTTATTATTCATCAAAAATATTAATCCAACCGTGTTTTTGATAGAATTTCTGCTAAAGTTTTAATAACAAAAATAACATTCTGAAAACAGCTGAAAAATCGGAAAATATTTAATTAACCTTGAAGCCTGTAGAATTTACGTATTAATTTTATTATTATTCATCAAAAATATTAATCCAACCGTGTTTTTGATAGAATTTCTGCTAAAGTTTTAATAACAAAAATAACATTCTGAAAACAGCTGAAAAATCGGAAAATATTTAATTAACCTTGAAGCCTGTAGAATTTACGTATTAATTTTATTATTATTCATCAATAATATTAATCCAACCGTGTTTTTAATAGACTTTCTGCTAAAGTTTTAATAACAAAAATAACATTCTGAAAACAGCTGAAAAATCGAAAAATATTTAATTAACCTTGAATATTAATTTTATTATTATTCATCAAAAATATTAATCCAACCGTGTTTTTGAGAGACTTTCTGCTAAAGTTTGAATAAAAACAATAACATTTCGAAAACAGCTGAAAAATCGAAAAATATTTAATTAACCTTGAAGCCTGTAGAATTTACGTATTAATTTTATTATTATTCATCAAAAATATTAATCCAACCGTGTTTTTGAGAGACTTTCTGCTAAAGTTTGAATAAAAACAATAACATTTCGAAAATAGCTGAAAAATCGAAAAATATTTAATTAACCTTAAAGCCTGTAGAATTTACGTATTAATTTTATTATTATTCATCAATAATATTAATCCAACCGTGTTTTTAATAGACTTTCTGCTAAAGTTTTAATAACAAAAATAACATTCTGAAAACAGCTGAAAAATCGGAAAATATTTAATTAACCTTGAAGCCTGTAGAATTTACGTATTAATTGTTTTATTATTCATCAATAATATTAATCCAACCGTGTTTTTAATAGACTTTCTGCTAAAGTTTTAATAACAAAAATAACATTCTGAAAACAGCTGAAAAATCGAAAAATATTTAATTAACCTTGAAGCCTGTAGAATTTACGTATTAATTTTATTATTATTCATCAAAAATATTAATCCAACCGTGTTTTTGATAGAATTTCTGCTAAAGTTTTAATAACAAAAATAACATTCTGAAAACAGCTGAAAAATCGGAAAATATTTAATTAACCTTGAAGCCTGTAGAATTTACGTATTAATTTTATTATTATTCATCAATAATATTAATCCAACCGTGTTTTTAATAGACTTTCTGCTAAAGTTTTAATAACAAAAATAACATTCTGAAAACAGCTGAAAAATCGAAAAATATTTAATTAACCTTGAATATTAATTTTATTATTATTCATCAAAAATATTAATCCAACCGTGTTTTTGAGAGACTTTCTGCTAAAGTTTGAATAAAAACAATAACATTTCGAAAACAGCTGAAAAATCGAAAAATATTTAATTAACCTTGAAGCCTGTAGAATTTACGTATTAATTTTATTATTATTCATCAAAAATATTAATCCAACCGTGTTTTTGAGAGACTTTCTGCTAAAGTTTGAATAAAAACAATAACATTTCGAAAATAGCTGAAAAATCGAAAAATATTTAATTAACCTTAAAGCCTGTAGAATTTACGTATTCATTTTATTATTATTCATCAAAAATATTAATCCAACCGTGTTTTTGAGAGACTTTCTGCTAAAGTTTGAATAAAAACAATAACATTTCGAAAACAGCTGAAAAATCGAAAAATATTTAATTAACCTTGAAGCCTGTAGAATTTACGTATTAATTTTATTATTATTCATCAATAATATTAATCCAACCGTGTTTTTAATAGACTTCTGCTAAAGTTTTAATAACAAAAATAACATTCTGAAAACAGCTGAAAAATCGGAAAATATTTAATTAACCTTGAAGCCTGTAGAATTTACGTATTAATTTTATTATTATTGATGAATAATAATAATCCAACCGTGTTTTTAATAGACTTTCTGCTAAAGTTTTAATAACAAAAATAACATTCTGAAAACAGCTGAAAAATCGAAAAATATTTAATTAACCTTGAATATTAATTTTATTATTATTCATCAAAAATATTAATCCAACCGTGTTTTTGAGAGACTTTCTGCTAAAGTTTGAATAAAAACAATAACATTTCGAAAACAGCTGAAAAATCGAAAAATATTTAATTAACCTTGAAGCCTGTAGAATTTACGTATTAATTTTATTATTATTCATCAAAAATATTAATCCAACCGTGTTTTTGAGAGACTTTCTGCTAAAGTTTGAATAAAAACAATAACATTTCGAAAATAGCTGAAAAATCGAAAAATATTTAATTAACCTTAAAGCCTGTAGAATTTACGTATTCATTTTATTATTATTCATCAAAAATATTAATCCAACCGTGTTTTTGAGAGACTTTCTGCTAAAGTTTGAATAAAAACAATAACATTTCGAAAACAGCTGAAAAATCGAAAAATATTTAATTAACCTTGAAGCCTGTAGAATTTACGTATTAATTTTATTATTATTCATCAATAATATTAATCCAACCGTGTTTTTAATAGACTTTCTGCTAAAGTTTTAATAACAAAAATAACATTCTGAAAACAGCTGAAAAATCGGAAAATATTTAATTAACCTTGAAGCCTGTAGAATTTACGTATTAATTGTTTTATTATTCATCAATAATATTAATCCAACCGTGTTTTTAATAGACTTTCTGCTAAAGTTTTAATAACAAAAATAACATTCTGAAAACAGCTGAAAAATCGAAAAATATTTAATTAACCTTGAAGCCTGTAGAATTTACGTATTAATTTTATTATTATTCATCAAAAATATTAATCCAACCGTGTTTTTGATAGAATTTCTGCTAAAGTTTTAATAACAAAAATAACATTCTGAAAACAGCTGAAAAATCGGAAAATATTTAATTAACCTTGAAGCCTGTAGAATTTACGTATTAATTTTATTATTATTCATCAATAATATTAATCCAACCGTGTTTTTAATAGACTTTCTGCTAAAGTTTTAATAACAAAAATAACATTCTGAAAACAGCTGAAAAATCGAAAAATATTTAATTAACCTTGAATATTAATTTTATTATTATTCATCAAAAATATTAATCCAACCGTGTTTTTGAGAGACTTTCTGCTAAAGTTTGAATAAAAACAATAACATTTCGAAAACAGCTGAAAAATCGAAAAATATTTAATTAACCTTGAAGCCTGTAGAATTTACGTATTAATTTTATTATTATTCATCAAAAATATTAATCCAACCGTGTTTTTGAGAGACTTTCTGCTAAAGTTTGAATAAAAACAATAACATTTCGAAAATAGCTGAAAAATCGAAAAATATTTAATTAACCTTAAAGCCTGTAGAATTTACGTATTCATTTTATTATTATTCATCAAAAATATTAATCCAACCGTGTTTTTGAGAGACTTTCTGCTAAAGTTTGAATAAAAACAATAACATTTCGAAAACAGCTGAAAAATCGAAAAATATTTAATTAACCTTGAAGCCTGTAGAATTTACGTATTAATTTTATTATTATTCATCAATAATATTAATCCAACCGTGTTTTTAATAGACTTTCTGCTAAAGTTTTAATAACAAAAATAACATTCTGAAAACAGCTGAAAAATCGAAAAATATTTAATTAACCTTGAATATTAATTTTATTATTATTCATCAAAAATATTAATCCAACCGTGTTTTTGAGAGACTTTCTGCTAAAGTTTGAATAAAAACAATAACATTTCGAAAACAGCTGAAAAATCGAAAAATATTTAATTAACCTTGAAGCCTGTAGAATTTACGTATTAATTTTATTATTATTCATCAATAATATTAATCCAACCGTGTTTTCAATAGACTTTCTGCTAAAGTTTTAATAACAAAAATAACATTCTGAAAACAGCTGAAAAATCGAAAAATATTTAATTAACCTTGAATATTAATTTTATTATTATTCATCAAAAATATTAATCCAACCGTGTTTTTGAGAGACTTTCTGCTAAAGTTTGAATAAAAACAATAACATTTCGAAAACAGCTGAAAAATCGAAAAATATTTAATTAACCTTGAAGCCTGTAGAATTTACGTATTAATTTTATTATTATTCATCAAAAATATTAATCCAACCGTGTTTTTGAGAGACTTTCTGCTAAAGTTTGAATAAAAACAATAACATTCTGAAAACAGCTGAAAAATCGGAAAATATTTAATTAACCTTGAAGCCTGTTGAATTTACGTATTAATTTTGTTATTATTCATCAAAAATATTAATCCAACCGTGTTTTTGATAGAATTTCTGCTAAAGTTTTAATAACAAAAATAACATTCTGAAAACAGCTGAAAAATCGGAAAATATTTAATTAACCTTGAAGCCTGTAGAATTTACGTATTAATTTTATTATTATTCATCAAAAATATTAATCCAACCGTGTTTTTGATAGAATTTCTGCTAAAGTTTGAATAAAAACAATAACATTTCGAAAACAGCTGAAAAATCGAAAAATATTTAATTAACCTTGAAGCCTGTAGAATTTACGTATTAATTTTATTATTATTCATCAAAAATATTAATCCAACCGTGTTTTTGAGAGACTTTCTGCTAAAGTTTGAATAAAAACAATAACATTTCGAAAACAGCTGAAAAATCGAAAAATATTTAATTAACCTTGAAGCCTGTAGAATTTACGTATTAATTTTATTATTATTCATCAAAAATATTAATCCAACCGTGTTTTTGAGAGACTTTCTGCTAAAGTTTGAATAAAAACAATAACATTCTGAAAACAGCTGAAAAATCGGAAAATATTTAATTAACCTTGAAGCCTGTAGAATTTACGTATTAATTTTATTATTATTCATCAAAAATATTAATCCAACCGTGTTTTTGAGAGACTTTCTGCTAAAGTTTGAATAAAAACAATAACATTTCGAAAACAGCTGAAAAATCGAAAAATATTTAATTAACCTTGAAGCCTGTTGAATTTACGTATTAATTTTATTATTATTCATCAAAAATATTAATCCAACCGTGTTTTTGAGAGACTTTCTGCTAAAGTTTGAATAAAAACAATAACATTCTGAAAACAGCTGAAAAATCGGAAAATATTTAATTAACCTTGAAGCCTGTAGAATTTACGTATTAATTTTATTATTATTCATCAAAAATATTAATCCAACCGTGTTTTTGAGAGACTTTCTGCTAAAGTTTGAATAAAAACAATAACATTCTGAAAACAGCTGAAAAATCGGAAAATATTTAATTAACCTTGAAGCCTGTAGAATTTTCGTATTAATTGTTTTATTATTCATCAATAATATTAATCCAACCGTGTTTTTAATAGACTTTCTGCTAAAGTTTGAATAAAAACAATAACATTTCGAAAACAGCTGAAAAATCGAAAAATATTTAATTAACCTTGAAGCCTGTAGAATTTACGTATTAATTTTATTATTATTCATCAAAAATATTAATCCAACCGTGTTTTTGAGAGACTTTCTGCTAAAGTTTGAATAAAAACAATAACATTCTGAAAACAGCTGAAAAATCGGAAAATATTTAATTAACCTTGAAGCCTGTAGAATTTACGTATTAATTTTGTTATTATTCATCAATAATATTAATCCAACCGTGTTTTCAATAGACTTTCTGCTAAAGTTTTAATAACAAAAATAACATTCTGAAAACAGCTGAAAAATCGAAAAATATTTAATTAACCTTGAATATTAATTTTATTATTATTCATCAAAAATATTAATCCAACCGTGTTTTTGAGAGACTTTCTGCTAAAGTTTGAATAAAAACAATAACATTTCGAAAACAGCTGAAAAATCGAAAAATATTTAATTAACCTTGAAGCCTGTTGAATTTACGTATTAATTTTGTTATTATTCATCAAAAATATTAATCCAACCGTGTTTTTGATAGAATTTCTGCTAAAGTTTTAATAACAAAAATAACATTCTGAAAACAGCTGAAAAATCGGAAAATATTTAATTAACCTTGAAGCCTGTTGAATTTACGTATTAATTTTATTATTATTCATCAAAAATATTAATCCAACCGTGTTTTTGATAGAATTTCTGCTAAAGTTTTAATAACAAAAATAACATTCTGAAAACAGCTGAAAAATCGGAAAATATTTAATTAACCTTGAAGCCTGTAGAATTTACGTATTAATTTTATTATTATTCATCAATAATATTAATCCAACCGTGTTTTTAATAGACTTTCTGCTAAAGTTTTAATAACAAAAATAACATTCTGAAAACAGCTGAAAAATCGAAAAATATTTAATTAACCTTGAATATTAATTTGATTATTATTCATCAAAAATATTAATCCAACCGTGTTTTTGAGAGACTTTCTGCTAAAGTTTGAATAAAAACAATAACATTTCGAAAACAGCTGAAAAATCGAAAAATATTTAATTAACCTTGAAGCCTGTAGAATTTACGTATTAATTTTATTATTATTCATCAAAAATATTAATCCAACCGTGTTTTTGAGAGACTTTCTGCTAAAGTTTGAATAAAAACAATAACATTTCGAAAATAGCTGAAAAATCGAAAAATATTTAATTAACCTTAAAGCCTGTAGAATTTACGTATTAATTTTATTATTATTCATCAATAATATTAATCCAACCGTGTTTTTAATAGACTTTCTGCTAAAGTTTTAATAACAAAAATAACATTCTGAAAACAGCTGAAAAATCGGAAAATATTTAATTAACCTTGAAGCCTGTAGAATTTACGTATTAATTGTTTTATTATTCATCAATAATATTAATCCAACCGTGTTTTTAATAGACTTTCTGCTAAAGTTTTAATAACAAAAATAACATTCTGAAAACAGCTGAAAAATCGAAAAATATTTAATTAACCTTGAAGCCTGTAGAATTTACGTATTAATTTTATTATTATTCATCAAAAATATTAATCCAACCGTGTTTTTGATAGAATTTCTGCTAAAGTTTTAATAACAAAAATAACATTCTGAAAACAGCTGAAAAATCGGAAAATATTTAATTAACCTTGAAGCCTGTAGAATTTACGTATTAATTTTATTATTATTCATCAATAATATTAATCCAACCGTGTTTTTAATAGACTTTCTGCTAAAGTTTTAATAACAAAAATAACATTCTGAAAACAGCTGAAAAATCGAAAAATATTTAATTAACCTTGAATATTAATTTTATTATTATTCATCAAAAATATTAATCCAACCGTGTTTTTGAGAGACTTTCTGCTAAAGTTTGAATAAAAACAATAACATTTCGAAAACAGCTGAAAAATCGAAAAATATTTAATTAACCTTGAAGCCTGTAGAATTTACGTATTAATTTTATTATTATTCATCAAAAATATTAATCCAACCGTGTTTTTGAGAGACTTTCTGCTAAAGTTTGAATAAAAACAATAACATTTCGAAAATAGCTGAAAAATCGAAAAATATTTAATTAACCTTAAAGCCTGTAGAATTTACGTATTCATTTTATTATTATTCATCAAAAATATTAATCCAACCTTGTTTTTGATAGACTTTCTGCTAAAGTTTTAATAACAAAAATAACATTCTGAAAACAGCTGAAAAATCGGAAAATATTTAATTAACCTTGAAGCCTGTAGAATTTACGTATTAATTTTATTATTATTCATCAATAATATTAATCCAACCGTGTTTTTAATAGACTTTCTGCTAAAGTTTTAATAACAAAAATAACATTCTGAAAACAGCTGAAAAATCGAAAAATATTTAATTAACCTTGAAGCCTGTTGAATTTACGTATTAATTTTATTATTATTCATCAAAAATATTAATCCAACCGTGTTTTTGATAGAATTTCTGCTAAAGTTTTAATAACAAAAATAACATTCTGAAAACAGCTGAAAAATCGGAAAATATTTAATTAACCTTGAAGCCTGTAGAATTTACGTATTAATTTTATTATTATTCATCAATAATATTAATCCAACCGTGTTTTTAATAGACTTTCTGCTAAAGTTTTAATAACAAAAATAACATTCTGAAAACAGCTGAAAAATCGGAAAATATTTAATTAACCTGGAAGCCTGTAGAATTTACGTATTAATTTTATTATTATTCATCAATAATATTAATCCAACCGTGTTTTTAATAGACTTTCTGCTAAAGTTTTAATAACAAAAATAACATTCTGAAAACAGCTGAAAAATCGGAAAATATTTAATTAACCTTGAAGCCTGTAGAATTTACGTATTAATTTTATTATTATTCATCAATAATATTAATCCAACCGTGTTTTTAATAGACTTTCTGCTAAAGTTTTAATAACAAAAATAACATTCTGAAAACAGCTGAAAAATCGGAAAATATTTAATTAACCTTGAAGCCTGTAGAATTTACGTATTAATTTTATTATTATTCATCAAAAATATTAATCCAACCGTGTTTTTGATAGAATTTCTGCTAAAGTTTGAATAAAAACAATAACATTTCGAAAACAGCTGAAAAATCGAAAAATATTTAATTAACCTTGAAGCCTGTAGAATTTACGTATTAATTTTATTATTATTCATCAAAAATATTAATCCAACCGTGTTTTTGATAGAATTTCTGCTAAAGTTTTAATAACAAAAATAACATTCTGAAAACAGCTGAAAAATCGGAAAATATTTAATTAACCTTGAAGCCTGTAGAATTTACGTATTAATTTTATTATTATTCATCAATAATATTAATCCAACCGTGTTTTTAATAGACTTTCTGCTAAAGTTTTAATAACAAAAATAACATTCTGAAAACAGCTGAAAAATCGGAAAATATTTAATTAACCTTGAAGCCTGTAGAATTTACGTATTAATTTTATTATTATTCATCAATAATATTAATCCAACCGTGTTTTTAATAGACTTTCTGCTAAAGTTTTAATAACAAAAATAACATTCTGAAAACAGCTGAAAAATCGGAAAATATTTAATTAACCTTGAAGCCTGTAGAATTTACGTATTAATTTTATTATTATTCATCAATAATATTAATCCAACCGTGTTTTTAATAGACTTTCTGCTAAAGTTTTAATAACAAAAATAACATTCTGAAAACAGCTGAAAAATCGGAAAATATTTAATTAACCTTGAAGCCTGTAGAATTTACGTATTAATTTTATTATTATTCATCAATAATATTAATCCAACCGTGTTTTTAATAGACTTTCTGCTAAAGTTTTAATAACAAAAATAACATTCTGAAAACAGCTGAAAAATCGGAAAATATTTAATTAACCTTGAAGCCTGTAGAATTTACGTATTAATTTTATTATTATTCATCAATAATATTAATCCAACCGTGTTTTTAATAGACTTTCTGCTAAAGTTTTAATAACAAAAATAACATTCTGAAAACAGCTGAAAAATCGGAAAATATTTAATTAACCTTGAAGCCTGTAGAATTTACGTATTAATTTTATTATTATTCATCAATAATATTAATCCAACCGTGTTTTTAATAGACTTTCTGCTAAAGTTTTAATAACAAAAATAACATTCTGAAAACAGCTGAAAAATCGGAAAATATTTAATTAACCTTGAAGCCTGTAGAATTTACGTATTAATTTTATTATTATTCATCAATAATATTAATCCAACCGTGTTTTTAATAGACTTTCTGCTAAAGTTTTAATAACAAAAATAACATTCTGAAAACAGCTGAAAAATCGGAAAATATTTAATTAACCTTGAAGCCTGTAGAATTTACGTATTAATTTTATTATTATTCATCAATAATATTAATCCAACCGTGTTTTTAATAGACTTTCTGCTAAAGTTTTAATAACAAAAATAACATTCTGAAAACAGCTGAAAAATCGGAAAATATTTAATTAACCTTGAAGCCTGTAGAATTTACGTATTAATTTTATTATTATTCATCAATAATATTAATCCAACCGTGTTTTTAATAGACTTTCTGCTAAAGTTTTAATAACAAAAATAACATTCTGAAAACAGCTGAAAAATCGGAAAATATTTAATTAACCTTGAAGCCTGTAGAATTTACGTATTAATTTTATTATTATTCATCAATAATATTAATCCAACCGTGTTTTTAATAGACTTTCTGCTAAAGTTTTAATAACAAAAATAACATTCTGAAAACAGCTGAAAAATCGGAAAATATTTAATTAACCTTGAAGCCTGTAGAATTTACGTATTAATTTTATTATTATTCATCAAAAATATTAATCCAACCTTGTTTTTGATAGACTTTCTGCTAAAGTTTTAATAACAAAAATAACATTCTGAAAACAGCTGAAAAATCGGAAAATATTTAATTAACCTTGAAGCCTGTAGAATTTACGTATTAATTTTATTATTATTCATCAAAAATATTAATCCAACCGTGTTTTTAATAGACTTTCTGCTAAAGTTTTAATAACAAAAATAACATTCTGAAAACAGCTGAAAAATCGGAAAATATTTAATTAACCTTAAAGCCTGTAGAATTTACGTATTAATTTTATTATTATTCATCAAAAATATTAATCCAACCTTGTTTTTGATAGACTTTCTGCTAAAGTTTTAATAACAAAAATAACATTCTGAAAACAGCTGAAAAATCGGAAAATATTTAATTAACCTTGAAGCCTGTAGAATTTACGTATTAATTTTATTATTATTCATCAAAAATATTAATCCAACCGTGTTTTTGATAGAATTTCTGCTAAAGTTTTAATAACAAAAATAACATTCTGAAAACAGCTGAAAAATCGGAAAATATTTAATTAACCTTGAAGCCTGTAGAATTTACGTATTAATTTTATTATTATTCATCAATAATATTAATCCAACCGTGTTTTTAATAGACTTTCTGCTAAAGTTTTAATAACAAAAATAACATTCTGAAAACAGCTGAAAAATCGGAAAATAATTAATTAACCTTGAAGCCTGTAGAATTTACGTATTAATTTTATTATTATTCATCAATAATATTAATCCAACCGTGTTTTTAATAGACTTTCTGCTAAAGTTTTAATAACAAAAATAACATTCTGAAAACAGCTGAAAAATCGGAAAATATTTAATTAACCTTGAAGCCTGTAGAATTTACGTATTAATTTTATTATTATTCATCAATAATATTAATCCAACCGTGTTTTTAATAGACTTTCTGCTAAAGTTTTAATAACAAAAATAACATTCTGAAAACAGCTGAAAAATCGGAAAATATTTAATTAACCTTGAAGCCTGTAGAATTTACGTATTAATTTTATTATTATTCATCAATAATATTAATCCAACCGTGTTTTTAATAGACTTTCTGCTAAAGTTTTAATAACAAAAATAACATTCTGAAAACAGCTGAAAAATCGGAAAATATTTAATTAACCTTGAAGCCTGTAGAATTTACGTATTAATTTTATTATTATTCATCAATAATATTAATCCAACCGTGTTTTTAATAGACTTTCTGCTAAAGTTTTAATAACAAAAATAACATTCTGAAAACAGCTGAAAAATCGGAAAATATTTAATTAACCTTGAAGCCTGTAGAATTTACGTATTAATTTTATTATTATTCATCAATAATATTAATCCAACCGTGTTTTTAATAGACTTTCTGCTAAAGTTTTAATAACAAAAATAACATTCTGAAAACAGCTGAAAAATCGGAAAATATTTAATTAACCTTGAAGCCTGTAGAATTTACGTATTAATTTTATTATTATTCATCAATAATATTAATCCAACCGTGTTTTTAATAGACTTTCTGCTAAAGTTTTAATAACAAAAATAACATTCTGAAAACAGCTGAAAAATCGGAAAATATTTAATTAACCTTGAAGCCTGTAGAATTTACGTATTAATTTTATTATTATTCATCAATAATATTAATCCAACCGTGTTTTTAATAGACTTTCTGCTAAAGTTTTAATAACAAAAATAACATTCTGAAAACAGCTGAAAAATCGAAAAATATTTAATTAACCTTGAAGCCTGTAGAATTTACGTATTAATTTTATTATTATTCATCAATAATATTAATCCAACCGTGTTTTAAATAGACTTTCTGCTAAAGTTTTAATAACAAAAATAACATTCTGAAAACAGCTGAAAAATCGAAAAATATTTAATTAACCTTGAATATTAATTTTATTATTATTCATCAAAAATATTAATCCAACCGTGTTTTTGAGAGACTTTCTGCTAAAGTTTGAATAAAAACAATAACATTTCGAAAACAGCTGAAAAATCGAAAAATATTTAATTAACCTTGAAGCCTGTAGAATTTACGTATTAATTTTATTATTATTCATCAAAAATATTAATCCAACCGTGTTTTTGAGAGACTTTCTGCTAAAGTTTGAATAAAAACAATAACATTTCGAAAAGAGCTGAAAAATCGAAAAATATTTAATTAACCTTGAAGCCTGTAGAATTTACGTATTAATTTTATTATTATTCATCAAAAATATTAATCCAACCGTGTTTTAAATAGACTTTCTGCTAAAGTTTTAATAACAAAAATAACATTCTGAAAACAGCTGAAAAATCGAAAAATATTTAATTAACCTTGAAGCCTGTAGAATTTACGTATTAATTTTATTATTATTCATCAATAATATTAATCCAACCGTGTTTTAAATAGACTTTCTGCTAAAGTTTTAATAACAAAAATAACATTCTGAAAACAGCTGAAAAATCGAAAAATATTTAATTAACCTTGAATATTAATTTTATTATTATTCATCAAAAATATTAATCCAACCGTGTTTTTGAGAGACTTTCTGCTAAAGTTTGAATAAAAACAATAACATTTCGAAAACAGCTGAAAAATCGAAAAATATTTAATTAACCTTGAAGCCTGTAGAATTTACGTATTAATTTTATTATTATTCATCAAAAATATTAATCCAACCGTGTTTTTGAGAGACTTTCTGCTAAAGTTTGAATAAAAACAATAACATTTCGAAAAGAGCTGAAAAATCGAAAAATATTTAATTAACCTTGAAGCCTGTAGAATTTACGTATTAATTTTATTATTATTCATCAAAAATATTAATCCAACCGTGTTTTTGAGAGACTTTCTGCTAAAGTTTGAATAAAAACAATAACATTTCGAAAAGAGCTGAAAAATCGAAAAATATTTAATTAACCTTGAAGCCTGTAGAATTTACGTATTAATTTTATTATTATTCATCAAAAATATTAATCCAACCGTGTTTTTAATAGACTTTCTGCTAAAGTTTTAATAACCAAAATAACATTCTGAAAATAGCTGAAAAATCGGAAAATATTTAATTAACCTTGAAGCCTGTAGAATTTACGTATTAATTTTATTATTATTCATCAATAATATTAATCCAACCTTGAAGCCTGTAGAATTTACGTATTAATTTTATTATTATTCATCAAAAATATTAATCCAACCGTGTTTTTGAGAGACTTTCTGCTAAAGTTTGAATAAAAACAATAACATTTCGAAAAGAGCTGAAAAATCGAAAAATATTTAATTAACCTTGAAGCCTGTAGAATTTACGTATTAATTTTATTATTATTCATCAAAAATATTAATCCAACCGTGTTTTTGAGAGACTTTCTGCTAAAGTTTGAATAAAAACAATAACATTTCGAAAACAGCTGAAAAATCGAAAAATATTTAATTAACCTTGAAGCCTGTAGAATTTACGTATTAATTTTATTATTATTCATCAAAAATATTAATCCAACCGTGTTTTTGAGAGACTTTCTGCTAAAGTTTGAATAAAAACAATAACATTTCGAAAAGAGCTGAAAAATCGAAAAATATTTAATTAACCTTGAAGCCTGTAGAATTTACGTATTAATTTTATTATTATTCATCAAAAATATTAATCCAACCGTGTTTTTGAGAGACTTTCTGCTAAAGTTTGAATAAAAACAATAACATTTCGAAAAGAGCTGAAAAATCGAAAAATATTTAATTAACCTTGAAGCCTGTAGAATTTACGTATTAATTTTATTATTATTCATCAAAAATATTAATCCAACCGTGTTTTTGAGAGACTTTCTGCTAAAGTTTGAATAAAAACAATAACATTTCGAAAAGAGCTGAAAAATCGAAAAATATTTAATTAACCTTGAAGCCTGTAGAATTTACGTATTAATTTTATTATTATTCATCAAAAATATTAATCCAACCGTGTTTTTGAGAGACTTTCTGCTAAAGTTTGAATAAAAACAATAACATTTCGAAAAGAGCTGAAAAATCGAAAAATATTTAATTAACCTTGAAGCCTGTAGAATTTACGCATTAATTTTATTATTATTCATCAAAAATATTAATCCAACCGTGTTTTTGAGAGACTTTCTGCTAAAGTTTGAATAAAAACAATAACATTTCGAAAACAGCTGAAAAATCGAAAAATATTTAATTAACCTTGAAGCCTGTAGAATTTACGTATTAATTTTATTATTATTCATCAAAAATATTAATCCAACCGTGTTTTTGAGAGACTTTCTGCTAAAGTTTGAATAAAAACAATAACATTTCGAAAAGAGCTGAAAAATCGAAAAATATTTAATTAACCTTGAAGCCTGTAGAATTTACGTATTAATTTTATTATTATTCATCAAAAATATTAATCCAACCGTGTTTTTGAGAGACTTTCTGCTAAAGTTTGAATAAAAACAATAACATTTCGAAAAGAGCTGAAAAATCGAAAAATATTTAATTAACCTTGAAGCCTGTAGAATTTACGTATTAATTTTATTATTATTCATCAAAAATATTAATCCAACCGTGTTTTTGAGAGACTTTCTGCTAAAGTTTGAATAAAAACAATAACATTTCGAAAAGAGCTGAAAAATCGAAAACTATTTAATTAACCTTGAAGCCTGTAGAATTTACGTATTAATTTTATTATTATTCATCAAAAATATTAATCCAACCGTGTTTTTGAGAGACTTTCTGCTAAAGTTTGAATAAAAACAATAACATTTCGAAAAGAGCTGAAAAATCGAAAAATATTTAATTAACCTTGAAGCCTGTAGAATTTACGTATTAATTTTATTATTATTCATCAAAAATATTAATCCAACCGTGTTTTTGAGAGACTTTCTGCTAAAGTTTGAATAAAAACAATAACATTTCGAAAATAGCTGAAAAATCGAAAAATATTTAATTAACCTTAAAGCCTGTAGAATTTACGTATTAATTTTATTATTATTCATCAAAAATATTAATCCAACCTTGTTTTTGATAGACTTTCTGCTAAAGTTTTAATAACAAAAATAACATTCTGAAAACAGCTGAAAAATCGGAAAATATTTAATTAACCTTGAAGCCTGTAGAATTTACGTATTAATTTTATTATTATTCATCAAAAATATTAATCCAACCGTGTTTTTGATAGAATTTCTGCTAAAGTTTTAATAACAAAAATAACATTCTGAAAACAGCTGAAAAATCGGAAAATATTTAATTAACCTTGAAGCCTGTAGAATTTACGTATTAATTTTATTATTATTCATCAAAAATATTAATCCAACCGTGTTTTTGAGAGACTTTCTGCTAAAGTTTGAATAAAAACAATAACATTTCGAAAAGAGCTGAAAAATCGAAAAATATTTAATTAACCTTGAAGCCTGTAGAATTTACGTATTAATTTTATTATTATTCATCAAAAATATTAATCCAACCGTGTTTTTGAGAGACTTTCTGCTAAAGTTTGAATAAAAACAATAACATTTCGAAAAGAGCTGAAAAATCGAAAAATATTTAATTAACCTTGAAGCCTGTAGAATTTACGTATTAATTTTATTATTATTCATCAAAAATATTAATCCAACCGTGTTTTTGAGAGACTTTCTGCTAAAGTTTGAATAAAAACAATAACATTTCGAAAAGAGCTGAAAAATCGAAAAATATTTAATTAACCTTGAAGCCTGTAGAATTTACGTATTAATTTTATTATTATTCATCAAAAATATTAATCCAACCGTGTTTTTGAGAGACTTTCTGCTAAAGTTTGAATAAAAACAATAACATTTCGAAAATAGCTGAAAAATCGAAAAATATTTAATTAACCTTAAAGCCTGTAGAATTTACGTATTAATTTTATTATTATTCATCAAAAATATTAATCCAACCTTGTTTTTGATAGACTTTCTGCTAAAGTTTTAATAACAAAAATAACATTCTGAAAACAGCTGAAAAATCGGAAAATATTTAATTAACCTTGAAGCCTGTAGAATTTACGTATTAATTTTATTATTATTCATCAAAAATATTAATCCAACCGTGTTTTTGATAGAATTTCTGCTAAAGTTTTAATAACAAAAATAACATTCTGAAAACAGCTGAAAAATCGGAAAATATTTAATTAACCTTGAAGCCTGTAGAATTTACGTATTAATTTTATTATTATTCATCAAAAATATTAATCCAACCGTGTTTTTGAGAGACTTTCTGCTAAAGTTTGAATAAAAACAATAACATTTCGAAAAGAGCTGAAAAATCGAAAAATATTTAATTAACCTTGAAGCCTGTAGAATTTACGTATTAATTTTATTATTATTCATCAAAAATATTAATCCAACCGTGTTTTTGAGAGACTTTCTGCTAAAGTTTGAATAAAAACAATAACATTTCGAAAAGAGCTGAAAAATCGAAAAATATTTAATTAACCTTGAAGCCTGTAGAATTTACGTATTAATTTTATTATTATTCATCAAAAATATTAATCCAACCGTGTTTTTGAGAGACTTTCTGCTAAAGTTTGAATAAAAACAATAACATTTCGAAAATAGCTGAAAAATCGAAAAATATTTAATTAACCTTAAAGCCTGTAGAATTTACGTATTAATTTTATTATTATTCATCAAAAATATTAATCCAACCTTGTTTTTGATAGACTTTCTGCTAAAGTTTTAATAACAAAAATAACATTCTGAAAACAGCTGAAAAATCGGAAAATATTTAATTAACCTTGAAGCCTGTAGAATTTACGTATTAATTTTATTATTATTCATCAAAAATATTAATCCAACCGTGTTTTTGAGAGACTTTCTGCTAAAGTTTGAATAAAAACAATAACATTTCGAAAAGAGCTGAAAAATCGAAAAATATTTAATTAACCTTGAAGCCTGTAGAATTTACGTATTAATTTTATTATTATTCATCAAAAATATTAATCCAACCGTGTTTTTGAGAGACTTTCTGCTAAAGTTTGAATAAAAACAATAACATTTCGAAAAGAGCTGAAAAATCGAAAAATATTTAATTAACCTTGAAGCCTGTAGAATTTACGTATTAATTTTATTATTATTCATCAAAAATATTAATCCAACCGTGTTTTTGAGAGACTTTCTGCTAAAGTTTGAATAAAAACAATAACATTTCGAAAAGAGCTGAAAAATCGAAAAATATTTAATTAACCTTGAAGCCTGTAGAATTTACGCATTAATTTTATTATTATTCATCAAAAATATTAATCCAACCGTGTTTTTGAGAGACTTTCTGCTAAAGTTTGAATAAAAACAATAACATTTCGAAAACAGCTGAAAAATCGAAAAATATTTAATTAACCTTGAAGCCTGTAGAATTTACGTATTAATTTTATTATTATTCATCAAAAATATTAATCCAACCGTGTTTTTGAGAGACTTTCTGCTAAAGTTTGAATAAAAACAATAACATTTCGAAAAGAGCTGAAAAATCGAAAAATATTTAATTAACCTTGAAGCCTGTAGAATTTACGTATTAATTTTATTATTATTCATCAAAAATATTAATCCAACCGTGTTTTTGAGAGACTTTCTGCTAAAGTTTGAATAAAAACAATAACATTTCGAAAAGAGCTGAAAAATCGAAAAATATTTAATTAACCTTGAAGCCTGTAGAATTTACGTATTAATTTTATTATTATTCATCAAAAATATTAATCCAACCTTGTTTTTGATAGACTTTCTGCTAAAGTTTTAATAACAAAAATAACATTCTGAAAACAGCTGAAAAATCGGAAAATATTTAATTAACCTTGAAGCCTGTAGAATTTACGTATTAATTTTATTATTATTCATCAAAAATATTAATCCAACCGTGTTTTTGATAGAATTTCTGCTAAAGTTTTAATAACAAAAATAACATTCTGAAAACAGCTGAAAAATCGGAAAATATTTAATTAACCTTGAAGCCTGTAGAATTTACGTATTAATTTTATTATTATTCATCAAAAATATTAATCCAACCGTGTTTTTGAGAGACTTTCTGCTAAAGTTTGAATAAAAACAATAACATTTCGAAAAGAGCTGAAAAATCGAAAAATATTTAATTAACCTTGAAGCCTGTAGAATTTACGTATTAATTTTATTATTATTCATCAAAAATATTAATCCAACCGTGTTTTTGAGAGACTTTCTGCTAAAGTTTGAATAAAAACAATAACATTTCGAAAAGAGCTGAAAAATCGAAAAATATTTAATTAACCTTGAAGCCTGTAGAATTTACGTATTAATTTTATTATTATTCATCAAAAATATTAATCCAACCGTGTTTTTGAGAGACTTTCTGCTAAAGTTTGAATAAAAACAATAACATTTCGAAAATAGCTGAAAAATCGAAAAATATTTAATTAACCTTAAAGCCTGTAGAATTTACGTATTAATTTTATTATTATTCATCAAAAATATTAATCCAACCTTGTTTTTGATAGACTTTCTGCTAAAGTTTTAATAACAAAAATAACATTCTGAAAACAGCTGAAAAATCGGAAAATATTTAATTAACCTTGAAGCCTGTAGAATTTACGTATTAATTTTATTATTATTCATCAAAAATATTAATCCAACCGTGTTTTTGATAGAATTTCTGCTAAAGTTTTACTAACAAAAATAACATTCTGAAAACAGCTGAAAAATCGGAAAATATTTAATTAACCTTGAAGCCTGTAGAATTTACGTATTAATTTTATTATTATTCATCAAAAATATTAATCCAACCGTGTTTTTGAGAGACTTTCTGCTAAAGTTTGAATAAAAACAATAACATTTCGAAAAGAGCTGAAAAATCGAAAAATATTTAATTAACCTTGAAGCCTGTAGAATTTACGTATTAATTTTATTATTATTCATCAAAAATATTAATCCAACCGTGTTTTTGAGAGACTTTCTGCTAAAGTTTGAATAAAAACAATAACATTTCGAAAAGAGCTGAAAAATCGAAAAATATTTAATTAACCTTGAAGCCTGTAGAATTTACGCATTAATTTTATTATTATTCATCAAAAATATTAATCCAACCGTGTTTTTGAGAGACTTTCTGCTAAAGTTTGAATAAAAACAATAACATTTCGAAAACAGCTGAAAAATCGAAAAATATTTAATTAACCTTGAAGCCTGTAGAATTTACGTATTAATTTTATTATTATTCATCAAAAATATTAATCCAACCGTGTTTTTGAGAGACTTTCTGCTAAAGTTTGAATAAAAACAATAACATTTCGAAAAGAGCTGAAAAATCGAAAAATATTTAATTAACCTTGAAGCCTGTAGAATTTACGTATTAATTTTATTATTATTCATCAAAAATATTAATCCAACCGTGTTTTTGAGAGACTTTCTGCTAAAGTTTGAATAAAAACAATAACATTTCGAAAAGAGCTGAAAAATCGAAAAATATTTAATTAACCTTGAAGCCTGTAGAATTTACGTATTAATTTTATTATTATTCATCAAAAATATTAATCCAACCGTGTTTTTGAGAGACTTTCTGCTAAAGTTTGAATAAAAACAATAACATTTCGAAAAGAGCTGAAAAATCGAAAACTATTTAATTAACCTTGAAGCCTGTAGAATTTACGTATTAATTTTATTATTATTCATCAAAAATATTAATCCAACCGTGTTTTTGAGAGACTTTCTGCTAAAGTTTGAATAAAAACAATAACATTTCGAAAAGAGCTGAAAAATCGAAAAATATTTAATTAACCTTGAAGCCTGTAGAATTTACGTATTAATTTTATTATTATTCATCAAAAATATTAATCCAACCGTGTTTTTGAGAGACTTTCTGCTAAAGTTTGAATAAAAACAATAACATTTCGAAAATAGCTGAAAAATCGAAAAATATTTAATTAACCTTAAAGCCTGTAGAATTTACGTATTAATTTTATTATTATTCATCAAAAATATTAATCCAACCTTGTTTTTGATAGACTTTCTGCTAAAGTTTTAATAACAAAAATAACATTCTGAAAACAGCTGAAAAATCGGAAAATATTTAATTAACCTTGAAGCCTGTAGAATTTACGTATTAATTTTATTATTATTCATCAAAAATATTAATCCAACCGTGTTTTTGAGAGACTTTCTGCTAAAGTTTGAATAAAAACAATAACATTTCGAAAAGAGCTGAAAAATCGAAAAATATTTAATTAACCTTGAAGCCTGTAGAATTTACGTATTAATTTTATTATTATTCATCAAAAATATTAATCCAACCGTGTTTTTGAGAGACTTTCTGCTAAAGTTTGAATAAAAACAATAACATTTCGAAAACAGCTGAAAAATCGAAAAATATTTAATTAACCTTGAAGCCTGTAGAATTTACGTATTAATTTTATTATTATTCATCAAAAATATTAATCCAACCGTGTTTTTGAGAGACTTTCTGCTAAAGTTTGAATAAAAACAATAACATTTCGAAAAGAGCTGAAAAATCGAAAAATATTTAATTAACCTTGAAGCCTGTAGAATTTACGTATTAATTTTATTATTATTCATCAAAAATATTAATCCAACCGTGTTTTTGAGAGACTTTCTGCTAAAGTTTGAATAAAAACAATAACATTTCGAAAACAGCTGAAAAATCGAAAAATATTTAATTAACCTTGAAGCCTGTAGAATTTACGTATTAATTTTATTATTATTCATCAAAAATATTAATCCAACCTTGTTTTTGATAGACTTTCTGCTAAAGTTTTAATAACAAAAATAACATTCTGAAAACAGCTGAAAAATCGGAAAATATTTAATTAACCTTGAAGCCTGTAGAATTTACGTATTAATTTTATTATTATTCATCAAAAATATTAATCCAACCGTGTTTTTGAGAGACTTTCTGCTAAAGTTTGAATAAAAACAATAACATTTCGAAAAGAGCTGAAAAATCGAAAAATATTTAATTAACCTTGAAGCCTGTAGAATTTACGTATTAATTTTATTATTATTCATCAAAAATATTAATCCAACCGTGTTTTTGAGAGACTTTCTGCTAAAGTTTGAATAAAAACAATAACATTTCGAAAACAGCTGAAAAATCGAAAAATATTTAATTAACCTTGAAGCCTGTAGAATTTACGTATTAATTTTATTATTATTCATCAAAAATATTAATCCAACCGTGTTTTTGAGAGACTTTCTGCTAAAGTTTGAATAAAAACAATAACATTTCGAAAAGAGCTGAAAAATCGAAAAATATTTAATTAACCTTGAAGCCTGTAGAATTTACGTATTAATTTTATTATTATTCATCAAAAATATTAATCCAACCGTGTTTTTGAGAGACTTTCTGCTAAAGTTTGAATAAAAACAATAACATTTCGAAAAGAGCTGAAAAATCGAAAAATATTTAATTAACCTTGAAGCCTGTAGAATTTACGTATTAATTTTATTATTATTCATCAAAAATATTAATCCAACCGTGTTTTTGAGAGACTTTCTGCTAAAGTTTGAATAAAAACAATAACATTTCGAAAAGAGCTGAAAAATCGAAAACTATTTAATTAACCTTGAAGCCTGTAGAATTTACGTATTAATTTTATTATTATTCATCAAAAATATTAATCCAACCGTGTTTTTGAGAGACTTTCTGCTAAAGTTTGAATAAAAACAATAACATTTCGAAAAGAGCTGAAAAATCGAAAAATATTTAATTAACCTTGAAGCCTGTAGAATTTACGTATTAATTTTATTATTATTCATCAAAAATATTAATCCAACCGTGTTTTTGAGAGACTTTCTGCTAAAGTTTGAATAAAAACAATAACATTTCGAAAACAGCTGAAAAATCGAAAAATATTTAATTAACCTTGAAGCCTGTAGAATTTACGTATTAATTTTATTATTATTCATCAAAAATATTAATCCAACCGTGTTTTTGAGAGACTTTCTGCTAAAGTTTGAATAAAAACAATAACATTTCGAAAAGAGCTGAAAAATCGAAAAATATTTAATTAACCTTGAAGCCTGTAGAATTTACGTATTAATTTTATTATTATTCATCAAAAATATTAATCCAACCGTGTTTTTGAGAGACTTTCTGCTAAAGTTTGAATAAAAACAATAACATTTCGAAAACAGCTGAAAAATCGAAAAATATTTAATTAACCTTGAAGCCTGTAGAATTTACGTATTAATTTTATTATTATTCATCAAAAATATTAATCCAACCGTGTTTTTGAGAGACTTTCTGCTAAAGTTTTAATAACAAAAATAACATTCTGAAAACAGCTGAAAAATCGGAAAATATTTAATTAACCTTGAAGCCTGTAGAATTTACGTATTAATTTTATTATTATTCATCAAAAATATTAATCCAACCGTGTTTTTGAGAGACTTTCTGCTAAAGTTTGAATAAAAACAATAACATTTCGAAAAGAGCTGAAAAATCGAAAAATATTTAATTAACCTTGAAGCCTGTAGAATTTACGTATTAATTTTATTATTATTCATCAAAAATATTAATCCAACCGTGTTTTTGAGAGACTTTCTGCTAAAGTTTGAATAAAAACAATAACATTTCGAAAACAGCTGAAAAATCGAAAAATATTTAATTAACCTTGAAGCCTGTAGAATTTACGTATTAATTTTATTATTATTCATCAAAAATATTAATCCAACCGTGTTTTTGAGAGACTTTCTGCTAAAGTTTGAATAAAAACAATAACATTTCGAAAAGAGCTGAAAAATCGAAAAATATTTAATTAACCTTGAAGCCTGTAGAATTTACGTATTAATTTTATTATTATTCATCAAAAATATTAATCCAACCGTGTTTTTGAGAGACTTTCTGCTAAAGTTTGAATAAAAACAATAACATTTCGAAAAGAGCTGAAAAATCGAAAAATATTTAATTAACCTTGAAGCCTGTAGAATTTACGTATTAATTTTATTATTATTCATCAAAAATATTAATCCAACCGTGTTTTTGAGAGACTTTCTGCTAAAGTTTGAATAAAAACAATAACATTTCGAAAAGAGCTGAAAAATCGAAAACTATTTAATTAACCTTGAAGCCTGTAGAATTTACGTATTAATTTTATTATTATTCATCAAAAATATTAATCCAACCGTGTTTTTGAGAGACTTTCTGCTAAAGTTTGAATAAAAACAATAACATTTCGAAAAGAGCTGAAAAATCGAAAAATATTTAATTAACCTTGAAGCCTGTAGAATTTACGTATTAATTTTATTATTATTCATCAAAAATATTAATCCAACCGTGTTTTTGAGAGACTTTCTGCTAAAGTTTGAATAAAAACAATAACATTTCGAAAATAGCTGAAAAATCGAAAAATATTTAATTAACCTTAAAGCCTGTAGAATTTACGTATTAATTTTATTATTATTCATCAAAAATATTAATCCAACCTTGTTTTTGATAGACTTTCTGCTAAAGTTTTAATAACAAAAATAACATTCTGAAAACAGCTGAAAAATCGGAAAATATTTAATTAACCTTGAAGCCTGTAGAATTTACGTATTAATTTTATTATTATTCATCAAAAATATTAATCCAACCGTGTTTTTGATAGAATTTCTGCTAAAGTTTTAATAACAAAAATAACATTCTGAAAACAGCTGAAAAATCGGAAAATATTTAATTAACCTTGAAGCCTGTAGAATTTACGTATTAATTTTATTATTATTCATCAAAAATATTAATCCAACCGTGTTTTTGAGAGACTTTCTGCTAAAGTTTGAATAAAAACAATAACATTTCGAAAAGAGCTGAAAAATCGAAAAATATTTAATTAACCTTGAAGCCTGTAGAATTTACGTATTAATTTTATTATTATTCATCAAAAATATTAATCCAACCGTGTTTTTGAGAGACTTTCTGCTAAAGTTTGAATAAAAACAATAACATTTCGAAAAGAGCTGAAAAATCGAAAAATATTTAATTAACCTTGAAGCCTGTAGAATTTACGTATTAATTTTATTATTATTCATCAAAAATATTAATCCAACCGTGTTTTTGAGAGACTTTCTGCTAAAGTTTGAATAAAAACAATAACATTTCGAAAAGAGCTGAAAAATCGAAAAATATTTAATTAACCTTGAAGCCTGTAGAATTTACGTATTAATTTTATTATTATTCATCAAAAATATTAATCCAACCGTGTTTTTGAGAGACTTTCTGCTAAAGTTTGAATAAAAACAATAACATTTCGAAAATAGCTGAAAAATCGAAAAATATTTAATTAACCTTAAAGCCTGTAGAATTTACGTATTAATTTTATTATTATTCATCAAAAATATTAATCCAACCTTGTTTTTGATAGACTTTCTGCTAAAGTTTTAATAACAAAAATAACATTCTGAAAACAGCTGAAAAATCGGAAAATATTTAATTAACCTTGAAGCCTGTAGAATTTACGTATTAATTTTATTATTATTCATCAAAAATATTAATCCAACCGTGTTTTTGATAGAATTTCTGCTAAAGTTTTAATAACAAAAATAACATTCTGAAAACAGCTGAAAAATCGGAAAATATTTAATTAACCTTGAAGCCTGTAGAATTTACGTATTAATTTTATTATTATTCATCAAAAATATTAATCCAACCGTGTTTTTGAGAGACTTTCTGCTAAAGTTTGAATAAAAACAATAACATTTCGAAAAGAGCTGAAAAATCGAAAAATATTTAATTAACCTTGAAGCCTGTAGAATTTACGTATTAATTTTATTATTATTCATCAAAAATATTAATCCAACCGTGTTTTTGAGAGACTTTCTGCTAAAGTTTGAATAAAAACAATAACATTTCGAAAAGAGCTGAAAAATCGAAAAATATTTAATTAACCTTGAAGCCTGTAGAATTTACGTATTAATTTTATTATTATTCATCAAAAATATTAATCCAACCGTGTTTTTGAGAGACTTTCTGCTAAAGTTTGAATAAAAACAATAACATTTCGAAAATAGCTGAAAAATCGAAAAATATTTAATTAACCTTAAAGCCTGTAGAATTTACGTATTAATTTTATTATTATTCATCAAAAATATTAATCCAACCTTGTTTTTGATAGACTTTCTGCTAAAGTTTTAATAACAAAAATAACATTCTGAAAACAGCTGAAAAATCGGAAAATATTTAATTAACCTTGAAGCCTGTAGAATTTACGTATTAATTTTATTATTATTCATCAAAAATATTAATCCAACCGTGTTTTTGATAGAATTTCTGCTAAAGTTTTACTAACAAAAATAACATTCTGAAAACAGCTGAAAAATCGGAAAATATTTAATTAACCTTGAAGCCTGTAGAATTTACGTATTAATTTTATTATTATTCATCAAAAATATTAATCCAACCGTGTTTTTGATAGAATTTCTGCTAAAGTTTTAATAACAAAAATAACATTCTGAAAACAGCTGAAAAATCGGAAAATATTTAATTAACCTTGAAGCCTGTAGAATTTACGTATTAATTTTATTATTATTCATCAAAAATATTAATCCAACCGTGTTTTTGATAGACTTTCTGCTAAAGTTTTAATAACAAAAATAACATTCTGAAAACAGCTGAAAAATCGGAAAATATTTAATTAACCTTGAAGCCTGTAGAATTTACGTATTAATTTTATTATTATTCATCAAAAATATTAATCCAACCGTGTTTTTGATAGACTTTCTGCTAAAGTTTTAATAACAAAAATAACATTCTGAAAACAGCTGAAAAATCGGAAAATATTTAATTAACCTTGAAGCCTGTAGAATTTACGTATTAATTTTATTATTATTCATCAAAAATATTAATCCAACCGTGTTTTTGATAGACTTTCTGCTAAAGTTTTAATAACAAAAATAAATCGGAAAAATCGGAAAATATTTAATTAACCTTGAAGCCTGTAGAATTTACGTATTAATTGTATTATTATTCATCAATAATATTAATCCAACCGTGTTTTTGATAGAATTTCTGCTAAAGTTTTAATAACAAAAATAACATTCTGAAAACAGCTGAAAAATCGGAAAATATTTAATTAACCTTGAAGCCTGTAGAATTTACGTATTAATTTTATTATTATTCATCAAAAATATTAATCCAACCGTGTTTTTGATAGAATTTCTGCTAAAGTTTTAATAACAAAAATAACATTCTGAAAACAGCTGAAAAATCGGAAATATTTAATTAACCTTGAAGCCTGTAGAATTTACGTATTAATTGTATTATTATTCATCAATAATATTAATCCAACCGTGTTTTTAATAGACTTTCTGCTAAAGTTTGAATAACAAAAATAACATTCTGAAAACAACTGAAAAATCGAAAAATATTTAATTAACCTTGAAGCCTGTAGAATTTACGTATTAATTTTATTATTATTCATCAAAAATATTAATCCAACCGTGTTTTTGAGAGACTTTCTGCTAAAGTTTGAATAAAAACAATAACATTTCGAAAATAGCTGAAAAATCGAAAAATATTTAATTAACCTTGAAGCCTGTAGAATTTACGTATTAATTTTATTATTATTCATCAAAAATATTAATCCAACCGTGTTTTTGAGAGACTTTCTGCTAAAGTTTGAATAAAAACAATAACATTTCGAAAATAGCTGAAAAATCAAAAAATATTTAATTAACCTTGAAGCCTGTAGAATTTACGTATTAATTTTATTATTATTCATCAAAAATATTAATCCAACCGTGTTTTTGATAGAATTTCTGCTAAAGTTTTAATAACAAAAATAACATTCTGAAAACAGCTGAAAAATCGAAAAATATTTAATTAACCTTGAAGCCTGTAGAATTTACGTATTAATTTTATTATTATTCATCAAAAATATTAATCCAACCGTGTTTTTGAGAGACTTTCTGCTAAAGTTTGAATAAAAACAATAACATTTCGAAAATAGCTGAAAAATCAAAAAATATTTAATTAACCTTGAAGCCTGTAGAATTTACGTATTAATTTTATTATTATTCATCAAAAATATTAATCCAACCGTGTTTTTGATAGAATTTCTGCTAAAGTTTTAATAACAAAAATAACATTCTGAAAACAGCTGAAAAATCGAAAAATATTTAATTAACCTTGAAGCCTGTAGAATTTACGTATTAATTTTATTATTATTCATCAAAAATATTAATCCAACCGTGTTTTTGAGAGACTTTCTGCTAAAGTTTGAATAAAAACAATAACATTTCGAAAATAGCTGAAAAATCAAAAAATATTTAATTAACCTTGAAGCCTGTAGAATTTACGTATTAATTTTATTATTATTCATCAAAAATATTAATCCAACCGTGTTTTTGATAGAATTTCTGCTAAAGTTTTAATAACAAAAATAACATTCTGAAAACAGCTGAAAAATCGAAAAATATTTAATTAACCTTGAAGCCTGTAGAATTTACGTATTAATTTTATTATTATTCATCAAAAATATTAATCCAACCGTGTTTTTGAGAGACTTTCTGCTAAAGTTTGAATAAAAACAATAACATTTCGAAAATAGCTGAAAAATCAAAAAATATTTAATTAACCTTGAAGCCTGTAGAATTTACGTATTAATTTTATTATTATTCATCAAAAATATTAATCCAACCGTGTTTTTGATAGAATTTCTGCTAAAGTTTTAATAACAAAAATAACATTCTGAAAACAGCTGAAAAATCGAAAAATATTTAATTAACCTTGAAGCCTGTAGAATTTACGTATTAATTTTATTATTATTCATCAAAAATATTAATCCAACCGTGTTTTTGAGAGACTTTCTGCTAAAGTTTGAATAAAAACAATAACATTTCGAAAATAGCTGAAAAATCAAAAAATATTTAATTAACCTTGAAGCCTGTAGAATTTACGTATTAATTTTATTATTATTCATCAAAAATATTAATCCAACCGTGTTTTTGATAGAATTTCTGCTAAAGTTTTAATAACAAAAATAACATTCTGAAAACAGCTGAAAAATCGAAAAATATTTAATTAACCTTGAAGCCTGTAGAATTAACGTATTAATTTTATTATTATTCATCAAAAATATTAATCCAACCGTGTTTTTGAGAGACTTTCTGCTAAAGTTTGAATAAAAACAATAACATTTCGAAAATAGCTGAAAAATCAAAAAATATTTAATTAACCTTGAAGCCTGTAGAATTTACGTATTAATTTTATTATTATTCATCAAAAATATTAATCCAACCGTGTTTTTGATAGAATTTCTGCTAAAGTTTTAATAACAAAAATAACATTCTGAAAACAGCTGAAAAATCGAAAAATATTTAATTAACCTTGAAGCCTGTAGAATTTACGTATTAATTTTATTATTATTCATCAAAAATATTAATCCAACCGTGTTTTTGAGAGACTTTCTGCTAAAGTTTGAATAAAAACAATAACATTTCGAAAATAGCTGAAAAATCAAAAAATATTTAATTAACCTTGAAGCCTGTAGAATTTACGTATTAATTTTATTATTATTCATCAAAAATATTAATCCAACCGTGTTTTTGATAGAATTTCTGCTAAAGTTTTAATAACAAAAATAACATTCTGAAAACAGCTGAAAAATCGAAAAATATTTAATTAACCTTGAAGCCTGTAGAATTTACGTATTAATTTTATTATTATTCATCAAAAATATTAATCCAACCGTGTTTTTGAGAGACTTTCTGCTAAAGTTTGAATAAAAACAATAACATTTCGAAAATAGCTGAAAAATCAAAAAATATTTAATTAACCTTGAAGCCTGTAGAATTTACGTATTAATTTTATTATTATTCATCAAAAATATTAATCCAACCGTGTTTTTGATAGAATTTCTGCTAAAGTTTTAATAACAAAAATAACATTCTGAAAACAGCTGAAAAATCGAAAAATATTTAATTAACCTTGAAGCCTGTAGAATTTACGTATTAATTTTATTATTATTCATCAAAAATATTAATCCAACCGTGTTTTTGAGAGACTTTCTGCTAAAGTTTGAATAAAAACAATAACATTTCGAAAATAGCTGAAAAATCAAAAAATATTTAATTAACCTTGAAGCCTGTAGAATTTACGTATTAATTTTATTATTATTCATCAAAAATATTAATCCAACCGTGTTTTTGATAGAATTTCTGCTAAAGTTTTAATAACAAAAATAACATTCTGAAAACAGCTGAAAAATCGAAAAATATTTAATTAACCTTGAAGCCTGTTGAATTTACGTATTAATTTTATTATTATTCATCAAAAATATTAATCCAACCGTGTTTTTGATAGAATTTCTGCTAAAGTTTTAATAACAAAAATAACATTCTGAAAACAGCTGAAAAATCGAAAAATATTTAATTAACCTTGAAGCCTGTAGAATTTACGTATTAATTTTATTATTATTCATCAAAAATATTAATCCAACCGTGTTTTTGAGAGACTTTCTGCTAAAGTTTGAATAAAAACAATAACATTTCGAAAATAGCTGAAAAATCAAAAAATATTTAATTAACCTTGAAGCCTGTAGAATTTACGTATTAATTTTATTATTATTCATCAAAAATATTAATCCAACCGTGTTTTTGATAGAATTTCTGCTAAAGTTTTAATAACAAAAATAACATTCTGAAAACAGCTGAAAAATCGAAAAATATTTAATTAACCTTGAAGCCTGTAGAATTTACGTATTAATTTTATTATTATTCATCAAAAATATTAATCCAACCGTGTTTTTGAGAGACTTTCTGCTAAAGTTTGAATAAAAACAATAACATTTCGAAAATAGCTGAAAAATCGAAAAATATTTAATTAACCTTGAAGCCTGTAGAATTTACGTATTAATTTTATTATTATTCATCAAAAATATTAATCCAACCGTGTTTTTGATAGAATTTCTGCTAAAGTTTTAATAACAAAAATAACATTCTGAAAACAGCTGAAAAATCGAAAAATATTTAATTAACCTTGAAGCCTGTAGAATTTACGTATTAATTTTATTATTATTCATCAAAAATATTAATCCAACCGTGTTTTTGAGAGACTTTCTGCTAAAGTTTGAATAAAAACAATAACATTTCGAAAATAGCTGAAAAATCAAAAAATATTTAATTAACCTTGAAGCCTGTAGAATTTACGTATTAATTTTATTATTATTCATCAAAAATATTAATCCAACCGTGTTTTTGATAGAATTTCTGCTAAAGTTTTAATAACAAAAATAACATTCTGAAAACAGCTGAAAAATCGAAAAATATTTAATTAACCTTGAAGCCTGTAGAATTTACGTATTAATTTTATTATTATTCATCAAAAATATTAATCCAACCGTGTTTTTGAGAGACTTTCTGCTAAAGTTTGAATAAAAACAATAACATTTCGAAAATAGCTGAAAAATCGAAAAATATTTAATTAACCTTGAAGCCTGTAGAATTTACGTATTAATTTTATTATTATTCATCAAAAATATTAATCCAACCGTGTTTTTGAGAGACTTTCTGCTAAAGTTTGAATAAAAACAATAACATTTCGAAAATAGCTGAAAAATCGAAAAATATTTAATTAACCTTGAAGCCTGTAGAATTTACGTATTAATTTTATTATTATTCATCAAAAATATTAATCCAACCGTGTTTTTGAGAGACTTTCTGCTAAAGTTTGAATAAAAACAATAACATTTCGAAAATAGCTGAAAAATCGAAAAATATTTAATTAACCTTGAAGCCTGTAGAATTTACGTATTAATTTTATTATTATTCATCAAAAATATTAATCCAACCGTGTTTTTGAGAGACTTTCTGCTAAAGTTTGAATAAAAACAATAACATTTCGAAAATAGCTGAAAAATCGAAAAATATTTAATTAACCTTGAAGCCTGTAGAATTTACGTATTAATTTTATTATTATTCATCAAAAATATTAATCCAACCGTGTTTTTGAGAGACTTTCTGCTAAAGTTTGAATAAAAACAATAACATTTCGAAAATAGCTGAAAAATCGAAAAATATTTAATTAACCTTGAAGCCTGTAGAATTTACGTATTAATTTTATTATTATTCATCAAAAATATTAATCCAACCGTGTTTTTGATAGAATTTCTGCTAAAGTTTTAATAACAAAAATAACATTCTGAAAACAGCTGAAAAATCGAAAAATATTTAATTAACCTTGAAGCCTGTAGAATTTACGTATTAATTTTATTATTATTCATCAAAAATATTAATCCAACCGTGTTTTTGAGAGACTTTCTGCTAAAGTTTGAATAAAAACAATAACATTTCGAAAATAGCTGAAAAATCGAAAAATATTTAATTAACCTTGAAGCCTGTAGAATTTACGTATTAATTTTATTATTATTCATCAAAAATATTAATCCAACCGTGTTTTTGATAGAATTTCTGCTAAAGTTTTAATAACAAAAATAACATTCTGAAAACAGCTGAAAAATCGAAAAATATTTAATTAACCTTGAAGCCTGTAGAATTAACGTATTAATTTTATTATTATTCATCAAAAATATTAATCCAACCGTGTTTTTGAGAGACTTTCTGCTAAAGTTTGAATAAAAACAATAACATTTCGAAAATAGCTGAAAAATCAAAAAATATTTAATTAACCTTGAAGCCTGTAGAATTTACGTATTAATTTTATTATTATTCATCAAAAATATTAATCCAACCGTGTTTTTGATAGAATTTCTGCTAAAGTTTTAATAACAAAAATAACATTCTGAAAACAGCTGAAAAATCGAAAAATATTTAATTAACCTTGAAGCCTGTAGAATTTACGTATTAATTTTATTATTATTCATCAAAAATATTAATCCAACCGTGTTTTTGAGAGACTTTCTGCTAAAGTTTGAATAAAAACAATAACATTTCGAAAATAGCTGAAAAATCGAAAAATATTTAATTAACCTTGAAGCCTGTAGAATTAACGTATTAATTTTATTATTATTCATCAAAAATATTAATCCAACCGTGTTTTTGAGAGACTTTCTGCTAAAGTTTGAATAAAAACAATAACATTTCGAAAATAGCTGAAAAATCAAAAAATATTTAATTAACCTTGAAGCCTGTAGAATTTACGTATTAATTTTATTATTATTCATCAAAAATATTAATCCAACCGTGTTTTTGATAGAATTTCTGCTAAAGTTTTAATAACAAAAATAACATTCTGAAAACAGCTGAAAAATCGAAAAATATTTAATTAACCTTGAAGCCTGTAGAATTTACGTATTAATTTTATTATTATTCATCAAAAATATTAATCCAACCGTGTTTTTGAGAGACTTTCTGCTAAAGTTTGAATAAAAACAATAACATTTCGAAAATAGCTGAAAAATCGAAAAATATTTAATTAACCTTGAAGCCTGTAGAATTTACGTATTAATTTTATTATTATTCATCAAAAATATTAATCCAACCGTGTTTTTGATAGAATTTCTGCTAAAGTTTTAATAACAAAAATAACATTCTGAAAACAGCTGAAAAATCGAAAAATATTAAATTAAAAATAAGCCTGTAGAATTTACGTATTAATTTTATTATTATTCATCAAAAATATTAATCCAACCGTGTTTTTGAGAGACTTTCTGCTAAAGTTTGAATAAAAACAATAACATTTCGAAAATAGCTGAAAAATCGAAAAATATTTAATTAACCTTGAAGCCTGTAGAATTTACGTATTAATTTTATTATTATTTATCAAAAATATTAATCCAACCGTGTTTTTGAGAGACTTTCTGCTAAAGTTTGAATAAAAACAATAACATTTCGAAAATAGCTGAAAAATCAAAAAATATTTAATTAACCTTGAAGCCTGTAGAATTTACGTATTAATTTTATTATTATTCATCAAAAATATTAATCCAACCGTGTTTTTGATAGAATTTCTGCTAAAGTTTTAATAACAAAAATAACATTCTGAAAACAGCTGAAAAATCGAAAAATATTTAATTAACCTTGAAGCCTGTAGAATTTACGTATTAATTTTATTATTATTCATCAAAAATATTAATCCAACCGTGTTTTTGAGAGACTTTCTGCTAAAGTTTGAATAAAAACAATAACATTTCGAAAATAGCTGAAAAATCGAAAAATATTTAATTAACCTTGAAGCCTGTAGAATTTACGTATTAATTTTATTATTATTCATCAAAAATATTAATCCAACCGTGTTTTTGAGAGACTTTCTGCTAAAGTTTGAATAAAAACAATAACATTTCGAAAATAGCTGAAAAATCAAAAAATATTTAATTAACCTTGAAGCCTGTAGAATTTACGTATTAATTTTATTATTATTCATCAAAAATATTAATCCAACCGTGTTTTTGATAGAATTTCTGCTAAAGTTTTAATAACAAAAATAACATTCTGAAAACAGCTGAAAAATCGAAAAATATTTAATTAACCTTGAAGCCTGTAGAATTTACGTATTAATTTTATTATTATTCATCAAAAATATTAATCCAACCGTGTTTTTGAGAGACTTTCTGCTAAAGTTTGAATAAAAACAATAACATTTCGAAAATAGCTGAAAAATCGAAAAATATTTAATTAACCTTGAAGCCTGTAGAATTTACGTATTAATTTTATTATTATTCATCAAAAATATTAATCCAACCGTGTTTTTGATAGAATTTCTGCTAAAGTTTTAATAACAAAAATAACATTCTGAAAACAGCTGAAAAATCGAAAAATATTTAATTAACCTTGAAGCCTGTTGAATTTACGTATTAATTTTATTATTATTCATCAAAAATATTAATCCAACCGTGTTTTTGAGAGACTTTCTGCTAAAGTTTGAATAAAAACAATAACATTTCGAAAATAGCTGAAAAATCAAAAAATATTTAATTAACCTTGAAGCCTGTAGAATTTACGTATTAATTTTATTATTATTCATCAAAAATATTAATCCAACCGTGTTTTTGATAGAATTTCTGCTAAAGTTTTAATAACAAAAATAACATTCTGAAAACAGCTGAAAAATCGAAAAATATTTAATTAACCTTGAAGCCTGTAGAATTTACGTATTAATTTTATTATTATTCATCAAAAATATTAATCCAACCGTGTTTTTGATAGAATTTCTGCTAAAGTTTTAATAACAAAAATAACATTCTGAAAACAGCTGAAAAATCGAAAAATATTTAATTAACCTTGAAGCCTGTAGAATTTACGTATTAATTTTATTATTATTCATCAAAAATATTAATCCAACCGTGTTTTTGATAGAATTTCTGCTAAAGTTTTAATAACAAAAATAACATTCTGAAAACAGCTGAAAAATCAAAAAATATTTAATTAACCTTGAAGCCTGTAGAATTTACGTATTAATTTTATTATTATTCATCAAAAATATTAATCCAACCGTGTTTTTGATAGAATTTCTGCTAAAGTTTTAATAACAAAAATAACATTCTGAAAACAGCTGAAAAATCGAAAAATATTTAATTAACCTTGAAGCCTGTTGAATTTACGTATTAATTTTGTTATTATTCATCAAAAATATTAATCCAACCGTGTTTTTGATAGAATTTCTGCTAAAGTTTTCATAACAAAAATAACATTCTGAAAACAGCTGAAAAATCAAAAAATATTTAATTAACCTTGAAGCCTGTAGAATTTACGTATTAATTTTATTATTATTCATCAAAAATATTAATCCAACCGTGTTTTTGATAGAATTTCTGCTAAAGTTTTAATAACAAAAATAACATTCTGAAAACAGCTGAAAAATCGGAAAATATTTAATTAACCTTGAAGCCTGTAGAATTTACGTATTAATTTTATTATTATTCATCAAAAATATTAATCCAACCGTGTTTTTGAGAGACTTTCTGCTAAAGTTTGAATAAAAACAATAACATTTCGAAAATAGCTGAAAAATCAAAAAACATTTAATTAACCTTGAAGCCTGTAGAATTTACGTATTAATTTCATTATTATTCATCAAAAATATTAATCCAACCGTGTTTTTGATAGAATTTCTGCTAAAGTTTTAATAACAAAAATAACATTCTGAAAACAGCTGAAAAATCGGAAAATATTTAATTAACCTTGAAGCCTGTAGAATTTACGTATTAATTGTATTATTATTCATCAATAATATTAATCCAACCGTGTTTTTAATAGACTTTCTGCTAAAGTTTTAATAACAAAAATAACATTCTGAAAACAGCTGAAAAATCGAAAAATATTTAATTAACCTTGAAGCCTATAGAAGTTACGTATTAGTTGTATTATTATTCATCAAAAATATTAATCCAACCGTGTTTTTGATTCAATTATTTTTGGATTCAATGAACTTAAGCCTAATTAAAAATATCTAAATTTGGATTAAAAAGCATTTACAGTTCAATAAAATAACCACAATACTAATTATTATTAATAAGAATCTTTAATTTTGTAAATAATTTAATTTGCAATCAAATTTTTTGACTAATGGGGTATTATACAGCAATAGTGCTAAGTATCGGGTATGTAGATAACCATTATACTTACAGTAATAATAACAACACCTAATCGGTTAAAAGCAAAACAAAATACTTAAGGGATTTTTTAAGAAGTTCGTTATTTTATTTAGCAATAAAAATGTCGAAATATCTGTCCTACGTTAAACAAAAGTATGATTTCTTATCGCATAAATATTTTTAATAATATTAAAAATCAACATTTACTAATAAATTTTGCAAAATATCATTATTTAAAACTTCTTTTGGAAAAGTTTGTTTTGCAGCACAACTAGATATATGCTACAAATAATGTCAATTATTCTACACGGTGAGAGATGGTATACTTCACCTGATGTCATTAAGATAACTCCAAGGAACTGCATTCTGCTTGCATACTTATTAATGTGACTAGATCTTAACATTTTTTATAGCTAAATCTTGCATTAGCCAAGACCAAAAAATGCTTAAAAAATCTTTAAAGTTTTTGTGAAATTTTTTTTAGCAGTATGAAGTTTTATAAAAAACTAATAACATTTTCGTAACTCATTTTAAACAAACTTTAAGTAATTGATAACGTATTTAGCAAAAATGTTTACAATTTTATTTTGATTTATTGTCAACCGTAACAGATTTCTTTAAATAAAACATACTTAATATATTCTTTTTGGTAACTTTGCTGGCTCATGCATTAATCTTCGTTTATACACACATACTAGTTAAAACAGCCATACCTAAACAAGAGCGGAACACGGTTGCAAGCTGTTAAAAATCATCATGCCCATACAATTCGTATAAAGCATCCCTAAATAGCGCGGCGGTAACCATTTGCAATCGGAAAATCCGATTTTGACAGCGCGTTAAAACCAGCAGGGTTGCTATATTTTTTTTGACAACCCTGTTTTTTCGTTTGATAATAAATAATGGCAAATATGCTTTTTTTAGGTCAAACTAGCAGTTTCAATTCCATTTTTTATATATTTTATGGGGGTTTTAGTAAGCACGAAAGTTAAAACTACTGTTTGTGACACAACGCTGACACTCTTGTTTAGGTATGTATCAGCGTAAAAGCGGAAGAAAACGTTCCGCCTTCCGCTCTTGTTTTGGTAGGAACAGCTGTAATTACCGTACGTACATAATAACTCTCGTTCGCTAATAATAATTCTCTGATGCCAGATTAAGTACTCACTCAACATTACCGTTATGCGACTTAAGTTGCATTTTGCCCCTTTTTTGACTGCAGTGCCACTTTCTTTGCCCCTTTGTTTTAAGTGCCCTTTTGAATCATTTTATATTATTTGTGCCCTTTTTGCACTATTTTGAACAAAATATTATTGATATTGCTTTTATATGTTCGGATGTGTTTACTTAACTAGTGCATCCGCTGAGCGGATTTTTTCTAAATTAGACTTTTTAAAAAGTAATTCGACAAATTTACTAAAAGTACATATCTGCATATTTTAATTAATACTTTTATATGCTTTTTTTCTTAAAGTTTTTTGTAATTTTTTTTTTTTTTTTTTTTATTTGGTAAAAAGCCAAAGTATTTACGCACATAGTACATATCGTCACCTAAAATCCCAAAGTTGAAAGTTATAAAATGGAATATATTTGCAATATTGAAACAAATTAAGGATTTAATGAATTGAATTAAAATGAAACAAGAAAAATATATCGCATGAAAAAATCTGTTTTTTTAATATCCTTAATGCTATGTGGCTTACGTTATTTAGAAAATACAAAATAACTTATCATAAATCTAAAAAGGTATGAAAAAATAAAAAAACCTGTGTTTTTACTTAAAAACCAATAGTTTTTTTAAACTGTAAACCAATATACGTATGTAGGTGAATAGACAATTATATCTGTGTGCTGATGATTGTAACATTTGAATCGATTTAACTATGTATTTCCGGCTGGTTGGCTTTTGAGACACTTTTCTCAATTTGGTACTTATATTTTAATTGTCATACTAGTAAGAGTTGGTCCATAATTTCACATAACGCACATATAAACTTCTTTTTGGAATAGAGTCTTTGTGGCAAACAAACATACGATTTTGTTGGTATATAGTTAAATTTGGCTTAAAAATATTTTATTGCTATCTAAATTGTGACACCAAGTATGTGGTCAAATATAGACCAATTGTAATAAAATGTTATTACAATAGGTACGTATACATAAGACCATAGCTCCTCTAAAAATACCACATACGAACATATTGTAAAAGTTGGCATTGATATCAAATTTGGCTAATATAAATTTTTTAATTGTTTCTATATTATGGTATTGGACATATGCCCAATATACATACGGTTTCCGAGATCATTTGAAGACAAACAAATTTGATATAAAGCGCGGTCCATTTCGAGGTTCCCTACTTTTTTAAAGAAAAAAACACAGAAAATTCAAATTTAATGGGGAATGTTTATTATCATTTAAAGGAACATTCTTTGGCATTTATTTTTTGAAGATTATGTCTATAAAATGTTGGCCGTTGCTACGTCGCAGATGGTCCATCCGTTGAGTCCAATTTTCGATGACTCGTTCGAGCATTTCGACTGGTAACTGGCGAATGACACGCGTGATGTTTTTCTCCAAGGCCTGAATCAAAGCGGGTTTGTCCGCAGAGACTTTAGACTTTACATATTACCACAGGAAAAAGTCGAACGGTGTGATATCACACGATCTTGGTGGCCAACCGACCGGACCAAAACGTGAAATTATGTGCTCACCGAAGTGTTCTCTCAATAAATCCATTGATTGAGGCAATGTGTGGGAAATGGTGCCGTCTTGCTGAAACCAAATGTCGCTGAGATCACGAGCTTCAATTTCAGGCATCAAATAGTCGGTTATCATGGCACATTGAGGGTTACGTTCGCACCGGCATAATTTTTAAAGAAATAATGACCGATGAGTCCACCGGCCCACAAACCACACCAAACCGTTGTTTTTTCTAGATGAAGTGGCAGTTCTTGAATCTCTTCAGGTTGCTCTTCGTCCCAAATGCGGCAAGTTTGTTTGTTTACATACCCATTGAGACAGAAATGGGCCTCATCACTGAACGAAATTTGCCTCGAAAACGTCGGATATTTTTGGAACTTTTCAAAAGCCCATAGAGCGAAGCGATGGCGCTTGGGGAGATCGAGCGGCTTCAGTTGTTGCACAAGCTGTATTTTGTACGCTTTCATTTTAAAATCTCGACGTAAAATGCGCCAAGTTGTTCCATACGTCAGTCCGAGTTGATGCGAACGGCGCCGAATCGACTCTCCACGGTCTTCGTGTACACTCTCAGCTACGGCCGCTATATTTTCTTCACAGCTGCTGGGCGTGGTCTATTCGGTTGAATATTATCCAATAATGAACGCTGGGTCTCAAAATGGGTGATGGTGTTGCGAATAGTACGCTCAGTAGGCCGATTATGTGGACCATAAGTTGAGCGAAGTGCACGAAACACATTCTTCACAGAACGTGAATTTTCGTAATAAAGTTGAACGATTTGTAAACGTTGTTCAGGCGTAAGTCTGAAATGCCAAACAATACTAAACAAAAATAACATGACAGCATGACACGACTCACACATGATCTATCAAAAAAAGGCTATTGAAAAAAGTATATCTACTTGAATTACCCATTACATACATTGTGAAGTTTTTTTTTTCATCAAATCGTATTATGAACTATAATTTTTTGTAAGTAATGTTATACTATTACCAAAAAATTAGGTCAAAATATTGGTAATTGTCGTCGTGCCATGTTGTTAAACACAACTGTTTTTTAAATGCAGAAAAAAGTGATTTTTTTTTATAATTAATCCGAAAGAAATTATCATTGCACAAAAACTATCATCGATAATGACCTGCTTGATTTTTCGATAGGTTGGTAGTCCTGTTATCTTTAAAAAAGACATATTTTCTAAACTACTATATTTTTGTCGAATTTCAACTATAGTAGTGTAGTTATGTGTGTAAGAGATCCACATAGAACGTTAAACAATCTTTAACTTGGGTGCAGAACTGCAGGGCACTAAAGATGGGGGATGATCTTTAGTCTCTCATATGAGTGATTATAATTGTAGAATGTTGGTTAAAAAGAAATAAAATGAGATATTAGAATATTTCTTTTTATAGAGTATTTATAAGCAAATTTTGAGTTTTACCTTTTGTTTAGGGGATTTTCCAGCGTAGCCACAAATAATAAATTGACACTAGGGTACATAAATTTTCTTACACAGGTTTTATTTTAAGTTTTAGGGTTAGATTTAGGTTAAGTTATTTTAGATTTAAATTTAGTGGTTGAAAATCCAACTTGTTGACTCTGTTGCTATGTGCAAAGTGATAAATACAAAATTTTATTTTTAGATATTAACCTGTCTTCGGTTCGCAGATAGCCGACGAGGTTTGGAATAATTCCGTAAGAACTAAGAAGTTACAAATTCATTTACATTTCATATCTACAGATCAGTATAGGACAGATTTTAAACCCAATGGCTTTTAAACTATAACACAATTTGTATTCATTTAGGAATTACAACTCATACGTTTTAACGTTACAATTCAAATTAGATTCAAATGCTAAATTCAATTTATTTACATTATAAGAAATTTTCTTTTTAAATTCAATATTCTAAATTCATCAAATTTGCAGATTTTAAATTCGTCTTTACATATTAAATTTAAAGATTGTTAAATTAATTTTTCCATATTTAATTTAAAGTTTTTTAAATTAATTTTTTTCCATATTTAATTAAGTGATTATTAAATTAATTTTTTTCCATATTTAATTAAGTGTTCAAATGTGGTTTAAACAAGTAGAATAGAACTTTTGCAGATCAAAAGGGATTAAGAAGGTAAAACCACTGAGGGAAAGGTGAAAGTGTTTTCTTTAACCCTGTATATACTCCTGTACCCGTTTGGGCCCGTCTGTTTAACACTTTTTTAATTTGAATGAAATTACTCCAAAAATTTTTTTTTTTGTTTGTTAAAATTTTTTTTTATTCCGCAAAAATGTTTGCATAAGTAACAGAAATCATCTGCTATTGCCTGGAAAACAAATTTTATGATATAGGGAATATAGATCGTGATCGAACATGTACTACCTGTAGTACATATATAAATTACGATCACAGAAATAATTGACAAAAGTGGGTATCATTGAAAAAGTTGTTAAAGCTAGTCCATTGAGAACAAAACGGATTCTTAAAAGTATACCAACTCCGAGCGATGCAAAACAATTCACAAATGTGGATTTGAAATTAACAAAACAGCAATATATTCAGTTCAGATTGCGTGCGATTGAAAAAGGCTCAAATCTGTATCCAGCATATCATCACATAACAGCTGCTAAAATGGACTATTTGCCATTAAAGGACACTATTGCCATCACACCAATTTCGACAGAGGTACAGCTACAATTTTTACTTGATCACACAGCCGAACGAAATACTGCAGGCCTATCAAATTTGAATTCAAAAAAGAAACTCATGATGCCATTAACAAAGAAGTTAGTGATATCAAGGACCAAATTGAAAGATTACAGCTATTACAATTAGATTTAGATAACCAGAAAATTGAAGTTAGCTACCAATTAGTGCTAACAAATGATAGATGGTAAAGTATTCCAGGCTTTGTTTAACACGAACGCTGCATCCAGCTGCATCATATGCCATGCAACATCAAGCCAATTAAATCAAGTCCCGACAAAATCATTAGATAATACTGATGCATATGAATTCGGATTATCACCAATACATGCAAGAATACGGCTTATGGAACACATACAAAAAATCAGTTATGATTTGGATTTCGGATCTTCAGGATCAATAAGAAACAACGAAACCAATAAGGAGTTAATAAGTTCAAAAAGGAAACATGTTTAAGATGAATATCGCAGATTTGGGTTGATTATAGATCAGCCAAAACAAGGGTCAGGCATACAAATGATGGTAATACCGCAAGAATATTGTTTTCAGATCCAGAAATAGCATCTGTAATAACAGGTGTTGATTTTCACCTCATTTTTAGATTTAAAATAATCCTAGAAGTACTTGCGTGCAATGAAGAAATTGACTCTAGCAAATTGGAAGATTTTGTTAAGGATACTCCAAAAATATATACAACCAAGTACCCATGGAGAAATATGTCTGCTACAGTTCACAAAATCATTTATCATGGAGAATATGTCATTAAATATCAGTTGGTGCCACTTGGAGATTTATCATAGGAAGCTCAGGAAAAAAGGAATAAGGATTACAGATATTATAGAGAGCACAATACTAGAAAAATTTCATGAAATTTCACAAATGAAGATCTATTTAATATATTATTGGCAATGTCAGATCCGTTCATCTCCAGTATTCGAAATCAATGGAAAGTGGAACACCGGGTTTTAGATGAAGAAGTTAAAAAACTACTAAAGAACAGAAATAACACAGAACAGAATATAAAATTTTCAATCTTTCAACTAAATGAACAATAATTATAATTCATTAGATCTAAAACAGACATTGTATTAGTAAAAAATAATAATAAACAGAACCTCACATTAATTAATTCATTTATTAAGGATGTGCTATTAATCCCAATTTTTGAATGAAAACACTGAAATTTATTGTTGTGGGAAAGCTAGTTTCTATGCGCATTTCGCTGGTTGCTTAGGCCAGCTCGTCAGGAATCTTTCTCCAAATACTTTAGAAAAGCTAAAAATATTATACAAGTAAGACAATAAAGTGAATAAGAATTTTAAAACACTCAGATCTTACATGTAACAATATCAAAGATTCACATTGTTACAAAAGCTATTTAAATCTATTGCTGCTTTTATTTTTAAAAGCTTTTTTTATCCACATATGTATGAAATGTTTTAATAAATAAGAAATATATACGAAATAAATACCTATATTTTCGTATCAAAATTTAAAAAAAAAATCAATAATTCAGCGGATTTATTATGCTAATATTAACAAATTTTACAGCAAAAAATAATAGATTCTTGTTTAGTAATAGCAAGATTTAAGATAATATTTCTAAGGTTTTTTTAAGTCTAAACAAATTTGACAGCAAAAAATTGTTAATTTTTCAGTAATAATAGCAAAATTTCCAGTTGATTTTACTATTTTTTTTAATGTTAAAAATTTTTTTTAGTGTAAACATTAAATTTTTTTTAAATTAATAATTATTATTTAAATCCAAATATGACATTTTTAAATAATTAAAAAAAAATAAAAAACCATATTTCACGCTAAAGTTAAAAAATTCTAAAGATCCACTTTGCCTTTAAATTCCCCAATAACTACTCAACCGATGTTAATGAAATTGAAAGTGGAGAAAAGTTTAAGAGTCTATCTGTCGATTAAAATATCTTTTTCGGTTCAAAAGTTACAGAATTTTGGCCAATGAAAATCGATTTTCAGCCACTGTGCATCGGTAGAGCGGCTATCTTTGTCAGATTTTTTTTTTTTTTTTTTTTTTTTTGGAAATATAATGGCTATTAAGCACAGGTCTTAGGATTCCTATTGCACAATTCTTAAAAACACACTGGGTCATACGAACTGTGCTTAAAATATTTGATTCTTGCTTTTCGATCGGAGAAAATGTGTCAAAAATTTAAAATTTGTAAAAAATACTCGTAGGTCTATTTCGGAAGAGCCTTGCGCCAGCAGTGATTAAAATTTTTTGCATAGTAATGTTATACATAAATGAAGATGGTTTTAAAAAAACTACAAATTATATATATACATATATATACATATATATATATATGTGTCACTAAATTTTTTTTCCATAAATAAAGGAAATACTTTTTTAGATAAAAGTTGCAAAAAATCGAATTTTTCAGAATTCAAACTTCAAATGCATATAACTTTTTAATTAAAAAAGATTTGTTTCACCATTTTGCAAAATGTAGAATATTAATTAATTTTCTGGTAATTCACAACAAAATATTTCAAAAAATATAATCAATTTGAGTCCTATATTTGCAAAATTCTAGACCAAGTTAGGTCGAAAATAGCAAGTTGTAATTTTCAAAGTCGGAGATTTCCTTAACTGTTAGAAACTATTTTTCAACATCGGGCTATTAAATTAGTAAATTTAGTTTTTGTAATATCCGAGATGTCCTACTTTGAGAACCTATGGCGCCGCTCCTTATTAGTCTATAGACCTCAAATCCAAAACATAAACTCGACTGCAACTCAACTGGACCAACCGTTTAAAATATATAGAATTATTTCCATTTTTTCCACAAATTTCCCACACTGTGCAGCGGTCACAATCTGGCCCACGTCTAATTCAACTAAGCAAATGAAAGCATTTGCAAAGCACTGATGAAGCCTGAATATCATTATTTTTACGATGATTTAAAATATGCGGATAAAGTTACATTATTTATTGCTTTTGAATATATGTTAGTGTAATAATATATAATTATATAATCAGCCTTATTATGGTTCTCGATGTCGACAGCGACTCTGTAGTAGGTTAAAGTAAGGCTAGTTTTACACGATTGAAATTTTCTTCAAAATTTGCTCTTCAAAATGCTTCAAACTCGTGTAAACAGCAAAATTTCTTTAAAATTTATTTCAATAATATTGATCAATAAATGTTGAAGAAATTTTGCTGTTTACACGAGTTTGAAGCATTTTGAAGAGCCATTTTGAAGAAAATTTCAATCGTGTAAATCTAGCATAACACACAACCTGTGTCCTTTCATCCACTATAAAATTCGATTTACGTTGTTACCGACATCGAGCACCGTAATAACGCTGAATATATTATAATATTCTTATCGGATGCATAAATAAATCAGTTATTCAACAAATCATATGGTAGCATTCAACGGAGTTTGACGTCAGCGATAAAGCTCCAGTGCAACATTTTCTTGGAGTGGAAATAAACAGAGATGGTGAAATGGGCGACTTTATTGAACATATCGACGGTTATTATTCAAATAGGGCTATCAGCAAAATCACACTTTTTCAGGAGAGCGAAAAAACTGATTTTTTCTATAACTATGAGAGTATTAACTAAACTTTGTTTTACAATGTTATTAAAAATAAACGTCTTAATCATACATATATTAATTTTTTTTTTTAATTCCAGATACTCGCGCTTATATGTCTGATAGCACTATTTACAAATAAAAATTTTAGATATTGGGAATAATTTCTTTTTCATAAGTAACTTTATTTTATTCAACATTTTTCATTTTTCGAATTTATTCTATGAGTTAAATTTCAGTTATGTATTTTATAAAGCTTTTTGTAATAGCTCTATTCCTTAAATTTTTTTTTAGAAATGACTTTATACACTACCAGACTAAATAAAAATACAATATAATAGTCTGATAGTGTATAAAGTCATTTAAAAAAAAAAAAAAAATTAAGGAATAGAGCTATTACAAAAAGCTTTATAAAATACATAACTGAAATTTAACTCATAGAATAAATTCGAAAAATTAAAAATGTTGAATAAAAATTTTATTGATCTGAACATTGAAATAAGCAGATATCACTATTTGAACAAAAATAAAATGAGCTGTAATGAATACTATTTGAGACTTTTATTTAAGAACACGAACTTTTATTAAAATAATTAATTTTATTTTTTCAACAAACCAGTATTTAATGAAAAAGTAAAATATTAAGAAACGCGTGATCATATTAACATAACTCGAAATTACCTATATTCGAAAGCAATAAAAAATTAATTCTTATTAGCATGTGTTATATTACTCGTATCATACAAAGAATGATATTCTGCTCAATTTTCCTATTCAATAAATAGTTGTTACGATTTTGGTAGTCACAACCATCGGAATATTTTATAATTGGTAACATATCTGACAAACAATGGATCCTTAAATAATGTATAATACATGAAATAAACATCGATGCGGACTGATCCCCTGTACTTCCATTCCACCAGTAATTTGACCAATGATGGGTTGCGAGGTTAAAATTTGCAAAGTTGTGTCCTTGAAGGCGCTGTTTATAGTAAATAGCGGATGCGTTTATATTGGGATGTAGTTTTACTGCTTGTGCATCCATGGCAAGCAAATGACATATATAAATATAAATAAAAGTTTAAACTATTGACAAAAACTCATCAAGAAATTTTTTGCAGTTTTTTATTGCAAAGTGTCTTCAAAGAATTTTTAAATAATATTAGTTTTTGATATGAAGACACAATTCCAACCTTTTGGTGAATAATATGTCTATGTCGTAGTAACAATTTTTATCATTTTATTATATACATACAGTAATATTTTTTATGTAGATAGCACTTTTTTATCAAAAAAAACTAAAAACGTGTGTGTTAGATAGCACAATACGATATTTATGAAATTTTTTTTTCAAATTTCAGCAGTCAGCAGTCAGTGAATTCGTTTCTATAAAAAACAAATTTTCGAAAAATTGCAGATAGCACTTTTTGAATAATAACCCTCGATATATGATATGGATCAATGTAAGAAAGTATCAGTTCCCCTTGACCGAGGTTTTCAAGTAGTTTGTGAAAAAAAATTGTAAAAAAGTTGACCTTAAAACGTATCAAATAATTATGGAAGAAATAATTTATTATCTATAGCGAATGGTATTTTCTTTTCTGCACATACAATATCTGCTTCTAAAAATGTGGATGTATAAAATGTCTTGCCAACCCTGTAATAATGTTATTTGTTATTTGTCGAGAACAAGACGCAAGTTACTCCTGACAAAAAATGGTTCTTCATCATTATAACTCATTTTTAACGCTTTTGATGTTATTTTCCGACATTAAATTTTTTTACCGATTAGCGATTTCAAATAAATTTTAGGGGTTCGCGAAAGAAGCGATTTTTTCCAGTTATCTTTCTGATTCTTAACAGCTTTAATGATTTTTAATAAATACTAGACTTTGCTATCAGGCCGCTGTTAGTCCGCTATTATAAAGTTGAAATTGAAAGGCGGACATTTTTCTTATTCTCTTTTGAATTTGCCTAAAGATTTCACAATAGCGAATTAATAGACAGAAAGAAATTACTCGACTTCTTATTTCCTTCTTTTTCGCTGATGACGGAGATGAACATTTAACAGGCAGTGATACTAAACTGACTTTGATGTGAGAAAACAAAAAATGTGTAGTACAGATAGTCATGTACTACACACTCTACCTCTTCAACCACTTAAATTCCTTATAGTTTTTGGTATTTTTAATCAATTTAATGGCTTGTTAAAAATTTTAGTTTATTTTACAGGGCACTCACTACACAGAAAAAATTATTAAATTTCTAAAATCACCAAATTTATTCCAAATTCATAATATCAAGCAAACAAGTTGTTGATTTTTTTAAAGTTTTGAAAAAATATATTCAATAAATGATATTTTTAATTTGAATTAAAAAAATGATCAAAAAACTTTGCCATTTCAAACAATTGTTTAATTTATATAAATAAATATTTTCAATTCCCAATAACAATTTTACATGTTTAATATATTTTTTTTTAAACGAAAAAAGTCAATTAAGATTTTTTGTTATTTAATTAAAATTTTAATTGAAAATTTATTTTAAAACAACTAAAATGTTAATTAAATCAAAATTAAATTTTTAACTTTCTTTCAACTAAAAAAATAATTGATTCAATTATCACATTAATTAAATTTAAATACTTTTTAAACCATTTTTTTAATTGATAAAACACTTTTTTTCTGTGTGGCAACACTGTCGATTTTTATGGGGCGAAAAGTGCAATACCTTATACATCATGCTACCATTTTAAAGAAATAAGAATATTTGTAAGAAACGAACACGAAATAGCATAAGTTTTCACAGAGAAACACAGATCCTCATAGTGAACAAATAAAAGCTGCCAAAAATATTTTGATATATTTATCGGGTGCGAAAACATAAAGCTTCACAACCAAAAACAATGAAGGTGAATTAACTGGACGTGCAGCTGCGGATTAGGGCGGAAATGCTCTGAAAAGAAAATCATATTTAGGTTTTATGTTTTACCATGGAAGTTGCGTGGTTTCTTGGGTGTCCAAAAAACAGAATGCGTTTGAAGAGGTTCCAGTTATTATTAAAATATTAAATATTTTTCGATTTTTCAGCTGTTTTCAGAATGTTATTTTTGTGATTAAAACTTTAGCAGAAAGTCTATCAAAAACAGGGTTGGGTTAATATTTTTCGATTTTTCAGCTGTTTTCAGAATGTTATTTTTGTGATTAAAACTTTAGCAGAAAGTCTATCAAAAACAGGGTTGGGTTAATATTTTTCGATTTTTCAGCTGTTTTCAGAATGTTTTTTTTTGAAATTAAAACTTTAGCAGAAAGTACATTGAAAACATGGTTGGACAGATATTTTTGATGAATAATAATAAAATTAATACGTAAATTCTGCAGGCTTTAAAGTAAATCAAATATTTTACGTTTTTTCAGCTGTTTTCAGAATGTTGTTTTTGTTATTAAAACTTTAGCAGAAAGTACATTGAAAACATGGTTGGACAGATATTTTTGATGAATAATAACACAATTAATACGTAAATTCTGCAGGCTTTAAAGTTAATTAAATATTTTTCGATTTTTCAGCTATTTTAAAAATGTTATTGTTTTTATTCAAACTTTAGCAGAAAGTCTTTCAAAAACACGGTTGGATAGATACTTTTGATGAATAATAACAAAATTAATACGTAAATTCTACAGGCTTCAAGGTTAATTAAATATTTTCCGTTTTTTCAGCTGTTTTCAGAATGTTTTTTTTTTGAAATTAAAACTTTAGCAGAAAGTACATTGAAAACATGGTTGGACAGATATTTTTGATGAATAATAACAAAATTAATACGTAAATTCTGCAGGCTTTAAAGTAAATCAAATATTTTACGTTTTTCAGCTGTTTTCAGAATGTTATTTTTGTTATTAAAACTTTAGCAGAAAGTCTATCAAAAACACGGTTGGATTAATATTTTTGATGAATAATAATAAAATTAATACGTAAATTCTACAGGCTTCAAGGTTATTTAAATATTTTTCGATTCTTCAGCTGTTTTCAGAATGTTATTTTTTTTTTTGTTATTAAAACTTTAGCAGAAAGTCTATCAAAAACAGGGTTGGGTTAATATTTTTGATGAATAATAACAAAATTAAAACATAAATTCGACAGGCGTCAAGGTTAAATAGATATTTTTCGATTTTTCAACGATTTTCAGAATTTTATTGTTTTTATTCAAATTTTAGCAGAAAGTCTATCGTCTACAGTCGCTGAACAATTTATTTCCATAAATAAAAAAAATACTTTTTTAGATAAAATGAGCAAAAAATCGAATTTTTCAGAATTCCAACTTCAAATGCATATAACTTTTTAATTAAAAAAGATTTTTTTCCCAATTTGCAAAATGTACAATACTAATAATTTGCTGGTTATTCACAACAAAATATTTCAAAATATATTTCAAAAAATATTATCAATTTGAGGCCTATATTTGCAAAATTCTAGAATTAGTAAATTTAATTTTTGTAATATTCGAGGTGTCCTACTTTGAGAAACTATGGCGCCGCTCTTAATTAGTCTATAGACCTCAAATCCAAAACATAAACTCGACTGCAACTCAACTGGACCAACCGTTTAAAATATATAGAATTATTTCCATTTTTTCCACAAATTTCCCACACTGTGCAGCGGTCATATAAGTAGAAGCGAAGCCCTTACAATCTGTCCCACGTCTAATTCAACTAAGCAAATGAAAGCATTTGCAAAGCACTGATGAAGCCTAAATATCATTATTTTTACGATAATTTAAAATATGCGGATAAAGTTACATTATTTATTACTTTTCAATATATGTTAGTGTAATAATATATACTTACATAATCAGCCTTATTACGGTTCTCGATGTCGATGCGACTCTGTAGTAGATTAAAGTAACACACAATCTGTGCTCTTTAATCCATTGTAAAATTCGATTTAAGTTGTTTCCGACATAATAATGCTGAATATGTTATAATATTCTTATCGAATGCATAAATAAATCAGTTATTCAACAAATCATATGGTAGCATTGCAACATTTTCTTGGAGTAGAAATAAACAGAGATGGTGAAACTGGACTTTGTTGAACATATGTGATATAGATCAATGTAAGAAAGTATCAGTTCCCCTTGACCCAGGTCTTCAAGTAGTTTGTAATAGATATTGTATACAATTGGACGTAAAAACGTATCAAATAATTATGCAAGAAATAAATTATTATCTGTAGCGAATGGTGTTTTCTTTTCTTTACAAACAATATCTGCTTCTGAGAAGGTTCATATTTAAAATGTCTTGTCAAACCTGTTATAATGTTATTTGTTATTTTTCGAGAAGAAAACACAAGTTACACCTGACAAAAAATTGTTCTTCATCAATTTATCTCATTTTTAATGATTTTGATGTTATTTTCCGACATTTAATTTTTTTACCGATTGGCGATTTTAAATAAATTTTAGGCGTTCGCGATAGAAGCGACTTTTTCCAGTTATCTTTCTGATTCTTTGCAGCTGTAATGATTTTTAATAAATACTAGACTTTGCTATCAGGCCGCTGTTAGTCCGCTATTATAATGTTGAAATTGAAAAGCGGAAATTTTTCTTATCATCATCATCATCATATATATTAATAGGCAAGTGGATTTCTTAGGACCCCTTTTACGCCTTAACTATATATTGTATTTTAACAAATGATATATCATTCGAAAGATATTTTTTGGGAGATTCTGCTAATTTAAATCGGTTCAGTATTTCAGTTATACGCGTTAGAAAGTGGTACTAATACATTGAAACAATTCACAATGTAACAATGTAAACACATAACAGAAGCAGTATTCTTTGTTTTTGTGTTTAGATAGTAAAGAGAACAACAACATGCAGAGTTTTCTGCTATGCATTAAATTGGAGAACAGTAGAGATTAAGAAATAAAAAAGAGAAAGACAATTTTAAATATTATGTTTTCATTTTGGAAGAGTTGTTGTTTTTAAATGTTACAGTTGATTTCTTAAATTTTTGCACTTATGAATAATATTAATGTAATTTTTACATTATTAATATGGTTTAGGGATGCCAAACGGGAAATCCCGAATCCCGGGATTTTTCGGGATTGATAAATCCCGAATCCCGGGATTTATTTTTATGAGTCCCGGGACTTTTAACATATCAACTTTTTGTACAAAACTCTTCGTTTTGATTGAATTCTTATTATATAGACAAAAAAAAATATATTTGAGTTATATTTTGTATTGCAAATAATTCTTATTTTTGAGTTTAATTTTTGGTTTTGGCTATACGACTATTCTGTTTTTTGTATGTTGCTTAATAAAAACCATTATTTTAAGTATAAACGAAATTTGCAGATTCACATCTCAAGCCTTTTTTACAATTACGTTTAGCAAGTTCAGCTTTGGCTTAAGACATAATTCCAAAATAAAAATGATTATTTTTATGCAAAATATAGAAATCAAGAAATAATTGTTATGATGGAATAGCTCATATTCCTTCCGGTCCAATAAAAATAAAAAAATTGCTTAAAAACATACGGTAAATAAAATCATTTTTTTATAAATAAACACTTTCTGACGTATTTATAAATAAATTATTTAAACTTGAAATCTGTTTTAAGAAACATTTGTATAAAAATTTCTTTTAAAATAAATTTCAAACATACTTAAATTATTGATAATGAATCTCGCCCTCACCCTGGAAGTGTACTGCACTGTAGTCGACATAGTGTTTCAGTTTTAAGCTCAGCTATCGAGATCGATGAGAGACTACACTTTGCAGTGTATTAATGTCGTCACAACTTAATTCACATTAAAAATTGAATTGCTGTCAAAAAACCGAAATGAATTGATCTAGAAAATCTAAGAGATACGTATATTTGTTTAAGGTTTTTTCAGAATCAAATCAGTTTGATCATGGGTGAGGCCAGTGTTATAAACATATGAATAAAATAAATTGTTTTGTTGTTTTCATTGTTAAAAATTTATGTTACGTATATAAACCCTTTTGAATACTTAAAAAGTGCTGTTTATTAAAAAAAAGTAGCATGTTAAGGCAACACATTGATCCCGAAAAATCCCGAAATCCCGGGATCCACAAAATCCCGTGAATCCCGGGATTTTCAAAAATCAGTCCCGATTGGCATCCCTAATATGGTTACATTGTAAATAATGTGTTTATTGCGATCTTTTGATGGGCTGCGATTTTATATAACAGACACTACCGATCATGGTCATTTGTTATATGATAATCATGTATTTACAAAAAATTTATATACCTATATAGAGGTTATAACAACATAATTCATCAACGAAATAAATATAAATGGAAAATATATAAAAGGCTTTGTTATAAACATTGAGATTAGGGAACTTATGTTATATATACATTTTTAGAAAAATTGTCACTAAATTTCATATGCCTAAAAGAAATATGCCTCATAAAATTAAAATATTGTTCTGTTCTACTGAGAATTATTAGATTTTGAGCTACTTCTCTGTTTATAATCAAGTGCGATATGTTTTTTAACATTAAATAAATATATTTCTACATATGTATATTAGTGTCCCAAAAAAAATTTTTTTTTTTTGATTTTTATAGGTACCCCAGCATTTTTTGAGAGCTTATAGGGTAAAGTATTTTTGTGATTTTTTCAGATTTTTCGGAAGAGGTTTAGAGGTCGCTAAAATCGAAATTAACCCGAAAATCGGGTTTTCTCGACTTTTTTGAATTTTGCTGATTACTCGGCCAATTAGCACGATTTTCTTTGTTACTAAATTTATATTGAAGTTAAAAAAACTAATGATTATGTTTAAAAGGCATACAAACAAATCATTTAATGAAGCAAAGAACAAAGTTCAGCAATTGCACGTGGTAAATGATGTCACAGAACGCGGCGTGGCCTTAGCTAATACTTACATTAATCTAACAACCTCTGCAACAGACTTTCAGAATTTATTGCAGGGCATAGAGCTTCATCGTAAAAGCTCTAATAAATAATTGAAACCTCAAAAAATATAGTTTATTAATTTTTTTTTTTTGGGTATTGGAAGTAAGCTGCCTAGAATTTTTTGGACTCGCATTGCTGAAGTCTGTGCAACAGAACAAAAAACCACCCATATTTATTATTTTAAAAGAATACCTAATATCTAAATATCTAACATTTAAACAAATCCGAAGCATAACTGGCAAACATATTACAATATTTTTAATATAACCAAATGGGTACAAAACTTAAAAAGGGTATAACTTTGGAACAGTAAGAGCAAATTAAATTATTTTTTTTGCAATGACTCAGAATTTATCCACCTTTTAAACTGAGTCATTGGTTTTTTTAGCTTCAATATAAATTTTAAAAGTTACAGAGCATGATTTTTCAAATTTATGGTAAATTTTCCAAAAAAAATGTGATTAAGGGGACCCAAATGAGCAAAAAAAATAACCGAAACTTTTAATATCTGCACAGAGAAGTAAAGTTTGAGAAGTTTTCTTTAAAAAAATTGATTGAGTAACAAAGAAAATCGTGCTAATGGGCCGAGTAATCAGCAAAATTCAAAAAAGTCGAGAAAACCCGACTTTTGGATTAAATTCGATTTTAGCGACCTCTAAACCTCTTCCGAAAAATCTGAAAAAAATCACAAAAATACTTCACACTATAAGCTTTCAAAAAAAGGTGGGGCATAAAATAATATTTTTTTTTGGGACACACTAATGTATTTACATATTTAATAAAGTTTTAGATTAAATGAGTTTTAGAAATAACGGTACAAATAAGTTATTTCTAGATTGCAGTCGATTGTGTCGACTGCTGGCCCATACTAGTCATATATATTAATAGGCAAGTAGATTTCTTTGTATCCCTTTTACGCCTAAACTATATATTGTATTTTAACAATATATATCATTCGAAAGATATTTTTTGGTAGATTCTGTTAATGTAAATTTTGTTAAAATCGGTTCAGTATTTTACGAGTTATATGCGTTAGAAAGTGGTACTAATATATTGAAACAATTCACATAGGTTTGATCAAAAACAATGTAAACATATAACAGAAGCAGTATTCTTTGTTTTTGTGTTTACATAGTAAAAAGAACAACAACATGCAGAGTTTTCTGCTATGCATTAAATTGGAGAACAGTAGAGATTAAGAAATAAAAAAGAGAAAGACAATTTTAAATATTTTGTTTTCTTTTTGGGAGAGTTGTTGTTTTAAGTGTTACCGCTGATTTCTTAAATTTTTGCGCTTATGAATAATTTTAATTTTATTGTTACATTATTAATATGGTTACATTGTAAAGAATGTGTTTATTGATTTTTTTTAAATAAAGTGCGATGTTTTGATGGGCTGCGATTTTATATAACAGACACTACCGATCATGGTCATTTGTTATATGATAATCATGTATTTACAAAAAATTTATATACCTATATAGAGGTTATAACAACATAATTCATCAACGAAATAAATATAAATGGAAAATATATAAAAGGCTTTGTTATAAACATTGAGATTAGGGAACTTATGTTATATATACATTTTTAGAAAAATTGTCACTAAATTTCATATGCCTAAAAGAAATATGCCTCATAATATTAAAAATTGAGAATTATTACATTTTGAGTTACTACACTGTTTATAATCAACAGCGATATGTTTTTTAACATTAAATAAATATATTTCTACATATGTATATACATATTTAATAAAGTTTTAGATTAAATAAATATTAGAAATAACGGTACAAATAAGTTATTTCTAGATTGCAGTCGATTGCGTCGACTGATGGCCCATACTAGTTCTATTTTGAATTTGCCTAAAGATTTCACAATAGTGAATTAATTGACAGAAAGAAATTACTCGATTTCTTATTTCCTTCTTTTTCGCTGATGATGGAGATGAACATTTAACAGGCAGTAATATTAAACTGACTTTGATGTGAGAAAACAAAAAATGTGTAGTACAGATAGTCATGTACTACATACTCTACCTCTTCAAGACCTTGCCACCAAACGTTGTTTGCCTTTCAATTTCCACATTGTTAGAAGGGACGTAGCAAATTTTTGGGATTTTCCGCTAACTTAGCAATTTTGCGGAATTTTTGCAATTCCTTATAGTTTTTAGTATTTTTAATCAATTTTAGGGCTTGTTAAAAATTTTATTTTATTTTACAAGTCACTAGCAACACTAGCGATTTTTATGGGGCGAAAAGTGCAATAATCACTTATGCCGTTAGTAAGAGTGAAACATGCTACAATTTTAAAGAAAAAATATTTGTAAGAAACGAACACCAAATAGCATTTTTTAAATTTGGTTTCTTGGAGTCCAAAACACAGAATATATTAAGTAGCAAATAGGCAGAGAACATTTCGATGTCAAATGATGCAAAGGAAGCCATTTTGTTAAAAGAGATTGTAAGTTAAACTTAAGTGCGTTGAAGAGGTTCCAGTGACAAATAATATGGATAATCAAGGTGCTTTAAAAATGGCTTTGAATGTTGTATTTCACAACAGGAGTAAGAACCATCGATTTCAAATACCATCACGTTAGAAATACAATTAACAAGAAGCTAATTAATTTTAAATATCTTATATATATATATGTTCCCATCGATCCCATAAGGAGCGTAGGGCCTCAATAAATTGGTTGAACATATTCCTGTCTTGTGCCAACGCTCTCACTTCGCCCCAGTTTTTACCCATTCCGGCCATTTCTATATCAATTTGCCTTCTGCACGTATGAGCTGGGCGTCCTCTTCTTCAACTTCCTTGCGGGTTCCAGTCTATGGCATTTCTTGTAAGGTTGTTCCGTTACCTTCTTAACGTGTGGCCAATCCAGCGCCATTTACGTCTTTTTATTTCTAATGTGTTGTTGGTTGGATTGTTCCCAAATCCTATTGTTGGATACCTCTCTGATTGTTGGGTACCTCACTGATTAACAAAAATTTTAATCTTCTGCATGTCTCGAGAGGTAGCGTTGCATGTTTCGCAACCGTAAATGAGAGTGGACTTGACAGTTGTGTTGAAATTGTGTGCGCTGAGATAGTGAAGACGACTTTCAACTGGGTCTTAAACTACCGAAAGTTTGTCGCGCTTTCTGTACACGACTGTCAATGTCTTCACTTGAACCACCATTTTTAGAAATTATGCTCCCAAGATAACATTGTAAATAATTCATGAGACGTCGCATTAACTCGCAGTGTTTTGGTTTTATCAGTGTTAATCTTAAGTCCAGCTGCATCTATTGTTGTTGTTTTGTTTAGCAGATTTGATGCCAGATCTGAAAACCTGTGCGCTAATAGGCAAATATCATCTTCGTAATCCAGATCGTTTAAGCAGCCTTACAGTCCCTAAGTAAATCCCTTCCCGTTTTGTAGGGCACTTTTTAGAACTGTGTCTAAGACTATATTAAATAGAAGTGGTGATAATACACAACCTTGGCGAGCACCGATTTCCACTTTTACCCTCCTGCTTAACGCTTTACCATGTTTAATTCGACAGCTGACATTGCGGTAAAGGTACCTAATAAGTGAGATAAGTTTACACGGGACGTTTTTGCATCGAAGTGCGCTCCAAAACACGCTGTGATATAATTTGTCGAATGCTTTTTTAAAATCGATAAAGCACATATAGAGTGGTGATCGCTATTCAACAGATTGCTCGACGATAGCACGGAGACTGTTTATATGGTCGATAGTGGATTTATGGGGTCTAATCCCCGCCTGTTCCTGTCTCAACGCTGGTGAGTCCTTGCGGAGATTGTTTTGGCGATTATTTGGGCAATGACCTTGTTGACCATACAAAGCAAAGTAATACCACGCCAATTATTTGGGTTCGTAAGATCTCCCTTCTTCGGAATGTTTATTAGTATGCCTTCCATCACTTCGACGGGCAGACTTTCATTTTTCCAAAAGGTGCGGATGATTGAGTGGATTATTTTCGCGCTTGTATAAGAGTCGGCTTTTAATAATTCAGCGAAGTTTCCGTCTATACCTGGTTATTTATTGGGGTTTTAAGACTATTGATCGAGCTTATGATCTCATCAACGTTGGGACAGACAGAGGATATATCTGGGTCGTCTGAATGTGTTTCACATTCACAGCAAATCTGGGCACTGTGCCCATTGGAGGATAGTATTGCGCTGTATAAATCTGCCCACACATTTACTTGTTCCTCGGAAGATGTTGCAAGTTTTCCATTCCGTTTTCTTAACGGCCTCTGTGCTGACGTATGTTTGTAAATATCTTAGCATAAAAAATATAATAGCAGATATGTTTACAAAAAATCTATCAGGATTAAGCATATACAATTTTCTAAAGTTACTAATATGAATTAACTTTTATTGTAAATTAAGTAGTATAAGGTTTGAGAAGGAGTGTTGAAAATACTTCTTTGTTAATAATACTTTTTGCTTTTATATTACAAACACTATTGTTGAATTTCTATAATAACTATTTAATAGTAGTTACTAGTGATGTTACGAATATCAATTTTTAATATTCGCAAATACGAATATGCAATTTGTAATTTAGTGGCACACATTAATTCAAATTTGATTGAAAATCTCCCACCCTCTTCCATAACAATTTATGTATTAGAAAAAAACTGGCACACTACTAAATGTATTTAACATGATTGGCATTTCGATGACTAAATTTGAAATTATCAAGTTCGCACCTGAGTGCCTCCACAGAACATTTTTACATTTTTATACTTACATTATTGTACATATAAAAGCTATAAGCACCGCTAAACAAAGGGTCTTATGTGCAGCCCAAGTGTTCAATGAAGAAGATAAAGACTACAAATAAAGCCAATTATTCTACATTTTGAGAGATTGTATACTTCTCCTGAAGTCAGTAAGATAACTCCAAGGAACTTCATTTTGCTTGCATACTTATTAGTGTGACAGGTATTTAAATTGTATACAGCTTAATCTTGCATTAGACATGGCCAGAAAATGCTAAAAATGATTTTACAAAATGCTAAAATTCTCTCAAGATTTTTGCTAACAATTTATTTACAGTATGAAGTTTTATTAAAATCTACATAAATTTTTGGAACTCCTTGTAAACAAAATTGAAAAAATTGATAAAATTTTAACAAATTTCGGCAGCCCGCAATACCCCTGATATTACGAAAATACAAGCCATATTATTTCTAGGCTTTGCTCTGACTTGAAAGATTCTGTAAAAAAATTTTAGACCAGTTTATTTTTAAAGTTCAAGGAAATCTGAAATTTCTATATGAATTTTTTTCAGTAGTGTACTGCAAACTTTTGTTTCAGATATTTCGTTGAATTAATGCCCAAACTATAGAATTTTTATCTCGGGCTCATTAAAATAAATTTGTATATTGTATATTGTAATGTAAAATTTCCTTATAATTTTATACGTAATAAAAAAATGGAAAATGGTTTTTTTTAATCCACATGATTATTTCTAAGATTCCCTAAATGTAAAGTTTTTTACAATACAAGTAAGACATTTCTTAAGATAAATCTAACACATTTTCATACGAAATTTCTTTTTGAGTTCAACTATTTGTAGTCAAAATGTATAATAGTGTATAAAAAAAGTTCAGCTAATCAATAAAACTATTTCTTTTAACTTAAAATAAAACTCAAAACTTTTTATAAAAATCGTAAATAAAATGCCGAAATGCTAAAAGAAAGTTATGCAGCTAAATCAAAACTTGCAAAAATGCTAAAATGGTTACACTAAATACTTTTATATTTCGTTTTTCTCACTCTTTTTGCGCTTTTATTTAGTAATTCATAGGGTATTCATTTAATCGGGCTTTTGCTGAGGTTTTGGTTTAATCGGTTAATATTGTTTTTGATCGGTTATTTTTTTATAAATCAAGTAATTTCAATACATAAAAATGCATAAATTATTTATTATTTGGAGTTTATTAGTAACAAAAAACGCATAACATAACAAACATAACAATTCTTGAACTAAGACGATATGTAATACACGCAGAGAAAAACCATTTTTCAATATGATCACCTCCAACATGACTACGATTACCGAAATTTTTTTAAACATATTATGGTTAATTTATGCATATTATATTCACTGGCAACCATATTATGGTTAAATTAGTCATCCATCACGAAGCCACAACCATATAATGGTTGCTTCCAGACATGTTATGGTTAATTATATTTAAAACATGTTTAACACTTATAATAGCATGGTTGTTTTTCAACCATAGTATGTTGCTCTTAGAAAAGAGGAAAATACAATTGTTAATTTAAAAACAAATTATTGTCATATTTAAGCATAACATGTTTAGAGGCAACCATAATATGGTTGTGGTTTCGTGATGGATGACTAATTTAACCATAATATGGTTGCCGGTGAATATAATATGCATAAATTAACCATAATATGTTTAAAAACTTTCGGTAATAATAGTCATGTCGGAGGTGATCATATTGAAAAATGGTTTTTCTCTGCGTGTACATGTTTTTTAATTAATAGATATTATGCATTAATTAAAAAAATTAGCTATAAGGTCATTTTATTAGTTATTTTAATAGTTAAGGAAGAAAATATAAAATAATCTTTTATACAAATAATTTTGTTTAAATATTTAGGATTTAAGCGTTTATTTTCTCTAGTTTGGATAAAACTTGACTTTGAAAAAACTTTCATTTATTGTAGATGTTGAAGAAATCAAAAGCAACTAATAAAACAGAATATCTAATTTGTCAGTCCTTTTCCTGTATTTTTCTAAACATATAAAATCTTCCGTTAATTCAAAAGAGTCCTGTTTTAATTTTTTTTAATGTTTAACACTTCTAATTGTTTTGGTTAATTCTGTTAAAAGATTAATATAAGATGATATGAAAAGAAACAAATAGCTGATCGAATACATATAAAAAGTACGTGAAACAAGAAGCTGTTGACAGCAAACACTTATTTAAAATAAAGATCTCTGAATACCTTCTTCGTTTGTATAAAAAAATGTTTTCTAAATACAACCTTTTGTATATGAGACGAAACAAATCATTAAAACACCAAAAAATATGTTATATTACTACAAAAAGTTAAAAATTTTGTTACATCGGTTAATTGGTTTATCGACTGAAATTAACCGGTTTAATCGTAAATCGAAAAAAGCAATTTTAAATTAACCGATCAGTTAATCGGGTAGAAATTAATCGGTTAACCGATTAAAGGTTAGCCGAATGAATACCCCAGTAATCACTGACCAATTTCGGTAGTTTTTCACATATTTAATTGTTTTATTGTATTTCTTAACTTTATTTTGCTAAACACTGTTTCCCAATTTAATTTTCATTTTAATTCATTACAATAGGTGGCCTCAGCGCCCAGTGGCATTTTTGAGGCGAGTTCGCAAAGTTAATTTAAAATAAATTTTAATATACATACATACATATATCAAAAGAAAAATTAAAAAAAAAAAAAAAAAAAAGGGATATATTTAATAAGAAATAAATAAATTTTACCCTAAAAGCGCATCTACATGTTCCAAAATATGTTTTTTCAGTAATTTTTTAAATATTGAAATTCTATTTGCGTTTTTTATCTCTTGTGGCAAATAATTATACTCACGGCTACCCATGAACTCAACACGCTGCTTAGTTGTTTCCAATCTGCATCGGGCTATTCTTAAATTTTGATTATTTCTAGTAATAATTACATTTTGATTTGGTAAAAATTTAATGGTGTGATGTTTAATGTTATTCAAGCATTTGAATACGTATAACAAAAGTTGCATTTTATAAATACCAAATATTGGCAATATAGTTTGACATATTTCTGTAAACAGTAATGAAGTAGAATATAATATTGGTAAATTATAGACTACCTTTAAAGCTCTATTCTGCATGCATTGTAACGATTTTAAGTGATAAGTTTTTTTATATCCATACAAAATGGCAAAATAATTAAAATGACTGTGGATTAAAGCATAATATATAACAAGTTTCGAATCTTCATGAAATTTGTTTCTGAATTTGTACAAAATTCCAACGGCTTGCGCGGCTTTTATTCTAAGCGATTGTATGTGTTTGTCCCAAACAAGATTGTTTTGAATATTTATTCCTAAGTACTTCACAGACTTAACTTCCATGATTTCTCTTCCATCAACAATTATCGAAAAATTTATATTATTACAAGTTGGCTTAAATCTTATCAGATGAGTTTTATTAGCATTCAAGATAAGCTTATTTATTCTAGCAAACTCACATATTAAAGCTGCATCACGTTCCATGTAAGCTTTGACAACAGTTTCATGCTTATAAGGGTAAAATAAGCAAACATCATCTGCATACATAAATATTTTACCACTAAGACCAAGATTATGCAAATCATTAATAAAAATGCTGAATAGTAATGGACCAAGTATACTACTTTTGTTAACACCTATTTGAACGAACTGTTGACGATTTTTTAGATAGCTTTTTAATAACAAAATATCTCTTTCCATAACACCATAAAACTTTAATTTTTGTAGCAAAATATCATGATCTATAAGATCAAATGCTTTATTAAAATCGTAAAAAATTCCAGCCACACCACCCTGCCCTTCATCTAAGCCCTTACAGATGTAGTTAATAACATTAATGACCGCTTCTTCCGTTCCACATCCTTTTCTGAACCCATATTGAAAATCACTGAGTAAATCGTCATACATATACAATGACATTTGGTTGTATAAAATTTTTTCAAAGATATTGTTAATTACTGACAAAACGGCAACAGGCGGATGCATTATTTTCCTTAGAAATTGGAATTATTTTATGAGTTTTTAAAATATTTGAATATGTTTGGGTAGTTATTGTGTTGTTAAAATCGTTTACCAAAAAAGGAGTCACTTCATTAACACATTTTAAAAGTATTTTAGTTGAAATATTGTCGTGACCACAACTTTTATTTAATTTTAACTTTAATATAACATTCTTCACCTCATCTTTCGTAGTATAATTAAAAGTAAATCTTGTACTGGTTCTGTTTAAAGTTAACAATGAATTAAAGTAATCCGTTTCTGAATATATAATTTGCGATTTTAAATTTGATATTGAATCAATAAAATAGTTGTTTAACAATTCAGCTTTTCCCAAGTCATCAGAAATTTCGTCCCCATTAACGTCTTTAATACAAATGCTGCTTCTTGTAGTTCTTCCGAGAGACTCATTTATAAATTTCCAGCTCTTTTTAGGATCATGTTTAATTGTTTCTAAATTGTTTTTAAAAAAATTATTCATACACTCTCTAAGTGCTTTTTTGGTAACATTGCTAATTCTTTTCAATCTTTCCTTGATATCTGTATTATCTGGGTTTTTTTTTCTTAGCCGTAAAAGTTTATTTTTGTAAATAATTAATTTTTGCAAATTGCCATTAATCCACGGAGTAACTTTTTGTTTGTTATTAATTTTTAGTATTTTAAAACTTGACGAGTTTTTAACAGCATTACACAGTACAACATTTTTCAGTTAATTGATTGCCAACTCAATTCTGTGAACTGTATGTGAAATTAGACCCAAAAAGAAGAATTTCTGCATCATTCGTTTTGTCTTCTTACCTGCGATTTGAAGTTAGTATCGATTTGAAGTTAGTACTATCGTATAGGGGAATTTATCACGTTTTAGGCCCTGTTGTTTGACATAGCTCGACAACCCCTAGCCCAATTTAGTTGAAATAAATTTTAAAAAATTAAGAATTACAATTCCCTTAATCTGTTCATATATTGTTTTCCTATACAAGTAACACTTTCGAAGTTAAAAATGAATGTATGAAGGGAAAAAATTATTTTTTGCCTAAAAATTTAAATTTTTTTTTTTAAAAATACATAAAAAATCCAAAATGGAAAAAAGTTTCAAGTCTAGTTATTTTTTCGCAAAGTCACATAACCTATGAGCAAAATGAGACAAAGATCATAAAAATCGATGCACGCGTTTCGCTTTTATTCGCAATTGAGTAAATGTATGAATTTCAAAAATTTGCTCGAGATATGCACAACATTATTTGGAGAAAACATTGACACCTTTTTCATGATTCTGAGAATTAAAAAAAAAGGAATAAACAAAAGGTTATTTGATTTTTATGATTGCGGTAATAAATGTACGTGGGCAATTAAACGGAAAGTGGACCTTTTTATTATTTGGGTTTTTCCGGTGGCTACCTATATGATTTTTTTACAGAAATTACACCCACATTTAAGGGTGGTCATTATTTGGAAAGTTTTGCACAGTTTGAAACGTACAAGTGCTGAATCAGGTATATAGCCAGCCGCCCTTAAAATATGCGCCCATTTATAAGTACCTGGCAGTAAAATATTCAAAAATACGTAGTATTTATAGGTGTGCATTGATCGATTTTTGGCATTCAGCCAGTGCCGACGAACGGGAACAGTAAAAGTGATTTTTCTCCAGTTTTTTAAAAGTGAATAATAACAAAACATAAAATATATCAATATGGAAAACAACAAGTGCCCATATTTGGATGAATATTGTTACGTTTGTGGTCATATCGTCCGAAAAAGATCGAAAAAATTTGTTTACTGAGCAATTCAAAACCGCGTATTGTAATTATTTCGATGAAGCAGATTTAAGTGGTGTAACTAAGTTTCTTGGACTGCTAATATGCTAGGTAGCCGTGGTAATTGTACAATTAGGTTTTTAAATTTCTTCAAATGTTTAATGACAATCCACCGGAATGAACGCATTTCTAATTTGTGTAATTGGATCGGAATTAGTTATCTTGATAATCCATTCCAGTTGTCGTTAATTTTCATACGTTAATAAGATAGTTGCTGATAATGATAGTTTATCTAGGAATTCTTAAAATCAGTTTCAGTAATTTTCTTAAATTATTGAATTTGTATGTAAATAAATACTTACATACATTTTCTAGGACAATAAATTTATTTTTTTTTAATTATTTTTATGTAAATCTTGTATTAAAATTGTAAATTTTGTATTAATAATTTATACGTTTGAAGTTTGAAATAAGATAAGATAATTGCTCAACAATGTATTATAACATTTGTTGATTACAATGTGTTCTAATACATATTTATATGGTCCACACATTAATATCTTGTGTTAGCAATATCATATGACAGTTGCTGCGGCAATAATTGTCAGAATTTTTTATTGCTCGTCTAGAGTTAGGGTAATGTCTGTTATAAAAGTATATACTCGTATATACATACTATGCACATAATTTATTTTTAACATGAAAAAATAAATATATTTACAATTTAAACACTTAAGTATTATTATTTGAACACGAACTTTAGTTTTTTGAGAATTAAAGTCAGGCCTCTTTTGTTCTTTATTAGTTTATTTGTTAACTAAACAAAACTTAAATAGATACTTTTTATTCCATACCACAACAGGGAAGAGGGTATAATACGTTAATGCTGAAGTTTGTAACACTTTAAAATATTGGCCCTAGACCCACCTTTTAGTATACCGATCAACTTAGAATCACTTTTTAAATCGATCTTATGATGCCCGTCCGGCTGTCAAAATTCAGGTCGTATCTTTGAAGAGAATATTATGATATTTGGTACATAGGTTCTAAGTGTCAGTGAGACCAAGCCTATTGAACATAATGAGAATGTGTCTATAATGTCACACAGTCCCATACAAGCTTTTTTCCAGAACAGATAATTAGATGGCTGTAAGCCATCATCAATCTTAAAGGTCGATTACGGATGGCAACACTACTGAAGTTGAGTTGCCAGCAGCAAAATAAGGCAACGTCGCTCATGTTTAAATCTACATAGTTTTTTTTATTTTATAATTTAACATGAGCGGCGTTTCCTGATTCCGCTGCTGGCAACTCAACTTCAGTTCAGTTGTCATCCGTTATCGCCGCATTAACCTCATAACATTATTTTGTTCTGGCGGGTCCATAATTGCCCATTGGTCCCAAGTACGGTAGAATCTCGAAAATTTGTTTTTAAATATTGTGGTGTTGGGTATCATATGAGCGGTCTTGACCGACTATATTTTCGAATTTGTTCTGATATAAAATTTAACAAAACGGAAACTTAAAAACTTTTTTAAAAATAACCAATGTCTTAGCTTTTGTTCTGGATATTTAGATTTCATTGAATACTTGTTCAAATAATTTATAGTTCGAAATATCGAAAAAATTAAAATGTTAATGTGTGTGTGTATAATTTGTTACTATTTTCTTATAAAAAGAAGACCGCAAGTGATAAAACTATCAGTAAGCCCTAAATTTTCGGCAACTATTTAACCAAAATTTAATTCAGAAAGTGTGCTAAAGCAAAAGAAGAAACAAAATAAAAAGATATTGTAAAAAAATTAAAAAAAACCGTTTAAGAAAAAAAAAATATTTATTATACGTATTCGTACATTGAATATCTTATAGAATGTCGCCAATATCTATTGCTGGCGTATTTGCAGCATCGTCATTTTTAATTTTACTATTTTTTAATAAAGAAGTCGACTCCGTGAAAGATGAGTATAGTTTAACTTCAGACATTGAACCTATCAAATACTACATTCGAATTACCCCTTATTTAATGAAATCTGATGCCAGACAATTTACTTTTGACGGTGAATGTATCATTGAAATTCAAGCTGTACGAAATACCAGTGAAATTCAATTACATATGAAGAATTTAAATCCGACTGTAAGTGAATACTACAGAGCTAATTCCTTAGAGAAAACGGCCCTTCCCGATGCCACCCCCAACAATTTGACCGATATTGTGGTTTACAAATTAACCGAAGAATTGCAAGCGAATGTATCCTACTTCTTGCGGATTGTTTATACTGGCACCATTAATGAAAAGCGGGTGGGTTTGTACCGCAGAAAGTACACAGACTCCAAAAATGTTCCCAAGTAAGTTTTACAAGTCATGTTCAATAAAAAAATTATTTTTCTTTTTTTTTGAAAATTTTACTACATATGACAATTAAATGGTCACATTTATCAATGCATTGGCCAACTTACCTATATTATGGTCAATATTAACAAAATATGCTAAATATCAACCATCTTATCGCTTTATTATTATTTCAGCCATTCATGAGCCAAGTACAATGTGTAATTTCTTTTCGATTTTATTTTTATTTCTGTCACAAATCAAGTTAAAATTTTATTTTATTGCTGTTACATTTTATTTCAAACTTTTATAAGCTTATCCTTCAATTGAAAGCGAAGTGAGTTGCATGTCATTCATTTTCCAGTCCGCTAACACCTTCTTTAGCATTCTTTCGGTTTTACTGGTTTGTTCTACTATGCAAATTTCATGTATTTAAATTACCAGTTCGAAGAAAAAGAAAGTGAGAATTCTAAGCAAACAAAGCGAAGCAAATTACAATAAAACCATAATTTTGTTAAATATACAAGCTAAAAAATATTAAATTATCGTTGTATTTTATATTATCTATTGTTGAACCTAAATTGTATTTGAACATTATATTTATAAGAGTACCAAGACTGTTATTCTGGGGTGTGCAGGTATCCATTATATCTGAGGTCTTCGGAAAACCCATTTCAACGGAAAGACTAACATCATAAAATCAATTTCGCTTCTCATAAGGACCCAGAATATTACTCTATAGGTTCGAAGATCAATATTGTAGGAATTACTAACGAAATTACAGACTTATATATATATATATATATATATATATGTAAATCCATTTACCTTCTGTGAAGGGTAAATTTATAGGTAACTAGTGTTTTCAAGTTAAACATATATCTTTGGCAACAAGAAAAAAGTGTTTAAAGCTAAGATTACAAAAGAATAAAAACATCAACGTTAAAATTATTTATTGGAATTTTCGAGAAAAGGAATGACTTTATACACTACCAGACTATTATCTTGGTTGTGTATAAAGTCATTCCTAAAAATGTAAGGAATAGAGCTATTACAAAAAAGCTTTATAAAATACATAACTGAAATTTAGCTCATAGAATAAATTCGAAAAATAAAAAATGTTGAATATAATAAAGCAACTTATGAAAAGAAATAATTCCCAGATTCTTTTTGTTAAAATTTAACATTTATAGGAAATAATGCTAATATTTGCTCTTTATAGGATATTTTGTTAATATTTACTTTTTATAGGATATTTTGTTAAAATTAACTTTTTATGGGAAATATTGTTTTATATACATATATAGGAAATTTACTATTTATAGGAAATTTTGCTTAAATTTACCTTTTATATAGGAAATATTGTTAAAATTTACTTTTTATGGGAAATGTTGTTATAATTTACTTTTACTAGATTATTTTGTTAAAATTTACTAATTAAGAATATTCTGCAAAAATTAACTTTTTATAGAAAATTTTGTTAAAATTTACTATTCATAGAAAATTTTGCTATATATAAATTTTTATAGGAAATTTTGCTAAAGTTTACATTTTATAAACAATTTTGCTATATTAACTGTTATAGGAAATTTTGCTAAGATTTACTTTTTACAAAATATAAGTTTTTATTAAATATTGTTAATATTTATTGAAATTTGGCTCAAATTTAATTTTATATGAAATTTTGTCCAAATTTATTTTTTATAGGAAATTTCGTTAAAATTAACTAGTTATATTATTTTCATTTTTAAACTTTAAAGGTTATTTTTGACAATATACTCCTATTCTAATGTAATCATCCCTTATCTGCGGTTATGGTTTCTTTAAATTGGAATTCCTAATATCACAGACCGGAAGTGAACTTAAGTTTTGTTTTCCAAATGTAATTGCACATTGAAAGAAGATAAGCAAAAAGTAATTTTGCTAATAATTCCTTAAAAATCGTACAAAATGCTTGAAAATTTGCCATTTACTTTTTGATACTAATTATTTCTGAAGTAGATTCAATTTTTTAAAAAACTTTAGCAACATTTTTGTTTGAAAAATGGAAGAAAAATATTTGAAACACTTTGCGAAAAAATCAGATAGAAGAAAAAATGAAATTGTTATATCATTGTGAACGAAGCTTTAAAGAATATTAAATCGGCTTTAAAAAATATCAAAAAATTTTTAACGAAAACATTCGTTAAAAACTGGGAAAAAGTCTGGGGTGGGCAGAAGCTTGCCGCTATCTACGCCAACGAATGCCAAATCTAACCATATTTGCAGTTTATACATAACATAACAATTAAATAAGCATTTTATGGTTAAATATAAACAAAATTGTATTATTCGCAACAATAGTCCTATTAAAAATTACAATAGTTTATTTGTGGGGTCCATAAAGTTGGGTTTTTTTAAATCATCCATTAACCGTGTTTTTTCTGCGTGTAGCTGGCTTGCTGTTACCAATTTCAAACCAAATAATGCCCGCCTTGCCTTCCCCTCTTTCGATGAACCGCAATACAAGTCAAGATTTAATATTTATTTGACTCGTCACAACAGCTTTAACACTATAGGCCCTACTGGACGGACTGCCATTGATGTTTCTGGGTAAGTTTATAATTATCTAATACTCGCAAAACCAGCAATACTGACTGTAATTTGGAACATCCTTTCAGCGACTACGTAACTGATATTTATGCAATTACTCCGAGAATACCTACCTATGCTTTGGGCTTCATGGTTTCCAAACTCACTGGTCGGTTGAATGAAACATTTGGTGTTTTAGCCAGACCTGATTACTTCTCACAAACTGAATATAGCTTTGAGGTGGGAAGAAGACTTCTAAAGGCTTTTGGTGATTACTTGCATTTTCCTTTTTCAAAAACGGGAAGTAATATGTTTCACTTGGCCGCTATTCCTGATATATTTTACGCTTCGGAAAACTTTGGTCTCATAACATTAAGCGAACGTTATTTGCTCTATGATAAAGAACACAGTACCTCACACTCGAAACAAATGACTGCAGCTGTGATTGGTCATAATATAGCTCACATGTGGTTCGGTAATTTAGTAACATGTTCTTTATGGAAATATGCCTGGCTGCATGATGCATTTGCTACTTACTTCGGATATTTTGGTACTAATAAGGTAAGTTGCAAATAGAACATGTACATATACATATTTAAGTTTTAAGATAATTTGGTTTGACACAATAAAAATTTTAATTTAACTATAATTAATATGTTCAAATATAATAAAGTTGCTTATAAAAAAAAGAAATAATTCCCAATGTATAATTAATATGTATATAATAATAACAATTAAATTTAATTCAATATTTACTTTAAAAATAATCGACATCTACTTTTGACCGAAATCATTGAGACGAAACACTTACAATTTGTTGCACAGTACAACCAATAAAAAAAAGAATGCAAAAAATATATAAAAATAACTCTTATTATACTTGGTGTTTACTAATTCAAAAACTAAACACTTTCCATTATTAAAAGCAAATTATATTATATAATTTAAGGTTGAGCCCTTATACGAATTGCCTAGCCAATTTATAATATCCGAAATGCAATATGTGATGGAAAGAGATGCTACAAATAATACACATCCACTGAGTGACGAAGACGCTAGCACCACAACTGCTCTAAGCCGCGTGTCTGACAGCATTTTCAACAGCAAAGGTGCCACTTTTCTCCGTATGACCGAAACTATTTTAGGGGACCAGAACTTCATGGTAGCTTTACAGCAATATGTTAAAATTCAGTAAGTGCTGCTTTTCATCAACTTAAAACTCGTAAAATAACATTGACTTAAATTTATATTTAAGTGCATATGGCAACACTATCCCTTTAGATCTCTACAATATTTTGATTAGGTACTGGCCTAATGAATATATGAAATTTGCAAAAAGTTACTTCGACTCTCAAACTAATCTAGTTGGATACCCTGTTGTCACCTTTAACCGTATAAACGAAACTACTGTTGAAGTTAGCCAACAACGATTTATATTGGAGGATTTTAATACTACCGATCCCTCGCAAATACATACAGTTCCAATAACATTCACAACAAGTTCTGAAAACAATTTCACAAACACCTATCCTAGATTCTTCCTTCAACAAAATCCCATTCACATAACTGTAAGCGAGAACGTATTTTGGATAATTGGCAATATTCAGGGGTCTAGTTATTATCGTGTTAACTATGATTTAAAAACTTGGAGTAATATCAGCCTAATGTTGAAGTCTGCAAACCGGGAAAAAATTCATAAAAATAATCTCGCCCAAATTGTTGATGATGTTCTTAACCTTGCTCGTGCTGGTAAAATTGGTTATGATGTTGTTTTTTCTATCCTCAAATATCTGCAATTCGAAACCACCTACTTGCCGTGGGCTGCAGCCCTTAATGGACTTGAATATATAAAGATTCGCTTGGGAAACGATATTAAGGACTTTGCTCGCTTTATCCTTAATATAACTAACAAGGCCTATAAAGAATTGACTTTTGAAGCGAAGGAACACGACACGGCTTTAGATGTTTACTGCCGTACTAAAATTTTGTATTGGTCTTGCGAATTTGGCCACCCTGAATGTATTGACAAAGCCAGGCTATATTTCAATAAAGATTGGACACAGCATCCCGTTCCAGTCGATAAGCGTTTAGTTGTTTATTGTACTACCATACGTGAAGGTAACGAAAATGATTTCAACAAACTTTATAACAAATACATGACCGAAAAAGTTGCGTCCGAAAAAGTTTTAATCTTAAGTACTTTGGCTTGCGTCAAGAATAGAACATTGGTTTCCAGATTTATCCGCATGGCTATTTCTGATGATGTGCGCAGTCAATATAAGGGTCTGGCATTTCATAATTTGATAGTAAAAAATCATGGAAATGTTGAAACGATTTTGGATTTGGTTGGAGAAAACCTTGGAGATCTTGAAATATCGTAAGTACATCATTTTTATTTTGCAAAAACTACTGAAAACTATAATATTGATATAATTTGCCTCGTTCGTGGTTACAGTTTTGCTACTTCTATTATCTCTGCCATTGCAAGATACTTCAGCACTAAAGACCAAATGCAGAAACTAAAGAACTTTATTTCCCAAAACTCGGAAAGGTTGAAGCCTTCAGTCTCTCAAGTACTAAAAACTGTCGAATTCAATTTAGAGTGGTCTGAAAAGAATTTGGAATCAGTCAAGAGATTCTTGAAAAATGACTCTTAAGAAAAAAAAAAACGAATTTAATTTTTGCCAACAATTAAAAAGTAAATAAAAAACTAAAAAGATGTATATCTAATGTCATATCTTAGAAATTTATTTAAACAAAACAATGTAATATAATATATATATATATATATATAAAATATAATAAAACAAAAACTTGCAATCAAAATCTGAATAAACTTGAGTAAATATTAAATATAAGGCACAATCAAATTCAAATTATTATAACAAAGCGCAACAATTCCCCCTTTTAAGTTTTTTTAAGCAATTGTTATACAACTTACCAAATGACAAATTATGGTGTTATTCGTTTACACATATAATGGTCTAGATCAAAATCAAACAATTCGAATAAACAATTTCGAAACAAAAAATAGTTGTTTATTTGCTATAAAACTTACTAAATTCAAATCAAAAAGTTTCAAATCTAAACGTAGTTAATTTTAAAAGGCAACAGTTCCATTGGGTTCCTATCAAAACGCAACGATCAAAAATTAGTATTTCAAATAAATCAAAAACTGCCAGATAAATCAAATTATTTATTACTTTTATTAAAAGTTGAACACTATTACAGCATAACAAGTGTCTAAAAAAATACATGCATCCTACCGACTTCCAAATTCCAAAAGAAAATTTACATCAGAATTGCTTTGTTATGGGCCTCCTTATTTTATGAAGCATAAAATTTACAAGAATATACCCAGGAATAAAAGAAAAAAATTATTAGAAATCAATTTTTAAAGACACTGAAAATAAATTTTTGGTTTTACACCGTTTTGTTCAATCGATTTCTTTCACATACCTGATTTTCTCAGTTTTATTTTGCAGTGGTTTCGTCCGGTAGCCGTGGTTTTAAACCAGAGCGTTAAACAACAAAAACGTACACATTTTAAGAAAACAATAAAACGCACTCTTTTCACCCATGTGTGTCCGAGTGTATTTGCAAGTACAAACAAAGCGAAAACATTTTTAAAGAACAACAACCCGGTGACGTTTTTTCAGCGACTTTGTCATATTGATATTTTCATCTTTGTTTCCTTCTGACAAACTAGGACTCAAGACGCAATTTCTATGAAAATATCGAAATATCGATGAAAGTACGCGAAAACGACACGGCCTAAAACAGTTGTGCAGACATTTTTGTGAAAGATTCACTGTTTAAAAGAAAGTTGAAAGAAATCGACATTGTCTGTTATAATTCGATATAAAGTTGAACTCAGCTGAAATTTGTTTGCTACAAGTATTCGTCAATCGCGCAAGACAAAAATGACGGTTTAATAAATATTTGTTGGTTTCTTGCTTATCGCCGCATTGAAGAATATTGATACTTAGCAACATTGTATATTATGAGTAGATATAAAGTAGTTTTGCCTGTTCTGCATAAACGATTGAAAAATATAACTATTCTTTTTTAAATTTGTTATTTTTTCTTTTTGACAAATGTCTTTTTTCTTCAGTTTATTAAACTTCCCAGTGAGCACAAAAATTCATTTATGAAACCTTAGTAAAAAATTCCTCGAAAAATCTCTATTATGACGACACATAAAATTAAATTCACAGAGAACGTAAAGTGATTTTGTCTGTTACGAATCTTTAGTATAGCGACAAATTACATAAAAACTCATATATGAATATCGATGAAATTGTCTGTTTAGACTTACTAATACGCAGACGCCTGCCGAAAAAATCCATTCGGGTCATCTACGATATTTTGGACAATTGCTTAACAAATTCATGTATGACACCAAAAAAAACTCAGCATAAGTAATTAATGATTTAACATTGTCAGTATGTTTCATGATGATTCATCATGACGTTTGCCACCGGGAAAAAGTATTCGATTTTGCAACGTGTGTTTGCAAAATAAATTTAAACTTTTTTAAACACTTTAATTCTAAAAATTTTGAAAATAAGTTTATATTGAGCACATCTACACTTTAATACCTTTTAAACGATGTGTGTATGTTTCATTAAAATCGGTGTACGATTGGATATTTTAAAATCAACTTCAAAAAATTTTTCCCGTATTTGCCATTTTTAAATCGAGATTACGTATGGAATATGGTGAAGTTCAGAGCACAAGAGTTGATTGTGGAATTCTTATCCGGTAGTGGGATATGGCGACCAATTCTAGCAGTTGTCATTAAAATACCTGTTTCTCTTGGAGCAGAAGCGGTATTTGTGCAGTTAATCTCAATTTCTAAAAAAAGGCCCTTAAATCATTGTGCTATTAGCCCCTCATATACATATAAGATTCATTCATTTTTAATTTATTATTATTTATTTTTTATTATAGTTTATTCAATATATGTACAGGCCTGTTCTGAAAATCACATTTTATCAAAGTGATTTTAAATCACAAGAAAGGTGTTCTAGGCATATTGTTTTGTGATTTTAAAACGTTCAGCCACGTAAACAACTTTTTGAAATCACTTTGCTATTTTTGCGACTATTGTAAGATGATATTCAATGTGTTGTATATTAATTTATTTATATGCAATAAGCTGTTTTATTTACAACAAATCATTTAAAATTAAGAAAATTTGACGACACTATAAAAATGATATTTGCTTTTGTGATTTCAGGACTGTTTTTTTAGTTGAATTAAAGATCGCTGATTTGCTTACAGCGGCATGATAGCAAAGTCTAATATTAATTAAAAATCCTGAAAGCTATAAATAATCACAGGAAAAAATCGATTTAACCGCGAACATGGCTTAAATTCAATAAAAATTGCAAACTTGTAAAGAACCCCTAAACTTTATTTGAAATCGCTAAATCGGTTAAAAAAAACAAATTGTCGGAATAAAACATAAAATGCGTTAAAATTAAGCTTTAATTTTGTAGAATATCCTTTTTTCAGATGTTAAAAACTTGGGGTTGCTTGAGCTTTCGACAATTGAAAATCACACCGAAAGCCCAAAAACGGTGTGATTTACAGAACACCATAAAATCACATGTGTGATTTTAAAAGCGCATGTGATTTGAAATAACGTGATTTACAGAACACGCCTGAAACCGTATATTTGCAATTGCTTTTTGATTAAAATTTCGTATTATAAAAGTTTGATATTAAGACAGTTTTAAAAAAATAAAGTGAATTTATTTGGGTTTTGACGTTAGTTTTAATTTTTTTTTTGTTATTTTCTTTTGTTTGGCATTACACGGTTTATAAAATAGATAATAAACTTTCTAATGACTATTCCTTGTATTATTCTACCATACGAGAAAGGGAACTAACACTAAACTTGTCACGTGACAAGTCACTCTAACATGGCGATGTCCTACGAGGGGGTTAATTGGCACCTTTTTGACACTTTGTAACAGGTCACTGAAATAACCTCCAATTTCGGTTAAAGTAATGCCTGTCGCAGATATCGTCCCAAATGAGCCATGTCAATATGATAGATCCCCTTCATATAAAGTAATATAACTTTTGAGAATCAGCCACTACCCGCACAAAATCCAGTCACATGAATAGTTTTGTGCCAATTACCATTCCTCTGGACTAACTACACTCTAAACACATTATCACCAGTTAAGTGATAGGTCTTGTTTTCACCTATCACAATTCGATCCTTTTAATTATAAAATTTTGTTCGATAGCAATCGATATGGCCATTTTGTGGATAATTACCGGACTGGGTGTATTTTTTCTTTAGGACTTAACGAATACCGATATACCAGCGATACTCTAGATTTTCCAAGATATCGATATCGGCGATATTTTGCTGTCGATACGACGAAACTTTTAATATATTTTTGCAATATATTTGGACAAATAATTTAATTTTCTATGCTTATTTTTTGCATAGCAGCTAAGAGAAATAACACATTAAAAAGCAGAGTTAAAAATTAAAACAGAATCATGAAATTGTTTCATACGAAGATGGAAAATAGTTTAGAGTCTTAAAATTTAGCGGCTGACTTAGCATTAGTTCTATCCTATTGTTTATCTACAATGTTTAACCCTCGATACAACGCTCGACAATCAAAAACACGTCTTATTGAGCTCTTTAACATGTCTCTGCATTAAAAAAGTGTTGAAAATACGATCACAACTACAGGTGGTTCTGGTATGTCGTGAAGAACAGACCCTTGAAGAGTTTGTGATAAAATTATAAGTGAATTCGAGGACGATAAGCCTATTTCCATGCTTTGCTGTGAATCTGCTAAGGAAGACGTCGAGAGATACATTAGTTCTCCTAATATTTCTAGACATACAGATCCGCTTGCTTAAGGGCGCAATGACGTGTTATACCCACACTTAAAGAAAATGCGCAGGTGTTCGTAAGTGTTCAAATGAGTTCTGTCACATCTGATAGACTTTTTTCCAATGCAAGACTGGTTCAAACGGACTTGCGAAATCGTTTTTATCCACAAAAGTACAGAATACATTGTTTATTAAACAAAAATCTTATTAATATTTTTGTTCATTTTATCATGAATTCAAATTTGTTTTTTTGTTTTTTAAGTCTTATTAATATAAATTTTCAATATTAACGCTAGCTGACCCCGCAAACGTTGGTTTGCCACACAATTTATTTCTAGTGAATATTTTGGTTTTTAATTAAAAAACAAGTTAGAGTGCTATATTCGGCTGTGTCGAATCTGTGATACCCTCAACCGACAGAACTGAGCTCTATAAAATAACTATATATATTATTAATTAATCTTTATAAAATCGAACGTCAGCATTAAAATTGCTTGTGGTTAGACCTTTATTAAGTTATTGACCTACAATCAGAAAGTTTTATGCTTTTTTTTCTAGAAATTTTAACTAGCTTGGGTAAAAAATCATGATTCGTAACAGTTTTAGCCCAACAAAAATGATTTTCAGGAGGGGAATTGGATCCATTGTAAAATATGGACCAATCATCCCAAAATTCTGTGGAGTGATTTTTTTTTTCATTAAAAAACATCTACGGTTTTAGGCGAGTTTAGTTATTTTCCCAAAGTGGGTTTTATATGGTGCCTATGGTAAGTTCTGGACCGACCGTCACGAATTTTATTAGTGTGATTTCTAGTCCTATAAAACTGTGAAGTATTAAATTGTTTTATGATTGTATTATGTTTTCCGGGAGTAGGGTTTATATGGGGCTTAGGGTAAATTAAGAACCGATCTTCAAGTAAATTGACAGAGTGATTTCTAGTCCTATGAAACTGTGACGTACTAAATATTAGTATGATAGCATTATTTATTACGTTTCCCGCGAGTAGGGTTTTTATAGGGCCTAGGGAAAAATATGAATCGATCTTTTGTGTCTTGTCAAGGAAGTGCATAACTCGCCGAATAACAAAAAAATCTACATGGCTACCAGAGTTGCAATTTTTTTTGGCACTTGCACACGAGGGTGTGGCTACGAGAGCCAACGTCAGTGATATCCGTTTCCCGGCTTCTTCTTTTTGGTTCTGGTATGGTAATCTGACATAGTGGAGGAAAAGTGACGCAAAGCCAAAAATAATTACTTCGGCCATTAAAAATTGCGATTTCGTTCTGGTTGAGAAAGGGGAAAAACTTTAATTTGGCCATTAGCAAACTACATGAATTTTTTTAAGGATTCCTGCCCAAAGCGGTCAGGAAACGTGCAAGGCACCACCTCCACTGGGAAGCGGTATATTAGGGAAATATATATGGAATCTTGGAATTATTCTTTTCATAAGTTACTTTATTATATTCAACATTTTTTATTTTTTGAATTTATTCTATGAGCTAAATTTCAGTTATGTATTTTATAAAGCTTTTTGTAATAGTCCTATTCCTTAAATTTTTAGGAATGACTTTATACACTACCAGACTATTATCTTGTATCTTCTTGTTACACTTTACCTTAGCTATCCTTTGGATAGCAATGAAGTATATTGTATGTACAGAAAAATGTGCAATTATTAGACACCAGCAGAATGTATATATATATGGCTGACCTTATGCGGGTATATTTACATCTTAACATTAGGAAACAGCAAGAAGAAAACCTTATCACGAACATCGCACACAGCGTTAGATGTTGTTAGCGCTGGAACAAACCGTTTGAACGAGGGACTGACGTTTCACAAGAATGACGTTTCCATAACTAGGTCCCGGCAAGATAACAAAGTGACCGACGAGTTAATTCAACTCCAAACGGGCAATTGGTAACAGCCTGAATTGGCCGTAAGGGGGAATACAATTACACGTTCAGGAGTAACCGGATGTGCTTCGGCCCGTTGACGGCAAACATTTTAAGACTGGTTGTAGACGTAATACACGGAGGCTAATTTTGTTTAACAAACTCCAAAGGAGCTGGTGCACAGAGCAAAACTCTGTGCACCACCCTAGGTAGACTGCAACAAAGTCGTGAGCGACGACGAAAAGTGCGAAGAAAGTAATGAAGAAAACGGCCACTAAAGATCCCTTAAGCTCACAGGCTCCTAAGTTAAAGGGGGGCATATCCTTGGATTACGTTTACCTGTCCCGAGAGGACTTCGCCGCGAGAAAGGGTATATGTCGAACGAAAACACTTTTAGTATTCAACCGACCGTAGCAATTTAACACACCCATCAGTCTGCCCGACCGACTGTCAGTCAGAAATATTGTTGGAGATCACTGGGTGCACACCCTTGTAAGCAATAGAGACTTCCTAATCACCTCCTTACAGACAATCTTATGGTGTAAGAACAGAGAATTGCAGATCCAGAGGTAGGCCCAGTTACAAGCGTTGTTAGAACCTTAAAGAGCCAACAGCCACAAAAATTCAAGTCCGTCCAATTAAAAACAATAACGTTGATATAATAAACCCAACCCTAGCATCGATCAGCCAACACAACATACAAGTGGAGACAACAGGTGGGAAAAGGGTCTCGTTCACACCAACAGGCCGCATAAGCCTATTACGTCTCTTAACTTCATCGCCAACATACACTACGGCCATCATCGTTATCTAAACAGCCATTGAATCCACGAACAACATTTCCGTACAACAGAAGACATACGCCTTTAATCAGCACCAACACAACATCGTAATACACCTCTTAGAAGCAACAACGCTTAGCAGTATTAACACCACATTGTTAAACAACGCTGGGCAACTTTAAATAACAATACTACATATATGGAAGACAGATAAGTAAATTTTTTTTGACGGTAGCCTAGATTGGAACATTCCGTTCGTCACTCTTAAGGTATGCAAATTCGGAGTGCTGGATTTTTCGAAATGAAGACATACCTCTATGGGTTGTAAAGGGTTTACATTTGGAATTTGCGGGTACACGAGCTTAACTTCCAACCCCAGTTTAATTCTTGAATTTTCTTGAGTAAATAAAATAGTAAAGATATGTAAAGATAATAAGATAAGGGGGTAATCTTAATTATACCCCCCGGCAAACTGGTAGTGTTCGATTATTCAGAATTGGGACGGACATTCATGAGTTAAACTGTATTTATTTTGAGTCTCGGCGATGCAAAAGTAAGACGCCTCGTTTTTTTAACAAGTTTGTCTACCGTAAGCTTAAATTTTCGTTTTTTTTAATGGAGCCACCTCTGTGCTAAGCGTGTTGTAACACAGTTTTAAATCGCTGAATACCATAGGGTAAATACCTTCAACATTTTAATTACAAGCTACATTATTTTAAGATGGTTACTCTGAATTCAGAGAGGCATTTTACAAATTCTATTTCATCGCAGTTAGAATTTTCGGTTACCCTGAATAAGGATACACCCTTAATAAATTTTTCTTAATGGCTATAACTTTGAATTTTCGTTGATGCAATCGTGGGACATACAAGTTATAAGGTTTTACTTACTGCTATTTAATCGGAACGGGATTTTGAATTTGTATCCATTCTTAATTAACATGCCCACTAGCTAAATTTTGAACCTACCAAATTTTGAGTTTTTGAGCACCCAAAAATGCACATTCCATACTAAAGCCTATAGTACACGGCATGTAAAAAGACACATGCGCATGTGGTTCTGACGTAATTTTGACGTCATCACACAACACGCAATGATTATTGTGGCTTTGCATTGACGTCAAAATTACGTCAGAACCACATGCGCATGTGTATTTTTACATGCCGTGTACTATAGGCTTAAGACCTTAAATTAACTTAACTATTGAGCGTTGCCGTTAACTCAAAAAAAGATCATACCCGTAAAAATTGTAAAACATTCCCGTTGAATTTTCAAGAAGGTCCAAATAAAAAACGCATCCCATATATATTTTAAAATTTCTGTAATATCTAAATTTCTTATCAAGACCAAATAACAACATATCCTAGGAAAATGTTAAATGGCTTTAATTTCGAAATTTATAGTCAAGGCCAAATAACAACACGCCACATCCCATTTGAATGATTGTTAAATTGAAATATCTCATAAAATCAGGCATACTCCATACAAATTTCAAAATTATTTTAATTTTGGAATTTTTCATCCGAACAAAATCAAAACACACCCAATATCTATTTTAAAATAATTGGAAGGTGAAATCTCAAACTAAAACATACACAGAACAGGAAGTCGAAATTAAATCAATTTTGAATTGTTGGTAAAATACCTGGAAAACACATCTCGTATAGATTCCAGAATATTTTAAGGGTAGATTTTACGGCGACCATATCAAAAAACCTACCTCGTGTTTTAAATAGATTCAAATCGAACCATTTTTTTTAAACAAGTAAAACCTATCCCGTGGAAAGGTCAAATTGATTGTAACGGAAACGAAATGTAAAACCATGCCCTAAAGAGAAAAATCTTAAATTGATAGCAATTATGGATTCGTCGCCAGGCTTAATATTAAACGTACACCGACTAAAATTCTAAATTGATTTATCTTTGAAACCCTGTGAGTGCAAAATTGAGGACTCTCCCTTAGAAATTCGCATTTACTGCAATACTGAATCTTGACGCCAACCCAAAATTAGAATCATAACAGTAAATATTGTAAACTTGTTTTTTTGTGTTTATGAGGTTCAAAATAAAAACCCCACCCGAATCATTTGTGAAATTAAAATTATATAGAACTCTAAGCAAAACCGTGAGATACGTACCTCGTACAAATCGAAACTTAATTTGTCTTTTTAAGTTTTAGTCAAATATATTGAAACAACTCTTGTGTAAAGTTAATTGTATTGTTCGTCTCGTTTCTCCAAGAGACCAAGTAAAGCGTACCCATTATAAAGTTCAAAATATCTTATTTTCGAATTTGTATGAACGTATATTCGTTTTGGCTTAGAAGAAAATCCAGTGGAAACCTACCTTGTAAGATTTTTGAATTATTCGTAAAAAAAAATAACGAAGGTGAAACATACCTTGGAACGTATTGTAAATTGCAGTGTACTTTAGAACTTTAGGACCCTTGTGGTCAACCTTAACCGTAAGAATTTTTTTGTTGGAGTATGAGAACTTTGACCCGGTTATGGATATACCTCTTTCAACATCCGCATGAATGACAACTTAGGCAGGTAAAGAATAATGTAAGTATTTGAATAGTTCAATAGACTAGATTTTCTCTCTGACGATGTTAACCTCAACTTATGTTGCAATGTAAATATCTTTAACAACAATTAGTAGATTACTTATTGAGTTATTGTAAGAGTAATTGTAAATAAAATTTTACGAAATGTTATATTTTTGAAATTTGAAATAAATGAAAATCGGTTTAAGTTTGTGGATGGAGGTGTGAGGTGGTTAGTTGGTAGTGAAAATTTATTTAAGGGGTAGCCACAATTTAAGGCTAATATGCTATCATGGATAGATATCATGGATGGATGCTGAGGGAAGGCCAGCCAGGGGTAAAGTTACTTCTGAGCACCCTAAAACAAAATGCGTACAAACAATATGGCATAAAATTTGTTCTTTTCACCTGCTTTTTTCGAATATAAGCGTGTTTTCAACAGACGGACAGACAGACAAACGTTGCAAAATCGACTCAGAATATAGTGGACGTGGAGGGTATAATAACGAATGTTCTGTAAGTGTGTGTGGATGGGATATTTATTAGAAGGAGTAATGAAGCGCTTTATACCATGATCTGCAATGGAAAAAAACAATAGCCATTTATTTCTTTATTTCTTAAACATAAAAAAGTAATGTATTTTTTATCCTGGAGTATGAAAATCAGAAAGAGATAATCAATATTCATTACGAAGAGCAATTGCGTGTACGATATTTTTAGCAGTCCGTCTTTAGCCAACACAAATAAGCTAGATGGCTTATCGACGCGAGAACATGCCACGTACATTTGTCCGTGTGAAATACACGGTGTGCTCAAATCTTAGCCGCAAACAGACATCGTTTGGTTTTGCGACGGCATTTGGGATGACAATCTAATAGGAAATTGAATGCGTTTAAATTAAATTGAATGTCTACAAGAATCATCGGAGTTCGTAGGAGCAAGACATTTTCATGTCGGAATTTACCATTCAACATGGTTTCTACGATAACGTTTTCTATCAATTTTTTAATGACCAAACGTGAAGAATGGCACAGCTGTTGTGGGTTGAAAGTCCAAACTTTTAGTCGTAGAAGGTGTGGTGGCATGCCTGGCAAATTCAGAGAGTTCTAAATTTTTTTGGATAATTTACAGCCTCGTTAACATCGCTAACGGTATCGATCGATTTGTATGATACTAATTCGCCCGACAACGACTGCTGTATCTTGAAGTAAAAATCGTCGATGTCCACATTTTTGCTGCCAAATTGGCTCCTTAAGAGGGTATAGAAGGGGGTGATTTTACCATTTTTGTTTTATTCTACGCCCTAAATTTTAAAATTTGTAGCCTTTAGTTTCTTCACGACTTGAAACTATCATCGACTAATTAATAAAGAAGGCATGGGAAGGGAGAAAGGAGATTTTCCCCGTTTTGACCATTTTTACGCCTTAACTGTTTAAATATCCAAAAATGTATACTTTTAAGTTCCTTTCAGATGTTACAGTGTCTGCAGGCCAAATTAAGATGAAGGAAGGAGGAGCTTTTACTCCTCATGCCCTATGGCCTATAATAAAAATGATAGGCCATAGTTCCTTCCAGATATTACACTATCAACCTGCCAATTTTCAAGACAATCGATTATTAGTTAAGAAAATTTACAGAGGACGAACTTTTGCCACTTTTGATCTAATTTACGGCCTCTAGCGATATGGAATATACTAACGACCTATTCTCATACCTAACAAATACACATACAAAATTTCATAAAAATCGGTCAAGCCGTTTCGGAGGACTTCAATTATAAACACGGTGACACGAGAAATTTATATATATAGAGAATATAATCTCTTACACTGAAATTTTTTATACTAAGCCTCGGGACGATTGATAAATTTTTATTCTAAGCATCCCTGAAGAATTATTATAAATACAGCATTGAATTTCATACGACGAGTTCTTAAAATAAGTGATACGGAATTCCATGAAAACAATATAACAAAAATAACGAATATTTTAACCATGAATGACTTCCCAATAATAACAATTAAAAATCTTATAAAACGTGCAAAAAACAATAGGCAACAGGTGATAAGAGAACCAAAAAGATATAAAAGCATATCATATGTTTCTGGACTCTCGGAAAGATGGAAAAACTCAGATATTTATGACGACGAAAAATTTGAACTAGCATTTAGAACGGACAACACTGTGAATCAGTTATTTAGCAAAACAAAATCAAAAATTAAAAAGGAAGACAAGTCAAATGTGGTATATAAAATTCCCTGTAGTGGTGACGGGCTTAATATTTGCGCTAAAGTATACGTTGGGACGACAAAAACAAAACTTAAGATAAGAATATCTTACCACTGTACGTTGAAAAATCACAAACCACATTTTTAAGGAGTGAAAATATTATATGAAGAGAGGAATTATTCGAGGAGATTTACATTAGAGATGCTACATATTATTGACGTTTATCCACAGCTTCGCCTTAATTACCGACAAGACACAGAAAATTGTGCACACATATACAGACAATTAATAAGCAAAAACATACGATCGATAAAATAGATTTAGTTAATAAAATCGAATAAGATCTGGCACAAGTGTTATTGTGAAGTTTTGTGTTTATTATATTTTTTTTAGGGGGGGGTGCTTTAAAACCATGTGAGATAAGGCCATGATGGCTTTATCTCTCATTCAATAGGGAGATAAGGCCTTTTTTCATTTGAATGGGAGATAAAGCCATCAACTTATCATGCAATTTTTTTCAGCCGATAAATAAAAAAAATATTGGAATAAAAGGGCAACGCTGGAGACAAAAGTCATATGCTTTCCGACTATCAGAGTTGGGGGTAGTGCACTAAATTTGCAGTTTCCACTGAAAGTTAGTGATAGTGCAAAATTGTTCACTATCACTAATAGCTATTTAGTGGTTAGTTGAAAAATAACAGCCTCACTAAGCAATAGTGGTAGTGGTACAAGAAAGCTTTTCACTAAAATTAATTTAATGATAGTGAGAAAAAAATTTTTTTTTACAGCTTTGTGCAAATTTTTTTTTCTCCACTAACAGGATAGTGGAAAAATATAATCATTCACTAATGGTAATCATTATCATTATCATTATATTGAATTATTTTATACTTTTTTATTTTTATTATTTATTAAATTAATTAATACTAATATTAAAGTAGTAACAAAATTAAAAAACAAAAGGAAATAGTAATACAAAAATATAAGGAAGTTTCATCAATATATTAATATAAGAAATCAAATTAAATTAAATATATATTGGTACATAAAAACCTTAGAAATTATTTGCCTTCAACAAAACTAATGTTTCAAAATTAGAGTCACTTAATTTATTTCTGCGAGGAGCATCTACCATTCCACTAAAAGAAAAGAGTCGCTCTACTGGAGCAGAAGATGGCAATGGGACATTTAATTTTAGAAACATTTGTCTAATTATGTTATATTTTTTAAGACAATGCAAATTAGTATCTGGATCCAATAGTTATGTATCTACTTCATTTAAATGTAAAGTTTTTATTTTTTTATACAATAAAAAGTAATAAAATGGAAAAATTTTTACTATATTTTCAATTTGCTTGGAATATTTCTATAAACACTATTTTTTGCGATTTTAGTGCAAATTATATAATAAAAGCATTCATTTAGTAACTGTTAAAAATTTGCACTATTTTATTGTAGTTGCAAAATTTTCACTGCCACTAATGTTTAGTGGTAGTGGAAAAATTTTCACTCCCACTAATTTTTTTAGTGGTAGTTAAAATATGTTTCACTACCACTAATTTTTTTAGTGGTAGTTAAAATGTTTTTCTCTCTAAAATGCCTAACACGTCTTTATCGATTTTTACAAGTATCCATGTTTTGGCACGGGTATCACAAGCGGTCATCTGCATAGTCGTTCAATCCCACTATAGTGACAACATTTTGTTTTTCCACTATTTTTCATCACTATAGTGGTAGTCAAAAACATTTTAACTACCACTAAAAAAATTTGTGGTAGTGAAACACATTTTATCTACCACTATAGTGAAGAAAAATAGTGGAAAAACAAAATGTTGTCACTATAGTGGGATTTAGTGGAAGCCTTAGTGCACTAAATATTTAATGCACTTCCCCCAACTCTGCCGACTACGCAGATGACCGCTTGTGATACCCGTGTCGAAACATGGATACCTTCAAAAATCGATAAAGACGTGTTAGGCATTTTTGAGAGAAAAATTAATTCGTAAAATGTATGCGCTCATATGCGTTGAGGAAGAGTATACGATACGAATGATCCGAAAATTAAAGGCATTCGAGAATATATTTGGTAGAAATCGGATACGGGGAAAACCTTATAATCCCTGCTGCATCGAACTGAAGACAACGTGCAAAGATCAAAGCGCTTGGAGAACATTTTTTAAGTAGGCCGATACCAACAAACGGTTAAACTGCCATTTAATGATTTATGGTGGTCTGATACAATCACATCTCAATTACTTGACCAGTGTCTGTCTATACATGTAGTAAAATTAATATAGTTCAAAAATCACTACAGTGTTTGCAAAATAAGGCATTAAAAATTGTATACAATTTACCAAGAACTTTTTGAACAGTTTCATTATACAAAAATTTAAGAAAACTGTGTTACCCGTTTACGGTTTATATGAATACCAGGTTTTATTGTATGTTTAAAGAGTATACATGAAACAGGTGAACATATAATTTCTTTTTTGCAAAACCAGTCATTTTACTGTACGATAAGAACTACGGAAAGAACTAAGTAACGTATAGATTATATGGGGGGAAATCTTTATAATAACTTACCTGCTTATTTGAAGTCTATTGAACGAATATCAAATTTTAAAAAAGAATGCAAAAAAACTTATGTAGCTTAATGGAAACGCTTCTTTTATATGTACATATGCTACTATTATTTATGCATTTGATAAAAATAAAATTAATTTCGTATATTATACTGTTAAGAAATTTTTGCCTACTTGCCTCAAAAATGGTCACATGGCACTGAGGCCTAAATTTTAAAATGTATAAATTTTGTACAATTATAACCTTAATAAATAAATATTATTGGATAAAAAGCAAGTAATTAAGTGTCTGTTGCCAAGTCCATTAATTTTTTACTGCATTTTAACTAGATATTTAGTGCGAAAATGTTTGTTTTCTGCGTATCTTTCATAAAGGTACCGGGTACCTTGCCGCGCATTAACAGGCGTTTTTTATGCCAAACACAAAAGGGTTAACAAAAATTATTCAGTTAGTCGCAAAACTCTACGTACGATATCATGTTATTTCATAATTTGTGTGTATATTAAGTAATTTTTTTTCTTAATTATACTTGTAACTATATAGCAGGGTCTACAAGTGTGAAATTTTTGCAACTCCAGGAGGCTTTGCAAAAGTGTACATACGACGTTTAATATCCTGCAGAAGTAACAAAAATAACAAAAAATCTTGTTTTTTCGATGCCTAAGACTTTTGGTGTTGTGCAAAGAACTGATTTTTATTATTTTATTTAATTTAAATCATATAAGAATACGTGAATTGGTATTTTTTGTAAAGATCATTGATCCTGGGAAACAAAAGTTTTGAACATGTCATTGTATTTTTTAAAACAAATTAAAAAGCATAAAAAATAAGAAATCGTATGTAGAGTTTTGCGAATAGTTATAGGTATTTTCAAAAATAATTAGTTATCTTTGAAACAAACAATATTTGTCAGGGTCTGTGAAATATGTTCAGTATTGTCTTCACCGATTGCTTGAATTGTCGGTTGTAAACGTTTTCTTCAAATCTTTCAAATTCGCTTACAATTTTATTTTATTTTGGGTCTACCTTTTTCTATACAATAAGGCGTAAACGACCTCCAACGCGTGCAATCTATAAATGAGCTGACAGTATTGAACATATTTCACAGTCTTTAATCTAAGCCCCGGTAAAAACTGGTGAAAAAATACTTGAAAAAAAACTGTGGAGTTATTTCAATGCCAAGGTTCAGAAAGTTATTTAATTGTGAAATAATTTCCTTTTCTGAAAACCGAAAATAATCCCCAAAAAATGAGTAAAGCCCGCAAAAGTCGTTGGTTGTTGCTTACTGAACAAATGTTTAAAGCTTTAATTAATTTCTTTTTTTTTATGTTGTATAGTGGGGAGTTATTCCATGCTGCCCTTAACTAGAACATAAATAGAATAAATATGAACTATACTACACGCAGAGAAAAAACATGTTTAAAAATGGTCACCTCCAACAAAACTATTTTTAAAGAAAAGTTTTAAAGATATTATGTTTAATTAAACCATATTATTGTCACCGACAACCATATTATTGTTAAATTGGTCCACCAACAGAAGCCACAACCATATTATGGTTGTATTTAAACATGTTTTGATTATATATGACAATAATTTGTTTCTAAATTAACAAATTTTATAAAAAAATAACATTTAACGGACCGAAGCATTCCTTTAAAATTAATCATGTTTGTAAGGGAAAAAACATAGATAAGAATAACTGTAACAACAAAAAATGATAAAGTTCCTGATAGTTTACGTGAACAATAGCTATCGTTAGCGATAAAGTGACCACTAAGTTTTCTTCATTATGACAACTGTCTGATAACATTAACAATGTAATTCATATACTGTGGCAACATTGCAGCAGATACCGACTACTTCTGGTTTTTTAAAATACGTAGTGGCAACGACGTAATTCTGTTTATATCTTTAATTAAAAACAGAAGTCAATTTCTGTGCTTTATTTTTTTTTATGGTAAATTGTTTTTTTTTTTTTTAAATTTGATTTGATAATTTAATTGGAAATCAAGCTGTCATTGAAGTTAACATATCTTCAGCAGAAAATAAGGCAGCTTCAAATTCTTAAAGTTCACTTAAGTTAAGTTACCATAAGGATGAACCTGCTGTTAGTTTATTAGTCCCTTTATAGGTTAATGTTAACTTGTAATAACCAAAAACCATTTATCTGCCAGAAAGCATCCTAAATTTAACTATTTGTAAGTTGTAATAATGGCCTGGTAAAAATTGTTATTGTAATTTTAAATAAATTATTGTTTTTTTAAGTTTCCGTTTCTAATAAAATTAAATTTTATCAATTAAATACTACGAAAATATAAATCTTGCTTTCATGTTAGATAGAAAGCCTGGTGCGAAGTAAATTTCACACCCTCACCCAGAGACCAATGTGGTCCATTGTGACGCCTTAGTTAGTTATAGAATCCTAGTAAGAAAAGAATAGTTGCAATAAAGAGTGAACGCACAGAAATAGGAAAAGAAGTGGAAGATATAAAATCAGACAATACAAGCAAGAACAACCCTACAAAACAAAAACCGCCCAACTGGAGACTAGGGACTGGGAACATTCCCTTGGACAGTGGCACAGAATGTGCTCAACCGTCTTCAGCTCCTCTGGGTCCCTACACAACCTACATATATCTGACAAGTTAAACCCCATTTTCACCGCCATCCTGTCTATCATACAGTGGCCCGTGATAATACCTATCATGGTCCTTACGCAGACCCTACTCCTGCTCAGTAGCAAATCCGGCCCTAAGCACCGCCCACAGCGCGCGCGATACCCTGCAGTCCGTGAGGTTCCCCCAGGGCCGACTAGTTCCGCTCTGAACCCATTACCTGATCCTCCCAAATTAGAAGGCTATTCTCGCCAGCTTATCAGCTATCGCGGGTATCATCATATAATACCCTAAGATTGCTCCTAGATCCCTTCTGCAATCATCCACTAACCTGGAGTTCACATAATAGCCCATCGTGGCCCTAAGAGCCGCATGACTGTCCACATATATAGTGACCTCCTCGGCCCTGGTAATGTAGCTCCCTACCAATTCGAACGCACTAAAAGTCCCCAGAACCTCCGCCTGAAATACACTGCAGTCGTCATGAAGTCTATATGACCTTCTGATGCCCAGATCCACCACCAGTGCCAAAAAAATTATTGCTTAAATTTCTTTGAGTTAAACAAACAACTTTATAAAGAATTCATAAGAAAAGTAATATGTCCAAATAAAAAATCCTTTGTTATATTGGTAGCATTAGGAACTTCTTGCTGTCAATAGATGACTTTGCTACATACAGGAAAGCTACAAACGTCTTAAAATCTAGAGCTTGAGACGTTAGATATCAAGAAATAACAAAAAAAAAAGCCGTAATGATAATATTTTTCCAAATATTAGCAATTCAAAAATCAGCTGTGTTTAATCATCATCAAATTTGGGTATCGTGTTCAATGCCTAGCTTTATTGAACCAACCATATAAATATACCAGCTGGTAACGTTCACAGGATGCTGAGAAATCTGTGGGCTGTGCAAACATCAACGCCGTTTGAAATAAGAATGCTTTTGGCAAAAACCTATTCAATACCAGTTTAACTGTATGGGTGTGAAATATTTGACAAAAACGACACTATTGGCTTTAATCGCCTCGAGGTCACATATAACAATATAGCCAGTACCCATGTTCTGTAACTTTGGTGAGAACTTCTCGCATCGAAAAGATGTGAAACAAAATATTCCATCGTTTCTCGAAAAGTAAGAAAAAAGTGTGTCTGTAACTCATGTCGAAAACTATCCAAATAGATTACGTCGTTACGTTATAAATGTCATAATATTCCCCTCGAAGCCGATATGAAATTGCAGATGTTGAGAACGCCAGTCAAATTATCGTTTACGGCGACCAATTTTTACTTAAATTGAATAAGTTTCACCGACGCACAGTGGCGCCCGTAGAGCAAGCGAGGTTGCAAAAATCAAAATTTTCATGAGTGCCGACGAAGTTTTGAATAAACCCATGTTATAGGAAACTTTTCAACGATTTCAAATATGCCACTCTTAATAATATCACATTTTTAGTTTAGAAGATATAACCGTTCAAAGTTGACCGACTTTCGGTTTTCAAAAAAACACACAATTTTTAGTCAATTTGTTGCGATTTCAGGTGTAATATCACGAAAAATAGGTAACGAATCGCCTTATTTTTTGTTTGTATTGATTGATGTATTTATTAAATGTATAATGATAAAAAAAAATTAACTGTTTGCTTTGTGTTTCTCCTGGTAAATCACTATTTAAAAACTATCCGTTTTTTCACTATTTTTCAACTTTGACGGAAAATAAAAAAAAACTATATTTTTCTATATTTGCCATATTTGCAAAACCTGTTCTTTGATTATTTCTTTACATAATTCAAAAAGTTTTATCTGCCCGTACGTGCCCGTTTGGCTTCTAGAGGTAAAAAAGTTTAAAAAGACATGGTTGCAGAAATTGTATGGCGTCCATCCCTTATATGTTTTGACGGACAGTAGTTTGATCTAATAGTTTGAAAAAAACTACTCATTGAAATTAGCAGGTACGTACCTCACATAAACAATACTTTGGCGTACAAATGGTCAGGAACAATATTGACTTATGGTCCCTACAGGTAGGCACAAATCTTATTTGGACACGTGCATAATATCAAAATTGCATTATTCAGCCTAAATCCATATGTATGCAGGGAACAGGTAAATTTTTAGGCTTGGTAGCATAAGCCTATATATTGCAAAATAAGCATAATGCCTGGATTAGTCTACGCCTGAAAGTTGGCGCAACAATTACTGAAACCATTAAACAATTTAAGTACTGAAAACATGGCGTTGAACAATTTAAAATTATTTGAACTGTTTAGAAAGTCAACCACACCAAAGTTTTTCACGGAAGTGAAAATTCTTCCTGAGAAGTTGACAGTGATCAGCAAATGGGGCTGCGATGGATCATCCGGACAAAGCGTTTATAAGCAAAGGATATCTTCCGATGACGCTACAATATCGGACGGAAATATGTTTATGGCATCTGTTGTTCCTTTGCGGCTAAAATCGGATGATTCCCTACACTGGAAAAATCCACGTCCGTCATCAGTGCATTATTGCCGACCAATAATGTTTCAGTTTGTAAGGGAATCGTCAGAACTCATAAGGACTACGGTGAAGGACATTGAAGAACAAATAAGCAAGATTAAGCCTACAAAGCTGCAAATTGGAGAAGGAAAATATATTGAATGCAATTACGAGTTCCACCTGACCATGGTTGACGGAAAAGTCGTAAACGAACTGACAGGAACAACCTCAACAATGTCATGCCCGATTTGCAAAAAGAGTCAGAAGAACTTTTTTCAATTCAATTCAATTTATTTCATATATAATATGTTACATCTCAATTTTATATAATTAGTTGTAAAGAGTTTAAGATTAGTATCTTTTTCTGCTTAATTATAATATATTTCAATTAGTTATCATAGACAGAATTATATTGGAGGTAAAAATTTAGCAAAAACCTATTTAAACCCCTTTTTTCGTTTTATTTTTATATTTTTTTTATCGATTTTATATTATTATTTGTCAGAAGAACTTTGGTAATTTAAACGATTCTACAAATGAGGAGAATTACGAATATGGAATGTCACCATTGCACGCAAGGATAAGGTGTATGGAATTCTTGCTAAAACTGGCATATACCCTACCACAAGAGGAAGAAAACTTCGATGAAAATACATCAATAAAGGATAAGGAAAAGATCAGAAAGAAGCAAATACAGGATGCTTTTTTTAAACACGTTGGACTAAAAGTAGACTGTCCCAAGCACGGATACGGTAACTCAAACGATGGAAACACTTCTAGGAGATTTTTTGAAAATGATGAGGCAGTAACTAGAATCATTGGAATTGACAATCAAATCGTGAAAATTGAGTACCAGTCTTTGCCAATTGGAGAGCTTTCTGAAGAAGCACAGGAGTCTCTTAACAAATTTTATAAAAAATATAGATTGCAGAACACATTCAAAGCATCAAGGGTAAGGCAAAATAAGGACCTCTTCAACATGTTGGCAGCATCTTCCGATCCACTTATTTCTTCCCTGCGGCATGTGAAGTCACGAATAGAGTTACAAAATAATTATAGTTTAGAAATTGTTAGTCTTTTAGATATACCTTCTCTTACGAATTGTGATGAATATTTTACAGAAAATTGAAAAAATAAATTTAAAAAAAAAAATAATTTTTTTTTTAATTTGTTGGGTAATAATTTAAAACATAAAACCCTTAAGAAAAAAAATAAAAACAATCTAAAAATGTAAAAAAAAATTTTTTTAGTTACCATAAAATTGATTTTTCTACTAATTTTAACTTTGATAACCCATAAGTAGGCCCCTACAAAGCGTAGCACCCTTTCCAAACGCTCATTTCATAGGCTGAACAGTTATCTATCATATGCTGTTTAAACTGTTCAATTATCTTATTCGGTTCAAAAGATATGATTTTTGCAACGAAAAAACTCAAATGGCGCCACTGTGCGACGGCGGCAAAAATACACACATTAATTTTTGTTGTTAAAAACAAACTTTGAAAACATTCGTATATTTTTCAAAAATGTTGAAAGCAAAATAATTAAACAATGAATGAATCTGCCAAGAAAAAAATACTTTTCTCTTCCGTGTTAATATTCATTGCATTTTGCGTTTTTAATTTTTTTTTTAGTGTTAAAATTTTTTCTCACCCCGTTTTTATGCGCGAGTTTATTTGACAGTTCAAAGCAAAAACTTTCTCACAAAAATTTTACAGTCACACTTTTTTAGTAAATTGGCAAGTAATTTCGTTACGTGACAGCAATTACTCGCAAAAAATGTTACAGACGCAGTTTGTTTCAATTTATGGCATGTTTGTTTCATTTCTCAAAGTTAATAAATCAAAATTAATTTTTTATTTTCTTTTAACTAAAAAAATAATTGATGCAATTATCACATTAATTAAATTTAAATACTTTTTAAGCCATATTTTTTAATTGATAAAAACTTTTTTCTGTGAAGGAACTCTTAAAATTGTTTTGAAACTCTGTTAAATGTCAATTGAATTATGTTTATTATTATGTTAATTTTTATTTATTTTATTAATAATCTCTAAAATTTAATTGACTTCATGTTAATATTACTAACGTTACTTGCAATCACTGTAATTTATAAGATTTGTTCTTGTTGTGATAGTATTTCAGTAAAAAAATATAGAAATAGAAAAAGATGCCACATGAATGACCCAGCAAAAACTTTGCTCACAAAATAAGCAGAAAAATAATGAGAACTTGACGAAAAGACTACTTATTTTTCTGCTAGAAAAAGTACTTATTTTTGTTCGCAATGTCCCAAAAGTAATCCTTTATAATTTGGCCAATTACAAAATAAAGCATAATGGTTTCTTTTATACTTAAAAATTTATAAAAATATGTAGTTACAAAAACAGACAACAAAAGTAGTTACAAATTAACTTTTAAAAAGGTTAAAACACCAATAAAAATTGCTCTTATATGCATGTGAAATCCTTTGGAATTTTTGTTGAAAAATTAACACAATAATAATTTTTTTTTAAATGTAAAAAAAACATTTAATGAAGAGTGTTTTGGCTGGAGAAAACCATTTATAGCTCTAACACTGATATAACAATTTTTATTTTGTTTGAAACACAACAATATTTTTAAACAATTGTAAAATATTATTTGGGACATTATGATGATATGACTTGATAGGACATCTTGTGAATTCCCCAAATGTGTGTAATAATATATGTAAATATTTTGTTGTTCAAAAAAACAATAGATCGATATCACTACTTGTTAAATTGACGGTTGTTTTATTAGTGAAAACTCAGATCAAACACATAAATTTGATCTGACACTAATGTGTTTTTGTTTTAGATTCTCTTCAAGCACTTATAACTTGAAGAGTGATGGGTCAATAATAAAAAATGCAATAACTTGTTTGTATTTAATCTTACGGACAATAATTTTAAATTTTATTGAGGTATTTATACTAAATTAATAACTAAAAATATGTTGAATTGACAAACTGGTGAAAATGCTAAATTGTCCAATTAAATTAATAACAATAAAAGCAATGAACTTTAGGTACAATTCAGCAAATAGTGACATTAAAGAAATTACAAACAATAAAATTAAATTAAAAGCAATGAACTTGAAGTACTATGTTGAGTAAGCAAAGTGTTCATATAAAGTTACAATAAGTTAAGTCAATGATGTTATGGGTAATAGGGTGGTTCATAAAAAAACATTGGATTTTGTTATGGGCCAACCTGAATATATATTAAGCACTGTGAAAAAATTATGCATGATTTTTTTTAGATTTTTCTATTAAGGCTTAGGGGTCGCTACCGGCCCCCGAACTTTGGCGTTAAAAAAATCGCTGCCTTTATAACTTTTTCTTTATTTCTTCATATGTTTTCAGTGTGTGTTTTAATAGCGGTGCTATGACCTATCAATAAGAGAATTGCGAGCGTATTTTTTAATTTATTTAAAAAGATTTATTTCAAAATTAATCGGTATAATACAATCATATTTACATACAAATCTGAAAATATATATTTATTAATTTAAAAAAATGGTTTATTTGTTTGAACGTTAAATATAAACTTAACAAATTCAGTTGATTCATGAAATTTATGGTGATAAAATATTTTTTTAACTTAAAAGAATTTTTAAGTTTTGCATATTTTATTAAAATAATTATTGGAGAAATGTTGATTTATTAGAATTTGGATATTTTTGTCTATAATCTTTCACCAACGACAATAAATACTGCGTCTGCTGTTCATTATTGGTATGTATGTAGTTTATTATATTCCTCCATCAGTGCTACTCCTCGTTCTGCTATATCGTTAACAACTCTCATAGAACGAACTATGTCTTTACCATTTAAGTAACCCTCATCTTCCTCCCAATCTTCAACACTTTTTTTATGAAATTGGATGAAATGCCGGTTATGCTAAAAAATCTAAGAGTGTTTTTAGAGACAAAATCTTCCAATTGTTTGCTATTTATGAGAGTGGTATATAATGTTATTCGTTTTAAGGGGTTTTCGGTCCTTCAACATCTAAGGCGGATACCATCTTTTTTGTTGAAGCGACTTATTTGTGCAACCGGTTTAATAATTATAAATTCATATATAAAATTTATATTGTAAATATTTAAAAACTTATATTCGTGACACTGTAACTATAAAATTAAAAATTTTAATGAAATTGCGTATGATATATTAACAGTTAATTTTGACCATGTAGCAACAAAATGTTTGAAGATTCAATCACTATTTATAGTGATGAGCACGCTGCAGCGTATGAATGCTTAAGCATAGCCTACTTATTTTACATTTAAAAATAAATGCTAACGGAAAACGGTTCGCTTGCTTGTTTAAATATTCAAACAGAAACTTTAAATAGGAAACTTGTCATATATTTTTAAATGGTAATTTTTTTAAATCTAACTAGAAAAGAAAAATTCACTCTTTAATATAATTTGTGTTACATTTGTTTTTTTTTTAAAAAGAACAAACAATAAGGGCCCTAATATACTTAAAAAAAAAAATCTTAATGCGTTTTAAAATTTTCAACGCCACAAGAAATTCAGCGTTTCAAATTTAAAAATTCAACATGAATTTTTGTAGGAAGCAACAACAAAATTATAAAATATTTTTGACTTTGTTTTTGCTTTCAATTAATTTTTGGCGTTTCGTTGCGTTTTACACAATTAGGGTTATAGTGTGGGTTCCGTAGTATTAAAGGAACGCGTTTGTGCTTGATGTAAAAGAAACGTTTGTAAAGAAAACATATTATAATTCTCTAACAGTTTGAACATTTTCAGAAAAATATATATAATCGATATTTTAGAATTTCAGGTGGCCGGCACTTAAGAAAATCGTATGCGACTATGTCTTAACATGGACAGATTCTAACTATTTTCACTCGAAATTGTCCATTATATATGTGTTAAAAGTATTTGAAGCAAATTTAAACAATATATCTTTATTATTTGTAAATTATACCTTGCTATTAAATTTAAAATTACAATCGGAAGGGCCGGTAGCGACCCCTAAACCTTAATACAAAATTTTGTAAAAAATCATGTGTTACTTTTTCACTGCACTTAATATATATTCCGGTTGGCCCACAGTAAAATAAAAAAAAATTAAAAAGTGCCATATGTGAACCAGCCTAATGGGTATTCAATGATTGTGAATCTTAACACTACTAGTTTTCTAATAACAAAAATATATTGTGGGGGTAATTTTGGAACATATTTATGTATGTATTTACATACATTTTATTGATTTTTTGATTTTCCAATTGAATTTGAATTTTTTGGATATTAGAAGCCGAGGCAGTGCCCCATAACTGAATACCGTAGCACCAAATTGGTTTAAAGATAGAGTTGTAAAGTAGAAGTTTACAATCGAGACTAAGAACAGAGTTTCTTCCAATAAGCCAATTAAGTTGAATTGCTTTTAGTTTCATTTGTGTTTGTTTTGCTTCTATATGGCATTTCCATGTAAAACGCCGATCTAGATGAATTCCGAGATATTTTACATGCGATTTTTGGGGCTCTAATTGATTATTGATTTTAATAGGGGGACATGACTCCCGGCGCAAGGTGAATGTTATATGTACGCATTTTTGCTCATTAACCTTTATCCTCCATTGTTTTAACCACTTTTCCAGTTCAAATATATGATCCTGCAAGTAGTGAGAAGCTTCATGACAGTTTTCGTGTACGCTTAAAAAAGCTGTATCATCAGCAAATGTTGAAGTTAGGGTGTGGTTGTTTGTTGGCATGTCTGAGGTATATATTAGGTATAACAGTGGGCCCATGATGCTTTCCATGATGCGTCAATTGGCTGAGGAGAACTTATAAAAGCACCTTCTTTAATAATAAACTTTCGACCGACTAAGTAGCTTTCTAACAGCTTGTGTGTGTTTACTGGTAAATTTAATAAGCCTTCATGCCAGACTTTATCAAAAGCTTGAGAAACATCGATGATGAGGGCGGAACAATATTTTTTTTCTTCAAGGGTTTTTCTTATGGCGTTTACAATGCGATGGGTTTGTTCAATTGTGCTATGTTCTCTTCTAAAGCCGAATTGATGGTTTGGAATACATCTATTTACATTTAAAATTGGGGTTAATTTTGACACTAACAGCTTCTCAAACAGCTTTGATATATTAGACAATAAGCTTATAGGTCTATCTCGCATACGAAATTCTGAAGATATTGTTGTTGATGTAGCACAAGCGTAAATAATATTAAAATGAAAAAAATGTTTAAGAATTTTTCAAACGAGATTACAGTAGTCAAATTCGCTTCTGCAATTAATGCTGTTTAATTCTACTCAAATGCATTGTAAGCCCAAGGGCAATTTTTAGTATTTCGAGCATGCATTTCTTTGTATGGTAGTCAGAAACTAATTATACTATTTGCAATTACAGATTAGTCGGAAAAGAACAAAAAAAAAAAAAAAATAAACACATATTTTATATTTTTTAAGGTTTTCAATTATCAAGAAACGGCCATAATTATTTTAATGAGTGACATTTTAATTTAATGGCGATATATTTTCTGAGTAATATATTGCATAAATATTACATGTTCTATTTTTTAGTGCACGTTTGTACATAAAATACAACCGGGGGCAACATTTTCAAGTTCTTTTGTAAATATGTTGATATAAAACACGTAAAACATGTCGCACATTTTACCCTCATTTTTATTTAAGCTGTTCATACTGCATTGTTATAAAACTTTGGTTCTGACTAGTTTGTTTGTTCAATCAATGTTTTGTGTTGCTTGTCTAAATACTTACCGCTTATAATTTTGTGAAAAAATTGTTTAAAAAAATAATATAAAAAATTTTCCATAATAAAAAAGCAACTAATTTTTTATATTAATGTTGCACAACTTTAAACACCTCGAGTGATTTTAATAAAGATAAAGAAGTGTTTAGTGTATAAACTGTAACATATTTTTCTCAGAAAAGAAGAATTTAAATCAAAATACTGGCTACATTCGATCGTGTCGAATCTATTAGATTAAGAACCATTACATTTTATGTACTTCAATAGCACAAAATACTGTTTAAAGAGAGTTTCACCATAAAAGTGAAACTTCTTCTTAAGTTCAAAGTGGTCTCAAGGTCAACACTAGAAATATAATAAATAAAAAATCTGGTGATATTAGTTAGATATTTCTTTCAACATTTATTTATATGTCATTTTTAAATACCGAATATTAACAATATTTTACACTTCCATTAAATCCGCATATACGTATAAGTAATATTTTTATTACTCATACGTATGTATATATAGTATATATGTATATTATATACGTATATATATAAGACTTAATCAGTGATGACGTTTAGTTACACTTGATAAATTTTTCGTAACTTTTAGTGCATGACACAGCACGAAGTAGTATTTTAAAAAAGTACTCGATTTATTAATAAAAATAAGAACTGCATTTTCAAACTTTATTACATTTTACGTTTCTAGGAGTCTTTGCTCAAACTTCGCTGTTAGATTTAAAACAAGTTCCAGTTGAAATTTATGTATTAAGAAAATAATTGTCATTCATTTTGTAATGAATTTTTAAAACAAATTAGGCTCAGATTTTTAAAATGAATAAAAAAGGCAACATATTTCAATCAAAAAGATTTAACTTATTTATTTTACAGATTTTCAAATTAAACTAATTTTATTGACGAGCGCGCCATACACAAAGAATGATATGAGCACGCACCTCTCAACCACGAAACAATGGAGCTGAGTCCCGATTTTAATGCTCATAAGTATTGGGAAAAAGTTTTCAATCTTCGAAAAATTGCGAATGAGCCATTTTTCGAATACTTTAATATGTAGTATGTATGTTTAATTTATGTACTTACAATGTGTGTGTTTGAAGAGAATATTAAGCCAACCGAAACTTATATAGACTGATCACCATTTCACTCGTTTATCTATGTTTTTTCTAAATTATATTTTTGTTTAAAAAATTAATTTGTTGTCTTGTAATTATCACTGAAATATGGCATAAAAATATTTATTTCATACAAATTACATCAATTTTCTATTTAGTCAAGGAATATTTTAAATTGTAACTTTTGACGAAACACGTAACTTCTTTGAAAGAAACGCCTAACTTTCATGAAGGTGAAACTCCATTTTTTTAATCGTTATCTTTTGGTCTTTATGAAATAAAGCAATAAAATAAGGTAATTAAGCAATCTTAAGTTTACCGTTAAGAAAACCACCAGTTTCTTGATTTTCGACCATTTTGCCAAACTTCAATGAATTATTCACATTTAAAAGTAATATATGCTTTATATATTGAAATATAAAGCCCAATTTCTTAATTGAATTATACAATGATATTCTTAAAAATAAAGATAAGGAAGTACATACAAATTTTTAAAAATTAAGCGAAAGTTTGATACATTTGCTGGTCATGTTTTTTTTTTGTTAATTTTTCGTCAAATATTTTTTAGGTCTAACCATATCTTAAGCTTTATTTGTAAGAAGAAAATTGTATAATGTTTTTTAGAAACTGTTAAATGATGTTTGATCTAGACAAACGTTTTGAAAAAGCAAATAAAAAATTATAGGAACTTACATATATGTATAATTTATTATAAGAGATATTTTCTCAAATTTATTTTAAATGAGTTTTAATTTGTTAGTTTGTTAATTTGAAGTCTAGTGATTCATATTGACATCTTTAACAATTTGAATCAGTAGACTTCGACCATATTTTTGAAAAGTTGCAAACAAAACCTCTTAGCCAGGATTATATATTTCAAATTATTTTGTTTCAGCATTATAGAAACTACCAGTAATAGGAACATGCTTTATATATAAAATGTTTGTCAATTCGTCGACCAGAATTTAAAAATTCCATGACATTGTTTGATTTCTTAAATTTTATTCTTTAGTTCTTGGCGTTTTAATAAATAAAACTGATGAACTTTACAATATCGTTGAAAGGATGAAGATATGCGAACTACTTAAGAATTTTTAGTGCCGTAACGGGCATATCGTCCTCGGCAAAACAACGGGCTAAGATTTCACCTAATGATTCACTTTTAGTTGCATATTTTATTAAAGTATTATTTGTCGTCTCTTTAGAACTACTTCTAACGGAGAAAGGTTTTATTTGAAATACATAAATGTCAAGCATGTGTACTAATAAAAGGTGATTAATAAATCGTGACGCGGTATAACCTTTGCAACTTATAATTTTAGGGTACTACAAGCACCTTACTTTGTCTCTTTAATCCCGTTCGGAATATCTCTAAAGATAACATCTATAATAATATTTAGAATACTCTCGCACAAGTTACTATTTACTTTTTAGCTGAACACGTTTTTGCAGTATTTTGAATTGTTTTTGGTTTTTAGAGGAACACACGCTTCTATTAGCGAATTGTATTTACATTGTTCATAATGTTTTTTGACTTCTGTTATATTATGTTTTGACATTCTTCATAAAAAGTTTAAGTTTGCCAATATTCAATTAGAAAATACTTATATTACGGGTTAAGTTACAACAAGAGTAAGGAAAACGTATATAAATTATACATTATTAAAATAACCGCTTTATTATACAAAATAACCGGTTTATTCGATATTCGAAAAATGGACATTATAAAATAACCGACTTGGGCAAAACTAAAATAACCGGTTAAAACCGGTCGAATAATAACCGTTCGATCTACCTATTACATTGTGGTGTTAGGCACCAAATGGTCGGGCATGACCGACTACACTTTCTTACTTGCTTTTTACAGTAATTTAAAAGACAAGCAGGAAGTATCCATGTAGCGTTTAAAATTAATAAAAAAAAGTGGCATATGTATAAATCGCTACCAGAACAAATTGGCTGTCAAGTTCTTACGATAAATAATAAATATTTGTCTTTGAAAATCGTCAAAAAAAGCAACTTATCTTTAATCTGATAGTTGTATAATCGTTACCTTCTTCTACAACAATTAAGGCAATTGATTTTGGATAAAACTCTTCCATATCTGTATGCAGCATTATTTTCAACAAATATTTTTTTTTTTTGAAATTTGAATTTTTAACAAAATTTGCATTTATAATGGATTTATCGATTTTATGGATTTAAGGCAATTAATAGCAAAATTAATCAAAGTTAATATTTAGAATAATTATTATCGTAAATACAAAACTATAAAAATCTTTAATATTAGTTATGCATATGAGAAAATATATTTATTGATTATAATAGTGATGAGCTATGAAAAAAGTAATTAATTGAATAAAACAGTTATGCCCAACAGATATTTATGTCCATTCATTCATAATATTTAAAACCAATATAAATAGAATATTTCTTAAAAGTGCCAATTTTTCGGTACCAGAAAAATTATCATAATATTATTTTGGGTCCTTGTCATAAAGAGTTCTCAATTTTATTGGAATAGTTTAAGTAGAGGTGGCAGTCAATTTTGATGTAACATCCTCCGGGAGCAGGAGCAGCCAATACCTGGGATTTTGCAAAAATCCAAATTTAACAGATCATAGGAGATCTTAACCAGCGTTGTCAACTCGGTGAGTTTCCCACCTTTTTGAATGCTTTTTTAAAATTTGTGTGCGAAAAACTTTGGTGCGTTTTTTAATTTTTGGTGGCGCCAAAGCAAATTCAACACAATTTTTTGTTTTAGTGTGAGAAAAAAATCTTTGTGCAAAAAAATAAACCTGTTTCAATACCAATTCATTCAACAATGCAAAATTGTTACTTACAATCTTACAGACCACAAAAAGAACAACAAGTAATGACTTAAGATGTTCCAGATCATATGCACAAAGTAAAACGGTCTTGTTGTTGTACATGTTTGGTATTATGGAAGGAAATATTTAAATTTATAATTTTAAATAAAAAATAAATTTTAAACTTGGTGCTGATCTTAACGATCTCTTGCGATCGCGGCTGACAACAGATAATATCTGGCTCCACGGGAGTCAGTAGATCTCGGTAGCTCGACACTGCAAAGAATATTGGTTGAGGCATCCCATAGGCGAAATATACATTCCATCTTTCAGAAAGATTGTCTTTTGCGGAAGTTTTATTTTTCTGCTTGCTTTTGTTGATGTTGGGCTACTTTTGCTGATCACGGGGTAGTTGTGATTTTAACCCAAAGTCGCGGGAAGGTATATCCTGAAAATTCCACTAAAGGGCTGATTTTATATCACAAAGGCGCTGTTGCTGCTCAACAGATACTGATAGCATATTCCCAACAGCAGCGGAGGTTATATACATAGCTTCAGCTCCTAAGCAACGTGCGAGTGTATACCATTGCGGATTATGCACTCAAATTACAATCTGAGTATGTTGATTAAGCTCACACTCGGGGGCCGTTGATAAACGCATTGCTTATCACCCAGTAATTAAGAGTCACCATGGAGTAGGCCTGCTCTGCTGGTATCCATGTTAATCTTGTCAACATCTGTACTCCAAGAAAGATAACACATTTACATAGAAAGTATTCTGCACTCTACTCCTTGCTTTAATTACCATTACCGGGTTAATGATCACAGGTTACAGATATAACTAAAACTATGTTCTTTGTCTGCCATCTAGATAAAACCATTATCGCCTAGTCGTTGTTTCCACACTATCAAATTATAGTGGTTCAGAGAGTCACTCGCCAACTTATGGATTTAAAGAGATCTTAGAAGATGGTACCTAGCCTGAAGAGCTTATCTGTCCTAGCTGTATGCTTCAAAGCTTTCATCTTTGGCTTATTTATAACCATCCTTGTTAAAATGTTGCCCCTTTTTGTTATTCATATACCCGGTTTGAGACATGCCGTCATGGAATTTAAGTGATAATTTTGTGTGAAAACTAAAAAGGATTAAGATAACCTTCAAACCCGGATACAAATTGTCAGTGTCCATAGGTTTTTCCACTGAGATTTATTTTTGGGCATATTTTCCCGCTTATTACCAGCCCTTAAAATAAAAATCTAATTTCGCCCTTGTTCTAGGGAATATTTTGTTGAGGGCTACTTGCCAAATTTTATCTAAATATCAAAAACTTTGATATTTATTTGTTTAAATTTTTTTGTATTATTAACATAAGTATGTGGGTGTTTTGTGGAATAGAATCATAAAGAGATTCTTAGTCGATCAGTGCACTTTTAAGTTGACCTAAAAACAATACATTTACGGTGAGTCTATACACAAAATAAAAAAGCATTAAAAAATAAGTCGATTTGACCAATTTTAAATATCTAAAAAAACATGTTATACGAGTTTTATTACTCGTATACGTAGCGCATGTATCTGGCCAGATACACACACATTTTGTATGAAGAGTACTGTACCTTTTTTTATTTTTCTCTGCATTTGTTTACTCAAAACACTCTCACTGCAAGGAATGCTCTATACCGGTCGACAAGAAGGAGAAGAACGGAAAGTGAAAATGTTTTGATACAACTCGCAAAGCCGTACAGCAATACTGGCCGTATAATTGTAGCTGACAACTTTTGTATTACTTTCGAAGGAGTAAAGCGTCTGGCCAGAATTGGTCTAGCATTTGTTGGTACCATTCGATCCAATAAAAGATGTATTCCTAACGAAATGAGAAAGGATCGTTCTCGTCCTGTTTTGTCATCGTTATTTGGATTCCACGAAAATTTGGTATCAATTTGCAACTACGTGCCAAAAAAAATAAATGTGTGAACCTACTTTCGGCCGTTCATTATACCAAACATTGTGAAGGGGAAGCAATGAAACCCAAAGCAATTTTGTTTTACAATGAAAATAAAGCTGGCGTAGATTGTATGGACCAAATGGTTACACATTTTAATACAAAGCGGTCAACAAGGCGATGGACTTTAGCATTTTTCTGCAACATGTTGGACACCATGGCACTGGCTGCATTTTGTATTTGCAAAGAAGTTAATGGTCTCAATAAAAATAGTGCTAGAAGAAATTTTCTCACTACGTTAGCTGACACATTGGTTCTTCCAAATATTGAAAACCGAATGAACAACATTCACATCATCAAACAGTTCAACACTCGTTTGGCCACTAAATGTAAGTTTGATTGATATAACATTTGCCCTTCATTACATCTCATTTTCCTCGTTTTCCTTTTTCATTTCAGTTTCCAGTAGTAGTTCCTAGCTCAAGTGGTGCTGATACTCTACAAAAGAGAAAAAGTTGTCAGCTTTATACATTGGGAGATGAAAAAATTCGCCGACTAACTTTTTTTGTTCCAAGTGCTCGAATCCGGTATGCCTACAACATTCGAAACCAGAGTATACATGTTTTAGTTGCTTACCTAAAGCTGTGTAAGACTTTTTTAATTTAGAATTAATTAAAACTTACTTTATAAATACTAAATTTAATTGAAATGAACTTTATAACAACTATTTTTTTGAAATTAAACACAAAAATAAAATTTTTTTTGTTTTATTTCTCATTAAATTTTTTTTTGCACGGGTAGGTGGTTTAGCATGTACCAAGAACAAAAAAAATAGAAAATATATATCTGCCTGGCGTGATAACAATATAACAATGTAATATTATCACTAAAATAGCATATGCTTCATATAAATGTACTGATATACCCAGCAAAAACTTGGTAATGACTTGCAATTACTGAACAACTTACTTTTCAATGACTACTTCATACCATCTGCATTACATAGAAGTAGTTGAGTAATGGCTGACATATAATCTGTTACATAAGTACTTGTTTATAAGTTGATTATGGAAATTTATAATTCATTCATAATAAATTGCATCTACGGTTTAATTTTTTTCAAATCTAATACAAATTGGTTTTTAATATTTATTCTTACAATTTGTTTTTTTTTTTTTTTATTACACTGAAAGAAAAATGCTTCATATATTTAATGAATCATTTTCATAAAAAAATTTTCCTTGGGTAAATGAAAATTTTCATAGTCTAAATAGAATTTCATAGTTAGAATGAAGTATTTTCGTTAAAATCGCTTCATTGGATTTCGTAATTACGTTAAAAATTTTCATTGGATATATGAAAACTTAAGTTTGTCCAAGTTAAACAAAAAATTTTAATTGGGAACATAAAAAAACAATATACAAACATAACTATATTCATAAATTAATACAAAATTATAGTTTCCTTAAAAAAATGTTTAATTGTTAATTAAAAAAATGTAAGATTTAATTATTTCATACATCTAATGTTACATGTTTGCCATTAATTTTATGAAATCAAAAAATTTTTTTATAAAAGCAACATATTTCAATAATTGCCTTCATAAATTTAAATTTTCATTATGACAATAAAAATGTCATTTTAGTAATGAAACAAAAACTTTCAATCCACTTTCAATCAGCGTTTTTATTGTTATTATGGATAATTTAATCTCATATTTACGCTCTTAATAATTGAGTAAAAAACATAGTTTTTTTATGCAAAAACTGCAATGCCCCAGTAGACAAGCTGGTAGTGAGCTAGTCTATCAGCACCGAGGTTGCGCTATCGAATCCCGCCAGAGGCAGAAAAAAAAAACAAAGTAAAAAAAAAACAAAGTAAAATAAAATAAGAAAAAATAGAAAAACAAATAAAATAAGGTAAAATAAGGTAAAATAAATAAAAGAAGAAAAAATAGAAAAAAAAAAATAATTAAAAAAAAATAATAAAAAAAATTTTTTTTTAAGTCATTATTTAAGTCCCTATTTGTAAGCGAATGTGGTAATGACTTATTTAACTCCCTATTTGTAAGCGAATGTGGTAATGACTTATTTAACTCCCTATTTGTAAGCGAGGGTGGTAAGTACTTGCCTCCAATGACATCACCGTGTTAAAATAATGAGTTAAAATGCCAATGTATAAGTAGTGATGAGTCGTTATATTAGCTTTTTAACCCATTACTTTGCAATGTAAGTTTTTGCTGGGTACATAGTGTTTCTGGCCAGATACATGCGCTACGTACGTGACTATCGGAACATGTGCATGACGGAGGGTTAAATATATTTTTTTAATTTTCCAAATTAAAATCAAAAATTCCAAATAAAAATTTAGGAAAATCAATATTTTTTTTTAATCTCTAAAAGAATATACGCACGAAATAACGATTATTGAAAATTGGGTCAATTTAAGGGGTAAGGATTCCTAAAAAAAATTACGAATAAGTTGGCAATGTCAAAGTTGCACTTAGTGCACGCATCTCTTTATGAAATGGTAAGAATGTGATCTGTTTAAGTTTTACTATATTGTTTAAATATATAATTTCGAATATTGATTTTAAGTTGGCTCTTGTTAATGTATATTCTTTCTTTCAAAAATCCACAAAGAAAGCTAAAACGGGCTGCTTAATACGGTTTACGTAAGACCAAGGAAAAATTTCTCTTAGCAAAGCTATTTAGGCAATTGCATTATGTGGACAGTTTTCCACAGTTGACCTAACAAAATTTTCCAACACCATCTGATATGCCGCCCCGTTAGCAGATCTTGAAACCCCAATTTTATTTTAAAAAAATATAGGCCAAAATTCGTTATGGACGAGACTCTGCACAGCTCAATTAACCCCTAAATGCGCAGTGTATCTTTAAAGAAACAACCAAAAAAAACTGGTGTTATTTCCACAATTATTAAAAATCTAAAATAAAGTTTGCTGATTACCACTAACAACCCCGTTTTCTTTAATGCTGGATTGATTTCTTATCAAAAATGGAACGTTTTTGAAAAATATAAGCAGTAGGTATATGTTGATTAAAATAACGTTTTTTAACTATACAGAAATTTTCAAGACGGTATGATTTATACTTTCGTCCAAAAATCGGTTATAATGGTTGTATCTTAAATGATACATTGCGCTTTCCACACAAATAAGGAATGTTGCCTGTTATTGACTAATGTACACTGTTTCTATTGAAAAGAAAAAATTGTGGCTGGGACACAAACTGCTTGTGTGCTTTATTCTTGTTAAGTCAATTGATACAAGTTATTTTCGCTTGTTACCTAAATTTTTTTATTTAAATTATAATTACAAATATAAATATGGATGCGATTAGATGTCTTGGTTGGACTAAAATGACAAATGATGAATTATGTAAAATGCTTTGCAGCAGCGCAGAATTTCCTTATGACAGCACTGATGAAAGTAGTGACGATGAAACTAAAATTCCGAAAACCGTGTCCACTAAAAATAAAAATGTTGTCCTAATTGATAATGACTCTGATCCGGAGAAAGTATATGAAATTAAAGTTGATATAAATGGTTCAGTTCATGACTCGTTTATTGCATTGAGGATCGACGATAATCTGCTCTCAAATCCAATACATTCTCCTGTAAATGCACGGTCAGAACTTGCTAAGTCTGCTACCATTCGGTCTCCTGGCCACGTACAATTTTGTACTTCTAACTCCCTAGCACCACATTTAGGAAGGTCTTCCTTCATCCAATCACCTGATACCAGAAATAGTTCAGTATCAAATCCTACTGCTTCCAGTGTCGCAGCTGCGATCTGACAAGAGTCGCCAGTTAATCAGTGTTTAGCTCACTCACAAGACTTACCTCATATCCAACGTCATTTGATTTACTTCCCTCAAAATTTCAAAATGTTTCCTTCGATCCAAAAGCTTTTGCATTTGAAAAAAATATATAGAAACAGGGTCAGTCAGGAAGTAAAATTTAAAAGTGATAGCTCTCTGCCAGATGATTCAAATCACTGATTTCTCCCTCCATCTCAAGTTTGACGTTACTGATTTCCTGAGAGATTGGAAAATTTAATATATGAGGAAAGTTTGCGATATGCTAAAAGATTTACCTTCAATGTTTTAGAATTGCGAAAATTAATTGATATTTTACATTATGTGACATATTTAACTTAAGAGGCTATTGGTCAAATAATAAGATGGGTCAGTGGACGTTATTATTAACTTTTAGATATAAGATTTATTTTGAATCAAGAATAAAAAACTTAATTAATAAAAAATAAAAAAAAGTTTAATTTAAAAATTTAAATTAAAAAAATAAAAGCTAAGTTTTTAATTTTTTTTTAATTCCATTTACGTATAATATAGTTTTTTCATAAATATACAAGACCGTGCGCATTTAAGGGTTAAGTGGGTGTAGTTGTCGTTGATGAACTCCTCTTAGCTGCTCCATAGGCCAAATACTGTAGTTGAAGCTTCATCGCTCATTATCAAATTTTTGGCTTGAAAAATAATATTCAATTGTTTTGGTACGTTGTTCAATTTTTTAGTTTTTTATATTAAATTCCCCAAGTCTTCCTCACGAAATGCTGAAAAAACAACAATTAAAAAAGTTATAAAAATAAACAATTCAATATAAAGCTCGTTAAGCTTATTTTGGGCCGCATTGTACTTATTGATAAAAATATTTGTTTAAAGTTACCAATATTAAATTTACATAATCGTTTGTTCATGCCTTTTCAATAAAAAAAATAATTATCATATGTACACGCAAAGAAAAAAAATGATTGATACAATCACAATCGCAAACTATCATTAATGTTTGTGGTCATGATTGTGTCAAACACGTCTTCAGCAACAATATATGTTCAGACAGAATGTTTTTAGCTAATTATTGTCTCAAACATATTATTATGTTCAGAAGAACAACGCAAATGATCTTTCAAACCATGTTTCTTTATTTTTCAACCCCATACAAAATGTCTATTTCAACATGTAATATGGTTCTCGCAATAAAAACAATAAAAAAAATTAATTTCCAAAATTTATGTTTTATTACAAATATACAGCATATATTAATAAGTAAAATATAGTTTATATTTAAAAATTAAATTAAATACATACATTTATATACATGTGTGTGTGTCAATTTATAAATTATAAATTATATTTTTTGGTACAAATTTATCCAAAAAAAAAAGGAGATCTATGTAGCCTTACTTTGGCATGCATTAACACTTTTCATTATTTTTGTCCGCTCACTTGAGATTTGTTAAGATAAAGTAAAATTAAATTTACCTTTTATTTCTTTTATGAAATATACTATACAAATATGCTGTTGAACAGTTATTGAAAAAAAATCGGGGCTAATGACAACATCTTGTGCCGAAATTTCTATGCTGGTTTCAGTGTTGGAGGTTCTTTGGCTGCAAGAAAGACAAAGGAATTGCTTATTTATATATTTTTATAATTATATATAAATAACTTACCTGTTTCAATAAATGCATAATAATTTATATCGATAATTTTGCAAGGCAGCGTGGCATTTTCTCCCCGAAAAATGTTTTAATTATTTTGTAATCATTCATGTTTCATGATTTACTAACACTCGCGGATGGTTTGTTTCGACTGGTTGTTTCGACAATAAAGAGAATGTGCTTTACTGTTGAATGTGCTCATAAAGAGAATGTGCTTTAAAGCAAACAAAAATTATGGTATTAAAAATACCTTTTGTGTGCAGCAATATTATGATTTTAATTGTATAGTTGAAAATACATATATTATAGTAGCAAACATATTAAATAATTTAAAATGGTTAGCTAGATCAGAGTAACTTTTTAGGTGTAAAAGACCATTTAATATTATTATAGCGAATTTAATAATGTTAGGGACAAATAACAATTTTTAAGGTTATATTATGACTATAATAAATTTATTAGGGTAAACATATTAGGTAAATATGAATAAAAATGGTCGTAGTGACCATTCCTTAATCATGTTTTTTCTTTGCGTGTATAAAATAAAAATTATATAAAATAGTATTGAATATTACAAATGATTGGCTATATTGATGTTAACATCTCTCGTACATTTGGTATCAATTTGTTTGTTTAAAAATTTAAATGAAAGCTACATCTTCTTCCCACCTTTGGACCACTGTTCCAAGCTAGCATGATTTTCAAAAATGTGGGCAGGAAAATTGAAGGAATTAAATACAATAATTTTTTTGTGTGTATGTGTGTTCGTTTGCCCTTAAAAGTGCCGCTGAAGTATGTAAATGTGTGTTTCAACAAAAGTATTTTTAAGGTAAAGAAAAGTATCCCAACAAAAAAAAATTGAAAATGATAAACATGCAAGAATTACGTTAATAATTGTTGTGGTTTAAAAAAAGCAATGTAGTAAATTTGCTCAAAGTCCCTAAAATGTTCCAGTTAGATAAAAAAAAACTTTGGAAATATGAATGTATGTTTAAGACAGCTAAAAACAAACTCAAAAGTGTTTTCGTCAGATAAAAATTTAAATAATGAATTTAATAAACCCTGTCTGAAACTCATTAAAATGCTGTCATCTTTTTGTTTTTAAACAGGGAAATTAAATTTGCCTAAATATGAAAATTGATCACTTGAACGAAACAGTATGAAGAATTTTATAAGATTTGGTTTAATTCGTATATCCTCCAAGTAATGAATAAAGCTGTTCTATGTTCATCACCAAAAAAGTTTTAATTTAAGCACACACAAGTTCCTTGTTAAAATATCAAGACACCCTGTTCGAGACATGTCATCATGGAATTTAATGTATGTCTTGGATGGCATAACTAGTTAGATATCTAGAAGGCCATAAGCACTGCGATGCAGAGGCTCTTTTGTGCAGCCTACATATCTCACTACGTCAGTTTTGGCTACGTGTGAAGCCAATTACCCTGCCTAGTTAAGGACTATAAATTTCGGTTGGGCACATCAATTGCCCCCCGTGAAATTCCCGCCTTGTAGTCCTAAAGACGGGACAGCAGGAGAGCAGATATTTCGACGTCTTGCCATCAACCTCACAAAATCTGCACAATCTGGTTTTAATATTACCCATTACAAGGCGATGGTATCTGAGACCACAGCGCCCCCGTAAATAGGCCAGAAAGTAACATTAGTTCCCACTTTTCAAGCAGAAGTAGCTTTCCTGCCATACCACGGGGCAGGGTCACAAATTTCTTAGACTGTCTCAGCCCAGAAGTAGACGTCCATGTATGTAATAATTCTCGTTCGGACCATTATTATATCCTCCCCTTTATGTGACCGATAGGGACGCCAAAGAAAGACTCAGGGCTGTAAAAGGACGGCGAATGCCTCTTTTTGCCAGCCAAACGCCCTTTCATTGCCAACATGGCCGGGTACCCAACACAAATGCAAATTATTGTGTTCCCAAGATCGTTCACAGATGTAAAACAGTCCATACTTAACCAGGACTTCAAATCTAAAGAAGATAATACCTTAGAAGTGGCCTGGCTATCTGACATTATATATAATCAAAAAATTTTTTCTCTCCTCCTCAGACATTTCCGCGCGCATATTAAGATTTCCGCCTGAAAGATCATAGGCCTTTTACCCATATTCAACCACTTTTGGAAATCTGGGCCCTTTATGCCCGCGCCAGTCGGTGAACCAGACCGGGTTGCGTGGCCCCACTATGAGGTCATATGTCACTAACAGGTATAATGATATCAAAATTCCTATCCAATACCAGATTAGACAGCATATGATCACCACCCAAAATAGATTAATAATTCCCAAAAATTCTAAGGATCTGTAAGTGACCCACAAAGTCACCTGCCCTGTACAGAGCAATACGGGGCATTCTGCTCACCCCCTTTACAGATATGTGTAACGGAGGAATGTGTTGGATAGCCCCTAAAGCCTAATGGGACAGGTATTCATGGCGCCCGTGATCGATACGCAGATCAGGCGATAAAGATTATCGAGGATTACCTGACATAACTGACTTGTCAAGTTCTTTGTCGATTTAGTTATGTATGTCTGTCTGCCTGCCTGCCAGTGGAATATACGCTCAGTTTAAAAGACTTAAAAGAATATAATGCCAAATTGTTTTTCGTTTTTCTAAGCAGTTTGGGATTGAACTTAAGCAAAAAAAGCTTTGAATAAAAATGTGCATTTTTAACAGATTTCTTCTATGCTTGGGAATAATTGCTGTTTAGCAAAAACTGGGCTCAAATTAAATTACACTTCAATTAAAAAATTCATGATATTATTTAAAAAAATGATTTTATTTGCACCAGTATACAAATTAATAGTATATATGTTGTTGATAAAAGGAAATGTTTTATTCACTTGATAAAATTTTTAATTAAAACTGATTTAATTTTTGAATAATGATTCAATTAAGAAAAAAAAAATACAAAATTGGCGAGCATTTTTTCTGTGTGTTTGTTTACTAAAAAAATAAAAATTTATTTAATGAATATATAAGTTAGAAATTTGTATTACTTATTAAATTTCATACAGTTTTTAAACCTGCAAAGAAATTGATCATATCAGTTAACATATTTTTAAGTTTGGGCAATTAACAGGTTTAATTGAAATCAATTTCTTTCACTACCGAATAAAGCTTACAGCAGCAAAAGCGATTTTATATTTTAAATAATTGGAACAATTATAAATAAATTTAAAAAATTTTGGTGAACGTTTTTTCTGTGTTGTCTATATCAACTTATATCGCATTCTGAAAGGTAAACGTCTTTTATTTATTTGCACTTAGTCGCTTAGCGAAATAGTATTAACAAGTTTGTTGCTTTAAAATGTCGAGTCTTTAAACTGGCGAAAAGTGCATCAATGACGCCCATACAAAATACAAGACAGCTTGTATAGATACCAGAAAAGAAGCCGAATCAATGCCAAATCCAGAAGCCTGATATCTTGTATGACCTGATAAAATCGACCAAGATAATAAGAGCCGACCTGTTGTGAATACGATTGAATAAAACGAAATTTGTCTGAAAGTATTACTATAATATTCTACCAAAAAAAAAAAAACATTTCAAAAAGTTCCTAAATTTGATTAAATTTCATAAAATAATACCAAATAATTTCATAGTAATAAAAATTCCGTACAAATAGTGACTTTTTAGTTCTTTTTTACGGCGATAGTTTTCTACATTTTAAAATACATATAAAATTTTAAGGCTTTTTGAAGGGTAATAAAGCATTCTTTCTTACCTGTCATACCTCCCAAAAAGATGGTCCCAGACCGACCCCTAGTATACCGGCCGACTTATCGTTTTGAATTGATTTAACCCTAAAAAGATAATTATATCAAGATATACGTTAAAGATAATCATACGTAAAACTAATGCATTATTATAACCGGCTATATTGTTGTTAATTAAGATCAAACTAATAAAAAGACCGAAATTTGAAATATGTTTAAATATGTAATGTCTGAAATGCACAGCAACGTATTCCTACTAATTAAAAAAAATAGCAATATTTCGAAAGTGCATGCATTTAATTTACGCAGATTATCTTTCTAAGGTTAATGATGTACATGCATCCATGTAAATCTTGTGCCCAAGTCGCAATTTTAGAAATAATTTGATGAAATTTGATATATCTGTGGTAACAAGCGATAACCGCCTAAGTCGACTCAAGAAACAATTGAGTTTATATTTGTTTTAACTTAGTATTTCTGAAATGAATTTTTTAAAATGCAATTAATTTTTTCAGAAATGCAAGCATAAATATAAAGTGCCTTTTCTCTAAAACTATTTCGACTTAGGCGAGAATTGCTTGTGACGACAGATATATATAGTTGTCACAAAGAAAAATTCCATTAAAAACTCAGTAGCGTTTTCAAAATTTCTTTTATAAACAAATTTTATTGCAATCCTAATACTCTTTCTAAATTTTAGAATTGACATGAAATTTTGCAACAGTAAATATAATAAAAGCAGCTATGTCATGGAAAAAAATTGCCTTAAGCCAAACAAATATCATATAGATGTTGATGCCTAAACAATATTCGGTCCAAAGAACTGTTATATAAGTCTTAATCTCATTAAATAATTTGTCTCTTAATACTGTTGTGTAGGGTATCTTATGGTCGGACTTCACCGACTGTAATTTCTTACTTTTTTTTAATTAACCATTTTTTCTGACACCAAATTAGCTTTAATTTATTTAAGCGAACACATACTTTGTTCAAAAAAGTATTTGCTTGTGTTTGACATTTTAAACGGAATTTAATTTTTTACATATAAAACTTTTAAGAACAGTTAGATACTCACCCCTTACGTTTTATGTAATCATGTTCATTTCACTGTTTTAAGGTGATCCCAGAAAACGAATCTTTATAAATTTTTGTTTGACAATACCAACAAAATTAAAAAATCAACGGGTAAAATTCTGTTGAACTTCGAATGCATGCACTCTGTGTTATAGTTGAGTACTTTGTGATCAAATTGAGGGTACAGCTTTAAAATAAAGTTATCAGCCATGTTCGGTAAATCGAATACATATGAGTGAAATTGAAATCGAACAAACTTGGAAAAGCTTCTTCATACTTTGAACTCTTATCTTAACCAGGACTTCTCTTAAAGCAGGGAAAATACGGTGATTAAAAAAAAATTAATTGAGAATCTGCATTGATTTCAATTTTACTTGATTTTCAGGAATAACAAATCAGTTAAATTTAAAAAAATAATTTATAAAAATATGAGATGAAAGCATATGGAATTCTCGTATTAAGTTTAGCAGACGGGATATAGTTGCAAATTATACACTGAAATAAAATTAATGAACCCCGATTGCTGCTGAACCAAATGTATGTATTAAACTTTGGCTGTAAGTTAATTTTCAACCGAAGTAGTGTTTACTTTGTTAATAGTTTATTTTCATTTTATTTCCTTAAGCTATGATCAATCCTATTAAATATTTGACGTCCTACACGTAACCACTAGTTTTATTAAAAAAAATTTTGCTTTTACAAAACTTTGCTGGATCAAACATCGTTTAACAGTTTCTTAATTGAATTATACAATTATCTTCATACAAATAAAGATTAGGAAGTCAATAAAAACTGTTAAAAATAAAGCTTAAACAAAAGTTATATGTCTCTGAAAAAACACCACTTATAAAAACTATTGAAACAGATACAAATTTTGGTTAAAAAGCTTTAATATTTTTCTTAAGCATACCTTCCCTTCTAAGTACCGCTTAACTTTTCCTTAATATTTTGTTACAAAGATATTGTTAAAAAGAAAGATAATGCCATTTTGTCAAAAAAAATAAAAAAAAAATTGGTTTTGTGATTTTTTAACAGATTTACTTTTTAATCTTCATTTATTATCATTTTGCTTATTTTCTATTTTTTTAATTTCTTTTCATGTTGGTTTTTGCCCTGAAATGTTTTATAATTGCTTTGTTTTTACAACATTTAAGCTTTCAGTTTCAATTTGTTTATAAATATATCAAACCAACCCACAACATTGATGGCAATTGTGTCTTGTTTCCTCTGCCCAATTTTCTTTTTTTTTTTTTACTTTTTTTGTAAGGAATTATATTCCTTTAAGGATTTTTTTTTTAAATATTTCTTCCTTTTATTTGTTTTTTAGCATAAAGTTTTAAATTTTATTATATTATTTGCCAGTGGCATATAATTTTCCCTGGTCTTATTTTCTTTATTTTATTTCAGTTGAATTTTGTTTTATTGATGATGATAATGATATTGATGATAATGATGACGATACAGTATGCCGGCTGGTGTTTCGGTTGTGTTTAGAAACACAAGAGAGAGGATACAATTTTAAGTGTATTGTGCCTTGAAACTATAAAAAGTACAAGTTTAAGAAAAAAAAAAAAAAAAATAAAAATAAGTGTTCTTTCTTTTGGTTATAAATGTTATAAAATGTGTGTTTGTGGGTAATCGCACAAAATGTGGATGTTTGTATGTGTAGTCAATTATATACAGTGGCTAAGAAGATTGTGCTTAAGTGATAAACAAATTCGTGATGGATGAGGGTATATTAAGGGTATGTTAAGTCAGAGTATAATATAAAGAAATATTCTATGAATCCTTGTCGTTTTAGTGTCAAGTTATTTATACTTAAGCAGATTTTTTTGTCCAACCGGTACAAAACGAAAACTTTTTAGATTTAAATTTTTTCCCTGATAATGATACAAATTGGTGTATCGAAATATTGGAGTTATAAAATAAATGTTAAAAATTTTTTATACTAAAAAGAAAAACCTCAAGCTCAATAAGTTATTCAACAATTTATTTAGGAATTATGTTAAAGCTTTAATAGAAATCGATATCTCAGTATATTTTTTGAAAATTTTAAAATTAACTATAACCAACATTTTTCATTTTTCGAATTTATTCTATGAGTTAAATTTCAGTTATGTATTTTTATAAAGCTTTTTGTAATAGCTCTATTCCTTAAATTTTATTTTAGAAATTACTTTATACACTACCAGACTATTATATTGTATTTTCTTGTTACATTTTACCTTAGCTTTCCGTTGGATAGCAATGAAGTATATTTATGTACAGAAAAATTTACAATTATTAGACACCAGCAGAATGTAATGCATTTTCTGGCCCGCTACGGCCTTCGTCAGCATTCTTTGTGTCACACTGGATAGTGATACTTTATAAATTGAATGTATTTAACTCAACTATTTGAACAAATAGATATTGGGAATTATTTCTTTTTCATAAGCAACTTTATTATATTCAACATTTTTCATTTTTCGAAAGCTAAGGTAAAATGTAACAAGAAAATACAATATAATAGTCTGGTAGTGTATAAAGTAATTTCTAAAATAAAATTTAAGGAATAGAGCTATTACAAAAAGCTTTATAAAAATACATAACTGAAATTTAACTCATAGAATAAATTCGAAAAATGAAAAATGTTGAATATAATAAAGTTGCTTATGAAAAAGAAATAATTCTCAATATCTATTTGTTAAAATAGTTGAGTTAAATACATTCAATTTATAAAGTATCACTATCCAGTGTGACACAAAGAATGCTGACGAAGGCCGTAGCGGGCCAGAAAATGCATTACATTCTGCTGGTGTCTAATAATTGTAAATTTTTCTGTACATAAATATACTTCATTGCTATCCAACGGAAAGCTAAGGTAAAATGTAACAAGAAAATACAATATAATAGTCTGGTAGTGTATAAAGTAATTTCTAAAATAAAATTTAAGGAATAGAGCTATTACAAAAAGCTTTATAAAAATACATAACTGAAATTTAACTCATAGAATAAATTCGAAAAATGAAAAATGTTGAATATAATAAAGTTGCTTATGAAAAAGAAATAATTCCCAATATCTATTTGTTAAAATAGTTGAGTTAAATACATTTAATTTATAAAGTATCACTATCCAGTGTGACACAAAGAATGCTGACGAAGGCCGTAGCGGGCCAGAAAATGCATTACATTCTGCTGGTGTCTAATAATTGTAAATTTTTCTGTACATAAATATACTTCATTGCTATCCAACGGAAAGCTAAGGTAAAATGTAACAAGAAAATACAATATAATAGTCTGGTAGTGTATAAAGTAATTTCTAAAATAAAATTTAAGGAATAGAGCTATTTATTACACAAAGCTTTATAAAAATACATAACTGAAATTTAACTCATAGAATAAATTCGAAAAATGAAAAAAGTTGAATATAATAAAGTTGCTTATGAAAAAGAAATAATTCCCAATATCTATTTGTTAAAATAGTTGAGTTAAATACATTCAATTTATAAAGTATCACTATCCAGTGTGACACAAAGAATGCTGACGAAGGCCGTAGCGGGCCAGAAAATGCATTACATTCTGCTGGTGTCTAATAATTGTAAATTTTTCTGTACATAAATATACTTCATTGCTATCCAACGGAAAGCTAAGGTAAAATGTAACAAGAAAATACAATATAATAGTCTGGTAGTGTATAAAGTAATTTCTAAAATAAAATTTAAGGAATAGAGCTATTACAAAAAGCTTTATAAAAATACATAACTGAAATTTAACTCATAGAATAAATTCGAAAAATGAAAAATGTTGAATATAATAAAGTTGCTTATGAAAAAGAAATAATTCCCAATATCTATTTGTTAAAATAGTTGAGTTAAATACATTTAATTTATAAAGTATCACTATCCAGTGTGACACAAAGAATGCTGACGAAGGCCGTAGCGGGCCAGAAAATGCATTACATTCTGCTGGTGTCTAATAATTGTAAATTTTTCTGTACATAAATATACTTCATTGCTATCCAACGGAAAGCTAAGGTAAAATGTAACAAGAAAATACAATATAATAGTCTGGTAGTGTATAAAGTAATTTCTAAAATAAAATTTAAGGAATAGAGCTATTTATTACACAAAGCTTTATAAAAATACATAACTGAAATTTAACTCATAGAATAAATTCGAAAAATGAAAAAAGTTGAATATAATAAAGTTGCTTATGAAAAAGAAATAATTCCCAATATCTATTTGTTAAAATAGTTGAGTTAAATACATTCAATTTATAAAGTATCACTATCCAGTGTGACACAAAGAATGCTGACGAAGGCCGTAGCGGGCCAGAAAATGCATTACATTCTGCTGGTGTCTAATAATTGTAAATTTTTCTGTACATAAATATACTTCATTGCTATCCAACGGAAAGCTAAGGTAAAATGTAACAAGAAAATACAATATAATAGTCTGGTAGTGTATAAAGTAATTTCTAAAATAAAATTTAAGGAATAGAGCTATTACAAAAAGCTTTATAAAAATACATAACTGAAATTTAACTCATAGAATAAATTCGAAAAATGAAAAATGTTGAATATAATAAAGTTGCTTATGAAAAAGAAATAATTCCCAATATCTATTTGTTAAAATAGTTGAGTTAAATACATTCAATTTATAAAGTATCACTATCCAGTGTGACACAAAGAATGCTGACGAAGGCCGTAGCGGGCCAGAAAATGCATTACATTCTGCTGGTGTCTAATAATTGTAAATTTTTCTGTACATAAATATACTTCATTGCTATCCAACGGAAAGCTAAGGTAAAATGTAACAAGAAAATACAATATAATAGTCTGGTAGTGTATAAAGTAATTTCTAAAATAAAATTTAAGGAATAGAGCTATTACAAAAAGCTTTATAAAAATACATAACTGAAATTTAACTCATAGAATAAATTCGAAAAATGAAAAATGTTGAATATAATAAAGTTGCTTATGAAAAAGAAATAATTCCCAATATCTATTTGTTAAAATAGTTGAGTTAAATACATTCAATTTATAAAGTATCACTATCCAGTGTGACACAAAGAATGCTGACGAAGGCCGTAGCGGGCCAGAAAATGCATTACATTCTGCTGGTGTCTAATAATTGTAAATTTTTCTGTACATAAATATACTTCATTGCTATCCAACGGAAAGCTAAGGTAAAATGTAACAAGAAAATACAATATAATAGTCTGGTAGTGTATAAAGTAATTTCTAAAATAAAATTTAAGGAATAGAGCTATTACAAAAAGCTTTATAAAAATACATAACTGAAATTTAACTCATAGAATAAATTCGAAAAATGAAAAATGTTGAATATAATAAAGTTGCTTATGAAAAAGAAATAATTCCCAATATCTATTTGTTAAAATAGTTGAGTTAAATACATTCAATTTATAAAGTATCACTATCCAGTGTGACACAAAGAATGCTGACGAAGGCCGTAGCGGGCCAGAAAATGCATTACATTCTGCTGGTGTCTAATAATTGTAAATTTTTCTGTACATAAATATACTTCATTGCTATCCAACGGAAAGCTAAGGTAAAATGTAACAAGAAAATACAATATAATAGTCTGGTAGTGTATAAAGTAATTTCTAAAATAAAATTTAAGGAATAGAGCTATTACAAAAAGCTTTATAAAAATACATAACTGAAATTTAACTCATAGAATAAATTCGAAAAATGAAAAATGTTGAATATAATAAAGTTGCTTATGAAAAAGAAATAATTCCCAATATCTATTTGTTAAAATAGTTGAGTTAAATACATTTAATTTATAAAGTATCACTATCCAGTGTGACACAAAGAATGCTGACGAAGGCCGTAGCGGGCCAGAAAATGCATTACATTCTGCTGGTGTCTAATAATTGTAAATTTTTCTGTACATAAATATACTTCATTGCTATCCAACGGAAAGCTAAGGTAAAATGTAACAAGAAAATACAATATAATAGTCTGGTAGTGTATAAAGTAATTTCTAAAATAAAATTTAAGGAATAGAGCTATTACAAAAAGCTTTATAAAAATACATAACTGAAATTTAACTCATAGAATAAATTCGAAAAATGAAAAATGTTGAATATAATAAAGTTGCTTATGAAAAAGAAATAATTCCCAATATCTATTAATTAACTATAACTTAATTTCAGGAGTTGACTCTATAAGGAATCTTGCGAATGTAAGCCAATCCTTATTAAACCTGACGTCACAGTATTATAATAATATTTTTCCCAATTTAAATAAAAAATTTATGATATGTTTCAAATATATTAATTAGTACTCCTTAAAGTAATTATTGGGCTATATATGTTGCCCATGATCAATTATGGACTGATCTTCACGAAATTTGTCGGCGCACTGTAGCTGAAAATTGAATTTCATCGGCCAAAAGTCCAATTTTGGTATAGCCGATTTCAAAAATGTTAATGCCATTCGATAGCAAACATACTAGAACATATGTATTCAAAAAACTGGGTTCAGATATTGGTAATTGTGGCTGTGGCATTCTGCTGGAAACAAATATTTTATGTTGTCTTAGAAAAATTGGATCAGAAATATATTATGATTTCTCGGGAACTGTTATCAATAGTGGGTCGATTTTTTTTGTTATATTAGTGGAATAGATAGGGGTGCCCCGGTAGGCTAGCTGGTAGTGAGCTTGTCTATCATTGCTGGGGTTGCGCGTTCGATTCCCGCCAGAGACTCTGGTCTCCTGCAGACAAGCGTAGAGCTTCGCGGGATTAGCATAGGAATTAGGAATAAAAAAAAGAAGAAGTGGTTCGTTACATTACTGTATCATGTATATGTTCCTGATTTGTTATTAATTGTTTCCCCAGGTTTTATATTTTAGTTTAATCCGAACTTCAGAGGAAAAGAACTTTTAGAGTCAAAAGGGGTTAAGCAGATTTCAGTACGACCAGAAAGCTGAAAGTATACTCTTCAACCCCATATATACTTTGCAACTGTTTGGAACTATCCGTTGAACACTTTTTTCATTTTAATGAAATTACTCGCAACATTTTTTTTTGCTCTTTTTATTTTACTGAAATATAACACAATCGTTTACGAAACTTATGTTTTGAAATATAATTCTGCAACTGATGCAATTTTTGAAACAATCATAGCCGGGCAGCTTTTGAGTTGATTTGAAAGAGCACGAGTCCATAGAGGTTCGGGAGAGTGACTTGTGGATATGTTTTTTCTTTACCCACTTACAACTACAATTAATGTTGGGAGAATTCCAAATAATTGTAGCGGGAAATGTAAGAAAAGATAAAACTCAACGCTGATTTATTGTTTGGTATTTTGTTTAAGCTTTGATATCGTTGCAAACAAGACTTTTTGAGTGTTTGTAGGTAATTCTCATTCCCCTGTAGTCTTATTTGCTGATAGCTTTGGCTTTTCTAAAATTATTTAGGAGAACGTTTCCATATGATCTGGCCTAAGCAACCAGTGAAATGCGCATAGGAACAGCTTATCCTTTAACAAAAAATTTCAGTATTTTTTTTATCAATTATTTAAAAAGGGAATTAAGCACAACAAACAAAATCTTTTAATAAATAATAGTATTCCCTCCCACAAACAACTTTAATAATATATAAAAAATTTTATGTTTTTGAAAGAAAACGTTATTGGTATGCTTGTAGAAGCACTTTTTAGTCATTTCGACATAAGCTTCTCGACATGCCCTATACAACAAAAAACAACATCTGGCCTCCAACAATAAATTTCAGTTTTTTTTTTATCAATTATTAAAAAATGGAATTAAGCACAACAAACAAAATCTTTTAATAAATTAATGTATTCCCAAAAACAACTTTGATAATAAAATTTTTGCAAGTGCACGTGCATAAAAAACTGAACCGGCAAATTGTATTTTTTCCCTTGCGAAAACAATAGGAGTAATTTGTTTTTGTTTTTAATATGTTTTTTCTTTACACACTTACAACTACAATTAATGTTGGGAGAATTCCAACTAATTGTAGTGGAGAATGTAAGAAAAGATAAAGTCACTGTTTTATTGTTGATATTTTGTTTAAGCTTTGGTATCGTTGCAAATAAGACTTTTTTAGTGTATGTATGTAGGTAATTATCATTCCCTCTGTAGTTTTGTTTACTGATAGCTTTGGCTTTTCTTAAATTATTTAGGAGAACGTTTCCTGATGATTTAGCCTAAGCAATTAATGAAATGCGCTTATCCTCCAACAATAAATTTCAGTATTTTTTTATCAATTATAAAAAAAAGGGAATTAAGCACAACAAACCAAATCTTTTAATATAAAACAACTTTGATAATAAAAAAAAAAAATAAAGTAAGTAAAAAATTCTAATAATTTAATACACCGATTTTTATAAAATTAGAACAGTAATGTTTTCTAATATTTCCATAATTTTCTGGAAAATTCTAAACAATATCAAGTGGTAAATAGTGACAGTATTTCCATTTTAAAATAATCGTTATAAAATAATTTTTTCGGGATTGGGAATTTGGGACATTCTTAATCAGAAAATGGCGATGCTTTTTAGTCCACTGTTTTAAAATCTTTTCGGTCTATATAAACTTAAAGTGTTATTAAGATATCTCTATCTTTGTCAGATTAATGGAATGTCAAACATTAAAATTATTATTTCTATAGTGTAAATGAATGTAAGGGCTTCTATAAAACAAACATGAATAAAGATATCACAATGACATTTTGCAGTTATGTAAATTTAAAAGTTCTTAAAACACTGCACTTAAAAATATCCCCCTTTTTGAATAACAAAATACTAAAATTCTCCATCTCAATCATAAGCATTTTCATACTAAATGCTTAAAAACATCAAAAGTGACCTTAAATTTCTCAACATCTGCGTAACCGAATGTAATAAAATTAAAACTGTATGAAAGTTCAAAAATTCTTCTCTCCAGCGAAAAATTATCTTTATTGGTTCAAAAGTTACAGATTTTTTGCCAATAAAAAAACGATTTTCAGCCACTGTGCGGGTGGTTTCCGTTCATATGAAATTATGACAGACCAAATTTACCGATCTTCACAAAATTTGGTGTGGTGGCTTCGAATCTTATAAAACTATGACATACTACATTTTACTACCATAGCCTTGTTCGTTACGGTTTTATGCGTACTTAAGTGTTTTCCGAGGGTGGGATTTATATGCGGCCTACGGTAAGTTATGAACCGATGTTCATTGGCCTTTTATTACCAATTATTGCAAGTTGGCCAATTTTAAAATTACTTTTTTTTATTGTTAAGCTTGTTAGACATGGAGCTTTAATGTAAATAAAACATCATTTTTATTACAGTTTTTTTCAAACGTATTTTCTACTTCTTCAGGGGAGCGTTGCGTCTATTTAAATATTTCATGTCAAGTGACCCAACTTTTGAAATCGTTGTCTTCCAATTTGGATGACAACCGAGGTTAGTCCTATTGGATAGTAGTTTAGACACAAATTTTCAACAAGATCGGCCAACAAGTTTCTGTGTTAGAGGGGGTCTAAATTTAACATTTTGGCCAAACAGGTGTTCTTTCTCATCCATGTAACTTATTATCTATTGGTGTTAACAAAATTTGCCCCAAACAAAGTAGAAAGCTATATCTTCAAGCTTTCAAAAAATTTTTTTTTGTTTTTTTTTTTTTAATTGATAAAATTTTTTTTTTTAAATTTAAGACTTATTTTTTATTTTTTTTGCATATGCACTATTTTTAATTTTTATCCTATTTGTGTGTAAGTGTTTCTAAAATCTTAACAATAAAACTTATGCAGAGAAACTAGACAAATTAGCGTTTCCGAGGTATATAACAACCTAACAAGCATTGCATACCCTCGATACTGTAATACCCACAATATGTTAATCCCAGGAATAAAATCACTTTTTTTTCTATAATAATAATTATAAAAACAAAAAGATAAATAATCTAAAAATTTAATCTTAATCACATACGATCCTTTAATAAATTTTTTTTTTTAAATTTAAAACTATTTTTTATTTTTTTTTTTTTAATGTATAACTTAAGTCTTCCATCGACAAGCGGTATAAAAGCATGATATTGAGCGGTGCCATCGATTGTTTCCTGAATCTGCTCTGCGAGCTCCGTCAGAAACGTAGTATACCTTCTCTACTGCAAATTTAGATTTAAGATAATTTAGTATTGTCTGCTGGTGTTCATAAATTGCAACGGCATCATGTTTTAAATTGTCGGATATTGCTGCCATACTTTTGTGGTCCAGTTTTTCATGTTTCATGTAGTAAATAACTACTGTAAATATAGTTGTTTGGTCGTTATTGAAGTGGAATGACTGTATGGCATCCTGAAGAACATATTTATAGTTCTCTGCGAAATCAAATGAAATAACTAATCCCCCGGACTTCAAATGTATCTTCAAATCCTTAAAGAATGACCAATGCTCTTTTACTAAAAAGTCATGGGTTCTTAAATTTAGCAATCCTCTACACATTTCTTCCACAAAATCATGTACATTTGAAATGATTGTTTTCAATGTGCATCTCTCAGTCTGAAAATTGAAAAATCCTCGTCTTAATTTAGAAATTATTTTTTTTTTTATACATAACCCACTCGCGGCCCAAATAGCGACCAGAACTAACTTAAAGGAAAAGACCTAAGCTTTCTTTTGAGAAAAAAATACCCGCTTCAAAAAAAATACAAAAAAAATTTTAAATTTAAAAAAAAAAAAAAATTTATTAAAGGATCTTATGTGATTGAGATTAAATTTTTTAGATTATTTATCTTTTTGTTTTTATAAATTTTATTTTATTTTAATTTAATTATTATTACATATAAATAAAAAAATTTAATTTGTCAACATCTCAATAGAAAAAAAGTGATTTTATTCCTGGGATTAACATATTCTAAAAAACCTACATTACAATACAATATTTTTTTTTTGTTTCTAGAAATACAACTTGAATTTTTTTTTTTTGATTATTTTACATGTTTAATCAATTAATTTTTTTCTGAACATTTCTTGAAAAAAAAAAACAATTAACAAAACAGACAATAACATCCAAACACATCCTTGTTTTATTTCACAGTGAACAGTTTTTAAATGTGCTTAGCAATTGAGAACAACCTTGTAATTAATCATCGTCTTATTTTTATTCTGTTGGATTCATAGACTCTTAATTGTATTTCTCTTTCTTTCGAAATTCACTCTATCCAATATTTTGACGTTTTTGAAATCAGCAGTAAGACCATATGTTGTGTTAGTGCTGTTGTTTCTTTGTGTTTTGTTATGTCTGTTTTGCGATCCCCCATTCTCGTCTGTAAACAAAGTTTTGTTGTAGCAATATAAGATCGTAAGGTTCATCATTTTGCCCTTTACATTGTATTTCGTTTAGAACGTTGCTTCTTTTTTGTTTGTCGATCGGTGTGTTTGTTCTTGTAAAAATTGTGTTTATCGTTCTATTTTGTTTGTTAGCAAAACAAGTGTTTTTTTAGTTATATACTGTGTTTCTTATGTTTGCATTGTCAATAAGGTGTGGAACATATGGCACACTGTAAAATTTTTTTTATGGTTTTTCTATAATTTATTTGGTTCTGTTTGTATCACTTGGTCTTAGTTGTGTTATTACATTTTTAATAAGACATTTGGTTAAGTTGTTTCGGAATAGAATTATACAAATAAATTCAATATTTTAGTTGTGAAATTTTTCATCGCTTATATTAAGAACTCCCCTAATAAAACTTTAAGCTGTATTAATTATTTGATTTTTTGGTTGAGTAGTGTAATAATTCATTGTACTGCCCGATGATGTCTCTTTTGTATACCTATCAAATTATAATTATATTTTCTGTTCTATATAATTTTGCGCCACAAACGCTATTTTCCTTTCATTTTCATTTTCCATTTCCATTGTAAATTTTATTTAAGATGATAATCATTCACGGTCGTATGAAATAAAATATTTTCTATTTAATAAAGGTTAACAAAACCAATTTTCTATGAGAATTTTACCTAATAAACGGTTGTTAAATTTAATTATCGTTTATGAACACGGGGGTTGATGTTTTTAGAATAGTTTCCTTGTCTTGAGATGAAATTATTGCCAAGAACTCGCCTACATATTTTGTGCTGTAATTGATATTAATGTTAATATGTTTATGTTTTGCCAGAGCGTCTTCAAGTAAGCTGTCAAGAAGTATATCTGCTATTGTCGGGGATAGAGAGTTGCCCATGGGCATTCCAAACACTTGCTTATAAAATTGTTTGAAGAAATTTTTGCACGAGAGATTTTTGACAGCTGTTAAACTTTTTTAGAGTTTTCCATTATGTTAATAATTGCCAATTGCACGGATACATTTGTATATAATAAGACGACGTCAAAAGAAACTAAAACTTCTCCAATGTCAAGTTTTATCTTCTTAAAATTTTTTTTTTTTTTTTTTGAAATCAATAGAATTTTTAATGTTATAAGCCGGGGAGGATATGATTTCTTTCAAAATTCTTCCAATGTATTAAGACAAGTCGTAGCATGGTATATAAATTGATGAGACTTTTGTTATTTTCTGTTGAGTCTTTTAAAATGAGCGTATTTTAAACAGACGGATAGACAGACAAACGGACATGCCTAAATCGGCTTAGAATTACTGAAGGACCCAGAATATACAGTAAATCAATAAAGTTTAGACACAACCTGATGTTCAAAACAGATCGGTCCATTGCCTTTACATCTGCTCAGATATTTTACAATGTTTCTGACGCTAGTATATGTCCTCTATACAATGACACCAATTTCGCGATATGATTATTCTCGCGCGTGAAGATTTATAATAATTTTGTGGATTTCTATGGAAATTTCTGGCCGATTGCTCATTTTGCTGTTTTCGTCAAAATACAATATCGAGAATAATTTTTTGCATTTAAAACTCGACTACTGTGCAATTAACTTGTACAGAAAAACGAACTCATACATAACGTACTGAAAAAATTATCATTATAAAAGCAAAATCCTCACAAAAAAAGCTTTGGCACAATATGTGCTAACACTTCTTTTATGTGGATTTGTATGTCCTTTAGTTTTCAAACCGTTGTGTGATACAAATGAAGCAATATGCAAAATTATTTGCGCTGAGTTAACAGTAAAACAATCAATGTATAAAAGGATATCAAAACAAAATTTTAAGTTAAGCGGATGTAAAGGTATTGACAGATATCTTTTGAGACATGTTGTGCCTAAGCTTTATTGGCTGACTGTATAACTTAATGGGGTCATGGATGAATATTTAACAACGTTTACAATGAATGGCAACCTAAGTATACCCTCATTCACCACTTGTCGTGGTGGATGGTACGAAAATAGTCTTCCTAAGCCTGAAATGCTCCTTAGAATAAATTGGTTTCCAGTAATGTTAAAAATAAGATAAATTGGGAATGTTTCTGTAAAGCAAACATCTATATCGATAAAAAAAATTATAAGTGTCCCGGAGTTCCCCTGGGCCAGGTCTAGGGATCGAGATATATCAATTTGAAATTTATTGGTATCGTGCAGGTGAAATTGTAATTTTTTGTACTTTTTGCTTGAATTTTGACTATCTAAATTTCCGAGTATCGTAAACTGATGCTCAGCAAAGTTGTTAACCTCAACGACGCACAGTGGCGCCCGTAGAGCAAGCGAGGTTGCAAAAATCAAAATTTTCATGAATGCCGACGAAGTTTTGAATAAACCCATGTTATAGGAAACTTTTCAACGATTTCAAATATGCCACTCTTAATAATATCACATTTTTAGTTTAGAAGATATAACCGTTCAAAGTTGACCGACTTTCGGTTTTCAAAAAAACACACAATTTTTAGTCAATTTGTTGCGATTTCAGGTGTAATATCACGAAAAATAGGTAACGAATCGCCTTATTTTTTGTTTGTATTGATTGATGTATTTATTAAATGTATAATGATAAAAAAAAATTAACTGTTTGCTTTGTGTTTCTCCTGGTAAATCACTATTTAAAAACTATCCGTTTTTTCACTATTTTTCAACTTTGACGGAAAATAAAAAAAAACTATATTTTTCTATATTTGCCATATTTGCAAAACCTGTTCTTTGATTATTTCTTTACATAATTCAAAAGGTTTTATCTGCCCGTACGTGCCCGTTTGGCTTCTAGAGGTAAAAAAGTTTAAAAAGACATGGTTGCAGAAATTGTATGGCGTCCATCCCTTATATGTTTTGACTGACAGTAGTTTGATCTAATAGTTTGAAAAAAACTACTCATTGAAATTAGCAGGTACGTACCTCACATAAACAATACTTTGGCGTACAAATGGTCAAGAACAATATTGACTTATGGTCCCTACAGGTAGGCACAAATCTTATTTGGACACGTGCATAATATCAAAATTGCATTATTCAGCCTAAATCCATATGTATGCAGGGAACAGGTAAATTTTTCGGCATGGTAGCATAAGCCTTTATATTGCAAAATAAGCATAATGCCTGGATTAGTCTACGCCTGAAAGTTGGCGCAACAATTACTGAAACCATTAAACAATTTAAGTACTGAAAACATGGCGCTGAAAAATTTAAAATTATTTGAACTGTTTAGAAAGTCAACCACACCAAAGTTTTTCACGGAAGTGAAAATTCTTCCTGAGAAGTTGACATTGATCAGCAAATGGGGCTGCGATCGATCATCCGGACAAAGCGTTTATAAGCAAAGGATATCTTCCGATGACGCTACAATATCGGACGGAAATATGTTTATGGCATCTGTTGTTCCTTTGCGGGTAAAATCGGATGATTCCCTACACTGGAAAAATCCACGTCCATCATCAGTGCATTATTGCCGACCAATAATGTTTGCAAGGGAATCGGCAGAACTCATAAGGACTACGGTGAAGGACATTGAAGAACAAATAAGCAAGATTAAGCCTACAAAGCTGCAAATTGGAGAAGGAAAATATATTGAATGCAATTACGAGTTCCACCTGACCATGGTTGACGGAAAAGTCGTAAACGAACTGACAGGAACAACCTCAACAATGTCATGCCCGATTTGCAAAAAGAGTCAGAAGAACTTTTTTCAATTCAATTCAATTTATTTCATATATAATATGTTACATCTCAATTTTATATAATTAGTTGTAAAGAGTTTAAGATTAGTATCTTTTTCTGCTTAATTATAATATATTTCAATTAGTTATCATATACATATATATAGACAGAATTATATTGGAGGTAAAAATTTAGCAAAAACCTATTTAAACCCCTTTTTTCGTTTTATTTTTATATTTTTTTTATCGATTTTATATTATTATTTGTCAGAAGAACTTTGGTAATTTAAACGATTCTACAAATGAGGAGAATTACGAATAAGGAATGTCACCATTGCACGCAAGGATAAGGTTTATGGAATTCTTGCTAAAACTGGCATATACCCTACCACAAGAGGAGGAAAACTTCGATTAAAATACATCAATATGGGATAAGGAAAAGATCAGAAAGAAGCAAATACAGGATGCTTTTTTTAAACAAGTTGGACTAAAAGTAGACTGTCCCAAGCACGGATACGGTAACTCAAACGATGGAAACACTTCTAGGAGATTTTTTGAAAATGATGAGGCAGTAACTAGAATCATTGGAATTGACAATCAAATCGTGAAAAGATTGGGAACGATCTTGGATGTTTTAAACTGCAAAGAAAATGTCAATTCTACAAAATATGGAGAATATGCGTCGAAAACTGCATCTCTTTTAGCAGAAATGTATCCACAGAAGAAGTTGACCCCGACCGTCCATAAAATATTGGCGCATGTCAAAGATATAATTGATTACCAGTCTTTGCCAATTGGAGAGCTTTCTGAAGAAGCACAGGAGTTTCTTAACAAATTTTATAAAAATATAGATTGCAGAACACATTCAAAGCATCAAGGGTAAGGCAAAATGAGGACCTCTTGAACATGTTGGCAGCATCTTCCGATCCACTTATTTCTTCCCTGCGGCATGTGAAGTCACGAATAGAGTTACAAAATAATTATAGTTTAGAAATGGTTAGTCTTTTAGATATACCTTCTCTTACGAATTGTGATGAATATTTTACAGAAAATTGAAAAAATAAATTTAAAAAAAAAAAATAATAAAATAATAAAAAAAATAAAAAAAATTTTTTTTAGTTACCATAAAATTGATTTTTCTACTAATTTTAACTTTGATAACCCATAAGTAGGCCCCTACAAAGCGTAGCACCCTTTCCAAACGCTCATTTCATAGGCTGAACAGTTATCTATCATATGCTGTTTAAACTGTTCAATTATCTTATTCGGTTCAAAAGATATGATTTTTGCAACGAAAAAACTCAAATGGCGCCACTGTGCGACGCACAGTGGTATTTTTTTTTGGCAAAAAGTCAATTTTTTTACAGTTTTTTTTTTAGAAATCTATTGATGCAATTCTGTAGAGAAATGTTTCATTAGTAGAAAACCATGATTTGTTTTCGTAAAAAATTAAATGTTGTATAAAAAAGAGTGTGGTAAAGTTATCTAAATATTATACAACGAAAACTGATGAAAATTTTACAACATTTCAGTTGTTTATACAATAAATATGGTTCAACTACCAATAGTTTTAGAGCATTTTTATTAAAATATAGTATCTTAAATTTAATAGAAAAGAAAAAATATTTTAATTACATATATAGTTTAAGAGATCTGAGCAAATCAAAATGACTCCAAAAAATTTAGCATTTGCAGTTTTCATTAGAAAAAAAAATAAGTTAGCTCGGTCTACCTCCGTGTTAGTACTACTACTAAATGTAAGTTTGGAATATTTTCTTTCATTTTATGTAAAAAAAATTGTGCGACTTTTTGCGATCGCTGAACAAACTTATAAATTTTGTGATAAAACTCACGTATTTTTTATGAATATTTACAACAAATTGCAATGCATATTTACAATACAAGGTTTTGTATACTTTTAGGCTTTTACTTTTACAGATATAACAGGTATTAGTGAACTAATAGATCGCTTCCGAATTATTCTCCAAATAATTACATGTGGGCAAAAAATTGATACGGGGAAGTGTAAGAAATTTTCGTGGGATACTGCTGAGCTATTCGTTCGTAAATAAAATTGGTATTCATGCCGGCTACTGTCCACAAAGTATTGATACGTGGAAATAACATAACTGAAGCAGCAGTGCTCCCTATAAGCATGCTCTCCGAGGAAGTGGAAGAAGCACGTAATAAGGATAACAGAAATTATAGATTAATGTTTTGCAGAACTGCAACAAATACTGATGTTTTGCATCGTTTGCTTACATCTTCTGATCCCTATATAAGTAGTATAAGACGTTAACCACGTAAACATATTTTGGAACTAGATGACGTAGTAAAAGAAATAATAATTAATGAATAAAAAGTTTAAAACGAGTTTAAAAGTTTACTCATTTTGTTTATACTCAAATAAAATTATTCTTACATTTTTACTATAGGTACGAACGGTATCCTATAGGCCAGCGAAACTTGATGATATAGTTACTAAAATGATAGATGATGAATAAAAGTCTATATTTAAATGCATGTATTGAAATTTATTTATAAAATAATTAGTTTTGGTAAAGAAACAAAAAGTTGTGGGAAAAAATATAATATGGGTTATATGGGCAGTGAGTGGTAATAAAAGCTCAGAGCAAAATTTCAAAAACTTTGGGCCAAAAATAAATTTTGGATTCTATAAAATAAATTTTGGATTTGATGAAACTTTTTATTTTTCTTAATTGAGCTAACCAAAGGATCTGTGCCAAATTTCATAAACTTTGGGCTAAAAATAAATTTTGGGTTCTATGGGCGGTGCGTAGAGGGCGTGGCCAATTTTGATGAAACTTTTTATTTTTCTTAATTAAGATAACCAAAGGCTCTGTGCCTAATTTCAACATTCTACGAGCTCTCCTTGTATTTTTTGCCAAACATTGTATGAACAAATCCCTCTGTGCGACGCACAGTAGACCATTTTACGAGAAGATGGTTAGAAGTCCATATTTTTTGATTGGAATTTTGATATGCGTTTTTTGTGTGTATTGCAGGTGGAACTTTGGCCTCTCATTCTTGCTGTTTGTGTTATAATTTGGGCTCTGGTGTCTTCTGAAAAATGTAGTAAAATTTCATGGCCAACGTTTTTGTACAAAATTTAATCCCCGTCCACTTTTTTCTCAAATTTGTTTTCTACGATTTGTTAGAATAGAGCCAAAAATTACCGTTATCAATAGCATTTAGAGGGCTAATATATTTCACAAAAATATTTGCCGTAACGTTTTCTACAAAGTCGCTGTTGTAAAGAACAGGTAGTTTCATATAGCGATATGCTGCACGAACGGAACAAAAGGGAGAAATTTTTATCCCTCTTAAATAAAATTCCGATGTGATCTTGTAAAACGCCGACACACATATACTTTTTTGTTCTCCTCTACCAGAATCCATTGTTAGAACCAGAGTTCGAAAAAAAACTGTACACTAACGCAGTGTACTTGTCTTACCACACAAACTCTAAATCTTATTTTTTTGCTTGTGTATTTGTACACAAACAAAATATGGTACATAACTATTGTGAGCTGACGAACAGAAACACTTAGATAACTTACCGAACTTATTTTAGAGTCCGTGTTAAGTTCTTTTAATGTACTTATCTGTACTTTTTAGTGAACACGTAGTTAACTTTTAGCTAACATGTATGTGTTTTTTAGTGTCTGCGTAGTTTATTTATTGAGAAAAGAACCCAAAATATAATTTGAAGTTAAGTTTTATAACAGGAGTGCAGAAATATAAGAAACAAATAGTGCAAAAATATATGAAAAATTTTAAAAAATTCACGTTAAAATCCAAGAAAATTATGTAGTAAAGAAGCCTAATAGAAGGCCTTTTTGCAGACTAAAGATCTCCCAGCCGCATGCTAACTTTATTACCAATTAACAAGGTGTGTCATTGGGGACCAACACCTTGCACTTTTGCATCAATTTTAAGCACTTCTGGAAGGGTTTCTAAAAAGATTTAAGAATAAAGCTTTATCCAAATTTTATTGTTGTGGCAAATAATACGAAGTAAGTCACTTAATAACTAAACTTGCAACACGTTCTAACATAACTACTAATAAAACGATTGCGACAGGCCTTATCTTAGAAAAGAAAAATTTTAATTTGTAAAATATTTAATAAAAACTTTTCTAAAAGACGTTTTCAAAGAAGGCAGAGTGGAGTAAGTAAAAGTTTACTTACAATTTAATTGTGAACCTTCTTAAAGGCCTAAAAAGTGAATCGCTTGCAATTTTCACTGCTGGGCAGCACGATTAGCCTGTGTGTATTTTTTTTTTTTTTTTTTGTAAAATTATTTCTTGACTGGTGAACCAAAATGTATGTGTTGTTTTTTTTTTGTAGGCAAATATTATTGAAATAAAAAAAAACTAAGAGAACTGCACATATCGTCATCTTAAATGCAGAATATTGTAACATCAAATTTCATAAGTTTACATGAGAAGCAAAAAACCTTGTAAAATGGAAATTATATGAGAGTATTAAATATTTAGAATAAAAATGCGAGAACCGATATATTTTTTATAAAAAAATATTATTTTTATTATATTCAACATTTTTGATTTTTCGATTTTATTCTATGATAGTATATAAAGTAATTCCTGAAAAATTTAAGGAATAGAACTATTACAAAAAAGCTCATAGAATAAATTCGAAAAATAAAAAATTTTGAATATAATAAAGTTGCTTATAAAAAGAAATAATTCCTAATATCTATTTATTATTTTTATTGTTATTTATTTAGTTATGTTTGTTGCGTTATTTTAAATTGAATGTGTGTTGCGTTATTTTAAATTCTCTGAAACAAAACGACAAAAATTTAAATATATTGTTAAAAATTACAGGAATAATTGAATATTAAGATACTATAATAGAATATTAAGATAATAATCGTATAATTAATATGTAGCAAGAAGTAAATTTTAATTAGTTAATTTCTGAAAAATTTAAATAAGAAGAATGAAAGTTTTTCAATTAAGAGTAGTATTGATGGCAGCCCCCGTATTCAGTGAACGAAAATGTTGTACAAAGAACCACTTATCCTAAAAAAAAAATACTATTAGTATTTAATAAAGCCGTAAAAGGATTAACAGAAAATATAGCTAAACAATTTATATTCCAGCACTTTATAAAAAATGCTATTATGTATGTGATGTAGAAGACAAGTAATTTATTATTTAACACCAAAATCTTTATAATAGTCTTTTTGAGGATATTGATGAAGGACGATTTGGAAGAATGCAATACTAACAAAAATAACAGATTATTTTAAATAAACGTGGAAAAAATATTTCTATTGTTTTATAAACATTCTATATCAATAATGAAAAAATATTCTGGTCCAATAGTAACAGATACATTATAGGAAACTCGTCTGTATTAAAATTTATTAAAAAGTATATATGTACATACGAGTATATTAACTCATAACATTAGAAACGAAACAAATAATGGAAAAATCCTATCATAAAAATAATGGCATCCTGCTGGAAGCAAAAATCTAAGGATCTGCAGATGTTACTATTTATTCTTGGAAATTCTTAGCGTATGGGAGTGCAATGGGTTAAGCTGTGTAATTTCTAACAGTCCAATGAAGAAGAAGCTGATAGTCATACTTAATATAGGTTTTCATACATATATATGGATTCGGTTTATATTAATTTTACCGCACGGTTTTCCTGTTTGCTTATGCAACAATTTTCAATTTGATCACTTTTTCCACTAACACGTTCAGAGTATGAAACAGAATACCCATTTTTGACGTAAAAAAATTATGTGTTCGTAAAAATATATCAAATACTCTGCTAATTTTTTTTTAATTAAGATTATTCATTATGTAGTTTAAGTAAATTATATACTTAATGATATGATTTTTTTGATAATTGATTTTGTTAATAGCTTGGATATTTTTTAAGGTGGAAGTTTAAATTTTTTTTTTAAATATTTAAAGTAAATCGTAATCAATAATAATGTCTATTTCAAAATTTTCAATGATACATTGCTTTGCATCTTAGCAAACGATATGTATACTGTTGTAAAAAATTCTTTGATGCTTTTAAAAGGGACCGTTTTTTTCTTAAGCAGACATAAAGGCAAAACTTATTGAAGAAAACTCCATGAACAAGTATAGAAACCTGGGCGCTGTTTCTCAAAACTACAAATTACAAATCTACAAGTAAAATACATTTGAACAAAAACCAAAGTTGTAAAATTGTTGCTTTTTTTAACGTTAATGAAGTGATTTTATGGTCCCATGCAGTTTTATTATAGGGAAGTTCGATTGTACCTGTTGTCACATTTTCTTTTACGTATAAAACCTTTTTTACTTTAATTTCAAATATGTGTTACCTATTTAAGAAAAATTTTATCAGCGAAAAAAATCCACACTCACAATATTATTACAGTAAGGGACTGTAGGTTATTCAAGAAGTATTCCGTTCAGTCATTTTTAAATAAATAAACATTTAAAATTCCAAGCAAATTAATTTTTAACTGATTCTAACATTTGTTATAAAAACTAAGAGCACATTAATTAATACGGATTTTCGGTTGCATTTAATATTGTCAGTTGATTAAGTAAAAGTATTCTGTATATAAAATTAAATGAAAATGAAATTTAAAACAACTGTAAATTTACTTAAACCCCGATCTACTTATTTTTCATTTTATTTTTATTTTAACGAAAAGTTAATTTAATTTCTACTGTCAAAAGTTCAACCGCGTATTCCTTAAAAAATTAACCACAAATTCCGTAAAAATAAATGAATTTTCAGTTATTTTATATAATTTAACTATCAAAAAAATAACCTACAAATTCCGTAAAAACAAATGAATTTTCAGTTATTTTATATAATTGAACTACCAAAAAATAAATCTTTTTATAAATCTGTGGCAAAAAGTAAAAGTAAAAAACGATTTGCTTGTTTTGTGTAGAAAATGTCCATATTCTATTTGTTAAAATTATTTAGTTAAAAACATGAAATTTTTATGGTAAAATAATTGCGAATACCATATCGGGCATGCTGCTGGTGTCTTATAATTGGAAGTTCTTCTGTAACACTGCGGCCACACGATCAACTTTTTGTTGATAGTCTTTTACATATACTGTTTGTCAAAATTTACATTAATTGAAAGCTGTGACGTAGGCTGCACGCAATTTTTAAGCAATTTACTTTCAAGATGTCATCAAGATAACAATTTATACTGACAAACGAAAAATTAGCTCACTAAACTTCTTATCAGCTGTTAAATTGAGCGTAAAATTGCCAAACAAATGGATAGTTAAAATTGAGAGCAATCTCGTGATCAATTTAAAAAGTGTGAGTGTGTTAGTGAAAAAAATGAGAGTGAGAGCAAATTGAAAGACAAAAATTGATCGTGACCCCTCCAAGTAAACAAAGTGGTCAGTACAACAAAACTAAAACAAACATGTAGGTATAACGGGGTAAGTAAATAAAAATAAATATTCTCTCTCTCTCATTAGAATAACAAGCGGACAGGAGTCTGGTATTTTTTAGAAATTCGAGTAAAACCTGTATTATATAAAATTACTGAATTACATAAAATAACTGAAAATTCATTTGTTTTTACGGAATTTTTCAGTTATTTTTTGATAGTTAATTTTAATAAAATAACTGAAAATTCATTTGTTTTTACGGAATTCGCAGTTGAATTTTTGACAGTAAAAATTAAATGAACGCTTCGTTAAAAATAAATGAAAAATAAGTAGATCGGTTTTTAACTGGATATTCATTTATTTTATATTACAATTTCAGTTAATTTTACGTACAGAATATTGTGAGTGCACTTTTTTGGTTGGTAAAACTGTATTACAACAACAACACGTATTGAGTACATGGAGTTTTTTTTAATGAGTTTTGCCTTTATGTCTGCTTAAGAAAAAAACGGTCCCTTTTAAAAGCATCAAAGAATTTTTTACAACAGTATACATATCGTTTGCTAAGATGCAAAGCAATGTATCATTGAAAATTTTGAAATAGACTTTATTATTGATTACGATTTACGTTAAATATTTAAAAAAAATTTTAAACTTCCACCTTAAAAAATATCCAAGCTATTAACAAAATCAAAAATGGCTTATCATTAAGTATATAATTTACTTAAACTACATAATGAATAATCTTAATTAAAAAAAAATTAGCAGAGTATTTGATATATTTTTACGAACACATAATTTTTTTAAAAGATTTTGTTTGTTGTGCTTAATTCCCTTTTTAAATAATTGATAAAAAATACTGAAATTTATTGTTGGAGGATAAGCTGTTCCTATGCGCATTTCACTGGTTGCTTAGGCCAGATCATCAGGAAACGTTCTCCTAAATAATTTTAGAAAAGCCAAAGCTATCAGCAAACAAAACTACAGAGGGAATGAGAATTACCTACAAACACTCAAAAAGTCTTGTTTGCAACGATATCAAAGCTTAAACAAAATACCAAACAATAAATCAGTGTTGAGTTTTTATCTTTTTTACATTTCCCGCTACAATTAGTTAGAATTCTCCCAACATTAATTGTAGTTGTAAATGGGTAAAGAAAAAACATATTAAAAACAAAAACAAAGTGCTTTTATTGTTTTCGCAAGAAATCAAAATAAAAACAATTTGCCAGTTCAGTTTTTTATGCACGTGCACTTGCTAAAATTTATTATCAAAGTTGTTTGTGGGAATACTATTATTAATTAAAAGATTTTGTTTGTTGTGCTTAATTCCCTTTTTAAATAATTGATAAAAAATACTGAAATTTATTGTTGGAGGATAAGCTGTTCCTATGCGCATTTCACTGGTTGCTTAGGCCAGATCATCAGGAAACGTTCTCCTAAATAATTTTAGAAAAGCCAAAGCTATCAGCAAACAAAACTACAGAGGGAATGAGAATTACCTACAAACACTCAAAAAGTCTTGTTTGCAACGATATCAAAGCTTAAACAAAATACCAAACAATAAATCAGTGTTGAGTTTTTATCTTTTTTACATTTCCCGCTACAATTAGTTAGAATTCTCCCAACATTAATTGTAGTTGTAAATGGGTAAAGAAAAAACATATTAAAAACAAAAACAAAGTGCTTTTATTGTTTTCGCAAGAAATCAAAATAAAAACAATTTGCCAGTTCAGTTTTTTATGCACGTGCACTTGCTAAAATTTATTATCAAAGTTGTTTGTGGGAATACTATTATTAATTAAAAGATTTTGTTTGTTGTGCTTAATTCCCTTTTTAAATAATTGATAAAAAATACTGAAATTTATTGTTGGAGGATAAGCTGTTCCTATGCGCATTTCACTGGTTGCTTAGGCCAGATCATCAGGAAACGTTCTCCTAAATAATTTTAGAAAAGCCAAAGCTATCAGCAAACAAAACTACAGAGGGAATGAGAATTACCTACAAACACTCAAAAAGTCTTGTTTGCAACGATATCAAAGCTTAAACAAAATACCAAACAATAAATCAGTGTTGAGTTTTTATCTTTTTTACATTTCCCGCTACAATTAGTTAGAATTCTCCCAACATTAATTGTAGTTGTAAATGGGTAAAGAAAAAACATATTAAAAACAAAAACAAAGTGCTTTTATTGTTTTCGCAAGAAATCAAAATAAAAACAATTTGCCAGTTCAGTTTTTTATGCACGTGCACTTGCTAAAATTTATTATCAAAGTTGTTTGTGGGAATACTATTATAAAAAACTGAACTGGCAAATTGTTTTTATTTTGATTTCTTGCGAAAACAATAAAAGCACTTTGTTTTTGTTTTTAATATGTTTTTTCTTTACCCATTTACAACTACAATTAATGTTGGGAGAATTCTAACTAATTGTAGCGGGAAATGTAAAAAAGATAAAAACTCAACACTGATTTATTGTTTGGTATTTTGTTTAAGCTTTGATATCGTTGCAAACAAGACTTTTTGAGTGTTTGTAGGTAATTCTCATTCCCTCTGTAGTTTTGTTTGCTGATAGCTTTGGCTTTTCTAAAATTATTTAGGAGAACGTTTCCTGATGATCTGGCCTAAGCAACCAGTGAAATGCGCATAGGAACAGCTTATCCTCCAACAATAAATTTCAGTATTTTTTATCAATTATTTAAAAAGGGAATTAAGCACAACAAACAAAATCTTTTAATTAATAATAGTATTCCCACAAACAACTTTGATAATAAATTTTAGCAAGTGCACGTGCATAAAAAACTGAACTGGCAAATTGTTTTTATTTTGATTTCTTGCGAAAACAATAAAAGCACTTTGTTTTTGTTTTTAATATGTTTTTTCTTTACCCATTTACAACTACAATTAATGTTGGGAGAATTCTAACTAATTGTAGCGGGAAATGTAAAAAAGATAAAAACTCAACACTGATTTATTGTTTGGTATTTTGTTTAAGCTTTGATATCGTTGCAAACAAGACTTTTTGAGTGTTTGTAGGTAATTCTCATTCCCTCTGTAGTTTTGTTTGCTGATAGCTTTGGCTTTTCTAAAATTATTTAGGAGAACGTTTCCTGATGATCTGGCCTAAGCAACCAGTGAAATGCGCATAGGAACAGCTTATCCTCCAACAATAAATTTCAGTATTTTTTATCAATTATTTAAAAAGGGAATTAAGCACAACAAACAAAATCTTTTAATTAATAATAGTATTCCCACAAACAACTTTGATAATAAATTTTAGCAAGTGCACGTGCATAAAAAACTGAACTGGCAAATTGTTTTTATTTTGATTTCTTGCGAAAACAATAAAAGCACTTTGTTTTTGTTTTTAATATGTTTTTTCTTTACCCATTTACAACTACAATTAATGTTGGGAGAATTCTAACTAATTGTAGCGGGAAATGTAAAAAAGATAAAAACTCAACACTGATTTATTGTTTGGTATTTTGTTTAAGCTTTGATATCGTTGCAAACAAGACTTTTTGAGTGTTTGTAGGTAATTCTCATTCCCTCTGTAGTTTTGTTTGCTGATAGCTTTGGCTTTTCTAAAATTATTTAGGAGAACGTTTCCTGATGATCTGGCCTAAGCAACCAGTGAAATGCGCATAGGAACAGCTTATCCTCCAACAATAAATTTCAGTATTTTTTATCAATTATTTAAAAAGGGAATTAAGCACAACAAACAAAATCTTTTAATTAATAATAGTATTCCCACAAACAACTTTGATAATAAATTTTAGCAAGTGCACGTGCATAAAAAACTGAACTGGCAAATTGTTTTTATTTTGATTTCTTGCGAAAACAATAAAAGCACTTTGTTTTTGTTTTTAATATGTTTTTTCTTTACCCATTTACAACTACAATTAATGTTGGGAGAATTCTAACTAATTGTAGCGGGAAATGTAAAAAAGATAAAAACTCAACACTGATTTATTGTTTGGTATTTTGTTTAAGCTTTGATATCGTTGCAAACAAGACTTTTTGAGTGTTTGTAGGTAATTCTCATTCCCTCTGTAGTTTTGTTTGCTGATAGCTTTGGCTTTTCTAAAATTATTTAGGAGAACGTTTCCTGATGATCTGGCCTAAGCAACCAGTGAAATGCGCATAGGAACAGCTTATCCTCCAACAATAAATTTCAGTATTTTTTATCAATTATTTAAAAAGGGAATTAAGCACAACAAACAAAATCTTTTAATTAATAATAGTATTCCCACAAACAACTTTGATAATAAATTTTAGCAAGTGCACGTGCATAAAAAACTGAACTGGCAAATTGTTTTTATTTTGATTTCTTGCGAAAACAATAAAAGCACTTTGTTTTTGTTTTTAATATGTTTTTTCTTTACCCATTTACAACTACAATTAATGTTGGGAGAATTCTAACTAATTGTAGCGGGAAATGTAAAAAAGATAAAAACTCAACACTGATTTATTGTTTGGTATTTTGTTTAAGCTTTGATATCGTTGCAAACAAGACTTTTTGAGTGTTTGTAGGTAATTCTCATTCCCTCTGTAGTTTTGTTTGCTGATAGCTTTGGCTTTTCTAAAATTATTTAGGAGAACGTTTCCTGATGATCTGGCCTAAGCAACCAGTGAAATGCGCATAGGAACAGCTTATCCTCCAACAATAAATTTCAGTATTTTTTATCAATTATTTAAAAAGGGAATTAAGCACAACAAACAAAATCTTTTAATTAATAATAGTATTCCCACAAACAACTTTGATAATAATTTTTTTACGTCAAAAATGGGTATTCTGTTTCATACTCTGAACGTGTTAGTGGAATAAGTGATCAAATTGCAAATTGTTGCATAAGCAAACAGGAAAACCGTGTGGTAAAATTAATATAAACCGAATCCATATATATGTATGTAAACCTATATTAAGTATGACTATCAGCTTCTTCTTCATTGTACTGTTAGAAATTACACAGCTTAACCCATTGCACTCCCATACGCTAAGAATTTCCAAGAATAAATAGTAACATCTGCAGATCCTTAGATTTTTGCTTCCAGAAGGATGCCATTATTTTTATGATAGGATTTTTCCATTATTTGTTTCGTTTCTAATGTTATGAGTTAATATACTCGTATGTATGTACATACATATATACTTTTTAATAAATTTTAATACAGACGAGTTTCCTATAATGTATCTGTTACTATTGGACCAGAATATTTTTTCATTATTGATATAGAATGTTTATAAAACAATAGAAATATTTTTTCCACGTTTATTTAAAATAATCTGTTATTTTTTTCAATATCCTCAAAAAGACTATTATAAAGATTTTTGTGTTAAATAATAAATTACTTGTCTTCTACATCACATACATAATAGCATTTTTTATAAAGTGCTGGAATATAAATTGTTTAGCTATATTTTCTGTTAATCCTTTTACGGCTTTATTAAATACTAATAGTATTTTTGTTTTAGGATAAGTGCTTCTTTGTACAACATTTTCGTTCACTGAATACGGGGGCTGCTATCAATACTAACTACTCTTAATTGAAAAACGTTCATTCTTCTTATTTAAATTTTTCAGAAATTAACTAATTAAAATTTACTTCTTGCTACATATTAATTATACGATTATTATCTTAATATTCTATTATAGTATCTTAATATTCAATTATTCCTGTAATTTTTAACAATATATTTAAATTTTTGTCGTTTTGTTTCAGAGAATTTAAAATAACGCAACACACATTCAATTTAAAATAACGCAACAAACATAACTAAATAAATAACAATAAAAATAATAAATAGATATTAGGAATTATTTCTTTTTATAAGCAACTTTATTATATTCAAAATTTTTTATTTTTCGAATTTATTCTATGAGCTTTTTTGTAATAGTTCTATTCCTTAAATTTTTCAGGAATTACTTTATATACTATCATAGAATAAAATCGAAAAATCAAAAATGTTGAATATAATAAAAATAATATTTTTTTATAAAAAATATATCGGTTCTCGCATTTTTATTCTAAATATTTAATACTCTCATATAATTTCCATTTTACAAGGTTTTTTGCTTCTCATGTAAAACTTATGAAATTTGATGTTACAATATTCTGCATTTAAGATGACGATATGTGCAGTTCTCTTAGTTTTTTTTTTATTTCAATAATATTTGCCTACAAAAAAAAACAACACATACATTTGGGTTCACCAGTCAAGAAATAATTTTACAAAAAAAAAAAAAAAAAATACACACAGGCTAATCGTGCTGCCCAGCAGTGAAAATTGCAAGCGATTCACTTTTTAGGCCTTTAAGAAGGTTTACAATTAAATTGTAAGTAAACTTTTACTTACTCCACTCTGCCTTCTTTGAAAAGGTCTTTTAGAAAAGTTTGTATTAAATATTTTACAAATTAAAATTTTTCTTTTCTAAGATAAGGCCTGTCGCAATCGTTTTATTAGTAGTTATGTTAGAACGTGTTACAAGTTTAGTTATTAATTGACTTACTTCGTATTATTTGCCACAACAATAAAATTTGGATAAAGCTTTATTCTTAAATCTGTTTAGAAACCCTTCCAGAAGTGCTTAAAATTGATGCAAAAGTGCAAGGTGTTGGTCTCCAATGACACACCTTGTTAATTGGTAATAAAGTTAGCATGCGGCTGGGAGATCTTTAGTCTGCAAAAAGGCCTTCTATTAGGCTTCTTTACTACATAATTTTCTTGGATTTTAACGTGAATTTTTTAAAATTTTTCATATATTTTTGCACTATTTGTTTCTTATATTTCTGCACTCCTGTTATAAAACTTAACTTCAAATTATATTTTGGGTTCTTTTCTCAATAAATAAACTACGCAGACACTAAAAAACACATACATGTTAGCTAAAAGTTAACTACGTGTTCACTAAAAAGTACAGATAAGTACCTTAAAAGAACTTAACACGGACTCTAAAATAAGTTCGGTAAGTTATCTAAGTGTTTCTGTTCGGCAGCTCACAATAGTTATGTACCATATTTTGTTTGTGTACAAATGCACAAACAAAAAAAATAAGATTTAGAGTTTGTGTGGTAAGACAAGTACACTGCGTTAGTGTACAGTTTTTTTTCGAACTCTGGTGGTACCTTAACTTGCTGTACTTTACAGTTTATTTTCGAACTCTGGTTAGAACCCCGATTTTTGGAAAAGGTTCGAAACTGTTTTACAGTGTATTCAAACCAAAATATTAGAACTGTTTGGCATTTCATAATTGACAGACTAACGCCTAAACAACGTTTACAAATCGTTCAACTTTATTGCGAAAATTCACGTTCTGTGAGGAATGTGTTTCGTGCACTTCGCTCATCTTATGGTCAACATAATCGGCCAACTGAGCGTGCTATTCGCAACACCATCACCCATTTTGAGACCGAGCATTTATTATTGGATAATATTCAACCGAATAGACCAAGTCCAGCACGCTGTGAAGAAAAATAGCGGCCGTAGCTGAGAGTGTTTACAAATACCGTGGAGAGTCGATTCGGCGCCATTCGCAGCAACTCGGACTGACGTATGAGCGTACAAAATACAGCTTGTACAACATCTGAAGCCGCTCGACCTTCCCAAGCGACATCGCTTCGCTCTATGGGCTCTTGAAAAGTTCCAAAAATATCCGACGTTTTCGAGGCAAATTTCGTTCAGTGATGAGGCCCATTTCTGTCTCAATGGGTAAGTAAACAAACAAACTTGCCGCATTTGGGACAAAGAGCAACATGAAGAGATTCAAGAACTGCCACTTCATCTAGAAAAAACCACGGTTTGGTGTGGTTTGTGGGCCGGTGGACTCATCGGTCATTATTTCTTTAAAAATTATGCCGGTGCGAACGTAACCCTCAATGTGCCATGATAACCGACTATTTGATGCCTGAAATTGAAGCTCGTGATCTCGGCGACATTTTGTTTCAGCAAGACGGCGCCACTTCCCACACATCGCCTCAATCAATGGATTTATTGAGAGAACACTTCGGTGAGCACATAATTGCACGTTTTGGTCCGGTCGGTTGGCCACCAAGATCGTTTGATATCACACCGTTAGGCTTTTTCCTATGGGAATATGTAAAGTCTAAAGTTTCTGCGGACAAACCCGCTTCGATTCAGGCCTTGGAGGAAAATATCACGCGTGTCATTAGCCAGTTACCAGTCGAAATGCTCGAATGAGTCATCGAAAATTGGACTCAACGGATGGACCATCTGCGACGTAGCAACTGCCAACATTTGATAGACATAATCTTCAAAAAATAAATGCCAAAGAATGTGCTTTCAAACGATAATAAAAATTCCGCATCAAATTTGAATTTTCTGTGTTTTTTTTTTTTTTTTTTTAAAAAAGTAGGGAACCTCGAAATGGACCACGCTTTATATACTAATTCTTTTTTTTTATGTTTGTGGAAAACAGATGATACGTTTTTACATATTCTATAAGTGCACAAAGGAGCTTACAGTACGTTACGTTACGTTACATTGGATTTAATTAAATTTACGGTTGGCTAAATTAGCCTTTAGGATGTCTCCTTATGTACTCCCGGGTGAAATATACAAATAACAAACTTAAAAATAAAAACTCGACTTCATATTTATAATAACCGTGTGCAATTTTATTAAACCGTTTAAGAACCAGAAATAAATTCCCCTTTTTATCATCAAAAAATATCGATAGTTGTACGCATTAGTCCCACTGTGACCCACACACACAATTCTTGCAATACTATAGAGTGCAGTGCTGTCATTTCTGTATATACAATAAACGATATTGAAGTGTAATTTATAGTTTTTTTATAGACAGCTCAGAAACTGCAGCATGAAGAATTTGTAAAAGAACAAAAACGATGAAACCAAATAATACTTATGTACATCTTTTACTTAAATTGCCCAAGGAAAATACTAAATGCCTTTTTCTATTCAACTGAAAATTAAAACTTTTGTTTTTTTTTCTTGGTGTGCTTCCTCTCCTAAAAGCATACCGAATAAGTGATTATATCTTTAATTTAGAATTTTTGGGCAACGAACACAACAAACAAAACTAAAAGTTTGTAACTAAAGAAAATTTTCTTTTTATATTATTGAGCTTGGAGTTGGTATACGGATGTACAAAAATATATATATAGTTAAGAAAAAAAACTGACAAATTAAAAAAAGGAAAATATATCGACTTAAAAGATTAATAAGTTTTACCAAGGCAAACCCATATAGACATTTAATTTTTTTGTTAAAATTTTAAGGTCTTATAAGAACAAAGACTTTTGAACATTTTTATAAGCTTCCTCGCCACATTCATTGTCATTTTGTGTCAATCTTTAAAGATTTTATATTCATTACAGGCACATGTGTCAAACTAAGAAACAAAAAAATTCTCCCCCAGAATTCATTATACTCGTATACATACATAGATATACATACATATGGGCATCTCTCATGGCGAAAGTTTAAAAATAATGAAACTTTTCTTCAAGGCACGTTAAATTTTGGATTAATATGAAGAGACACTTTTTTAATACGAATTACTTTCAGTTATTTTTTAAGCGTGGGAGTCAAAGTTAAAGCGTTTTACAAAGAGGGGATAAGAGAATGTTATCTTGAGCTTCATTCTTACAAGTAAAGCACTTCTTATTTGGCTGTTCCGAATCTTATAAACCCTTCGGCATAGTATCGAAAAGTCAATTGTTCGTTAGCTCATATGGTATGGGCAAAATCTCCTTAAACCATTTTGAACCGCCGTTGCGTTTTCGCAACACCATCCTTGGATGCATATAAAACTGGTTTTAACACGTCGATTTTAATGATTTGGTTTTTTTGCCGTTAGTTTAGGGGCTTTACTTTAAATATTAAAAATAATATTCCTCCTTTGTTTCATTAACCCTCTGCGACAGACGTGGTTGTCTAACAGACACAAATGAAAGAAAAAGTGGATTTCTTCCTTCCTTTTTCAAACATCGGCTCTCACACATTTAGTACCTTCTTAATACGTTTTCATATATACGTTGACGTGTCTTCAAGACAACCACGTCAATATTTTTGCTATGTTGTTGTTATATTTTTGTAGTGTCTCCTAAACAATACGTCAGTAAAATTGTTTCAATATTTTATATTTTTTGTTATTATTATTTTGATGGGTCCCTCTAATGCAAAACAAATTATTTATTGTTCTAAAAAGACATCATCTGAAACTTTTAAGGGCCGTGAAAAGCATATTCTGAGTTTTGGATCAAATAATTTGTCATAACCATGTTGAATGTCTGGTTCAATGAACCAGGTAAAATTAGCTGTATCTTTCTATTTTAGCATTAAAATTTTCTATACTGGTTAGTTCATATGTTAGCCTAGTGTAGAACTTGTAAAAAACAAATGGGAAATTTTTACTTTTTTTGTTTTGGTTTTTGTGTAGATGTAAGTTCTTTAGGGCCATTTTGTGCCATGCCATTAAATATGGTTTAAAATTGATTGTCATTTTGTTTCCAAGAATAAATTACAGCAAATAATAAGCTATAACATTAATCTTAGGTCAAAAATAATTTTAGAAGGTTTACAAAACAGAACTTGGAAAATATAAGCCATCAAAATGGTGTCTAGCGTACTAGTCACGTCAGTAACAGAGCGTTAAGAAAAAAAATTTTGTTTCGCTCTTTAATTTAGATAGTTACAACATTGAAAAACGTTTATCAAAATACATAAATGAAAATATAGTCCCATTTATTCTGTATAATCTTATAAAAATCACTGTTGCAAAAACGCCAATGGCTTATTGCATGCAAATCACTTTTCTCCATTTCTTCTCCGTCCACTACTGACGCAACCGAGTTGCTCTTAATAAAATGTTACATATTTGTTTCTTGCATGAAACTTTTGTTTTTAGTTATCCTTACACTCTTGTTCTTGCACTTCAGAATAAAATCGGTGAATCAATGAGAAACTATTTATGGAATATATCTACATAAATATGTACATATGTATATATATTATAATTACTAAAATTCGAATATATACATAGATGAAGTAGTCCTTTTCGTAATTTCAGCAATAGTTTGATCAAGAAATTATTGCAATACTTATGGTAAGCAGAAAGACATATCAGCGCAAATCACTAGGAAGCATGTGTACCGTTACCGGTACACAAATTTTGTCAGGCTATAATATTCCACATACCCAACATTACTGATCCTTCAATTGGGTGTTCCTATCGTCAAGCATCTATCCTTTTAAATGATTCAAAAATAAAGTGTTTTTCACATGATGGGTAACAACAACAAAATGGTGGTTTCTGATAGATTTATTAAAGTGCGTGCAGTTATTGCCGCTTTTAATCGGAAGTATAAGCAGTTTGTTATATCTGAAACGTATTTGTTATTAGATGGGGAAATAATAACTTATTTTGGCCAACATAATGTTCATATGTTCAGTACTGGTGACTTTGTTCGATACTAAATATTTTTTTGAAGCTAATCCATATGATGGCTTAGTTTCACTATACGACAATAACGGTGGCTTAGGAGCTTATGTAGCTTTATAGTTGTGGGAATCAGTTCAGTTCAGTTACTATTGGCTCGCTCAAAACGCATGACTATGATCACTGTATTGAAAAAAAATTAATATGTAATTCGTTTCTCGTTGGCAGGGCTCAACTTTTAAATTATTACAATAAATATATGTTCGGCGTCGCTTTACACGATAACGCAGTATCTTATTCTCGTATTGCAATTCGTGGAAAAAAGTGGTGCTATCCCTTATGAAATAGCGTTTACAGCTAAAATATCTACATAATTGCTGCTATTATAATAAAAACTTAACGAGAAAATGCATATAGGTGATTAGAGGTAAACAAATTGGAAATTTTACAACATATACGACGTGTTAATGTTCATAAGCAAGTTTTTTTGAAAACTCGAGACAATTATCAAAGCAAAAAGTGCAATAGAGTGCTCGGAAAAATCCCACTCAAATATTGTATAAAAGACCGATCTATTTCAATTTCGATAGTAATCTATTCCGGACTATATGCGACACATCTGTGTAACAACCTCTCGTATCTGGGGTCTTCGGAAAACCCATTTCAACATACATACGGACAGAGAAACTGACAGACGGATAGACGGCCATAGTTAAAGCCACTCTGCTACTCATAAGGATCCACTAATGGTCTAAAATGCATATATTGAAAATTAAATACGGAGTGACGAACTTATATAAAAACGAATTAATATATCGTTGGTCTCATGTAAAAAGGCCATAACTGGCCTTTAGCGATTCCAATACATTCCACCCAAATACAGCTCGTCACAAAAAGATAGTGCAATAGTATCAAATATAATGGCTTAACAAGCAATTCTACATTATGATACTTACACAGAAGGGAAATTCTCGTATTAATTTTAAGTTCTTTTCACTTGCTTTTAGTGCGAGTCGTATTTAAAACTTTAACGATAATTCGCTGTCGATTAAAGTCAGCTGTTACTTTATATTTTTTACGTTGTGTTTATTTAATCGATAAAATGTATTTTATGTTTAAAGGGGCTGAGACCCGACTTCTTACATACGTACTACATACATACATATGTATATATGAATAAAACCAAATTCTAAATTCAAAATGTACAAAAAAAAGCAAATTATGAACAAAAACTAAGTTCTAAATGTAAAATTCACAAAATAAAATATAAGAACAGTAAATTAAGCACAATTTCATTTGTTTTATGTTCATTCTCTTGTGTGCTTTTCGTTTATTTTAAGATTTTGTAGACAGAGATGTGACAAAAACTACAGTATTTACAATCGTTAAAAATAAATTACAGAATCACACTATCGTTACTGCAAGCGAATATATATGTCGACAAAAATTACGATTGTCGGATCGTTAAAAGTTAGTGAATCGCACCACTGAAATGGGATTACTTTCGGAAACCAATCCTGGAATTTCTTAAAATAAGTATTAAATACTTATTTTTTGCAAAGAATTTCCGAGCGGCAAAATGTAATCAATAGTAATAGAGAATGTAATACATAACTTGTATACTATTTGTTTCCAGACTTCATTATTATTAACACGGAACATCTCTTTAGATTGTAATAAAAAATGTTTTAATTCATCCTTTATAATAAAAATTAGAAGGCGACATAAAAGCAGCAAAAATAACGGATTATTATATAGAAAATATGTTAAAGAAAAACACGAATAACAGTCACAAAGCGAAAAAATACATTCCTTGTTCTTCAAATGTGGGAATATACGTGGTAATCAATGCATAATTATTGTGTCAGTAAAATAACCTTCTCGACTCCAATGAATGCATTATTATTCGTTCGAAAATAATGCATTCAGCCCAATTATGAAAGAAAAACTCCCCGGGAGTTTTCTCCCTTCTCCCATTTTTCCTATGTTAATTCAATTGTAGAAATGGGAAAAGGGAAAAAACTCCCAGGGAATTTTTATTCATAATTGGGCTGATTATGTTTTTTGGCTATTTATGTAATCAATTCCTCATTTTCCCGCTTGCTTATTAGTCGCGTTTTTCAGAACTGCATTCTTTATGCGTGCATACTCGTGTGTATGTAAAAGTTTGTTGAGAAAAACAACAACAACCCCTAAAAAAATAGGTAAAGAATAATTTACTTGCTTTGTAAAGAAAAAAATATTTTTATCTTCATGTTTCAAAAATAAAATAATTGATAAAAAAAATTTTATTTGTTAAAATTATTTGATTAGATACATCAAAATTTCAATGTAGAAAGATGACGAAACCCGTATGGGGCCATTCTGCTGGTGTCTTATAACTACGAGTTTTTCGACAAAAAAAAAAAGGGAAATACAACAAAAGGAAAACATTTGTAACAGGAAAACCAAAAATAATATTCTCTATGGTTCCTGGCGTAGGGTAAGTAAGAATTTAGAATTTTTCTACTAGAAAAAGTACTTATTTTTGTTCGCGATGTCCCAAAAGTAATCCTTTATAATTTGGACAATTACAACCTAGAAAAATTATAACTTTATTTTATACTTAAAAGTTGTATAAAAATATGTAGTTACCAAAAGAAACAAGAAATAAGTACTATCAAATTAACTTTGAAAAAGGTTAAAGCACACTAATTAAAATTGCTCTGAAATCTTATGGAATTGATGTTGAAAAAGTGTACACAATAAGGAGTGCTTTTGCTGCACAAAATCATTTATAGCTCTAATATTATAATAACAATGTGTGTATTAATAAATGTAATTATACCGGACTGTCACAGAAATAAATTTCGATCGAAAGTTTTTTTTAATTCCGAGAAAGCTTCTTCAGAAAACGAAAACCGATAAACTTTCTCGGAATGAAAACACTTTAAATTCTTCGACGAAAAAAGTTTTTGTTTTGGTTTGCACAATATTGCCACATTTAACTCAAAAATAACAAAATTAACATTTGTCGGAATTACGAAAATCGTTCGAAATGAAGATACGGATTCAAAACAATTCCGAACAATTTCTGTGATAGGAATGATTATGTTTTTCAAAAAAACATCGTTCACATTAGATTGATATCACTAATAACGAAAATATATTGTGTTGCTAATTTTGGAACATATTTATGTATGTATGTATATATTTACATAAAGTTGATTGATTTTTGGATTTTCCATGTATTTCACATCGAAATTATTCTTAAAATTTTATAATATTACCGAATATCTTACAAATATTAATATAAAGTATTTTTTTTGTAATGTATAATTATGACTTATTTAAGATATTATAATAAAGTTATTATTTTTTATATTACTAATAATGCAAAAAGTGGCGAATAAAGCTACAAAGTAATGAATTCAGGAAGTCATTAAAATTAGCATTGTAAGTTAAGTTTTTGCTGGGATATTGACTGCTGCTCTCCTTTGGCTTACAAAACAAAAAGTATAAAAAATACATAATAATTTCAACAACGAATTCCGGATTAAATAATCCTTGAAATTCTTAAATCAAACGCATTTGGAGATTTATTTTATCTTACATTTACTTAAGTCAATCCCATTTTTAGATCATCTTAAGTACAGATAAGGGATTAAATATGATTAAAGTTAAGTATTTGGCACTCCAATTGTCCCTTCTTGAATCAAGTATTATGTACTTGATATATGAAAATCTGTACTTAACATACTATTGACAACGCATTAGCTTGATTGAAGTACGGATTGATTGATTTTTTTTTGAATGTACAGTTTTAATGATATTTTTTCCATCTCCTGTAAAGTCGCAATTATGTCAGTTAGGGCCTTTCTACATGATAACACCGATATACCCTTTCCTTCTTTGGTGCAGGGTATACTAAAAGTAACTTGCACTATTGCAAAAGCAATAGTAGCTTAAATAAAACAGAGAATTATTGAAATTTAAATTTTTTTAAAACTGACGCTGGTTGAGTTTACCTGTACATATTAAACCTTTGCTGCAATAGAGTCATATCTCAACTTTGAATTTTCTAGCACCTTAAAATCAAATTTTTCTCTCTAGAGTTGAGTATATAAAATATTTGTATAAAATTTTTACACAACGTGAAGAAACTCCAAGGCTATGACTCTATTGCAGCAAAGGCCCGATATGAGTAATATTTGCGAAATGCAATTTGGGAGATATATGAAATAATTAATCGATTTTGAACATTACAAAATCCAAACAATCTTTGTGTAAAGAAGCATATATAATAAATTATGTTGCACTTGATTATTCCGTGCGGACGCTATGATGGCAAAGGTCTTATTTTGTGGGGTATTTGTATGAAGGCTACTTTAATTATTTTCAATACCAAACGTTTCCTGTAAATGAAAAGTTATTGGGGCCGAACTATGTTGAGTAATATTGTGCCAAACGTCTTATTCTGGGGGGACATTTTCACAAAATTTTTTTGAAATAGTTGATCGAAAACGTCTTATTTTGCTCCCGAGCATTCCTTCATTGTTCGCTAATTTTCCCCCTATAACCGTTATAATGCCAAAAGTCTTTTCCAGCCCGTTTTTAATATTCGATCTTTCGTTAACAAAAATTATTGTTACACTCATAAAATTATTACAGTAACTGATTGTAGGTTATTAAATTCGTTTTCCGTACTATTAAAATTTAATAAAAATATAGTTATTTTACGAATCAATTTCTTTTTTAACCCTTTGACTGTCCCCGAACAAAAAATTATTTTATAGCGTACGTCCACGTACATAATCTAGTAAAAATGACATGCATACTATATGACACACGGACCAATATTTCAACTCTTTATTACTGAAGCGTTCTGTGCATCGCATAAGATTCATGCCATTTTTATTTTTTACTATCTATCTATTTGATTTTCGGTATTGTTTTAGCACTGAAGTAAATACGCGTGTAGAGTTTTAATTTTATTATTTTTTTTTTGTTATATTTTTAACGTATTTCAACGTGAATAAAGTTTATTTTCTTTGCAAAAAAAAAAAAAAATATTTTTATACTGGAAATTTGCAGTGCTCTCCCATACAAATATTCAGTCTTATATGAAAAAAAAACATTGTCTACACGCCCAGAGCGTTAAATAACTTTACTTTTCATAAGTTCATACAAAACTTTGTTAAAGGAAATAAGACAAATTGTGTATCACATATGATGCGCAAGCGTATCAATTATGACACCTGTGCATCATATGGGATACATTGGACAGTCAAAGGGTTAACATTTATTAAAAAAAACAAAAAAAAAACAAACTACCAAAAAAAATTTTTCCGTACTTATAATATTATGAAGTTTGATTTTTTGTCAGTTAAATTACATTTTTTTTAAAGCAATAACTATTAAATTACGGAATATACTGTTAAATAAAAAAAATTAAAAAATTTGTGTAAAATTTATTTATTTTAAATGAAATGTAAATTATCCGTTTTTTAAAAAAATGTTTAGTTGTTTTCAATGAATTTTCTATGGGATTTACCTACATAATATTTTGAGTGTTCCAATTTTTAGTGATGATTTCGATGTTTTACTTATGAAGAGATACACTGAAAACCACGAACTTTTTTTGATGCTAGGTATAATTACTTGTTTATTTCTTTTATTTATTGCCACAGATCTCGATTTTCTTAATTACAAGAAAAAAAAAAAACGATTTTGCCACTATTTATTATAAGTGCTTTTGTATATATAATTTAATAATGATAATACCACTGCGCTCGAATCGGGAACGTTTTTTTTATTTATGTAAGAACCGGGGCACATGGCAGGAAAACCATATTCGAGCACCCAGAAGACAGTGGTGCTAACCTTTTTTGAATAAGCTCTTGTTTTAAAATTAATTAAAAATCAAATTTATTATTATCGATAAAATAACTATTATATCGATAATAATATTTTTTTTATTATATCGATATAACATTTACTATATCGGTAATAATAATTATTAAATCGATAATAATAATTTTTAGCCGTATTTACTTTTAAAACAAAAGATAACCTAAAGAAACGGTTAACACCATTGGATTCAGCATCTTTGAATTAGGTATACCCACTGGATGCCCCGCTTGCAACAATTTTGAACAAGCAAAGTGTATTTGATCATGGTGTGGTGAAAATCTATATTGCCCATAACGTGAGCCGCAGCTCAAGTATTAAAAATGTATATCCAATGATGCCAACCGTGTGCAAGTACTAATGGCTTTTTTTTTTGTATGTCATGAAGTCTGTTGTTAATGTTGTAGATTTGGTCTCACTCAAACCCCGTTAAAAAGCTTTACAATAGAACACATATGAATGATATTTAAAGTAAATTTAGATAAAATGGTACGTTGCCCAAGCATGATTATATTCATGAGGAAATTGATCATAAATGTCAAAAAGTGAGCGCAGTATGACAGTTCGTTTGAAAATTATTTTAGTAAATGTATATATATCTACACAGAAAAAATTCTCGCCAGTTTTTTTTTAATTAACCCTTTCAGACCGTTAGGCTTCGATTGTGCTGGTGGATTTCGGTCTCAATATATTCGGTTCAATTTGGCCAATATCAAATAGACTGACATATATCGATTGCGCTGATTGATCTCTATGTTTGTTTTCACATTATTCCGCTATCGCTCTACCGTTACTTGAATTATTGCGAAATTGTCGAACCACATTTCAGTTTTGTAAAAATTAGCAGCTGAAGTAAGTTTTGTTTTAATTTCAAATTTCAAAAAAATAGTGAAGTGGGTATATTTTAACTGAAAAAATTGGTAAATTTTAATGTTTCAAGCCAATTAAAGTCATTTGATGCAACAAAAATGTGTTTTCGCTAAACAGTTTAACGAGATGCATCAACTGTGCGTGTCTTCAAAAATCCTGGAAGGATATAAAAATGGTAAAACCTAAACATTGATTATATTTTAATACGATATAAAGACCATATATTCCAAAAATTATGACAACATTTGCAATAGTTTAGCGTCCGGTCTGAAAGGGTTAAATCATTAATCAAAAATAAAATCAGTTTTAATTAAAAATTTTATCAAGTGAATTTAACGTTGCTGCAGAATATTAATTTAAAAATTAATATCAAAAAATATTTTATTGATACTATTAATTTGTTTACTGGTACAAATTTCATTAAATTTTTAATTAATATTGCAAATTTTTTAATTGTCCTATTTTTATTTCTTCTGTGTAAAAATCTTTGATTTTGAAAACACCGTCAGTATGCTAAAAAAAAACATATTTTATGAAACAATCGTGCACATATTTCCTAACTTTTGTATTACTTGTGCGAACTTTCCTCATGAAGGCATATGCAGTCGCTCAAGCTGTTTACTATTTTTTAATATAATAAAAGATAACAAAATTAAAAATATTGGAATATTAAGTGACATCTTTCAAAACTTTGCTATTAATGAACTAATACTGGCTTAACGTTTATCCATAAAAAGCTGAGACATGGTTTAAGATCAAATTAAATTTTGGATTCTAAAAACTCGAACAAAAAAGAAATTAGCCAAAATATTTTAAAAATGTGCACCTTTGTCCAGAGATAAGCCCTTATGATATTGGGAAATAAAACCAAACTGAGTGTTGTTAATCGAAACCTGTAATCTGTTTGCTGATTGCTGATTCTGAATAAAATTAAAAAATGATTGAGAAATGAAGTTAATTCAGAAAGAAACGTGTTTTGTAAGAACTGCCCATACAAAATGTATTTGAACTAAGCACGCCCTTTTGTAAATGGTTGGTTGTTTAGTAACTATTGATTGAGAAAAAAATGCTTTAAAGAAAAAAGAAAAAGAAGTCACGAATTATTCTGTAGGAACATCAATGGGTCAGTAATAAATCTTTTGTTATAACTTAAATTAAATGTTCAACTACTGTAACTTTTACTCTTTCATATACGTATACGTTCGAATATATCAAAGCATTCATTCTTATCAAAAGGTTATCGAATAGTCTTTAACTTGTTAATGTAGAAGTAAAAAACAAATTCAAAAGAAATTTCAAAATAAAACAGACACATTACATTCTCCTTCCAGCACAATAAATATTAAATTTTCTTTTCTTCTTTTTTTAACTTTTCTTGGTAACACGAAATCTGTAAGTATTTAGTTTCTCATAGAAAAGGGTAACGGCCAATTTCACCAAGTTCAAGTTTAATTAACTATAACTTACTATAACTGTCAGTTAACAATATAATATTTGACAGTTATAGTAATAGCAGGCCACAGAAATGCTAATGAAAATGTTACACTTTTTCTCTAAGGGCAAAGAGAAAGGTACAAAGAGAAAGGTACAAAAGACTAATGTTTGTGTGATTTACCTAACAAAAAGTTTTTCGGGGAAGTTGCCTTGGGGATGGTTTCATAATTTGGAATAAATCTTTAAATGTACCACCAATAAAACAAAATTTTAATATAATTAATTTGCTTATACTGCTCTATAATCTTCTTAAAATTCTCGACATCGTAAATTATAAATAGCTGTACCCAGGCTTGGGCAGTATTTCCAATATTTGTATTTGAAATACAAATAAGTAATTTTTTTTGTATATTAAATTCATTCCCAAAATTTATTTTGCATTTAGTTTATGTTTCAATACATTTAATATTGATTAATAAAAAAATAAGTTGTCTCAAACGTTACCCTACAACCACGCGAACAATTTGTGACACAAGCAATAACGTCTTCAGAATAACTACGTCAAATTGCCAATATTCAAGCTCATATATTGAGGTAGTGAACAAGAAAAATATGATGCAGCATGTGTTCATAGCGAATAAAAAGATGAGCGCTAAAAATAAAATTATTAAATATTTACAAGCTTAAAAAGCAAGTAATTATTCAGATTTATTTATTTGTAGTGTTTTAAAAAGAAAAATATAAGTTATTTTCATAATTTTTTATGTTTTTTCTTTTTTTACCATTCAGTGTTACCATAAAAGTTCTCTTAATGAATGCCTAATGCACAAAATCAAAATGCTAAAACTCTTTATTAGTATATTTAGATAATTTTTTCTTCTTTATACACGTATCCCTTGATTTACACGGCACTTCATTTACGCGACTTTGATATAACACCAATCAATTATAGTTACCTTTTTTTAAATTACGCTCTTTTTTACGCGATTTTAATAAAACACGCTTAAAAAATTACGGCAATCCTTATTTTATGCGAAATGCAGTATTGAGTTTCAAGACATTTCATCAGCTATGTGCTTAGTCCCAATTTACATTAGACGGTTTTTGTCGTTGTGGTTCTTACCTTATAGGGGAGAGAGGAATTAAAAGGGGAACACAAGCGAGTGTGTTCTTTGTTTAGTTTTGTTGATTCATTCGTTGTGTCAAAATATATGTATACATAAGTACCCAGCAAAAACTTACATTGCAAAGTAATGCGTTAAAAAGCTAATATAACTACTCTTCACTACTTATACATTGGCATTTTAACTCATTATTTTAACACGGTGATGTTATTGGAGGCAAGTACTTACTACCCTCGTTTACAAATGGGGAGTTAAATAAGTCATTACAACATTCGCCTACAAATAGGGAGTTAAATAAGTCATTACCACGTTTGCTTACAAATAGACACTTCACATTGTTATCAATAAAACTGAATTTGTCAAACATATTGTGTCTTTCTAATGCAAAATTATACTAACCTGCATCAAGGACATATTCATACCCAATAAATCCGAGAACGATATGATTGCAAAAACGATATGATATTTTCATGGAAAAACGATATTATAAGGAAAGGTAAAATTTAAATACTATCGTTTATGATACAAGATCGATATCATATGTTTTAATTTATATCACCCTAGACAATATCGGAATAATATCGCTTGGTTGATTGGTTAGTGTAGTTTATATTCAAAATTTTAATTTTAAAATACATGAGTTAAAACACGTCAAAACTTCACGAATGGTATTTTCGGCATCATCACCTACGATTTTAATGAAATTCAACACAAATGTCATACACTATAACTGTATATAATAGAGGATATAGGTTCTGAAGTGAATTGGTCTCATAATTAAGTAACTTTTTCAAGCTTGAATCCATTCATTATGATTTCACACAGTATAGAGATCATAAATGTCAAAAACTGAGTGCAGTATGAAAGTTCGTTTAACAGCTAACACCTTCGTAACTCCTATCGGGTTAAAATAACACTCCCTTACAGTTGAAAATGCAGCTTTCATAAAAGCCGGATGGTATATGTATATATGTATATATGCTAATCCCGCGAAGCTATACACTTGTCTGCAGGAGACCAGAGTCTCTGGCGGGAATCGAACCCGCAACCCCGACACTGATAGACTAGCTCACTACTAGCTAGCCTACCGGGGCACCCTAATATCAAATTTCTCAGTCACTTTCCTGGATTTCTCTTAATATATGAAATCTTCAATCATGTCATTAGAGTCCTGTTTTATTTTTTTAAATTTTTATCACGTCTAATAATTTTGACTAAAGTCAATATTATACAAACCTATGAAAATAGGCACATATTTTGTTCATCGATTTAAAAAAAAAAATTATTTCTTATTTTAAATACCCTTTTTAATATATTTTGTATTTTCAATACACGACTTAAAAGTATTTTGTATTGATTTGAGGAGGTTATTGACAGGTTTGACATGTTCAAAATAATATTAAGATATAGCTTAATCCTGAACGCATCGCTACCCCTTTTAACAAAAATTAGTAAACAAATTTTAAAACAATTCTAATGAAGCAGTTTGTATATAGATATTTAGACATTTATATTGGTGGTATTGATATTGCTATGTTGATGTATTGTTTTTGCATACTCTTTTATGTGTTGCCATCTTCTGAATGTATTGCTTAATTTTTTTGCTGGCTTGCGGGAATCCATTATTATTGCCTTTTGTGAGATGTGCCACGTCCACTTGAAAAATTATAAATAGTTATAGCCTATGTTAGGCGCAAAGTTATCAGGAAATTACTGTGAAAATTTCAGGAATATCGGGATACAAACAAAATCATTTTATTTTAACCAACTGTGCACTTCGCTACCTCTGTTATATTAAAATTAGCAAGCGTTTTTCTGAACAAAGATTTCCTGTATCCTTTTACTGTTACCGTTCTGAAGACACACAGAATTCTATATTGTATATATATTGAAACTGCTTTGAATATTTCTTGCATCCAGCTCACTTCTTGACAGACTTTTGTACCCATCTACATAATTATACCCAATTTAAAACCTTTTACTTTAACCGTTCGCCAGGTAATTCATACTGTCTTTTTATAGGAGGTGCCACCCCACTTGAACAATGTGTATAGCCTGTGTTAGGCGGATAGATGGGGGTAGTGCACTAATTTTGCAATTTCAACTCACAGTTAGTGAGATTGCAAAATTATTGCAATCATATTGTTGATGTTGAGTGATTAATCGAAAATTAGCACCCTCACTAAACATAAGTAATAGTAATGTCAAAAAATGTTGCACTCAAAAAAAATAGCTTGATTTCAGAAAAAGCAATCATCAGCTTTTTGCAATTTTTTTGTTCTTCACTCATTTGAGTGCAACTTAAAATTTTGCACTAAATTTACAAACAAAAAACTTGTTTTTTTCATGAGATATTTCGTTATTGACAAAATGTCATGTTGTTTAATTTCCTTTGCTTATGCATATCATCACAAAAAATCAAAAACCATGCACATTCAAAATTACATTTTTTAAATTCTGTTTATATGCAGCTTTTTTGATTGCAAGTACAAATTTTGCACTATTTGAATTGAGTGGAGATTTTTTGCATTCAATCGCCGTTAGTGATAGTGAAAAAATCTGCAATACCGCTCAATTCTTTTTAGTACTAGTAAAAAAAAAATAGCAATCATCACTTAAGCTGGCAAAAAGTAGTGCCACCTTGTTTTTTTTGCAGTTTTATTTAGTGATAGTGCAATGCTGATTTAAATCAATATTTAGTGCACTACCCCCAGCTATGGTTAGGCGCCGGGTAATTAGCTATTTACTGTGAAAATTTCAAGAAAAATCGGTGCAGAAACTTAGGAGTCTAAAGGAAACAAACAGACAGAAAAACCCACAAACGTTTTTTAATTTTTATACTTTTATAATAGATATATCCACTACAATGGATAACGATCTTGTGGTTTAAGGCTGTGGTTTGTGTATTGAATATAGCTATTAGTTAGTCTCGGTGACTGAAGTGAAGGCAGCGATCTTAAAGGCCTAGGCAACGAAAGGTTATTCACCCCTTAGCCGAGATGTCATGTGTGCATATCGGTCCGGTTTGCAGTCATGGGTAACCGGTTATAATATCCCGGAGCTTTGCGGATACTTGTGTACCTCAGCAGAGAGACTACGACCTTACACATAAGACCCTTCATTAATATATTTTTGATAAATAAAAAGTTTATTAAACCATTCATTATAGAAAATTTTTTTTTATTAACATGAATTTTTTTTTTTTTTTTTGACAAAGTATTTTTATACTTTGTCGGTATAATAATATTTACACTTTGATAGTTTTAATGTTATAATCGATGGCACAAATGAATGATAAACTTAGGTAAGCAATAAGCGAGCTTCAATTTTTGAAGTGGTAAAACTTTCCGCAAATAAAGCCTCGCTAGCGCAATATTTTACATTTCAAGGAAAACAATGACAGTCAAATACATTAACTATGTTTAAAATATGCGCCATCTATTGTGTATCCTGCATTTCTAGGCTATTCACCCACCAGATTTACTCATTCGATAAAACTTTAAAAATGGTTTTATAACGTTAAATACTTGAGTTTAACTGTAAATACTTATTATACAGCGCTGCCCAAAAAAGACCTATGATTGTCGTTGTTAGTGGTTTTGTTGTAGCAGTGCTTGCAGAATTAAAATTTTGTATGGATACTAGGGTATTCATTCGGTTAACCGTTAATCGGTTTGATTCATCGGTGGGGTACCATTTTCTCACAAAGAGAGTATCATTTATGATCGAAAAATTAGCTCATATGCGGCTATTTTGCTCTTTATTTTTTTTTTGTTTGCTTGTTTCTTTTTATGTTTGCTAGCTATGTTATTGTTTTATTTTACTAATAAACTCCACAAAATAAATAATTTATGCATTTTAATTTATTGAAATAACTTAATTTATAAAACAAACTTAATTAATCGGTTAACCGATCAATAACAAAATTAACCGTTAAAACAAAAACCTCGGCTAATCAATCGAGCGATTAGCCGATTAAAGCAAGAGCCCTATTAAACGAATACCCCAACTTTAAAATAATCTGCAATGTTGTTCTGGAAGTGCCCAATTGGTCAGAGCGACAACGAGTTAAGAGATGAATCACTTTGCAACACAGCTTCCAAGTTACCTGCAGTGCTTATTTTTCGATGAGCACCTCCTCCAGGACGGTCGATCACTAAACACTAAACTTCCACGGACAGTTCGAATATTTCAGGACTGAGATTTCTATATATTATAATTAAATTTTTATTAAAAAGGACGTCAGCATTAAAATTGATTACGGTTTAGACCTACGAATATTTTTAATTATTGACCGACAATTAGAAAGTTTTATGTTTTTATTTTAAGAAACGTGAACTATCTTGTTTAAAATATCATGATTCGCAACAGTTTAAACCGAACCAAAATTATTTTCCGGAGGGGAATTTATATTGGACCCATTGTAAATTATGCACCACTCATTTTAAAATTCTGTAGAGCGATTTCTGGTATTAAAAAATTTAAATTAGAACAAGTTTCAATATAGTAGTGAAATTAGTTTTTAGCGTTTACAGTGAATTACAGAAGGCTGCTTAATGTGGGATCTAAAGTCAATTATGGACCGTATACCACAAAATTGCATGGTATTTTTTCTAGCCATATGAAGTTTAATTGGAACAAATTTTACTGCTACGGTGTAAGGTGTATTTGGTAAATTTTCTAGAGTGGGCCTAATATGGGCCCTATGATAAATTATGGACCGATCATCACAAAATTTATTAGTGTTATTTCTACTCTTATAATACTATAAAGTATAAAATTTTATTATGATAGCATTATTGGTAACGGTTTTAGGCATAATAAACTGTTTTTCGAGAGTATGGTTTATATGGGGCCTATGGTAAATTCTGGACCGCTCTTCACGAAATTTAGCAGTATGATTTCCAGTCATATAAAAGAAATTTGCGCATTATTCTACTAATTCTGTTAGTTTTTGTTAATAAAATAATTATTTTTTTAGGGTGGTGGTTCCATATTTTTATACATAACTCTGATCGCACGAACCGGTTTTGCTGGATTTCAATCCCAAACTACTTAGGATAACTACAGGCAATTTGAAACCAACTTTTTTTCTTTTCTTTTGAGTTTTTCGAAAGTGAACGTGTTTTCAAAAGACGGACACACAGACGGACATGGCTAAATCGACTTATAATTACTCAAGGTGCCAGAATATATACATATACTTTATGGGGCCTTCGATGTGTAATAAAAAAGTTTCACACGCGATGACAAACTTAGTATACCCTCATTCACCACTGGTGGTGGTGGAGGGTATACAACTTTATATTAAAAATTCCGTAATATTTTAAGAGAGTATAAAAAAATTATATTAAAGTGCATGACAAAATGAAAAAAAACTTATAAAGCATTTCTTAGAAATATAAGAAAAATAGGAAATAATACAAGCGCACATACTCGTACAAAATATGGCGTTATTTATATGAAAGTTAAAGAGAAAACCATCATTTTACTAGTTTGTCCTAAATAACAAAAAACATGGTTTGCAGACAAATCTACAAAGACCGGGTTACAGAATAGAAGGAACAAAACGATTTACGCACAATCAAATTTACTTGTTAAAGCCGTAAAAAACGATACAATTTATGACCTAAGAAAACTACTATTAATAAGAAGTAGTATTGTAAATCATGGGATAAAGAAAGGGAAAAAATATTAAATGGAAAAATCTTATATACATACATACTTACATACATATATGCGAGTATATAAAATGATGACAAAGTAGCAATAAAATTATTGGCATTGAATATAACACGAACACTTAATAGAAATGGACAGGGAAACTAAAAGAACACTGAAGGATATTTAAAAGCAATTTGCTGTGAAATTAATTTTTATTTCTTCGACGGTTGTTATTAAATTGTTGACCGAATTTGGTAAAAAAAAGTTTGTTCAATGAAGATTTAGTGGGTTAAAAGAAAAAAAAAAGGTTTTGAGCTTCTATAGCTTAAGTGGATAGTATCAGTTTTTTATTAAAAATGCAAATTGTTTCCTAATTTTAACTTTTGAAAAGAAGAAACCCTTAAGGGTAATAATTTTCGAAAAATATTTGGTGGAAATCATAAAAATTGTAAAGGGGGTTTTTCCAATAAGACGCCATTAAAAAGTTGTATGGATATCAATTAAGAATTGAATTTTATTCGCGCTATTTCTTAACAACGTCAGTTGCGAAAAAAGAAGAAAAATTTTCTTGAGACTTCTCTCACATTAAAAAGACACGGCGGTATGCAGAACAAGCTTAATGATTTGGTCATCCATGCGAAACAAATTGCTTGTTAACGACTACATACACAGAAAAAAGTTTTTTATCAATTTAAAAATGGTTTCAAAATTATTTAAATTTAATTAATGTGATAATTTAATCAATTATTTTTTTAGTTGAAAGAAAGTAAATATATAGTTTTGATTTAATTAATATTTTAGTGGTTTTGAAATAAATTTTTAATTAAAATAATAATTATATAACAAAAAAAAATAGTTTATTTTTTTCTTTTAAAATAAAATAATTTAAACTTGTAGAATTGTTGTTGGAAATTATCAATATTTAATAAAATAAATTAACACATTGTTTGAAATGGCAAAGTTTTTTGATCACTTTTTTAATTAAAATTAAAAATATCATTTATTGAAAAAAAAAAAAATATCAAAATTTTAATAGGTGCAATATCAACAAACTGTTTGCTTGATATTATGAATTTGGAATAAATTTGGTGATTAGAGAAAATTTTAAATTTTATCTGTGTAGCAGTGGTCCCAATAAAGAATTCGGAAATTATACATGATTGTTTACCAAATTACACATTTTACGCACACAATTTAAAAAAGTAGCCTTGGAAAAGCTTTTTTAAATTCCTTATTTGCAATTTAACCATTAGGTTTATAAAAAATCAAAGCTTACCAATTGCTGTAGTAAGAAAAAACTGGATGAACATGTATAAAGACACGTATCAATGCACAGTATTTATTTCCGAACATCGGCGAAAGAACAGCCGAAAAATTTTTCGTACATGCCTAAGCAACATAGATTTTAAAAATTCGCTGCAAGTGATTCTGTTTGATTCAAACTAACTTATTGACTTCAGGTACCACATAATATATTTGAGTACTTTATAGGTATTTTTAGTTGAAATTTTTAGTTCAAATTTATTTTTTATTTATATTTTATTTAATGCATTCTTAAATTCTAACATTTCAAAAATGCTCACACTTTTTTGTTGTTAAACGCAAAAGCAAATGTCAAAGAAATTTAAATTATATTTGACAGTTTATATGAAACATATTTTTCTTCTCTCCTCTCTCACCAATCAACTCAGACTTTCTGAAAGAAAACTTTCATAGAGTACACCCAGACTTAGAAATACAATTTTACAGTAGAGTATTGCTCGTGAAGAGGGAAAGTGAAAAAGTCAGGTTGTAAAGAACAATGACAAAACTCAATGTAGGAATAGAATATCTTGACTGTCAAAAATTAATGAAAAAATAGAACTTAAAGTAAAATTACACATAGATTACACATGGAGCTAATAACACATGGGCTACACATGCAAGTAAATGTTAAAACACACAATATGTGTAAGCACACATGGGTTGGCAACACTGCTACATAGTCAGCCCGATCGAATGTGATTTAGTTTTAAGGGAAGCAAGATACGAAATCACTTCCACTTTCGATCGCAATTGATTTCTGCGACAGGCCTGATATTGTGAAAACATATACGATGACAACTTTGCAATCAAATATCTGAAGAGCTTAGACTATTTGGAAATCATCATGTCAATACAAGGCGGCATGGAAAAAGATGTAGGCTATAAATAGGACAAAGTTGCAAATATTTAGACCATTCGTATAACAGCGCTCTAACATCGGTCTTAATAATAAGAAAACTCCTATTTATATACAAGGTGGTGCAAAAAATGCCAACCGATGTTCTTTTTTTAGTTTTGCTTTTGGATTGTGATGACGTCGTAAGTTTTTTTGATCAAGTAGACAAATTGATATCGGTTAAGTGACCGCCGCCAGAATGAATAACTATATGGGCCCAATATATGCAGTTTCCACAACACCTGCCAGTGCTTCCAGCGATAGGTTCCCGATTTTCTGACGGAAAGTTTCTTTGATGACTTCATGAATCTAACGCTTGATGACATAGACTCGTGACCACAAAAAGGAGTCTACAACGGCCTATGCAAATCAAAAAAAAAACGAGAAATTTGGCGACCAGGAAATGCCGCCCTCAGAATATTGAAACAATGTTTACACTTTTTTGAGGTGTATAGTTCTCCTTTTCTTATTGACGTGTAATTTAAATCTTTTTCCTTAACAAATGCCAAAGCAAAACTGACATTTACTGCCATCTGCAAAAATTAGCGCCACCATTTATATGAAAGGTACAATGGGCATTCGACACGAGTACGGCTCACTAGGGTCCTTATAGCGGTCTTTGTGTGACCTTAACCCTTTAAACACTGAAATGCAAATACGTATTATATTGTTACATGAATTTTGGTTCTACGATATTTTTAGGCTGATTTGTTGTGGGCATATCGAGAAGATGGTAAGAATTCTGGTTGCCATATTTTGCGTTCTATTTTAAGTCTATTTCGCCTCATGTATGAGTCTTTATGTGTACTCCACCCATATGCGCATTATATACTCGTATTGTCTATGGACATGAAGTACATTTTTGGTAAGATTATCTAATAATTTTTGGCTCCAGCATATATTTCATACCTGTAAGTGTACCCATTGCTGTCGCATAGAACAAACATTTACACTCATCATGCATGAGGCTTGTAAATTCTGTCGTAAGTGATTAACCACTTTGGCTGAGCACATCTGCTTAAATAGTTATACATGTATAAATAAAAATGTTCCTCCAACTCCTAGGGCGCCTGAGCGATTCGTTAGCATTGTTGATTTAAGAAAGTTGGGTTGCTGACCCTCCTGTGTGACGAATCCCAAGTTGCAGTCATGCTTTAGCAAACATTTCTAAATCTTTTACCTACTTGCCTGTGACGTCATGATGCATTTTGACCATTCTGGCTACATGACTGTTCGCCTTCTCACTCTAGCTAGCTTTTAGCGGAAGCCAAAAAAAGCCATTGCCCGGGTACTACTTGCCCTATGACCGGAAGTAGTGAGCTGCTTGGACAGTCAGCAGAAGAATCAATTCTGGTCACTCTCAAGTGATTGATAATCAGAAACTTTCCGCACTACGTGCACCTCTGAAAAAGTCCCAGTATACGATCATCTTTCGGAACAGAGTAACATATTTACATTCCATTATCATTGCATTATCTTCCGATCTTGATAGGATCTTCGATTCTGTCATCAAAATCCTCAATATCATCATCATCTTCAATTGAATTTATGAACACAGTGATTTCTTGATCGCTCAGTGAATGAAGCTTTATTTTTTTTTTTTTTTTTTTTTTTTTTTTTTTTTTTTTTTTTTTTTTTTTGTTTACCGCAGTCTCTAGTTATTCTTTCATTAGATGACATCTTAAAAGTCTTTTGTTTTGATCTTTACAAGGCAGAAGACGAAATTATAATGCACACTTACTAGCGTAAAATACGTTACATTTTTTCAATTTTTTTTTCCTACGTCACTAAGACCGTCTACAGACGGTGTTCACGAAAAATACAATTTAAACAAATCTGTTTTCCCAAATCTTAAACTTAGCAAAAATTATTAAACTAAACATTATACATACTTACCATAAAAATTCCCAAGTCGATTGAAAAACTGTAAAGTACTTAATATTTTATTATAATTTCAAACCCCAGTATCACGCGGGTCGTCTCCGTGTCTTAGCTATGCCATAGAATCCTGGACAAAAAACAGGTATTCTCTCCCTGCCATCTCTCCTGAGCCTTTCTATACGACCGTGTTTCCCCGGGGTTTAGGCATCATCTTAAGGATATTTCTCTTTTTTGTGTTACATCCTCCGGGGAAAATCACGACTAGGGGATTACTGGGATCCGAAAGGATTTTATTTGACCATAAATGCCTAATCTGGGGACAGTTTTCATATCATAAAGATGCCGTCGAGATATATCGGAAGATTTATCTTTTCCGTTTTAAAGTCATACTTCCATGGAGTTCTTTTAGGATAAATATATGGTAGCGGGCTAGAGGTGCATGAACGTGCAAGGTGTTTACGTACCTAGAATGAGGCAAACATCCGAAATTACAGGGCTGCATTTTTCGGATTTCTTGAGTATGGGGTGCTCACCAGGACACCTCATATTTATCTGGTGCCACGGGGGTCAGTAGCCACCGGAAGTAACACACTGGTCTGACTATTGGTGTGGTCTCCGTTAGTTTGTTTTCCAAGAAATGCTTCCTGAATCCCGAGGACTCGGAAGATTGTCTTTTTCTTCTTTGAAGGAATACTTTCCGGGAGCACGTGGTGGCTGTGGTTAAATTAAGTCATTATTCGTAGGGGAGCCCAAGTGGAGCGGGTACGTACTGTCTAAATCATCCTTTGTGCTATTAATTTTCAAGAAAGGCTGCTTGGAATCGAGGAGCGGATGCAAGATAGCTTCAGCTCCATAACCAGCGTCGAAATTATAATGTTTGTAGGGTAATGCACTGAAATTTCGACCTGTGCATGAACTACGATTTCTCGCATACACAGGGGCACTTGGAAAAATCATAAATAAATCACCAAGTGGTTAAGATCCAGCATGAGATAAGGTCATAGTGCAAATGCTCCTGTAAATCAAAACCATTTTTGTATGACCCTGTATAAATATCTGCGAATTATACGGCTTTGTTTTTGGCCAAACACAATTTGTAAGGCCGAAGGGCGATAAGAATATTAAACGAAACACCCTTTTAAAACGTAAATTATAAAAAGGCAGGCCATACTATTTGAAAACCCCCGGGAAGCATCACAACAGATACTTTAGAATGAAACCCAAAACTTAAATGAATGACAGTAAAAAACGAGGATGCGGGAGAAATACAGGGCGCCGTACTTTGATGTTGGAAATGAATAAACTCAACGTATCATTCAATGCAATGAAAATATTATATCAAGATAGAATAAAAGAAACAAATTAGAATAGAAAACCTATTGGCGGTCAGCTTATAAGGCTTTTCTGTACATTTTATTAATTAAAATCATACTTTCATTCACATATGCTCAAATATTTTGAATGGCAACTTTTAAATAAAATATTTGATCTTATGATCACCTTTATTTGCCAAAACAAGGTTTTTTATCTTCCAATTTATCTATCCATCCATATGATTTCTAAAACAAGGATTTTTTTTATCACAATTTTATGTTTAAAAAAAATTTACTAAAATTAAAAAAATTCATCTGACCATATCTGGCAAAACAATGGCCTTTTCACAGTTAAAAAAACGTAACAAAACCAGATATCAAATTTCCACAGTTAATACTGAAAAAAATGTATTTAGATTATTTTCGTTCAAATAAAATAAAATGAACACAAATGAAAAATTAAAACTACCAGCTTAAGTTTTTTATTATTATTGCTAATAAAAAATTGTACAAATTGTCTCAGCTGAATAAAAAAAAAATTGAAATCACTATTTCATTTCCACTCATTTCTACATTGTCCGGTTGTCTGGTTATTAAAAATATTTTTTTTTAAATATTTATACGTTTAGAAAATAAAGTAAAAATGTTCTATCTCTTCTGACTTTCGTTTTGTTTTATTTTGCCATTTTTTTTATTTCATGCTCTCGTACATAAACTCTTTTATTACGTTTTTTATTTTATGAATTTAAAACCCATAAACTTTATCATTGTAATATTTTGTATGGAACGTAGTGTTAAAGCAGAAAAAGAGAACAAGAATAGGATTTTTTACTTTAACGTTGTTTAACGTTATAAAATCCTTTATAGCGAAGGTGTTGCTATTGTGACATTCTTTTGTTGTTGGTTACCAAAAGGATTTGTTTTTTTTTTATAAAAAAAATGTGTATTAAATCTTAATGTTAAATTTAAATGTTGCATGGAAGTTGTGTGCTTTAAAATGGAAAGAAAAAAGTTAACAAAATTTAAAAATATACACCCGTATTCAAAACAAAAATTTAGTTACGTATATCTCCTGATTAAGGATTTCTTATTCAAAACACTTATTAATAAACTATGATTTTCGAATGATCAAAGACTTTTTAACTCCCAATTAACTGCTGTCAATTTGCGTTGAATTTAACTAAAACAGAGATGTACAAATTTTTGTTAACCGGGCGATTTAAAAGAGTTTTGAATAAACTCATGACTAAATGGTGATTAAGCTTAATCAACATTTTAGTTGCTCACCCGATGAGCGGAGTATAGTCGGAGTACACAAATTTTTGTTTTGAATACGGGTGATAAAATTTAGCATTTACACAGAGAAAACATATTTCTTTATTAACTCAACTAGTTTTAAAGTAACATTTTGAAAACAATATCCGAATGGTATCGAAAATTCGAAAATAAATTATACAAGCGGGCTCGAAAGGTCGAAATAATACTCAAATTGCCACCTGAACTTAATTTTATGATTGCTTTTATGTAAATGGAGTTTCGCTTTGAGCGACGCCTTTAGTTTTTCCCATTAAGAGACTTATAGGTCAGTCAAGGAAATGATTTTTACTTCAAATGAAAATACAATAGATGTAACTATTTATGGAACACTTCATCTTTCAAATGCCCGCCGTGGAAATGCAATTCAATTGCAAAACAAAATAACAACAAAAAGCACTCAGTTTCTATTTTTAAACAATTAGTGAGCACAAATTTTCCGAAATACTAGGATCTTAGCGTTCGATGTTGGCCAGCAGCTCTTCTACAATGTCGGCTTGTTGGTATGGCCTAGGTTAGGTTAGGTTCCATAGGCAGCCATCGAGAGACAGCTCACTTGGGTTCTTCAGCGGTCCCTTTGTGATACCCAGCGCCAATGCCCATCCAAAAGAGCAGTTACTCAGATGGCGTCACTGCAGAGTTGAGCCAACTCGTCTTCCTCATGAAGAGAATAAGCAATCTTAGTTCTATTCTTAATAGATCCTCCAAGCAGGAAAACAGCCGATCTCCCAGGTGTTTTTCCCTGATGCCCCGTAGCCCAGGGCATTGACAGAGAAAGTGAATTACACTCTCCTCTTCATCCTCATCATGACAACTTCTGCAGTAGTCATTGAATTCCAGGCCCATGCTTCTAGCATGAGTTCCAACAGGCCAGTGTCCAGTCATAACCGACACCACAGTCCTCATTTGGTACCTATTGAATTTAAATAGAGATTAGGTTCTCCGTTCATCATAGCCAGGCCATAGTGCCCTGGATATGGAGCAGGTGGACTCACAGGTGCATGGTATGGACTAGCGATATAATGTAAACCCAAAGCAGAAAAGTCTAAAGAGCTTCATATATTATTTAGATTGTCAAAACAATCTAAATAAAACAAAGCACTATGTTTTATTAAACATATTTAGACGTTTACAACAACAAATACCTCTCAGTAAGTTTTAAAATCTAACCTCTTTTTTATACCCTCCACCACAAGTGGTGATTGAGAGTATATTAAGTTTTTTATTCCGTATGTAATTTTCCTAAGATTCGTCTTAAATTTATTGATTTAGTCATGGTCATCGGTCTGTCTTAGGATAAAAATCCAGCACCATCGGTTCAGTATGATAAGACATACATATACCCTGAAGTGTCGAACAACCATCCTAAAAAATTTTATTTCTTAAAATGCATTGATTGCCATCAAACTTTGCAAAAATTCATGTAATTTAAATCGCAACACATAATTACGAAGAAATCAGTCCACAATTCACCTTATACAAAGTCCATTCTAAGAAACCACTTCAGTACGCCTAAGGCTGAACCCTCACCAACAAAAGACAGAATTTTTTTTTTTACTAATACGACAACAGAACATTAGCTCATATGAGACAATCCACATCACACACAACAAACGCAAAACTGTCCTTTTGCCTTTGTGCGTCAAAAATTGGCTGCAGACAATACTTGTGGTTTGATACAACATACCCAAACATAGTAAGACAAAACAGGCTGAAATGAACCTCATTGTACATGCTCACGTGGTTTCTTATGATGTAATCCACACTAATTAAAACAAGTCAAAAAAAGCAAAATACATTGGTGCATTGCTGTCTGATTGCCAGTTGTCTTTTAAGACAACTACTTGATAAAGCTTTGTTCACATTATGCCTATTTGTCATGTGGAATGTCACTTTTCTACACACATGAAATTTCGTGTGTATATACAAATTTGAGTAATAATTAAGGTTTATAATTTTCATGTTCAAATGTTGGTATGTAAGGTACATTTGACCTAACCTATCAAAAAACAATCTTAAAACAGCCGGGTGGTTGTTTGTAAAAAAAATTAATAATTATTTGTGATTTTTTTATTTTTACTATTATTTCTACAATTATTAATTTTATTTTTTAAAATTTCAAATAATTTTTGCCGCCACAAATAATTTTGTTAATACGAACCAGCTGATGCTTTGTCACTTAAAAATAGAACACGTTCTAAATAAAAAATGTCATATGTACTGTACACAGAGAAATAACACATGATATTGTTTGGAGGTCTTCAGACGATATGCACAAATTAAACATGTGAAAAAGTGACAATCCACATGACAAATACACATAATATGAACATAGCTTAACACGTTTTTCTTTGGTGTGTGTTAGCATCAAACAAGTGTGCTTGATTTTTAAGACAAACATGTTTTTTGTTTTGTTGGTGTGGTTTCAGCCTAAAACCCTAAAAAATAATGGCATTGTCACAAAATTTTGTATCACATAATTTTATTAGACTGAAGAACACACTGCTCAATGTCGTAAATATCGTTGGTTTTGGGTAATTAACGCTATTGCTATGACATTTTGTACATCTTAAATATTTGGCTTTGTACACGTAACTCCTGGTTTTACTAAACCTGCTGTTAGATTAAGCCCATTTGGTCCAATTTTTGAAAATGTTCCTTTGCAATTTTTGAACGGTGGTATATTTTGACTTAGTTTTTTAGTTCACGTGGTCTTTTTATAAAACAATGTTATATACCAAAATTTTAGGTTCTAACTTAAAGCGGGACTAAGAAAAATTAAAAATTGTGAATCTAAGGTTAAGGGACCATTTGGTCCATAGTATATTTTCTTCGGTTTTCTTTGATTTTTTTACATTTATTTAAAAAAAAGTATTTAGTTGTTTGTTTTACAATTATTGGCATTGCATGATAACCAAGATATTTTTCGGCTAGTTTTGAAAAAATAAACTTGCTGCAAACAGGGCATTTAATTTATTCGTGTCCTTGAATTAGAAATGTTATTATTTGAAGGCCTCTAGGGCTATGCATGGAGATCGTATTTTAGTCAATAGCTGTGCTGAGAACTCTTGTTGAGGTACTCTTGTACGTTTCATCATATACGCCTTAGCCGGTGAAAGTGTTAGATGCCGCAAAAACTCTAGTCTCCTGCGATTCTGATCAGCTAGATCCTATGAAACTTAGGTTTCAGCAAATAGTATGTACGCATTCAAAGCGGATATATTAAATATGCTTGCAAATAAAATGTTTGGCCATTAATTTGTTTTGCGTTTTGTGCTGAAAGCACCAACACTTTGATCAGCAGTTTCTACAAACTAAGCCCTGACGTACTTATTAGTATTTTCGATAATAATTCTTTCTATTGGAGGCGGTATCTGGACACTGAAAATCGAGTTTGTCCTGGTTGTTTTGAGATAATATTCTCAGCCGTAGCTCCAATAGGCTAAGATAATAGAGTGGCATTCCAAACCAATTTGTTTTCAGAAATAAAAAACGGATCAACAAAGCTAGTTGCACCTCGGACGGGTTGCCGTTCAGTATCTGTTTCAGAAGAACTTGTTTCATTATTTTTTGATATATAATCAATTTTCGAATCTGAAATATCGGTCACTTTCAGTCACTTTCAGTCACTTTCTGCATTGAGCAGTTCTTGTATCTCATCTTCGCTCAAATTGGCCATGTTTATTTTTCATGAATTTCTTTATTTACAATCTGTTTATACAACAATAAGCAAATTGTATAATACTTTAAAATACTGTTATTGAACTATAATTCAATAAATTTTCAACTTGTTTACTAATATTTATGGTATCTTTCACTGTATGTTTAATAAATTAAGTAAAAGGCAAATCTAAAATATGTAATCTTTTCAGTCTACGTACTTCTTCTGTTTCATCTAGTAGGCTAATGGCTAATAAGTTATTATGATCGCTCAGTCTCAAAAGGTATCTGGAGCTTAAAATTTGTATGGTTTCCTTAACTGCAGGTATGTTGGGATCATTATGTATGGCCGTGTTTGTTATAAACCAGGCTGCTTGAGTAATAAATCGCAGAGTTTTAGACTGGTATCGTTGAAATATTTCAAAATTAGAGTTTTTAGCTGTTCCCCATAGTTGTATTCCATAAGTCCACACGGGTTTAAGTATTGCTTTGTATAAAAGTAGCTTGTTGCTTAAACTTAATTCGGATCTCGGACCTAAGAGCCAATACATTTTTTCGTTTTAATATTAAGATATTTCCGCTTTGTTTTGTTGTGTTCTTTCCAAGTAAGACACCTATCTAATTTGGCATGTAGTAAGTAAACTTAGGAAAGCAACACACAAATTGAACCAGGCAGTGCAAATATTTGTGCTTTTTTACAACAGAACTTAAAAAAGGTGATCCCACAATTGTCTTTTTCATATTAATTCTGAGTTGATAAAAAAAACAAAAAAGGGGAATCCACACTTGTTTTTTCATATTCGTAATTAACCTAACATTCGTAAGTTTTTTCTAATCTAACAGCAGGTTTAAAAAATGTGTGGCTAGACCAAACATAATTTGACAGTTTCTAAATTATATTATACAATTATCTTCTTACAAATAAAGTTTCGTAAATCTTTCTATTGATTGTTAAAAATAAAGTTAAAATTTAATCAGTTGACTGATCAGGTGTTTTTTTTAATTTTTTGGTCAAATATTTGTTATGTCTGAATATTCCTTAAAAACTATAGGTTCAAGTACTTACATAAGTTATTAAAGTTTCCATACAAGGCACACTCCCAGAACCGCTAAAGTATGGCTAATTACGTAACGGACAAAAACACTGTCATAAAATTTGGCATAACTTTGTTCTGTATGATTACTAAAAAAATTACTAAAATTGTTAAGGAGTTAAGGAGAAATACTATGATGTTATAAAATTTCCCTCGAATAAATTTTATAAAACTTACATATAAATTCAATTTGATCTATTACAATTATTCATGGATCTCATTTAAAATCCATTCCCAATAAAAAGTCTTAAACATTTCACAATCATAACATTTTTTTCACATGCTGTTGTTTTCCTCTTTTACAGCGACATTTTTCTAAATTCTGAATAAATATTCTAATTCTTAGTATCAAAGACTCCGCACAGCATAAAACAGAATTCATTCGTGCTTGTTTAATTTTCCATTTATTTTCTACTTTGCATTCTTTAAAATGTCTTTATGTTTTAAACGAAGTTATGCCCTTTTCTTTATATCTGTTGTAAAATAACAATACCATAAAACTTACACCAAAACAATATTGTCAACACCCAGTGTGAATTCGTGTAACGTTTTTTAAGCCTTTTAGATTAAAAGCAAGTACATGCATGATTTTTTGTTATTTTTTATTTCTTTGGTTAAACCATTCATTGTATACCTAGTCGTGGTCGTAGTCGTGAGACTAGTAGTTTTACCTACAACATATATGGTTGTCTTATCACAGAGGCTTTTGTGTTTTTTATGCATTTTCATACACTTAACAACTACATTGTATTATATTTTGTGTATACCCAGCAAGCAAAATGAATAAATTTCACGATGTCTGTAAGGTGTCTGAGAGAAACGGCGTATACGAATTCTTTCAGATTTCTGACCCAAAAATTTGTGAAGTGGTTGACATGAATTCTGTCCGACATGTCGCTGGATATTATGGGTGGTTTACCTGCATTTCTAATAGATTTCGCACAGAAATCTGTTGAAAAAGGCATGGGAAATTCTGAGTTCTTACCCGACATTCGTATGGATTTCTCACAGATAGCTTAAAGAAAGTCGAATGCATTAATAACACTGTGCAAGAAATTGACACTTTTTTTCGTGACAAGCTGGGCACCTGGCGTTTTAACATAATTCGGGTACGCTGAATCCAGTGGTGCCCGCGGTTTTTTAAAATTTCGGTTTTTTAAGTTTTTTGAATAAGCTAAAGCGTTTTTGAGTTACGCGAACATATGTTGTGCAACCTCCTCCATTTTCGAAATAACGGTATATCTCGAAAACCAGAGCCAATATTAAAAAACCACGGGCACCACTGGATTCAGCGTACCCGAATTATGTTAAAACGCCAGGTGCCCGGCTTGTCTGTTTTTTCAACTAGCATAGTGTAATCGATTAATCGAACAGATTTCTTATAGAAATCTGAGAGAAATTGTACTCTTGCTGAAATGGGAAATAAAGCTTTTATAAACACCTTATAATATTGCTCCAAGACCTTAAAATATACCGACCGACTTAGAATCCCTCTCAGAGTCGATCTAACGATGTCCTTCCGGCAGGCAGGCTGGCTGTCCATGTAATCTTGTGGGCAAACTACAGGTCGCAATTATGAAGATAATGTAATGAAATTTGGTAAATAAGTTCTAATTGCCACAAGGAACAATCCTATTGAAAATGGTGTAAATAAATCCATAATTTAACGTAGCCCCCATACAAACTGCTTTCCGGAATAAGGTCTTTGTGCCCACTAGCAAACCAATATTAATTAGTTTTAACACGAAGATAGATCCATATTTATATGAACACATAAGCTGTGCATATTTTAATAAATAGAACCACGAGGTGAGAAAGAGCACAATTTCATCTCCATCTCCTCTCTTTGTAATATCTCCACATTTTCTAAGTTGGGCTTATGTGATCTCTCTGCACAATGATATGCGAGTGCAGTACAAAAAACGGTATACTCTGGAGATGCTTAATATGATAAACATACCAAAGGAGAGGAGACTAAATTATTAAACAGAAACGGAAAACGGCGCCAATAACTACAGCAGGGATTTCCAAAAATTTTTTGGTTGTGTAGTAGTGAGTACCAGAGAGTAAAAAAATTGAGAGAATGCATTCATTTACAGCCGAAATAAAATGTTAGTAATATATTTTATAAGTTGTATAACACAAAGGTACAAAATTTAAAATTTTTTATGTTGATAAAAAATTTGTAGCAATTCTTTACCAATTCAATGTCGCTGATTTTAAAACTGCCTTTTTTTATTCGGAAGCTTTTTACCTCTAAATCAGTTTCAAATATCTTATCAAACAATTGTAAAAAAATTCAAGATTTTTATGTTTTAAGAATTCATAGCTGATAGAAAAAAGTGCAGTTTTAAAATCAGCGACATTGAATTGGTAAAGAACTGCTACAAATTTTCTATCAACACAAAAAATGTTTAATTTTGTTCCCTTGTGTTATAGGTTAGGTTAGAAAGGCTGGTGTGAAGCAAACTTCACACCCTCACCCAGAGACCATTATGGTCCATTGTGATGCCTTTATTTAGTGATTATTTAGTGTGTTATACAACTTATAAAATAAAATCTTCTAAATTTATACTTTTATGGCAGTTTCGTAATAGTAGAATGCTTTTCAAATGGGATGAACTTAATTTATTTCATTGCTTGGAACAAATAAATTTTAAATCCGAAAAAATTTGTTCGCATAGGTAAGTAGTGCCGAATAAAGAGAGACACTAAAATTAATTTTTTTTAGTTCAGAATCTTTCCTGAACTCTACAATATTATTTTCGTCTGGAGCATTTACTTCGCTTCGTAGTATGATAAGTTCTGATTGAATATCAAATTCGTAGTTGCTTACATCGCAACGGAAAGGGTTTTCGAAAAGATCTAATAACGGTTGTAAAATTACAAAATCTTGAAACCTGTCTTGAAAATTATTGAAAAGTGTTTCAAATATTTCGGCATATTCATATCTTTTGTCGATTTCGAGATTTCTATAAGCAGGTGAAGTTTTTGGAAAATTGGAAAAATCACCAGCTTTAATTTGGGAAAAAATTAGAAAAAGTTTTGTTTTAAAATTGTGAATGATTTTTGACAAGTCGCATATATTGCGTTCCTTTCCTTGCAATTTCAAATTAAGTTCATTTAACATACTTGTCGTATTTTCCAAAAAAACACTTGACTAAAACTTTTTCTATTTTCTCAGTTTCTAGGAACTGAAGAACTTCTTCTCTTAAATCATAAAGTATATTCAGGCAATCACCGCGACTTAGCCACCGAACTTCTGTAAACATTTTCAGGTCACAATTCACAGCATTTTTGTTTTTTAAAAAGGTTACAAATTTTCGGTGGGTAAGCGCTTGATGTCCGCCTCGAATTTTATTTATTATATCCTCTGCTGTCTTCATAGCTGGGGTATCATTTATGAATTTCGATGCAAGAGCGGTCTGATAAATTATGCAGTGAAAATAATGAACTGCAAATTCGTGTTTTTTTAATCGGCCTATAAGCCCCTTATATTTGCCCAACATTACATTGGCTCCATCTGTGCAGACTCATACTTCAAACATCTGTGTATACATTTTAATTCTAGCTAATGGTATATCATAACTTTTTACAAAATACCAAATGTGCACCTGAGTTTGCCTGCAAAAATTTATAAAGTCATTACAACAGGTCAAAGCTACGTTAAATAAATACCATAAATTAGTAAGGTTAACTCTTTGGACTCGGTCATATAATTGTAGCATAAAAAAGTAAGCAATAAAAATAGTGGCAAACAAAAAAGTTTCATTACTACATCAATAAAACACATCTTCTTACCCAACAATTTTACCTGCTGTCACATTTGCTTTTATGTGTATAAGTTTACACATAAATTGTAGGAAAACAAGACTTTTTTAACTTGTTTTTTAAATATTTTTACATACTTAAGAAAAGTGTTTTCAAAGAAAAAAAAAACCCACCGACGCGATTGGTACAGAAACAAAAATATTTTTACAAGCACAAAATACCAACAAATTCTTAAGGCTATTTTTTTTCTTAATAATTTCTGCATTTAGGTACGTCTTTTTAACGAAAGAAAAAGGGACCCTTTTACAGGCATCAAAGAATTTTTTTCACAAACAAAACACATATCGTTAGCTTAAATGCAAAACAATGTAGATATTATTTGAAAATTTGAAATTTTTGTTAATTAGTATTTACGTTACATATGTATTTTTATATAATTTTAAGTTATTTACAAAATTAAAAATGACGTATCATCAAATACATATATAATTTTTTTTAACAGCATAATGTATAATCACACTCATGAAAAAAATTAGCAGAGTTTTTAATTCTTTTTATAAGAACACATTAATTTTTTTAAACACCAAAACTGGGTAATCTGTTTAATAACTATTTCCACGGTGTTAGTGGAATTAGTGATCAGATAATAATTTATAATAATAATTTTTAGTATTGCATAAGAATAAATAAAAAAGTGCTGTAAAATTATAAGAACCGAATCCATATACGTATGTAAAATAAAATCTATAATAAATGTGACTATCAGCTTCTTCCACATAGGACTGTTAGACATTTTGAAATTTTTTATCTGAAATATTAAAAATTGCTTTTAAATCTCAAATAATTACCATTTTACAAAGTTCTTTGCTTTGCATTTAAACTTATGAAATGTTACATTTTTCTACATTTAAGTCTTAAAATTTAAACTCTAAATAAAAATTGCACGCAAGGCATTGGATGTTACCAAAAGCATTTTTGACCGCACAATATGTTTTGAGTGTAAGCTGAAACAAAATAATATAGCATCCGCTAGACATGCACACTTGTCGAAGTCACATCGACGACTGAATTGAAGAGTATAAAAATATGTGTTAGTAGTGGTGTGCACAATTGTGCAAAGAAATGGAAACCCCTGAACTACAGACACATAATAAAAAAGAAAATTAAATAGTTAATTCAGTACAGTATTGAATGTGGAGATAGTCATACGTCTCTTAAAATATATACTATTTGTAACTCATTGTAAGTATTTTGTTTTCTTTTTGTTTTTGTTATGTATTTTATTTAAGCATAGTGCTTGCTAATCATTTTCGTACATTGTTGTTTTTTTGTATTGTTTACCAGTGTTGCCAATACTTTGTGACCAAAAATGGCTTAATTTACGGAAAAATGGCTAAAAATTTCTCTTATTACTTTTAACGATGTTTACTTGGCTAAATTCCCTCTGTACTTCATCATTAGACCATAGAAGTGAGAACAACTTTAAACTAAATTCCGAAAATACTTTAACATTCTGGTTGCCACACTGTTGCAGTTTTTGACGCTTTTTTTGTGAAAAGTGATGGCTTATAGCGATTTTCAACATTTGTAAAAGTTTTGATTTAAATAAAATGCGTAGTTGGTGTTAAAAATGTTTATTTTATTTTTAGCAAACTTATAAATTTTTATAAGAAAATAAGAATTATTATTTTCAAAGAAAAAATGGAAAAATTGCTAATGGCTAAACTCATTTTTTAATGGTTCAACAAAGTGAAAATGGCTAAATTGGCAACACTGTTGTTTACAGCATTGATAATTATATATAACTTATAATATAATAACTTTTTATTTTTAATATAAAAAAGGTCGAAGAAATAAAATACAATTTATTTTCTTAAAATACTAAAACTTTATACAAAAATTTGATCACATTATCCTGCGGCTTCTCTTTTTGCTATCTAAAATTTAATATGTATGTATATATCTTCATTAAGCGAAGGCAATTATGTAATTCACAAAGAGTTCTTTTATGTCATATTGGTTATATTTGCTTTAATTTTATGAGTATCACATTCATAAGAATCTGGTAAACACAACCAATATGACACAATAGAACACTTTGTGAATTGCCTAAATATGTATATGATTTAAAACTTACTAGGTCGATTTTGTTTCATACATCTTCATTTAGTCCTTGCCGAATTGCCAAATTCCTACCGTGGGCACTTCTAAAGTGGTTTGAATGGAAAGTAAATCATATTGAAAGAATTCTCTGCAGTTTTCTAAAATTCAACGAATTCTTTAAATTTCTTCAAACCCCATTTAATATTTTTTAATTTTTACAAATTTCTCATAAACGTACGTAACTGTTTTTTAATCTTTAATGCACTTTTACATACAACAATTGAAATATTTTCAACTTAAAGACAATTATTTTCATTATATAAAAAAAAAGAAAAAAAAAACGAAAAAACTAACAACTTAGGAACATTTATATATACTAGGACCGCCAGGTGGCCGAAATCCACTTGACATTTACAGCTAAAGTAAATCTTTTTATGCACTTATGCAATATTCAATTCTTATTTAAAAGGGCTACCAGAATTAAAAAAAACAAATGTTTTTTCATATATCCTTTTATTGTTTTTATTAAAGCAATTATTTACTATTTGCACAATGTGTAAGTGATAAAGTTTAAAAGGTAAAATAAAATTTAGAAATAAAATTTAAAAAAAAAACAATATGAATATTGAAACAACAATAAAAAATTTAAATTTTTGAACGAGCATTTTTGTGTTCTTTTCAAAAGCAGAATTTTTTTTTTGTATGTGTGTGTGTTTCAAGCAAACTTAAAACACTTTTTTAACACTTTAATCTTGAAAATTTAGAACATGTACATATCTTCACAAAAATACCTTGAAAACGATATATATTTCACTAAAATCGGTGGACAAAAAGATACTTGAAAATCAACTACAAAAATTTTTTCCCGTATTTATATAGAACATTCAGTCAAAAATCAAGCAGACATACCGATACAAAAAATATGTCCGACATATTCAAACGGAATCTATTCAAAAGCGGCCATGCAATAGGAATATTGAATTTATATCAGAAATCCGTACGAGGTTTCTAAGAATGAAGTCAGACATTTGCAAGAACTGTGTGATTTAGACAACATCGGACAATTTTGCTGGCTGGGTATGTACAAATATAAATACACATTCATGAAGGCAACAAACATAAACACATATACATATGTAAATAAAACAATAACAAATATAAGAATAGCGCTGTTGAAACAAATACAAATACTAACACATTTATGACCAAGTTAACAGCTGGTGTTTTAAAAAATTGTTCCTCTTTTCTTTGAGCGAGTATATTACACCGCATGCAAAAGTGTTGGATTGCGTTGTTAGTGTTTGCTATTTCAATTCTGTATGTGTTTTTGTTTTAACAATAAAATAAAACAAAGCAAGAGTGTGAAAGTGTAAAAACAAAGTAACACGAACCTTTGTATGTGGATCAAATAAGCGAGGGTTGTTTAAAGAAACTTTAAAACGCTTAAGCGGGCAATCAAAAACGATAATTTAATGAATGCAAAATTAATATTTTTAATTTGAATTCAGCTAGCTTAATATAGTCTCCATTTTATTTATTCTAGGTTATTTATTTTATATTATTATACTCGTATGTATAATTTTCTTTAAAGAAAGTTTTACAACACAGAAAAAATTAAAAATTTCTCTAATCACCAAATGTATACCAAATTCATAATATCAAGCAAACAATTTGTTGATTTTGCACCTATTACCAAAATGATTATAATGATTACTAAAAATTGTAGTTTTGAATATTTTTTTTTTTAAATAAATGATATTTTTTATTTTAATTAAAAAAGATGATCAAAAAACTTTGCAATTTCAAACAACGTGATAATTTATATAATCAAATATTGACATTTTCCAACAACAATTCTACAAGTTTAAATTATTTTATTTTAAACGAAAAAAGTCAATTAAGATTTTTTGTAATTTAACTGATATTTTAATTAAAAATTTATTTGAAAACAACTAAAATGTTAATTAAGTCAAAATTAAATTTTTAAATTTTTTTCAATGAAAAAATTAATTGATTCAATTATCACATTAATTAAATTTTAATACTTTTTAAACAGTTTTTTTAATTGATAAAAAACTTTTTTCTGTGAATATTTTAAATTCATAGCTCAACTGCTTTAAAATAAATAATTCTGGCAAATGTAAATTAAGTAATTGCAATACATAAAAATGCATAAATTATTTGGAGTTTATTTTAAAAAAAAAGCAATAACATAATAAACATAACAATTCTTGAACTAACACGAGCAAACAAAAAAAATTATTATTAAATGTGTACTAAATATTTTTTAATTAATACACAAATATTATGTAGTAATTAAAAAATCAACTGATGATTTTATAAGTTGTTTCAATAGTTTAAGGATACCTTAAAAATAATCATTTAGAAAAATGTTTAGGATTTAAGCTATTCTTTTCTTTAGTTTTGATAAATCTTGACTTGGAAAAATTCTTTCACTTTTCGTTAATGTTGGAGAAATCGAACGCAATCAATAATAAAGAAAATCTAATTTCTCAGTCCTTTTACTGGATTTCTCTAAACGTATAAAATCTTCCATTATGTCATTAATGCCCTGCTTTAGTTTTTTTTAAATTTTCAACTCTTCTAATTGTTTCGGTTAATGCTGTTAAAATATTGATATGAGAAAATATGATAAGAGACAAATAACTAAACACATACATACATATGGCAAGTTCCAGCGAAAATTGTCCTTTTTGTAACGTAACGCCAGAAGTAATTTAAGTCGTTTATCAAAAATTGTATATGTATAATTTACCTTTGTATATGTTGTGTAAAGCGCAAGTTACAAAGGGGATAACTTTTGATCAACATGGTACTAAAATACAAGCTTATTTGCTTTCTGAGTAGACTTTTTGCTGGAAATTCCGATATGTACCTTAAACGGGAAAAGATTATTAAATTTGATAACTTGGAAAATAAATCTTTATAAGTCCAATGCTTATTGAAAAGGTTTTATACAAAAAGTCTTGCTCAATTCGCAAACTTGTGCAGTTTTGTAACGCAAGTTAAAATCCACTTCTGTTTTTTGTCACGTCACCCCGGTGCATATTTTTGCTTATATCTTCAAATCCTTAGGGTTGATGGTTGTAAATTTTTTTCTGAATATAGTGCTGCTTTATTACTTTGTTAATATTAAAAAAAAATTTTTACAAATTTGACTTCTTCATTAATTTTTTTACATTTTGTCGTACAAATATCAAGCCACGTCACAATGGAATTGCCCACATAAAAAAAATGTGAAACAAAAATCTGTTGACAGCAAAGACCTATTTAAAATAAAGATCCCTTCTTTGTTTGCATAAAAAAATATTTTCTAAACGCATACCTTTTGCATATGAGACGAAACAAATAATTAAAAACACAAAAAATTAAAAATGTTGTTTCGACGGCTAATCGGTTAATCGCCTGAAATTAATCGGTTTAACTTTAATCGGAAATAGCCAATTTTAAATTAACCGATCAGTTAATCGAATGAATACCCTAGTAAATACCAACTTCAACATCAAAAAATTCAATAGCTCTAATAATTTTTTACTTTTTGGGTGTGTGTGATAGCAAAGTTCTATGGTGAAATAAAATTTGTCTTTGGTAGAAAAATTTCATGTTTGTGCTCTGTTACATTATAACATTTTTGACAACGTAAAATTTTGACATAAAGAAAATATTTCTTGCTGACATTTCTTAACAGAAATCTAAATCGGCAATTTTTTTGTCGGCGGCGTACAGTGGCGCCCGTAGAGCAAGCGAGGTTGCAAAAATCAAAATTTTCATGAGTGCCGACGAAGTTTTGAATAAACCCATGTTATAGGAAACTTTTCAACGATTTCAAATATGCCACTCTTAATAATATCACATTTTTAGTTTAGAAGATATAACCGTTCAAAGTTGACCGACTTTCGGTTTTCAAAAAAACACACAATTTTTAGTCAATTTGTTGCGATTTCAGGTGTAATATCACGAAAAATAGGTAACGAATCGCCTTATTTTTTGTTTGTGTTGATTGATGTATTTATTAAATGTATAATGATAAAAAAAAATTAACTGTTTGCTTTGTGTTTCTCCTGGTAAATCACTATTTAAAAACTATCCGCTTTTTCACTATTTTTCAACTTTGACGGAAAATAAAAAAAACTATATTTTTCTATATTTGCCATATTTGCAAAACCCGTTCTTTGATTATTTCTTTACATAATTCAAAAGGTTTTATCTGCCCGTACGTGCCCGTTTGGCTTCTAGAGGTAAAAAAGTTTAAAAAGACATGGTTGCAGATATTGTATGGCGTCCATCCCTTATATGTTTTGACTGACAGTAGTTTGATCTAATAGTTTGAAAAAAACTACTCATTGAAATTAGCAGGTACGTACCTCACATAAACAATACTTTGGCGTACAAATGGTCAGGAACAATATTGACTTATGGTCCCTACAGGTAGGCACAAATCTTATTTGGACACGTGCATAATATCAAAATTGCATTATTCAGCCTAAATCCATATGTATGCAGGGAACAGGTAAATTTTTAGGCATGGTAGCATAAGCCTATATATTGCAAAATAAGCATAATGCCTGGATTAGTCTACGCCTGAAAGTTGGCGCAACAATTACTGAAACCATTAAACAATTTAAGTACTGAAAACATGGCGTTGAACAATTTAAAATTATTTGAACTGTTTAGAAAGTCAACCACACCAAAGTTTTTCACGGAAGTGATAATTCTTCCTGAGAAGTTGACATTGATCAGCAAATGGGGCTGCGATGGATCATCCGGACAAAGCGTTTATAAGCAAAGGATATCTTCCGATGACGCTACAATATCGGACGGAAATATGTTTATGGTATCTGTTGTTCCTTTGCGGCTAAAATCGTATGATTCCCTACACTGGAAAAATCCACGTCCGTCATCAGTGCATTATTGCCGACCAATAATGTTTCAGTTTGCAAGGGAATCGGCAGAACTCATAAGGACTACGGTGAAGGACATTGAAGAACAAATAAGCAAGATTAAGCCTACAAAGCTGCAAATTGGAGAAGGAAAATATATTGAATGCAATTACGAGTTCCACCTGACCATGGTTGACGGAAAAGTCGTAAACGAACTGACAGGAACAACCTCAACAATGTCATGCCCGATTTGCAAAAAGAGCCAGAAGAACTTTTTTCAATTCAATTCAATTTATTTCATATATAATATGTTACATCTCAATTTTATATAATTAGTTGTAAAGAGTTTAAGATTAGTATCTTTTTCTGCTTAATTATAATATATTTCAATTAGTTATCATATACATATGTATAGACAGAATTATATTGGAGGTACAAATTTAGCAAAAACCTATTTAAACCCCTTTTTTCGTTTTATTTTTATATTTTTTTTATCGATTTTATATTATTATTTGTCAGAAGATCTTTGGTAATTTAAACGATTCTACAAATGAGGAGAATTACGAATATGGAATGTCACCATTGCACGCAAGGATAAGGTGTATGGAATTCTTGCTAAAACTGGTATATACCCTACCACAAGAGGAGGAAAACTTCGATGAAAATACATCAATAAAGGATAAGGAAAAGATCAGAAAGAAGCAAATACAGGATGCTTTTTTTAAACAAGTTGGACTAAAAGTAGACTGTCCCAAGCACGGATACGGTAACTCAAACGATGGAAACACTTCTAGGAGATTTTTTGAAAATGATGAGGCAGTAACTAGAATCATTGGAATTGACAATCAAATCGTGAAAAGATTGGGAACGATCTTGGATGTTTTAAACTGCAAAGAAAATGTCAATTCTACAAAATATGGAGAATATGCGTCGAAAACTGCATCATTTTTAGCAGAAATGTATCCACAGAAGAAATTGACCCCGACCGTCCATAAAATATTGGCGCATGGCAAAGATATAATTGAGTACCAGTCTTTGCCAATTGGAGAGCTTTCTGAAGAAGCACAGGAGTCTCTTAACAAATTTTATAAAAAATATAGAATGTAGAACACATTTAAAGCATCAAGGGTAAGGCAAAATAAGGACCTCTTCAACATGTTGGCAGCATCTTCCGATCCACTTATTTCTTCCCTGCGGCATGTGAAGTCACGAATAGAGTTACAAAATAATTATAGTTTAGAAATGGTTAGTCTTTTAGATATACCTTCTCTTACGAATTGTGATGAATATTTTACAGAAAATTGAAAAAATAAATTTAAAAAAAAAAAAATAATTTTTTTTTAATTTGTTGGGTAATAATTTAAAACATAAAACCCTTAAGAAAAAAAATAAAAACAATCTAAAAATGTAAAAATAATTTTTTTTAGTTACCATAAAATGGATTTTTCTACTAATTTTAACTTTGATAACCCATAAGTAGGCCCCTACAAAGCGTAGCACCCTTTCCAAACGCTCATTTCATAGGCTGAACAGTTATCTATCATATGCTGTTTAAACTGTTCAATTATCTTATTCAGTTCAAAAGATATGATTTTTGCAACGAAAAAACTCAAATGGCGCCACTGTGCGGCGGTTCAGCAAAAAGTGGCCGGTAGTGGATCACCTGACAAAAGAAATAATTATTTAAAATGAAAAAATTATCTATTACAATTAGTTATTACATATTTGGAATATATGTATGTATTTGTCATTAATATAAATATATTTTAACCCGACTTCAAAAAAGATGGAGGGTTTCAATTCGGTTGTATGTTGCCTTTTTAATGTTTGTAACCGCATAACTCCGTCATTTGTGAACCGATTTTTTTGCATTTTAATAGGGCGGTCAACAGATTATAATTACAAAAAATTTTGGAAATCAGACCCACAATTTGTCTGTCCGGAAATTTTATTTTTGAGCTGCTACATAATTTGTAGCAAATATGAACAAATTTGAGGAATTTTTGGAGGTTGCACATTTGGTTTTTTCAAAATTTTTGCATTTTTTTTTAATTTTTGACGGTTTTCAATGATGTTTTAATTCTCTACTGGTTGCAACCCATAAACAGATATTTTATGCTTTTATAAACTTTTAGGAAATTTCTCATTTTTATTAAATTTGTTTAATACCTTCGCGAATTGCGCATTTTAGGTAACTCAAATTCTAATAAGCTGATTATGGGATTAATGATCTCACAAACATTATTTATCCAGTTTGTTTATTTAGATTACCTCTCGATCGAATTTATTTCCATGTTATTGTGATTGGTTTCTTCCAATTACAGTTACATAAGATTGTGCGTTGGAAATATAACAAAATGCTTGTAATGTAAATGTAATTAGCGTACTGTAGACTATTATTGAATTTTAAGTTATTTAAAAAAAAAAGTATTTTACTTTTATTAGACACTAATGTCAACATGCACAAATTATAATAACAAAAATGTTATTAATTAAAAATTAAATATGTAACTATTTTTGATCTTATAATAGCTTATATAAATATGCAACATTGGCTAAAAAAATGAGTGTTCAAATGCCTTTCGGACTGGCGGCGACTTCAACGCAAAATTTAAATTCGGCGGCGGTTTAGAGGCGACTTTAAGCTGCACGACCTGGGAGTGTGTCTGATAATTGTGTGGCTGTCAAAAATTTCTACGCTAATGTCAAAATTTATACTAGCCCTCTGGGCTAGAGAAATTTAATTCACCTCAACAGTGTCAAAACTTTACTTTCATGACTACTTTGCTACCGTTTCACGCACGCCCTTTAAAATAAATTTTGCATTCGTTATACAGTCGTAAAAAACATTTCAATTTCTTTACACTATTTATTTTCATTTCCCTACAATATGATGTATTCATCTAGCTGAATATACTCTTGGGCAACAACGAGAATAGCCAAAAATTATTTTCTTTTTAACAGCAGCATTAGCATGCAGTTGAATAACTGCTGTTTTAAACAATAAAATCTTACTTTTGTTTGCCGTTTAACAAATTGTTTGTATATTCAGCTAGCTAAATGCTCTTAGAACGATAACTTATATGTTTAGTCTTATTTTATTTTTAATTTGAATTTACTTAATTTTGAATTTGTATACCTGTATTCATAAAAATATTTTCAATTTAATAAAGGTTTACAAAACAAATATTCTATGAACATTTTCCTTAAAAAACGTTTGTTAAATTTAATAATCAATTTTGAATACGGGTGTTATACTTTAACTAAATTTTATATTTGTTTAAAAAAAATATTTTCTTTGCTTTCTATTATTTCTTATGCCATTTTTATTCAGGTAGCTGACTACCTTTTTAAAAAATATTTAATCTATTAAATCGTATTTGCTTTAATCGTCCACTTTTTAACTTTATTAGCATTAAGTTTTATTTACCTCTCTGAATTCAGTACACGATAGGAACTAGTTTCTATCTTGGGTTTTTTTCTATAAATAATTCAAGGATTTTAAACTAATAGCCAATTTACACTACAACGAAATCTAGTACTTTCGAGATTTCGAGCCAAATCGAGGTGTTTTTGGCTAGATTTCCCGTACAAAACAAAATCTACTCCGTAACTAGATTTTGACGAAATCTAGTAGTACTTATTGATGCAACTATGTTTTTTCCCATATAGCACTAAAAACTACTTCCCTGCACAAGAAAAAAATCACATTTTAACAAAAAACAAAACAAAAACAATAATAGCTGCTTGTTAAAATTGTTCAAAAAAATTCAAAAATTTTGTAAAATAGTAAAAAAACTGCAAATGACAAATAATATTGATAAAATAAATGAAGTTGATTATAAAGAAAATGTAATGAAAATTTTTAAATGCCTATATCTTTATATGTAAGTATGTGTTACACAAAAAACTTTCAGTAGGCGGTTTTTGTTGTGAAAACCAAATCTCGCTTATGTCAAAAAAGTATAATGTAAACGAACTAGATTTGGAGGAAGATTTCAAATGAAATCTACTATATTTCGATGTAATGTAAATGCCCTATAAGCAAAATGAATTGGTAGTTTTTAACAAATATTAAACACATGTTTCTTGCATTATTAATAAAGATTTAACAATTAATTACTCAGGTATCTGAATATTCTTTAAGCCATCATCTTATAACAAAATACATTATTTTTTAATTTTAAAATTTATTTTACAATTTTCTTTAACTTCAACCTACGTTATTGTTATGAACTTCTCAGTCTACTCTCGTATTAATTTTATTGTTTTTTACGTATTCGCATTTAAATTTTAAAGGCTGTTGTTTATTTAAATCTTTTCATTCTTATGTATTTTTGATTATTATTTTTATATCTTCAGTTGATTAAGTCTATAAAAAGTTTATAAAATCGTTGTTTAAAATTGTAAAAGTTGTAATAAAAGATTTAAATTATTTGGCAGGGTTTGATCTTAAACCAAAACGACGAAGTGGCTGTTGCCATTATATTGGATGATTTTCAAGTAAAAAGTTAACTACATTTAATTCGTGTCTAGCATTTGTATATAAATATTTAATTGATTGTAAAAAATTGACTTTTACTAATTCTACAATTTGTTTAAAAAAAAAATTTGCCTTCGTTTATCTGTATTCCAAAGGTATTAGCTATTTGTGTACTTTGAGAAATTAATCAAGTTTAAGTTAAAACTCATCACTAGCGAGTTTAGTATAACATCGATGTCAAATTTGCGGTTCTAAGTGACTTGCGGAGCGAAAATAATTTAAAATATTGCAAATTTTTTATTCGTTTTACTCCGAAATTAAATGACATGTTCGACCAGATGAATGGTTTTTAATGTGTCTTCTTCAATTTGCAACAAAAGGATAAGGATGGGAAATTTTGTTTTTGCGTCACCTTTAAGACTTTTATGGATATCATTTACTAATTCATATTATTATAGGCGATGAAACACAAAATTTTTATTTCGTGTTTTTCAGTCTTTTCGTAAGAACTTAACAATTTTTTCAGTGATTAAAAATATTCCTGTCACTGAAGCAAATTTCAGTAAGTTTTAAAAGAAAAAAAAAAACCGAAATGGTGTGAGCATTGGTAAGGCGATATTTAAGGTGACTATTATCCCATTCCTGCTTTAAGAGTGTTTTAATACCCCAATAAAATAAGACAGTTAACAAATTCTAGCAGAGTTCTTCTAAGAGATCATTTGTGCAACCTGTAAACAATGCAAAAATAGTATACAGCATCTTATTAGCGATTTGAAAGCGCCACACGGTGTATAATAACGTTGGGTATTTAAATACCCAACAGTCCATAATGGGTTTCAAATATGAATTTTTTCCATATCGCAATATTTTGGCGTAGATTAAAGAAAAAAATAATTTTTTCGTAATTAAAAGAAAATTTATACTTTTAAAATTTACTTGAAGAAAATTAAAAGTTTTTGCTATTTCAAAATCATGGGGTCCAAACCTATTGTGGTAATCCTAAATGAAAATTCGCCTGGCACATCCAGCATTCTTATCATAGAAAAATTTTGCATTCAAAAAAAAAAAAAAATATAATTTGACTTAAGAAAAAGCAACTTTTTTGCTCTTCACTCATTTCTCTGCAACTTAAAATTTTGCACTAAATTTACAAACGAATAACTTTTTTTTTCATGATTAAAGCCATGAGATATTCCGTTATTGACAAGTTGTTTAATTTCCTTTCTTATGCATATCATAACAAGAATCAAAAATTATGCTCATACAAAATTACATTTATCAAATTTTAGTGAGAGTCTATTTATATGCAGCTTTTTTGATTGCAAGTACAAGTTTTGCACAATTTGAATTTATTTATTTATTTATTTATCCATTTATTTACGTAATATTAAGCCATTAAGGCCAAAAATCAATATTACAAGTAATTAATGCTTAAGATACATGTATAAAATATTCATTAATCTATAGTTATAATTCATAATTAAAACTAACAAAATGAAAAATAAAAAATAATAATATACCATCACTTTAGAATTGAGTGCATGTTTTTATATTCATTCTTCGTTTAGTGATAGTGAAAAAATTTCCAATATCGCAAATATTTTTTTAGTGGTAGTTAAAAAAAATAGCAATCATAACTAACGCTGGTAAAAAAAGAGTTCAAAGTAATTTTTTGCAGTCTTATTTAGTGATAGTGCAATGCTGATTTAAATCAATATTAAGTAAACTACCCCCAACTTTGTTTCTTATAAGGTATTGCTACCACACTGTGTACAGCGATGGCGTGTGGGTAGTCTTGCGATTAAATATATACTCTTCGCTCTTTTGTGCAGCCAAGACATTCACAAGGATACGTACGAACCCAATTATTCTGCAAGATGAGAAAGCATCAATTTCGGTTAGATCTCGCAGAATCTTCATTAGTTACATTACTTAATCTAAACTCGTGGTATATGAGACTATAATGCCCTATGATTAGGCCAGTAAGTGTTTTGATTTACTTTTTGCAAGAAGAAGTACATACTAGATTACCACTGAATAAAGTTAAATTTGCTTTGGTTTGTTAAAATCAAGAAATATTAGCCTATCTTCTTAATCGCTGGAACAAGGGTTCCATGTATATTGATAATATTCTTATGCGAGAAGAAGGTCTTTGTTTCTAGCGCTGGATGCCGCTAGCTTCTAAGCTTCTTTCTTCATGGTGTTCGGTCCAGTTTTAAATATTTTTCATCCAAGAAAGTTCTTTTCTTCCGCTTGTATGTCTTCCTTCAATTGTTTCTTTGATTATTTATTGCAGACATTGGTTTTTAATATTTCTTACGATATGCCCCAGATATGACACTTTTCGAGTTTGTACCGTTTAAGTCAGTGTTCGATCCGCATTCATTCTCCTCAACATATCATAATTTTAGCTCGATCTGTCGAGGGTATCTTTAGTATTCTTCGATAAGATCACATTTCAAACGACTCAAGATTTTTCTCATCATTCGCTTTTATTGCCCAACACTCTGCAGCAAATAATAGGACAAGCCATATAAATCATTCAATAAATCTGGTTTTTGCTTATATAACGATATCGTGTCCTCTTAATATTTTGTAGTATTCGTAAAAGGCAAGGTGATGTTGTTGTATAATTTATTTCTGCAGATTATCATGTATTTCGTCTTCTTTGTGTTAATTTTTAAATCATATGATTCGCTTAGATATATAAGATTGTCAATAAGTTTCTGCAGACCAGATAAACTGCTAACCAATTTTGTTCTGTCTTCCGCATATCATATGTTGTTAATGAACCTTCTCTGTATAAGCCTATTCTCTCTTTTTCAGTGGCTTCCATAAATATCCGCAGGGAGTATACAATATATTGAAAAGTAGCGGTGAGAGTATGCAACCCCTGAAATTTAAAATTCTTTGGTCAGTTCACCATTTAAATCAATGTATGCGAGTTGATTCCAGTATTAAATTGTTATACAACGCATTTCCTTACCATCCATTCCGATTGATGTTAGAATCTCCATTAGCTTACCGTGAAGAACAATATGAATGCTTTTTCATAATCAATCAAACACAGAAAAATTTCTTTTTGTACGTCCGGGTATTTCTGTATTAATATTTGTACGTTAAATAGTGCTGCCCGAGTGTCTATACCTTCCTTGAAGCCAAATTGTGATGTTCCCATAGATGTCTTACATTTAGGGTATATTCGCCTATGAATTATTCGTAGGATTATTCGTATTACTCGTAGGATTATTTTTAGTATATGACTCATAATTAGGGTATTCATTTAATCGGGCCTTTGATTTAATCGGCTAATCACTCGGTTAATTAACCGAGGTTTTGGTTTATACGGTTAATAAGCGGTCAATTCTGTTAATGATCCGTTAACCGATAAATAAAGACTTTTTATAAATTAAGTAATTTCAATAAATAAAAATGCATACATAATATTTTTATTATTTGGATTTTATTAGTATAAAACAATAACATAAGAGACATAACAATTCTTGAACTAAAACGAGGAATCAATAAATAATTCATAAATATGTAACACATATGTTTTAATTAATACATATATAATCTATTAATTAAAAAATAAACTGTGAGGTCATTTTATTAATTATTTCAATAGTTTAAGGATATCTTATAAAATAATCTTTTAGTTAAATAATTCGGTTTAAATCTTTAGGATTTAAGCGATTCTTCACTTTAGATTTGATATAACTTGACTTGGAAAGACCTTTCATTTATCATAAATGTTGTAAAAGTCGAAAGCAACCATAATGCAGAATATCAAATTTCTAAGTCCTTTTCCTAGATTTCTCTTAACGTATAAAATCTTCCATTATGTCATTTGTGTCCTGTTTTTTAACTCTTCTACTTTTTTCAATTAATTCTGTTGAAAGATTGATATGAGAAGATTTGAGAAGAACCAAATAACTAAACGCATACATGTAAAAAGTACGTGAAACAAAAAACCGTTGACTGCAAACACTTGTTTAAAATGAAGATCACTGAACACCTTCTTTGTTTGTATGAACAAATATTTTCTATACACTTACCTTTGGTATATGAGACAAAACAAATAATTAAAAACACAAAAAAATATGTTTTAATAATTAAAAAAAAATTTAAAATCTTGTTACATTGATTAATCGGTTAATCGACTGACATTAACCGCTTTAATCGTTAATCGAAAATAGCCAATTTAAAATTAACCGCTCAGTTAATCGTATAGTAATTAATCGGTTAACCGAATTAATAACCTACTCCTAATACTTATTAGCCTATAATCTTCGCATTTTTTTGCATTGTTCTCTTTTGGTATGGTGTTATTATATCGATGTATCGAACGTATTACGCTGAAAGAAGCACCAAATTTAAAAACGTAATATACCTATGTCAATACATATTTACATACATATGTACAAACATATGACATGTAATTCCATTCTAACTTTTTATTGTTACTTTTAATTTCAAATTTACTGTTTGTCTCTCGATTTCGAACGAAACTTTCATTAGCTTAACTTTTATTTAAAAAAAAAATAATTTTAGTATTTAGTTTTGAAGGTAAGTTATGCGAACGAAGTTTTCGTTCAATAAAAAAAGTAAAGAATACAAACAAGTTTTTATTTACTCGCCATATGAAATCTAAAAAAAAAAAATTCATTGGGATTATATAATGCCGGATTATATACTGCCGGTAAACGAATCTTGTGACCCATACTATACAAGTAAACTGGGCAATATTTTATTTTTAATGTTTAAGAACATGCTCATATAAAATTAAAACAAAATATTTTTTTTGTTATTAACATTCCAACTTTCACGAGTCTATTGCTGCTAATACGCCATAATTAAGGCGATTCTTTGCATAATTCTAGGAACACTTTCCAGAATATTTTTTTTTTGTTGTCATCTCTTATAAAACCGAGACAAAACTGTGTAATCTATGAAAATGTACAATGGATAAGCGCCGTTATTTTCTTTATATTAATTAAAAAACATATGATGCAATTCTTAAAAAACAACAGTATTGTAAGCAGTTGAGCAACGGTTAAAATGTTTAATGTTATTATAAAGAGATCTTAAAAATATCGAATTCGATAGTCGTAGATAAATATCGATGTATCGATACATGGGTATTTTTAATATCGGCGGTATATATCGATTATTATTTTATTTTATATCGATATTTTGATATATCGATATTTATTGCCATTCCTAATACATATCGCACTGTTTCCTCTAAAGTGGGTTAACTCAATATATTTAAATTTTCACTTTTTGCAAGAAATCGATGTATAGTGTCCATATATACCCACTGTAAATATCTTATATCATTTTCTTTAGCATTTTGTCAAAAAAAAAAAAATGCAATTGTACCCCCTTTGTGATATAAGACTGCATATAAAAAGAAAACAGTTTTTTGTCTCTACCGAAAATTTGTAAATTTTGAGTTGACGCTCTTAAGAGGAAGCCATGCGATATATCATATAAAATTTAAAGAAATTATGCAGAAAAAAGGGGAAACAAGTGGAACGGTTCACTGTCATAACCTAAGCATCTTTCTCCTGTTCTAAGTCAAAAGCCTCTGTTGTTCGCATGTAAAAATCAATAGGCCCAAATTGGAAGATATGGATGTGGACGATATGTGGTTTCAACAGGACGGTGCCAATTGCCACACAGCTCGCGAAACAATGGCTCTTTTGCGCGACAAATTCAATGACCGTGTTGTCTTACGTCGTGGCGATGTTAATTGGCCGCCAAGATCATTGGATTTAACACCGTTGGACTTCTTTCTTTGGAATTATTTGAAAGATTAACGGCATAGAACCTCAATTATGCCTCAGCGTCATCGAAAATTTGGACCATCGAATGGAGTTGAGCCGCCATTTGGCCAATATTTTGTTCCATACATAATTGACCATACCAATATTATCACATAAAGAAATGACAATAATTTCCGTAATAATTTGTGTTTAATTCAAAATCAACATCGGCCCTAAAAATTTAACCACCCTTTAGAAGGGTATCTGAAACTTCAAGTCTCTGCCTTGGTGTTATCTATGTATATTAAAATAACATTTCAAATTGAAAAAGGCCTGGTCAGAGTGTTGAGTAAGACAAAGGGATAATGATGCATTTTTGTCGGGTGTAACTTGTGTTTTGTTCTCGACAAAAAACAAATAGCATTATTACAGGGTTAGCAAGACATTTTATACATGCAGCTTTTCAGAAGAAAACACCATAAAATTTGTATCGGCGCTAGATGAATTGGTAGACCGAATTGGTCCATTTTTCTACCCAGCTATTCTTGTACAAAACAAGTACTTATACTAAATAATGTTGCCTTAGCTCATCCTGAATCGTTGTTATAGTCCGCAGGGTCTTATAATGATTCATCTAATTTTCAGTGCCAAGCGAATCTGTCGTCCAAACATTAATTTTACCAAAATTCTTCTTCCTAAGTCTTTTACAAAATAAATATTTTATATTTAATAGTTTAATGTTTATTTTTTTAACTTTCCACAGAATTGTCACCTATTGACATACACACTTATGTACATATGCATGTCAACAGTTTTAATTTCCATAAATTGTTTTAACATATGAATAACTTAAATGTTAAAGTTTGTATACATATAAATTTTTTTCTACAATATTAGAATAACAAATTTTTACAAACCTCCCCAGATAACATTTATTAAGTAATTCCACGCAACATTAAATCTGACCAAGAAATAACTCTATGAAGAAGAGAAAAATTAAATTATACATAAATATTTTTCATACACTTGGTTGGCTCAGCAAAAATTGCATTTTATTTCATTTTGTCAATTAATCAACGTAAAATGAAATAAATTGCATACATTATTTAAAAATTCTACACACAAACAGAAAGAGAAAATAGAAAAAAAGTTATCCTTAATTCATTTGCATAGTTTATCCTTTCTTTTTCTAATTAACCCAATTATTTAATGAACAATCACTATAATTGTATATAGAGTACGAAACAAAATGACGAAAACTTTTGTGAAATAAAATTGAATCAATAGAAAATAAACTGAAACGGAACTCTTGAAGTTTTTCGAAACTTCCAAGTACCACTTACGATGGCATACTAAAAGTATGTCCTGGTCTTGTGGTAAATAAATACTGAAGTGCATTTTTATAACAAACAACTAAATGTTTATACTATTAAGTTTAGTTAAAGGAAAAGGAAACTCTTAAAATTTTCACACTAAAGCTTTTGCTCTCTTAACATTAAATTGTTATGCTCTGAGAAAACGAGAAAGCATTATATATTGCTATCACCGCCAAACAAGGAAAGCAATATTAACAGTTAACAAAAACAAATGTTAAAGATAAAATGTTAAATAACAGCGGGTACATATCAAAAAATCTCTTCTGTAGATTTATTGTACGTACTTGCATGTGTGTGTGTGTGCGTATTTGATTTAAAATTATTTCATATTTAAAACAGTTTTATTTACATTCAATTTAATGTTTGTTTGTGTAAAATAAACCTTTACATTTCTTGTTGTTGTTACAGATGCTGCTGTAAACAATGAATGATTTTTCTTTGTTACACTCTCAACTCATTCTGTGATAAATAAAGTATGGCATACTTTGCGGAGAATGTTCTGCCAGTATTATTTCTTTCACATACTTACTGCAATATCTCTCAAGTTCAGTTAAAGTTTATGAATTATATGCTGAAGTAAAACCTACACCAATTCATTTTTTGTTAAATGTGAATTTATAAACTGCATGAGGAAAGATACATATACATACGTATGTATGTGTGATTATGTAAATCTGTTTGTGTATGTGATTTTGTATTTATGAGAGTTTATACCCTTCTCTTATTGTACTTTGTGGGTTAATGGCTTTTATGTGGTTTTCTATAAATTTTCGTAAAATACTAGAAGAACTCAAATTGTGTGTGAGTTATATTTTTTGTACATTTTCGATTTTGTTTGTTTTAACATGGTTCATGTGTAGACCGTTAATCAAATTATAAAATCATTTTTTAAATGTTTTAAAACTTTACAATACAGAGTAATGGTATTTCAGGGATACAAATGGCGTACCAAGTAAAACCTTATTATACCCATACCACAACAATGGAGAGGATATTGTGCATTTGTGCTGTGTGTAATACCTTAAAATATTGGTCATATTCCCACCTTAAAGTGTACCGAAAGTGATTCTGAGTCGATTTACCGATGTCCGTCCGGCTGGCTGGAAGTCCATGTAACCTTGTGTGCAAAGTACAGGTCGCAATTCTGAAGATAATTTGTTGAAATTTGGGACATAGGTTATAATTGGTACAAGGACCAGGCATAAGTGAGGCGAATCGGTCCATAATTTTATATAACCCCATACAAGCTTATTTCCGGAATAGGGACTTTGAGCCCCCTATCAAACAAATTTTAATGAAATTCAAAACATAGATTAATCAAATACATATTTTTCATACGTAGGTATACTCATTACATATGGGCATTTCTATGAGAATGTCAACCACGGCTAAAAAAATAAAAACCCTTGAATCCTTTTTTTTTAAATATGGTAGAAAGTTAAAAAAAAAACATTTAAACTTTACTGTGCGAAGGTTTTTATAGCTAATATAATTTTTAAAGAGCAAACAATAAAAGTTATAACTGACTTTCTCTTTGATTCATTTTTAGTAGCTGTGATCAACGATTTTTACTTTTCTGCTGATTAAATACAGATACTGGTAACATTGGAATTATACCTTAAAATTAATGTTACAACAACAACGAACAACATCCACGAGGAAAGACTAAGTCTATAGTTCGCGGCATATTTTTTGGTTTGTATTGGATGCTATTCCAATGCCACGAACGTGGTGCAAAAACGTTATCAGTCCAAGGCAAGATATTTGCTGCAAAAAGTATTAATCGCAATTTTTTTTTAAATAGGAATATAAAAATTTTATAAGCTCTTAAAAGTCGACACGAACGATATTGTAAGTAGTATAAATGCAACTAAATGTATCATCTTATTATGTTGAAATTAAGTTGAAATTTGTTCAAAACTTATATTATTGCAATCTAAATCATCTAACCAAATATTTTTGGTATCGGTCCATAATTGACCTAGCACCCATACAAATACTACTCCCGGAAAAAGCTTCAAATGTCATAACTTCCTAATTGACATAAACATTTTCGACAAAAACTTTTACGATAGATACTACCATGACAAAACGTTGTGCTGTTAGGTCCAAAATTAACCTTGGGTCCCATATAACCCCCCTTCTAAAAATCTGTGATAGGCAAACAAATCTAATATAGATGAAATTATCTGAATAATAAACGGCACAAATAACTTTTATATAACTTCTTTTATTTTTGTTTATTCATATAACTAGCTGTTTTGACCCGGCTTTGTGGGATTTTCCAAATAACGTTTAAATACTGGAGAATGTTGTTAATAATTTAACCCCAGCGCTGTCTACCGGGTAAAAAATTTATCAAGAAACCTATCTTTGTTTAACAAATATATTTTGTTTATCTCAGCCAAATCGTACCATACATTAAAAAATTTTAATGTCACGACAACAATGCCACCTTTCGTAATCAATTAGGGAAAGCTGGCTCCAGACTAGACTAATATTTTGTCTAAGTTTGGTGTCAATTAGTCCAGCGGTTCTAAATTTTGCTTGGGGCTACAAACAGTATATTAAAAACAATTTTTTTGTTTTTTTTTTGAAAACTGTAATATCTGCAAAATAATAAATTTTAAAAATGGACTAAGTCAAATACCTAATTTTTTATTTGGTTGATTTTTTTTATATACTACCTCAAACTGTTCTTTAAAAATCCTGAAACTTTGCAGGAGTTATTTTTTTTTCTTTTTTATGATATGATTTATTTTTCTTTCGCAACCTGTAAAAAAATCATCTTAAAATAAAATTTTCATATTGTAATTTTGAGTAATAAGTATTTCTTAAGTCTGACTTGTTTGATTTAAAGTGTTTTAAAAAAAGTAACGAAATTGATAAAGTTTCTTTTGTTTATTTGTTGCATTTTTTTCTCGGAGCTCAATGTGGGCACTTTCAAAGAAAAGTACACTTTTTGTCACCTTGTGTCTCCAAGAAATAAGATGAGTTTTATACATTACTAGCTGACCGCCCCGGCTTCGCTCGGAAGCAATTTACTACTCAGACATGAAAAGGAGACAGTGTGTTTAGATTGGAAAATATTAAATATTTAACGTTTCCCCTTAAATTAGCTTATGCTTAGACAAAATGAAAAGTGAATAGTACAGAAAAAACTTAAATTTTCCGAGTGTAACCAAAATTTTTTTTCTTTACAAACAATCTCTTGAAAATTTCAAAGCGAATAAAAAACCAATTATCCAAATCGCATCAGCCGTTCTCACGTGATGCGATTACATACATGGTCCGTTTAATTTGCACATATATATATATCGATATCTTAAAAAAATACGGTTTGGACTTTTTCATATAAAACGATTGTTTTTTTTTTGTGTTCTATTACTGCAACAACTTATTATTTCAATACTTTGTCTCAATTCTGTAAAAATTAATAAATGATTGAAATAATAAGTTTTTGCAGTAATAGAACACAAAATGAACCATCGTTTTATATGAAAAAGTCCAAACCGTATTTTTTTAAGATACGAGGTTGAGAAAGTAAGGCATCGATATGAAGTTTTTAGAGAAGTCGTTTTTCTCCTTGTCTCTTTTCCTATCATTAATGCCTGGCTTTAATTAAAATAATATGAATGTTGAAGCATAATTCAATGTTAATCCAATATTTACAATTAAAACGGCACTTTTTACCTTTTTTAAAGCCTGGTTCGTTTATAAGCTTATCGATATGAGTATTTCTTCAATTTAACATCCTCTCCTTCGCTAGATGAAGAAAAAGTTTTTATTTTAATATACAGGAATGCCGCCATGACAGGAACGGTAGGAAAATAGGCAATGAACAACGACATTGCTAAAATAATGTATAAAACTCATTTTATTTCTTGGAGACGTAAAGTGACAAAAAGTGTTATTTTCTTTGAAAGTACCCACATTGAGCTCCAAGAAAAAAATTCAACAAAAAAAACAAAAGAAACTTTATCAATTTCGTTACTTTTTTTAAAACGACTTAAATCAAACAAATCAGACTTAATAAATACATATTACTCAATATTACAATATGAAAATTTTATTTTAAGATGATTTTTTTACAGAAAAAAGTCATATCTTAAAAAAAACGCCTCCTTCAAAGTTTCAGGATTTTTAAAGAACAGTTTGAGTTAGTATAAAAAAAATCAGACAAATTAAAAATTATGTTTTTAACTGACATTTAAAAAAAAAAATTTTTAAGATATTGTTTGTAGCCCCAAGTATTCTCATTAAAATGACATACAAATCATCTTCGTATGTGCAGTAGTTTTTGAGATATTGAAAAAATAAACTCAACGTATTCGGCTAATTTGGCGAAAACTTTTGCAAAAAAAAAATTTTTTTTCGTTAATATATGTTCCTTAGAGGATAGAAGAAACCTTCTCACCAAATTTCGTTCAAATCGAAAGGGGTCGGGTCCCACTCTTGGTCGATTTGACATGGAATTACCCATAGATGTAGAGAAAAGTATTAAATAAACTGTTTGAATTATTCGGGTTACTTGATCATATTAAAACTCTTATTCGATTTAATTGGGCAAAGTTAAAGTATAAAAATCGCTTAATTCATGATTCGAACAAAACAAAAATTCAAATAATTGGATACTCTAATGATACCTACAAATATAGATTGTAATAAACTTCGAACATATTTTTATTATGTGCATGATTTTCACAGATCTATCGTATTTTCATGGCTGTGGAGTCGTCAGAAAAGGTACTAAAGCCGACTCCGACTCCAAACGCTAAAATTTTTTTAGTGCGACTCCGACTCCAACTTCTCTCTACTTTAACCTTGATTCTAAATGTATATGATACTGGTCCTTATGGGACTTTAAACTCTTTTTATACCATCCACCACTCTCGGTGAATGAGGGTATTCTAAATTTGCCATTCCGTGTGAAACTTTTTTATTATAATAAAAAAGTCATAGTTTAATTTTAAAAATGAACGGGTTTAATTTTAAACTATTTTGGACTTAAATTTAATTTAAATTCTGATATAGTATAAATGTAAAACCAAAAATGATATTGTGCGATTTTTTTAATGACCACTTGGAATAGAAATGACACCAAAAATTTTAACTTCAACAAGATATTGTACCCACTTATTGATGATCTTCAAGCCCTTGAAAAAATTGGTGTAAGAGTAAGTGATAGATATTTAAAAGGTACTGTAGTTTCAGTTGCTCAGTTGGCTTTGTTGCATTCTTTAGGGCTTTGCACTATTGCAGATTTTACAAAATACATCGAGATGAAGCTCAATATAGATTCATGCAGACAGAAAATCTCTTAAGAACACAATCAGAATATGATGAACTATAGTCTTTAAGTCTTTTAGTCTATGGATTTTAATCTAAAGCTTACAAAAGGAATTAAACATCCATGCGAGTTTAATAAGTTAGCATACTACAATGTCTTTGAAGGATGTAATGTAGATGCAATGCACGATATTAAAGAAGAAGCAGTGCCTTTCATCTTAAAACACTTTTTTAAAAAAGTTATTGAAAAGCGATACTTATCGATACCCGAAATTAACGCCAAAATTGCAAATTTTAATTATGAATATTTACATAGCGCTTGCAAACCTCCTACTATAACCGTTGATAAGAAATGTAGAATTTTTAATGGGCTTACGGCTTCTCAAAATTTGTGCCTCATACTACAATTTCCTTTAATTTTTCATAACATGTATAATAATTTGCCTCATTTGTGGAACGGGATGCTTTCACTCATAAGGTTCGTGAATATAACCATGACCACTTCCATTGAAAGCAAATATTTAGATGACCTAAAAAATGAAATTCAAATTCATCTGAAAAGTATTGTTGAAGATTATAAACAAACTCTTTTGCCAAAGCATCACTTCATAATTCATTACCCATCAGTCATGAAAAAATTGGGACCACTGATTCATTCGTGGGCAATGAGATATGAGGCTAAACATCGTGAATTCATTAAAAATGTACCAGTTATAAATAATTATAAAAATTTACTTGGAGAAAAATTATTACTTGGACCGCTTTTATACTCCATTTACGCCAATGATCTCCTGTTGCAGGTAACACATTGTAAAATACAAATGTACGCTGATGATGTCCAATTGTATACAAGTTGCAGCAAATCAGATGTGTCTAACTGTGTTGAGCTAATAAACCAAGATTTACAAAGAATATTTTTATGGGCATCTGCAAATGGTTTAAGCCTTAACCCAAGAAAATCAGTGCGCTTAGTAATTGGATCACCAAGGACTAATATTCTGACTATTCCACCACTACATTTGAATAATGCGCCGATTAATGTTGTAGAAAATGCAAAAAACCTTGGGGTTATATTTAACAGTGAGCTAAGCTGGTCAGATCACATCAGAGCAAACTGCCGGAAAACATTTTATATATTGCGAAATCTATGGAAATCGCAGTATTTTACGCCATTACACATCCGAATGCTGCTTGCAAAAACTTATCTGTTACCAACCCTCTTATATGTCTGTGAGTTATTTGCAAGTTGTGATGCTGAAAGTAGGCGAAAACTGAATGTGACATATAATAATGTTGCTAGATATGTATTTGGCGTGAAAAAGAACAATAGCATCTCACAATTTGCTAAGAAAATATATAATGTTACCCTAGATAATTTATTAAAATGCCGAACACTTATCTTCTTGCACAAAATTATCTATGACAGACAACCAAATTATCTATTCAGAAGATTAATATTTTCTAGATCCAACAGAGGTCAAAAGATCAACAATATAAAGAGCTATCTCATCGCAGCAATTTTTCATAAATTCTATTCGCTTATGGAGCCAACTACCCTCTTATATTCAAATTATACGCAATGCAAGTCATTTTAAAACTGCCATATTTGAACAATTTCGTGACTAATAAATTTTTTTTTTTTTTTTTTTTTTTTTCGTTATGTATTTATTGAATCTTCATATATTTAATATGAACTAACAATAATTTATCAAATCTTAACCTAATACTTTATTTATGTCCTGCCAGTGCCAGACAAAAATTTTCTTCATCACGGGTTCTGTTCACTTATATAGGTGTTTATCTCTCATCTAGTTGGGTAAGTGCTGCAGTGTCTCTTCTCCTTAAGCGAGTGTGGCCGCCATGATTTAAAATATTTCGAGCTAAAGGATTTGGGTGTTGTTCAAGTCTTTTTAAATATTTTACTGCATATTTTGTAATCATAGTTTTTACTAATGGCACGTTGAGATCCTTATGAATGTTTGAGTTTTTAACATACCAGGGGGCGGCTGTGATTATACGAAGAAGTTTATTTTGGCGCCTTTGAATTTTTTCGATATTAGAGGCCGAGGCAGTGCCCCATAGTTGAATACCGTAGCACCAGATAGGCTTTAAGATAGAGTTGTAAAGTAGAAGCTTGCAATCGAGTCTAAGAACAGAATTTCTTCCAATAAGATGGCTTTTAGTTTCATTTGAGTTAATTTTGCCTCTATATGGCATTTCCACGTTAATCGCCGATCCAGATGTATACCGAGATATTTTACATGCGAATGTTGAGGAATAATTTGATTATTGATTGTAATAGGGGGGCAAGATTCCCGGCGCAGGGTGAATGTTATATGTACGCATTTTTGCTCATTGACCATTATCCTCCATTGTCTTAGCCATATTTCTAGTTGAAATATATGATGCTGTAGGTAACGAGATGCTTCATAACGGTTTTCGTGGAGGCTTAGAAAAGCTGTGTCGTCTGCAAATGTTGAAGTTTGGGTGTAGTTGTTTGTTGGCATGTCCGAAGTATAAATTAAGTATAATAGAGGGCCCAGGATGCTGCCCTGTGGGACTCCAGCGCCAATCGGCTGAGGTGAACTTAAGAAATTTCCTTCTTTAATAATAAATTGACGACCGACTAAGTAGCTTTCTAACAGTTTGTGTGTGTTTGCTGGTAAATTTTGCTTCAATTTGTGTAATAAGCCTTCATGCCAGACTTTGTCAAAAGCTTGCGAAACATCGATGAAGAGTGCTGAGCAATATTTTTTTTCTTCAAATGTTTTTCTTATGACATTTACTATTCGATGAGTTTGTTCAATTGTGCTGTGTTTTCTTCTAAATCCGAATTGATGGTTTGGAATACATCTATTTTCACTTAAAATCGGTGTTAATTTTGAAACTAATAATTTCTCAAATAGCTTTGACATATTTGATAATAAGCTAATAGGCCTATAAGACTCAACTTTCGTATGATCTTTACCTGGCTTTGGTATCATGGTAACTAAGGAAACCTTCCATTTTTGAGGAAAGTATTCAAGGCGTAAAATAGCATTAAAGATAAAAAGAATAATTTTCTTTGCTACGCGAGGTAGCTCTAATAGCATTTTATTGCTGATCTTATCAATGCCAGGTGCCTTCTTAGTGTTTAAGTCACATATAACCTTTTCGATTTCTCTCATCTCAAATCTTAGGGGAATAGCTGCTCTAGCAGTAACAGGTGGTAAATCGACCGCAATATTGTGAGATATATTAGGTGTAAATACGTTTTTCAAGTGACTTACAAACAGATTTCTTTTTTCAACATCATTTCTTGCCCAACTTCCATTCAAGTTTCTTAATGGTGGTTTAGAGACAACTGGCCTTTTGAGGTTTCTAGCTGCACGCCATAATGAGTAGTCCGATTGTGGAGTTGCATCAAGTTCCTTAAGATATTTTTCCAGAGAAGCCGTTTTCTGAGTCTGCAATAACTTTCTTAATCTTTTTGTACACTCTTTTAGCAAGTTCTTAAGTTGAGGAGATCTGTGCAATTGCCACTCTCTTCGTGCCCTCCTTTTTTCAGACAAGAGACGCTCGACATCTGTGGAATATATTTTAATAGTTTTTGTTTTTTTGGGGGCAATATTGGAATGTTGAACAGCTAGTTTCAGAAAACTGTCAAAATTATCAATAGAGCGATCTACATACTCCGGTGTACTGAGCGGAATATTTTCTGTGCAATGGGCACTGAGATATTTTTTATATTTTAACCAATTTATTTGTGTGGCTGACGTGGCTAGGTAACCAGTCGGAGATACAATTCTATTGGGGTTCATTATAGTAACAATTGTAGGTGTGTGGTCGGAAGATAATTCTAGGGAAGCTTCAACGTGAATCGTTTCTGTGGGGATGTTTTTAACCACGCCAAAATCGATGACATCTGGAATTTTTTGCGGGTCAGCAGGCCAATATGTTGGTTGGCCGCTCGCGACAACATTTAAATTCATTTTAGAGATTGTATTAAACAAAACACGACCCTTTGGTGTTATTAGTCGTGACCCCCAGAAGGTATGTTTAGCGTTATAATCGCCAGCGGCCAGGAAACAGGGTCCTAGTGATTTATAATATTCACAATATTGGCTTTCTGATATTGAAAATCTAGGTGGAGAGTATAAAGATGAGATTACAATGCTACGATTCAGCTCTTCAACACAAATGTTCGTTGCTTGGAGATAATCCTCACGATGATCACACATTAGGTAGTGTTTGACTCGATTTTTTATCAAAATGGCAGAACCACCACAAGCTCTATCTCGAGGGTCCTTGGTATCATATGGTATATAACCATTGATGTTAAACGTATTTCTTGAGGTCAAATGAGTTTCAGAAACCATCATGACATCAATTTGTTTATTTTTAAGAAAGTATTCTAATTCATTTTTATGTTGGCGGATGCCGTTCGCGTTCCAAAAACAGATTTTTAAACAGTTCATGGCTTGTTAAGTACAGATTGCAATAACATCGATTGCAGTCTAAGAATTTCCTGCATCATATTACCCATTGTGTTCGTAAAATTAGTTACTGTTTGCACTAATGTTTCCATGGTTTTTTCTAGACGACTTAAATTTGAAACTGGAGTTTCATCATTACTTGGCGCAGCACCTTGCGTTGGCGCATGGTTTGATTTTACGACGTTAGCATAAGAGGTTCTGTTATTACTAGGCTGCGGGGCCTGAATGTCACCAGTGCTTACTTGATTTGTTACCTGCATTTGAGGGGGATTAGTTTTCGGTCCAACTGACTGCTTGACGATGGTATATACAGGGCATCCTCTATAATTGGCAGTGTGATTACCGCCACAGTTGCTACATTTTTTTACGTTGGGGTCGGTTTTAGACTTATCGCAAAGATCTGTACCATGTAATTCACCACATACTACGCAAACAGGGGGTAAATAGCAATATGCCTTAGTATGACCATATTCTTGACAGTTTAAACACTGAACGGGACCATTTCTTTTGTGTGGCTCTTCTATAGTTACTCTTCTATAGAGAATATATTTCATATTGTAAATAGGGTGCGTTTCATTTTTTTTAAGCTTTACGTCGCCGGGTTCAAACTCCACTCGAAAAAGTGGTTGGGGGTTTTTTTCTCTATTTTTTATATTTACTACATGTTTTATTTTGAAGCCTTTTTCTTCGAGGAATGTTTTTACCTCTTCTGGGTCCACACATGAGTCAATTCCCTTAATCACTACCTGGAGACCTTTACTGCTTTTCAGTTGGTATGTATAAAAGTTTTTTTTAAGTACTTCAAATTTGTTTATAATTTTGCGAAAATCATTCTCATTATTGACTTGTATTTTTGTCTCGTTTAAACTACCACGCTTGATAGCAGCTACGTAAAACGAATTTTCACCTATCACCGATATCAAACTCTTTATGAGCTCATTTGAGTTTTGCTCCCTAAGATATATCGGGGGAGGCTTGGACGATTTTATGACGTTTGGTGCTTCAGAGGATTCATCCTCCAGAATTGCAAATCGATTTTGGGAATTTATTTTATCAAAAGATGGTACTTTTGAGGCTGAAGCAACTGCTGCAGAGGTAGGGCTGCGACCCCGTTTAAGCACTGTTATGTACCTGTCCATACCAACTTGTACTTGAGGCTTTTGACCACTTTTTACTTGTGGAGCTGAGTTTTCCATCATGCCTGATTTGAGGGTAATATTTTCATCACTTATTAAAATCGTTTTTGCCGCTGAGGCACCGCTTGCAGGTTTTATATTTTTTATTGTATTAATATCAACCGTATTATTAGACACCGAAGGTGATACTGAGTTTTCTATTATGCCTGATTGGGGGTTAATATTTACATCACTTATTAAAATTGTTTTTGCTGTTGAGGCAACGCTAGCAGGTTTTGTATTTGTTATTGTATCAACCGTGTTATTAAATACAGACGGCGAGAGGGATCGCGTACGAGTAATAGGTTTAGCCGTTAGGTATTTGCTATCATCGATTCTTTTTTTTATTTCTGTATTTTTTTCGCTAACACTCACTGTGATATATGCATTTCTACTGTTTGCACTCATAAGAGTTTTTTTTTTTTTTCTTTTACTGTTTACAGTTGTGCTCTTCTTATTTGTTATTGTTTATCAACACCGAGAATGAAAAAATGTGTGTTTATGTATGTAAGTACATACATGTAATTTTTTTTTCTTTTTCTTGTATTTACTTTTTTTATACTTTATTTGTTCAAAAAAAAAAATAAACCGTATGCCGAGTTTAGAAAACACGTCTATCTTCAACGACCGCGACAGACAGACTAATAAATAATATTGTAATGTTAAATGTATGCATCTAATATTTATGATTATTATTTTTATTGTGTTTTTATTGTATTATTCCTTATGCCAATTTTTCTACACAATACTTTAATATAAGATATTTTCTTGTTGTATTGTATTAACTGATAAGAAAATTAATAAAATTAAAATTAAAATTAAAAAATAAATACCAAGCAAAAATTAGTGGCAAATGGGAGCATATGTGCTTTAAAAATAAATTTTTATTTAGTAAATTATCTCTGATTGAACGCAAATATTTGAATTTCGAAGTTAAAAATTATTTCTATAGCACATTGAACCTAGCTGAAGCATCAAAAGTATTTGCTACTCATAAATTTGAATTAAAGTATGGTTACAATTATACAGCCATGTCACAGAGTACAATTCCGTTCGAAAACGGAATTCATTCCGTATTTTGGTGCTTCAGAAAATTACGAAAAAACTTTGCGGAATGAAATCATTTTTGTTTTCATGAACGGAATGGGAGTTTGCTGTATCTTAAGGGCCAAAAAACTATCAAAATATACTTTATATCAATAAATAAATATGTTTTCTTTGATTCCGAACGGAAATAAACTCTGTGACATGGCTGATATACCATCTTTCGTTTTATATATAAAAAGAGAAAACACATGTTTCATGTTTGGAAAATTAGAGAAATATATGTAGTGAATGAAGAACCCTATTTCCTCTTAGATATGTATATAAGTAAACAACCAGATATAATCTTAAACTCATATGAAATAACATCTCAACATTTTTCAAAAATAATTAATGTTAAGGAACTAGAATTTTTAAGGCCATGTGAACGATATGTGATCAACTCAAAAGAATACATATTAACACCCGATGTTCTACCACAATAAGTACAATTCCATTACTTCGTTTAAGCTGATATGTAAAATAAATTATAAAAAAATTAATCAATGCATTTTTATTTAATATACTTTTGGAAGGGAATAGATTTAAGCCCTGGCTAGATTAAAGGCAACACCCGTAAAGCGTAAAAGTAATCCAGTGAGGTATTGAAAATTACACCAGTTTAAGAACACAATTTATTCTTCACGTTATTAATAGAATTCAAATTTGCATTAAAAATAACTTTATCATGGTATTTAATTAATTCTTTATCGAGCAAATGTATATGCTTGTTCCTTGTTAAATTTTAATATTTTGGTTTTAGTCTAACACCGAAAGTTAATACACAATAGTATAAATTGGTATAGTTTTACGCTCTGGAAAATAAGGTAAAATTATACACACCCGCTCGGTATTAAAACCAGTCTAAAATTTTTCACCGTGTATGCATCTAAGACCCCATATAGTGTATTGATTTAGCTATGCCCGTCTGTCTTTCCGTCTGTTGATAACACGCTTACTTTCGAAAAACTCAAAAGATAAAAGAAATTTTGGTGTCAAATTGTTTCTAGTTATCTTAAGAAGCAATATCCGATCAGTAGAATCAGAGTAATGAGTCAAAATGTAGAACCATCACCCTAGAAAATTTAAAATTTTGTTACAAAATCTTACATAAAAGGTGGCATAATGCACGGAATGATATAAGATTTTGCACCAACTCGTTCTATATGACTAGAAACCATACTATACGTCTTAACCCGTAATACATATTACTATCATATTAAGATAGCAATATAAAAAAAAAACAATAAATATATGTACTACATCATAGTTTTATAGGATTAGAAATCCCACTGTCAAATTTCGTAAAGATCGGTCCATAATTTACATTAGGCCCTTTATAAAGCATACTCCCGGAAACCAGTTTACTATGTTAAAAAACGTAATAAATAATGCTTTTGTAATACAATTTGGTACGTCAAAGATTTATGGGACTAAAAATTAACCATAATTAACCATATACAGCCGTTTTCATAACAAAAAGTTAGCCCCAGTTTGTACACTACTTACAACGAGTAAGATTAGCAACTTATAAGCATAAAGTTTATTAATAACAAATTTTATCCGTCTGCTTTAACTTTTAATAAATCAATTCTGAATATTAATGATGCCACATTAGAATACTCAAAAATGCAACACGTTTTGCATTAATCATCGCTGGTTTTGTCATTTAATTTAATTTCTTTTTATTTTCCCTCTTTATATAAAAATTTGAAATGTTTTAAATTAAAATATATTTAAAAAGGACTCTAAACTAAAAAAAAAACAGTGTATTAAAAAAAAACAAACAAAATTATTCAACATAAAATGGCTGTTTATCACAAGTTGGCAAACGTTTGGCAGCTTGTTGACAAGAGTTTAGCAAATCGTTAGCCAGAGCTTGGTAAGTGTGTTATGAATAAACTTTGTGCTAACTTCATGTCAAATTTTCGTTATAAATACGGCTGATAATGTCCAATAATATGCTCACTCTGGGAAATTATTTAAATACGCCTAAAACCGTAGCAGATACAGATATTGTGGTTAACCCTGATCTAATTTTGGTTCATATGGCCAGAAATAATATCATGCAATTTTCTCATTATCGCTCCATATTAACCTTAGATCTCATACTAAGCAGCTTTTTGAAAAGCACTTTAAACGCTAAAACAGATTTCACTACTGTGTTGAAATTTCTTCCATTTTGATATTTAATAACAGAAATCACCTTACAGAATTTCGTGATGAGTAGTCCATGATTTACCTTGGATCTCATATAAATTCCCCTCCTGAAAATAATTTTAGTTCGGCATAAACTGTTACGAATCATGATATATTATTGAAGTTAGTTCAAATTGCTAGAAATAAGAGCATAACACTCTCTGACTGTCGTCCAATTGGTTTAAACCGGAACTAATTTTTAAACTGTCGTCCGTTTCTTAAAGATTAATTAAGCTTTCATATATTCTAACTGTCGGTGTAGGGCATCAAAGATTCGGTAAAGCCGAATAAGGCACTCTAACCTGTTTTTAATGCAGTACCTCTTAAATGGTTAAATATAGCAGGAAAATGATTCTGTCAAATCGATATTTGAAATATTGCATCGCGAGAATTTTAGAATTAGAAGAATTTTTATTTTAGAAAAAATGAGAAATTTTTTTAAAATTTTTTATGCCGAAAAATGTTGGAGTCGGGGTCGCGAGTTTTTGTGGGTATTACGACTCCGACTCCCGTACAAAAACCACAACTCTGATTCCGACTGCACAGCCCTGCATATCTTAGTGAAGTTCAAAACAATGCGGGTATCTTCTTATAGCAATTCTGCTTCTTTGGACTTCATAAATAACAAAATTGATTAAATAGCTTCCAGTCTTCTTATTTTCGTAAAATAATTATTTGGATTGTCGTAATCTGTCGACTCTCACAAAAAATAATTGATATATACAGGTTCTTTACGACATCGTTTAATATTCTCGCAACCTGGGCAAACTCTGTATTTTTGCGCCCTCGCAAATAAGCTGTCAAAAATTGTATGAGAATACATTTACACAAACTTAGTAAATTTGCCTAACAATTTTGGATCATAAACTTGCGCTGTTCAATTGTGGATTTACTAAAACAGATATTTTTGAATTTTGCAAGTATTTATATACCACAAACAAAAATTCTTGGTATAATCTGATCAATTTAATCTGCTGGCTTTCTTTAGGCATTTTTTTAAAACCAATTTCACTTGTCCGACACAAATGTACACTATTCGTTTATATTTTTTTTAAATATGTTTTTCTATTAAACTGACACTAATTGCTTAAAATTTCGCAATAGTTAAAGATGGGCTTAATGAAACAAGTCTCTCATGAAAACCCTTATTACCTATTTGTATTCGGTTTAACTCTTTGAAGACAGGATTTTTTCTGAGGAATCGGTTTTCCCTTTTTATAAAATAAAGCCATTATTAGGCCGCAAAAAATTGAAGCTACTTTCCGGTCGTCTCCTTGTCCCTCATTTTACTTGGCAGATATAGTTGCTTGTGGGCTGAAACGGAATTTTTTTACTTAAAAAATGTTATTGAAAAGTATAATGTCTTATAAAGTTTTTATATATTTAAACTATTTAAAAAGTAATTCAAAGCTGTCACGTGATGTAGTGAAGAAAAGGTGTACATTGCATATAGTGCAAAATAAATTTGTGCGGCTATATTTGCCATAGCTGGCACAACTGCCGCCTGTTTATTAATTTTGAAGCTTTCCGTTTTATGGAAAAGCTTCGGCTTGCCTAAATAGATACATACTTCCAGTTCTGGTGGCTTCTGAGAGTCTGACTGATCTTGACCATAAGTTCCTAATCAATTTCTTGGCTGCTAAAATTTTTAGCCAACATATACAGTATATACAGCAATATCACGTAGATATTATGAACACATATTTCGAAGAGATCAAAGAACAATCGAATATAAAAGTGCAATTTGCTTTTGCGATTATACTTATAGTAAATTTCCTTCCATTCCCTTGTTTTAATGCTGAACAAGCAACAGTCAATCTATATTTTACTTTATCGCAATTGAAGCAATAAAATTTAATTTTATTTGACTACAGATATTTTATCGGATGTAAAATAGCTTATATCCCCATGCTTCATAATTTTATCGGCCGAAAATTGGGTTGGCGCGTGTTGTTATTACTTCGAATTGATCCGCATGACAAAGGGATGGGCAAATTGAAAAAATATATCGATATGTATATATCGTATCGATATTTTCTAGGAGTATCGATATTTATTAATTAAAAATATCGATATATCGATGTATCGAACGTATTACGCTGAAATTAGCACCAAATTTAAAAACGTAATATACCTACGTCAATACATATTTACATACATGTTTGTACATATGTATGTAAATATGTATATTACATGTAATTCCATTCTAACTTTTTACTGTTTCTTTTAATTTCAAATTAACTGCCTGTCCCTCGATTTCGAACGAAACTTTCATTCGCTTAACTTTTATTTAAAACAAAACCAATTTTAAAATTTAGTTTTTAAGGTAAGTTATGCATACGAAGTTTTCGTTTGAAATCCAGGGACGAGAAGTTAATTCCACAATAAAAAAAATGAAAAAAAAGTAAAGGATACAAAAAATTTTTTATTTATTCGCCATATGAAATCTTAAAAAAAAAAATTGGGATTATATAATGCTGGATAATATACTGCCGGTAAACGAAACTTGTGAGACATACTATACAAGTAAACTGTGTTATATTTTAATTTTAATTTTTAAGAACAACATGCTCAAATAAAAAAAATAAAATACAAAATAATTTTTTTTTTTTTTATTAATATGCCAACTTTCATGAGTCCATTGCTGCTAATACACCATAATTAAGGCGATTCTTTGCATAATTCTAGGAACACTTTCCAGAACATTTTTTTCGAGCTTATTTTTTTGTTGTCATCTCTTTTAAAACCGAGACAAAACTGAACTGTGTAATCTATGAAAATGTACAGTGGATAAGCGCCGTTATTTTCTTAATATTAATTCAAAAAACATATGATGCAATTCTTAAAAAAAAACAACAGTATTGTAAGCAGTTGAGCAACGGTTAAAATGTTGAATTTTATTGTAAAGAGATCTCGAATTTGATAGTCGTAGATAATTATCGATTTATCGATACATGGGGATTTTTAATATCAGCGATATATATATCGATTATAATTTTTTTAAATATCGATATTTTGATATATCGATATTTATTGCCCATCCCTAGCATGTCATGATGTCATTCTGCTGTAGAATGTCAATTAAGTTAACGCTAGTAAAAAAGTTTCCGCAGTAAACTTCAACTCTATTTTTTCTAATCGTTTACATAACTGCAAAACGACAGATTCACAAATACTGTGCTATACATACGTCTTTTTTCCGGCGCATATGTCCACGTTATACAGGTATCAGGTATCCAAATCACATAAACACCGAGGTTGGAAGCCCAATGACACGGACCTTTTCCTAATATACAGCTTAATGGCTTTATGCCCTTGAACTACACCATATGTTCGTCATAATAACTTTTATGAATACGTGTATGAGGTTTGCATAGCTTTATTTCTATGGTTAATGAATTCTAGTATTTTGTATCTACTGTCGTTAACATCAGCCTGATCACAAAATCCGCAAAAGTGCGGATTAGATCTTATTTCCTCAAATCGAGGCCGCGTCATGGTATCTGCGATTTGAGCTTGATGTCGGATCTGTAGACCAATACACCCAAATGCTGGGCAGTTTAACTAGACTCATACGTACGATTTGACCAATATAAGCCTTCAATCTTTCTGAAATCGGTCAGAGTGAAAACGCGACCTTTTTGCGTGGCTATATACACACGCATACAAATAGTGATGAAAGTCCAAAGAATGTTTAGCTTTTTTTAGGCGCGTTTTTCCCGTTTCAACCCACATGCAAACATACCCCTACGGGAAAGGGAACTATCACTCAACTTGTCACGTGACAAGTCACTTTAACATGGCGATGTCTTACGAGGGGGTTAATTGGCACCTTTTTCACACTTTGTAACAGGTTACTGAAATAACCTTAATGGACACATCCAATTTCGGTTAAAATAATGCCTGTCGCAGATATTGTCACAAATAAACCATGTCAGTATGATAGATCCCCTTTATATAAAGTAATAGAACTAGAGAGAATCAGCCACTACCCGCACAAAATCCAGTCACATGAATAGTTTTGTGCCAATTACCATTCCTCTGGACTAACTACACTCTAAACACATTATCAGCAGTTAAGTGATATGTCTTGTTTTCACCTATCACAAATTTTCACCTGGTCACTGGATAAGTGCTTTAAGAGCAATTGACACAAATTTCCCGCAGGGACTTGCCAAATATGTTTGGGGTAATTGCGGGCAGGTTGAAACTTAATCCCCGATAATCTGAAAAAAACAGGTTTTGCAAAATTGCCTTTTACAACGTTTTTTCGCAGCTTTGCCTCAATTGTTCAAACAAACCAAAATTATTACACTATATACACGTTGCGTTTAAAATATAATTTCCACACTGTAGTACGGAATATACTTTAACCCACATGACATATGCATACATAAATAATAAAACTTAACTGTAAATCACGGCTGTGATAAATATACATACGTTGGTTCGGTTGTGTGCATTTATAATATATATTTTCCACTGACACTCACAGATATACATATTACATGTTCGAATGTGTGCACGCATTAATGCAAGAGTTTGTTTTAGTATTTATTTAACTTTTATAAATTTTATTACATGCTCAATTGTCTACCAAGCTAAAGTTTCTCAGAACAACTACATGTAACAAATATAAATAGATTTTCTCTTTTCCTTCCCCTTCCATAACACTGCTAACAAACTTACCTGACATTTTTTCTGTTGTTTTTATTTGTGGTCATAAATTTGCTCAGTATATATTTGCAAAGATTATTTGTTAAAGTGTATGTAGTTGTATTTACATATGCATGTATATGTTTGTGTATTTGTATATATGTATAAAGTAAAATACTTAACTCATAAACTTGTTAAGTGCTTTGACTAAACTGTTAAGGATCATTATTTACGAATGAACATAAATTGTTATTTGTATTTATACGTTTTCTATGCACTATAAAATGTTAGTACATGTGAATGAGTATGTGTTTTTGTATAAAGAGATTTGTATAAATTATTTTTGCAAAATTCAATTATCAAATCTATACCAATTCATTCTATATATTGAATATTAGAAACACTATAGAAACAGTAATTACTGGTAGTTTTAGAAACCTGTGTGTATGTAGATATGGATTAAGGTCCAAATTTTCATAAATCTAGCTATCGGCATTCAACAAAGAGGCGATAAATATTAGAATCAAAAACACTTAATAATTTATTTATTACATATAAAATAAATAGTTGAAGATTTTGTCAATTAATAAACACTTAAATGAAGTCATCATTATTTATATTAGTAGCTAAAACCCTTCTTAAGTGCAGGGCTAGGGTGGAGTGAAAAAAGTCAATAATTCTTTTTCGGAAACGGGTAACCTTCAATGACTGTGTATGAGACCTAGAAACAATTCTGTAAAATATTTAATTTTAGCGACGGCATCTGGAGTTTTCACATACAGATAAAAGTTTGCACTTTGTTTAAGTTTTTACAAATTTTGGTAATGTAAAATCCAACATTTATGTTTGGAACAAAAAAAAAAAAAAAAAAAAACAAGCTAGAGTGCTATATTCGGCTGTGCCGAATCTTTGATACCCTCCACCGACAGGAGTGGGCTCTATATGATAAATACATATATATTATTAACTAAGCTTCACAAAAACGAACGTCAGCATTAAAATTGGTTGCGGTTTAGACCTGAATTAAATTATTGACCGACAATTAGAAAATTTTATGCGTTTCTTGTTAGAACTTTGAACTGGGTGGGTAAAATATCATGATTCGTAAAAGTTTTAGCCAAACTAAAATAATTTTTAGGAGCGTTATTTTATTTGGTAGATAAATTATGGACCAATCATCTCAAAATTCTGAAGACTGATTTCTGGTATTACAAAAAATAAATTAGAAAAAATTTCAATACAGCAGTGTAATTAGTTTTAGCGTTAACAGTAAATTTCACAAATTTGCATGATATTTTTTCTGGCCATATGAATTTAAGTAAAAAATTTCACCGCAATATCTATATCTGTGATGGTTTTAGGTGAATTTAATTATTTTCCCAAAGTGGGATTTATTTGGTTTAAGGCGCAATAAACTGTTTTCCGAGAGTGGGGTTTATATGGGGCCTATGGTAAATTATGGACAAATCTTCACGAAATTTGGCAGTGTGATTTCTCATCCTATAAGACTTTGACGTACCGAATTTCAATTTGATAGCATTACTTATTAAGGTTTTAGGCGTACTAAACGGTTTTCCGGGAGTAGGGTTTATATGGAGCCTATGGTCAATTATAGACCGATCTTCACGAAATTTAACCGTGTGATTTGCAGTCGTATAAAGCAAATTCGTGCAAAGTTAGTTTTTGTATCAAAATTATCAATTTTTTTTGGGTAGTGGTTCCACATTTTGATTCATAGTTCTGATCCTACTAAACGGATGTTGCTGGGTTTTAATCCCAAACTGCTAAGGATAACTACAAGCAATTTGAGACAAAGTTTGTTCTTTAATTTTGCGTTTCTCGAAAATGAGCGTGTTTTCAACAGACGGACAGACGGACGGACATGTCTAAATCGACTTAGAATTACTCAAGGAGCCAGAATATATATACTTCATGGGGTCGTAGATGTATTATAAAAAAGTTTCACACGGAATGACAAACTTAATATACCCTCATTCACCACAGTGGTGGTGGAGGGTATAAAAAAATTAAGCAAAATGGCAAAAACCCTTGTTTTTTTAGAAGTGTCCCAGATTGCTGTTGACAAGTTAAATTTCTTGTGGGGAAAGCTTCGACCACATTCGCAACCTCTAAAACTATTACCGATTTGTTAAAAAAAAGACGTGGATTTAGTTAAAACACTCAACAAAACATACAAAGGCATTGTTCGATGTTAGTGTATGAAATGTAAAGATTTCCAACATTGTAAATGTAATCCTGACCGATCAAAGAATTCTTCGGAAAATGTCGATTGGGCGTGTTGATATTAAAGTTACACTATCCAATAAAACGAAAATAGCAAGGAAAATAATAAAAGAAGAAAGATTGTATTAAAAACGTTGTGGATGATATAAAATTGTGTTATGTAGCAACAACGCGGGCGCTATGGACATAACTGCCCCACTTCAAGAAATTGGTTATGTAGCTCTTCCTCAGCTACTACGATTTACACTTTAACTAGGCAAAAATTGCCATCGTTTTCCAGAGAAGGTGATATGTATGGCGTATCTGATTGCCCAGCAGCAGCTTTAGCCGCTGCTCATTTACGTGATGTACAGTCCACTCATTCTTTAGATAATGTTAAATGTTATAAATGGCGTTATGCTAGACAGGAGTAAAGTAAGACGCGGGCGAACAAATCTAGCCATGAAGTTCTAAATAAGGAAACAGTGGTAGAAAAATATGCCATACACTTTGACAGTAGAATTCATGCCACCTTTCGTATTCACAAGGCAGACGAAAGGAAAATGCATAGATGAACTATTAAAGAAGATCACATTTTACTCATATAGGAGCGTTAATCGAGATTCACCTGTAACACAGTTCCATTGCACAGTGAAAGATTTAGCCATTCAAGGGAGACAAAATTAAATATGCATGAGAATGTTTAAAATAAATAATAAAGAGGTAGAAGTAATAATAAGTGTTTAATTTTTCTTCGTTAATTTTAAAATAGAAATATATTTCATATGTACATATAAATTAAAGTATGAATAAAATGTTAAAATAAATAGTTTTCTTTTGGTATTTCTGGAGATCGCAATAAATGTAGTACTTCAGTACTTCCACAAATATGGTTTACGGAACGGTCAACGGTTACAAAACGGTCTCATTTTCGGGTGTTTTAAGCCATATATCAAAAATTATATATTTGTTTCTTTTTTTTTATCGGCAAATCTCGGAAGATAATTTTATATGTGCCTTAAACTAGGCACTTCAGACGTTCGTTTAAAACTAATTTGATATTAACAGCGAATAAGTTGAGCTTAAAAAAAAGAATCGTTAAAAATTCCATTCCCATAAAAAGTTACCCGCTTTTTAAAATGAGCAATTTCATATAAGTGTTTTTGTGTTATTAATTCACTTAAAAATATTCAAGTTTAAAGAAACGTTATATTGTTTTTGCATTTTCTTATTTTATAACAAGTGCTCCTTCATATTTGATAAATATATTTACTCAAATTTAAACTCAAAAAACGACTTTTGTCCAGGAGTTGTTAATATACAACTCTTGAAAGAATCTTCTGATGATTATCTGACGAGTAACAAAAATAATTAATGTTTTTTTTTATTTATTCCTTTTTTATAAATTTTCTGACACGCTCGTCTTTTCATCTTGGAATTCACCTTTTGCGACTCTCTGTAAGAGTCATATAGCAATTACTGAGATACCTTAATAAAAGCGTTTTTGAAATATGAAAATTCTATTGTCAATACAATTTCAATAAAACAAACCGACCTAAGGATCTGTAAAATAAGTATGAGTGTCATACGACTCTTGGCATGCTTTTTGAAAGACTCGTTAGATATATTAAGGTTTATTATATATATATGATATATATATAAATATATAATATAAATTATTTAATAATTAATAAATTAATAGTGTATTAGACATATATTTATATATTTTTAAATTATGTATATGTATATATAAATATATCTATATATATATATATGCAAAAATTAATTATCTAGACTAAATTTTCAATATGTATATGAATATATATATATAAATATTTAATTAATTAATAAATATATATTAATTTAAATTTTTATTATTTATTATTTATATAATTATTATGTAAAAATGTATATATATTAAGTTTTATTAAATATTTATGATATATATATAAATATATTTAATATAAATTATTTAATAATTATAATAATTATAATAATAATAATTATAACCAAAACGTGTTTGGAGGCAACCATAATATGGTTGCGACTTCTTGATGGAGGACCCATTTAACCATAATATGGTTGTTGATGACAATAATATGTTTAAATTAAACATAATATGTTTAAAATTTTTCTTTTAAAATAGTTTTGTTGGAGGTGACCATTTTTAAACATATTTTTTCTTTGGGTGTAGTAAGCTAATTCCTGCTGGAAATTTGTGTCAGTTGGTTTTAATGCACTTATCCAGTGACCAGTGAACACAGTTTAATAATTAAAAGTTTAATAATTAATTAGTGATAATGTGTTTAAAGAGTACCTACTCTAGAAGGTTATTGACAAACAACTAGCCATGTAACTGGATTTTGTGTGGGAAGTGGCTGATTCTATCTGGTTCTATTACTTTATATGAAGCGGATCTAACATATTAACATCTGCGACACGGATTATTTTAACACAGAATGTAATGCATCCATTTCGGTAACTTCAGTGACCTATTTCAAAGTGTCATAAAGGTGCCAATTAACCCCCTACTAGGACATCGCCGTGTTAAAGTGACAAGTCCCCATTATATGCAGTGTTAGACCTAGAACCGGTCCCTACGACTTTATAACACTCACATGACAAATTTGGTGTTAATTCCTGTTCCTCTAGGGATGCTAAAAGAGGTTTTTAGAATATCAGCACCCCCTATTGTTCTAACAACAACGTTCATTGTTGCGAAGATTCTGTTCAGTTGGTGAATATTTGAGAAAGGCAGTGCGGCAGAAAAAGTGTGTATATTAAAAAACAAAAAAGAAAAAAAATATTGCTTAAGATTTGTTTATAAGTTATTTTAATCATGAAAGTTTTGATGAAAAATACAGTAAGAGGGCTAATAAACAAAACAAAGTTGTGACTTTTATTAAATCTTGTTATGACGTATATTTTTAAAGTATTTCATAGGTGTGTCCATATGGGCACAGGGTACAAAGGCAATAAAAATAAATACTCAACAAAACATGTTTTTTTTTTGGTTTATTTTAATTATTTTTTAAATATTTAAAAGCAAACTAACGCTAGAAAAGTTTGGTAGTGAAAATGAAGGCGACGAAAATCGAATACCGTTTTTTTGCCTCCAAATTATAAAGAATATTTTAGTGAAGAAGATGTCGTCGAAATAAAATTTTAAGGTATTTCGGATGCTGTTTATCCAAAACGACTCAAAGCTTATTATAAAATCTTACTTAGAAGTAGACGTAGGCCATCCACAATATATGAGCTGCACAACTGTCAAGCTTCTTTCACGATTTCTCCTCAATAATCAACTATAACAAATTTATGTGCGGGGGGTACAGAAGAAAACATTTGTGGCAATTAATGTGTACGTAGCTGATGGATAATATCGTTCAAAACGCTTTGCAGATGTCCCGAAAAGAACACCCAAATGTGTCACAAAATGGGTTGAAAAGAAAATAAATATATTATATTGCCAAATTTAGAGAAAAGCCATGAGGTCCAGGTTATCAATGAACAAAAACATGAAGGAAAAGCTTATCACAGTACATGAGACATTGTTTCATGTTGTCATGTTGTTTTTAATCCGTATTAATAATTAATCAGTTGTGATTTTGTGATTGTGACTTTCTTTAAAAATAAATAAGAGCTTAGCTAAGCCGAGACAATAACGAAAAAGTTGGGGCTAGAGTAGGATAAGGGATAGTTACGTTATTACTATTCTTAAATATCAAACGTAAGTATTATTAATTTCAGCTGTCACCACGCGCATATCGGGCATATTCTGAAAATCACTTGATTTCAAATCACGTGTTAACTTGGTATATTTTAAAAAATTAAATAGCCTTTAAACCAATCGGTCCAGCGGTTTATAAGTCTACAAGATAGAAATAAACACAATTTCTTCTTAAGACATATTTTTCAACTGAAGTGCGCATAAAATAGTACTTTTGATACAAAATAATTTTCTGCGCTTTTGGTAACTTTATTTTTACATTTTTGTTACAAATTTTTTTGGTCGTGGTAACGCTGGTAAGAAATTGGTAAAAATGGGTAAAATCGAAAACCTTTTATCTCGTTATCTAACAGAGGTAGATATAAAATTTAAAAAAATATCATTATTGAATCAAAAATAAAATTGACATGTGCTTGTTAGTTTTATGAAATTTGTGCATTTTGGGGACGAAAAACGGGAAAAATATTATTTTAGTACTTTTTCGGTAACCCTTTTATCTTCTAAAGTACTAAAGATAGAAATAAAATTTAAATTGTGTTTCCTCTCCTTAAGAAGCTCTTAAAATACATTTTGGTACTTTATCGGAAATTCGAGTATATAAATATATTTGGTACTTTTCTCTGTACAGCTATTTATGTATCGCATACGAAAATAAAATTCAAAATAATGTCGATAAAATAATAATTTTATGTGACGCCATGTAAGACACATATTTATAATAATAAGTGATGCAACAAACCAAAAAAAAAAAAAATTAACCCATTTATGCTGTTTATAAAAGAAATTTTGCAAAAAGGGAAGTTTCAGTTAAATATTTTTTCCACACCCATCCCCTACCCCAGTAGCTCAAGCCGGATCCACGCCTGTATGTGTATGTATGTAATCACATATGCTTATATATCATATATCATCCTAAATATTTTTTTACTCAGTTAGTCAAAAATAAGGGGACGGACGGGAGAAGAACCTGCATAGATATTCCACAAACTACTAACATTATCTTTACAAAACATCATAGGCACCCCCGTAGTCTAGCTGGTAGTGAGCTAGTCTATCACCACCGGGGTTGAGGGTTCGATTCCCAACACAGACTCTCGTCTCCTGCAGACAAGCGAAGAGCTTCGCGGAATTAGCGTAGGAAGAAAAAAGGGTAACTATTAGGGACGCCAATCGGGACTGATTTTTGAAAATCCCGGTATTCTGGATTTTGGAAATCCCGATCCCGGGATTTTCCAGGGTTTCGGGATTTGGGATCAATGTGTTTCTTGAAGATATGACTTTTTTTTTTTTAAATAAACAACACTATTTGAATATTCAAAAGATTTAATATACATAACATAAATTTTAAAAAAAGAAAACAACAAAACAATTTATTTTATACATATGCTTATAACACTGGCCTCACACATGATCAAACTGATCAGATTCTGAAAAAAGCTTAAAAAAATATTAATGTCTCTTAGTTTTACTAGATCAATTCGTTATGATTTTTTGACAGCAATTAAATTTTTAATGTGAATTAAGTTGTGACGACATTAATACACTGCAAAGTGTAGTCCCTCATCGATCTCGATAGCTGAGTTAAAAACTGTAAAACTATGTCGACTGCAGTGCAGTACACTTCCAGGGTGAGGGCGAGATTCATAATCAATAATTTAAGCACGTTTGAAATTTATTTTAAAACAAAATGTTTATATGTTTCTTAAAACAGATTTCAAGTTTAAATAATTGTTTTATGAATACGTCAGATAATGTTTATTTATAAAAAAAAATTTCTTTTATTAAACGTATGTTTTTTAAGCAAATTTTTTATTATTGAGCAATTCCATATGAAAACGATCAAAATTGGCAAATTTTTGGACGACCCCTCTCCGATTTTAAAAAAAATAGTCTCAATCGATTGCCCAGCAAAAAATAATGTACCTACATATTTTTTTTTTTTTTTATAGTGACTGGTTTAGTGGTGGTGTACACCACTGTCATGTGAAAAATTGAAGAATTCTTCATAAGGGACCTCATTGAAATTTGTTTTAAAAAAAAACTACTAAAGCGATCGCAACGAGTGATAGCTCGTTGGAAAGGTATTGAATCAGGCTTTAATAAAAATAAAATTTTCCTAATTTTTCTTAGAAATTTACCTTTAAATTTTCCCAAGAAAATTTAATTTTCCGATTTTCCACAGAAGCTCTTAAATTTTCCGGCTAATTTTTTTTTTTTTTGGATTCCTCATAATTTTTGCTTTAAGAATCAGCAATAAAAAAATGGGCCCCGACTCCTTGTTTGGACAGGAGAAGAGCATTTAAGAGACCACCTTGTTAAAAATACATTTTAAAAATTACACTGTGCACGAAATTGACACTTTTTTTTCGTGACAAGCTGGGCACCTGGCGTTTTAACATAATTCGGGTACGCTGAATCCAGTGGTGCCCTCGGTTTTTTAAGATTGGCTCTGGTTTTCGAGATATACCGTTATTTCTAAAATGGAGGAGGTTGCACAACATATGTTCGCGTAACTCAAAAACGCTTTAGCTTATTGAAAAAACTTAAAAAACCGAAATTCCGCAATAAAATTTTCTTTGAGAAAAGTAAAACTTCGTTCTAATATCCGCATTTGTTTTAGAAACATAATTTTTTTTTTGAAAAAAAAAATAATTTTTTTTATCAAAATTTTGAAATTTTTGTTTTTAAAAAATTCATAAAAAATTGAAAAATGCAGCGAGGCTTCTAATTTTTTGCAGGCATATAAAAAACGAAGCTGCAAACAAAACAAGCCATAAGCGATTAAAATCTGTTAGCAACTTTTGATTTTATTCACAAAAGTCGACAAATTTTGATTAATTTAAGAATCTTAAATATTAATTTAATTATTAATTTAAGAATCTTAAATTAATCAAAATTTGTCGACTTTTGTGAATAAAATCAAAAGTTGCTAACAGATTTTAATCGCTTATGGCTTGTTTTGTTTGCAGCTTCGTTTTTTATATGCCTGCAAAAAATTAGAAGCCTCGCTGCATTTTTCAATTTTTTATGAATTTTTTAAAAACAAAAATTTCAAAATTTTGATAAAAAAAATTATTTTTTTTTTCAAAAAAAAAATTATGTTTCTAAAACAAATGCGGATATTAGAACGAAGTTTTACTTTTCTCAAAGAAAATTTTATTGCGGAATTTCGGTTTTGTAAGTTTTTTCAATAAGCTAAAGCGTTTTTGAGTTACGCGAACATATGTTGTGCAACCTCCTCCATTTTAGAAATAACGGTATATCTCGAAAACCAGAGCCAATCTTAAAAAACCGAGGGCACCACTGGATTCAGCGTACCCGAATTATGTTAAAACGCCAGGTGCCCAGCTTGTCACGAAAAAAAAGTGTCAATTTCGTGCACAGTGTAATTTTTAAAATGTATTTTTAACAAGGTGGTCTCTTAAATGCTCTTCTCCTGTCCAAACAAGGAGTCGGGGCCCATTTTTTTATTGCTGATTCTTAAAGCAAAAATTATGAGGAATCCAAAAAAAAAAAAATTAGCCGGAAAATTTAAGAGCTTCTGTGGAAAATCGGAAAATTAAATTTTCTTGGGAAAATTTAAAGGTAAATTTCTAAGAAAAATTAGGAAAATTTTATTTTTATTAAAGCCTGATTCAATACCTTTCCAACGAGCTATCACTCGTTGCGATCGCTTTAGTAGTTTTTTTTTAAAACAAATTTCAATGAGGTCCCTTATGAAGAATTCTTCAATTTTTCACATGACAGTGGTGTACACCACCACTAAACCAGTCACTATAAAAAAAAAAAAAAATATGTAGGTACATTATTTTTTGCTGGGCAATCGATTGAGACTATTTATTTTAAAATCGGAGAGGGGTCGTCCAAAAGGTGATCGCTTTCATATGGAATTGCTCTATTATTGGACCGGAAGAAATATGAGCTATTTCATAAATATAACAACATAATTGTTATAATTATCTAAACTTTTATTCTTTAGTTTCTGAATAAAACTTTAATTGGATCGTGAATAATTTTTATTTTTTGCTTGATATATAACAATTATTTTTGGATTTCTATATTTTGCTTAATAAAATCATTTTTATCTTGGTATTATGTCTTAAGCGAAACCTGAACTTGCTAAACGTAATTTAAAAAAAAAGCTTGAGATGTGAATCTGCAAATTTCGTTTTTATTAAGCAAAATACAAAAATCCAGAAATAGTCGTCATATATCAAGCAAAAAATTAAAATTTTAAATACTCGCTGTGTTCTAAAAACAAAAATTAAACTCAAAAATAAGAACTATTTGCAATAAAAAATAAACTTAAATATAATTTTTAAAAAATATTTTTGGATAGAGTATAAAAATTAAAACATAACATTTTGTACATAAAAGTTGATTTGTTAAAAATACCGGGACTCATAAAAAAAAAACACCGGGATTCGGGATTTATCAATCCCGAAAAATCCCGGGATTTCGGGATTTCCCATTTGGCATCCCTAGTAACTACTTTTGGGTAGTCAATGCTAATTTGGCCAACTTTGTATGTACATGTTCATAATATTAAGCGAGGGGTCAAATATGCTATTCTTAGGTTGGATACCAAATTTTAGCTATTTACATAAGGACATGAATAAATTATGGACTTTTGGCCGGAATTGACCACCGTGCCATGTAGTCATATGGACACACCAGTTTTCTCCACTTTACATTTCAGACTGTTGTAAAAAAGTTTATTTTTACAACAATCTGAACCAAATTATTCATGGGGACCAGAACGAAATTCTTTCCAAAAAAGTTCTGCTATAATTCAGGTTAATATTAAGTTTTCTTAACTTTCTTTGTTTTATATAAGGGCCCATTAATTTAACTAATAGCTAGTCTTAGGCTATGTTCACACGTATTAAGTAGTTGACGTTCTATATGTAACCACTAGTTTTATTAAAAAATGATTTGCTTTTGCAAACCGTTTGGCTACATCAAACATCATTTAACAGTTTCTAAATTACAACTTTTTTCATAAGTTACTTTGTTATATTCAACATTTTTTATTTTTCGAATTTATTCTATGAACTGAAGTTTAGTTATGTATTTTATAAAGCTTTTTGTAATAGTTCTATTCCTTCAATTTTTTAGGAATGATTTTATACACTACCAGACTATTATTTTGTATTTTCTTGCTACATTTTACCTTAGCTATCCGTAATAACAATTATTAGTATTGTAGTTATTTTATGGAACTGTTAATGGTTTTTAATCCAAATTAAGATATTTTTAATTAGTCTTAAGTTCATTTGAATTTAATTTTCATTAAATTATTTTTATGAAGACAGGAATTTTACAACATGAAATTAATTAAAATTTTTCTTGATAATTTTTCATTCTTGACTGCGCTGTGATTTGAACCCGTGGCGTTCACGGACAGGTTGCCCAGACTAGTTTCGATTGTTACCACACAATCTCTTCAGTGGGGTTTATCGTCTTACTCACTCGGCTATTGAAGCCGGATGACGTCAATAGTCAAACATCAATCTTTAAACCAAATGGTATTTAACCTTGGAAGATCGAAATTTGCTTTTGAATGAATGATTAAATATTTTAATTGATTTACATGTTCTTCCTAACTTCTGTTTTTTCGAACTTTTTGTCAAGAATTCTTCTTGAAATCCAAAGTACATTTTTGTTTTTAAATTTTTTGTCTTTCTTTTTTCTTGTTGACCTCTTCCAGCACATCTTGAAGGACAAATGTAAACATAGCCCGTGCCTTAGCTGTTAACAATAATTAGTATTGTGGTTATTTTATTGAACTTGTTATGGTTTTCAATCCAAATTTATATATTTTTAATTAGGCTTAAGTTCATTTAATTTCATTTTCATTAAATTATTTTTATGAAGACAGGAATTTTGCAACATGAAATCAATTAATTTTTTTTTTTAAATTAAAAAGCTTTAATAACATTATACAATTTTTTCTTACATATAAAGTGGAGTAAATCAATAAAAACTGTTAAAGATGAAGCTAAAGTTTGATCAAATTACTGGCCACTTATTTTTTTTTTTTTTTTTTTTTTGTGATCTTTTCGTCAAATATTTGTTAGGTTTGATTATACCTTTAGCGGTTAATATTTCACATTTTTCGAATTTTTAGTATAATAAAAATAAGAAATCCTTTCTTATGTCACTGGTCAAAATAATTTTATTCTTTAAATTGTTAGGGAGACAAAATTTAAATTGAAACCTGTATCACATCAAATGACAACGTCGCACAGTGCTTCGTTTTATAGACAAAAATACGAAAAATAATCATGTCTTATATTGCATTTAAAGTTATGTTGTTTTACAGATAACAATATATTTTGGATCAATGTGAAAGAATTTTGAAGTGTTAGTTCTTATTTTAGCCACCAGAGGGGAAAAGATTCAGAGAATCTTGTGCTTTTAGGCAATTTAATTTTTTTTCACTTTGTGGACTATGAGGTTTAAGTTTGGTTTTTCAGAAAGCTAGGAATATTCAAAATAATGTGAGTTTTAAAACTATTTTTCTAAAGTAATTTTTTATTGTATCAAAAAACTCATATTATTCAACTTAGAAAAGAAACTTTCAAGTTCAATGGACTATTTGAAAGAAAAGAAACATATAGGGTTCTGGATTTTTTCTGTGCCTAAACAGCATGTGAGAATTATTTAATTTTATAAGTTATTTTTATTATGTTAACAATTATTATTTTTCGAATGTGTTCAATGAAGATACAACATAGTCTGGTAGTATATACAATCATTCCTAAGTATAAGTACATATTTAAAGTTTCAATGTTGACCAATATATATTGATGAATGATATATTGAGCGAAAAGGACTTGTGAAAAAAGCTTTATGCAATTTAATTTTTTGACCACATTCGAAAAATAAAAATGTTTAATTTTGGGAAACTTTTAAAAATATATACTTTTTACAAGCCCAAACTTTACGATATTGGCTCAATTTTCTTTTTTATTTTCAAAGAGATTTAAAACCTCAAAACAATAAAAAAAAATTATTAAAAACATGTTTATGTGGTTTAGAAAATTAATTGCAAGCAATTTCATTTGTCGAAATAAGAAACCAAAATTATATATTTTTATAGCCTTGAATATTATCTATAAAGTGCAATTAACAATATTAGTTAAAAAGTTAGTTTCCAATAATTTTTAATTGATTTAAAAATTGCAAGTAATTTAAACAGTGCAAAAAACTTACTAAAGTTTGAGTGATAATAAAAAAAAAGATGATCTTCTGGTTTTTGCTGTTTTTGAAGTCTAATAATGTGTTCTATTAGTTCTCAAAAAAAAAAAAAAATTAACTCGGACCGGAACTTTAATTCAAAAAGAGTATATTTTGCCTTTTTACACAATTTTAAATAGCTTACGAAAATTAGTAGGCAACAACAAAACTTTACCTTTGCACCTATTACCAAAATGATTATATTGATTACAAAAAATGGTAAAATAGTGAATATTTTTTTTTTCAATAAATGATATGTTTAATTATAGTTAAAAAAAATTATCAAAAAACTTTGCCATTTCAAACAATGTGTTAATTTATTTAATTAAATATTGACCATTCCCAACAACAATACTTTCTACAAGTTGAAATTATTTTATTTCAAACGAAAAAATCATTTAATATTTTTGGTATTTATTTAATAATTTAATTAAAAAAAATTTTTCAAAACAACTTAAATCAAAATTATATTTGTAATTTTCTTTCAACTAAAAAATAACGTATTCAATTACACCATTAATTAAATTTAAATACTTTTTAAACCATTTTTTTTTAATTGATAATAAACTTTTTTCTGTGTACCAAATTATGAAATAAAAATACATTTTAGTAAAAGGTAAAAAGAAGAAATAATTTGGAAAATCACTAGCTAAAAAATTGTTTAATGCCTTTTAAAGCTACAAGAGGGTGCCAAAATCATAAATGCAAAATGCATTTTATGCAAGCATAAAACAAAATAAAGAAAGAAAGAAGTTGTTTTAAATCAATTACGCTAGAGGTCAACTAAAGTACAAAAAGTTACTTAATGTTGTTTATAATTACAAAAAATAATCGAAACGTTTTCACTACTTTGCTTTGCTTCTGTTTGTTATTTTCCGTTATTTTTATACCCAGTACGTCATTTCATGTGAAAATTTTTTTATACATCATCTAAGATCGCAGAGAATATATATTAGGGCGGGTCGATTTGTAGGGACGCAAAAAAATCGCCCAAGTGACAAGGAAAATCGTATTCTAGGGATCAAAATAAGAAAAATCTGCAATGAAAATATCTGTCAAGTTACTTGGTTACGTATGCTTATTATTTAATTCCAATTTATTAACATGCATATGGTGCCATGTGGTACAACTCATAGATCAAACTTTTAAAAAAGCAATAAGTAAAAACATAAGACTTTTTGTAAAAGTAGGGATTTTTCTGAAGAATGTCATTTAAAATTAGGCTTTTTCTAAAATTCTTGGCTTGTTGTAGAAAAGAGAGACTTTTTGTAAAAAAAATTGATTATTATAATTACTCTAACTTTCTTGAAAAAATGTGGTAAAAGCTTACGGACTTTTGAAAGGTTAGTATTTTTTTAGGAAATAGTCACCTTAATTGAAACAAAAATTTTATTTTTTGTTAGTAACAGGCATTTTTAGTGAACACTTCTTGTGAAAAAGACTCTTTTAGTGAACAAAATTAGTTTATGCATGGTCAACATAATCACAGAAGACAACCAGTAGATGCAACGGTTATGTCATCAATTCAAACAATACTTCCCGATGATTCAACATACGTACCGCCATCACATTTTGTTAACTTAAAGTGTCTTTTTTCACAAAAAGTGAATTTTTTTTTTCACTAAAAGTGATTAGTTGTAGCACATGACGTATGCATGTTAATAAATTGGAATTAAATAATACTCATACGTAACCAAGTAACTTGACAGATATTTTCCTTGTAGATTTTTATTAAAAAAAAAAAAAACCAAATTGATAACTAATATGTACATTTGGTCGGGTCGATTTAAAAATCGCCCAAGTGACAAGGGTGGGTTGGCCCACTAAAGTTAGTGGGGCTCGGTCATACATTTAGAGTCGATTGGGGTATTTAAAATGGGTCAAAGTGGGATTTTTCAAACGTTGACTTTTAGGTCAAAATAAGGAACATCAGAATTCATTTTAGAGGTATGGTTCCTTGGGCAAAGTTTCTTATTTTGATCAGTAGAATACGATTTTCTGACACTTGGGCGAATTTTAAATCGACCCGCTCTTATATATTTATATATATATTTATATATTTCAGTACTTTTTCCTTTCAAAATACCACGGTACCCCCACGTCCGTTTTAGTACTCTTTTCTTGTTATACTTCTTTGCTTAGAAATTTAGCGTTGCTATTTTTTTAACATTGACAACCAGGGCTGTGGAGTCGTCACCAAAAAGTACTAACTCCGACTCCAACCGCTGAAATTTCCACTCCGACTCCTAATCTTACATTAATGCTAAATGTATATGAGACTGGTCCTTATTTTACTTTAAACTCTTTTTTTTAACGCAGTACCTTTTAGATGGTTAAATATAGCAAGAAAATTATTCCGTAAAAATTTCGAATCAATATTTTAAATATTCCATCGCCAATTTCGAAGTATTCCTTATATTGGAAAATATTTTTTAAAACGACTTACTTTACATATGTACATACGTATTTTTAAACAATTTCTTATTCAAAAATTTATGATATATACTTATATTAAAATCCCTCTCCTCATTAGGATAATTTAATGAAAATAAAACAAGATGAATCAAAACTTGTATTAAAAATCCTAAACGATTCAATTAACCACAAGAAAACAAATTATTGTAAAGCAATGACACGAGGTCTTTGTTTAAAAATTTAAATATCCTTCAGGCTGTGAAAAAATTTCAATATAAAAAGAGAAAAAACACAAAAAAAAAAATTCTTGATAAAAAAAAATTATTGATAAAAGGTCTAAAAACACAAGTAAGGCAGAGGCGTAAATAAATTAAAAACTTGATTATCAATTGCAGCGGATTTCGATCCACCAAAGGTTAGGGTTAGGTTCCATGGGCAGCCATAGAGAGATAGCTCACTTCGGTCCTTTAGCGGTCCCTTTGTGATACCCAGCGCCAATGCCCATCCCGAAGAGCAGTTATTCAGATGGCGTCACTGCAAGGTTAAGCCAATTCGTCTTCCTAATGAAGAGAAGAAGCAATCTTAGTTCTATTTTTGATAGATCCTCCAAACAGGAAAACACCGGTTCTCCCAGGTATTTTTCCCTAATGCCCCGTAGCCCAGGGCATTGACAGAGAAAGTAAAGCACAGTTTCCTCTTCCTCCTCATCATGACAACTTCTACAGTAGTCATTGAATACCAGACCCATTCTTCTAGCATGAGTCCCAACAGGCCATTGTCCAGTTATGACCGACACAATGGTCCTGATTTGGTTCCTATTGAACCTAAGTAGAGATTTGGTTCTCCGTTCATCATATCCAGGCCAAAGTGCCCTGGATGTGGAGCAGGTGGACTCACGGGACCATCCCTCTTGCGCAATTCTATAGTTCTCGCGCCGCATGAGTGACTTACAGTGAACCATTGGAAGGCCAATGAATTGATCAATGAATGTTTCATCCATACGACCACCTTCCTTGGCCAGCTCATCTGCTACCTGGTTTCCCGGGAAGTTTGAGTGCCCTGGTATCCATATAAGCGTTAACTCTGAATGTTCAGCAATCTCATTCAAAGACATCCGACATTCCACAGTCAACCTAGATGTCGTATAGACACCAGCAAGAGAGGCAATGGCAGCCTTGCTATCAGTAAATATACGTATATCTCCCGATACGCGATAATACTTTAGCCAGTTAGCTGCCCGCTTTATAGCCGACACTACATCCATCCGGCAGACGAAAGGAAACTTTAACGCCCAGTTCCTCTATGTAGAAACCTCCGCCAACTCTTTCCCCCTTCCTTGAACCATCAGTGTATACCCCCAGGGCTGGTTCATGGAAGGTGCCCATGTGTGTCACATACCTCGCGCCAAAGAAAGGCTCCGGGGTGCAGTAGTCCACTCCTTCAGGGACAATCGAGTATCTCATTATACTGGAGTTTCCATAGTCACGGTTCGACCAGCTGTGTCCCGCATTCAACCGTATCGCCGAATAAAGAGCCATATGTCTGGCCGTGATGTCCACCGGCAGCCAGTTTAGCATAGTAAACAGCGCCCTGGTGGGAGTGGAGCGCATTGATCCTGTGATCATCAATGCGACCAGTCTGTGAACCTTCTTAAGCATCGCACGGTACCTGCCCTTGTCCAGCGCAGTCCACCATACGACAACACCGTAATAAAGAGTCGGCTTTACTACACCCTCAAATATCCATTTGACACACCTCGGGCCCATGCCCCAGTTCTTGCCGATTGCACCTCTGCACGCATATATAGCAACAATTGCCTTTTCCATCCTCGTCTGGATGTTCAGCCCCCACGACAGTTTACTGTCCAGGATTACGCCCAGATACTTGGCGCTGTAAGAGAACTTAAGTTCAGTCCCATTTAGCCTCGGAAGTCTCATGACCTCAGTCCTATACTTCCTCGTGAAGAGTACCAGTTCCGTCTTAGACGGATTAATACCCAAGCCGCATGATACACTCCAGGTGCTAAGTACCCTTAATGCAGCGTCCATACACTGAGACATTATGTTCAAATGTTTCCCCGTGATGGCCACTGCAACATCGTCAGCGTACGCCACAGTTTTAATCCTCATGTCGTCCATTTTCGTCAACATGGTGTTCATAGTCAGGTTCAACAATAGTGGGGATAGTACTCCTCCTTGGGGAGTACCCCTGTTAACCAGTCTCTGAACGCTGGTCGCACCTATCGTGGAACAGATGACCCTATTCCTGAGTTGATTTTCCACAAATCTACATATGCCGTCATCATCCTCCAGACTCCTCATAGATGCAACAATAGAATCCGGGTTGACATTGTTAAAGGCCCCTTAAATGTCGAGAAAGGCCACCAGAGCACACTCCTTAAATTCGAGTGATCTCTCAATAGTTCCAACTAATGAGTGAAGAGCCGTCTCAACAGACCTTCCCTTTGTGTAGGCATGCTGAGAGGTCGAGAGTAAACACTTGGGGATGGTCATCCTCAAGTGAATGTCGATAACTCTTTCAAGAGTCTTGAGAAGAAAGGATGCAAGACTAATCGGTTTGTTATCCTTCGCTTCGGTGTGAGAAGTCTTCCCTCTCTTGGGGATGAAGACCACTCTACACAAGGTCCAGCTCATAGGTACATACGAAAGTCTAACGCATCCCCTATATATAGCCATCAGCCAGGGTATAATCACAGTCGAATTCCTCTGCAAGTCAGCCGGAATTATACCATCTATACCCGGAGATTTGTACGGGTCAAAGCTGTCGACAGCCCACTTAATCGTATCGTAGTCCATTGGGATGGAGAAAGGACCGGTCATCGACTCACAAACCTGATCCCGCAAGCTCCCTTGTGAGTTTCCAGGAAAGTGAGTGTCAATTAACACCTCGAGTGTTTCCTGACTAGTCGTAGTCCAGCAACCATCCGATTTACGGATATAGGTCGGGACAACAGGGCTCGAGGCCATTGTCTTACGTAAACGGTTTGTCTCAGAGGATCCTTCCACGCCGCTACAGAAGTTCCTCCAAGCACTCCTTTTCGCCGATCTAACCAAGTTTCTGAATCTATTCAGTGAAGACTTGTACTCCGCCCAATTACCATGACGCTTAGCCATATTGAACAACCTACGACAGTCTCTTCTTGCCTGCGCAATATCAGGATCCCACCACGGTGGACGATCTCTGCCGCTATGCACCATTGGCTTGCACGCCAAGGAAGTCGCTAACTGCAGTGAGTCTGTAAGCAGACCCACTGCCGCATCGATCCCCCCTATATCATCAACCCGGGGAGGATCAGATAGAGACCGAACCAGAGAGGAGGAATGAATCCCCCAATTCGTTCGTTTCCTATTCAACATAACACTCGATCCTACAGATCTAAGTACCAGACTAAATTCCACATATCTATGATCAGAAAGTGAACAATAATAATAAACCATCCAGTTTTCGATCATGTCAATGTGGTCAATGCTAACCAGCGTGACATCAAGAACTTCACACCTATTTGCTACAACAAACGTTGGCTCACGGCCCCTATTTACTATTCCTAAATTATAATTAATAATAAAGGATAATAGTGACTCACCTCTAACATTCGTGTTCGTGCTACCCCATATAGTGTGGTGCGCATTAGCATCGGCACAGATTATGATAGGTGTTCCAGTGCCTGCTGCCCTCGTTACTGCATCACGGATGAGCCGATTGGGTGGGTCCTGTCCGTGACCATGCGCCATATATCCCGAGACCATCCAGATTATACCGTCCTGTGTCTCGAGAGCAACTGTTGTTGTGTCTTCATCACTGTAATCAGAGAGAATGAAGATATTCAACGAATTTTTAGCTAAGACACAAGATCTTATGTTACCTGTGCCTTTCGCAAACAGTAGCTTGTAGCCTTTGAGATTAAGTCCGCAAACCCGATCCTTATGAATCCAGGGTTCTGGGACCATCACGAGCTCCTCCCCTTTTTCTACCGCACGGAGAAGCAATGCAGCAGATGCTGCTTTAGAGTGGTGGAGGTTGATTTGCAGGACCTTCACCATTATCCATATTGGCGACCACTGTGATGTTGACGTCCTCCTGGTCTGATTCCAGAAGTACGTCCTCATCAACCATATCACCCAGGTGCCCAAAGACAGACACCAATCCGGAGATAGAATGGGTGTCCTCTTTGTCACCTGAACTTACGGCATCGTCACCAGACAAGCCTTCTTCAGGCTGCTTGGCCTCACTAACCGAAGGAGCCGGATTGCCCTTGTTATCACTTCGGTAGACACGGAGCAAGACCGTACTAAAACCATAGTAGATCTTGCCCTGTCTCTCCCTCAGTGGTTCCAAGGATTGCTGGTTTAGCACCACAATCGCCGTCCTCGAGGACCCTTCAGCAGCCGAAACCTTCACAACTGTCCAATCCTGTGTGGGAATGATCTTCAAGATCTCCTCAGGTTCCGATGGTTCGGCAGGGATGATGACAATCGATCTAGGTGTCCGTGGTATCTCATCAACTAATACCACATCGAGCCTAGCACCTTCCCAGACCTCTCCTAGCATTTGGATGGCCCGCTTCAGAAGCAGCGCTGAGCGCTCATCTGCACAAGCCATCAACTTCACGTGACCCTGGGACCAGCCAGCATCATCGCATTGAGGAGGTGGCCCTGGATTCTCCCTAAGGATCGTCCAGAACACTCCCATTAATTTTTGTTTAACCAGGTCCCACTTGGTATGGGAGATGGCACCATTATCCACACCTCTATCGATAACAGCCCGTACAAGGTGACCTTTGGCCACCTCGCTGAAAGACTTATTCATCGATTTCGACGCAATCTTAGGACGTTTCGTCCCTGGTTGCTGTTTCACGGCTGTAGCTTCCTCCTCCGAACGTTGGCGTTTAGGCATTGTCACCTTCGCAGGGACTGAAGGAGTAGCACTTGGCAGCCCAGCTATGTGGGCTCTTGCCCATGCCAGTGAAGCTTTTTGTTCACTGGAAAGCTCTTCAGCTTTTTTGGAGCCTAGAAGCTCAATGAAACGGAAGGCGGCACGCCTTGTGTTGGATGCCCTCCTTGTAGGGTTTTTGTGCCTTGGAGACTTTTTATGGTCGCCGAATTTGGCGTGGGGTGGTGCAACCTTGGGATTGAATGTTTTCATCGCCATCCCTCCTTGCACAATGGGCACATGGGAAACTGCAATGTTGGACGACTTTGTCATTCCCAACTTAGCAGCACCCGAAGCAGGGGTTTTAACCGTTCCAGTGACGGAAAGGGCTGAAGCGGTTTTGGAGGTGCTTGGATTGAAGCACAGAGGCACCCCGCCGCAATTTTTAGAGCAGCCGCCTTCTGGTCGAGCTTCCTTACCACTTCCAATCAGCCTAGGCCGATCTTCTTTGGTCGCCGGGACTGTTACAGTCCCTGGCTTTGCCGTATTTCTGTCTATCGCTGTCCTCGTTCTCGCCTGTCCGTCATCATTTTCCGTTGATTGTTTTTGTTGTTGTTTGTTGTCTTATGAATTGTTCATTGTAAATTTTGGTCCCACGAGTGTAGAGGAGTTGAAAGGTCCGCCACGTCATAGCCCCCAGTAACGTGGTAAGGGCGTGGTCTATTTGCTGAGGTGCCCAGGTATCAGCAAAGCTACGTGATAATACAGTCGGTAACCCCTGACTGCAAGCCAGACCGATAGGCACGGGTCGCATGACACCTCGGTTTAGGGGTTTATAACCTTTCGTCGTCAAGGCTTTTAGGTTCCGTATCTCAAACCCAGGCGCCGCTTGTGACGTTACCTGTACTTGAAATACAAACCACAGCCTAGACTCAGCCACCACATCGCTGCAAGATCGTTATCCAAGGTGGTGGTCGATCCACCAAAAAATTGCGTTGGTTAAAAGATTGATGTTTGGCTATAGACTGACAGCCGTCGTAGTGGCGGAAAGGGTGAAACTGCAAAAACTCTGATGAAGAGAATGCGGTTATTCTCGAAACATGTGAATTCGGCCCGAGTTCGATCCCCAGCTCAGCCAAAAATAAAAAAGATCAATAAAATTTTAACTCATTTTGTGTTGTGAAATTCCTTTTTGTGTTGTGAAATTCCTTTCTTCATTAGAATAATTTAATCAAAATTTAATTCGACGAACTTAATCCTGATTAAAAAAATTAAAATTTGGTTTAAACCCCATAAACAGTTCAATTAACCCCATATTGTAAGCAAATTTAAAATTTTTTGTTTGTTTTAATCTTAGCCGATTTTCTTCATTTTACGATTTAGCAGATTTTATCATATTTTTTTTAAAGTTTTGGCAAATTCTTATCAAAAGGTTATGGCAGCACAGCTTGTTGATTATTTTAATGTCAGATATCCTCATCAGAATTTTGCTGTTGAAATTGATTAACTCGGTCATAAATGGCTGAGATATGGGCAAAAAAATTATGTATTTTAATTTTTTATTTTTAAGTTTATTTTCCAAAAAAAAATATTTTTGAAAAAAGTACCAAAATGTTGAAAAAAGTACTCTGTTGCTTGGTGGTTAGTACCATATACAATTTTTAATTTTCCATCACTGATATATATATATATTCTCCTTGAGTAATTCTAATTCGATTTCGGCATGTCCGTCTGACAATTTTTAAAGACCCAAAAGAAATGAACAACCTCGGTATTGCTGGTAGTTACCTCAAGCAGTTTGGAATTTAAACCCGCAAAATCGGTTCAATAGGATCGGAGCTATGAATCAAAATGTGTTACCACCACCCTTAAAAAATTGATTATTTACTTACATAAATGTTTGTATAATTCACTGATTGATATAAGATTCTGCACATATTTGTTCCATATGTCTAGAAATCATGATGTAAAATTTCGCGAAGCTCGGGTAATACTTTACCATAGGCCCCATATAAAGCCAACGTTCGGAAAAGAGTTTAGTAGGTATACAACAGTAACGAATTATGCTATTATAATACAATTTGTTATGTCACGGTCTTATAGGACAAGAAATCACACTGCCAAATTAGCGAACCAGAAATCACAATGCCAAATTTCATAATTTACTATATGCCCCATATAAACCGTTCTTTCGGAAAACAGTTTATTACGCCAGGCCATGGTAATATCAATGACGGAAATACTAAGTGCCGATTTTTTCAGATAGTGATATAGTGGCCGAAATATCTGGTTTAAACAAACATATAACTGACAATTTTGTTCCAAGGTTACTATAATATCATGCCAATAAGTGTAAAATTCTAATATTAATTCAAAAGCAGTCACGCGTACATGAGCGAATAAATATTGTGAGTGTGCGTGATCGTTGGACAAAAAACACACGTGTAGATCTGCATAATTTGATTTTTTAAAATATTCCAACTTTCAGGAAATTCTAACAATTTTTGTAAGAGTTGTTAAATATTTTTTTCAAAGGAAACTTAACGGGACATAAAATCCTTTTTATAATAACGGTAAAAAAGTAACAATGATGGGTATCAAAAATGTAACTGTATATGTTCAAAACATAAATTTTTCTTAACTTAGTTAAATGTAACTAACTACTGTACGAAATTTCAAAAGTCTGCATCAACTTCTTCTATTTTTGTCCTATTGTTATATGGGCACAAAGCACAGTGCGTTGTCATTTATCTTTATCAAAATCTGTACATTGATACACAGGCGTATGACGGATAAGCTCAGAATCACATTCGATCATCGATCCTTATACAAACACCAGTATAAACTAATTATATTTCAACCATCTTCCTCTCTTTGCTGGTGAGAATCTAAAAATGCGTGTTTTTTATATCGTTAAAAAATTCAAAAGTCAAATCAGTTCGCTATGATTGACTGAAAGCAGTGGTTACCCTTGTTTAAACAAATATTTTTTCGATAGCATTTGCAAATAAGTTGCGTTAAATGGTTCGCGAATAGAAATTTTCTCTCATGCACGCGGAAAAAACTAATTTTTCGATATGGTCAACTAAAACAAAGTTAACGAAGAAGGTTTAAACATATTCTGTTTATTTTAACTATATTATTGCCGCCGGCAATCATTTAATAGTCAAATTAGTCGTTTATCAAGAAACCAAACCCATATTATGGTTTCCCTTGAACATGTTTTGGTAAAACATAATAATAATTGGTATACCACTAATACTAATACCTTTTCCAAGAGCAAAATGTTATGGTTGAAAACAGCTACACTATTATATGTGGGAAACATTATAATATTATTATTATCCATAACATGTTTGGAGGCAACCACAACAAGGCTGTGTCTTCCTGATGGAGGAATATTTTAGCCATAAGAAATGATAATATGTTTACAAAAATATCAAAAAATATATTGTATGTTCTTGTGGAGACCTTAATGAAAAAATAGGTAAAACAACTGGTGGATAAAATCTGATCCACACTAATGAACATATCTCTTTTAATTTTTTTTATTAATTTGCAAAATAAATTAAATACTAAAAAAAATTAATTTTAATAAGATTATGTTCGGTAATTAAAAAATTAAATTTTATTCATATGAATTAAATATGTATGTATGTATAATACCTATGGTCAACATAGCGTATACTTAATTCCAATTACATTAGCAGCACTCATACGTCAAATTAAACTGCACTAAAGGAACATGCATTTATATATAAATATATAAACGCATATATACATATAAATATAAATGCATATATGTATATCTACATATATGTATTGATTTATACTAGGGAGATCGATTATTCGACTTTTTCAATAACCGGTTTTCGAATATTAGGAATAGTTGCTATTTTAAAAACACCGGTTTTCGGTCAAACATTTTTAAAATATTTTATTTTTAGAATTTATTGTATGAGCTTAATTTCAGTTCTGTATTTTATAAAGCTTTTTGTAATAGTTCTATTCCTTAAATATTTAAGAATGTCTTTATACACTACAAAAATTTTGAATGTAATAAAGTAACTTATGAAAAAGAAATATTTCTTAGATTCCATTCTTAAGATAACTGGTTAACCGGTTTAATTCGAATACATAAAAACACAAAATTGAAATACGATTTTGATGTTTGATTAAAAACAAAACAATTCACAAAGGTAAGAAACCAACAAAATACATAGAAATGACTTAAGGTCTGTTCAGACTTAACAAATATTTGACGATAAATTCCAAAAAAAAAAAAACGAGACCAGTAAATTTATCAAATTTTAACCATATTTTTAACAATTTATTTTAATTTACTAATCTGTTTTTATAAGAAGATAATAATATAATGTAATTTAAAACTTATTTAATGATGTTTGATCTAGCTAAACGTTTTGCAAAAGCAAATAAGATATTATAGGAATTTAATAAATTTATTATTTGAGATATTCTCCCAAATTTATTTTAAATTAGTTTTAATTTATTGGTGGCTTAGCATGTCTATATGAATCAGTAGACTTCAGTCATATTTTTGAAAAGCTGCTAAGTCATAGCCCGGATTATATATTTCAATTAAATTTTGTTACAGCATATTATAGAAGCGATTAGTAACACCCAATGATTAGTTTTTGGCAGCGTATTTTAGTAAAGTATTATTTTTCGACTCTTTAGAACCATTTCGAATGGGGTTAAGTTAAATTTGGAGCATATTAATGTCAAGCATATGGACTAATGAAAGGTGATTAATAAGTCGTGACGTAAAAGAAACTTTGACACTTATAATTTTAGGGCACTTCAAGCATCCAACTTTGTCTTTTTAATTTCGTTCGAAAAGTCGCTAGAGATAACATCTATCTAAATATATTAATATTTAGAATACTCTCGCACAAATTACTATTTACTTTTTACCTGCACACGTTTTTTGTAGTATTTTGAATAGTTTTTGGTCTTTTTACAAAAACACACGCTTTGATAAGCGATTTGTATTTACATTGTTAATAATGTTTTTTGACTTTTGTTATATTTTATTTTGACATTCTTCATAAAAAGTTTAAGTTTGTCCAATTTACAATTAGATAAATATTTAGATTACGGGCACATCCACAACAATATTAAGGAAAATGTATATAAATTATCCATTATTCAAATAACCGGCTTATTATACCAAAATAACCCGTTTATTCGATATTCTAAAAATGGACATTTTAAAATAATCCACTTGGGTAAAACTAAAATAACCGGTTAAAGCCGGTCGAATAATATCAGTTCGATTTCCCTAATGTTAACATATGTATATGTAACAATAAAAATGCGTTTTTTTGTTTGTTCCCGATAGATTCTTAAACTACTAAAATGATTTTCCAGAAATATTTAACAGTTACTTCCTGACTAATAATATTTGTAAATTGTCCAGTCATACAAAGACAGTAAAGGAAATCACAACAGCTAATGGTGCAAAAAACCACCAGAAGATAATTGAACCAAAAACGCTACTAAAATCTACACGGCACTGCTCGTACCAAAACAGCAAGCAAAATCAAAATGCCGACAGAGCAATAATAATACCGCCATATAGATGGCAGGATGGTTAAACACCAAATACTACACTCTTTACAATCGGCTATTTACAAAACGGTAACAGTAAAACTTTCTAAAATTGGAATACATAATTTAGTTATTAACACAAAACATCTGTCAAAAAGCGAACTGAATTGGAAAGATGAGAGTGGAACTTCCCATACGAGTACAATCGGCTTGTATATATCTCTGGAGAAGGATATAAATAGAAATTTCAATTTTGGCACAAAATGCTTAATTTTTAACACACGAGATCTGTTCTGTTTTTAAAATAAATTTTAGGAGGCGCACCGGGTTTTGCTCGTTACATATACAATTTTATTATTCATTAAACTTATTTAATATTTAATAACACTTTTATTTAGTGTTTGCATTTATAATTAACTTCACTTTTTTTGCTAAAATTATTATGTTTTTAATTAGTTTTTGTGGTAAAAATAAAAAGCAGAAACTATTACTCCAGGTAATATAATTTAAAATATTATTGTTTTAAAAAAAAATAAAATACCCGTTTAAAAAGTATTGATAAATACAATTAAAAACGCCAGCTTTATAAAAAATTTAAAATAATTAATGCTTAATTTGCTTTAAATTTATGAAGGGAAACATCGCTAGTAAATAATAATTATAAAAGCTAAATTTAACATAAAGAAAGGTAGCAAACGGGTTAGAACTATTTGTTGCCATTTTTAAAAAATAAATTATGGTATTTTAAAAGACTTAAAATTATTGAACTTCTTTGGTGTCTAATTTGTTTTTTTTTTTTGGTTTTATAGGATTTCATTATAATTGCTACCGATATTAAAATGTTTTTTTATTCTCTCTTCTTGTTGTTTTTTCACCTTGTATTCTACATATCAATCAAAATAATATTATACACAGAAAAAAATTCAAATTTTTATGAATAATTTTAATATGTTATCAAAGTTGTTTTTGGGAATAATATTATTTATTAAAAGATTTTGTTTGTTGTGCTTAATTCCCTTTTTTAATAATTGATAAAAAATACTGAAATTTATTGTTGGAGGATAAGCTGTTCCTATGCGCATTTCACTGGTTGCTTTGGCCAGATCATCAGGAAACGTTCTCCTAAATAATTTTAGAAAAGCCAAAGCTATCAGCAAACAAGACTACAGAGGGAATGAGAATTACTTACAAACACTCAAAAAGTCTTTTTTGCAACGATATCAAAGCTTAAGCAAAATACCAAACAATAAATCAGTGATGAGAAAAAACATATTAAAAACAAAAACATAGTGCTTTTATTGTTTTCGCAAGAAATCGAAATAAAAACAATTTGCCAGTTCAGTTTTTTATGCACGTGCACTTGCTAAAATTTATTATCAAAGTTGCTTTTGGGAATACTATTATTTATTAAAAGATTTTATTTGTTGTGCTTAATTCCCGTTTTTAATAATTGTAGTCTTGTTTGCTGATAGCTTTGGCTTTTCTAAAATTATTTAGGAGAACGTTTCCTGATGATCTGGCTTAAGAAACCAGTGAAATGCGCATAGGAACAGCTTATCCTCCAACAATAAATTTCATTATTTTTTTTATCAATTATTAAAAAACGGAATTAAGTACAACAAACATAATCTTTTAATACTTTTAATTTGTTTAAAAGTAATCAGTTTTTTGACTGTCGTATATTATATGTTTTACTTCATCAACTTGAAAAATAAATCATGTAATGCTATTTATATAGGTTAGGTTAGGTAGAGAGAATGGTGCGGAATTATACTCTCACCCAGAGGCCAATATGGTCCATGGTGACGCCTTAATTAGTGATAGAATTCTAGTAAGAAAAGAATAGGAGTAAAAGCATAGGAATAGCAAAAGTAGTGGAAGATGAACCAGAAGACATTACAAGCAAGACCAACGAACATGTACACAGCCCCAGTCTCCTGCTGCGCAGCCAGGTCATTCCCATTACGAATCCCGTCAGATTCTCAAGCCCGCAACTCGAGACATCTCCTAGTTCGCTCAGCAATTAACTATCTAGCCATCTCAGCCTGCTGTTTTGTAGCCTGGGATAGTGGCACAGAAAGAGCTCAACCGTCTCCAGCTCTTCTGAGTCCTTACATAGCCTGAATATATCTGATTAGTCAGATCCCATTCTCACCGCCATCCTGTCTATCAGCCAGTGGGCAGTGATAAAACCTATTGTGGTCCTTACGCAGACCTTACTCTTGCCCAGCGGCAAATCCTAATCAAACTTCCTAAGAACCGGCCGTAGCCCGCGCTAAACCCTGCAGTCTATGAGGTTCCCCCCAGATCCGATTATTCCCGCTCAGAACCCATTCTCTAAACCTGCCAAAATAGAAGATCATTGAAGGCCTGACCGCCTTAAAACAGTCTGGATCAGCCCTTTTGGAGCCCAGTCCCGCTAACTCATCTGCTAGTTCGTTGCCGGTGAAGTTGCAGTGTTCCAGTACCCAACGCAGCCTCACAATATAGCCCCATTATATAAGTGCTCATCAAAGCTTATCCAAAATATTTTGATTTGATTTCAAAGATTAGCCAAACAAGTAGAAATATGATGAATCGGAGCATAACTTAATAAAGACTTTGGTTAACACAAAATTATTTAAAACCAATCAAGCATTAATATGAAAAATGTTTGCAAGTAGAAGGATTCATCAAAAAGCATAGAAAACGGTTAGCAGAAAAGATAAGGCCGAGAGACGTTAAAAAATTATTTTAACTATCAAAAATGCTGCGCGAATGATACTGGCAATAAAAATAAGATCCTTAACGACTATAGAAGTTAAACGAATCGTGTGTTAAGCACCGCCATCATTGGCACCGATGCAATGATTTGTATATGATAACACCCCCAGGGCTATGTTAAAATATATCCGCAGGATATGTCACCATTTGATGTTACATACAATGGGAAAATCGGGTGCAGTCAATTCGTGAATTTAGGCAAAGATACAAATTTACAGATCTCTTGTGATCGCAGCTGATTAGAGCTTCTATCTGGTAACACGGAAATCTATAGCCCTTGAAACTTGGTGTCAGTCTGACTATTTCCTAGGCACCTTTGGATATCAAGTGGTGGTCGTGTTTTAATACCACAGTCGCAGAAAGTGAGATATTAAATAGTCGGCTTTTAAGGCTGATTTTCTAACGGCTATTGAGGAATCATCATCGCGGTGGATTTTATTTAACAGATGCTGCTTCCTTTAAAACAGCAGTGGAGGTTGGATAGCTCCAGCTCCTTAAAAACAGTTGACTGTAGAATTCCTCCTAATAATACACTTAAACTGCTTACGGCTGTATTAGTTGCGTTTTCTCAAGGTACCGTTGGTAAACGTTTTGGTTCCAACCCGATGCTAAGACTAGTATCGGGTAAGGTCAACATGTCCGGTACTTTTAACTTTCGTGTTTACTAAAACCCTCATAATAGAAATAAGGAAAAGAAATAAACCAGCTAGTGTGACCTTAAAATAGCTAATTTGCCAGTATTTATTATTAAACGATAAAAACAGGGTTGTCAAAATAACAAATATAGCAACCCTGCTTATTTAAACGCGCTGTCAAAATCGTTGCCGCCCAATATTTGCTACCTTGTAGTGGTATGCCAAAATTTCCATAAATTTTATTTATATGCCTATTATACACCCTTTACCATGGCGCGATAAGAATATTAAGTTATATAAAAACCGTTTTTTAGATAAAAACAGATTTATTTTGTGCCACGATCAATTCTCCAATCCTCCCACATTTTGGCAGATGTTGTGTATAGATAACCAAGATGCTTGCACTTTATTTGGAAATTTTGCTCTTGACGTTCTCCGGATATATATAAAAAAAAAACCTTAAAACAAAAACAACAACAAGGGATTGAAGTATAAAATTAGTTGTGGTCTTATGCTTACAAATCAGCCATTTATGGACCGATTAAGCTGAATTTCAATAGCAAACAACTCCGGACTATATGTGACATAAATATATAAACACTTTGACCACTTCATATCTAAGGTCCTCGCAAGCCCATGTAAACATACAGATGAACTTAACTTCTTATAAGGGTCCAGAATATATGTATAAAAGAGTATTCACTTAATTGGGCTTTTGCTTTAATCGGTTAATCGCTTAATTAATTAACCGATGTTTTGGTTTAATCGGTTAATAATCGTTCAAATTTGCTATTGATCGGTTAAACGTTTAATAAAGTTTTTTTTTATTATAAAGTAAGACCCCTTTCAGACAAGCAAAGTTTACTTTGCAAAGTCTTGAGCTTATAGAAGAGAAGGGAAAAGAGTATAGCGGGGGAGTACATACTTTGCTGTACTCGCAAAGTCGTTTTGTTTTTCGTTCGTAGATTATACCTGAAGTTGGCTGCAACTTTATATTTTTATTCAGCGTTACCAGAATCTTTGGAATAAAAATTGTCATATGGCGAAAGAAATCATATTTTGAAGAGGAAAATCTTAAATTTTTTTTTCTTAATTTAAATTTTTTAAAACAAGGGCAAAATAGTAAGATTAATTTTTTATAAAAACATACTTCTTATTATTTAAATTGAAATACATAAAAACATAATTCGTCAGTATATGAAACTTTATAAAATTACATTTTTCTTTTCACAAATATTTTTTTTATCAATATTCTAAAGGTACGTTCAGACTGATGAAATATTTGAAAGCAAACATCAAATATTTCATTAACATAGTCTGAACACAAAATATTTTTGAGTATCAAATAAAATAACAGCAGATTTTGATCAAATAAAAGTATTTGCCGGCAAACAAATATTTGTCCAATGTGAACATAGTGTGAACACAAAAAATCAAATATTTTAGTAATTTTTGAGAAAACATTTATTTGATATTAAAAAAAAATTGTAAGAGCAAACAACGACAAATAATTTTAGCCATGTTCCGGATAGAAGCAATTTTTCCTGTAAGTTTTCGGATTCTTTACAATTTTAAAGATTTTTTATAATTATTAGACTTTGCTATCGTGCCGCTATTAGCAAATTTTTGCGATTTTCCGCTAATTTAACAATTTTTACCGAGTTTTTGCCATTCCTTAAAGTTTTAGGCACCTTTAATAAATTTTATGGCTTGTTTGAAATATCTAAATTTTTCGCTATTTTTGCAACATTTTTTTTGTCTTTTCTTAACATTTTGTTTTTTAACCGATTTAGCGACTTCAAATATATTTTGGGGTTTGTTTCCAACTTTGCAATTTTCGCAAATTTTAGCCATGTTCCCATTACCCAGTGGCTTCTATTTTTTTTCTTTTACATTCTCCTGTTCTAACACTATAAAAGATGCTGCTCCACAGAATGAAAAAAATAAATTAGCTTTTGCGCTCATTTTTACTATTTGTGAAATATCAGAACAAATATTTTCGTTAAATATTTCATTAGTCTTAACGTACCTTAAGAAGTAAATAATTCTTACGTACATCGGAAATAGGCAGTTAAGGTACGTTCAGACTAATGAAATATTTGACGAAAATATTTGTTTTGATATTTGCTTCAAACTGTGTGAAACAAAAAAATATTTTGTTTAATGTTCAAACTAAGCTCAAATATTTGACAATTTTTGTTTGATGAAACAGTTGGCAAACAGTGTTAAATAAAATAAATGAATTCATGTTTGCATTGCGTTCAGACTAAAAGAAATATTTGCATCAAATAATTATTTAACGAAAGTGTTCAAAAATAAAAATATATTTCTCAAATAGTAAAAATGAGCGCAAAAGCTAATTTTTTTATTTTATTCTGTGGATCAGCATCTTTTATAGTGTTAGAACAGGAGAATGTTAAAGATAAAAAAACTGGAAGACAATGGGTAACTAGAACATGGCTAAAATTTGCGAATAATTGCAAACTTGGAAACAATCCCTTAAATATATTTGAAGTCGCTAAATCAGTTAAAAAACAAAATGTAGAGAAAAAAAATTTTTGCAAAAATTGCGAAAATTCGCGAAAAATTTAAATATTTAAAACAAGCCATAAAATTTATTAAAAGTGTCTAAAACTATAAGGAATGGCAAAAATTCTATAAAAATTGCTAAATTAGCGGTAATTCGCAAAAATTTGCTAATAGCGGCACAATAGCAAAGTCTAATAATTATAAAAAATCTTTAAAATTGTAAAGAATCCGAAAACTTACAGTAAAAATTGCTTCTATCTGGAATATGGCCAAAATTATTTGTCGTTGTTTGCTCTTTCAATTTTTTTGTAATATCAAATAAATGTTTGCTCAAAAATTACTAAAATATTTGATTTTTTGTGTTCACACTATGTTCACATTGGACAAATATTTGTTTGCCGGCAAATACTTTTATTTGCTCAAAATCAGCTGTTATTTTATTTGATACTCAAAAATATTTTGTGTTCAGACTACGTTTATGAAATATTTGATGTTTGCTTTCAAATATTTCATCAGTCTGAACGTACCTTTACAAATACATTTAAAACAAAAACAAAGTTTTTAGAATTTGTTTTTGTTTTAAATGTAGTTGTTCGAAAGAAGGAATTCTTTCGCACATTGGAAATAGGTTATAATATGCCTTTTTTAATATTTTTATGTCCAGAAATAATGATGCAATTTTGTGTATTCTAGATACTGGGTACAAAAGTGTGCAGCACCAACACACATCAAGCTGATGCAAAACTTCATTGTTTTAAAAATTGACTGTTTAAGTAATCGTGTATTTTCTATAAGCAAAATTAAAGTAAAAATCAGAATTTCTAAAAATAAAAAATCATCATTTGAGAAAAAAATCTTTAATCATATTTTTGTTTGAAAAAATAAAAAAAAATATGATAAAATCATCATTCTGGCAACGCTGTTTATATATTATATTCAAACAAGAGAAAACAAAAATTTGTCAAATTAAACTTTGTGTGTCTGAGCACCAAACAAAGTTTAAAAGAGAATTCAACAGACTTTGTCAAAGTAAACTTTGCCTGTCTGAAAGGGGTCTAAGTAATATCAATAAAAAAATATGCATAAACTGTTTATTATTTGGGGTTTATTAATAAAGAAAAAACCATAAAACCATATAACAGTTCTTGAACTAAAAAAACGAAACAAATAAATATGTAATACATATTTTTTATTTAATACATATATATTATGTATTAATAATAAAATGAACTGTGAGATAATTTTATGAGTTATTTTAATAGTTTAAGGAGATCTGGAAAAATAATCTCTTAGAAAAATAATTTGGCTTAAATATTTTGAATTTAAGCGATTCTTTTCTTTAGTGTTAATAAGACTTGTCTTGGAAAAAATTCTTTGATTTATCGTAGATGTTGGAGAGATCGAAAGCAACCCATAGTACAAAATATCTAATTTCTCAGTCCTTTTCCTGGATTTCTCTAAACATATAAAATCTTTCATTATGCCATTCGAATCTAATTTTATTTTTATATTTTAAATTGTTAACACTTCTTATTGTGTCGGTTAATTCTGTTAAAAGATTAATATGAGAAAATATGAGAAGAAAAAAATGACTAAACACATAAATATAAAAGCTGTTAAAAGCAAACCCTTGTTTATAATGAAGATTACTGAACACCTTTTTTGTTTCAATGCGAAAATATTTTCTAAACACATACCTTTTTTATACGAGACGAAAAAACTAATTGAAAACACAAAAAAATATGTTATAATACTACAAAAATTATAAATTTTGTAACATGGGTTATTCGGTTAATCGACTTTAGTTAACCGGCTCGTAAATTGAAAAGAGCCAATTTTAAATTAATCGGAGTTAATCGGAAAGTAATTAATAAAAACCCTAATGTATATACTTTATACAGTCTACACAGAGCGAGAAAAGACGTTAAAATATTCTCAATCAATGGTAATGAGATGATAACAAAGTGTTGTCAATATTTCGACAATAGCTGTTTTAAAATTTTTAACCAAATGTTGTTGAATTGGAACCAAATAAAATAAAATACCATTATTGTTAAATAGATACCGCCCTGTTGCCCGTATTATTCGCAGTTTATTGAAATAAAAAAGTGCAAATTATTATATGTATGGGAATTAAAATTAGTGAAAAAAATAAACATCAACTGTGAAAAAAGTAATAAAATGTGACGACTATATTTAATTTTTACGAATTATACATTATTTTTGAAGAAAATTAAAATTTTCGACATCAAAATAAATCAATTCCTTTTCGACGACAACGATAAGGAATAAAAAAAATATGGAAGGTAAATACACATTATGATTATTTAAGAGGTAAGTTAAAATATACATTTATATGGAATTTGTAGTTAATTGTACAATTCTTTTATTTAAAAGGCAAATGTGAAAAAAATAAAAATAAATATATTGTACTGCAATTTTGTTATATTAAAAATTTAATTTGAAACTTTTGTGTGCTTGTTTAAAAATGTAAAATAGATAAATAAATTTGATATGTTTTTAATGCTTGGGTTTAGAACAATGTGTCGTCGAAATGACAACTAAATGTTATCAATATACCCACGATGTGTTATCAAAAATTAAAACAACATTTTGTCGGAAATACACCATTATGGTGATAATATATTAACATTTTGTTGTCAGAATGAGACCAAAATGACAACGAAGTGATAAAAAAATTTTGATACCATTCGTTATCAAATTGAACACAAATGTCGTTTGCTCACTTTTAATCACGGATGGTGTCAATTTTGGTATTAATATACAGAATTTTTTCCCTCTATGTAGGGTCATTATTGTAGAAATTTAAAATGGAATGACAAAGTTGTATATGCCCTTTTACCTTTGGTGAAGGGTATTATTACAGTCATTATTTGAAAGAAAAAAAACGGTAGAATTGAAATTGTCATTAAGGTTCCTTTGGCATTTTCCTACTTTTGCATAAACTTAAACCTGTTTTAGACTACGCGACAAACCCCTCTCACAATATTAAAATTTTCTTTTGGTGGTTCGTTTAGAACTCTTACACGTTTAGACTTTTACTTTTTTTGTTGCGAGCCACAAGCTATAATTTGCCGTTTAACTATTAAATATAGTTGGCACTGCTTTTAAAGTTTTTGGGTTAAGCTCGTGAAAATGAAAGTAAGAATATATTTCTCCCATAAAAAGACAAAAGTACGTGCACACAAAAAACCAAACTGCTAACACAAAATAACGTCAAAGTGTTTTGAAATGTGTTTTAGTGCAAAACCTTCTATTTAATTAAATATACCGTTTATTACAGCACTGTTTTTAAATTCACTAATTAAAACCATTTTTTATTTTGTTTATGCTTTAACAGCTGTCTAATAATTGTAATACCCTCTCTGAACACTTCGTCTTCAAACTTCTGTTTCAGAAAATTTTTCTGTGCGACTGTCGCATATAATGAAACTGGTATATTTTAAAATATTTGGAACATGGCGTAGTTATTAAATGGAGGCCCGTTAAAATATCTTTTTGTTGTTTTCTTGTATGTGTTCATATATAAAGTGTACTAAAGCTTGTATATATCGCACGTCACTATGGTATATTATGATTATACCTTTTAAATATCGATTACGATTAGTAATCAATTAGATTACTTTTTACAAAAAATCGTAATGAATATGTAATTCTATAAGAAAACCTTTCTGATTAATAATTGATTACGACTACAAGTAATCGTAAAATAATCAGAATTACTGGCAAATACTACAAAATAATTAAAAAGAATCAAAAGTAATCCGATTACTTTCAACGATTAATTTTGATTACTTCCAACAATTGTGTATTCATTTGCACAAGATTTTTTTCGGAACAGTTGATAAACTGTTTAGAAGTTTCATAATAGATTAATTTTAATATATTTATTTAAAATAAAACCTAAAATATATTAGCCTTAGCACGTAATTCAAAATAGCTGAAGCTAAAGAAATAAATAACTACAGTCAAATACTGGTCCAATTTAATGTGGGTAAAAGTGTTCGCCAGTACATTGTTGAACAATAATAACATTTAACTCTCTCAAAAAAAAAAAACAAAAATTCAGATAATCATGCAAAACCAAAAATAATCGTAAGCGTAACCATTGCTTCACCCTTCAAAAAAAAGTAATCTAATAAGTAATTATTAGGATAACTAATCATTACTTAATAGCTAGGATTATGATTGCCGAACTGCATATGAAAAAATACACAAAATAATTTTTTGGTACATAATGCAGAGGCCACCTTAAGTAAGTACACAATGATTTTGAACTAAAATTATTAAAATGTTTGCACAATTTTTATTTAACCTTTTTTTCTGTGTACATATAAAATTTATTATAAATTTATGAAAAGTAACAAAAAAAAAAAACTGCTATTTGTTACAGTATTTTGCCATAAATACCACATAAATTTTAAATTCATTAATTAAGAAGGCAACTTACATTAATGCGACTAATGAACTGAAAATCCTTAGAAACGCTGAGAATTAAATATATTGTGAAAAAAAGTTTTTTTAATATAATGAAAATTACATTTTTATATTGTCTTGCGTCTTATAAAAAGCTATTGAAACTTCGCTCAAGAATAACCTGACTTAGAAGGCCATAGATTTTTATCTCGGTGTCTGGTGTATCAATCAAAAATTGTTGTATCTATCGGTAAAGAAACCGTTGAAAGCAACAACAAAAGGAAAAAGCCAAATTTTTAGATTAATTAAAAAACTAATTAGGGACGCACTTCCATATTAAAGCTTAAACACTGGCATTTAATAAAAAGGAATAATGTGATACTACAAAGAGCTGTAGCATGGTGAGATTATCCTAAAAAATCTAGGAAAAAGGGTGAAACGATTGCAGCCATTTTCTTGACAACTGTTGAAAGATTTAATTTTAGAAATTGCAGAGTTTTTAGATTTTGTTATTTACGATTAAAAAGCAGGTACTTATTGTAATAGTCTTAAAATAAAAGCATATAAGTAAAGCGAAGACATCATAAGCTGCAGGAACGAAGTAGCTTACAGACCTGGGACAAATACATTAAAGATGCAATATATTGGCAATTATTTAACATTAAACAAAATCAATGGCATTGCAAGTCTACTGCATAACCATTAACTTTAACAATGTTAACCGATAATTGTATTCCTGAGGCCAAGAATTTTTTTTAACTTTTTCCAGTTGTTTTCATATAATTACACACTGCTACAAAAAAAACACTTTTTGTCAGAACTTGAAAACCGACCTAGTGGGGGGTTGTAGGCCTAGGTAAGGATATACAAAAACCGTTTTCAAAAATTTTGAAACGCCCTCAAAATTTTGAGTTATTTTCAAAACACTGTTTTGGAGTAGGTCGTAGCACTTTAGTACCTCTAACTCACACATTTTTTGACCGATTTGCAAATTTTAAACAGTTTTGGAAAGCAAAGAATTAAGCTTTCATTCAGAGTATATGTATGATATATTCCAAGAAATTAGGTAAGTGTTTATCAAAAGTTTCTCATTTTTTTATTTTTTTCCCTAATTTTTCAAATTCAACAAGAGTTATTTTAATTTTTTTTATGAAAACCTATCCCTTTTTGCAATGTCTTTTAAAGATAAATTTATATAAAAAAAACAAGATATCGCTCATTTCGTGCAAGACCGTCACAACTCAAAATTTGAAACTTTACAGGAGAGCCTTTTTAAGATTCCAACCTATTAATTCTCACCTTCTCTTTCACTAAAATACAGTTATAAAATCAAATGTTTCTTTTTTGCTACAAAGAAAACCACATGTACAAGAGGAATGCCAAACACAAACTGAAATGTGACCTTGTTGATGCTAATTGCTCAAGTTTGTTACGAGAGGTCATAGCGTCACCAAGAATGATATAAAAAGAGATTACGCCATGCGCATGTTTTCCCGTTAGATGACGTAGCTTAACCCAAGCTAGAGTTACCTATTCGTGTATGTTTCGTGACGTCATTTAACCCACCTGCGCAGAAAATTCAATTTTTGATTCGTGTTGTCGTAATCTTTCTTCTATCATTCTTGTAGCGTCACAAGCATCTGTATTACCGTTATTTTTTCGATAATTCTCTCCGTTCTTAGATCAATTTGTAGAGATTTAAGAGAATAACATTTCTGCATTACTAACTCGAAAATGCCAAATTTTGAGTTGTGACGGTCTTGCACGAAATGAGCGATATGATTTGTTTAAACCGGTTTATATTTGCAAAAGTTACTAAGCTTTTTCTAAAGTAAAAATTTTGCGATTGCAGACCTTTCTTTTGGTAAACCACTTGACTTACAAACGTAAAATAAAAACTGCACAAATAGCCTAACCTAAGTTAACATGTATAGTTACATTTGTTCAACAATACATCTGTTTCTCGTCTGAGAGACCAGCAATAATTTGCTATCATTCTTATTAGGCTCTTTCCGTCAAATGGCTGGCTTATAAACTTTTCGGGCTTAGCACACTGGAACAGCTTATACAAATACTTTCGGGTTCATACCGTTTGCTAGAACTACATATACAATCAGTTGAAAACTGTATTGAAGGCATTTACCAAGGCTTTATTTTTCTGCAGATCCAAGCGATGTTTTTGTCAGCAAAAACCGCAAACATAACAAAAATTTTACGCTTATCACACACTGCAGAAAAAAGTAAACACAATTTAAAATTTGTTAAAGGATTACAATAATTACAAACTTACTTATTTAAATAAAATTAAATATTAATAGCACTTCACTTGTGACAAATTTTAAACTAGTTACACTTTTTTTACTCTTATCTAAAAAATATATCATTCACCAAAAGTCGGTATTTCTCACTTTGCCATTGTTTTGGTATTAAATTCGATAAGTTTATGTATTTATCCAAATATATAAACTGAAAATTGCATATAAAAACATTCTAAACTTTTTTAATGATTAAAAAAAATATGACATAATAAACCCTATTCATCTGTATTATCTTCCAGTGCGATTTTTTTAAACAAAGACAGATTAACAATAAAGCAGGGTATATTTATTCTGCATTATCGAATATAATAACTTCACTTATTAAGTAAATACTAAAAACGTAACTGTAAAATTACAACAAATAAGACACTTTGCATTATTAAGTTAATAAATTTGCTTGTATATGTGTTAATGAAAAGTTGAATAATGATCATATTTAGGATCAAAAACAAAGTTGATAGTGCCACTACATTCACCCAGCAAAAACTAGGTAATGACTTGAAATTACTGAACAACTTACTTTTCAATGACTACTCCATACCATCTGCAATACATAGAAGTAGTTAAGTAATGGCTGACATATAATCTGATACATTAACGAAATTTATAATTAATTCATACTAAAATTCATTAAAGGTCTTATTTATTCAAATCTAATACAAATCTTACAATTTATTTTTTTTATTTGTTATAAATGAATATGAATTTGAATATGAAAGATTAAAATACTAATTAATTGATTTTGGTATGTATTTTAAAATTAAAATTTTGAATAAAAAAATTAGTATTGTGGTTATTTTATTGAACTGTTAATGATTTTCAATCCAAATTTAGATATTTTTAATTAGGCTTAAGTTTATTGAATTTAATTTTCATTAAATTATTTTTTTATGAAGACAGGAATTTACCAACATGAAATTAAGTAAAATTGTATTGATAATTTTTCATTCTTGACTGCGCTGGGATTTGAACCCAGGCTTTTTCGGACAGGTTGCCCAGACTAGTTTCGATTGTAACCACACAATCTCTTCAGTGGGGTTTGCCTTTTTTACCCACACGGCAATTGAAGCCGGATGACCTCAAAAGTCAAACATCAATCATTAAACCAAATGGTATTTTACCTTGGTAGATCGAAATTGGCTTTTGAATGAATGATTATCTATTTTTAATTGATTTACATGTTCTTCCTAACTTCTGTTTTTTCGTACTTTTTGTCAAGAATTCTTCTTGAAATCCAAAGTACATTTTTGTTTTTCATGTTTTTGTCTTTCTTTTTTCTTGTTGACCTTTTTCAGCACAACTTGAAGGACAAATGTAAACATAGCTCGTGCCTTAGCTGTTAACAATAATTAGTATTGTGGTTATTTTACTGAACTGTTAATGGTTTTTAATCCAAATAAAAACTACACTAATCAACCAACCAAATAAATATATATGATGTGGAACCTAATAAGTTAATTGAGTTCATTAAAGATGGGCTTAAAATTAACGAATTTCAAATAAAAGAATTACAAAATAACAAATTAGCACTATATACGAAGTCACCTGATGATTATCATAAAATTAAAGCGTATTTAGAAAAAACCAAAACAAAGTTCTTTACTTACACACCTAAAGACATAAAAACCAAATCATACTTATTAAAGGGCCTAAGTGCCAATATTGAACCGAAAGAAATATTAGATGATCTAATTAAATTTCAGAGTGAAAATTTAAAATTTCTAAAAGTTAGTCCATTTGTTACAAAACGTTCAACAGAAAACAGCCAAACATTACCAATTTATATTGTACAAATGACCGCAGATAGTAACGTAAACGATCTTAAAAAAATTAGAGAAATTCTTTTCAGATGCGTACGCTGGGAAGCACTGAAAAAACCTGAGATACCACAATGCAGGAACTGCCAACGATTTTTCCACAGCGCATCCAATTGTTATTTACCAAGAATATGTGTCAAATGCTGTCAAAACCATGAAAAAGGGGAATGTGCCCTAGATGTTATTCAAGAAAACGAAAAAGAAAAACTCTTTTGCGTCGTATATAACAAATACGGACACCCAGCATCCTATAAAGGATGTGAAAAGTATAAGGAGCTACAACAAAAAATTCAACAAGACAAACTTAAGTCAAAAAAGATCGTTTAATAACACATTTAACTCGGATAATGCTGCAAGTTTCGCTAATATTGTAAAAAACAATACACCAATAGAAAATATCAATAGCTCAATAAACAAGGTTTTAGAACATCTTAGTAATTCCATGCAAAACCCGGCAAATCAGTTAACTAACCTCAATAAACAACTTCAAATACAAACGTCTAGGATAGACACGATTTTTTCGATGATGGAATCGTAATTAGTAACAATAGAGGGAACAGTAGAAAAAACTCTTAATATTATTCATATAAACGTCAATTCACTCATAAAATTAAGTAGAAGATATGATCTTAATACATTTATAGCTTATAACAATCCCGATTTAGTTTTACTTAATGAAACTAAACTTAACAAAGTTCATAAAATAAGTTTTCAAAACTATATTCTAGTAAGAAAAGATAGAAAAGATGCAAAAAGAGGCGGTGGAACAGGAATATTGATTAAAAATAGCTTAAAATATAGTAGTTATACTAATAATATTATAAATAATTTCAACCATTTAGAAACTTGTATTATAAAATTACCGTTATTAGCAAATAAAATATTATTTGTTATATCGGCTTACTTCCCCTCGGGAAATAATTGTAACATTTTGCATTCGGAACTATCGCAGCTTTTTCATTCATTTAAGTTAGAAAATATTAATCATTACTATGTCTTAGCGGGCGATTTAAACTCTAAACACGAAGATTGGGGTAACAATTGTAATAATCCACAGGGCGTAAAATTAAAAGATTGGCTTGAACAGAATGAGATAAAATACAGAAGTAAATTATTCGCTTCAATGTATCCCTCATTTCCTCGTGCGGGATCATTTTTGGATATATGTATTATAGAAGCAAGATTAACAATAAATAAATTAAATAATACCTTGAATTGTCTCCAAACTATAGATTATGACAGCGATCATAATGCAGTAAAAATAGATGTTTTCAAAGTAGACCAGGATCATCCATTAGTTCTATTGAAAGAATCAGCCGATTTAAAACTTAATTATAAAAACGCTAATTGGAGTAAATTTAAAACCAACATTAGAAACGATTTAAGTAATGGTGATCCAACACCTAATGACAGAAACCTCACAAACTCAGAAATTGATTTTTATTTGCTTAAATTAAACCAATTAACATTAAACGCAATAGAAAATTCCGTCCCAAAATTCAAAAATAGCAATCATACTGACAAATTTCTCAACACTACCATAAAAAAGTTATACGCTGAAAAGAACAAAATAGTAACCATAATTAAGAAACATAACAGATTGGAGATAATATTATCCCAAACAAATAAAAACTTGCTTAAGACTAAACTTAAGCTTATTAGAAAACTCATAAATGTTAATTTTAGTATAGCGGTGAACAAACATTACCATGAGAAACTAGAAAATATTAGTCACAACAATCAATCTGAAATGTTTAGCGAAGTTAAAAAACAATTCAAACACACGGAGCCATTCAAAATGGATGTCATTAAAGTATCTCTTGGTGATGAAATTGTTATTAGGAATGCTGGTATAAATTCAGATACATTAGAAAAAGATAATAATGGTACAAATTATTTGATTCACGATGACATTCAAAAACTTAATGTAATAGGGACGTACTTAGAATCAGTTAACGCTTATAAAGAATATGATAACCAGAATATGCTTCATATTCAAATTGAAAGATATTTTAATAGATTTATAAAAGAAAAAGAACGATATGAAAATAATATATCCACAGTTACTATATTTAGTGCTTCAAACAAAGCCAATAACATAGATACGGCTAGCGCAGCTAACTACTTTATAACGATTGATACAATTAAATATATTTTTAAAAATTTAAGAGGGAAGTTATCAACTGGTTTTGATAATATTCCTAATATTGTGTTAAAGAATATACCAGACGAAATGATAGTAGAATATTGTACCTTATTTAATAACATGCTCAATAATTCATACTTTCCACATGCTTGGAAAGAAGCTAAGGTTGTAGTAATACCAAAAAAAGATAAAGATACAAGTGTACCAAAAAACTTAAGAGCTATTAGTTTGCTTCCAAACATTAGCAAAATTTTTGAAATTTGTGTAAATAACAATATTGTAAATATATGTAAAGAAGAGAATCTTTTTTCTGATAAACAGTTTGGATTCAAACACAAGCACTGTACAATTCACGCCTTACACACTTTAGTTTCTAACATACATTGGAACTTAAATAAAAATTTTGCAACCGGCGCACAGTGGCGCCCGTAGAGCAAGCGAGGTTGCAAAAATCAAAATTTTCATGAGTGCCGACGAAGTTTTGAATAAACCCATGTTATAGGAAACTTTTCAACGATTTCAAATATGCCACTCTTAATAATATCACATTTTTAGTTTAGAAGATATAACCGTTCAAAGTTGACCGACTTTCGGTTTTCAAAAAAACACACAATTTTTAGTCAATTTGTTGCGATTTCAGGTGTAATATCACGAAAAATAGGTAACGAATCGCCTTATTTTTTGTTTGTGTTGATTGATGTATTTATTAAATGTATAATGATAAAAAAAAAATTAACTGTTTGCTTTGTGTTTCTCCTGGTAAATCACTATTTAAAAACTATCCGCTTTTTCACTATTTTTCAACTTTGACGGAAAATAAAAAAAAACTATATTTTTCTATATTTGCCATATTTGCAAAACCCGTTCTTTGATTATTTCTTTACATAATTCAAAAGGTTTTATCTGCCCGTACGTGCCCGTTTGGCTTCTAGAGGTAAAAAAGTTTAAAAAGACATGGTTGCAGATATTGTATGGCGTCCATCCCTTATATGTTTTGACTGACAGTAGTTTGATCTAATAGTTTGAAAAAAACTACTCATTGAAATTAGCAGGTACGTACCTCACATAAACAATACTTTGGCGTACAAATGGTCAGGAACAATATTGACTTATGGTCCCTACAGGTAGGCACAAATCTTATTTGGACACGTGCATAATATCAAAATTGCATTATTCAGCCTAAATCCATATGTATGCAGGGAACAGGTAAATTTTTAGGCATGGTAGCATAAGCCTATATATTGCAAAATAAGCATAATGCCTGGATTAGTCTACGCCTGAAAGTTGGCGCAACAATTACTGAAACCATTAAACAATTTAAGTACTGAAAACATGGCGTTGAACAATTTAAAATTATTTGAACTGTTTAGAAAGTCAACCACACCAAAGTTTTTCACGGAAGTGATAATTCTTCCTGAGAAGTTTACATTGATCAGCAAATGGGGCTGCGATGGATCATCCGGACAAAGCGTTTATAAGCAAAGGATATCTTCCGATGACGCTACAATATCGGACGGAAATATGTTTATGGCATCTGTTGTTCCTTTGCGGCTAAAATCGTATGATTCCCTACACTGGAAAAATCCACGTCCGTCATCAGTGCATTATTGCCGACCAATAATGTTTCAGTTTGCAAGGGAATCGGCAGAACTCATAAGGACTACGGTGAAGGACATTGAAGAACAAATAAGCAAGATTAAGCCTACAAAGCTGCAAATTGGAGAAGGAAAATATATTGAATGCAATTACGAGTTCCACCTGACCATGGTTGACGGAAAAGTCGTAAACGAACTGACAGGAACAACCTCAACAATGTCATGCCCGATTTGCAAAAAGAGCCAGAAGAACTTTTTTCAATTCAATTCAATTTATTTCATATATAATATGTTACATCTCAATTTTATATAATTAGTTGTAAAGAGTTTAAGATTAGTATCTTTTTCTGCTTAATTATAATATATTTCAATTAGTTATCATATACATATATATAGACAGAATTATATTGGAGGTACAAATTTAGCAAAAACCTATTTAAACCCCTTTTTTCGTTTTATTTTTATATTTTTTTTATCGATTTTATATTATTATTTGTCAGAAGATCTTTGGTAATTTAAACGATTCTACAAATGAGGAGAATTACGAATATGGAATGTCACCATTGCACGCAAGGATAAGGTGTATGGAATTCTTGCTAAAACTGGTATATACCCTACCACAAGAGGAGGAAAACTTCGATGAAAATACATCAATAAAAGATAAGGAAAAGATCAGAAAGAAGCAAATACAGGATGCTTTTTTTAAACAAGTTGGACTAAAAGTAGACTGTCCCAAGCACGGATACGGTAACTCAAACGATGGAAACACTTCTAGGAGATTTTTTGAAAATGATGAGGCAGTAACTAGAATCATTGGAATTGACAATCAAATCGTGAAAAGATTGGGAACGATCTTGGATGTTTTAAACTGCAAAGAAAATGTCAATTCTACAAAATATGGAGAATATGCGTCGAAAACTGCATCATTTTTAGCAGAAATGTATCCACAGAAGAAATTGACCCCGACCGTCCATAAAATATTGGCGCATGGCAAAGATATAATTGAGTACCAGTCTTTGCCAATTGGAGAGCTTTCTGAAGAAGCACAGGAGTCTCTTAACAAATTTTATAAAAAATATAGAATGTAGAACACATTTAAAGCATCAAGGGTAAGGCAAAATAAGGACCTCTTCAACATGTTGGCAGCATCTTCCGATCCACTTATTTCTTCCCTGCGGCATGTGAAGTCACGAATAGAGTTACAAAATAATTATAGTTTAGAAATGGTTAGTCTTTTAGATATACCTTCTCTTACGAATTGTGATGAATATTTTACAGAAAATTGAAAAAATAAATTTAAAAAAAAAAAATAATTTTTTTTTAATTTGTTGGGTAATAATTTAAAACATAAAACCCTTAAGAAAAAAAATAAAAACAATCTAAAAATGTAAAAATAATTTTTTTTAGTTACCATAAAATGGATTTTTCTACTAATTTTAACTTTGATAACCCATAAGTAGGCCCCTACAAAGCGTAGCACCCTTTCCAAACGCTCATTTCATAGGCTGAACAGTTATCTATCATATGCTGTTTAAACTGTTCAATTATCTTATTCAGTTCAAAAGATATGATTTTTGCAACGAAAAAACTCAAATGGCGCCACTGTGCGGCGCATGTCTAATTGATCTTGAAAAGGCTTTTGATAATGTATGGATTCCTGGTCTAATTTTTAAACTAATGACATATAACTTTCCATTTTATTTATTGTGTCTAATATATAATATGTTAAACAACAAAACATTTAAAGTCTGTAATGGAAAATTTGCTAGCACAAAACAATTTATTGCAGTTAATGGTCTACAACAGGGCACTGTAAATGCACCAATTCTTTTTAATTTATACATATATGAACTTTTAAGCAAGGTCGAGAATATCATTGGGTTCGCTGATGATATAATAATTTAGCACGCGGATGACAAAATTGAAAAAATTAATGATAAACTGCAAAAATATTTTTATATTGTAGAAAAATACACTATAGATTGGCAAATGAAAATGAATGTTAATAAATGCGAAACTATACTTTTTCGCTTCCCTGTGGGAAAATGCAACAGTAATATAAAACGCAAATGGAAATAATTTAATGTGAAATCAATGGACAATATTAGCATCCCAAACATGGAAGTTGTTAAATATCTAGGTATTAATTTAGACAAGTTCTTATATTTTAATGAACACATCAAACTCCAAATTTCAAAAGCTCGTAACGCATTTTTTATGTATAAAAAACTATTCTTTTCCAAATACATAAAATCAAAAGTTAATATAATGATGTATCAGTCCTTAATAAGGCCAATAATAATAATTGGTTGCCAAATTTGGTTTAACCTATCCCCATCTTACATGGAAAAATTAAGACTTTTCGAAAGAAATTGTTTAAGATCTTGCACATCATTATTCAGATCTAATTTTAGAAAAGCCAAAGCTATCAGCAAACAAGACTACAGAGGGAATGAGAATTACTTACAAACACTCAAAAAGTCTTTTTTGCAACGATATCAAAGCTTAAACAAAATACCAAACAATGAATCAGTGATGATTATTTATCTTTTTTACATTTCCCGCTACAATTAGTTGGAATTCCCCCAACATTAATTGTAGTTGTAAGTGGGTAAAGAAAAAACATATTAAAAACAAAAACAAAGTGCTTTTAAAGTGCTTATATCTATTATTGTATTTCGTTGTTGTTAACTATTGCTTAAAAAAAAACAGTTATGTCTTTCTTTATGTTTCGACTGGAATAAAGTTGCAGTTGCTTACAGTGACTTATTTTTAGTTGTGTCATAAAATATAAAGCTAGTAGATCCTTACTGCTAAGTGCAAAATAGTCTTAATTCGAATTGTGGCACTTTTGATAAAATACATCTTTGTTAAAGTTTACATTAATAACACTTGTGTCAGTTTAGCTCTCTGAGGTAAGTAAGATTTATTTCTATTATTCAGCTAAACTGACATAACTTAAAATAATTTGGTAACTTGTGCATATAAAACGTCATCAAAAATGACGCAACTAAAGATTTTTCATTAAATAACAAAAATATGTTTAGCACTTATAATAGCATGGCTGTTTTAAAAAATAGTATATTGCACTTACAAAAGAGGAAAAAACTATTGTTAATTTAAAAACTAATAACTGTCATATTTAACCATAACATATTTAGAGACAGCCATAATATGGTTCTGGCTTCTTGATGAAGGACTTATTTAACTATAAAATGGTTGCCGGTGACAATAATATGATTAAATGAACTATTATATGCTTAAAAAATTTCGTTAAACATAGTTTTGTTGGAGGTGACCATATTATAAATTGTTTTTCTCTGCGTGCAGAGAGACAATTTCAGGAAAAAGCTTTCTCTATGTAAAAATTGTGTGGCCTTTTATAATTTTTATTTTTCTATTATTTTTTTTAACCAACCTCGTTAACAAAAATATATTCATATTTTACTAAAATACTATTTAAACATAAATTTGTGGCATAGACTAGAATCTAGTGAAGCAAAAAAACAAAAAACAAAAAAAATTAAATATTTATTTAATCTTCATTATGGGCATTATAAATTTACAAAAACTGTTTTGTGGCTAAAAATATTGGTAGGATTGTTTTTTGGCTGCTTCATGTAGTTTTTGTTTTAAATTTTGTGTTTAATGACACATAATTTGAACATGTTTTCTGGTTCGCAACTCTAGAACACCAAAACCAAAATAGAACAAGCTTTTAATTGGATAACGATAAACAAATGAAGGGATGATGTATCGTTGCTACAAATACTGTGAAGGCAATGGCAGCGTTTAATTAAAAATTAATTTGCCCTTATATATTTCACAGAAGTGATACGTAACGGGTTGATGTGTATTAAATAAACAAATAACAAGGTAACAAATATTATAAAATAGGTTAAGTGAATAAACGCTTCTACTGAACATTTTGCAAATGGAACTTTTTAATGTAGCAAATAATAAATATTTACAGTGATGCCAAAAGTAGGGAATTTTCCTTTTTTGTTGGGATTTTTTCGTTAAATTTCAAGCGTAGGGAAAAAAGGACATATATTTTATTTTAAGGCAGATGTAAGGAATTTTCAAAATATTATCTAATTTTCAATATATTGTGTAACAATATGTAAATTTGCTTATTATTTGCATTAAAAAATTGAAATTTTTCATATACATTTGCAAATTAAGTGTTTTTTAAAAGAAATCCTATAATAAAAGTCCTAACAGCCTGGCAATCTTCAACAAGTACTTAAACCATGTACGTGTATATTAAGGGTCACCGAATATTCGGGTTCGCATTGGCAAACTATTCTCTTATTTTTGCTATTTCCATTCGCACTCGCATGCTCTAAAATATATGCGAGTATTAAAATGCGAATATCTAATGAATTAAATTTCTACAAAAAATTATGAGGGCAAATTTATACCCATTTCATCCCATCGATTTTTTTCGAGTAACTTTATAAAACTTGGTAGCTTATAGATAATTTGGGACTAAAAACACGAATCTGAAATAAAAACTTTTTTTGTATTTTTTTGAGAAAAATGGTGTTCGATTATTCGATTATTGGGCACTATTTAGCATTTTTGTTTTATTGTTTCTATAAATTGTAAATATGGAAAAACTAAGTTTTTTATAAACTGAAACTAATTCATTTTATTTGTTTACGAATAATAAAACAATGCATTTATTTAATTAAAAATATACAGTTCAATCTCAATTATCCGGCTCGCAAAGGACCGGGCTGAGCATGGATAATCAAAAAAATCTAGATATACAATAAAATTATTCTTATTTGAATTTGAAATAGAAAAAAACTTATGTTTCTTGTATGGATAATATAGGTAAAGCACGGTTAATAGAAGTATAAAAAAAAATTAAAAAAAAATTAATTAAGTCCAAAATATGGCACTATCAGCCTACCAAATTAAAAAATATATCTTTTATGGATCAGCTCGTACAAAGGACATATAATAAAAAAAAAATAACTTTATAAAAAAAACAGAATTGATTTTTGTTTATTCAAATTCGTGAACAAATTATAATATGGTAATACGCGATGATTCAGTTATCCTTGCTGAGAAAAAAAAAGTGCTATATAGTGCCCAGTGTTCGACAAATCGAACACTGCTTTTTAAAGTCAAATTACAAAAACACAAGTGAAAAACACGGAAATTGTTTTGCTGTTGTTGAAAGTTTAATCGTTTTTCAATGACACTATATTTTCACTTTATTTTTTTTTTTTATATTTTATACAAAGTTTTCAGTTTTCAAAATTATGCTAAAATTAATATTTTTTCTTTGCCCTTGTTATAAAAGGGAGAAGTGCAGTGGGTAAGAACTTTTATTTTCATATTTGTAGCTAACCACTTACAATATATAATTGTTTAAAAAAATTTATTTTTGTCTTACCTAAAAAGAGAAAGAAAATATACAAAAACGCGTGAAATTTTCTATTTGAAAAATCGAACATTTGGACGACATGGGTTAATTTTATTACGAGAAAAAAACAATCACACCTTCTAAACTAAGAGAAATAATTTAAACAGTTGTTAAACAATATTTAATAAAACCTTTTAAGCATATTTTTTTAAAAGAAATTTTTTTATGATTTTGTTCTGGGCAACTGAGGCAAATATTTTTTTTTATTCTAGAGAGCCTTCCGTTTTGTTTGGTACCGAGTTTGCTAAACAAAATATTAGATACTTATGTATGTATATTAAAAAAATTAATTATTTAAATTCAGCATTCTTGAAAAAATGTTAGTCCTTTAAAAAGGAAAAAAGATGAGGAAATTAAAAACTAAGCACGCAGTTTGACTATGTTTTGTTTCGTGATTAAAGGATATAAAGTGGCGTTTCGGCAAAAAAAATTTAAATTTGTCACACAATGAAATTTTTTGAAACTGAATTTGTGTATAGCATATGTACTAGGGATGCCAATCGGGACTGATTTTTGAAATCGGAATTTTCGGGATCCCGGGATTTTCTGGGATTTCGGGATTTTTCGGGATCAATGTCTTTCTTTAAGATGCTACTTTTTTTTAATAAACAACACTTTTTGAATATTCAAAAGGTTTTATATATGTAACATAAATTTTTAAAAATGAAAACAACCAAAAAAATTTATTTCATACATATGTTTATAACACTGGCCTCACCCATGATCAAACTGATCAGATTCTGAAAAAAGCTTAAAAAAATATACGTATCTCTTAGTTTTTCTAGATCAATTCATTTCGGGTTTTTAACAGCAATTCAATTTTTAATGTGAATTAAGTTGTGACGACATTAATAAACGGCAAAGTGTAGTCCCTCATCGATCTCGATAGCTGAGTTAAAAACTGTAACACTATGTCGACTGCAGTGCAGCATAACTCCAGGTTGAGGGCGGGATTCATAATCAAGAATTTAAGTACGTTTGAAATTTATTTTAAAACAAAATGTGTATACAAATGTTTCTTAAAACAGATTTCAAGTTTAAATAATTTATTTATGAAAACGTCAAATAGTGTTTATTTATAAAAAAAAATGTTTATCTACCGTATGTTTTTTAAGCAAATTTTTTATTATTATTGGATTATATGAGCTATTTCATCAATATTACGACTTAATTGTTATAATTATATCAACTTTTACTGCCGTATTCATAAAAAATAAAATACATTTCAAATGTATTTTAAAACTAAATTTCCATACAAATTTTCTTTAAAATAGATTTCATATCCAATTTAGTTTTTTATGAATACGGCATTTATTCTTTAGTTTCTGAATAAAACTTTAATTGGATGGTGAATAATTTTTATTTTTTGCTTGATATATAACAATTATTTCTTGATTTCTATATTTCGCATAAAAATAATCATTTTTATTTTGGTATTATGTCTTAAGCCGAAGCTGAGCTTGCTAAACGTAATTGTAAAAAAGGCTTGAGATGTTAATCTTCAAATATCGTTTCTACTTAAAATAATGGTTTTTACTAAGCAAAATACAAAAATCCAGAAATAGTCGTCATATACATAACAAGCAAAAACTTTAAATTTTAAATACTTGCTGTGTGCCAAAAACAAAAATTAAACTCAAAAATAAGAATTATTTGCAATAAAAAATATAACTCAAATATAATTTTTAATAATTTTTTTGTATATAGTATAAAAATTTAATAAAAACGAACAGTTTTGTACATAAAAGTTGATATGTTAAAAATCCCGGGACTAATAAAAATAAATTCCGGGATTCGGGATTTATCAATTCCGAATAATCCCGGGGTTTCGGTATTCGGGATTTCCCGTTTGGTATCCCTAATATGTACATATTTATTTTGGTTTTTTTTTTCTTTTCAATAAATTCATTAATTCAAATGTTAACAAAATATGTATTTGTTTGCCTGTTGCTAAAATCAGTACATTTTTAACGTAGGGAAAAGTGAAGGGGGGTTTTTTTGGTTGTAGGGAAAAAAGGATTTTTTTCAGACACGTAGGGATTTTTTCAAATATCTACTGGCATCACTACTTTATCTTTATTCGGATTTGCCATATTTTTGAAACGCTCTACCAGGACTTATAATCATATCAGAGTGTAGAAGGATCTTGCAGTGCGAAAGTCTCTTGGCGAGGAATTGAATTGAGTAGAATGGCTCCCTAAGCCCTTGTCAAAGTTGTTCAACTCTGTAAGTTTTGGTTTAATATTCAGTTTTCCTGACAGTTCAAAAAAAAACATATAATATAATTTCAGCATTATTTAATCGAATAATTAGTACAACTTTTGAGGACACTATATATTAATCAAGGTTTATTATTTCATGGTATCTGGGGAGGAAACGTTATAAGAAATGAAGTAAGGTCAATACTCGTAAAAACAAAATAAGGCTCCCATTAATACAAAAATATAACAATAATATTAGCAATTTTAGGGCATTCATTTTTACCTCTGAACGGTTTTTTCAAAAGAGATTGTGGAACCAAATAACTATATTGATATTTTCCATAAATACGACACGGTACAGAAACTTGGTAGGAATTTAATATTGGGAAATTAATTGCAAAAGCCGTACTTTAATTGCCTGAATACTGTCATTTTCAATAGGGACCAAATCAGGACTGTGGTGTCGGCTGTGACTGGACACTGGCCTGTTTTGGGGCTCATGCTAGGAGAGGGGGTCTGGAATTCAATGACTACTGCAGAAGTTGGCATGATGAGGAGGAAGAGGAGACTGTGCTTCACTTTCTCTGTCAATGCCCTGGGTTACGGGGCATTAGCGAAACATACCTGGGAGAGCCAGTGTTTTCCTGCTTGGAGGATCTATCTACAATAGAACTTAGATTGCTTCTTCTCTTCATTAGAAAGACGAATTGGCTCAACTCTGCAGTGACGGCCATCTAAGTAACTGCTCTATGGGATGGGCATTGGTGCTGGGTATCATAAAGGGACCGCTGAAGGACCCAAGTGAGCTGTCTCTTGATGGCTGCCCATGGCACCTAACCTAACCTACTTACACGTTTCACATGTGTGTACCACGTTTGTTCCTCCCTTTGCTTACAGAAGAATTCTCAACTACAAGACACCTGCAGCATGCCCGATATGGTTTTCATAATAATTCTACTTTGAAAATTTTTTGTATTTAACTAAATAATTTTTACAAATAGAATATAAGAATTATTGCTTCTTATTTTACTTTTTAAACATGAAAATAATCTGCATTTCTCTTCATTTAATCTGCATTTTTTTTAATTTCTTTTGTAGTGTTGTTGTTGTTTCTACAACAAACTTTTGCAAGCACATGCACGCATATTGGTTTTCCAAAGTTATCCAATTTTGGATTGTTTTAAGTATTTTTTTTTAGTGTTATTCGTACTTAAATTTTTAAGAACGACTGGTACTAAAGTAAGAAGAAAAAAACTTAAATTTAATAAGAGTTTTTTCTTTCTATGTGCATAGCTGCATTACCAAGATTTTTGTTCATTAAGAACCACCTGTATTGACATAAATTGTTTTATCTGCACAAAATTAAAGTTTTCGTACCACTTTTTTTTTACTGTTAAGCCTAGTACTCAGTTCCAATTTGTGAACAATGTTCAGCAACATCTATTATTTCATGCGAAAACCTTGACATTTATCAATGTTATCTATCTTGCGAGTTTACACAATTTGACGTTTTAAATTTTAAAGTATGCGACATTGTTTTGCATATGTAAACAAAAGCCACATATTTTACTAAAAAGTATGAACTAAGCACTTGTGTTATTTATGTCTTTCAGTTCTCATTTTAATATTAAGTTTAAACTTTTTTTCATTTATACCACACGGAATAAGAGCAGCTTATATTATTTCGCAGTTGTAAAAAAAATCTTGCCAGAAAAATCTCGCATCTTTTTCACAAATTAAACAGAGTTGTACTCTATCAGCATTATTTCATAGAAATTCCACACGTGAAATGTTGAACAGAGTACCAGGTTTTAAAGGAAAAGTTCATAAAGTTGAATACTTGGCCCATAGTTTGATCTACGCGGTTGCCCATGAAAACCACACAAAAAAATTAATTTGCAAACCTGACAATTTTTAATAGAAACTACAAGCCAAAATATATGAAAACGTAATTTTATTTATTACAGTCGAATGACTTTTATAACTCCATTTCAAGACTAGAAGATTTAGTCGATTTTCTAAAAGTCTATTACTATTGACTAATTTATTTTTTTGCGGTTAGTGTCTCATTATTAATAATCTAATTATGGTAGATCTTACAAAAAATTATTTTCTTTTTTATAGTAAAGGGGATTCAAAATAATGATAATGATAAAAAAAAAGGCTATAACCACCGGCCGGCGAAAAATTGGGTAATTGAACTGTCAATTGAAAAATTCAGATTTAAAATAAAAAGTAGTTTTCCTTTTTCTAACTTCCACTTTATGTGCATACTTACATAGATACATATGTATATGTATATGGAAATGAAAAATTCTTTACCTTTAAACTTTTATTATACTACTCCAAAAATTCATAGTACTATAACCATTGAAATATTCAATAATTTTATACCAATTGCTTCTTTTTAATAAACGTTAAAAAATATGTTCATTTAGCAAATTCATTGAACCATCATCGAATAAAAACGGCTGCACAAAATTTTCGTTTGACAGGACAATCAATTCCATTTTTAGTCGTTAAAAAATGACAATAAAGCCTCGCGTTAACAATGAGTTTTAACTGTAGAGTTCAAATGCAATTGATCATTTGCGTACACTTTATGAACCAGAATATTCTATCATTTCCATGGAAATCACTATTATACAATTAAATCTCACAATCGCTGTTGTAGGAGGATGAAAATGTCATGGAAAATTAAATCTCATCGACAGTATGTGAAGGAAAGAGAAAAATTAATTATTTTACAGACGTTTATAATTTTTTCTTTATGATGTTTGGAATATGGAAAATGGGCATTTTTTAGCCTTCCAATAGAGATATAATTGATCACAAAGTTTTGTGCCGCTCGCTACAAAATACTTGAAGTGTATTTTCGTATTTCGAATTTTGCATAATAAATCACACAAAATCTAATTCTTGAGTGAAGATAAAAATAATATATTCTAAAGAAAGTTATTTGCAGTCAAAAAATTTTGTCGTTTTTTTATCAAAAGCTGTGAACAATTTCCGACGCAAGCTACTGAACACACTTTATAATCTTTCCAGTAGAACATAAATAAGCATAATTGAATTTACTTAAACCAAACGAATTATATTTGTTTTCATTCCCATTTCCTTATACAAATGTTATGTAAAGAAATATATTTATTAATGAATGTTTATTTGTTTATAAATGAATTTTATGGTTTGATGGCTGACTCGCCATGTTTTGAAAATAGTTTAAGAAAATTTGGTTTGTGCATTTTAATTGTTAAAACATTCCTGCAGGAAATTGGTGTCAATTGTTCCAGCAGACTGGTGCAAGGATTCGTGAAAACAGAACAAGTACAAAAAGAAACAACTCCTTTTGGAACAGGCAAAGCAGTAGAATATGTACCATTTACAAAAAGAGATTGACAGCGGTTGCTCATATATGATTTGAGTAATGTGGTAAATGTCCTTGAGTAATTGAAATTTTTTTGAAGTTTATGGAAAAGTATAGAATGATCAACCGTGGCAAATGCTTTTGAGTGATCCAGCAAGACTAAGATGTTTACTTTTCCAATGCCAATTTCAGAACGAATATAGTCACAAATATCAATTAAATCAGTAACGCAGCTATGTTTTGCTCGAAAACCAGACTGATAAGGTGTCAATAAATTTTTGAGTTCTATAAATTCGATTATCTGGACTTGCATAAGTCTCTCCATGACTCTTGAATGAAAAGGAAGCAAAGCTATTGGTCTAAAGTCTGAACTTGATTTGGCTATAGGTACTATATTTGCTTGCTTACAGCGTGAGGGGAAGATACATTATTAGAAAACTTAATTTTTTAAAATTTTTTGTTCAGTCAAGCGATTGCTTCGAGTATTTCGAGCGGAACATCGCGTAATAAATAACAAAATGCGCGTTCAGAGATAAGATTTTTAATGCAACTTAAATATGACAATATCATTTTTTCTGTGTAGGTATACAGATTTATATTAACAGTAAATTTCAAGTGGTCGAAATTCCACCGGCCGAACCTAATAATAATATGTAATAGGAAAAATTAGGAAAATGGTAACAAATTTTAAAAAGCACATCGAAAATGTATAAAACAGTTAATAAAATGGGTAATAATTTGCTTTATTGTATATTATGCAAACATAAAACCGATTTCTGTTCACATAATTTGCATTTAAAATCGATAATAGGGTATCAAAAAAAAAAAAAAAAAAAAATAGAAAGTTAAAATGCCAATATTATTATCTCGAAAATTCGAGCCAATCTGACAAAATGGTGAACACCACTCGAACGAAATTATTTTGCCTCAAATTATATAAGATCAACTAATAGAACCTTTGGCCAAATTTTCGACTACCACACTGTTATTAGTGGTAAATCTCATTTAACCATAATTCGGTTGCCTGGGACGATAATACGGCTAAATTAACCATAAAATGCTTAAATATTTTTTTTTGGCTTTTTTGGAGATGACCACAAAAAACCCTCGCTAATTTTTTCAGAAAATATAAAATTTTTCAAAATAGGCGCAACGTTTTATTGTTTTGTTGTTTTGCTTTTGTGTAATTTTGTCTCTTTATGAGAGAAATTTAGCTTCCCAGGAAAAACTTTTTGAATTTTGGTAATAGGTCGTAGTTATTTCATACGTTACCTGGTAAGTAGTTGTCATTACAATTGTCATTATTCTGAAAACCTCAATAAGTACTTGCTAGTAATGACTTCAGTAAGTACTTTTCACTACTATTATTTTCAGTAATGAATATTTGCTTACTAATAATCAGCTAAGTAACTACATTTTAGTTGTCTTGTTTTCAGTACTGAATATTTAAGTACTGGTAACTAGCTCCATAACTACTTATTAGGTCTATTTACTACCGCCAATTGAATAAAAACTAGTTATTTTTTGGTTTCTAGTAAGTATATTGTAAGTACTTACAATTCAACTTACTGGTAGTTAAATAATAACTAGATATTTTGTGACTTCTAGTAAGTGTATTGTAACTACTGAATTCTGTGGACAACTCGAACAAAAATAAGTAGTTATTCAGCCGAAAAATAAGTAGTGTTTATATTTCTCCAATGTTATTTGCTAACTTACCAGGTAAGTAAAGTTTTTGCTGGGTTGCTCTTATTTCCACGAACTTTACTCAAAAAGCAAAGAAACAGAGCTAATAACTTACATTAATATATTACTCAAAACTTTAGTCTAGACATTCTTATTTAAAATTCTAGAATAAAACAACGTAAGCTGCAACAAAAAGGTAACATTTATTAAATGTCTACAAAAGGACATTCAATTAACTTTTGAATATAATTAATCAAAATTTCATTTCATTCCTAAAAATGTTATAAGAATGTGTGAATATAATGGAGATAGTGTCCTCATAGTTAAATATACATATGCGTATTATGTGTTTGGCTCTTTGTCTGTTTGTTTAATTGTTTATTTTGTTATACAGCTCTCAGAGCTGCACTGAGCTAAATCTTAATCAATACTTGTATTTATACATATTCATTTCTATAAACATGAAATATTTTACAATTTAAGAATGGTTAGTAATAACCCAGCAGTAAAAAAAATGAATGAATAGGCCTTATAGAAGGCCTCATTCAGCAAACACAATCACTCCTCGCCGCATCCCAAACATATTTATTTTTGACACAGCTTGTCACTAGGAGCAAGCCCTTCAGCACTCCCTTCTTTTTACAGGCATTCTAAAAGGCTTTCAGATAAAGAACTATACAAGTAAATATGAAGAAAGCTTTTAATCTTTTGTTCAGTGCTTTCAGTTTGACGATTTTCTGGTATTTTATGATGCTTTATTGGTCTTGTTACTCTTTTAATTTTTTCAAACAACCTTTTTAAAACAAGTGTATTTTTAGATGCTTCCTCCATTTTTTTGGCTCTTTAAAATTGAAGTGTTTCTTGCGACAAAACATGTCAAAATCGAGCTAAGAGGCAAACTTTCATCAAGTTTTAAATTTAAGCAAAAACTATCGCTTTTTAGATTGGATAATTTATACAAAATTGTGTATCTAATACCCAAAAAAGAAATTTTCCAAAAGAATATAACATTGAAAAATGGAAATATATGAATGTTGTACTGATGTCTACAATTTTTAAAATTCTTTGATGGAAAATCTTTCTCAAGAACTAACCAACTTTATTAATCGTATACTCCCGTTTCCTTACTCGAACGCCGAAGTCGAAAAAAAATTTGGCTTAATGAATCTCTTTCGTTAAGCTCAGCCGAATTAATTATGGCATATTAAATACGGTATAAACCAAAAAAAAAAAGACTTTCTTGTTGCAATTACGAATTGGCTAAAAATTAATTCAAATCAAAGTTATAAAAGATTTGAATATGACCATATTTACATTATGCAATTAATGCCGCAAACTTTGTATGCTACAATTTTATAATCAATAGGTAAAAACAAACCAAAATGTTGTACTTTTTTATAATAAATAAAATTTAAATCTTCTTGTAATTGGAGTGTTGCCTCTCAAATATGTATGTTCAAAGAGGTTGCATATCATAGCTTCCAGTGACACATTGTCCATGCACGTTATTACGCTCCACAAAGTCTCAAAGTGACCACGGACACTGTGATTCTTTTAAACGTGTCATAATGTTAGCAAAGGCCGTACTTTTTAAACCAAAGAAGAGAAAATCCTTGCGCCCAAAAGCGTTTTCGTTAATATATATTTAATTATTTTCTTGTATTTAACTTCTTTTGTAATTATGGACCTTATGACATATTAATGCCATAATAAATGACATAATGTCCCTTTGCAAAGTGTCTTAATGCACACAACAACGTTATGATTTAAAATGTGTCACAGTGTCCATGGACAGTTTGACACTTTTTGGAGCGTCAAAGTGTCCCTGGAAACTATGACACAGGACGTTATGATATGCCATATTTTTAAAAGAGTAAATATCTTTTAAAACTCATAATTTTTGGACAAAGTCGCTTTCTAAAAATAGTAATTTTTCTTTAAAGAACCTTTTTAAAGTAGTTTTTTTCGGGAACTGCATTTTTAATTGTAAATAAATAATAATCGAGGACGCGTAGGCGACCGGCCAAGCAAATCGTTGACGACTTTTTCACATAAGTGTCCGGAAATCGTTTACGGCTATTGAGTGAAATTGTCGCTGATATGTCGTTGACGATCATATGGGCGTCACTGTCATTGACGATTATATGGGCGAAATTTGCGTCTATGCCCATTTTGCCGACTGGGTATTAAAATAAATATATATACATACATACATATGTATTTGTGTAATAAAACAGTATTATATATATCAAAAAAGCTGAGATTGGCCCCATTTTTTGTTTGTATCTGTAAGATTTATTAATCGCTTAGTAATGATAGAAAATGCTTGGTTTACAACACAGTTGTTTTGTTTACATTTCATTACTAAAATGCTTGACAAAAATTTTAAATGCAAATATAAAAAAAGAGTTTCGAAGCAGCGTCAAAAGGGAATTGAGAAAAAACGCTGCGTTACTTGAATAATCTAAATGCGATATTTTTCATTTAAGCCGTTTTGTGGCCCGATAATGACAATTATAAAACAGATATATTTGAAAATGAAAATGTTTTCCTATAAAACGTTATCCTTATTTTGCTTTTGTTTGTTTATTCCTAAATTAATTGAATTGATAATAAAATAAATCATTTATTAATAATTAGTATTGTAGTTATTTTATTGAACTGGAAATGGGTTTTAATCATCCAAATTTAGATATTTTTAATTAGGCTTCCGTTCATTGAATTGAATTTTCATTAAATTATTTTTATGAAGACAGGAATTTAACAACATGAAATTAATTAAAATGTTATTGATAATTTTTCATTCTTGACTGCGCTGAGATTTGAACCCAGGCTTTCACGGACAATAAAATTTTAATTAATTTCATGTTGTTAAATTCCTGTCTTCATAAAAATAATTTAATGAAAAATAAATTCAATGAACTTAAGCCTAATTAAAAATATCTAAATCATTTTTTTTGAAAATTTTAGTATCCTTTTTTAAACATAAACTTTTTTCGCCAACTTTGCACTTTTTTAACGTATTTTTTGCAATGCAAAACAACACACTTTAAAAGTGTCTTTTTAGTTCTCATGATTTATCTTTTGACGCTTTTTAAACTTGTTTTTCTAATTGTTGCTCATTTTACCAGATTTTACAATAAGCTTGTCGCTTTTCCTTAAATGGCAATACTGCTTTTGTTATGTGTGTGTTTTCTATAAAAATATAAATAAGTCGTGTATGTCAACAGAATGTTCACTTTGTCAATAAACATAAATAAATACACAATTTTTTAACATCTGATACGTAAACATATAGAAAAATTAACGCCCCTTCTTATAACCTATGCAAATACCTAATAGAAATTTCAAAACAACTTACTAAGGAGTCGAGGTATAACGTTAAGATTTCAACTGAATTGAAACAATTAATTAACGATACACATATCAATCAAGATGAAGTAATGATTTCTTTCGACGTTGTGTCACTGTTTCCAACCGTCCCCGTCAATTTGGCAATGAGAATTATTGGAGAAAAATGGGAAAGACTTAAAGAATACACCCAAATACCAAAAAATTTATTTATGGAACTGTATCGTTTTGCATTAAAGAGCCCAGGTACGACAAGGTATTTGAACAAACGAAAGGTATGCCTATGGGATCTCCTGCTTCACCCGTAATCGCAGTTATAGTGATGGAGGAACTTTTAGACGTCGCTATTAACAATTTAAAGACAAAGCCGAAAATACTAACAAAATATGTGGACGATATATTTGGAATAATTAAAAAAGATGATGTTGAAAAGACTTTAAAAGTTCTCAACGATTTCCAAAGACAAATTCAATTTACGATTGAAATGGAAAAAGACAATAAATTACCACATTTAGACACTATGGTTCAAACAATAGGAAATGTCGTCAAGGTAGATTGGTACCAAAAGCCAATGGCCTCAGGAAGGTTACTAAACTTTCACTCTAAGCACCCACGGATACTAATAATGAATACGGCTATAAATTTTATTAACAGAGTTTTAGAAGTCAGCGACAAAGTTTTCCACAAACGTTATAAATATTAAGAATATATAAGGTATGAATGACTTTCCGAGAAAAACGATTAAGAATTTGACCAAATACGTAAAAACTAAAAGCATTTAAGAACCAGAAGATAAACCAAAAAAAGTGAACAAATCCATTACATATATCCCTGGTTTTTCGAAAAGATTAAAGCATTCAGACATTTATGACAAAGATAAATATGAATTAGCTCTGCGAACAGATGACACAATTTATAAATTATTTAAGTTGCATGTACACGACATATTTTTTACATCTGACTTGTCAAATTTCCCACTGCAAAATACATACATGTCGTGTGTTACCTTTAAAACATTGCATATGTACAAGTCAGACGCAAAGTCATCTGACAAAATTTCAATTAGAGCGTGCTCTATTTTCTTCTGACAAACCATCTGACATCAGCTGTGTCAGAAATCTATGCCGGGAAGAAACCCGCATCGGCGGTGCATTGTTGACGGAATCATTAACCGGCATCATTTCACCATTGAATAGAAATAATGTACATATATAAATAAAAACGCATCATTATAATATCTTAAATTGGTGTATTCGAATTTAAAGAAAAAAAATGTTTAGATGGTTGAACTTTTTTTACGGCGCAAATAAAAATTTTTGTTGCGGCAACACGCTATTTTGAAACCAAGAACTACTTTGGTTTATTCCATAAATACAGAGAAAAAACATAGACAATGTCAGAAGCAAATTACATGTACGTTTGTGACCAAATCTTATTAACCTTCTGTAAAACAGCAATTTTGACAGACATTCACAATTACATATGACTTGAAAAGTTGACAAGTCAGATGTAAAAAACATGTCGTCTACGGGCACCTTTAGCAATACTAAATCTAGATTAGCAAAACAGGACAAATCCAACTTGGTTTACAAAATAATGTGTAAAGGTGACAAGTCTAATGTATGCCAAAAGGCATATGTTGGCACAACCAAATCCAAATTAAAAACTAGGATTTCATCGCACAAATCGGACATAAAGACTGTTTACCGCCTTTGGAACAAAAAACTGCACTGTCAGCCCACTGTGCATTGAGTGAACATCAGTCAGATTTTGAAAATGCAGAAGCATTGGTACAAGAGAATAATTACAATAAAAGATATACACTTAAAATGCTGCGTATTACAAACTTACCAGAAGCGAAGAAATTAAACTACAAAAGAAACAATGAGAGCGTAGCTCAGAATTTCTAACATACCATAAACAATTATAGATATAAATGTCAGACAAAACAAGACTAGCAATTAGAGTTTTTTTATTCCCGCACTTTTTGGATTCCCGGGAAAGCGGGAAATAAAAATCAAATTCCCGGGATCCCGGGATTCCCGCCCAAAATGTTTTATTTATTTATTTACTTATTTCTCCAATGAAACTTACATTTCTAATTGGCTATTATATCTATATATAACCTATTATAGATGGCTATTATATCTATATATATACATTGTCAAATTAAGAGCTTATTTGCATAATTAGAATGAAAGTATTAGTCTTATGGGAATAAAAATTCTGGAAGGGTGATTAGGAACTAAAAGGTCAATATTACGAAGAAGGAATTCTGAAACAATTTTACCGTTAAACAAATTCAGCAGAAAGGAGACATTTGATTTACCACATTTATTTAATAACATATTTTTTACAATTTTATAACCCTTAGTCAGCAGTGGTGTATGCAGGTATACTCATGGTGTTTTCTACATAAAATGTTTAATTTTATTTCAAAAAATGCAATTTGGTGTTCGTTTCTTAAAAATGCTTCGCTCTCTAAATGGGTGGCTTGTTTTATTCTATAAAATGCACCCTTACTAATGACATAAGGTATTGCACTTTACGCCCCGTATAAATCGACAGTGTTGATAATACTCTGTAAAAATATGGTTTTTTATATATAAGTTGGGAAAAAATCGCCGCGTATCAGGACAGTAGAAATTTAGAATTTTAATAGTTATTTTTTCTATTATTTAATAGTCAAAACATAAGAAAGCATTACAATGTTAATGATAGGTTGTCAGTGATATAAAATTTAAGTGGATTCGGTGTTACAAAATTGTTTTTTAAAAATACGTCAAATCAAGAAATCTGAAAAACTTGGTGTTAATAAATCAGCAATCTGGCAAAGGTATTTTTTTGTTTACATATTTTATAAAAAACAAACTAAAGAAATTGGAATTTTGTCATACATTTTGTTCATTTTTTTATTTATTTAATATCAATATATTAACAAATTTTGGTTTATGTATATTTTTTTATATATTTTGAAGAACAAACTATTTAATTTATGTACATATTTTTTTTACTTTTTTAAGAACAAACATTTTTCATCGGTCAAAAACAGGGCGGTCCAATTTTGTGTTTTGTTCTTGTCAAATAAAAAATTGCATTATTACAGGGTCGGCAAGACATTTTATACATGTACCTTTTACAAGGTGGTATTTTTTGTAGAAAAGAAAACACCATAAAATTGCTATTCCATGTTTTTTTTTTTAATATTCATCTAAGGTCCTATAAAGTATTCGTATTATTAGTGCTTTATTAACTCTAAGCCGATTTTGCTATTTGGGTGTCAAATTGTTTCTAGATCTTCTAGGCTGTTTGGGATTGAATTCCAGCAGAATCGCTTCAGTAGGAAAATAGTTAAGCGCCCAAATGTGCAACTACCTCCCTAAAAACTCAACAAAAACTAGCATAAATTTGTGGCGAAATGCACACAAATTTCTTTTTTCTACTTTTATAAGACTCAAAATCACTTGAAATGCCGCATATGAAACACAACCTAGGAAAACAATTTACTACGCCCTTAACCGCAAAGTTTTATAATAATGTTGTAAAATTTACACTTCAGTTTTCTAGTACAAGATATAAAATTTCGTGATGATAGGTCTATAATTTATCATAGGCCCAATATAAAGCCTATTCTCAAAAATTAGTTTAAAAGGCTAAAACTGTAGGGAATTTAAATATTGTGGTGAAATTAAGTTGGATAAAACAACTAAAGACACAAGTCTTATATAAATTTACTTAAGTTTTAAAAAAGATTTTGTTCAAAATTTCCCGGGAATCCCGCTATAAATTCCCGGGAAAGCGGGAATTGAAAACAACTGAAAATCCCGGGAATTCCCGGGACGAGAAATCCCGGGAACAAACTCTACTAGCAATCCAAAGCTTACAGTGCGCAATTACAACAGGAATTTTTAATTTGTTTTTTATTTAAATAAGTATGTTTTTATTGTTATTTATTGTTTGGTGTTTTTTCTAATAACTTTAAAACAATAAATTTGTGTATATATTTTTTATAAGATCCCCTGAAGATGAGCAACGGAGTTGCCTCGAAATATTAGGTACAAATATAAAAATATTAAAAATTAAGATCAAAATTGTTTTTTAATTTAAAATACATGGCCTCAAGCCGAACCAAAAATAAACAACAACAACAAAAAATGTTACTGTTAACAAATATATTAAAAATTTTATTTTATCTGGCCCATCCGCAACACAACGTCACGTTAACGGAAAAGTTCCTATTTATACATATGCTTGGTAGGAAAAATAGACCAGCTGATCCTTAACGGAAGAGTAAGTGTACCGAAACAAATGTATTTATTTTCTTTCAATAAATGATTTTTTCTATTTTGATTAAAAACACGATCAAAAAACTTTGATATATTTCAAAGAATGTGGTACTTGATTCAATTAAAAAACTTAACAAAAAATATATATTTCATTCAATTACCTCGGTAATAAGAAATAAATAAGAGGTTATTAACAAAGAAATTGAATTGAGCAAACTGGTAATCAAATTACTTCTGAATGAATTAAAGTGCCGTAAAATGTATCTTTATAATTTAAATTCAAAATTAATTAATTTAGTTTCTTAGGACTACAAAATGTAGCACTGTATAATATTTTGGTGATCAATCCATATTTGACAATTGGTCCACCCATAGGAAGCACTTTGGCCACAATTGTGTAAAACGCAACGCAACGCTAAACATTTTATTGAAATCACAAACAAAGTCAAAAATATTTTATAATTTTGTTGTTGCTATCTACAGAAATTTAAAAAAATTAATATTATTAACGTTTTTGTTAAATTATTTTTAATCTGCAAGCTTTGATGGCAATTTTAGTTTAAATATTAACTAAACCAAAAATATACAGGCCTGTTCTGAAAATCACGTGATTTCAAATCACGTGCTTTTAAAATCACACGTGTGGTTTTGTGATGTTTTGAAAATCATTGCGCTTTTAGGTTCCTCGGTATGCTTTCCACCAAAACACATAAAAAACGGAACACCAAAATATCACATGTGTGATTTTAAAACACACATGTGATTTGAAATCACTTGATTTGAATAAAAGTGATTTTCAGAACAGGCCTGATAGTTTAAATTTTTCTCCAATGAAAAAAAAATAATTGATTCAATTAACACATTGAAAATATTAAAATAAAAAAACTACTGGATTCTTTTTTTTTCATACAAATAAAAATATAGAACGACTTCGTTCCTCCCTTTTTGGAGAAGGAAGTAGCAAATGTCTAATCAATATTTTGGAAGGTCATTCAAAAAGGAACTTATATCTTCTAGAAGGCTTGTTTCTAAAGGTAGGATATCAAAGAGGAGTCTTTTAGAAAGGAGTATAGGCCATTAAAAAAGCCTGAAACTTGCAGTCCCTTCCATATTTCCCGCTAGGATGCATACATTTGTGATATACAAATTCTTATACATAAATAAATTACTTAAGTATTTATGTGTGCTGTATTTGTGCTTAGAACTTTTGCTTAAATATCTATTGTTCCTGATTTTCTAAATACTTTGATAAAATGTTATCATAAACTAAGCAAAAGTCACTAATGGATCCAGTTTAAGGGTGTGATGATGTTTATTGTTCGTATATAACACCATAATTGTAATGTGTGGTTGCGGTATTAATTGTACTAACCGGGAACAATACATACTCTACTAAGCACTAACAGTTTTGGTATTTGTTATTGCTTCAAATTACACTATGCATCAACCAAAAATTCCTTGAATATCCACTATATTTTTTTGATCCGCTATAGTCATCTTACTACAAAAATCATCATTATTTCAAATTCTATGGTAAGGTTTTTTTAAAAAATTTTTTTCTAAAAATTGAGATTTTTTAAAAGGCTGCTCCTTACATCTTATCGTAACTTCAGAACGACGTCCCGATTTTGGCATGCAGTCCGTCAAAACATTTTAAATTACGCCAGATTTAAGTTTCTCTAATATCATTTTTTAACTTAGCCATTATTTTTGGAGTTATTGAGCCCGAAGTGGCAAAAAAATATTTTTTTTTTTGTTTTTTTGTAAAATTTTTGAAATCAAAAAATTCATAAAAAATTTAAATCAACAAATACTTAGCAGTTTTAGTACTTATGCTCAAAGCTGCATGTTCTAATACATAATACATTTTACTTCATGACAATCCATGGATAAATTCCTGTTTTATTCCCGATAAAGTGAAAGTACCTACTTTGTCATTTTTTTATTGCAAATTTGTGTAGAGCTAAAAGTTTTGTGATTTTTTTAACGGGCTTACCCTGTTTATTGCACAGTATTTTGTTTAATCCTATATTTTTATTATTTTTTCATAAAGCTGCATAAATTAAAAAAGAAATTAATTTTATTTCATGAAAGTCCATTAATAAATTCCTGTTTTATTCCTTTTAACTTTTGACATTTGTTATCGCAAATTTGTGTAGAAGTAAAAATGTTGTAATTTTTTAACGGTTTTACCCTATTTATTACACATAATTTCATATAAAGGTTTTTCCCCCTGTTTTTTACCTTTAAAATAGTTTAAACAAATTTATATTTATTAATTTCTTATGATCCCATTATATTATTTGCTGTAATATCTAGATGATAAAATCTCAAAATGTACATATCATGTAAATAAACTTGTAAATAAAGGATGTATATAAAAATAAAAAAAAATAAAAATATTACACAATATTTGTTAATCCATTTTATTTTGTTGTCTTTATATAATATATTTACATGCGTCCTATTTGAGACTATCGGTATACCATATTCTAGTTGTGACTACCTGTGAGTATGCCTATTTTATTTTCATTTTATTGGAATAATGGATATCAGGTACATACTAGTTTTATTAGTTTTTCTTAAAGCTACATGAAAATCGATGGGTTATTAATTATTTTATGATCGATAAAGTAAAAGTTCCTACTTGTAGAATTTTTAATCGTAAATTTGTGTAAAGCCAAAAATTTCGTTATTTTAAAAAGGTATATAAAGGCAAAACCTTGCACAATCTGCATTACTCAACAAGCGATTGTAGAAAAGACAAGTATTAATATAAAATATAAAATGAGCAAAAAACTTAGAAAAATGTCGTGTGAAAATGAGCCGGATGTATTTTGTTATGTGTGCGGCAAATTTATGACCAAAAATAAACGTCGCAATTTCTCAATTGCGTAGTAAAAGCGGTTTTTTAAAACATATGCAATCGTCCTTCCCCACCATATCTTCACTTCCCGTTTTACATCAAGATAGAAAGTCACTTCTTGAAGATCCGTGTGATATACCATGTACTTACCTTTTATCACCCCCCACAACCATCCTCGTGCATGTGTAGTACATCAGATGATCTAACACCGAAGCTTTACAATCAACTTGAGCTTGATGATCTTATAAGAGATCTCGAGCTAAGAAAAGAGAAATCGGAGCTTTTAGCATCACACTTAAGAGAGCGAAATTTCTTAGAAAATGACGTGAAGTCAACTGCGTACCGGAACCGACATAAGCCATATGCCGATTTTTATATAACAAAAGACGATTTGTGTTTTTGTTATCACATAAAAGATCTTTTTGAGAGGCGCGGCCGAAAATATGTTCCAAGTGACTGGCGGTTATTTGTTGATTGTAGCAGAGAGAGCCTTAAGGCTGTTTTATTACATATTGGCAACGAGAAGCCATCTATACCTATTCCACATGCCAGGAAATGAAAGAAATAAATGAAACTATGGCCACTTTATTAAGAAATTTGAAGTATGAAAATCACAATTGGAAAGTGTGTTGCGACTTAAAAGTTGTTGCTATTTTAACAGGCCTTTAAGGTGGCTATACAAAGAAATGCTGTTTTCTCTGCCTCTGGGATAGCCGAGATCGCAAAAATCACTACATAAAAGAGGATTGGAAATTAAGAGCCATAAGCACCTAAGGCCTACATAATGTAAGGTACCCTGCGTTGATTAAAAAGGACAATGTAATTTAACCACCACTACATATAAAGCTCGGCTTAGTTAACAATTTTGTGAAGGCACTAGATAAGAAGAGTAGAGCCTTTGTTTATTTGAAAACACTATTTCCAAACCTTTCATGTACAAAAATTGGCGAAGGGGTTTTCGATGGCCCTTAAATTCGAAAATTGCTTCTAAGTTCTAACTTTGAAAAGTTATTATCAGCAAATGAGAAATCTGCGTGGAATTCATTTCGAAAAATTGTTTCTAACTTACTAGGAAATATCCGGAGTCCAAATTACAAAGAAATCGTCCGTGATTTGCTTCAAAACTATTCGAAAATCGGTAAATATTAAATGAATTTTCTTATTCATATTTGTTTATTTTTTCTAATTTTTTATTTAAGGTGTAAATATGTCACTAACAATACATTTCTTGCACTCGCATCTGGACTGTTTTCCGGAAAACCTTGGTGATTTCATCAACAACTTAGGACCATGGAGCAACGTTGTCAGGCCCTATGAAATGAAAATATGATAGGAGATTTTATTTGGTTTCTTAAAACAAAAGTCGAAATTATTTTTAGATTATGCTTTGTAAATCTTGTTGCTAAAAAAATAACTACTTGATAACTTTGTTTGTACTTTCACTTTATCGGAAATAAAACAGGAACTTATCCATGGATTTTCATGAAAAAAAATTTATTTTTTTTTCTAATGTATACAGCTTTATGAAAAAATATTACAAATAAAGGATTAAACAAAATACTGTGAAATAAACAGGGTAAACCCGTTAAAAAATCACAAAACTTTTAGCTCTACACAAATTTGCGATAAAAAAATGTCAAAGTAGGTACTTTCACTTTATCGGGAATAAAACATGAATTTATCCATGGATTTTCATGAAATAAAATTTATTTTACTTCTAATACATGCAGCTTTGAGTACTTGAGTACATAAGTACTAAAACTGGTAAGTATTTGTTGATTTAAATTTTTTATGAATTTTTTGAATTCAAAAAAGTTACAAAAAAACAAAAAAAAAATATTTTTTTTGCAACTTTGGCCTCAATAACTCCAAAAATAATGGGTAAAATAAAAAATGGTATTAGAGAAACTTAAATCTGGCGTAATTTTAAACGTTTTGACGGATTGCATAACAAAATCGGGTACGTCGTTCCAAAGTTACGAAAATATGTAAGGAGCGGCGTTTTCAAATATCTCAATTTTTAGAAAAAACATTTTTTAAAAAAAACCTTACCATAGAATTTGAAATAATGATGATTTTTGTAGTTAGATTACTATAGCGGATCAAAAAAATATAGTGGTTATTCAAGGAAAAAAAAACTTCCCATTTGTTGCTTAGTGTTATTGAATGATAATATAAAGTAAAATCTTTAAGAAGGGTGTTCAATTCGCTTATCAATATCAACATCAATTCACTTGGAAAAACCAAAAATTTAATATCAAGCCTTGTTTGAAGAATCTTTATGAAGAACAGTTCTAGCTTTTTGTCACTTACCCGAAATCGCAAACAATGGAAAATTTTCACTTCCGGTGTTGTTTGGAAAATGTTTTTGAAATAAGCTACCTAATTAGTTGCAATATTTAACTTTGGCATACGTTTTATATACACAGAAAACATTACTAATTTTCTCCAATCACCAAATTTATACCAAATTCATTATTGCAAGCAAACAATTTGTTGATTTTCCACTTATTACCAAAATGATTATATTGATTACTAAAAATTTTGAAAAAATATTTTCAATAAATGATATTTTTAATTTTAATTAAAAAGTGATCAAAAAACTTTGCCATTTCAAACAATGTGTTAATTTATTTAATTAAATATTGACAATTCCCAACAATAATTCTACATGTTTAAATTATTTTATTTTAAATGAAAAATGTCAATTAAGATATTATGTTATTTAATTAAAAGTTTAATTGAAAATTTATTTCAAAATAACTAAAATGATAATTAAATCAAAATTAAATGTTTAAGTTTCTTTCAACTAAAAAAATAATTGATTCAATTATCACATTAATTAATACTTACATACTTCTTAAACCTTTTTTTTTATTTGATAAAACACTTTTTTCTGTGTGCCCGAAAAAGGCTTAACATATGATAAAAGGCTCATCCAACTGACTTAAGCAACCAAATTTGTTATAAATATTCTTAAGATGTAAGCATAATTTGTTTGGTATTGCATATAAGCCATTATTTCGCATAGTCGTCGAATAAAAAGTTATCACGGAGTAAGCAAAACAATAGCAGTTTGCATAAAGATTTTCTTTATATAAAGAGCGTTTGTAATAAAAAAAAGGCGAAATGTATAAATAATCTTATATATTTCGCCTAAATGTACATATTACGGCAGTATCCGAAAATATACCCATATAACAAAGCCCCGAAACGTATTTTTAAGGATAATCAAGCGGTGATAATTACTCTGGAAAACGATAAAGTTTAATCCCTCACCGTTATGAAATACAAGATGTATTGCAATATGAGATTATCGGATGGAAAATTCGTAGGTCATCCCGGAAGATTTTGTAAATCATTTTCGGGGTATTACACCTTCTGATGTTACATCCTCTGGTCAAATCAGGTCCATGATTGAAAGATCTCAAAAAATCTTTACAATATTCTGCGATCCTATTTGGTACAAGGAGAGCCATAATCCTCTGGTAGCATGCTATCAGACTGACTATTGGCTGAGAATTCCTTGGGGATTTGTGGTTTGGACCCAAAGCGGGAAAAAAGGTGTTCAAAAGCCTGTTCGAGGGTTGATTTTTTGGGCTACGAGAGGATCTCTTAATGTGCTGTTGCTATTCAACAGATGCTGCCGACTTTTTCTAATGCAGCGGAGTTTATATACCTCCAGCGCCTTAGCAAGGGGCGAATGTATAACTCTGCGGTTTTCGTTGTTTGTTCCCACACTCACAGGCGTTTTGTAAACGCATGGTTTGTCACCCGCTTGTAAAGATCTACTGTGAGAAAAGGCCATCATGGCAGGTGCACACGTAAATATTTACCACATCTGTAAGTGCGCAGGTCTAGAGATAATATGGATTTCAAGCTACCAAGGCTTTAGTGAAAACGAAGATGCTATTCAAAATATGGACACACCAAAATGCCGTTAATCTAGAGAACATTAAACCTTTTAAAAAGTTCAAATTTTAGCTCGAAGAACTTACACTCGACGAACACTTAAGAATGTAGCAGGACTTTACCGCCGACAGGATTACGAAAGTCCAATGGTGAAATAACTACTTGTGCAAATACCCAGCCAAATAAGCGTAGTTGCTTACCAAAATGTGTAAGGGTGATGCATGTATCATCCCCCTATTTGTGACACAACCTAACCTTATCTAACCATAGCGTCAGTGTTACCATTTAAACATTTTTTCTGCTAGATTTAGTAGATTGAATTGGGGAACTGTATGCTTTTTAGCAATTTTTCTTGTCCAAAAGCAGATTTCTTAGCATAATTTTACTTATTAAAAACCCGATTTTTGAAGCATATTTTTTTAAGACATAAAATTTTTCATGAAATATATACATACTAAAATTACTTTTTATTTAGCAGATTTTTAGCATAGTTTCTTAAAAAAATTCAGCATAATTTTTTTTGTAAAAATTTAACATATTTTTTTAGCAAATTTAAAATATTAAAAATGTTATGTTTAATTTTTGTCATATTTTTAGCATGTTTTTTAAGATTTAAGAAGATTTTTTTGAAGTTTTTGCATATTCTTATCAAACAGTTATGGCATCACTGCATACCGTTGTTGTTTTCTGCCGACAGTCAAGTACATAACTGAATGAATAGCACAATGGAAACTATATCCTTCGAATTGTTGGCCTTCTTTAAGTTTTAATCCCAGATTCAAATCTCAGCATTCTCTGTATGTTCATACACATTTCAGCTGTAATCATACGTTTTAAAAACTCAAATTTCAACTCTACTCATTGGAACTTTTATTCAAAATGCCTTAAAATCTCGAGTTTCGTAAGTGCTTCGAAACTAAAATTTCAATTGTCATCGTTGGTCAAAATATACTCAAGGATCAACATGAATTAGAGCTTCTTAAAAATTGTATCTTTTGATGGAAGCGCTTGTCTCAATTAAGTGAATTTTTACATTAAATCTTACTTAAAATTAAGCAGTGTTTTAAGGTTTTTAAAAATGTTATTTTTACTTTATAAAAATTATGTGCTGTTTCCAAATGAGAGGCAAGTGAATGTGTAGTCAAATTTTTATGAAAAGCACTTGTTTTTTTTTTTTTTGAGTAATTTTCATATTAATTTTACTACACAATCACTTGCCTGGTAATTAGAAACTGCACATTCATTTCAATCTTATCAATCTTATTAATTCAATTATATTTTATTATTATTTTCTGATGACAATTTTCTGTATTTACTCAATATTTTTCTTTTTTTTTATCAAAGCTACGATGCCATCAATTATATCCTCTTTAAGCACACAAAGTCTTAAATACTATATAGTCCTTAAACAACTCCATTTAACCTTTACAGATTTCTTTACAATAAAAAAATTATCTACCCGTTAAGCAACAAAAAAATTAATGATCTTAAAAACTATTGGAAATGACTGTTATTATTGTTTTAACATTAAGTAAAAAAAAAAAAACAATTAAAATAATAATTATAAAGAAACGCTTTTTATTTTGACCACTCAGGGGCAATTGTGTTAATTTATTAATACTTTAACGTGGCAAAAGTGTTTTCAGAATAATTTCCTCATACAACTGTAGTTCACATTGAAAAATATCTGGAAAATAAGAAAAAATGTTGTATAAATTCAGTTTTACTTATATGAAAAGTTGGTGATGTATGAACATTTGCATAATGTGGGTGCTTATGAGATTTTAAATTTGTTTATTGCAGACCGCAACAGCAAAATTAATTATTATTAAAAGTGAAATATTTCCAGTCGAAAAACTATGTTCATACACATAAGAGCAACTTACAGTGTATAGGAGATTAAAAGGAAGCTCAGAACGTGTGTGAGGTACAAGGCAATTAAAGCAATTTCGTTTCAAAATTGTCATTTTAATTAATTTAAAAATACAAATACATACAATTTATTGGAAGTTATTACATAAGTTTGATATATTTAAGAAATTTGAGAAAAATTTGCTATTTACAGGAAATTTTACACAATTTTGTTTTTTTAAGGAATTTAACAAAAATGTTGCTACCTTTAGGAAATTTATTTACTATCTATAAGAAATTTTACAAAAATTTGCTATCTACAGGTATTATTACAAAAATTTGCTTTCTATAGTAAAATTTTCTAAAAATTGGCTATTTATAAAAAACTTTAAAAAATATGCTATTAATAGGAAATTTCTCAAAAATTGGCTTTCTATAGGAAATTTTACCAAAATTTGCTATCTAAAGAATATTAAAAAAAAACATTGATATCTGTATGAAATTTTACAAAAAATTTCTTTTTATAAAAAATTGCTATTTACAGGATATGTTAAAAAATTAACTATTTATATGAAATTTTGCAACATTTTTCTATTTAGAGGATATAATACAAAATTTTGCCATTAATAAGATATATAATAAAAATTGGCTATATATAGAAAATATTAAAAAATTTTGCTATTTATAGGAAATATACAAAAATGTTCTATTGATAGTATTCCATGAAATAATTTACTAACAATCCTAATTTTAATGACTTCCTGAATTCATTACTTTGTAGTTTTATTCGCCACTTTTTGGATTATTAGTTATATATTAAAAAGTTACTATATTTTTATATCTTAAATAAGTCATAATTATACATTACAAAAAATACTTTAATATAATGATTTAAATAAGTTATTTTATATATAATACCATACAATTTTAAGAATAATTTCAATGTGAAATTAATAGAAAATCCAAAAATCAATCAAATGTATGTAAATATATACATAAATATGTTCCAAAATTACCCCCGCAGTATATTTTTGTTATTAGAACACTATTAGTGATATCAATCTAATGTAAACTATTTTTTTGAACAAAATAACATTTACATATGTCGTTACACACATTGCTATTAGAGTGTTAGAGCTATAAGTGATTTTATGAAGCCAAAATACTATTTCAACAACAATTTCATAAGATTTCACATGCATATAAGACCAATTTTAATCAGTGTGTTTTAACCTTTTTGAAAGTTAATTTGTAATAACTTATTTTTTGTCTCTTTTTGTAACTACATATTTTTATAAAACTTTTAACTGCCCGTTCGCCGATATCGAACGTTAACGTTCGCATAGTAAATAACATTTAAAACAAAAACAAAATTTCAAAAATTGTGTTTGTTTTAAATGTAATTTTCTATGCGAACGTTAACGTTCGATATCGGCGAACGGGCAGTAAGTATAAAAGAAAGATATTATTTTTAAGGTTATAATAGGCCAAATTATAAAGGATTACTTTTGGGACATCGCGAACAAAAATAAGTACTTTTTCTAGTAGAAAAATAAGTAGTCTTCTCGACAATTTCTCATTATTTTTCTGATTATTTTGTAAGCAAAGTTTTTGCTGGGATAATAGACAAAAATTTAGTATTTTTAGGAAATCGAGGGCTTAAAGAACCATAAACAGTTCAATAAAATAACCACAATACAAATAATTTTTAGGAAATTTTACATATATTTAGATATTTTTTTAATTAGGCTTAAGTTCATTGAATTTGATTTTCATTAAATTATTTTTATGAAGACAGCGCAGTCAAGAATGAAAAATTATCAATAAAAAAAAAATTTTTAATTAATTTCATGTTGTAAAATTCCTGTCTTCATAAAAATAATTTAATGAAAATTGAATTCAATGAACTTAAGCCTAATTAAAAAAATATCTAAATTTGGATTAAAAACCATTAATAGTTCAACAAAATAACCACAATACTAGTAATTTTACATATATTTTGTATTTTTAGGATATTTTACAAAATCTTGCTATTTATAGGAAATTTTACGAAAATTTGCTTTTAAGACGAATTTTAAAAAAAAACTTAATATTTATAGGAAATTTTACAAAAGCTTGGTATTTTTAGAAAATTTTTAAAAAAATCGCTATTTGAGGAAAATGTTACAGATATTTGCTATCTTTAGGATATTTTATAAAAATTTACTATCTATTGGACATTTTACAAAAATTTGCCTTCTATACGTTATTTTCAAAAAACTTTCTATTTAGAATTTGGGAATTATTTGTTTTTCAAGTTACTTTATTATATTCTACATTTTTTATTTTTTCGAATTTATTCTATGAGTTTAATGAGTTCTATTCCTTCAATTTTTTTTTTGGAATTACTTTATACACTCATAGAATAAATTCGAAAAAATAAAAAATTAAGAATTTTCTATTTATTGGAAATTTTACAAAAATTTGCTGTCTATAAGAAATTTTACAAAAATTTGCTATTTATGGGATATAACAAAACTTAGCTACTTTGAGGAAATATGAAAAAAATTACTATATTTAGGATATTTTATAAATGTTTTGTATTTATAGGATATTTTACAAAATCTTGCCATTTCTAGGAAATTTAATAACAATTTGCTACTAATAGGAAATTTTACAAAAGTTCGATATTTTAAGAAAATTTTTTAAATATTCTCAATTTATGGCAAAGTTAGCAGAAAATTGGTTATTTTTAGATAATTCTTAAATTTTTGGTTTTTATAGGATATTACAAAGATATGATATAGATATATATATATATATATATATATAATACTATTGATTTTTTTTGCAAGAGTTTAATTTTATGAAAATTTGGTGTTTATTTTAATTTTCGAATTATTTTGCTACAATTTTCTCTAAGTATTTAATTTAGTACTTTCTTGTTATATAAATTTTATTATAATTCCTTTTACTGTAGGGTACAAAATTCCGAATATGTTGACATTTTCACATACGCTGCCAATAACTTTAAAAATTGATTACTCAAATAATGTCAATATTTTTACAAAAATTTAATTTGTTTGCATTCCTTCATTTACACATTTTCATTCGTAATTGTTTGCTTAATACTTATTAAAATTATGAATGCGCTTAAAGAAACTCGACCATCTATAAACGATCAGCAGCGTAGACGTTCATCTCTCATGCGGAAAAGTCAAAAATCATTTGAAGTATTAGACGCCCAACAAAAGCTTAAGCAAGAATTAAAAGCAAAACAAGAAAATCTGAAGAATATTTTAAAGAAAGTCTATGAAAAGGAATCACAACACAAAGACGAGAGAGATATTAGTCTGCAACCAAGCTTTAGTAAATTCCAATTGCCCTAGTAAGTATTAAAATTACATAAACATCCTTAAAATAAAATATCTGCTACAACCATAATTTATTCTTACTGCCATCAACTCATCAATAAATTCTTCTACTCTTCCAACCTCACGCACACATTTATAATCATCAGTACTATTAAATGCCGAAATCATTATAACGCAAGCAAACACCTCTACGAACAACGTTTTCAGTACGAAATTGAACAATTAATTGCCCAACAGGCAACTGGCTACGAAGCGGCACGTTTAAATAGGTTTGTATTTAATTCAACCAAAAAGAAAAAAAAATTGTTATAATTTAATATTTATTTTTATATTTCACATCTGCCCCATTTAAATCGACGGTGACGACAACAGACATTTATGCATCACCACGAATTGGCCGCCTTTTCATAGTCGGTGTGAAATTACCCATACACAGCGTTATTTTTTCAGTTTGACGCGCAAGGAACGTCAACGTTTAAATTGGATTATGAGCACGAAAATTATATAAAATGGAAATTCAGGCGTCCATACTTATACGCATATGTAATGTGAAATATTTATATCAGGTAGTTAATCAGTGATTTTAAGGTTTGGGGAAAGAAATAAATTGAATTTAAAGAATATATAAAATTAAGATATTAAAATAAATGTACGTTTTGCGTAAAAAGGACGAATTGGAGAATGAGAATCCTCCTTAGGACGGTTTCCTTTTAAAAATTGCCTTAATCCAAATTTGACCTTTTCCTACTCACTAAACATTTTTGAGGGCCACCGATATTTTTTTTTTTTTTTTAATTGTTCTAGGTTTCGACTCGTATTGAAAACGCAAACATTTTTTAATCGGCATAACTCATAAATTGGCGTTCTCAAATCCGCATATTTGTATGTATTCAAAGTTTTTGTTTGAAAATCTTAATGTTAAAAACAGGGTTGTGTAGTCGGAGTTGAAGAGTCGGAGTTGAGGTTTTTGTACCGGAGTCGGGGTCATAGTTACCACATAATCTCGCGACTCGCGAATTTTCTAATAATTTCCATAACAAAAATTCTACGAATTTGGCGATGCAATATTTCAAATATCGGTTTGAAATTTTTACAGAATCATTTTCTTGCTATTTTATATATGAGAGCTATAAATTATTAAGTAATCTTTATAAAAACGGACGTCAATATAAAAATTGGTTCCGGTTTAAATCAATTAGACGACAATCGGACAGTGTTAAGCTTTTAATTCTAGCAGTTTGAACTAACTTGAATAGATTATCATGATTCGTAACAGTTTATGCCGAACTAAAATGATTTTTAGGAGGGGAATTTATATGAGACCCATGGTAAATTTTCGACTAATCATCACGAATTCCTGTAGTGTGAATTCTGTTATTAAAAATCTTAACACTAATGAAATTTGTTTTAGCGTTTAAAGTGCTTTTCAGAAGGCTGCTTAATATGGGATCTGAGGTAAACATGGACCGATAATCAGAAAATTGCATTATCTCTGGCCATATGATCCAAAATTGGACCAAATATTACCACAATATCAATATCTGCTACGGTCTTATGCGTATTTAAATAATTTTCCAGAGTGAGCATTATGTTGTTAAGTATGGACCGAGCTTCAGGAAATTTGATGGTATAATTTTTAGTCCAATAAACCTTTGACGTACCAAATTGTATTATAATAGCATTATTTATTACGTTTCTTAACATACTAAACTGTTTTCCGAGAGTAAGTTTTTTATGTGGTCCAGGGTAAATTATGGACCGATCTTCACGAACTTTTGAACTATGATTTCTAGCCTTATAAAACTGTGACGTACCAAATTTTATAATAATAGCGTTATTTATTACGATTTTAGGAGTTTTAAACTGTTTTCCAAGAGTAGGCTTAATATAGGGCCTATGGTAAATTATGGACCGATCTTTTCGAAATTTGACATTGTGATTTCTAGTCCTATGAAACTATGACGTAGCACATTTTAATGTGATAGCAATATTTATTACGATTTTAGACGTATAGTTAAGTCATACAAAACGAGCTTGCAAAATCTTATATCATGCCGTGCATTATGCTATCTTTTATATTAGTTTTTGTATCAAAATTGTAAATATTTTGATGATTTGATGATCAGATTTTGCTGGATTTCAATCCCAAACTACTTACGATAACGAGAAGAAATTTGACACCAACATTATACTTTTCTTTTGAGGTTTTTGAAAGTGAGCATGTTTTCAATAGACGGACAGACAGACGAATATGGCTAAATCGACTTAAAATTATTCAAGAAACCAGAATATATATTCTGTATGGGGTCTTAGATGCATAATAAAAAAGTTTCAGAAGGAATGACAATCATAGTATAGCCTGATTCACCACTAGTGGTGGAGGATATAAAAAGAGTTTATTATTATATTAAGTCAATTAAGGACCAGTCGCATATACATTTATCATCAAGGTAAGAGTAGGAGTTGGAGTCTTGAGTCGGAGTCGCACTTAAAAATATTAAGCGTTTGGAGTCGGAGTCCGAGTCGGAGTTAGTACTTTTTCCTGACGACCCCACAGCCCTGTGCCCATGTTCTGTAACTCCCGCGTCGATAAACTTTTCGACTGAAATGTGAGAAATGAAACAAAAATGCCATAAATTAACTTAATAGCGCCTGTAACATTTTTGGCGAGTAATAGCTGTCACGTAAGGAAACTACTCGCCAATATACTATTGTTAATTTAAGAACAAATTATTGTCAAATTTAACCATAACATGTTTAGAGCGACCATAATATGGTTGTGGCTTCTTGGTGGAGGACTAGTTTAACAATAATATGGTTGTCGGTGACAACAATATGGTTAAATTAAACACAAAATGTTCAAAGTTTTCTTTAAAAATTTATTTTTTTGGAGGTTACCATATTTAACCATGTTTTTCTTTGAGTTTGCAATTTCATGACTGCTTCGAGTGGAATATTATGTAATTTATAACGTAACGACGTAGGCTCTTGATAGTTTTCGACATGAGTTAAAGACACACTTTTTTCTCACGTTTCAAGAAATGATGGAATATTTTGTTTCACATGTTTTCTATGCGAGAAGTTCTCACCAAAGTTACAGAACTTTTGGTTTTTCTTATATACAATTTTGGAGACAAGAAACAAGAAACAACTCGAAATTCTTGGATAACTTGAAAAAAATTTGCACTAATATATGTTTGAAAATATGTAGTTTTTTGCTTAAATTGAGTAAGGAACATGTCAAACTAAGAACCAAAATTTAGTCTTTGTTTAAAATGTCATCACAAATAAGAATAAAAGTTGATTCGTTTTACTTCCACCCACCAACCCCTTACTACTCTAATTGAAAACGAATAAGATCATGTGAATTGCAGAACACCAAAAATGCTGAAGTAATCCACTTTCGAGTGAATTCGGATTCTAGAACATAACCGTATAGCCTTGAATTCCAACTATGTGGGGTATACAGGCCTGTTCCGAAAATTAAGTGATTTCAAATCTAATGTGCTCTTAAAATCACACGTATGATTTTGTGGTGTTCTGTAAATCACAACGTTTTTGTGTTTTCCGCTGTGATTTTCAGTTGCCGAACAAACAAACACAAGTTTTTAGCACCCAACAAAAAGTTGTTCTACAAAATCTATTCTACTCTATTTTCAGGCAATTTGTTTTTTAAACCGATTAAGCGATCTCAAATTAATTTTGATTTAAATTTTGCTATTTTTCGAGAATTTTAGCCATATTTGTTACTGTAAGTTTTCAATTTCGCACATTGCTTTTGCGTATCTACCACAGCTAAAACAAGTTTTGCATTTGGTTTTTGTAGTTACATTGAACTAAGAGCATTACGGGACGAAGCTTTCTAAATTCATTCAAACTAGATTCATTCGATTCAGAACACATCATTTAAAGAACTCACGTTTCTGTTTTATTTGATATTTTTTCCTTTTTGAAAGAATGAAAGAAGCGAAAAAATTGGTCTTACTAGAGCATTTTTTTCATAGACTTTTACCTAAAAATGGAACTTCACCCACTAATTTCCTTCAATCGAATCCAAATGGGTTTCACTCGATTCAGCGCACTCGATTCATTTATAGAATACATGTCCCTGTTTTTTTGATTTTTTGTTATATTCGACAAATATTGCAAGCAAAACGTAACGAACTCTGCGATAGATTTATTTCTATTTCTTACGCAGACAAACGACGAATAAATTGGAACAGGATTACCGCTTTTCATTAGAATTTCGGTAGATTTTTTTTATGGCAAATAAAGCTAATTTTTCTTAAAAATTGTTTTAATTTTATATGTACAATTTATACCATATGAATTTAAAAGCCACTTTTTAAATTATACTTATAATGAGTTAAGAGGCCTAATAGAAGGCCTTATTTAGCAGACACAAGCCCTCCTCGCCGCATTCCAAACTTATTTATTTTTTACACAGGTTGTCATTGGGAGCAGGCCCTTCTACATTCCCTAAAATAACAAATTCGTTCCCTTCTCAAAGAAGGAGATAAGGAAGGTCACAAAAAAAGAACTGAACAACTTTCTTTCTCCCTTCTTAAAGGAGGGAGTAGCGAATGAGTACTGAATATTTTGGAAGGTCTAAAATTTCTCGAATCATATTCTTATAGCAATATTTTTTTGTCTTACGTTAAGATGAGCCGGCGCCGCAGCTTCTAAGAATTAAGTATTTTTGAAAAAAACCCTTTTTTATATTTTAAGGTTTTTTTACTATCAATTTTATTAATTAAAACTGAACACATTTTTAATTACAGTTAAATGAATAAAACTTTGGTTTTTATACAACATAAAACAATAAAATCACGAAATGATATTAGTTATTTTTTGGTCACAAAATATGGTTTACTGTCAAATCTGGGTATGTCTCGCCTTGATTCTAGTTTTCATAATTCGTTACACTGTCTGAGTATGACATGGCAGCTCGTCAAAAATTAGATTGTCACTTTCTTGACACTCAACTGCCCTATTTATTTCTTCAGTAGTAATGTTTCGAAAAATTGGTGTATAGAAAGACTTTTGATTCCAATTTATAAAATCAAGGTAGTTACTTGCGTCAAAATTTATAGTCGGAACCTCAAACACGCGAGGTTGCTCTCCAGTACGAGGTGAGCTTTGTCCCTCTTGAACACGTCTCACAGTGTTCTGTCCCATAGGCAAAACTAAAAATGAATAAAGTGCTTAGAATATTTAAGTAATATATATATTTTTTAAGCTGACAAAGTACCTTAAATAGATTTGTAACTAGAATTCATAATTTTAATTTTCTATTTCCAGTGGAGGGCACCAAAATCAACCAATTTTTGAGCTAAACTGTTAAATAAAAAAACGACTTTTACATGTTTTACTAAAAAAATTGCCGAAAATTCTTTTCTTAATATATCCTTTTCAAACTCAGTAGTTTTGTTAACCACGCACAAAAAATAGAAATAATTGTTGGTAAATAATGTTGCTTAGAACCATTTTTGTATTATTAAAAACTTTGAGATTTTTTATTGGAACTTCCCGAAATTGCTTAAGTTTGGAAGAGTATAATTAACTATTTTTTCAGAGTACCAAAATTTTTATCTAAGTACTTTTTTGACTGTTCTAACAGAATCTGCAAAGAAGCTCTAAAATTTTCTGCCGGAAATATAAGAATTGAGCTAATTTCTTGATTCGTATTTCCTAGGTCAAAACCTAGAAAACCGATTTATTAAACAGGACTGCGATGTAAAAGTTGTTTACATAGTTTCTTATAAAATATGTAGATGTTGGTCAATATATTGCAAATATAAACTTCGTTTAAAAATACCACGTCGCATAGATCACATAACGGTGCATTTGTGTTTTTCGATTTATACTTCTCTTTTACCCGCCATCCAGAGTCAAATGCTGGTTCAATTAAAATAAATTATATCTTGCTTTAAATGATGCTAAATTGCGCGTCGTTTAGTAGCTAATTGAATAAAAAATACCACAGTTATAGTGGATAAAAGCTAAGATTTTATGAAAATTTAAGTTTTTGATATTTTAATTAGGCTTAAGTTCATCAAATTTAATTTCCATTAAATTATTTTTATTGAAGTAAGTTCCTACAACATGAAATGCTTTTTAAAATTTTTTGATAATTCTTGACTGAACACGGGATTGAACTTGGGTCGAATTTACATGTTTCGAGAATAACCACATTCCCATCATCAGAATTCTTTCCGTGCTACCTTTTGCGCCACTGCGCAATTTTCAAGACAAAGTCTTGACAAAAAGTACGAGAAAACAAGAAGAAAGGAAAAAACATGTGAATAAAAATTGAAAAATTGATAATCAATTACAGCAAATTTCCAATACCATTGGTTAAAGATTGATGTTTGACTATAAACTGGCAGGCGCCGCAGTGGCGCAAACGGTAGAACGCAAAGAATTCTGATGATGGGAATGTGGTTATTCTCGAAACATGTAAATTCGACCCGAGTTCAATCCCGTGTTCAGTCAAGCATTATCAAAAAATGTTAAAAATCATTTCATGTTGTAAATTCCTTACTTCAATAAAAATAATTTAATGGATAGTTAATTTGATGAACTTAAGCCTAATTAAAATATCAAAAACTACAATTAAAAAATCACGATTTTATGAAAATTTTATTGTATATCACAAATTATTTTCACTTCGGGAGCTGTACCACAGTTAATAACAAGGCTCAAAGGGTTTTTTTTTGTATTTTCCATTTGATTGCAAACATTTTGAGCCACATTGGAGTGAAATCGGGTGAAGCTAAAAAATTCTATAACAAGAAACAAAAGCAATAGCATTTAACTTAAATTTTACTTAGTACCACTATCATATTGTCGTATTTATAGAAATGTATGCACCGAATTAAACCAAATTTACAAAAGATCTATAACGCATTACTTTAGAATAACTTATTAATTTTTAGAGCATTCTAATCATAAATGCAGCTAAAACATAGTTTTTTAAATAATGGATTTATGGGAGGTTTTTTTGCAACAACGCTAACATTTGAAATTTTACAGACAGATACTATTTTTTGCTACATTGTTATATAAATTGTAACTAAAAATCATACTTTTTAATTAAGGATGTATGGGAGGTAGGCATATCCCTGCAGCGATTTTTCTCAAACTTTAAATTTTTCTTAGCCTAGATATTAAGTATCAGTATACTTAATTTTGTTGTTCTGCAATGAAAACTCTAGTTTTGCCGATTCACTATATGGGGACAGAGCGCTGTGCGTCTGGCTGCCAGTTCTCTCACTGTTTCACCCAACAACATCGACAGAAACCAGTTTTCTGGGTGAGCAAAATAGGCGTTGCGTTGTATTACGGGATCTTTTACTAGTATTAACTCTGCAAAAAGGTATCGTGAGTTTGTTACCAATTTTTAAAAATGTTTAGACCCATGCTTGCAAGTTGAAATTGTTTTTATTTCAAAACATACTGAGGCACTAACTTTTACACAATACTCAGCTAACACTTCTAGCTGATATGACGGGTTAATTGTAGAAATATATATATGTAAAATTCAATTTGCTTTTGTCAGCCATCGAACATGGGATATTTTTCCTGGTGACCCGTTAGCTAAGCCATCGTGGCAGTGTCTACTTATATCTGATATAGTTATTATATACAAATATTTTTGACCCGTACTTAAGCCCTTAAATTATATTTCCGGAAGCTGGCCTTTAATTCTCGCTTAATTGGTTATGGGTAGTTTTGCGCAGTTTTCTAATAAGTTGCCAATAGGACCAGCATGCGAATATGGTCCCTTGGTAACACCATATAGCTTGTTAAATACACAGAAAAAAGTGTTTTATCAATTAAAAAATGGTTTAAAAAGTATTTAAATTTAATAAATGTGATAATTGAATCAATTTTTTTTTTTAGTTGAAAGAAAATTAAAAATTAAATTTTGATTTAATTAACATTTTAGTTGTTTTTAAATAAATTTTCACTCAAAATTTTAATTAAATAACAAAAAATCTTAATTGACTTTCTTCGTTTAAAATAAAATAATTTAAACATGTAGAATTGTTGTTGGGAATTGTCAATATTTATTTAAATAAATTAACACATTGTTTGAAATAGCACAGTTTTTTGATAATTTTTTTAATTAAAATTGAAAATATTTTTTCAAAATTTTAAAATTTTTTGTAATCAGTATAATCATTTTGGTAATAGGTGCAAAATCAACAACTTATTTGCTTGATATTATGAATTTGGAATAAATTTGGTGATTGGAGAAATTTAATAATTTCTTCTGTGTAGATCGTTCAAATGCAGCATGCAAATAATCTATTGCAGTTGGCGCTGAAGTATTTTTGCCAATAATCTTATTACTCCGTTAAATTTCCCCGTGTTAGTGACTGTACTATCACAACCAATTGCTAACAAATTTTCTTTCTTCATTTTTTGAGACGAAAGAAGGGCAATAATTGACATTTCAATACTTTTACAAACACTTTTTTGATTTGGTGTTGCATAGCCAACATAAACTGAATCTGACCCCTTAACAGATATGTGTTCCTTAATCAATATCAATATTTGTCTGTATTTCTAAGCTTCCTTTTTAATAAAATTAAACGTTTTATTTTTCCGGCCGTCAAAGTATAAAGCTACACCGAAAAAATTATCAGTAGCTTTTATCAATTAAAAAAATTGCTTAAAAGGTATTTCGATTTAATTAATGTGATTATTGAACCAATTGGTTTTTTTAGTTGAAAAAAATAAATTAAAAAAAATATAATTTTGATTTATAGCCTGTTTTTAGAAAATATTTGTTCGTTCGTAAAAAAAACGAACAAAAACTTATTTAGGTTTTCATAAAATTAAAACACATTTTAGGTGAGTGACTGAAAAAGCTTTAATTTTTTCCACACACGTTTGGTTCTTATAAAATGAACATCTTCGTAATAAATGAACACAAATGCCAAAATAAGACGATAAGTAAAAGGCATTCGTTTAAAAAAATAAATTAAATAAAAAGGATATTTTACTGAAAGAACCCTAAATGGTTTACAATATTATTAAAGGTTTGTGTATATATATATATGTATATTTATATAGAATTGTTACATCATTAACTGATTGATTTATGATCGCACAGCCTAAACGCCTGAAGCTAAAAACTTGAAATTTGTACCGGTGGCTGGACTCTTCCCAAATAGATCAACTAAAACGGGATTTTTGTAAAGTTGAATGTTTAGGGGGTAACAAGGGTAAATTCGGTAACTTATATTTCCAAAACTTAGAGAGATACAATGAAATGTAATACCTATCGTTGTCTTTAAAAAAATAAGTGGACGAGTGTCTGGTACTTTTTTGAAATTTTGCTCTTTCAGGGAATATTTTGGTACTTTTTTTGTCATCCCCCTATCTTTTAAGCCAATAAACATAGAAATAAAAGTTATATTACATTCGAAACTTGTCTAAAAAATGCAAAGCCAAATATGGCATTTTTTCGAAATTCAAACGTTTAAGGGGCGAAATTGGTAATTTCTTTTTTGGTACTTTGAAGAGACTCAAAATTAAGCTGCAAGGTCCTGAGTGATTATCATCCCATAAGAAAAAAAATGTTAGTAGCAGAACTATAACCTTAGGCACACAAATATGATCATAAAAAAGGGCCGGACAAAGTAGCGAATTAAATGCTAGCGTTTAAGCAAGTTAAAACCTAGAAAAATAAACATTGGCATAAAAATATGCTTACGAAAGAAAAGGAGACGTTAATAAAGTAGCGGGTTAAATGCTACTAATTACATAAATATGTATTTACAGGTTCAAAAAATTCTAGAAACAAGTATGTACATAAGTATGTGTGTAAGTAAGTTCTTCCATATGTTTAAAAAAATTAGTGCTATCACGCAAATACCTTTACCATTTCTTTATGTTGATGTGTAGCAAAAAATCCTCTTCATATATTGCGTTTATTTATTGCAATTTTTGTAAACATTTTAATTCAACATTTTTAGTTTTAACATTTACTAACATTTTTTTATAGAAGTTTTTGTTTTTTAAATTTATAATTTATTTTTGTAAACAAAAGCCATTTTAACCTTGAACAAAAAATCCTTATATGTAAAAAGCATAAAAAGGTACAAAAATAAATGCATTGGCAATAACGTTATTTAACGATAGAAAAAACCTCTATTTATGTCAAACATGAATAGACGAAAGCTTTTAAATGATTTTTAAAAACCATATTGAAAACGTTTTCGTTTTAATACGAAAACTTCAAGTGAGAACACTTGTGTTTTACAAAAATAGGCTGTTAATTAACATTTTTGTTTGTTTGAAATAAATTTTTAATTACAATATTAATTAAATATCAAAAAATCTTAACTTGTTTTTTCGCTTAAAATAAAATAATTTAAACTTGTACAATTGTTGTTGGGAATTGTGAAAACCTGAGCTATATTTAATAAACTCAATTTACTTACACATTGTTTGAAATGGCAATGTTTGTTGATCATTTTTTTTTTTATAAAAATTAAAAATATAATTTTTAAAATTTTTTTTTGGTAATAAGTGCAAAATCAACAACTTGTTTGCTTGATTCTATATATTTATATAAATGGGGTGATTAGAGACAATTTTTAATTTTTCTGTGTAACAGTTCTAGATGCTTCTGGTTTTGAATATATTACTTACGTTCGTTTTTTCCCTGTCGTATTACTGATTTATATATTGGTTCACTGTCAGGAGGTATATCTTGCAATACAGAAGAAGTAATAGCAGCCGCTGCTCTATTGGAAACACCGTAACGGTCACAAATTTTTGACAACATAGGCAAACTAAAATTTTTTTGGTTTTTTTCCTTTCTGCCTTTGACGTGGAAGGAAAATTAAAAGAATCATCACAAAAGCAGTAGAATTACTTACGGACAACTCCAAGTCCTGCTGTTTTGAGTCTTTGGTGCTCGGGCTGCTATTTTTTGCAATTTAGTTGTAAGAACTCGATCTACTCCTTCACCTGCCCCATCTCTCTTGGTCACTCAAAACCTCCTGTTCTTCTTTGGGTACCTTCTTTATATTGCCTTGGACAGCAACAAAGCTTAATTTTTTTACATTTACAGGAATAAATATAAAACAAATCTATGTCGGAGAAAATTTTTTTTCTGATAAGCGGATATTTTTTTCAACGACTTTTTGAGAATTTTGCAATTTATATGATAACCGTATATTACTTCTATGACTCTTGTATTTGAAACTGTAGGAAGACACGATCATCTCCAAACGCATTCTACCCGTTGATCTTCAAGTATTGCAATATCTAAAACCGATGGATCTTTGGTAGTATTTCTCATTATTTTTAGTTGTTCCCCGTTCCAATCATAGTATTTCATAACATATTCGTGAGTTGGTAAAACATTATTATTAATATCTTCTTCATTTCCGAATATCGTGCAGAAATAATCTTGGCTTCTGTTCAAACAGTTCAAATAAAAAATTAAACACACAACTTTACTGTCCGAGTAGTAAAACCAAACTGATCTTTTTATTATGTATTATTTAATATGTATTCTATTAAAAATATTTCCTGGAAGAAGATATTCTTTTCAATGAATAAATTGCTTGTGTGTCTGAAGAACTTAGATTGCTTGAGAACTTAAAATTCTTTAGGATACAGTAATATGCTTTTCTGCAATACAATGCTATACTGTAATATAAAAAATTAACAAAATTGAAGATCAAAACGCGGGATCTTTAACTAAAAATTAAAAAATATTTTACAGGGGGCAGAAAAAAATACAACATATTTACGCTATTAGAAGTCCATTAGAGAAAAAGTTGTTGACCCACCCTAATGTTTACCTTCCAAGAAAGCATACTTCTGAATGCAGGATATCGTACGAAGCAAATATTTGAGAATTTTTTTTTTTTTTTTGTTTTTTTTTGGTAAAAATTTTTTTTGCTAAATGTTAACAAACAACATATAAAAATTTATTTGCAAAGAAATTTTAATACAAATTGGTGTTATTCAAAAATTAAGAAAATTGACAGTGAAATAATTATAGAAGATGTTAAGAAAAACAAATAATCTGGCGTCCAAGGACTACAAAAATGTTTAAAGACAGCAGAGATCTGGGGGAAAATGTTGGTAGTTTCTTAAATTTATCAGGTAAGTAAAAAGTTAAATTAAAGTTCAATGCACGCATTCCTGCATTGATACCGATTTATGCATAGCAATATTTATGTGATTCAAGTAGAAACGCACGTATTACCACCCGTTCTTTTATTATGCCCCTGTGATCTTTGAAGGGCCGACGGGAGCCTACATATATATAGTGTGGTTAAAAAAATATAATGTTATCTGGAGTCGGCATACTAGTATATACAATGCCCTCTACGATTAACCTTTCTATACTAACGTGAAATTATGTTTGCAGAGCCTATAAAATTTATATTTGCTTAATAAGCCCTATTTACTTTTAGAAATGTTTGTTCTAAGGACAATAAACAAAAGTTTTACGGAAAATCTGGCATGTTCTAGAAATCGAAATAAAGAAAATTTAAAACGAAACGAATTTAAATAATGACCCTGCAATGAAAGTTCATAAAAATAATCCTTTTAATGTACTTTGTTCTTGAGAACTGGTTATTTTTAAAAGAACAAATCTTAAAACCAGGAAACGGTCATTTGACAAAAATTTAACTAGAAATCTTGTTCGATTTCGTTTTTAATTTTACTTCATTGCAATGTCTAGAACATGCCGGAAGATCTTTTTATTAATGACTCTTGTCAGTCTTTGTTAAATATGGTTAAATTCTTAAGAGATGAAAAACATCAACAAAAGAATATTAATTCTATTCAAAACGTGGATCTGGCAGATCAAATATTGCTGTATGTATATATTTATCTTCCTTTATAAATTTTTAGACCACTCTAAATTAAAGTTAATTCACAACGATACTCAATACTCTCGCTCTATTTGTTCATAATGACAAATTCATATTCGATAAGTCAGTCTTACAAACCGTATGCGTGAGTATAGGACGGTTAATAAAAGCGTCTTTCGTTGTGTTATGGAAGAGTCCCATAGAAGATTCAGCTCGTTTAATAGTTTCTTCCTTGCGAGGACTCTCCTACGTATAAATGGACTCTCCTACGTCAAATGCGTTCTTCGACGATCAGAAACGCGCTTCAGGTGATTCCCAGTAGACTCTTACACTTTTGAAAATGCTAGCGCGGAATACATTGTTGCTCTTTTGACAAATTTTGGTAATTTTTTTTTTCTTGCAAATACTGATCGTTTATAACGACCTAGAACATTTTATAAAAGTTGTGATTTTAATACAATGCGCTTCAATTATTACACATTTTTCTTTTTGTTCTTAGCAATGTTATATAGTTTTATAAGAAACTAAAATTATAAAATATCACAAATTGCTAAATATATTTTTTTAGCTAACCAAAAATGGACGATGGCTAAAAAAATTCTAAAAATTGTTAAATCTAGGCACTAAATGGCTAAATTGGCAACACTGCGTACAACAAAAATTAATGTTAAAACTGTCTCCAGTGTTTAAATCAAATATTGATGTTTATTCTCAGTAATATTGTGAATTTGCAAAAACAGTATTTTACAGCAACTTATTTAATATTCACTTACAATATTTAATATAAATAACTCTGTGCAAAAGGTTTTTCTTTATTATATATGTAAAACAATATGAACGTACTCGTATAAGCAATATCTCAATTTAATAACAATCATACTCAATTTTGTTCAGTATAATTTCGAACATGTGTGTTGATATTTGTTTTCTTGTAAATATTTTTAAGAAAATATAAACAAAATGATAGTAACAATAATTTTTTTTTTTTGATTCGTCCTTTGTGTTATGGCAGGTATTTATCTCTTTTCCCCTAAGGTGTTTTAATAATGCATTTTAAAAAGCAGCTGTTGAAATATTACAATATACTAGAAATAAGTAGTGTATGTTGACAAAGTGCATTCGATACAGCATGGAAAATTTGAATAAAGGTATTAATATGAATATCAGGGACCATGCCCTATTTTAAATATTTATATTTAAAGATAACACTTTGCTAGACAATAAATACGCGGGGTTCCTTATATAATAATTCTCTTTTGTTGCCATATGCGTTTAGCCCGGCGTGAATGAGGTGGACAATTGTTACAATTGCTATGAGGTGGGGTATGAGGTACCTCAAAGTTCGATGTAATATTTAAGTGTTTATACTTAAATAATAAGCAGTTTTTCTTACCATATATCATTACTCACCCTTATTCTATTTAACGTCGTCGTCATCAGCATCAATTTAATATCAAAATCAATTTTTATCGACGTCATCATCAATTCGATACAAAACTTGTATTTTTAAACAGCAATGTAACGATGTCGATTGTTTATCGTTTTTTAAAGCACATCTTTAATAATTTAGACAGTTGGCTTGTTTTGTTTTCAGTTTTTAATAAAAAATGCAATTTGATGTTCGTGTCATAAAAATGTTTTGCTCTCAAAAAGTGTAGGTGGATTTATTCTGAGAAATTGCCTTAATAATGCCAAAAGGCCTTGCACTTTTCGCCTCGTATAAATCTACAGTGTTAAAAGTGCCCTTTCTGTATCTTTATAACGGCGACGATTGCTGAAAGAGCAACAAAGCTACGCGAAAATTGCAAACATTTTAAAAAAATAGCGAAAATTCGCGAAAATTTTTTATATTTCAAACAAGCCATAAAATTGCGTAATAGCCCCTAAAACCATAAGGAGTGGCCAAGATTCCATAAAAATGGCTGAATTAGCGGGAAATTCTCAAAAATTTGCTAATTTCGGCATGATAGCAAAGATAAATATTTAATAAAAATGGGTAAAGCTATAAAGAATCAAACGAAAAAATCGCTTTCATCTCGAACATGGCTAAAATTCGCGAAAAAAATAACCCTAAAATTTATTTAAACTCGCTAATCGGTTTAAAACAAAATGTCGGAAAAAAATTTGCAAAAATAGCGAAATCGCGAAAATTTTTAATATTTAAAACAACCTATAAAATTGACTAAAATTCCCAAAAACTTTAAGATATGGCAAAAATTCGATAAAAATAACTAAATGAACTGAAAATCGTAAAAATTTGTAAATAGCGGCATGATAGAAAAGTTTAATATTTATTAACCCTAACCGTACTGACAACATTTTTATACGTATACTCCTGATAAGGGTACCTGCGTACCCATATGTAATTTAAAGCATTTTGTATAGAAAAAAGTAAAGATGCCACTAGTTTTCGATTTGTATTTTAGTAAGAATAAAACAATTTTTATATCAAGCTTTGTACTGGTATCATGCATAAAATAAACCTCAGGAAACTTATATTTGAAGCATCGTAGGGCACATTGACCGTTTACAGCAGAGCCATCACATTATTTTGTTAAATTAAATATTGGAACTGATAATTTTATTACGTTACTCCCTTTGGCCAATTGGCTTCAAATGAGAGGAATAACGGCCTAGTTAGCTGAGAGTAACAGTATTGTTACCGTACAGTTAAAAAAAGCAAAAAATCTATTCTCTACAGATGTAGACGTTACAGCTTAGTTTATCTAACTATAGCTATCATCATTTCAATTGATTAAATAACAACAAAATAAAGCAGTGGATTTGCAACGGTACTGTTACTGTCAGCTGACTGGGGCTTAAGTCTGTCGGTACCCTTCGTCAGAGCAAAGCTTATATTCCGAAAGAGCAACGGCCAAACGCAACGGATGATGTCAGATTTTAACAAAAAGGAAGAAACAAATGATTAATACTATAACTGAAAAGACGGTGTAGCTGTTATGCACCAAATGATATCGAAATATAGCACTAAACGTAAAACAAGTAGCTGGCCCTTGACCCTTTTTTACATGTGGCTGCTTTAGGTGCATATTGTATTTTCGAGCCTAAAAAGCTCGAAGCCCCCATCGTTGTTTTTGACATCACTTGGTGTGGAATTGGCAACTTAAAACATGAAAATACTGGCCAATGACAATCGTGTAATACGATACGCTAACGTCCAATCATCTCTCTAATTAATGACAAATGAAACCATCCCTAAGGAGGTTTCTCTTTCTTAATTATAAATAAAAAAAACCAAATAAAAAATACTCTTACTATTTACCTTTTCTATACAGAGAGCTTTTACTTGTATGCGGGTACCCAGGTACCCTTATCAGGAAGGTAAGGACTATTTGACTTTCGGTGTCTCCACAGCCAACCCAATCAAATCAGGAAAACTTAAAATTATAAAAATCTTTAAAAAATGATTACCTGAAGAAACTTGCGGAATCTTAACTTTGTATCATTCATTGTTTAAAAGATATTTTACTTTAAAGTTTGTTCGGGTACCAGGGTACCCGTTTCATGAGTGTTAGGGTGAAAAATCGTTAAGGCATAAAACTTACAGGATAAATTGCTTTATCGCGAACTTGGCTAAAATTCCCAAATTTCCGCTAGCCATTATGATGGAATTTTTGCGTTTACTTTATTTTATTTTAATTTTATGGCTTGTTTGAAATATTAAAAATTTTCGCGAATTTTCGCTGTTTATAAATTTTTGCAGTTTTCGTGTAGCTTTGTTGCTCTTCATCCATTTTTTTTAATTCAACATTATTATTACTGAAAAATTAAAAAGGAATAAAGCTGTTTCGACGCCAATAAGACTGTCGACAAAATCTAAGTCAATTTATATCGATACAGACGTTAACGTTGCGTACGGCATACCAAAAATACATCGAAAATTTTCCAATTGAAAAGAGTTAAGCCGTATTAAGATAAATAGCAAATTGTCAAAAAATGTTAATAAAGTTATCGATAAAAAATTAAGTTTTGTTAAAAACAATGTAAAATTGTTCAACTTAAAATTGACATTTCAAGCTTGAAATATTAAAGGTGTTGCTGAATCAGCGGTTAATGGCCAAATTCAGCGATTTAAAGCTTTTTGTTTTTATGTTTCCCATAAGCAAATAGTTGACAACGTTTAATAAAATTAACAAAATCATTACAAAAGAAAAGGTGAAAAAACATTCTGTTTACATTTTTTATAGTTTGCTCTTTCCAACATTTACTGTTTCTTTCTATGAATTCTATATTAATTCAATGAATAAAAAATATAATGTCATAAGGCCTTAACACTATATTTAAGGGACGATTAAGATGAAGTTAGTTTTTTTCACTTAGATTAGGTTCCATGGGCAGCCATCGAGAGACAGCTCACTTGGGTCCTTTAGCGTTCCCCTTGTTATACCCAGCGCCAATGCCCATCCCGAAGAGCAGTTATTCAGATGGCGTCACTGCAAGGTTGAGCCAATTCGTCTTCCAAATAAAGAGAAGAAGCAATCTTAGTTCTATTTTTGATAGATACTCCAAACAGGAAAACACCGGTTCTCCCAGGTATTTTTCCCTAATGTCCTGTAGCCCAGGGCATTGACAGAAAAAGTGAAGCACAGTTTCCTCTTCCTCCTCATCATGACAACTTCTACAGTAGTCATTGAATACCAGACCCATTCTTCTAGCATGAGTCCCAACAGGCCAGTGTCCAGTTATGACCGACACCATGGTCCTTATTTGGTTCCTATTGAACCTAAGTAGAGATTTGGTTCTCCGTTCATCATATCCAGGCCAAAGTGCCCTGGATGTGGAGCAGGTGCACTCACGGGTCCATCCCTCTTGCGCAATTCTATAGTTCTCGCGCCGCATGAGTGACTTACAGTGAGCCATTGAAAGGCCAATGAATTGATCAATGAATGTTTCATCCATACGACCACCTTCCTTGGCCAGCTCATCTGTTACCTGGTTTCCCGGGCAGTTTGAGTGCCCTGGTATCCATATAAGCGTTAACTCTGAGTGTTCAGCAATCTCATTCAAAGACATCCGACATTCCTCAGTCAACCTAGATGTCGTATAGACACCCGCAAGAGAGGCAATGGCAGCCTTGCTATCAGTAAATATACGTATATCTCCCGATACTTTAGCCAGTTGGCTGCCCGCTTTATAGCCGAGATTTCCGCCTGCAGGACGGAAAGACAAGAGAATGTGAAAATTAAATACTCTGAAACGAAACAACCATTGAATAAATGTCGAATAAGTTCACGAAAAAACACATTGATATAAAAGTTAGTGTTGCCAATTGAAGAAAAAGAAAAACATTTAGGGAAGATATAAAAACAAAAAAAAAACATGGGGAGTAAAAGCAATAATATTAGAAAATTCATTAATTTTAAAATAATAAAAAAAAAATTTTACTTTGTTTTCAATGTAAATTTTAAAATTTCAAAAAAAATTTAATTTTTTTTCTAAACCATTTTTTAGCAATATGCTTTGCTTCGAATTACAAAAAAAGTGCAACCCTGTATTATTTAAGTTTTCCCTAGAACACCGTGAGTGTGGAATGTTTCACCTTGTTCTGTCTGCACCCTTACCTTCAGCTACTGCAACGATGTAAATGCCATCAACACAATATCCTTAAAATATCAATCTTTAAAATCCTCTGGGGTATGACGCATACCGCCTTATTCACGCCAGGTTAAATAAAGTTCAGATAAAATTGTTTTTTAACACCCTAAATTATTTCACCAATTTGTTATGGAAATAGTTTCATATTTGACTTAAGCTCCTATCAATCTAACCTCATAACAATAATTTTTTCTGGAAGGTCCGGGCCCTGTTTCTCAAAACTATAAGTTACAAATCTGAAAGTAAAATACGTTAAAAAAGCAAAAATTTTAAAATTTTTGTTTTTGTTTCAAACGCATTTTACTTGTAGGTTTGTAACTTGTAGTTTTGAGAAACGGAGCCCTGGCCCTCAGATTAGGTATAATTTTAGAAACAAAATGGTTTTTAAACTCACAAGTTGTGTAAATTATCATATGATCTTGCTTGACTTTATACAACATTTGGTTATATTTATTAATGGGCGCATGATATAGCCCTCCCGATTTCTATGAGCATAAATCGAGCCATATCCGCAAAAAAAGCTTAAGCGGCAATATTTTCAATTTTCGATTTTTTTTTTTTTAAATGAATTTATTGGCGACACTTGCAGCATCTCCTAAAATTTAATGGTCGCAGAATGTACCGTTACAATTTTATTACAAAAACAATTTTAGTTTAAGCGCCTATTTTCCTACAAAATTTTTATGAAATATAATAAAAAAAAAGCCTTCTCCTGTAAAATTTTGTTTTTGTCGCTTGAGTTTTTTTTGCGGTCATGGCTCGATATTGTGTATAACATTCCAGAAAAAACTGTTTTTGCAATAAAATTAGTTACATACAGAATATTGATTTGATTTTAAATTAAAGTGTTTATTACATTAAAATTTACCATTTACTCGCCTTATGTGGCATATAGGCCCTCTATCGGAAAAGTTTTATATATTTCATATGATTAGAAATATTGGTGTTTTATTTTACAAGAATCATGCAAATATGTACAAAATCAGACCAAAAAATTACATTATCCTAGCACCAATGTAAAGGTTTATAGGATTTGGTTTATATTAGGCCTTAGATGTCATATAAAATTAACTTTCAAAAATACTTAATAGATATCAACCCTACATAACAGATAAAAATACAGGGTACGTTCGTAAATGCATCACTGCGCTGCATCAGTGATTTCAAATGTTCATATATTATGTATATATATGGCTGAAGTAGATGTGGACCAAAAAATTGTTAAATACTCCACAAAAATAATAGTCACACAATAAAAAAAATTATAATTGCTTTTTCATTGACATTAAAAAAAGTTTGCTTTCTGACGCAGCGCAGTGATGCATTTACGAACGCACCCACAATTATAATTTTGACTAAAATATCATGCAAAGCTATAGATTTTTACCTTTAACCTTAATTAAATTTCATTCAATATTCAGTAAATATTTATATATACCCATTTTATAACTCTTCTCAAAAAACCGATGAATACAGCAGTGGCACCAACTGTTTTTATGGCATGTCATATCGTATGATGATGATGTAGAAAGAAGAAAAAAGTAAATTATGATTGAGTATGTACATGTGTATGTTTATACTATATATGTATATATATGTTTTCATTCATTCACTCATTCATTCGTTCATCCATAACGTATATGTATATTACCCTCCAAGCAATTGGTAGAGTGTTTTTCGATTGTCTACGAATTTTAACTACTTCGTCACATTTGGTAGTTAAACAGTAGATTTTTCGGAATTTAACAACAACAAAATACGGTAGAGTCGCATTATGAGTTCTTAAATTATACTTTTTCGACACTTTAAAGAGTTGTTCAGATAATTGTAACAGTTATGTAATTACAACAATAGCACTTTTGAACATTTCCCATATTATATCGACTTCTTCGCAACAATTTGCTGTTTAATAGTGAATATTACAAACGCAAAATGCGTAAAAGAGCACAGTTTGTATTTAAATTGCCATGTGATCGGTGCTACGTGCGTGTAAAATAATATAAATATATAAAATTATGTAAAATAGAGTGAAATTTTTAATATTTGAAAAATGAAATATTGTACTTAAAATTAGGACCCGCGGAATCCAAATGTTACGGTTAGATTGGTTAAAGTTTTAATAATTTCTCATGCATATTTTTTAGAGCAAATAAAAATGGAATTAAAAACAATAATTTGATAATTATGTTTTTTTAAAGGATATTAGTGATTTTTTTAAACTGTCTGTTTATTTATTGACTTTAAAAATTTTAGTGTGAAAATTAGTGTTTTTGTTAAATTTTTCTAGTGAAGATCAACAATAACGTTGAGTGAAGAAAATTTGTAAAATAAGTTTTGTAAAGCAATTAAAATATATGCTAGTTATAATATGATGAAAGTTTACAAAGTAAGTGTTTGAACAAATTTGTGATTTTGTGTAGTTTTCTTTAACAAAATTTGTCCACATTAGGTTTTTAATTTAAAACATTAACAGCTATTTTGATTAAATGTATCGTAGATTTTTTAATATTTGTTTAACTTTAAGATCATTTATTTTATATTTTACTTAGATTTCCCTTACAAAATCAAACAAAGATAAACAGTAAAATGACCCACTTTTTATTATAAAGAACAATAAGAAAAAATGTAACTTCAAAAGAGTGCTTTTTGGAGCCAACAGCGATACTACTAAATTTAATATATATTAAACTTCCAAAGCGCTCTAATTCGTCATATAATATAGACACTAAGTGGATTCTTAAAGTAAATATTACCATAGTGGGACACTTCTTCCCGAACGATGTAACTACATCAATAAGAATTGAATAGCAAAAGCGATAGATTTTTGCTAAATGGGGAAACTATTAAGATTATTTTTCGATCGAAATTGTTTGCAGGGTTATATCCATATAAGGATATTTAAACAACTACTTTTACAACCAAACATAACACGTATACACACACACACACACAAAATTTTATTAAACTGAAAATATATTTACACAATCATTTGTATTTGCATAAAACAACATTTCATACACAATTTCAACGAAAATAAATTGTAAGTAAAAGTGACTTTTCATGAACAGACTTGTAACATGAATTTTTTTTTAACAGTAAAACATTTTAAGATTGTTTTAAATAAAAATTATTGTGAAACTAAAATTTATTTTATATACAAATTCAGCCAAAAGAGAATTTTATGACAACATCAATCACCAAACCAAAGGCCTTTATTAACACACATACACACACATATAATGCATACATATTCCAAGCAAAAATACTATATTCGGCTTTGCCGAATCTTTAATATCCTACACCGAGAGTTTTTTGCGTTTATCGCTCTTCTGATTGGGTGAGTGCTGCAGTGTCTCTTCTCCTTAAGCGAGTGTGGCCGCCATCATTTAAAATACTTCGAGCTAGTGGATTTTGGTGTAGTTCAAGCCTTTTTAAATATTTTACTGCGTATTTACCAATGGCACGTTGAGATCCTTGTGGATATTCGAGTTATTCACATACCAGTAACAGTAACACCAAGAGTAAGAATATTTTAGGAGCGGGCTTTATATGAGATCTTAAAATTATGAGCCAATCTTTTTGAAAACACAGTGTTATAATTCGCTCTGATTTTAGGTGTAGTAAAATCGTTTCCAAAATCACGCTTAATGCTTATAGTAAATTATGGACCGAGTTTCAAAAACGTAGGCTGTGTTATTTCTATACGCAGTAAAATAAATAGGCTGGAGGAAGCTTTTCTGAGAGCAACAAACTTTGGTTTGACAATAACAATACAAGTGCTTGAAAGCAACCATATTGTGGTTAAATATACAAAATATGGGGAAGCTTAACCATAATATGGTGAAAATTAACCTTATGTGGTCGAAATAAAACTTGATTTTGGCTAAACTAGCATTAGTATGGTTAATAACAATCACATTATGCTTATTTATTTCAAACATTTATAATGTACATTTGGAGGTGCAATAACACAGGCTAACAAATTTTCAACCCATAGACCAGAGTTAATTTTTCTTAGGGTTGAGTTGCCAAACACCTTCATAATTTCAGGTTAAGATATCTAGAGAAGGAACAAGACATTACGAAGGTAAGACATTTATTTTCAGACGACTAACACGGTTTAAAACAAAATGAATTTATAACGCCTAGAAATAAGTCCCAGGTGCAATTAGTCCCAAGAAAAAAAAACTAAATTAGTTCCAAACATTCTTCATACAAATTCAGGAGTAATTTCATTATGAAATAGCATTCTCGGTTTTGTTTAATCTTTTTTTTAAGTTATTTTATTTTTTGCTTGGGAATTATTTCATAATGATATTATACGCCAAAAAATATCATGGGATTTATTTTATTTCGTCTTTCATTGTTACTTCATTTGCTGTGGAAGTTTTTTAATTTTTTGTGGGAGTTATTTCATTTTCAAGTTTTTGCAATTTCTTAAATTTTCCCTTTGTATTTGTAATTTTTTTGGTAAATTACCTGATATGTAAGTATTCAAGTACAAAGTAGTTAAACACATACATACTTATTTTGGTTGGCGTCATATAACCAAAGCTTAAAATCCAGAATTCAAAAATTCCGAATTTCAAAATCCTAAAATATATGAGGGGCTTAAAGCACAAGGGATTTAAGTGCTATTTTTAAATTGAGATTACATATAGAATTAGTAGGTGAAGTTCAGAACACAAGAGGTGAATGTGGAATTCTCATTCCGTAGCAAGATATGGCCACGAATTCTAGCAGTTGTCATTAAATCCCCTGTTTCGATTGGAGCGCACGGGGCATATGGGCAATTAATCTCAATTTTTAAAAAAGGCACTTTAGCCCCTTTTGCTATAAGCCCCTCGTATAATCCAGAATAACTAATTAAAACTTCTTTACAAGACTTCTCACACAGAAAAAATTTTTGCCAAAAATTTTTTAATTAAATAATTAATTGGTGAACATTAATTTCTTCAATTATTTTTTTTGTTTGCTGCAATTAATTTTTTTAATCAAAACATAAAAATGTAAATATTTTTGTATAAGTTGTGTATTTTTTTAATTGATGCAATTAATTTTTTAATTGATTAAATTTGTGTGGCATGACTCGAAAATACAAATCCGTTAATTGATATGATCAATTCTTTTGCAGGGGCAAAATTAGTAAAAAATTTAATTGTCTGAACGAATTGTTTAATTAAAGTCGATTTTCTATTTTTTCTGTGCAGGTCCAAATTGAGAAGCTTTGATTAGCGAAGCCGGTGTTTGTTATACTTTAGAGGAGAATATAATTGGGCAAGTGCGAAGGCCGGCTACGCAAAGAAGTATTAGTAAGCGATTCTGGATTTTAAAATTTTAGATATTGAAATTTTGGAATTTAAGATTCGGGTATATAACCCCAACCCAAATAACTATGTATGTATCTTTAAAACTTCTTTGTAAGAATGATTAAATTAAAATGTGAAAATAAAATTTGTCATATTTTTTCGGGATTTTTTCCCCCGTTTTTGGATATAATATCCATTTTGTCTGGGAGTTCTTTAATTTTTTGGGCCTTATTTCATTCCTTTTCGATGGAGTGTAATTTTGAGTTATTTAATTTATTACCTTGGGAGTTATAAACAAAACTTGGTGTTTGTTTCATTTCTAATTTCCTTTTTTTTTGGATTTATTTATTTTTTTCCTTTTCAAATTATTTTTCTTTTTAAGCTAATAAGACCAAATGATATTGATGTAAATATAAACAAATTTTTTACATTTTACCCGACGTTTCGTCAGTTTTTGGTGACTTTTTCAAGGGTCGTCTATTTAAATAAAAATAATAAAAGGACAACATTAATATAAAATATTTTTCACAACAAGCAAACACAACTTACAAAAATTATATATTATTTAACATTAAAAACATCAGGTTTTTAATAAAATTAAATTGCACAAAAACATTTAACAAAAAACAGTAAAGCACAACTTAAAATTATTATCAATTAATTAATTTTATTGCGGCTCTTTAACTAGCGCTAACGTTGTCAATATCTTCATTGTGGTTCATTGTTTTCATTATGTTTTGTTGTATTCTCAAGGTTTCTATTGTTTATCTCTTCGTCTCCCCTCGTTCAAAATCCAACACTCTGTTTCAAAGGAGTGAGATTTTGAAATCATATGTTGTGATAATGCACTTGTTTCTTTCCTCTTCAATACGTCATTTTGATGTTCTCCCATTCTCTTTTCAAGTGAGCGTTTTGTTGTTCCTATATAAATTAAGTCACAATTCTGATCGTTCCTTCCGTTACTCTTTACTTCGTAAACAAAACTACTTTGTTGTAGTTTTTCTATTGGCGCCTTAACTCTTGAAAATATTGCACTTAAAGTTGAATTCGCACTCGTAAAACTGCTCTGAGTGGGGAGCAGCGTTACCGTTGGATATTTTCAAAAAGTACCAAAAAAGGGGATTTTTATAAAAAAAGTGGCACCAAAAAGGTGATTTAAGAAAAAATGGAGGCACATGTTTTAAAATAGAAAGAAGTACACAAAATAATGTTTTTGCGCGTGTTTTGTTTAATTTATTTAACATTTCCAATAAAATTTTTAAATGGTTAAAAAAAAAATCCAGAAAAGATTATATCAGATGTAAGCAAAAACTTTTTTATGTGATTTTAATTGATCTTAGCTTGCTGAATCCAAATCTGTTCAATGACTGGTTCTATCAGGTTTTTTTAAAGCCTTTGAGTCATCCACATAAATTTTTTTATATTTTCAACTGTTTTTCAGAAATTAGTGGCAATATATTTTTTGCAAAATTAGAACTATTTTTCTTTTCAAAAACTCATAGAAAAGTTATAAGTACAAACATTTGACATTTAATCATTGATCTAAAAGCAACGAGTATGAATAAAATACGGCATATTTCATGAAAATAGTAGGACACATGTTAATTTTATGTATTATTCATTGTTGGGGGCATGATGCTAATATGTATGTATATCTCATCATGACTTGGGAGCGATATGTCAGATTTGGATGCTACTACTAGCGAATGATTTTGAATTAAATTCCCTTTTAGGCATCTTACCAATAGTTTTTTTTTATTTTCTACAGTTTCGGAGATATTAAAGAAATAATGGGTAAACTTTAAAAAAAAAAAAATTTACCAAAAAAAAATTATAAAAGCAAGTATCAAATATTGCGATTTTTGGCAATTTTTCATAACAAAAATCTTTAGAAAATAAAATTTTTCGAATTTTGGCGATTTTCGGTGTATAATTGGTCACGAAGGTGAAACAAATCTGATAGCCCTGATTTGTACAGGCATAAGTATACGCCATGGTATAAGTATTTATTTCATCATGGTATACTGCATACGCACAAAAGCTAGTACTTCCCAAGAGCACTTACTTCCGAATAATTCATATGTTCACCTGTTACACAATATATTCGCAATAAATGCATCAGCTTATTACGATAGACAAAAAAATATTTCAGATAAGCTTGCTTACATATATATTAAAACAACTACAGTTTATATAAGAGCTGGGAGTTGTAGTAAAACAGAAAGTTCAAAAGGTATCTCATCATTTACTAAAAAGTACCAAAAAAGTGGCAAGAATTACAAAAAGTATCACATTTGGGTGCATTTTGTAAAAGTAGCAATATAGTATCCAAGCAGTCGAAAAAGTGGCAAATTGCTACTTTAGTAGCACACGCAGAGAAAAAACATGATTAATGAATGGTCACTACGACCATTTTTGTTCATACTTGCCTAATATGTTTACCCTCATAAATTAATTATAGTCTAAATATAACTTAAAAAATTGTTTTTTGTCCATAACATTTTTAAATTCACTATAATAATATTATATGGTGGCTTACACCTAAAAAGGTACTCTGGTCTAGCTAAACATATTATATTATTTGATATGTTAGCTACTATAATATATATATTTTCAACTATACAGTTAAAATCATAATATTAGTTGAACACAAAAGGTATGTTTAATACCATCATTTTTGTTTGCTTGGAAACACATTCTCTTAAGATGCAAACATTTATTGTCAAAACAAACAGTGTGTGCTTTAAAATTACATTTTCACCGTCCGCGAGCGTCAGTTAATCAGGAAACATGAATGATGACAGAATAATAAAAACATTTTTCGGGGAGAAAAATGCCATGCTGCCTTGCAAAACTAACGAAATAAATTATTGTACGTTTATTGAAACAGGTAAGTTATTTAAATATAATTATAAAAATATATAAATATGCAATTATTTTGTCTTTCTTACAGCCAAAAAAAAACCTATAACAAATTTTGACACATAATTTTGTCATCAGCCCCGAATTTTTTCAAAAACGGAATTCTTATTTGCTTGGATATATTTGTACCACACAACGTAAATTTATAAAATAAAACACATACAACAGGTATATAAATATGTGTATTTAATTTTATTTTTAATATATGTATTCTATATTTTATTTATTATATTTGTAATAAAACATAAATTTTTTAAATTACATTTTGTATTGTTTTCATTGTAAGAACCATATAAAATGTTGAAGTAGACATTTTGCATGGTATTGGGAAATATAGAAAAATGGTTTGAAAGATCGTGCGCATTTTTCTTCTGAATATAATAATATGTTTGAGACAACAATTATCTAAAATCATTATAACTGAACATATATTGTTGCTTAAGACGTGTTTGACACAATCATAACCACAAACATTAATGATAGTTTGCGATTGTGATTGTATCAATCATGTTTTTTCTTTGCGTGCACCAACGGTAACGCTGGTGGGGAAGCAGCTCGCGCTCGTTGTCATTATTTTTTAAGGAAAACCAGGTCGTTCTCCTTTGCCTACTTTTCGTGCGTTTTGCGGTGTCACCTCGCATTGGTTAATGGCTTGGCGTCGTATAACTGTACCGAGTTACAGTTTTTGCGGTTGTCAGCATTGACTTGATGCAATCGTTTTTAACCTTAAATTTTTTAACGTGTTTGTCTGGTGGAGAACCATTTATAACTCGATGTGACTGGTGGAGAACCATATAAAACTCAGAAGGTTACTGCTGGAAACCAAAAAATACTCTGGAGTGGATTCTGGAAGCTCTCGCCTTCCTATACGAAGGTTTAGGTCGAAAGAGGACTTGCGGTTGAGGCTCCAAAATTTTGTGGACTACCCTGGCAATATGACTACAATAGTCAGCCAAAAACTTTAGTTTTAGGAAAATAAAAAAAAGTGGAATTCGGTTTGTATGCAAAGTTTATTGGTTCTGATTTTATTGTTGTCCTTATGTGTCAATTATCCATCAAGCCAGGTATGTATTTAACACTGTAAAATTTTTTGTCTTATTGATGTTTTTGTATTGTACATATTTTTGTGTATCGTTGATAAGTGTATTTATTAGTTTTTTAGGAAAACTATTGCTAACTAATATTTCTGAGATTTTGTCGATAATTTTGTTATGATATTGTGGGTCGCTTATATTTCATACTCTTGGTATAAAATTTTTTTCTGTATTAATTTTCTGGTTTTTGGTTTGTGCCGCGTTGTAATTCATTATTCTGCCAGATGGAGTTTCCTTAGTGTACCAGACAAACGTAATAAAATCTTGTTCTCTACGTAGCCTGGTATCAAGATACGCAATTTCAGCATTTTTCTCAAGTTTACTGTAAATTTAAATTTTGTGGTGGGGGGGTAGGGACCATTAAAAGTGTTCTTGACTTTTTTTCAGTTTGGGACTAATTTCATTTATTTTTGGATTTATATCATTGGGAGTTATTGTACTAGGACTTATTGCCCCTGGGTTTTACTTCGGGTAGCCATATCGAATATGGCGAAAAATAGGGGTTTTTTAAATTTAAGCTAGAGGTGGCACGATGAAACCACCTGTGGGGAAACCAGGAAAATCTGGCCCATCATAGATGAAAAAAGGACACGGCGGGCATTACAGCTGTCCAGACATCATCTAAGAAACCTAACTGCGGTAATAACTGGCCACTGGCTAATTGGGAGGCACGTTCAGAGGCTGGGACTCCCTTATAACGACTTGTGCAGAAGTTGCGGCGATGAGGAGGAGGAAGAGTCAACGGAACATCTTCTCTGTAACTGCCCGGCTTTCGGAGACTTAAGACTCAAAATGTTTGGTCGAAGAACCCTTGAGGACAAAACTTCTCTCTGATGTTGATGTAAACAGGATCCACTCCTTTATTGAATCGACCGGTTGGCTGCATGGGAATACTAGCAGCCAGATTTCATAGGACCCATGGGAGACGGCGTGATATGGTAACACAACGGGAACTAAGTAATGGACCCACGTGAGCTGTGCTTGATCACGGCTGCCAATGGAACCTAACCTAACCTAAATTTAAGCTAAGATATCTTGAAGACCTGATGTAATGCAGAAATTCTGAGCACAGATTCGGATTCATCGCAACTCAACCCTAAAGGCCCTTTGTACTTTATACGTTGCTTTTTTAACTTTTTTGATACTAACGTAACATCGGAGAAGTGATGGATATTTTATCAAGACCGAGGCAATTTTATTTGTTTTATTTTATGTGTTGTATCCAGGTGACAGGCAATTGATTGTGTAGTAAAATTTATATTAAAAGCAATGAAAAAACTGATTGATTTTCATATAAAATTTACTACACAATCCGATGCCTGTCATCTAGAAACATCATATTATTTTTTTATTGCGTATGACACTCATTACAAAAAATTAAATAAAAATAAATCAAAAAACGAACTGATAGGTTTCCAAGAACTCAACGTTCGTTTAAAATTAAAAGTTGCCCATTTTTATTTCTTGTTAATTGAAAACATCGGCGTATAAGTATTTAATGTGACTCGGCCTTTGGAAATTTTGTATAATTACTTACTTGCTTTAAATACAGTCAGATTTTTTAAATATTTGACCCAACTTTATACAATTTCTATTGAATTCTAGCCAGAAGAAAAATATTTTGCTCATTAACCTGGCCAATTATTTACACTTATTCACTCACGTAATTAAGTTCTTTCTTCTGCCACTTATTTTCAGTAATCAAATTAAATACATTTCTCTCCAACACTAACATTTGACAAATGACTTTTTGCACAGCAACCAAACAAATAAGCGACAAATTAAATAAATGTTGCTACTCATTTTCATGTTTTATTACATAAGCAATTATTTTTTTCCCCTTTGTACAAACATTTTTTTTCTAACTTGCTGATACTTCCTTATTGAAACATTATTTAGTGTTTCCGTTTCCTTTGAATTAAAATTATTTACATTAATTTCCAAAAACAAACTAAAATGTAATTGTCTGGGTGTGTTTGTCATACATATTAATTAACTGTATTGTATAAGTGTGTGTGTGTTTATGAGTTTCTGTTAAAGTGAAACAATTTCATATAAATTAAATATTTAGTAATATAATTATTACGCAATTTTAATTATTTTATGACAATAATATTGTTCTTTTGTGTATAATTGTTACTAGCAACCCAGGGGTAAACTTTTTTTTTGCAAGAACAATGAAAATTTTGCTTAAACGACACTTACGGTTACGTACATTTCTTTGAGATCTCTGTTGTCATGGGCCTAATAAACATGATAATTTAATTGTATTATTAAGCGTATTAAAACAAAAACGTAAAACAATTAAAAATAAAACAAGTACGCATGTTTTATTCGACTGAATCTTTTACATCCTTCACCGAACATAATACATTTTCAGGAATGGGCTATACATGGGACCTATGATATCTTATGGGTCAACTTTAATAAAATCTAAACTGTTCAGTAGTTTTATATCAAATCAAACAATTGTTTGAAAAGTATTTCAATTTAATTAATGTGATAATTAAATCAATTATTTTTTTAGTCGAAAAAAAATTAAAAATTTCATTTTGATTTAATTAACATTTTAGTTGTTTCGAAATAAATTTGTAATTAATATATTAATTAACTAACAAAAAATCTTGATTGATTCTTTTCACCTAAAATAAAACAATTTAAATTGGAATTGTCAAATTTGAGCTATATTTAATTAAATAAATTAACACATTGTTTGAAACGGCAAAGTTCTTTGATAATTTTTTAATTAATTCTTAATATATCATCTATTGAAAAGAAACTTAAATTTTCACTTCTTAGTAATCTATATAATCATTTTGGTAATATATGCAAAATCAACAAATTGTTTGCTTGATTCTAAGAATTTGGTGATTAGAGACAAGTTTTAATTTTTTTTTCTGTGTGTATTACGACTTGTAACGATTTTAGGCATATTTAGGTGTATACCAAAATAATTATGGGTGTAACGAATAGCAATACCGTTACCTATATTGGCGATACTTAAGATTTTCCGATATATCGGTGCTGTTTTGCTGTCGATACGTCGAAACATTTTATGTTTTTTTTTTTTAATATTTTTGAGCAGATAATTCAATTTTATATGCTAATTTTTTGCATAGTAATAACACATTAAAAAGCAGAGCATAAAATTAAAACAGAATAATGAAATTATTTCACTGGAAAATAGTCTCAATATTTAGCGATTGACTTCGCATTAGCTGTAACTAGAAGATTTGAGGCCTTAAAAAATAATGAAACCTATTGCTTATCTACAATATTTGTACCTCTATACAATGCACGAATATTTCAAAGACAATTAATTGACTTCAATCGAACCGAAAGAACATCATATTTAGCTACTTAACATGTCTCTGCACTCCGAAAGCTTTGAAAACACGATCGAACCTACAATGATACAAGTCTGATAAGCCTACAAGAACTGGTCCTTTGAGCGTTTGTAAACAAATTTTATGAGGATCCGAGAAGGATAAGCCTCTTTTCATCCTATGCTGTGAGTCTGCTAAAAAAAGAAGTCGAGAGTTCTCGAATTTGTTATCTTAATATTTCTAGATACACAGATACGCTTGTTTAAAGGCGCAATTACGTGTTATACCCAAACTTGAAGAAAATGGCGCAGGTATTATTTAGTTATCAAATGATATCTCCGCAAAAGGTGAGAGCACTTTGTTTTTTAAACAACAATAATCAATAATCTCTTACGCTGTTATTTTTGTAAATAAAATTATTTAATTTTATAATTTTGGTAATTTTAATTTGAATTCTGATTTCAATCGTTCTTTTTTAAATCATATTAATACGAGTATCAATTTTAAATATAAATAATTACTCTATTACGCTGTTATTTTATTCATTTTACCATGATTCAAATCTAAGTCTTTGTTTTTAAATATTATTAATATCAATTTTAAATATTAATAATCTCTTACACTGCAATGTTGTTTTGTTAATTTAAACTTAAATTTAAATTCAATATGCGTATCGGTATCGGCGATATATTTTTTGGAGTTTCGGTATCGTATCACCAAAAATCCGTAATGTTGCATCCCTACTTTAAATAGTACGTATATTATAATATAATAAAATAATCACCCATATTCCATTTAGCGTCTACAATACGAAACGATATCGTTTGTCTCGATTGTTGAAAATTGGTATGCCCATTGTCATTATCAAGTTTTTATCTATAAGTGTCGATGTATTATTGGTATACCGTACTCAACGGTAACGTCTGTATATATATAAATTGACTCTGATTTTTTCGTCAGTCTTATTGGTGTCGAAACAGTTTTATTCCTTTGTAATTTTTCAATAATAATATTAATGTTGATTTAAAAAAAATGGAAAAAGAAAATTCCCAAAACTATTAAACATATTAAACTTTTCTATCATGCCACTTTTAGCAAATATCTCCGAATTTCCCCTAATTTAGCAATTTTTTTATCGAACTATTTCCATTTCTTATAGTTTTATGGACTTTTAATAAATTTTGTGGGTTGTTTGATTTTTTTTCTACTTTTGGCAATTTTCGCGTAGCTTTGGTGGTCTTTTCGGCAACCGTCGCCGTTTACGCTTAACGTTACGCTTTACTACTTACACTAATTCGCTGATGTAGCCCATTCCCTAGTTTAGTCATTATACATTATAAGTCCAAAATTTTCTTTTAAAGCCTACATTGATCCATGAAATTAGTGCATTATGTTAAAATGAAAGGCAAATAATAATCTGATAGACATTCTGCTCTAATCTTCTTTAAACAATTCAAAATCTTATATTCCTTGAGATAAAAATTTCCATACTTCCTTCCGACAATTATGTTCCCCATTTTTAACAAATACATTTAAGTGCAGGTCAAATATAAATTACACGATGATAATGCCTAATCTTTTTTATTTTTCTTCACAATTTAAAAGAAAAATTTTTAAAATTCTGTCTTATTACATTTTTATTCTTGGTTCTTGAAACACAATGGAAGATCTTGACAATCAAGCCCTTCTGGAATCCGTAAATTAATTTCATCCTGAAAAATGCACCTTTGGTGCGGCAGACACGCTAGTGGCATCATCGGACTTTATTTTTTACAAAAGTGAAGCCGGGGTTCGCGCTATTTTCAATGGAGATCGTTAATACGATAATTCAAAGATTTTTTGTTCGAAAATATGGATGACATTGACCCGGTCGGTATATAGTTTCAACAGGATGACGTTACGGGCCATGCGTCGACCGCAACCATCGACTTCATGAACTCAGATTTCGGTGATAAGTTGATTTTGAAAGACGGACATATAAATTGGCCTCCAAGATTGTGCGATTTGACACGTCTCGATTATTTCTTGTGAGGCTACGTGGAGTTACTGGGTTATGCTCATTCCCTGGAGATTAACATTGTTCGTGTTAATGTGATATACGGCCAGCAATGCCCGAATTTTTTTTTTAACAAGCTTTAACTAAAGAAATGTTAAAGTTATCGTATTCTGTGTCCAGTTACTGAAAACTAATAAAAATATTTTATATCTATGACGAGATTTTTATGCATGTATAATTAAATACTGAATTCAATGCTATAAATAATTTACACACAAATTAAATAAGTTTTTTTTTTTTTATTTTCTTAGCAAAATCGTTTTAGCTTTAAGTCCTTTAATTCTTCAGTGTTAATGCAATTAGGCAAAATTATAGAAAAGAATTAATTATTTACAAAGTTTTTTCTTTGTTTTAATTTCTTATTAATTGCCAAAAGTCAGAAGTTGCAGAAGTATTTCTCTTCTACATAAAAGAATTCTTTTTAAGAATATATTTTATTTATTTTATCTCAAATAAAAGTTTTACATGAATGTACTGAAAACAACAACAACAAAAACACACATAATAAATATTCATTCATTGTTTAAATGTCTTGGATTATAACGTTTACAGTGGATGCAAAAACTTTTGAAAACAATATTAGTTACTTATAGAAAATTTTGTGAATATTGACAAAAAAAAATGTATTTAGAGGAAAGCCTATTTAAGGGAAATTGTAGAAAGCCTTTCAATTTAGTCGAAGTTTTGTGCAAATTTGTTTTTAGAAGTAGTTTTTTAATTATTTACTATTAAGGGAAAGATGTACAAAAATTTTGAATTTAAATAAAAAAAAATTTTAAATTAAAAGAAATTTTGCGAAAAATTTGATATTTTAAAGATCTCCTTTTAAAAATTCTTTCTTTCGAGCATATTTTAAAAAATTTTTTTTGTAAATTCCTTCATTCAATAAAAATAATTTAATGAAAATCAATTTTGATGAACTTAAGCCAAATTAAAATATCAAAAACTTAAATTAAAACCAACAGTTCAATGAAAAATCACAATTGTTTTAGAAATGATATTTAAAAAACTTTTGCGAAAATTGGCTATTTCAAATAAATTTTTACAAAAGTTCTCTATTTAGAAAAACTTTTAAGAGAAGAGATTTTAAAATTTTTTTATTTTTCGAATTTATTCTATGAGCTAAATTTCAGTTATGGATTTTATAAAGCTTTTTGTAATAGTTCTATTCCTTAAATTTTATTACTACCAGACTATTATATTGTATCTTTCTTTAAGGAATAGAACTATTACAAAAAGCTTTATAAAATACATAACTGAAATTTAGCTCAGAGAATAAATTCGAAAAATTAAAAAATTTTGAACATAAAAAAGTTGCTTATAAAAAGAAATAATTCCCAGATTCTATTTGTTAGAAAAGAGATTTTGTAAAAATTAATATTTAGGAGATTTTTTTTTTTATAAAATTTACTAATCAGAAACAATTTTGCGAAAAAATATCCGTTTAAAAAAAATTTCCAAAGAATTAATTTCTAGGAGAAGATTTGCGATTATCTGCTATTTAAAGGATATTTGCAAAATATATGATAATTTGGAGAATTTGTGCACAAATTGTCTATTATTAAAATGTTTGCAAAAACTAGATTTTTAAAAGTAATTTTGCAAAGGTTGTTATAAATGGGAAATTAAAAGAAAACTTTTGCGAACGAACTTTTGCGAAATTTTGCTTTAGTTTTATATATAGGGAACTTTTCCTAAAAGTTGCTATTTAACCCTGCAGCTAGTTTTGGGCAATTAGGGTATTTTTTTTTTCGCTTGGACTTCGAAACTATACAAGAGTCAACTAAGGTAGTTAATTGGGGAATTTTATGTTTTATTACTTCTACGAAATTTCTAACTATCTATGGTATAAAAGAAGATAAAAAAGAGAATATAAAATTACAAATCTTAGATTAAGGATAATTTTGTGCTGTCATTATTTATCAATTTATTTATATAAAAAATGTACAAAACAAGTGCAAAGATTATTAAATGCTTTCAGTACAGGAAGAGCAAATTATTTACCGTTGTTATTTGCATATAAATATGCTGCAATATTTTTGCACTATCACTAACTGTGAGTTGAAACTGCAAACTTAGTGCACTACCCCCATCTTTGCGCATATTGAACAGAAAAATATTTTTTATTTTTCGGATAGATTTTAAAATAATTAGAAGAAAACTTCTACTTTATACGAGGGCGGATCAAAATGTCCGTAACTTTTCAAACTTCCCCCGTATGCAACACTGATCCCATCAAGTACCACCTGTTAATAGACTACTGTCAAGTTTTGAGCAAATTCTGTAATTTGCTTTCCGTTTAACAGCTGTTCAAAACATGGATTTTTTTAAATGGTAAAAAAGTGGTTTACTGACTTTTGTTGTGGTCGCACAAGTACAAATGACGCTGAACGTTCTGGACGGCCAATACACCCGAAAATATTTAAAAAATTCACGATATGGTAACTCACGATATGGTAACTGTGGATGAAAAATGGATCCATTACAACACTCCGGATACCAAGCAGAAGCCTAAACAATGGGTTTCTCCGGGTGAACCGGTTCGGGGGGAAAAAAACGTTGAACTAAGTGTATTGAGCTAAAAGGAAATTATGTTGAAAAATATTTTTTTTTTTTCGTAAAAAAAAACTGTATTTCATTCAAAAAATCACGGATTACGCCCTATTAATTCGTGTTCTGGTCCTTGTGATCATTTCGCAAAAAGGTGTCGATATAATTTGTCTGCTGCTTACATAAAAGTTTAAAGGATTTTTTTTTTTAAATATTCTACTTAAAATAAATATTTTGAAAATTTTCTATTAACGGGAAGTTTTGCTACAATTCGGAATTTGTTGAAAATTTTATTAAAAATTAGTTATTTTAAAAAGTATGGCTAAAAACTTGCTAATATTTAGCTATTCATGGGAAAAATTAATTTAAATTTGCTGATTCGAAAGAATTTGGCAATTCATGGCAAGTTTAACATGAATTTTCTTTAATTGAAAATCTTGCGGGTTTTTTTTATTCATTGGAAAACTTGCTATAATAAATATTTTTGAAAATTTTCTTTTCGTAGAAAATTTTACAAAACATTTTCTATTCATCTGAAATGTTCCTAAAATTCTCCATTCATTGAATATTATGCTAAAATTTCCTATTCTTTGGAAAATTAATTTATTTTCGACCTATACAGTTTCCTTTTTTGCTGCAGTATTTCTTTTGCATTTGTTGACACATGTCAACCATTTTCTTTTCTACTCTTTTCTACCAACTTTTATTTTTAGTTTATTGCACAGAAATTCCTCTTTCTCAAAATGTCAGGCAAATTTTGCAATAAATTTTTTTGTTTTTGTATGTTAGCAAGTTACAACTTGTAACGTAAAATTCTTTTTGTATTTTATTTATAGTTTTATACGTTTTAATACCTTAATTAAAAGCGCGTTAGTTTTAATTTTACATACACAAAACTGACTTTATGTAAAACAGTTTCACTTAACTTTAATACGCATGAAGGCATTTTCTCATCCGAGCGTATGATTTGAGGATTATTTGCAAATAAGTGTAAGAAGAAATTTGCTTATATATTCTTAATAATATGAACGAAGTAGTCGGTTTATTTTGCCATCATCATGGTATATTTTTATTGTTTTTTGTACAAATTTTGTTTAGTCATTCATAAAATTTTTGGAATAATTTTCATCTTTCACTTTTAGCTCTATTATTTATATTGTAAAAATATTAAAAAAATAAAGGAGTATGCAGTAATTAACTTATTAGAAAATGTTTGGAAAACTTGCTATTTATTGGAAATGTTTATACCCACACCACAATAGTGGAGAGGGCATTATGTATTTGCGCTGATGTGTGTAATACCTAAAAATAAATCAAACCGAAATTTGGCACATAGGTTCTGATTGGCACAAAGACCAAGCCCATTTAAAATGGGCCGAAGCTAGGATTACGAGGGGAGATAGGGGGCAATTTCTGTCTCTCCGAAACTATCAAAATCATTTTAGTGAAATTTTAAATAGAGATAGAAACATATTTATATGGGCATAAAAGCTATGGATTTTTTCAAAAATAGCACCACGAGGGGAGGTAGGGGGCAATCTCTGCATCTAATAAACTTTCAAGCTGATTTTAATGAAATTTAAAACATGGATAGATCCATATTTATATGGCCACATAAGCTATGCATTTTTCAAAACAATAGTTATAATTATAGTTTGCAAAAATATGGTCGGACCTCACCGACTTTACTTTCTTACTTGTTTATTTTTGGAAAGTTTACTTCTTATAAGAGTTTTTTCAAAAACTTGCTATTTAAGGGAAGGTTTTTTTTAAATTCGATATTTAATTTTAAATCAAAAATTTGTTACTTACACAGAAAAAAGTGTTTTATGAATTAAACAAATGGCTTAAAAAGAATTTAAATTTAATTAATGTGATAATTGAATCAATTATTTTTTTAGTTGAAAGAAAACTAAAAATTTAATATTGATTTAATTAACATTTTAATTGTTTGAAATAAATTTTCAATTAAAATTTTAATTAAATAACAAAAAATCTTAGTTAACTTTTTTCGTTTAAAATAAAATAATTTAAACATGTAGAATTATTGTTGGGAATTGTCAATATTTAATTAAATAAATTAACACATTGTTTGAAATGGCAAAGGTTTTTGATCATTTTTTAATTAAAATGAAAAATATCATTTATTGAAAAAAATATTCGCAATTTAACAATTCTTAGTAGTCAATATCATAATTTTGATAATAGGTGCAAAATCGACCAATTATTTGCTTGAGATTATGAATTTGGTATAAAATTGGTGATTGGAAAATTTCTGAAAATTTTTTGTGTTTTGGATAATAATAAGAAGTTAATTTCTATTGATGTAGTTTCATTGTTTCCAAACAATCTAATAGACTTAGCTATAAATTTATAAGAAGAAAAATGGAACACAATAAGGGAACATACGAATATAGAAAAATATTTATTCTTACGTATTCTTAAATGTTGTATAATAGATAGTATTTATTTTAAATTAAATAGACAAATATATATTCAAATTAAAAGACTTTCTATGGGTTCAGCAGATTCTCAAATTGTAACAGATATAGTTATGGGAAAATTTTTAGATAAATATATGTTGAAAAGTTAATTATAAAACCGAAGATCTTGACAAAATGTGCTGATGGTTTATTTTGTATAATTCCGGAATCAGCAATAAATCAAATGTTAGATATTTTAACTCATTTCATTCAGACATTAAATTTACAACTGAAAATGGATCTAATTCAATACTATCATATTTTGACAACTAGATAATTAGAAGAGGAAATAGGATATTAATAGATTGGTATCAAAAACCAACATCTTCTGGTAGAATTATTAATTATTTCTCGAAACATCCGAGGAAAATAATTATTAATACAGCTAAAAATTTTACAGGTAAGAGTTCTAAAAATAAGCGATTCAGAATTTCATAGAGATAACAAAAGGAGAATTTCAAAAATATTATCTGAAAAAGTTCAACAAGAAAAAGAAAGACAAAGACATGAAAAATAGAAAAATGTATTTTGGACTTCAAGAAGAATTTTTGACAAAAAGTATGCAAACCAGAATTAAGGAGGTATATGACAATTAATTTAAATATATAATCGCTCGAGACAAATTTCGATCTACCAATTTGGTTTAAAGACTGATGTTTGGCTATTGACTGCCAGCCGTCGTCTATGGCGGTGAGTGTTAAACGGCAAACATTTCTGAAGAGATATTGTTGTTTCTATTAAAAAAAATATCAAATCAACCTGTCCGTGAACGTGGGTTCAATCCCGCGGTCAGTCAGGAATGAAAAATCATCAATAAATTTCAATTCATTTAATGTTATAAAATCCCTTTCTTCATAAAAATAATTAAATGAAACTTAAATTTAATGAAATTTAGCCTGATTAAAACATAAAAATTTTTTTTATATTGAACTCGGGTGGAATTTAGATGTTTCGAGAGCAACCACATTCTCATCGTTAGAAGTCTTTGCTGTTCTACAGATTGCGCTACTGCGGCGGATGGCAGTCTATAGTAAAACTTCTGTTAATTCGTAGGTTTTGTCGAAACTTTGTACATTTGTTTTTAATGTTTATTAATTTTTGTTGAACTTTAGCAAATTTTGCATTTATAGTATAAATGAAAAATTTGTCTATATAAATCTTATACGATATTTTTTAAAAGTTTGCTTTTTTGAAGAAATCTTTCAAAAAAGTGTTTATTAATTTATTTTTCAAGTATCTTCTTTTTGTGAAAATTTTTCAATTGATGGGAAATTTTTCAAAAATGTTCTTTTTGAAAAAATTTTACTTTTTTGTGGGAATTTTCCGAAAATGTTTTTTTTTAGGAAATAACGAATTTTTTTGAAGTTTCAAGAAAAATTTGTGCTTGCCAAAATCAAAAAGTACCAAAAAAATTATTTCCTAAGGAATATAATTCAGATATCCAAACACCCCGATCGCATGGCACAGTGTAAGATTTAGCCATTCTTAGGAGACAAAATTAAATATCTTGGAAAAAAATTTAACTAGACTAATAAATTTTGGTACAAGGTGTAGGTTAGGTTAGGTTAGAAAGGCTGGTGTGAAGCAAACTTCACACCCTCACCCAGAGACCAATATGGTCCATTGTGATGCCTTTAATTAGTGAAACAAAGGAAGAAAGAAGAGAAAGATGTCTAGTGTGACAGAGTAGTAGAAGTAAATGGTGAAAGCACAGGGAAGGAAGAAAGTGGAAGATAAGAAATCGGACAGAACAATCAAAACACAACCCTACCAAACAGGAAAAACTGCCCTACATGTTTCCCAGCCTCCTGCCACATCTCCTAATTCGTGCAGGAATCTGCTACCTAGCCACCTCAGCCTGCTGTTCTGTAGCCTGGGACAGTGGCACAGAAAGTGCTCAACTGTCTCCAGCTCCTCTGGGTCCTCACACATCCTACATATATCCGATAAGCCAGACCCCATTCTCACCGCCATTCTGCCTATCATACAGTGGCCCGTGATAATACCTATCATGGTCCTGACGCAGGCCCTACTCTTACCCAGCAGCGCGTCCGAATTTGACCTACTAAGCATCGGCCACAGACAGCGCGATACTCGGCAGTCCGTTCGGCCCCGCCAAGCCCGATTAGTCCTGTTCAGAATCCATTCCCTAATTCTCCCAAAGTAGAAGCCCATTGGAGGCCTGACCACTTGCAAACTGTCAGGATCTTCCATTTCCGAGCCCAGTCTTGCCAACTCATCAGCTATCTCATTGCCGGTGATGTTGCAGTAACCTGGTACCCAGCAGAGCCTCACAACATAATTCCCTAAGATTACTCCTAGAGCCCTCCTGCAATCGTCCACTAGCCTGGAGTTCACATAACAGCCCATTAAGGCCCTAAGAGCCGCCTGGCTGTCCACATATATGGTGACCTCCGAGCCCTTGGCAATGTTAGCTCCTACCAATTCCACGGCTCTGAGAACCCCCAGAACCTCCGCCTGAAATACACTGCAGTCGTCGGGAAGTCTATATGACCTTCTGATGTCCAGATCCTCAATGTAGACCCCCGCACCCGTGCCCTTCATCTTCGAGCCATCAGTGAAAATAGCAAATCCCCTATACAATCTGCCCTGCCCTGACCAGCTCTCCCTAGAAGGCAATATCACCTCTGGCAAACGCCCAAAATCGACCCTAGTGACCAAATAATCCGTAGAGCCGGGCGAGCCTAGGTGATAGCCACTAGTACCAATTTCACTCAAGATCCGCGAGTGACCCTCCGTGAAATTTCCTAACAGTCCTAGCTCCCTCAGCCTAAGAATGCTCCTTGCTGCCATTTCCCACACATACTGCTCTATAGGCAGAAGATGAAGATCGCAAGTGTGACTTGTTTTGTTTTTTCGTATTTTTACTTTTTAATGCGATAAAAAACAGTACAGAATAAGACTTTAGGCATCCTTTTAAAATGCAATTTCAAAATTAAAATTTCTTTTAAAAATTATAAATTAGCACAGCATTAAAAAAATTTAATAAGAAAATTAGTTATTTAATTGTTTATTATTTACAAAACATTTGCCAATAAATTTGGATGAACTTTTACAAGTGTGTTAAATTCACACAGTTCCTATATATGTGAAGAGATTAGAACATATTTTTTTCATTAAAATGAAAGTTTTACAAGGCAAAATCATTACAGGTGAACTTAACAGCCTTGCTGATAACTTTTGCTTTATAATTGTTGAATGTCAAAATTTTGTTCATGAGCTTTGTTTCTGTTTTTGACATTGTGCAATGATATTACAAAAACAAGTTGCATATGGTTTTTGTAGGAGTTGTACTTGTGCAGTATCTGTAATGCTTTCGCCTTGGAGTTTCATATCTAGTTATTAATCTATGGTAAAAATATTTAAAGCATGTTTAATGTGAGCGGAAAATTTTTACTCTCCCTCGAAAATTCAAATATATTAAAAGTAAAAAAAAAAAATAAGGTTTAAATTAAAAAAAATTAAATTTTAGGAATGAAAAAGAAATTGTTTAAAGCATACGCTAAGTCTAGACGAGCAATTAGTTTGACAAATTTTCACGTGGCAACTGTCAAATTATATTACCAATGTGGACCGCATAAATATGTATTAGAGCACATGTTCATTCAATGTAACAATACAATTGCTGAGCAATTATCTTATAACAGAATCTGTTAAAATCCATTCTCAATTACAAAAAAGGAAAAATTTAAAACTTTATGTATAAAATTTTAATACAAAATTTTAGGTACCGTTACAGTATATTTTTTTAATAATTACAAGGTGTAACTAGGCTACTATGTACGATTGTCAAAAAAAATGGGCGAAATTGGATCACTGCCACGCCCACCTCTGAAATTATTCGCGTTGGATAATCAAAAAGTAAAAAAGCGGCGAGTATGCATGAGAATGTTTAAAATAAATAATAAAAAGGTAGAAGTAATAATAAGTGTTTAATTTTTCTTCATTAACTTTGAAATAAGAATATATTTCATATGTGCATATAAATTAAAGTAAGAATAAAATGTAAAAACAAATAGTTTTCTTCTGGTATTTCTGGAGATCGCAATAAATGTAGTACTTCAGTACTTCCACAAATATGGTTTACGGAACGGTCAAGCCTTTCATTTTCGGGTATTTTAAGCCATATATCAAAAATTTCGTGGTATGTGGTATTAACACTCATTATTTGTTTCTTTTTTTTATCGGCAAATCTCGGCAGATAATTTTATATGTGCCTTAAACTAGGCACTTCAGACGTTCGTTTAAAACTAATTTGGTGTTGAAGCGTTATGAAGAAAAGAATTTATCGATTATAGAATTTACTTTTTTTTTTCTTAACTTAACGAAAAGAGTAATTGCTTAAATGAAATAGCACTAAAATAATTTTCCAGTTCTTAAAATAACTTCTCATGATATTAACAGCGAATAAGTTGAGCTTAAAAAAGAGAATCGTTAAAAATTCCATTCCCATAAAAAGTTACCCGCTTTTTAAAATGAGCAATTTCATATATGTAAGTGTTTTTGTGTTATTAATTCACTTAAAAATATTCAAGTTTAAAGTAACGTTATATTGTTTTTGCATTTTCTTATTTTATAACAAGTGCTCCTTCATATTTGATAAATATATTTACTCAAATTTAAACTCAAAAAACGACTTTTGTCCAGGAGTTGTTAATATACAACTCTTGAAAGAATCTTCTGATGATTATCTGACGAGTAACAAAAACAATTAATGTTTTTTTTTATTTATTCATTTTTTATAAATTTTCTGACACGCTCGTCTTTTCATCTTGGAATTCACCTTTTGCGACTCTCTGTAAGAGTCATATAGCAATTACTGAGATACCTTAATAAAAGCGTTTTTGAAATATGAAAATTCTATTGTCAATACAATTTCAATAAAACAAACCGACCTAAGGATCTGTAAAATAAGTATGAGTGTCATACGACTCTTGGCATGCTTTTTGAAAGACTCGTTAGATAATCTCTACATACATCATAAACGATTCCCCTTGTGATTAATATAAGCGTCTTTCGCGGTGTTATGGAAGAATCTCTCATACGAATCAGCACGTGTGACAGTTTCTCCCGTGGGAGGAATCGTCTACAATTAAAAAATGAGCTCGTCGACGATCAAAAACACTCTTCATGAGATTCCCAGTAGACTCCTATACGATTGAAAATGCTAGCTGGGCATATTCTATATAAATGCATATTAGCATTAAAACATAATACGCATAACGGTAGTATCATAATTCCACCATATAAACGTAGTAGCCTACTACGCTACTACTACAACAATATGAATAGATATGGAATTTTCTTATATTATTTTAAAAGGAAAACACAATACGTTTTCGACAGAATTGTGGGTAAATGGAGCGTGGCTTTAGAAATATTTTTAGAAACGTACGATTCAATTGTGTTCCCAACACAAACCAATTCATATAATTGTATTATTATAATTTGTATAAAAATGTGCATGACAGATTTATTAATGAATTTTTCTTAAAGAATCATCTATGACATGGCAGAAATTTTTTAATAAATATCAATCAGCAGCATTTTCTAGCCCCAGCATAAAAAATTAATAATTATTAATCAATTTATGTTTAAGCCTTTAATGAATTTAAGGAAAACTCAAATATATTCTAATAAATTTCCAAACTATTGAGTTATTATCTTTTAAAACAACTTGATATAGATAAACAAAAGAAAGTTTTGTGTTTACTTTAATTTAATAAAGTAAAAGGATAACGCTTGTCTGTGAGTACTAGGGTATTCATTTAATCGGTCTTTTGCTTTAATCGGTTAATCGCTCGATTAATTAACCGAGGTTTTGGTTTAATCGGTTAATAATCGGTTGATTTTGCTATTGATCGGCTAACCGATTACTAAAGTTTTTTTTAATAAATTAACCAACATATTCATAAAAAATATTTTTGATTAATAAAAGGTTTATTAAAAAAATTTTTATAGAAAATTCGTTTCATAAGCCTGCTGTAAACATAAAATATTTCTTATGAATATGGGTTAAGCATTTCCAATAAATAAAAATTCATAAATTATTTATTTTTTAGAGTTTATTAGTAAAAAAACAATAACATAACAAACATAACAATTCTTGAACTAAAACGAGCAAAGAAAAAAATATTTCATTAATATACCTGAGGGAAATTTATGTCAATTGGCCCAACGGAACTAATCCTGAGATTTGGTAAAAAGATTAAGAACAAAAAGAAATAACTAATGACATGTGAAAGGAGAACGAATCACTTAACTGGTACGTAACTTAAAAAGAAGGTAGATTTTTTAATTTAGTTTTAAACTTTTTTTTATACAAATGATTTTTTATTTATTTATTAGGACCGTTTTTGTAACAGGTGTAGTATTGACCGATGTTATACATTTCTTTGGGACTATTTAAAATTTTGTTCTTAAAATGAGTTCTAGGACTAGAATACCAAGGACTAGCATTATAGTAACTAACACTAAACACGTCTATTGAGAAAAGATGGGTGACTGGTCAAATGGTGGCTGTTAGATGTCAATCAAACCCCCTCAAGTCCCATTTATATAAAGTGTAAAAACTAGGACCTGTTTCTGCCACCAAAGAAACTATCGCGGGGCTACTTTAGTGTCAGTACGCTTCTCTCTAGGGATGTAATACATATTTTTTAATTAATGTTTATTAAGTATTAATTAAAAAGTAAACTATAAGATCATTTTATTAGTTATTTCAGTAGCTTAAGAAGAGCTTATAAAATAATCTTTTAGACAAATAATTTTGTTAATTGTTTATGATTTAAGCGATTCTTTTCTTCAGTTTTGTTAAAACTTGACTTGGACTAGCCTATTACTAGTTGTTAGGCGACGGAAAAATGAGAAAGATGATGAAATTTCGGCTGCGCAGCTTTATACGTGACGCCATTTGTTTTAGAAACAACCACACTACAAAAGTTGGTAAAAAAGCGTCTTAATACTTGTTCGTTGTAGGTACAACAACAACTCTATAAAACAAGATAACAAATAATGTACTTGTCTGTTATTGAAACAACAACAACACTTTAAGAAGAAAAACGTTCATTTTTGAGTGGCTTTAGAAACGAAAAATTATTTTCATATTCAAAAAATAAATAACGAGAGGGAAAATTCACGTATTCTTTCTGTTAAAATTCAAATCAAGTTCAACGTAGAATGGTCACGAAAGCCATATCGGGGCATTCTTCTAGTTTCTTATAATTCTGTAAACAAAGGAGGACTCAACATAATTGAAAAATAGTGTAACAGGAAAATAAATAATACAATATTCTCTTTGGTTCCAGGGGTAAGTGCTTAATTATTCTCTAAAGTATAAAAACATTTTGATGGGAATTGTCAAATTGACTTTTGCTTTTATTAGTCCTTATACTGTAAATAAAGCAACAAGTTTTAAACTACGGGGGCGGATCAATAATTCCGTGACTTTTTGAATGAAACACATTTTTTTTTACAAGAAAAAAATTTATTTTTAAACATAATCTCCTTTTAGCTCAATACACTTAGGTGGTACTTGATGGGAGCAGTTGATTCGCCCTCTTATTATAAAAATGCATAAAAATTAGCTAGTTGGGCTCCTATGACAACCCAACGTTAAATACGACAGTTTGATATATGAAAAAAAAAAATCAAAAGTGAAACTTATTTCAAATAAATTCCAACCAGTATATTTCTAGCTAAATACTACATTGTCTGCAGGGCACCTTCTTTGTTTGTATAATAAAATATTTTCTAAACACAAACCCTTTCTATATGAGACTAAACAAATAATTCAGAACACAAAAAATATGTTTAAATACTACAAAAACTTTAAAATTTTGTTACATCGGCTAATCAGTTAATTGACTGAAATTAACCGGTTTGGTCGTTAATCGAAAATAGCCAATTTTAAATTAACCGATCAGTTAATCGGATAGTAAGCGATTAATGGTTAACCGAATGAGTACGTAAATGAATTAAGAGTAAATTCTCAAAGCTTACTAAAAATAGCTATTAAAATGATGCTGTAAGTGGTTTTATAAAAATATTAATTTAATAAAATAATATTATAACTGAATTATGTAAACTTTAGTCTTCAATACATATTTGAGTACTATTAAATGTAATACATGTATAACAAATAATGAGAATTAAAAAACAAAAAAAAAAACTTTGGAGATTGAACGATTATTTAGTTTTATAAATACATGTATTAATTTAATAAATTTAAATTAAATTAAGTAGCTTGAAGTTAAAAATCATATAAATAAATAAATTTAAATTAAATTAAGTAGCTTGGAGTTAAAAATTCATAAATTGAAATATTAATGATATAGTTGTTTTACGAAATTGTCAAAAAATTTACTACTAAAAGAAAATTTGCACTTTCGAAAATATTTCCTTAAAATTTGATCTTTATAGAAGATTTTAAAATCCCATGCTCTTTGTAGGAAATTTTCCAAAATATTGTCATTTTATTAGGAATAGAGAATTTGGATTTTGTAATGGTAGTGAATGCCTGATATAACAGTACTTTTGAAAATAAAACTACTACCAAAGCATTTTTTTGTCTATGGAGCGTATTATTTCACCTTAATTTAAGTTTATTGGGTCTTTTAAAAATTATCATCCTGTTAGGCAGATGTGGAAATGCTTTATATGAGCACCTGCCATATGGCCTTATCTCAAAGTGGATCTCAACCACTGGGTGTTGAACCACGCGCTTATCAAATGCCCCCATATGTGAGAGCCATCAAAACCCACATATAGCAATTTGAGTGCATGATTATACACTAGCTTCTTGCTTAGACTCTGGAGCTATGTAGCCTTCGCTGCTTTTAAAATATGTTAGCAGCACCTTATAAGTAACAATTGCACTTAGGGTTGATCTGTCCCTCAGGCCTCTCTTCATCACACTGCACAAGTGATGAAAACCCATCTCTTGAGTAGGTTTTTTGGATCTTCCTTCCCGCGAATTTGGATAGTAAGCAACAACCCCTACGTGATCCTTGAAATAATATTTTCAACGGAAAAGTAAGACTACCAGCAAAGAAAATCTTCCTGAAAGACAACTAGTCAGTCTGGTGCCAACTTACCGTCTGCTACTAACTCTCGTAGTACCAGATAGGATCTCTGGTTAACTCTGCATATTTTGGATTTTTGCCGAATCTCAGTAACTGACTGCTCCTGATTTTCTTGGAGGATTTAATGCCAGCAAGTTAAGTATCCAAAAGAAGTCTCCCGAGATTTGTGAAATTAGAATAAGAACAAAAAGAAATAACTAATGACATGTAAAAGGAAAACTAATAAGTTAACTAGTATATTAAGTAAGAACAAAAATATAGATTTTTATATAAATGATTTTTTTTTTAATTAGAACCGTTTTTGTAAGAGGTTCAGTATTCATCCATTTCTTTGGGACTATTTAAAAATTTGTTCTTTAAATTAATTAATTTTTATTGGAAAAATACCAACGACTAGCATTGTAGTAACGAGCACTTAACACACTTTTATTGATAATAGATGTGTGACTGGTAAAATGGTGGCTATAAGGTGTCAAATAAGCCCTTTCAATGACAACCCCATGACAAAGTGATACGTCCCATTGATATAAAGTGTTTGATCTAGGACCGGTATCTGCCACCAAAGAACCTATCACTGGACTACTTTAGTGTCAGCTCGCTTCCCTTTAGGGATAATTTATAATAAGGAGTTGTTGTTGTTTTTGTAATAGGTTGTTGTCATTAAATGGAAAACCCTTCCGGTTGATACAGCTGGTGCTGAGTTGACAATCATTGGACTAGTGAATTTGTAATTGTCGGTAGAATGCATATACTTAGAAGTTCACCAGCCTACTCACCTTGCATTATTGTAAATATTTAACGAATCCTGACTTCCCTGTTTAAATGTCACCGTAAAAGCTCATCTTGCTTTTGAGCGGAAATCACTACGATGATTTTCTGCTGCTCACCAGGGGCAAGACACAAAATCCCAAGCCTCTTTTTAGCACTTCCCTCAAACAAATTTCCCGACTAGATCATTATATAGTATATCGAATTCTATTTGGCCTCTTATCTTGCCTCTTGCTCCCTGTGAATAACTTACAATTGCGAATCACATCCCATCTAATTATCGTATAAAATCTGGTCGCTAATCCACCCAGATTGACATTATAAACTACGTCGTCAAGACCGTTCAACGTCCACAGTCCTTGAATTAGCTCTTTTTGTATTAGTTAGAAAATTTTGTAGGTGCCCCGGTAGACTAGTTGGTAATGTGCTAGTCTATCCGTGCGTGGGTTGCGAGCTCGATTCCCACCAAAGGCTCTGCTCTGGGCTAATGGTCTTTGTTACTATTGTTCGGTAAGTTAGAGTATAATTTGTAATTTTATTTGTAACATTTAAAAAATAATAAACTAATTAAAATAGATAATTTTTAAAAGTATAATAATAAAATTATTATATAAAATTATGTCATGAAATTTGCTTATATTCGGCAATACTTGTAAGAATTTCCTACTACGCTGTTGACGTCTAAACCGAAAATAGCAGTCTTCCCATCCCTCGTGTCTATTTTGGGTAATGAGTTTGCCATAAATTGACAACTTGGAGCTCCACCATCATCATGTCTTACTTTTTAAGTTTTCCTTTCATTTTTACGTATTTTTCTAAAGTTAATTTTTCCTTTTCATAATTTTTCATAATTCTCTACTTATAACATTTTTAATTGAAATTATACTTATTTAAAAAGAACTTCTATTTTGGCCAAATTAATATAAAATTTATTACGCAATAAATGTTAAATATATAACTCAACAATATAAAAATAATATAATCTCAACAGTACAAATTAAGTATGTTTATTTAAAAAAAAAAAAAACTATTTATATAATTAAAAAACTCCAATGAAAGCAGTTTTGCACTCAAATAGTGCGTATATAATGTGTGATTGCAGTTATTCAACTTAACATGAAAATTTCAATATTTTAGATTTTGTGGCGATTAATTTGGCGGCATTTGCAGTAGCTGTAATCATTAGAGTATATTACGGGTAAATGATACTCTTATTAGTATTAGAATTGTGGTTTCCATTAAGAGTAATATAAAATAGTTTTCCACATAAAGTAAATCCATTATCAACTACAGATTTTGCTTAAAATTACTGACAGTGAATAGTCGTTTATTCGGACGTAATAATCTCATATGTGCTTTGACAAACAAAACACAAAGAATATCCCAATAAAAAATGTTCTTGTTTTGCGAAGCACTAGTAGTTAAATTTTAAAAGCGCTACGCAATAAGACATACAGGGATGCAGTTAGGTAAGTCAACGAATTCTTAAAAAAAAAAATATATATATAACATTTGAAGAGCCACGGCCTGCCTTTACAAATCAGGCTTGTATAGCAACATATTTAAGAATAACGGTAAGGCCTAGAACAGAATAAAGTAGTAGTAGTAGATGCTGAAGCTGAAGCTGACGAATGCTCTTTACGCTTCGACTTCAACTGCAATGACTACTACAACTACGTATTCACTACTTTCAAACTGCCATCTTTAAGGTCGACAAGAGATATAACGCGTTTGCGAGTTATTATTTTAAAACTACATCACTTATATTTTCCAAAATAAAGCTAATTAAATTAAATCAATAAAAATAATATTATTTGTCCAACAATACCTTGCCACCGTATGACACAATAATATATAAATTGTGTTTTTTAGCTATTATCTTTTTGGCAAAACTGGTTTAAACAGCTGACGCACGTTTCGTGTTTTGTTTCACTGTCAAACATCTTCAGTTTGGTCTATAATTTAACCATGAATCGTCTTACAAACGAACAACGCTTGCAAATTATTGAATTTTATTATCAAAATGCGTGCTTTGTTAAGAAACTTCATCGCGCGCTTCTTCCATTTTATGGTCAGTTTAATCGACCCACATTTTTGGCTCAATGGGTACGTTAATAAGCAGAATTGTCGATTTTGGAGTGAAGATCAGCCAGAAGCATTGCAAGAGCTACCAATGCATCCAGAAAAAGTCACAGTTTGGTGCGGTTTATGGTCTGGTGGCATCATTGGACCGTACTTCTTCAAAGATGATGCGAATCGTAACGTAACTGTGAATGGTGAGCGCTACCGTGAGATGATATCCAACTTTTTTTGCCCAAAATGCAAGAGCTTGACTTGCATGACATGTGGTTTCAACAAGACAGCACGCTTAACAATGGACTTATTGAAAGGCGAGTTCGGTGAACATTTTATTTCACGTTCGGGACCGGTCAATTGTAGGCTGCCAATTGACCGGTCCCGAATAATTTGCACCAAGGCTAGTCTTATTAGATAGTAGTTTAGACACAAATTTTCAACAAGATCGGTCAGAAAGTTTCTGAGTTAGAGGGGATCAAAATTTGACATTTTGGCCAAACTGGTGTTCTTTCTCATCCATGTAACTTATTATCTATTGATGTTAGCAAAGTTTGTCCAAAACAAATTAGATAGCTATTTCTTAAAGCTTTTTTTTTTTTTTGAAAAACCCTCGTCTTGAGTTAGAAATAATTTTTGTTTATAGATAACCCACTCGCATCCCAAATAGCGACCATAACTTACTTAAAGGAAAAGATCTAAGCTTTATTTTTAGAAAGCTTGAAGAATAGCTATTTCTAATTTGTTTTAGACATGGATGAGAAAGAACACCGGTTTGGCCAAAATGTCAAATTTTGACCCCCTCTAACTCAGAAACTTTTTGACCGATCTTGTTGAAAATTTGTGTCTAAACTACTATCCAATAAGACTAGCCATCGGAAGACATCCATTTCAAAAGTTGGGTCACTTGACATGAAATCCCCCATATACTAAATTTTGATTCTTATGTTCAACTTGTTTGGATGTCATTATTTCAAACCCCATCTTCAAACCATAAAGTTATGAAAATATATATTTAACCCTGGATGGTTACTGTTCGTCGAATCGATGAAGCTCATTTACACTTTGCATAAAACTTTTTTAATTAAATAACGCTCTTTTTTCAACAAATTAAGCTGATGATGAAAGCTTTAAAAAAATAAATTTTAAGACACAAAAATTAGTTAAAATTCTTAAAAAAAATTTGAGAGAGAAAAAAAACTTTTTTTATGCTTTATTTTATTTTTAATAAAAAAAAAATTAAATGTTTAACTTTAAAAATGTCTGTTGATTTTTTACTTTAAAAATCGATCCGCTAGAATTTTTTTCAAAAAGTTCGTCGACACGACGAAGAGTCACCTCAATGTACTAAAATAAAGAGTAACATTTCAGGGTTAACAGAGAGAAAATGTCAACATACAAAAATTTAGACAATTGAACATGATCCACTTTTTGTGTTTTTGCACAATTTAAAAAAATAGTTTTTTAGAAATGCAACTTTGTATTTAACACGAACTCTTGTAGCATTATTAAAGATGACAAGAATAGTCATTGTTTTGTACAGGATTCAACAATTTAGCAATAATATATTTTGAATAAATCCCAAATTGTAAATGGAATAATCTAGTTTTGACGAGGCTAATTGGAATAATTAAACTTTGATTCAAACCTCTGTTTATTAATCTTGTTTATTAATCTTGTCTTGCTGAAAATAATTAGGTATCACACATCTTATTTTGAATAAAAATAACATGAGGTATACCTTAAAATAATCTGGATTAATCATATTTTGTTTCAAAACTATATATTTAAAATGTGATTTTGAAGTGGAATAATCTCCTTTTGACGAAATAATTCAATTTTTTACTTTTTTTCGGGTGTAATTTTATTTTCGCAGAATTTTCAATTCAGTGTTACCAAACAAATCAAAAATTAAAAACCGTTTCTGTCGAAAGTGGAATAATCAAGTTTTGAAAATAACCTCCTCAAATAATTTATACGATTTTTTGAATAATATCTCTGCTCTGCTTTCTATAATTCCTCTAGCATCGTTAAGACCATTACTGCGAACTTCTACTGCTTTTGCAGTAATAATTACGAAATGTGTAAATGCGATTTTATGATAGTGTTATTATAGACGAACTTTTCATTCGGAAATATCTACAAATAGGTGCAAATAAATTTAATAGTTCTATGTGTGCACATAATATTTTTTTGTGTGGTTATTACATTATGCTTATTAAACCTCCGGCAAATATCTGACATTTTGAAATGCTCGTACCAACAAAGAAACGTATGAACCCACAAATATACAACAAATATATTAAAGCATATAAATACCACATTTCGTGTGCATAAACGTACCAATATCATTAAGATACGGTCATAATTGGCAAATATTTGACGAAAAAAGTGACCAACAGACAAAACTAAAATATAATTTTCTATAATTTCAACATTTATTTTGATTTAAAGGATTTCGTTTGTTGTGCTTTATTCCATTTTTTTTTTAATAATTGATAAAAAAAAATGAAATTTATTGTTGGAGGATAAGCTATTCCTATGCGCATTTCACTGGTTGCTTAGGTCAGATCAGCAGGAAACGTTCTCCTAAATAATTTTAGAAAAGCCAAAGCATACATTCAAAAAATCTTATTTGCAACGATATCAAAGCTTAAACAAAATACCAACAATACAACAGTGAGCTTATCTTTTCTTTCATTCCCCACTACAATTATTTGGAATTCTCTCAACATTAATTGTAGTTGTAAGTAGGTAAAAAAAAAAAATATTCTTACGAAATTAGATTTGTCTAAGAATTATTTATGGTTTTAGTTATAAGTTATCTTGTTAATTATAGTTTTATGTCATATAAGTTACTATTTTTATGAACGCTACTGTAACTAAATTTTCTAGCAATTGTAATTGTAGACTTTAGATTTAAAATAATTCGAACATAATTTTCTAGAAACTACTAGACGGTTCTTGAATCAACTAGGAATAGTTTTGAACTATAAATACAGGCTTACTCAAAAAAGTTTAGTTTAGTTTGATTGGAGACATTAAACGCTTCAGATCGTTACTTACAATAGTGGTTAAATTTTGTGAATTTCAATAAAGTTTGTTAAGTTGAATTCGTGTGTGTATTTATTTTGATTTGCAATTAAAAGAACTCAAAGGTTAAAAAACCTTAACGCGTTTTCTAAAGTAAAAACGTAACAATATTCAAAACAAAAACAAAGTCTTTTAATAAATAATAGTATTCCCAAAAACAATTTTGATAATAAATTTTGGCAAGTGCTCGTGCATAAAAAACTGGACTGGAAAATTGTTTTTATTATGATTTCTTGCGAAAACAATAAAAGCACTTTGTTTTTGTTTTTAATATGTTTTTTCTTTACCCACTTAGAACTACAATTAATGTTGGGAGAATTCCAAATAATTGAAGCGGGAAATGTAAGAAAAGATAAACTCATCACTGATTTATTGTTTGGTATTTTGTTTAAGCTTTGATATCGTTGCATAATAGACTTATTGAGTGTTTGTAGGAAATTCTCATTCCCTCTGTAGTCTTGTTTGCTGATAGCTTTGGCTTTTCTAAAATTATTTAGAAGAACGTTTCTTGATGATCTGGCCTAAGCAAACCGTGAAATGCGCATAGGAACAGATTATCCTCCAACAATAAATTTCAGTATTTTTTTTTATCAATTATTAAAAAAATGGAATTAAGCACAACAAGCAAAATCTTTTTATAAAAATTAGTATTCCCAAATACAACTTTGATAAAAAATTTATTTTGATTATAATACCACATCTTGTAAAAAAGAGTTTTTGTTATGTCTTTCAAAAAATAGTTTTTAACTATCTCTTGAAGTCTAATTATTTTTATTTTGTGATATTAATACTATGGTAAATCTCACTAAGACCTAACAGAATAAAGTAGTTGTAGCAGTAGCTGAAGCTACTGAATGCTCTATAGCGCAAAAAAGTTCAAAATTTCGAACTTTGCTTGTCAACTTTAGCTGCATCGACTACTACAACGACGTATTCTATTGACACTGTTTTTAAACTGCCGTTTTTTTTTTACCTTTCACAGCTTGCAGCGCTATTCGTAACGTTGTACTATAGCGACTATTATATTCCCCACTTAACTATTAACAAAAGTAGTGGTTCTGCTTATTGGGTCAAATATTTAATAAGTGTGACCGAAGCTTTAGTATTTTCATACTTACACATACATCTGTACCTAATTGTCTTCAGATCGTTAAACATTAATATTATATTGCATACATTTAGGGTGTTCAAGGGAGATATAATCAATGCAACCTTTTAACAAATATGTGCATATTTGTATTTGTGTTTAATACATGTGCATACAAAAGCAAGCAATGCATATATGCAGTCAATACAATGATAACTGTATACATTGACAAATTGTCAGCACCTGGCTTCCTTTAACTGCACAAACAAACAGAAACATGAATTCTCAAAGGCATATTTATATACACACCGCTTACACACTGAAATAAACTTATATGCAATTTTACACTTTTGCATTAGAGTGTAATTAATTAAAAAAACATTAAACAGTGGTTTGAATTGAAGAAACTGCTTGTCACAAAAGAATTTGAACTTTGTGAATCAATTTATTTTTGTTCGCCACAATAAATAAAACTAAATAACAAAAAAAAATTTAATTCTTAACCCTCTAACGGTTTTTTATTTTTTATTTGTGTACTCTACTAGACAAATTTTTAAAATTCTAAGATTTGTTTTGTTATATTTTATTGCCTGTTCATCTATTTCCGAATCAAGGCTTCGTTCGATTAACTTACATTTAAATCCAAAACAAATTATAAAATATTGTTTTTGTTTTACATGTCAGTTAAGCGAACGAAGTTTTCGTTCAAAATCGATGAATAGACCATTAATATATTATATTAAAGTGTGCTTGTGGGAATTTATTTAACAATTTTTCCAAAACTATTATTTTTAAATTTAGTTATGGTAACATTAAAGTTCGAAAATGCATTTCAAAAAACTTCTTCTCCGACCGTTAGAGGGCTATTTACCATTGAATAAATTTAATTTATAGTTTTTATTTTTTATTCTTTATAGTTGGTTTGAAAGTGATCTTATTCCCAGGGAAGTGTAATTATTATAAAATATTCATTTGTCTTTAGATACATTACGATATTTAAAATTAATAAAGAGGCTTTTTTCATCGGGTGACTTCAGTTTTTGGGATTTTAATTGTACGATCTTAACATTTTTTTAATGCAGAAACTTTTTCATAATACTTACGGCCAATTTCACCAAGTTCAGTTTAAACTAACTTTTACTTCAATTTCCAGTATAACATATTGTTATGTTTTTGACAGTTAGTTAGTTTTAACTGAACTTGGTGAAATTGGCCGTTAATGTATTATAAAATATTTTATATTAACTGTTAAACATGCCGGTTAACAGCCGCAAATTGAACGAGGCAGATGATGTAAAATATTTATACATAAGACGGTAATGAAAGTAAACGCAATGTACAACAGACAATTATTTTTCTATCATATGCATTCAACTGCCGGCTCTCCTCATACCGCACCACGAGAACCCGCCAAGCTTTTGACCAACTTAACACAGTATGGAAGTCACCATCAATCTCAAACTCATATGAAAATGAAAGTCTTCATTTTGTGTGTGAACTCTATGTTCCGGTATGAATGTATAGCTTGGAATATGTGAATACCCTACAAGTTTTTTTTAACAATCCCAAACTTTTTCAGGCCCAAGTGGATATCGAACTAGTAACGTTTTCCACGCACCGACCAAAGTCTAGCACATTTCAAAATATCCAAGAGGGGATGGCGTGGGATTGGCTACGAATAGCACCTGGAGATGTCACCCGCAATGCTACCAACAGCTATTGACTGCAACCCGAAGAGAAGCAGAGAAGCAGAGGAAGAGGACGGGTTGCTCAAATTTGGCAAAGACAATGGGTACGTTCATAAGTCGTAGCTGTTGAGCTCAACTGCTAGAAAACTGTTGACAACTGTTGAGCCGAACATTTTCGTCTTAGAAACGGCATTATGAGTATAATGCAAAATTAACAGCTGATAAACATAAACAATTGAAAAAAATAAAGGCTGAGGTTGAGCACAACATGTTGACTTAAGGTAGCTAAAAAATTTTATGATGGAATAAATGGCCTCAAATACCCAACTGTTGTGTTGAGCGGAAGTGCTCAACTATGCGTTTCTAAGACAAACACTAAACGGTTACACAACAGTTACGCCTTATGAACGTGCCCAATAACATAAACAAACATAAAAAAGCTTGAAGGAAATTAAGCACCTAGCATCAAGTAGAAGCAACTGAACAAATTTAATTGAGGACCTTTGCTCTTTATAAGAACGTAGTGAAGTAATATTAAAATTTATTGAAATGTTTGGTGCAAAAATAAAAAAAAAAATATTTAATACCTTTTAACCCCTACAATGAGCATAGGGCCGTAAAATGAAACTTACACCTCGTTAAAAAATTTTTTTATTACAGATCGATAGTTGTATAAGGTCCTCTGTGCTGCAAGGCTTTATGTGATACGGTTGGAATGGTCAAGGTTGACATGGTAAAGGAACAGGATTGCAAAAAAGGAGCAGATTTGTTTTCCGTGCTTAATAATATTTTATTTTTTTTTTTCTAAAAAGTTGCAAATATATTTTCTGTAAAGTAAAATTTTCTGAAATTATCAGAATATTTTCATTATTTCCTTGAAAGTAAATATTTTCATTTAGTAATATATATTACTTCCATGCATTGCACTACTGTTGCCACGATAAAGACCTTAAAAAGCGGCCTATAGATATAAAACTTGACAATATTATTTTTAAGACCACGATGCAATTTCACTTTTAAAATAGATGCAATAGAGTCAATGCAACTGTGCTGATACAGCATGAGCTAGAGAGAGTACTAAAAGCATTGAATTCAACTTAACACAAACAATGTTGAAAATAAGAGCAATATAAGTGTATTGGTACGATTAGGGCCATAGAAGCTTAGGAGTGAAAATTTTCCCACATACTTAGTAGCTGCCTTAGTATACATACATACATAATATACAGTTTTTTTATCAAAAAAAAAAAAATTTAGCAAGGGAGTTAACTAGAAAAAATTGTCTTAATAAGATTCAATTACATTATTTGTCCAAAAGAATCGCACGGATTTTATAATCCTGTGAAATTGAATAGAAATAGGAATTGCTAATATTCCTTTTGATTATAAATAATTGAAAAATAATCACGATTACGTGATAATAACGTCTTTAATTTTATGAGAAACAGGGGTTTTTTTACTTTAAGCTAAGATGTCTCGAAAACGCAATCCCAAGGTTCCGACTTTTTCACAAATTTTGTCGGTTTGTATTATTAAAATAATTTATAAAAAGAAATAATCCAACTTTTTTATGATATAAGTTTATATATGTCTGCCATTCCGTTTTTATTCTACAATATTAATCTAAGACCCCATAAAGTATATAGTCTTCCACCTATGCGTCTGTTGAAATGGGTTTTGGGAAGACCCCAAAGACCATGGTGACTAGTTGGATAAATCTTTATATCACACATAGTCCAGAATATTTTGCTATCTTAACTCAGCCAGATCGGTTTACAAATAACTAAGAGATTTGCAAAAAACCACGACTGTCTCTAATTTTCGCCCTAAAAACTTTACTGTTCCAGGTCTCCATATAATCTTTGAACTTTTTTCAATTTCACCTTAAATAAACTTTATAGAATACTGTTAATATAAAATAACTAAGCTGGTTAATAAATGACCGAGATATAGAGAAATTACTACCATTTCTTTCAAGAGAAATAATGGGGCTTAGCACAAATGAGGAATTTACATAAGCGCCTGCAATATTAATGCATTCACCAAACGCCCCCGTGAGTGCATGGATACTTCAGTCACCGGTAGCAATTTGAGTGTATACAGAAATTTTACGTTTGCTCGAGGGGAGCTATCTGACCTCCACTGTTAAACCAAAATACAGGAGCACCTGTCGAATAGCAATAGCACCTAGAGAGCCCTCACAGGCTGAACTTTTTCACAAGGCTGAAAAATCCCTGGCGTCACGAACGCGATCAAATAGAGCCTACGCGCAGCGTTGGGCAGAAACGTGTCTTCAAGATAACCACGTCAATATTACGGTGTCTGAGAAACAACCACATCAATATATATGTTATATTTTAGTATCTCCTAAACAACAAGTTAGTAAAATTGTCCCAATATTTTTATTTTGGTGGGTCGCTCTAATACAAAACAAAGTATTTCCTGTTCTAAGAGAACATCATCTGAAACTTTTAAAAGCCGTGAAGAGCAGCTTCAGAGCTTTAGATCAAACAATTTGACATATGTATGTTAGAATGTCTGGTTCAATGCACTTGATAACAACAGTTGTATCTTTTTATTTAACCATTAAAATTTTCTAATTTTGTTGTAGTGGTTAGTTCAGATGTGAACTCAACCTAGTGTAAAGCTAGATTTACACGATTGAAATTTTCTTCAAAATTGCTCTTCAAAATGCTTCAAACTCGTGTAAACAGCCAAATTTCTTCAAAATTTATTTCAATAATATTGAAATTTTGCAGTTTACACGAGTTTGAAGCATTTTAAAGAGCAATTATGAAGAAAATTTCAATCGTGTAAATCTAGCTTAAGACTTGTAAAAAAACATATAGGACTTTATTTTTTGTCTTTTTTTTTGTTTTTGTATAGATGTAAGTTTTTAGAGCCATTTGGTTTAAAATTAATTGTTGGTTTGTTATCAAAAATAAATTACAGCAAAGAACAAGCTAAACCACTAGTCCAAAATAAAAAATTATTTCAGAAGGTTTACAAAACAGTACTTGGAAAATATAAGCCATCAAAGTGATGTCTGGCGTACTACCACGTCATTGAAATTGTTATTAGAAAGTCACGTCAGTCACAGAAGGTTAACGGATCATTTAAATAATATTTCATCTTTTGATGTTACATCCTCCTGGGCAAATCAGTTGTAGTCATACCTGCGATGCGACAAACATCCAAAATGACAGGGCTCTTGAGGTCTCTTGATATCTTGAGTCCGGAGTTCTCACCAAAGTATCTTGTTATGTGATGCTACGGGAGTTTGTAGCCTCTGGTGAACATGCGCACAAAGCTACTTATAGCCTGAGGCCTCCGTTAGAATGCTTTTTACGGGAAATGCTTCTAGTCTATCACGATGATTGTCTTTGCGGAACCCTTGCCTTTCTGATAGAACGCAGGTTTTCAGTAAAATACCAACTATAATATGCATAAGCTTGCTTAAGCTACTATCAATAATTAACAAAAAGACTCTCAAAACAAAATCAAAAATATTTGATTCCGCACGGAATGTGCGATCAGTTTCGCACTTTGCTTAAGCAAATTTCGTAAATTTTAACAAAAAATTTCCTTAAGTTCACTATGGTTTTATCCATATGATTGACATGTATTAGCACAATTGAGTAAGCCAACTTAAGCATATTATAGTTGGGCCTTAAGTTGTTCGTCGTCCGATAGGGAAGTGCCTCTTTTGATGTTAATGTACTTTCGGTGATCATGTAGAAGATTCCAAGGATTTTTCAGCCTTGTGAAAAAGTTCAGCCTGTGAGGGCTCTCTAGGTGCTATTGCTATTCGACAGGTTCTCCTGTACGTATTAAGATTTGCTGAATGCGTGAGAGCCGATGTTTGAAAAATAACGGAGAAAATCCTATTTTCCTTTCATTTCCGTTAGACAACCACGTCAGTTGCGGAGGGTTAACTGCCAGGAGGGGGTAAGTACAGTAGCGGCTATAGATAAAAAGGAGGATAAAATTTCGGTCAGATATTTCTCAAATATAAGAAGTATACTATTGAAAATTAGCCAAATCGTTCCAATATTAGCACTTGGCCCATCTACAGACTTGCTCACGAGTAAAGGATTTTAGAAAGATATAGTTCTCTCAAAACAAGCTTGGTTAGTCTCCATAGAATTATGAGATTTGTTTATTTAAGCGAAATCGACCTATTATTTCACATACTGCTTATACCAATATACTCCTGAAATAAGGAATTTGAACTGATAAGCCCCACCCGACATGCGGTAGAAAAAATTTGGCTCTTCAATGCTATAGTGAAGGGAATCAAGAATTCGTACTAGCTGAATACAGCCCTTTTACTAGCTTTTCAAATAATATCATGTTCTATTTAAAATAAAAATTTTTGGGCCGCAGCTTTACAGAAGTGTTAATTCCGAAAGTCTTAAAAAAAAATAAAAATCCATTTCATTCATCATATCAAATATTTGTCTTTAGAACAACTGTGTTACATCTGTTTTATTGCTCTCTGTATTTATTAACTTTTTTTGTAAAAAAAAAATATATAATTTTACTTTACAAAAGTGTTTTAAGCAAGACTGATGCCAAACTAGAACTTTTCATGGCAAAGCAAGATGAGTAATGAATAATCAATGAAAACATATCAATTAAAGCATTTACATACACATGTTTTCAATTGACCACAACTGATTTATTTCTCTTTAAACATTTGGATGGAAAAACTAAAATAATAAATTATTTACACAATTTTACAATTAAAAGCCAAAAGGAATAATAAACAAAAATGATGAAATGAAAACAATAATAAATTTAAAAACTAAATTGGTTTGAGTTCAAACAAAAAATTTTAATTATTGTTAAATAAAAAATTTATATAACCATTTGTTTAATTTTTTTTTTCTATTTGTGTTATTTGTACAATGTTCTCATAATTATTAACTTTATTGTTTGGAGGTTTTTTTATTTTGTTGTCAGATTCGTGTTGTTCATGTACACGCTACACAGGGTTAGTTTAGTTAACAATTTCATTATGTTTGAAATGTTAAGAAAGAAATTATAACAAATATAGTCAGCTGGTTAATGGAGTTCGACATTTACGTATTCCAACTTAATATTATGATTGCCTATGATAATTTAATGATTGTCGTTATTATGTATAAGCTTGCCATTAGGGTATTCATTTAATTGGGCTTTTGCTTTAATCGGGTAATTGCTCGATTAATTAACCGATGTTTTAGTTTAATCGGGTAATTTTGTAGTGGATCGGTAAACGGATTAATAAAGTTTTTTTTTATAAATTAAGTAATTTCAATAAGAAAAATGCATATTATTTATTATTTGGAGTTTATTAGTAAAAAAAAAATAATTACATAACAAACATAATATTTCTAAAATTAAAATAAGCAATCAAAAAATAATTCATAAATTTGTTAAGGTATGAAATATTTGAAAGCAAACATCAAATATTTCATTAACGTAGTCTGAACACAAAATATTTTTGAGTATCAAATAAAATAACAACTGTTTTTGAGCAAATAAAAGTATTTGCCGGCAATCAAATATTTGTCCAATGTGAACATAGTGTGAACACAAAAAATCAAATATTTTAGTAATATTTGAGCAAACATTTATTCATGACAAACATGAATAAATTTATTTTATTTAACACTGTTTGCCAACTGTTTCATCAACCAAAAATTGTCAAATATTTGAGCTTAGTTTAAACATTAAACAAAATATTTTTTTGTTTCACACAGTTTGAAGCACATATCAGAACAAATATTTTCGTCAAATATTTCATTAGTCTGAACGTACCTTTATACGTATTTTTTAGTTAATACAAAAATATTATGTAGTATTTAAAAATTAACTGTAAGATAATTTTAGTAGTTATTTCAATAGTTTAAGGAGACCTTAAAGAATAATCTTTTAGAAAAATGTTTAGGATTTAAGCGATTCTTTTCTTTAGTTTTGATAAAACTTGACTTAAACAAATTCTTTCACTCCTCGTTGATGTTGGAAAAATCGAAAGCAACCCATAATACAGAATATCTAATTCACAGTCCTTCTCCTAAATTTCTCTGCACGTATAAAATCTTCCATTATGCCATTAGAGTCCTGTTTTAATTTTTAACTCTTCTAATTGTTTCGAATAATTTTGTTGAAAAATTTATATGAGAAAATATGAAAAGAAACAAATAACTAAACATATACGGCCATGTTCTGAAAATCGAAATCACGTGAAATTTAAATCGATGAACGTTGCGATTCCTGATTTCTAAAGTAGTTAAGGTAGCAGAAGTTGGTCCTCAAAGTATGAGATATAGAACAGGACATATTTGTATGAACTTTGAGCACGGTAGAGTTTCCAAAATAGGTTCGATTTCAATTCCACGTGATTTCGATTTCCAGAACATTCCCGATACATATAAGAAGATCACTAAGCACCTTCTCTGTTTGTATGAAAAAATATTTTCAAACACATACCTTTTGTATATGAGACGAAACAAATAATTAAAAACACAAAAAAATGTGTTATAATACTAAAAAAAATTAAAAATTACGCTACATCAATCTGTTAATCGACTGCAATTAACCGGTTTACTCGTTAATCGAAAATAGCCAAAATTTTAATAAGCCGATCAGTTAATCGGGTAGTAATTAATCGGATGAATACACTACTACTTTTATAACACGTCGATCTTAAATTTAGATTATGAATTAGATTTTTTACTTCAAAATGATCAGTTAAAAAGCGCACATAAAAGAACTGTTGATAATTTTAATATTAGTTAGTGTGGTAATTTCAATATGATTATGCTGAACATGCACTCATAGAAAAATGCATCTTCATCTTAACAAAAATTTTGCTTACAAAATAAATACAAACATAATGAGAACTTGAGGAAAAGAATATACTTTTGGACTAGAAAAAGTACTTATTTTTGTTCGCGATGTCCCAAATGTAATCCTTTATAATTTGGCCAATTACAACCTACAAAATAATACCTTTATTTTATACTTAAAAGTTGTATAAAAATATGTGGTTACAAAAAGAGACGAAAAATAAGTAGTTACAAATTAAGTTTCAAAAAGGTTAAAACACACTAATTAAAATTGCTCTGAAATCTTATGGAGTTTTTGTTGAAAAAGTTTATACAATAATACATTTTTCGAAATGTAAAAAAATATTTAACAAAGAGTGCTTTTGTTGCACAAAATATAGCTCCAACACTGTAATAACAATGTGTGTATTAGTACATGTAAATATACGGGTCACAGAAATCAACATCGATCGAAAGTTTTTTTTAATTCCGAGAAAGCTTCTTTAGAAAACGAAAACCGATAAATATTCGCGGAATGAAATCACTTTTAATTTTTCGTTTTAAAAAAGTTTTATTTTGGTTTGCACAATATGGCCACATTTAATTCAAAAATAAAAAAATTAACATTTGTCGGAATTACGAAAATCGATCAAAGTGTGAAGAAGGTAAAACAAAACCGATCGAAATGAAAATACGGATTCAAAACTTTTCTGAACAATTTCTGTGACAGGCCTGATTATGTTCTTCAAAAAACATCGTTTACATTAGATCGAAATCACTACTAATATTCTAATAAAAAAAAAATATTGTGAGGGAAATTTTGGAACATATTTATGAACATTAGGGTGGCAGCTAAATTTCAACTTTGGATTTTCAACATCTCCCGGGCGGAATATTGTGCCACATGGTCTAAAACTGATGTGGAAAAAATTTCAGCCAAATCGGATAACTTTAACCCATGCCCCTTTGAGGTTAAAGTTCAAATGATAAAAAAAAAATTTCCATACAAGCAAAAAAAAAAATTTCGTTTTTTTTTTTTTTTTTTTTTTTAATATTAGTTTGCTTTATTAGCGACAAAAAATCTCATATCGATCGGACAAGATTTTCAGTTTCTAAAGTGACTCCGAAAAAAAAATTTGAGGCTTGTTAGGGGCTTACTCTAAAAAATTTTAAAAAAAAATTTTTTTTGAGTTTTGATAAGCACACATTAAAGATTTTTTGTTGCTCTTAATACCAGGTTTTTTAATACCACATTTTTGTTCTAAATTGGGGTAAAAAACTGGAAAAATGCAGTTTTTGGCCCTATTTAAGAGCATGATTACAATGTCCCAGAAAGAAAAAAATGATAGATTTGGAATATGTATTATCAAGAGAAACAAACAAAAGCTATTTTGTAAACTTTTAAAAACTAAAAAAAAAAATATTTTTTTAAGAGTATGTCTGTCTCTTTAGGTTGTACAAAATTATAGAAAACTATATTCAAAGGAAGCAAATTTACTAAATTTAAGGAATGATTATATTTGAATCTTCAATATTGTCGTTAATTATGCTTATAAAAATTAATATTTTTTTTTATTATAGATTAACGTTTTTCTTTTTAACATTTATTTTTGCATGTTGTAGGGTAAGTATTTAAGAAATTTTGATTTGGCTTGTTAGCTAAATTTGTATTAGCTTATTAACGACAAAAAATTTCATTTCGATCAGATAAGGTCTTCAGTTCCAAAAAAGACTCAAAAAAAAATATAAAATTGAGGATGGTTAGGGGTTTACTCCAAAAAACTTAAATTTTTTTTTTTTAGCTCTGACAAGCAAACATTAAAGATTTTACGTCGCTCTTGATAACCGTTTTTCTTTTTCTTTTTTTTTTTTGGTGACATCGAAGTTTTGTTCTAAATTGGGGCCAAAAGCTGCAAAAATTTAGTTTTTGGCCCTATTAAAAAACAAAATTACGACGTCACAAAAAATTTTTTAAAAAAACCTTTTATTAAGAGCGACAAAATATCTTTAATGTATGCTTGTCAAAACTAAAAAAAAAAAATTTTAAAAATTTTTTAGAGTAAGCCCCTAACAAGCCTGAAAATTTTTTTTCAGAGTCACTTTTGAAACTGAAAATCTTGTCCGATCGAAATGAAATTTTTGTTGTTAATAAGCTAATAAAGCTAACTAATATTAAAAAAATAAAAAAAAAAATCGAAAAAAAATTTTTTGCTTGTATGGAAAATTTTTTTTTATCATTTGAACTTTAACCTCAAAGGGGCACGGGATAAAGTTTTCCGATTTGGCTGAAATTTTTTCGACATCAATTTTAGACCATGTGGCACAATATTCCGCCCGGGAGACATCAATATTAATACAAAAAAATTGCTCCATACATTTCGCTGCCACCCTAATGTACATGTATATTTACATACATTTTATTGATTTTTGGATTTTCCTTGTATTTCACATCGAAATTTTTCTAAAAATTTTATAATATTACCGTATATCTAACAAATATTAACGGAAAATATTGCAAATTGATTCAAATTATTTTTTAAAATCATATAATAACAACGTATTTAAATCATTATATTTAAGTATTATTTTGTTATATATAATTACGATAATTATAATTATTTTAGATATAATAAGAAAGTTATCATTTAATATATGACTAATTATGCAACAAGTGGCGAATACAGCTACAAAGTAATGAATTCAGGAAGTCATTAAAAGTAGCATTGTAAGTTAAGTTTTTGCTGCGATATTGATGATGCCATAAGATCAGAATTGTGATATCAATGTTTTTACAAATGGCATCAATGAGGCAAAAAGTGACATCAATTCAATGACGAACGTCATCATAAAATGTTGTTTATGAAATGATATTTTATGCGTCATCTATGCTATGACTAGAGTGACATACATTCGATGCCACATTTTGTGTATTATTAACATTTTTTTCATATTTAAAAAATAAAATGAGAAGTAAAATTCTCATATTCTATTTTTTTTTAAATTATTTTGTTAAATTCATAAAATTTTCAAAGTAGAATGATTACGAAAACCATATCCAGCATGCTGCTGGTGTCTTATTATGGAGAGTTACTCTGTAATCGGGCGGAATACAACAAAATTTAAACAAACATGTGTAAAGCGTAGGTAAATAATAATATTCTCTCATTTTGATCTAAGTCAATCCCAATGACAAGCTGACATTAAGTTGAGCCTAATGAGTCGTTTCTAGGATATTACTAAATCATCGCACTGATGACATGTTTAATTAAGCTGACTCCGATTCGATTGATGACATACATAATTTAAATTTTTTACCTTGATGACAATTTAGGCAAGTGATATTAAGGCTGACATCGCAATGATGAAAAGTGTCATGGGGTCAAAAACGAAGACACTTGTCATAGCACTGATGTCAAAATACATCAGCGTTTTGAAATTTTTCTATCAGCGAGAAAAGCAATATCGCTGCTTTAGCTATAATTATCATTAATGATATCATAATATTTTTAATTTTACTGTAGCCTACTACATAAGTTGCTCAAAAACCAAACCAAAACCGCAATATATTTTGTAGCCCAAAAAATTTAGTTTTTATGAAAATGCTTGTTAGCTAAATTTTGCTAATTTCCTAGAAATTATTAAATGGGCTTATCATTTGCATGATTTAAAAAGACAAAATTCTCGAAAGTATTGCCGATCACACATACACTGGCATTGCGTAGGAGCTACACAAACTCGATTACAAACGACGGACAGATGAACAGAAGGAGATCGTAAACGAAAATTATCTTCCCATTAGGACAGAAAATCATAGAGAAACGGAATGACAAACTTATATATCATCTTTTACCTTCGGTTAGAGGTATAAAAACGATAAATACTATATACACGTTCAAACTTTTTTAAATGTACAGCAAACATCGAAAATTAACCCTAGATCACAAACACACCTAGGGTTAGTTTTTTTAATTTATTCCTTATTTAGGGATGCTGTTGCAACGCGGATGCCGTTTTTTTATTCTTTAAAACAATGCACCACCTTACGCATTTACTATTGCGATGGCCAAACACAATAAACTGCATATTTAATTGTTTCTCCACGCAAATTATTCGCCAGATTATGTTCTTTTTACAAACTTGAAAAAATTTCTAAGTGGTAAAAGATTTGCCGACAATAAAAATGTAGAGCCTATTGTTGACGGTTATTTTAAGAAAAAGACTGTTCATACCTTGAAAAGAGTATCGAAGCAATTGAATATCACTACGAAAAGTCTATAAAGCTAACATTAGCCTATGTTGCGATATAAAGAACATTCCTTTCTACAAATTTCTTGCATTTCTGTGTTAGGTCGGCTGATTTTAAGACTGCTGGCATATTAGTTTTTTTTGTTTTTTTTTTTTTGTTTCGAATTTAAATGTAATTTTAAGTTATTTTTTTTAGTTTCCCTCAGGTTTTTTTAAAATTCATTAAAAGTGTTATAAGCATAAATTAAAGTGTAAAGCTGTTTTTTTTAGCAGTTGATATAACGATGTCTATCTGTCTGAGTGTTAGTTGAAATGAGGTTTCCGAATACCAATGATTTGATGATGGCTAGGTTGCTTTATAGTTATATCACGGAATATTTTCGTATTATAATTCCCCTTGAGTAACTACAGTAGAATACTAGTAATGAAAATACAAGTGACCGAATAACAGAATGGTCTTCACACAATAGCACCCATATCATATGAACTAGGAGTCCAAATTTAATCCGATATTTCTTAAATATAAAAGCTGCTTAGTGTTGAAAATAAGTCAGTCGGTCCATTATTTCATCTGGCCCCTCTTCAAATTAAAACATCACCACGAAACTTAATGTTTATGAAACCTTCATTTTTATTTTTCGTTCGCTTTATTAGTATTCAGTGAGATAAATAAGTATGACATGAGAGAAATCAACACTCGATATTTAAGAGCCGAGTAAGATGAAGTCAGTTGGTTCACTAATACAAATTGTAAAACAACACAACCATTGAATAAATGTCTATTATAATGCAGAAACAAAACGATTTAAAAGTCAGTGTTGCCAGTTGCACGAAAGGAAAAACACTTAAGAAAGAAAAAAAAAATAGCCATGAATGGTCAATGCAACAAGATTAGCAATTACATTAATATTATATTAACAAAAAAAAAAAATTAATTGTTTTCAATGTAAATTCAATAATATTATATTTATTTAATTTGATTTTTAAAAACATTCCCTAACCTCAGGGTTTAAAAAACTGCAGTCGAAACCAAAAACGGTCGAATAAAAAACGAAAATAGGTGTACAACTTTTTGCTTTTTGAGTTGATTTGACAGCGACTGTTTACATTTAATGAATCAGAAGTAAAAGCTACAGATTTTTTTGGCCAATGACAAATGAAAAGTGGAAGAAATTGTTGCTTTTCAACTTTGACTGCAGTTGTTTAAACGCTGCTAAAATCTATTTTTCAGCAATAATTTTTTGCTTGGAAGTGCATAAAAAAGTAGTTAAAAAAATGCTTTCAAATTACATATCGCACTTGGTCAACAATAGTGTATTAACTCAAAATTTTTATTCTTTCACTTTTTGGAAAAAAAAAATCGGACGATTCTTTGAATAGGCTGTGTGTGTTAACGGTATAACACTACTAGCATAAATAACACAACAGTCAATATGTTTATGAATGAAAGTGTTCATGCAGCTCATTAACACAAGTTTGTTCCTGAATTAAGGGGTTTGGTAAATGGTGTCCATAACAAACCAGGGTGATAAAATTGAGCTTAAAAATTTTTTATGTAAGTGATTTGTTTGGTTTTAAAAATCAACCAAATTGATCTATTCTATCACCTAGAGCCAACAAATATGCTTCCGGAATATGGAATTTAACACGATAGCGCATCATCTAAATAGAAAACAATTAGCTTTTCAATACTACGGTGAAGATATAAAGTTTAGAACTTTGAAATGGATTTAGACAAAGATGAATTTTTTGAATTGACATTAAATTTACTTTATTCGAAAGAAAATCTTCTGGCATTATAATTAAAATATGACTTTTGACATAGGACCGCAACGGCTGGATCGGACGAAGTCTAATCTGGAGGTCCAATTGTCGATGACTTTTTCAAATATTGGTAGCAGTATATCGGCAACTTCGCGGCAAATGTTGTCCTCCAAGTGGTCAATCGTTTAGGACTTATCGGCGTAGACTACACGCAAAGAAAAAACATGGTTGTGGGAAACATATTCTAAGAGCAACATATTATTATAAGATTCATGATTGGAGTCAACATATTACGATTATTATTGAATCATATTATGACCAAATATATTCGTAATATTACATCATAATATTTTTCCTTTAATCCTAAATTGTTTTTATTACATCCTATTAAAATTTAATGTAATTATATGATTATCATTTTAATCACAATGAGATAAGAAGAATTCATATTATTATCATGTTAATCACAATAAGTAAAGAAGTAATCGTATTGTTATCATGTTAATAACAATAAGTTATGAAGTTATCATATTAGTATCATGTTAATCATAATAAATTTAGAAGTAATCATATTATTATCATGTTAATCATAATAATATGTAGATTAAGTCTTAAACCGAAAAAAAATTTTAATATATGTATATTTATGCTTACCCAGTAAAAAAGTTTGTGTTTTTTAAAGCACTAAAGAGAAAAAGCGCATAATTGAGCACTCCAATAAGAGATCAATTATTTAATAGAATTTTCCTTATTTTTTTTTAATGTAACTACACTGCCTTTATATTTTAATTTCTTTAAACTTGGTTTTTTTTATTGTTTTTTGTTTAAATTGTTTAAGTACTGAAAAACAAATAATTCGACATATGAAAAACAAACGAAACAACTTATGCAAAATTATTTTACAAATGGCGATAACAAAATATTATTGGAGTAAAGATATTTTATTAATTAATTCATTTATTAATGATGTACTAATAATCCCAATTTTTGAATGAAAACACTGAAATTTATTGTTGTGGGAAAGCTAGTTTCTATGCGCATTTCGCTGGTTGCTTAGGCCAGCTCGTCAGGAAACTTTTTCCAAATACTTTAGAAAAGCTAAAAATATTATACAAGTAAGACCATAAAGTGAATAAGAATTTTAAAACACTCAGGTCTTAAATGTTACAATATCAAAGCTTCAACAAAGACACAACAATAAACCGTCAATTTTTCTTTCTTACATTCCCCTACAATTGGTTAGTTTTTTTCCAACACAAATTGTAGTTGTAAGAGGATAGAAAGAAAAAAACAAAATTAAAAAAACAAGTTGCTTAAATAAAGCAGCTTGCCATTTCAGTTTTTTATTTGCCGGGCACATGCAAATTTATTATCAAAAATTATTTTCGGGAATGAAATATTTTATTAATTAATTCATTTATTAATGATGTGCGAAATGCGCATAGAAACTAGCTTTCCCACAACAATAAATTTCAGTGTTTTCATTCAAAAATTGGGATTATTAGCACATCATTAATAAATGAATTAATTAATAAAATATTTCATTCCCGAAAATAATTTTTGATAATAAATTTGCATGTGCCCGGCAAATAAAAAACTGAAATGGCAAGCTGCTTTATTTAAGCAACTTGTTTTTTTAATTTTGTTTTTTTCTTTCTATCCTCTTACAACTACAATTTGTGTTGGAAAAAAACTAACCAATTGTAGGGGAATGTAAGAAAGAAAAATTGACGGTTTATTGTTGTGTCTTTGTTGAAGCTTTGATATTGTAACATTTAAGACCTGAGTGTTTTAAAATTCTTATTCACTTTATGGTCTTACTTGTATAATATTTTTAGCTTTTCTAAAGTATTTGGAAAAAGTTTCCTGACGAGCTGGCCTAAGCAACCAGCGAAATGCGCATAGGAACTAGCTTTCCCACAACAATAAATTTCAGTGTTTTCATTCAAAAATTGGGATTATTAGCACATCATTAATAAATGAATTAATTAATAAAATATTTCATTCCCGAAAATAATTTTTGATAGTAAAGATATTTTGTTTGAATCTTAAACATATTATGAGTACACGTATAGAAAGTTATCATGTTAAGGCTATTAAATATCATTAAATGGTTGTGAGGAATACAGTATGTTTTTAAAGTTATCATTATTTAGTTGTTATAAAAATGATTATTTTTCAGTGAACCATACTTAAATTCATGATTGCGATAAGCATTGACATATTTACATTAACTATAATATTGTTAATATTAAATAAAAATAACAATATTTTGTGCACGACAATAATATATTGTTACAATAAACATAGTGTAGTTGCCGTAATCATGCCCAACTATATTTTTTTATCAGCGTGTATCGACCACAGAAAATAGCACGATCTTGAAGGCCAATTCACGGGTCCGAAATGTGAAACTATGCGGTAACCAAACCTTTCCCTCAATAAATCAATTGTGGCACGAGCTGTGTGACATGTTGCGTCGTCTTATGGAAGCCAGCTCCTGCACATCATTTTTGTTCAATTGATGTACGAAAAGATTAGTAATCAGTAATCATTGTCGTTCAAACCAGCATCGTTTTTTTTTAAGAACGGACCAGTGATTCTACCAGCCAATAAAGCACACCAAACAATCAGTTTTTTATTGGATGTACGGTGTTATTGACTTGACAGCTGACAAAATGGCCGCCAGTTAAGCAAGTGATGCCAACTTAAAGTTGTATACCTCTATAAAAACACCCTGCATAAGATATGGCGCAGCCAAGTGTAGCACTCTTACACTCTTATTTAGATTTTGTTTAGCCATTTTTGCTCTTAATGGTGTCTGTATACTGTATACTGCATACATCTTAACACCATATATATATAGTCGCTCGAAATTTATTTCGTTTTCCATCTAAGTACAATTACTATTTTAAAAAACATTTGTTATGAATAATTTATATTTTATATTAAGCATTAATTTAAAATGTAATACATTTTGATTTAAACAATTTTTGTGTAGTAAACATCAAAAATAAATTCAAAATTGTTTGCTAAACTACATGCATATTGTTTAGACAGTACTTTTTGTTCATATTTCATTTTAAATTTCAAGCAGATAATAACTTTTTAGACACATACGTATCTGCATATTTTCAACAAAACCATTAAAGAATTGACATACAGAAAATACTCTTATCAAATGCAGTCAATTTTATTATGATTATAGTATTATTTTGAACAACTTTGTTAATTAAAATTTTTGTAAAAAAAAACAACTTGCATAACAGCCACTAATTAGTTTCATTTGAAAATCTAATATTAAAAAATTTATTTAAATGACAAACATTTTAGTTATATTGCTATCTTTTGCTTACATTTAGTGGCAATTTGAATATAAAGTTTGAAAAATTTATTTTAAATGAAATCGTTTTCAACCATTTAAATATTCAATATATTTAATACAATTATCCACAAACATTAAAAGCCCTTTAAACCGATTGTGTAAAAAAAAATCATGGCCAAACAAAGTGCAGTGGGGCTTATTGCAATTTTTGCCTAGCGGCCTTAAGTGCAACGTTGCCTACAAACATCAGACACTTGTAAAAATCAACATAAAAGGCACAACTCTAAAAAAATAGCATTCACAAGGTAAAAACTGTTTTTTACCAGCCAACAAACATGTATATTTATATATAAAACACTATTTCCATATTTTAAATTTGGCAAACAAACAGTGTGACCAGATCTTAAAAATTCTTACAGCTAAATCTTGCATGAGACAGGGCCAAAAAATGCTAAAAATGATTTTAAAAATGCTAAAATATTTTTTAAATTTTTGTTAAAAATATTTTACCAGTATGAAATTTTATTCGAAACTAAATACATCTTAATGACTTACTTTTTAACGTTATGGAAATAAATGGTTAGATTTAAACAAGATGGTAGATGTTGATTAAGCATCTGATACATATTACAGGTAGTAAAGATTAAATTTAAGGGGCCCGCCAACCCCTGATACATGCAAAATTTAAACGATTTTATTTCTATGCTATACAAAATTTTTTTTAGATAATTTGATTTCTTATAGTTAAAAGTTATAGAGAAGTTTATGTTTTAAAATTATTATTTTTTCAGCTGTAGAATTTTTATCTAAATACAAGGTGAAATTTCTTTGTACTTTTATATCGTAATTTTAAAGGGCAAACAATCTTTACAACCAACATGATGAGGAGATTTCTATTTTCAGGTAAAATTTATTATAATTTATAAATAAAATTTAAGTAAAATCATCCAAATCGTCGAAATATTTTAAATAATGCTATGAAAAGCTAAAAACATTTTCTAAAAATGCTAAATAAAATGCCAAGTGCTAAATGAAAATTTTGCAGCTAAAAAAATATTTTTAATGCTAAATTAAGCTGTAAAAATGTTGTATAAGTAGTGAATTTAAGTTTCGTTGTGTTAATAGTGAAGAAGTATTATCATGCTTCATGGCGATAAAGTCTAATTCCATTGGCTATGACAATATAGATCCCCGTTTCATAAAAATCCTACTACCAAGGCTATTACCATTTATTTCACATATTTTCAACACTATTTTTACAACTTGCGTCTGTCTACCCCAGCAACTGGAAGCAGGCTAAAATAATTCCAGTTCCTAAATCTAACTCTTAATTCAGGCCAATAGCGATACTCCCATATATTTCTAAAGTAATGGAAAAACTGATGTACCTACAGATTAATGAGCATATACAAAGTTTCAGTCTATTAACACCCCTTCAATCTGGATTCCGATCGAAGCATAGTTGTGTTACTGCTTTAATTAACCTGTGTGAAGATATTCGTATGGACATTGATGTGGGAAAGTTAAATATTCTTGTACTACTGGATCACTCAAAAGCTTTCGACACTGTTGACCACTCCATGTTGAGTATTAAACTACAAAAATTGTTTCGATTTTCCTCAACATCAAACAGATTACTCAAATCGTATTTATCAAATAGACGCCAATCGGTATTCTTAAATAATGGATATTCATCTTCCATCCCAGTTCCTAAAGGAGTTCCACAAGGATCAATTTTGGGGCCACTATTGTTCTCAATGTATATAAATGACTTACCACAATGTCTAAAATATACAAAGGTCCACATGTATGCAGATGATGTGCAAATATCCATTGATAGTACGGTACAGCTTATTGAAGAAAATGTGGACAAATTGAATACTGATTTGAACAACGTCTACAACTGGGCCACTACCAACAAACTTTTAATTAATCCTCATAAGTCAAAATGCCTTATTATACACAAAAAAACAACTAGGGTAAACTTGAACTTTAATATCTTGCTAAATAACCAGAAAGTTGAATGTGTATCATCTGCTAAAAATCTTGGTGTCATTTTCAACAACAACTTGGATTGGTCAAGCCACATCAGAAAAGCCGCTGCAAATACATACCTAAGGTTACGAGAATTATGGCCTACACAATTTCTTACACCTCTTGATATTCGAATTTTGATAGCAAAAACATACTTAATACCTCAATTATTTTATGGTAGTGAAATTTTCACTAGCTGTGACTCTGCAAGTAATAACATACTACGCAAAACATATAACAACATTATAAGATACGTATACGGTTTACGCAAATATGATCACATATCGTCGTTTTCAAATAAACTTTACAAAATATCTTTTAAAAATTTTATGGATATGAAAATACTTGTCATGATGCACAAAATCATATATACAAAGGAACCATCTTATTTATATAATCGCATAGTATTTGCAAGATCCAATAGAGGCAACAAACTTATTCCATGTAGTCATCGTAGCCTTGTCTCTGAGTACCATTTTTTCGTATTTTCTATCCGTCTTTGGAACTCACTTCCTAATTCTCTCCAAGCAAACAACAACGCTAGAGATTTTAAAAAAGGTTTACTTACATATTTTACTTAAAAACCATTAATTTTAATTATTCCCAATAATATCTATGTTTGTATGTCTATTATAGTATAATAATTAGTAAACATTGTATTGTTATTTATAATTTTTAATTATTGTATAATTTGTCATTCACTAATGTATTATCTACACAATCTACTTTTTATAACAAACTTAATTCGCATACTTTAATTATAAGATTTAAATCTTGTTGTATGCGATATACAAATAAATAAATAAATAAATAAATAAATGGCCACACTGCAAACAAGCCCAAAAATAACACAGTGATACAAACGTGAAGGAAAATAATAGGCATGGATTTTAATTAAGCAATTCTGATTTATCGGACTTCTAAGATTACGAAACTATACCGATCAGTTTGTTTTTAAAAGATTTTTAATTTATTTTTTGTTAACTAATTTAAACCCTCAGCAGTGATTCTAACTTACTCTTTAAAGCATAGTTTTTACGCACGCAAATGCATGTTTGAAAAACTCAAAACATTCACACTATTTCACGTACACCATTAAATTTTTCGTACTAGAAACTCAACTTGGAAGAGAATTTAGTATGTAGTGATTTGTTAGCACTTGCAGCATGTTAATGTCAGAAATACAAACAGATTGATTAAATAGACTTCTTAATTGTGGAAACAATGACGATAGCTTTAACTTACTTTAAGTATAGTAATAACTAATACGATGTTTTTTTTTTTGCAGTTTTTCAAAAATTAGACAATTGATTGTATTTTAAAACACCGATCTCATTAAAGCAATATTCGGTTGATATACCCTTCACCGTGATGCGATAATAATATTTAGATATAAATAGATATATTATTTCATGCCTTCCTCAATCTCCAATCATACCCACATTTTATCGGATAATGTGTATTAATAACCAAGACGTTTATAAAGAGTGATCCAACCATAATGCACGATGTTAATTTTGAGTCACACCTTAACGTCCACTCTTTAGCCCAACTTAATTCAACATTTCTTTGTTTCAGTGTACACAATTGATAGGTACCCAATTGAGCAGCGCGTAATGATTGTTGAAGCCTTTTACGAAAATGGGCATTCAAATCAAAATGCATTTCGTGCACTTCGTGATTTTTTTGGTCAGCATAATTGTCTTAATATGTCCACAATCGGGAGAAATTGTGCGCAAATGCGCCAAGATCATCTGATTTTACACTGTTGGACTTCTTTCTTTGGGGATATTTAACAGAAAAAGTGTACGCCAATAAGCCAAGAACAATTCAAAAGCTAAAGAATGAAATAATTCCGCACATTACCGACCTGTAGCCCGTTTCTGTATTTCTCGCATCGTAAAATTTCCCGCATGAAACAAGTGAATTATGACAAAAACAGTGCAATATGAAACAAAAAATGGTTTTTCTCACATAAGTATTTCTGTACTTTTACTTTGCGAGAATTATCTGTCATTTAAATAATTTTCCAGCAATTATTGGAAGGATGTGAGAACAAGTGTTTCTGTAACAATATTTTGCAAAAAGTTTCTCACAAGAACTGTCAAAATAAGTCATATTTGAAATTGATGCGAGAAAAAAAAATTTAAAAAAATGGAGCCCAAATTATGTATGTATGTACACAAGAATGTGTATTATTTTATTTTATTTTAAAAGAAAGAACTTAAATGATGAAAATAAGTATATAAAACACAATTGTTATATTTTGTTATTAAAATTTGTTTAGCCTTTCATTGTGTTTGTTTTATGCACGGCTGCCAGATAAATTTGTGAAAAAAACGTCAATATCCTCAGAAAAAATAAAAAAATCGTCTATTTTTTTCGGACAATTTAAAATTAATTTTGACGAATTTTGCTCGATTTTGATCATATAATCACAAATTTTTATCATATAAACACATAATCAAAAAAAAAAAAAAAAAACATTAAGTTCATGGGTAAAATACATATTTTATACATACGTAAGCTTGAGGTCTATTTAAATAAAATTATTTATTTAGATATTTTTAATTAGTAATTAGTATTGTGGTTATTTTGTTGAACTATTCATGGTTTTTAATCCAAATTTTTACTATTTTTAATCAGGCTTAAGTTCATTAAATTTAATTTTCATTAAATTATTTTTATGAAGAAAGGAATTTTTACAACATGGAGAATTAATTAAAATTGTTATTGATAATTTTCATTCATGACTGACCTGGGATTCGAAGCCAGGCTGGCTGGCGTGTGATCCGAACCCAGGCGGCTGGTTACCCTGACATGTTTCGACCTCAACCACTAGGTCTCCTCAGAGGGATTTGCCGTCTTACACTCGCAGCCATCGATGTCTGCTGACGTCAGTAGTCAAACATCAAGCGAGTGTAAGACGGCAAATCCCTCTGAGGAGACCTAGTGGTTGAGGTCGAAACATGTCAGGGTAACCAGCCGCCTGGGTTCGAATCACACGCCAGCCAGCCTGGCTTCGAATCCCAGGTCAGTCAAGAATGAAAATTATCAATAACAATTTTAATTAATTCTCCATGTTGTAAAAATTCCTTTCTTCATAAAAATAATTTCATGAAAATTAAATTTAATGAACTTAAGCCTAATTAAAAATAGTAAAAATTTGGATTTAAAACCATGAATAGTTCAACAAAATAACCACAATACTAATTATTGTTAAAGCTAAGGCACAAGCTCTATGTGTTCATTTGTCCTTCAAGTTGTGCTGAAAAATGTCAACAAGAAAAAAGAAAGACAAAAACATGATAAACAAAAAATGTACTTTGGACTTCAAGAAGAATTCTTGACAAAAGTACGAAAAAACAGAAGTAAGGAAAACATGTGAGATCAATTAAAAATGGATAATCATTCAAAAAGCAAATTTCGATCTACCAAAGGTTAAAATACAATTTGGTTTAAGGATTGATGTTTGACTACTGACGTCAGCAGTCATCGATGGCTGCGAGTGTAAGACGGCAAATCCCTCTGAGGAGACCTAGTGGTTGAGGTCGAAACATGTCAGGGTAACCAGCCGCCTGGGTTCGAATCACACGCCAGCCAGCCTGGCTTCGAATCCCAGGTCAGTCAAGAATGAAAATTATCAATAACAATTTTAATTAATTCTCCATGTTGTAAAAATTCCTTTCTTCATAAAAATACTTTAATGAAAATTAAATTTAATGAACTTAAGCCTAATTAAAAATAGTAAAAATTTGGATTAAAAACCATGAATAGTTCAACAAAATAACCACAATACTAATTATTGTTAAAGCTAAGGCACAAGCTCTATGTGTTCATTTGTCCTTCAAGTTGTGCTGAAAAATGTCAACAAGAAAAAAGAAAGACAAAAACATGATAAACAAAAAATGTACTTTGGACTTCAAGAAGAATTCTTGACAAAAGTACGAAAAAACAGAAGTAAGGAAAACATGTGAGATCAATTAAAAATGGATAATCATTCAAAAAGCAAATTTCGATCTACCAAAGGTTAAAATACAATTTGGCTTAAGGATTGATGTTTGACTACTGACGTCAGCAGTCATCGATGGCTGCGAGTGTAAGACGGCAAATCCCTCTGAGGAGACCTAGTGGTTGAGGTCGAAACATGTCAGGGTAACCAGCCGCCTGGGTTCGGATCACACGCCAGCCAGCCTGGCTTCGAATCCCAGGTCAGTCATGAATGAAAATTATCAATAACAATTTTAATTAATTCTCCATGTTGTAAAAATTCCTTTCTTCATAAAAATAATTTAATGAAAATTAAATTTAATGAACTTAAGCCTAATTAAAAATAGTAAAAATTTGGATTAAAAACCATGAATAGTTCAACAAAATAACCACAATACTAATTATTGTTAAAGCTAAGGCACAAGCTCTATGTGTTCATTTGTCCTTCAAGTTGTGCTGAAAAATGTCAACAAGAAAAAAGAAAGACAAAATCATGATAAACAAAAAATGTACTTTGGACTTCAAGAAGAATTCTTGACAAAAGTACGAAAAAGCAGAAGTAAGGAAAACATGTGAGATCAATTAAAAATGGATAATCATTCAAAAAGCAAATTTCGATCTACCAAAGGTTAAAATACAATTTGGTTTAAGGATTGATGTTTGACTACTGACGTCAGCAGTCATCGATGGCTGCGAGTGTAAGACGGCAAATCCCTCTGAGGAGACCTAGTGGTTGAGGTCGAAACATGTCAGGGTAACCAGCCGCCTGGGTTCGAATCACACGCCAGCCAGCCTGGCTTCGAATCCCAGGTCAGTCAAGAATGAAAATTATCAATAACAATTTTAATTAATTCTCCATGTTGTAAAAATTCCTTTCTTCATAAAAATAATTTAATGAAAATTAAATTTAATGAACTTAAGCCTAATTAAAAATAGTAAAAATATTTTTAATTAAGCTTAAGTTCATTGAATTTAATTTTCATTTTTTGAAGGTTAAACTTCATTTACTGGGTTTTACTGATATTAGTATAAAATGGATATACTCATACCTAAGCAACATAACACAATCCATTAACTTTAATAACGCGATTTCTAGAAGCATAGATGTTCCGTCTGGTGTGCCTCAGGGAAGCCACCTTGGGCCACTTCTTTTTACATTATTTATTAATGACCTACCTGAGGTGATTTATTCATCCAATATTCTGATGTATGCGGACGACGTCAAAGTTTTTCTGAGCTACCGTCAAATATCTGAGCAACAACTTCTTCAAAATGACTTAAATTCTTTTTACACGTGGTGCAATGTAAATCTTATGCAACTTAATCTAAAAAAATGTAAATACATGCGTTTTGTTAGAAAGAGTCCAATACCTGCATTCTACTTTTTTGAAAGTCATCAGTTGGAGTCGGTGGATAGCTTCGTAGATCTTGGAATTCTGCTTGACTCGAAACTAAATTTCATTGCACATATAACAATGACAGCTAATAAAGGCAGAGGTATGATCGGTTTTGTAAAACGATGGGCTAAAGAGTTCAAGGATCCATATGTTACGAAAAGTCTGTATACTTCCCTGGTAAGACCTGTATTGGAGTATGGATCCGTAATATGGGACCCTATTTATAAAAAACATTCCGACCAAATTGAATCAGTCCAAAAACAGTTTCTGACTTTTTGTCTACGTGGGTTGAACTTTAAACAATGGAATCTGCCGCCTTATCCTGCTAGACTAGCCCTCATCAAGCTGCCAACTCTAAAGAGCCGTAGAACTGTGCTTAACATCTCGTTTATTTTCAACATAATTATTGGCGACGTTTGCTCTGAATACTTAATCAACAATATAACATTTAATGTTCCTCAACGCCCATCGCGTCACTTGGTTCCGTTATCAATTCAATTTTTTAGAGCTAATTATGCTAATAATGACCCCTTAAGAAGGATGTGTAACGAGTTCAACAAGTTTTATAAATTTATTGACTATTCTTATAGCTCCACTGATATTAAAACTAGTATATTAATCTATTTAAATCCATAATTTTTGTTACTTTTTAAAATTTATTTTTATTTAATTAAGAAGTCTGTAAGGATTATAATTCCATAGACAAATAAATAAAAAAAAATAAATAAATTATTTTTATGAAGACAAGAATTTTTACAACATGAAATTAATTAAAATGATTTTATTGATAATTTTTCATTCTTGAATGCGCTAAGATTTGAACCCAGGCGTTCACGGACAGGTTGCCCAGACTAGTTTCGATTGTAACCACACAATCTCGTCAGTGGGGTTTGCCGTTTTCCTCACTCGGCTATTGAGGCCGGGCGACGTCAAGACTAGAAAAAAATCAGCAAATTTTCACTTTGCCAATTTTGGAACAAAAAAAATCGTCAAAATGTCGATAAATCTTTAAGTCTGGCAGCCTTATTTTTATTATATATATTTCTTTCGTTGACGTTTCGCTTGCATTTGTCACTTAATTACTGGAAGTATTCCAGTTAAAACAGAATCTGTGTTGTCTGTTCTTGCATTTAAATACAGAAACACTTTTTTCTCACAAATCGAGAAACGATGAAATTTTTTGTTTCACACTTAATATGAGAAAATTTGCAATGCGAAAAATACAGAAACGAGCTACTGAACTATGAACCCAATTATAATTGGAGAAAAAATATGGTTGGGCATGGTTATGGCAACTAAACGATGTTTACTGTAACAATATATTGTTATCCTACACAAAATATTGTTATTTTTATTTAATATCAACAATATTATAGTTACTGTAAACATGTCAATGTTTATCGGAATTATAAATTTAAGTATGGCTCACTGAAAAATAATCATTATTATAACAACTAAATAATGATCACTTTGAAAACATACTGTGTTCCTCACAACTATTTAATGATATTTAATAGCCTTAACATGATAACTTTCTATACGTGTACCAGGCGCGGATCCAGCTTGAGCCTTAGGGGGGGGGAAATTTTTTATGGTACAAAACAAGTAAAAAATTTGTTTTTAAAAGTTTATTTAAAACGATATGTTTATATTATATTAAAAAAAACTCAACAATAAGGTAAAATAGAATATAAGATCAGTTCAATATAAATTAAAATAAATTAATCTTTTTAAATAACGTTTTGGCTAAAAAATAATTTTATTCATTTTTAATGTTTTTTTTTATTTGAAACAATTTATTTGACTACATCATACTAAATTGTTTGACCAATTTTTCGACCAAAAAAAAAAACATATGCAATTGTTAACAAAATTTTGGAAGAAGGAATATGCTTCACTAATTTTAAAATTAAGTTATGAATTTTAGTCGAACTGTTTGGGTTTTAATCTAAAGATACATGTATAATTATTCTGGTTTAAGTTGATTACAGCTAATTTTTTTATTTAAATTATTTTTATTTAGAAAGGAATTTTAAAGCTTATAACAATGGAAAGACAAAAATAATTTTGGCTGCACATACATACGTACATATGTACCTTCAGCCGTAAATGTGCTAATGCCACAATTTTTGAAAATTAAGTTTTGGATGCAGTTCAGTAGAGTTAACAAAAATACATCGTTTGCAGAAAAAATACAAATATTTTTTTCTAGTTCTTGTTTTGAAACGATATGTATATCCAAATGCTAAAGATGTAATTCCAAAAATGCTAAAGAAAAGGCGCTAGGGCCCATTGAAATGTGAAAATTTAAAAAAAAATTTGTAAATATTTGTTAATAGTCAACATTGAAATAAATAAAATAATATTGGGAATTATTTCTTCTTCATAAGCAACTTTATCATATTCAAAATTTTTTTATTTTTCGAATTTATTCTATGAGTTAAATTTCAGTTACGTATTTTATAAAGCTTTTTGTAATAGCTCTATTCCTTAAATTTTTTTAGGAATGACTTTATACACTACCAGACATTGTATAAAGTTGTATTGTATTTTCTTGTTACATTTTACCTTAGCTTTCCGTTGGATAGCAATGAAGTATATTTATGGTGTCTAATAATTGTAAATTTTTCTGTTCATAAATATACTTCATTGCTATCCAACGGAAAGCTAAGGTAAAATGTAACAAGAAAATACAATATAATAGTCTGGTAGTGTATAAAGTCATTCCTAAAAAAATTTAAGCAATAGAGCTATTACAAAAAGCTTTATAAAATACGTAACTGAAATTTAACTCATAGAATAAATTCGAAAAATAAAAAAATTTTAAATAAAATAATTTTATAGTATATTTTATTTTTTGCAAATTGACATACTAAAATGTACATTAACTGCCGTATTCATAAAAAACTAAATTGGATATGAAATCTATTTTAATGAAAATTTGTATGGAAATTTAGTTTTAAAATACATTTGAAATCTATTTTATTTTTTATGAATACGGCAGTAAAAGTATAAAATATATAATAGAAAAGGTGATAAGTCACAAAAAGCTATGTAAAACATAAATGTATTATTTTTAGTTGGTTTGCAAGCCAATAAGGAGACATCAATGAAGCAAAACTGGATTTACAGACTTCAAATATATTCAGAACTAAAGACCTTAGAAAATTTTTTCTCTCTCCTATAAAATTTATACATTGGACTACATCCTTTTCGACTAAAGGTACATATGTACATTATATTAAAAAAAAATTACGGACTCACCATTGTTTCACTCATTTCTATGTATTTTTGTATATCAAGGAACTTTTCTTATTAATGCACTTGAAATTTGACAGTTATATAATTCTTCTTTGGTGAACTGTTACCAGACCAATACATATATTCATATGTATATATGTGAAGGTAGAATGGCAATGCATATAAAATTCCAATTCAAATCCTACTATTAGGAAAATATGATACGAAAAACGGTTATATTCAAATGTATATAATAAATAATTATCATAACACAAATAAAAATATTGCTTATTAATAATTCAACCGCTCGCATATTCAACCAAAACGTTTATTTTTCGGAAATAGATGGCACTTACTGGGATTGAATGTAGAATAATATGTATTTAAATACAGTTAACTAGATGTTTCATTGGAAATATATAATAAATAAATATTTGGATACTTATTGAAAATTTGATTAGAGATTCTATAAAAAACAAAAAAAAACTTGATGGGTTTTCCAAAAATTTTGTACATTCGGAAATTCGTGTATTATCGAAATAAGCAAAACATATTTTTATACACGCCTGACGTGTACTCATAATATGCTTAAGATTCAAACAAAATATATTTACTCTAATAATATTTTGTAATCGCCATTTGTAAAAAAATTTTGCATCAGTTGTGTCGTTTGTTTTACATATGCCTATCGAATTATTTGTTATTTATTTATATATTTTACAAAATAGCAGGAAAAGCCTGCTAAATTCAAGCCATCAGTTTCTCGAATCAAAACATTTTATTTGTATGTACATGCAGAAATCTTTTCTTAAATTGAATAAAGTTTAAATGTTAATGCCTGAAATTTTCAGTCAAGAGTTTCTCATAATACACCTTAGTAAATTGCTTTAAGAAAATATTTCTAGAAAAACTTAAGGAACGTTGTTGCAGTTTTTTCTTTTGCCAGAGCGAGGAATTTATAGATAATGTTTTGGTCAAGCTAATAGGGCCTAAATTTCTTCAATATAAATAAAATTAAATTTTCAATTAGTATTTTTGTTCCCGATGTTTCGTCGATTGTTTGTCGACTTTTTTAAGGAATTGTCTATTTAAAAGTTATAAAAATAAAATAAGTACAATAATGTTACACATAAACAATTTGGACTAACAATATGGAATGTAATTACATTAAAAACTTTTTCGTGTACGATATTTAAACACATATTCATTTTAAATATATCACAGCTTAACTTATGGCAACAAAATAACTTGTATTTAGGTTGCTCGTGTCTCCTTTCAAATTCATTGTTTACTTAATTGGTTGTTGTATTCTAAGGCTCTCAATTGTGGTAATTTTCTTTTTTTTTCTTTGTTTTCTATATCTAGAATTCTAACATAATCGAACCTAACATAGATTATTTATCTTTTTGTTTTTATTATTATTATTTTATATTAATTTAATTATTATTACAAATAAATAAAAAAATTTAATTTGTCAACATCTCTATAGAAAAAGTGATTTTATTCTTGGGATTAACATATTGTGGGTATTAAGGGCTCTGGAGACTTTCAAATAAACCCGTCAATCAGTGCATATGTGTTAGTGTCGTTTATTCGAGGCTTTTTCGGAGACTTACAAATAAACACGGCAATCAACAATTGTATTTTGTAAAAAACCAAAATATTTATATTTTTCATGACAACAAACACAAAGAAAATAATTTTTTTTTGTCAATCACAACAGGAGACTATCAAATAATCAGACATCAAATAAAAAAAAAAAAAAAAAAAAAAAAAAAAAAAAAAAATAAATAATTTTTGATAATAAATTTGCATGTGCCCGGCAAATAAAAAACTGAAATGGCAAGCTGCTTTATTTAAGCATCTTGTTTTTTTTTTTTTTTAATTTTGTTTTTTTCTTTCTGTCCTCTTACAACTGCAATTTGTGTTGGAAAAAACCCAGCCAATTGTAGGGGAATGTAAGAAAGAAAAAATTGACTGTTTATTGTTGTGACTTTGTTGAAGCTTTGATATTGTTACATTTAAGACCAGAGTGTTTTAAAATTCTTATTCACTTTATGGTCTTACTTGTATAATATTTTTAGCTTTTCTAAAGTATTTGGAAAAAGTTTCCTGACGAGCTGGCCTAAGCAACCAGCGAAATGCGCATAGGAACTAGCTTTCCCACAACAATAAATTTCAGTGTTTTCATTTAAAAAAATTGGGATTATTAGCACATCATTAATATATGAATTAATTAATAAAATATTTCATTCCCAAAAATAATTTTTGATAATAAATTTGCATGTGCCCGGCAAATAAAAAACTGAAATGGCAAGCTGCTTTATTTAAGCATCTTGTTTTTTTAATTTTGTTTTTTTCTTTCTGTCCTCTTACAACTGCAATTTGTGTTGGAAAAAACCCAGCCAATTGTAGGGGAATGTAAGAAAGAAAAAATTGACTGTTTATTGTTGTGACTTTGTTGAAGCTTTGATATTGTTACATTTAAGACCAGAGTGTTTTAAAATTCTTATTCACTTTATGGTCTTACTTGTATAATATTTTTAGCTTTTCTAAAGTATTTGGAAAAAGTTTCCTGACGAGCTGGCCTAAGCAACCAGCGAAATGCGCATAGGAACTAGCTTTCCCACAACAATAAATTTCAGTGTTTTCATTTAAAAAAATTGGGATTATTAGCACATCATTAATATATGAATTAATTAATAAAAAAATCAAAACTTTTTGATTTTCATCAAGCATTGCCGACAACGCGTATGTGTATCCGAAAAAGAACGACTGCACGCACACAACTATGTGATTGATGTATTTATTTGATAGTCTCCCGGGCGTTTTACAGTATCGAGGGTATGCAATGCTTATTAGGTATGTTATATACCGTCGGAAAGGTAAATTTGTCTAGTTTCTCAGCATAAGTTTTATTTTTAAGATTTTAGAAACACTTACACATAAAAAGGAAAAAATTGAAAATAGTACATATGCTAAAAATTTAAAAACCCTCGTCTCGAGTTAGAAATTATTTTTTTTTATACTCGCATCCCACTAAGCGACCAAAACTACCTAAAAGGAAAATACATAAGCTTTCTTTTGAGCAAAAAAAAAAAAAAACCGTTTTCAATAAAAATAAAAAATAAGTTTTAAATTTAAAAAAAAAAAATTTAAAAAATACAAAAAAAATTTTTTCCAAAGCTTGAAGAAATAGCTATCTAATTTGTTTGTAAGTTACATGGATGAGAAAGAACACCGGTTTGGCCAAAATATTAAATTTTGACCCCCTCTAACTCAGAAACTTTTTGACCGATCTTGTTGAAAATTTGTGTCTAAACTACTATCCAATAAGACTAACCTTGGTGCAAATTTCATCCAAATCGGAAGACATCGATTTCAAAAGTTGGGTCACTTGTCATGAAATCCCCCATATGCATATCGAATTATTTGTTATTCAGTACTAAAACAATTTAAACAAAAAACATTAAAAAAAAAACCAAGTTTAAAGAAATTAAAAAATAAAGAAATTGTATGTACATGAAAAAAACTGTTAAGTGTCACAAAATAAGATATCAATGGTAAAAAAATTTTAATATTGTTTGAAAATGGTGCAAAAATATTAACCATTGTTTTGTGTTATTTTAGAGAAAAAGAATGAAAATTCTATAAATCTAGATGACCCGTGCGAATATTTCGTACCGTTAGTTGTAATTTTTGTAACATAAAATGAAAATAATTAATAAAAATTTTAGTAACTTCAATACATTTTATTAAAAGTATAAAAATATTAGAAATCATAATATATATCATACATATTAACATACATACATACATGTGTTTAAATGCTTTTATAATACTTCTTTGAATACAATGTTAGAGGTAATGACATGATCATCGTTAACTTTTTGCCCGTACGAATCCTTAATACAAACAAAAATATCTTTAAACGTACGCAATTATATATAACTGACTTAGTAATAAACGGCATTATAGTAAATAGCGGTATTGCCAGAATGGATTTTAATACAAACTATATTATGTAGAACTGCATTACTATTAAGCGACCCTGTATTACCACACTTGAACAAAAACATATAATCATAATGACAACAGTATTACCATGCAGTTCTATTAGAACTGCATTACTATTAAAGTTGCATGTACACGACATGTTTTTTACATCTGACTTGTCAAATTTCCCACTGCAAAACACATACATGTCGTGTGTTACCTTTAAAACATTGCATCTGTACAAGTCAGACGCAAAGTCATCTGACAAAATTTCAATTAGAGCGTGCTCTATTTTCTTCTGACAAACCATCTGACATCAGCTGTGTCAGAAATCTATGCCGGGAAGAAAACCGCAGCGGCGGTGCATTGTTGACGGAATAATTAGCCGGCTTAAGTTAATACTTTACAATACCGATATATGTATGATCATTTCACCATTGAATAGAAATTATGTACATATATAAATAAAAACGTATCATTATAATATCCTAAATTGGTATATTGGCATTTAAAGAAAAAAAAAATGTTTAGATGTCTGAACTTTTTTACGGCGCAAATAAAAATTTTTGTGGCGGTAGCACGCTATTTTGAAACCAAGAACTACTTTGGTTTACTCCATAACTACAGAGAAAAAACATAGACAATGTCAGAAGCAAATTACATGTACGTGTGTGACCAAATATTATAAAGCTTATGTAAAACAGCAATTTTGACAGACATTCACAATTACATGTGACTTGACAAGTCAGATGTAAAAAACATGTCGTCTACGGGCACCTTAAGCGAACCTGTATTACCACACTTGAACAAAAACATATAATCATAATGACAACAGTATTATCATGCAGTTCTATATAAAATATAATTTTTATCAATGAAAATATTTATTTTTCAATTTCTAATTATTTTTCGTCATTAGTGTTAGAAATAAGCTTTAAAATGAGATATCATTCATTAAATTTGATGCGGTGGTATGGGAGATATTTGCAACCGACAAAAAAAAGTGCTTTAGAAATAATATATATGATAATTTATAAATAATTGCGACCAACGAGAAAAATAGGTTAAAAATAATTTGTTTAAAGTTTCATCATATTGTGATGTGAAATATCTATAACAGTTTTACGTTAAGGTTACGTTAATCATAAATATATATTAAAAATATTTTTCGGTATGATAATAATATGATTGCTTCCTAACTTATTATTATTAACATGATACTAATATGATTACATTAAATTATAATATGATGTAATAAAAACAAATTAGGATTAAGGGAAAAATATTATGATGTAATATTACGATTATATTTGGTCATAATATGATTTAGTAATAATCGTAATATGTTGACTACAATCATGAAACTTATCATAATATGTTGGTCTTGGAATATGTTTACCACAACCATGTTTTTTCTTTGCGTGCAAGAAAAATGTCCATCTTGTGTTCTCCCATTCGTGTCTTCAGTATACGTTTTGGTGTTCCTGTATAAATTAGATCGCATCTCTGTGTGCCATTTTAGTTATGTACATTGCAATTCGAATACCATGTTACTTTTCCTTAACAATAAATTTCAGTGTTTTTATTAAGAATAAAATTGGGAGTTTAGAACGTTATAGATAAATCTCCTTAATAATAAATTTTGTATTCCCGAAAATAACTTTTGTTACTTTGTTGTTGTTTATTAATTGGCGGCTTGACTCTAGAAAAATCGTGCTTAATGTCAAATTGGGTTTGTATGCAAAACAGATATATTTTTTTGTTTTTATTGACGGCAGTATGTTATTGTTATCGGTTAATCCAGGTTAGTATTTTACACTGTAAAATTTTTTCTCTTCTTTTCCTGTGCTTGTAGATTTGTTGTGGTTATTTTTGCCTTTGTCCAATTGTTTAACTGTATTGTATATTAATGTAGATGCGATAGTGAGTCTGGTGGGGAAGCTGTTGTTTTTTTTTTTTAATTTTTGTTATAATGTGTTTGTTTTTAGTGTTAAATTGTGTATCACTTATGGTGAATTCTCTAAAAATTAAGTTTTTTGCTGCATTGACAATTTTATTTTTGGGTTGTGCAGCGTGGTAATTCATTTATCTTCCAGGAGATGTTTCTTTCGTGTACGAATCAAACAGAATCATATTATTTTTGCATATAATTTTTGAATCTAAGTACGCAATTTCTCCATTTTTCTCAATCTCAGTCGTAAAATGTATTTTAGGGTATTGTTTGTTTAAAGTTGACAGAATTGTGTTCTTGTACTCTATGCGAGTTATTGCCAAAATGTCGTCTACATCATTCGCGATATATTTAATATAAATATTCATATTTCCTTGTTCTGTAATTGCATCGTTAAGTATACTAAGAAATACTTAAATTCAAGTAAATAAATTTAAAATCTTCTTATAAAAGTAAGCAATACTAACTGAATTCAAATACATGCATGGTCTTTGAAATTAAGTTACTACACTCAAAAGAAAAATCAGTCGAGCCCTACTTAAATCTATCCGAAGCAGTTAGTACGGATTTTCATCAATCAAGTGCAGAAAGATTGATTTTAGTACGAATTATTCAAGTGCGAAATACTTATGTGCTATTTTTATAGCACAAGTGACTGAACGTGTAGTATAATTTATATGAAAAACACACAAAATACTAAGTGCTTTACTACACCTGCAATCCATTGTGTTGTGAAAGCAGTACATTAATTTACATTTAACTAAATATAAACTAAATGGGAACTCTTGCATTTTATTTTACTTTTTTAACATGAAAGCATAAAAACGTGAAGCATTAGTTATTTATAGAACACTTAAAATTAATTAAGAAACTTTTGATTGATTTGCTTGATATCGATTCAAATAAAAATTATTTAAATTAAACCAAGTTCTCTTAAGTATTTTCTGAAAAAAATTTAAAAACTCCTTTGATAATATTTAATTAAAAATCAAGAAATCCAGACTAATAATAAATAAATGCAGCTTGAACGCAGAAATATCTTTTTTTTCCTATGCTAATCACGCGAAGTTCTGCGCTTGTCTACAGGAGACCAGAGTCTCTGTCGGGAATCGAACCCGCAACCCTGGCGCTGGTAGACTAGCTCACTACCAACTAGCCTACCCGGGCATCTCATACCAAGAACGTAAAATTTTTGATGAGAAAATGTTTCTTTATTTAAGAATATTTTACTAAATAAAGTTGAAATCAAGAAATTATTTTTGCATTTTCTTGTTTTGGGAAACGAAATTGATTACTTTGGAAAATAAACTGCGTTCCCTCCACGTATATACCGTAACATATTTTTTCAGAAAAGAAATCGCTATTATATAGGAAAAGTTGTTACTTATGGTAAAAAGATGTAATTATGCTAAAACGTGGCTTGGTGAAAGTTTCGAGGTACTGCGGGATGCAAGCAGTCGTTAAATGTTTGGTACAGTTAGTGCATTTCAAATATTAAAGAAAATTCAATATGATCTCTGTATCTAAACAATCGTTAACTTATGTATCGCCCTGTATATTTTTGATAAATTTTAACTAGTTGTAACGACAAATAGTTGTTATTTGATGAAAAATGCAATTCATTTGAACTGACAAATATAGCAAAAAAAAAAAAAATTTGAAAAGTGAAAAAGTTTATTTAAAAGTCTGTTTCAAATTAACAAATTTATGGTTTTTAAGTTTGCAACTTAAATATAATCGTAAAAAATTTATTTAATAAAATGATACAAATAAAATTATTACTATTTTAGCACGGTGTAATTAATAAATTTCAACTGTGCTTACCAAAAATCCAGATAAAAGCATAATTTTAACAGCACAGCTGTTGAAATGTAAACTGCCGCGGAAGGTTATTTGGTAGATAGCTTGTCTGTCAGTGCAGGATTGTCGGATTTAATTGACCACTGAGATTCTGGTATGTTTCGCCACAAATGGCTAAATGTCTATGTTACTTTTGCTCGGTAAAGTAAGTTAGAATATAATTTCTCATTTTATTTGTAAAATTTAAGAGATAAAACAAGCAAAAGTACTGCATATATTCGGCTGTGCCGAATCTTATATATCCTTCTCCATAATACTGAAAAGATAATTGTTTCCCAACTGCTATTAAATGGGCACTATGTGATATGATAGATCGATTTCGCAGATTTTTAAAACCAATTATATCTTATAAGGAGAGAGTATTTTAGTTTAATTTGATCAACACAGCTTTTTTTATAGACCATATCATAACTGTAAGATGTGAATTAAATAGAAAATTTTATTTTTTGTATTTAATGTTTAGTTAATATTTTTAGCTGCAAATATAATCAATCCAATTTCTAATTTTTATGACATAAATTTTTGATAAATTATTTTTCTTGAATCAATTTAAGTTCGATAGTTATGTATTTAAAATGGAAAACAATAAATGTAAATTGAATTATCATTTTACGATCAATATACAATTTATAAATATTCGTTAAAACATAATAAAATTTAATAAATTTGAATATAAAAAACTTGAATAAAATAAATTTTTATTATATTAAAATGCCAAAAATCTTGTACAAACTAAATAAATTTATTCTAACAAACTATAAACAAATTAATCTGCTGTTTTCACAACACAAGTGATTGAACGTGTAGTAAAATTTATATGAAAAGCACTCAAATTTGTTAGTGTTTTTCATACAATATTTTCTACACGTTCAATCATTTGTGTCGTGAAAATAGCACATAAAAAAAATATTAAAATTATAAATTATCAAATACATAATATTAAAAAAAAACACTTAAATTTTATTATTCTAAAAAAATTTCAACAAATTATTTAATATTACTATTTTAAAACCAAATTTGTTAAAAATTACAAAAATGTCTAGCCTTGCAGAACAATACAGGAACTGGTTTTAAGAACTGTTTTTAAAATTAATAGTTGTTCAAAATGATCATCCGCTAAAGAATTTCTTCTTGGCTATTCAATAATCCTTCTAGTAAAAAAAGTCTCTCGACTGGTGCTGAAGACGTTTTTTAAAAATACATCAATATCACTGAGATATGACAATAGTTGATTTTCGGATGGTGAAACAATCTTTTCATTTGCATCTAGAAACAAAGAAAATATAATTTAAACAAAAGAATGAAGAAAACTCTCGGAAATTTTTCTTTCACACCTGGGTGAGATTTATTGCTATCATAAAAGTTTCGTAAACGAAAGAGTGTTAAATTTCAAGACAGTAAGTCCTACTTTCGTTCTTTTCAAAATTAAAAGGCGAAATGACAATTGATTCTCACAGTTTCATTGAGCTCTTTATGAGAAGAAATATAACTACTGATTGAAAAAAAAACATGCAAGAGATAGTGTGGTTGCTGTCGAAACGCATCAGAAAATTTATAGTAATTTTTATTTTAATTATTTTATTTTAAATATTGAAAAAATTTACAAATTTATTTTTCTTTAAAACAAATCAAATTATTTATAATTTTTGTTTTCTAAATAAAATAATTTGGAATATTTTTTGTTGGATTACATTATTTGTAAGTTTTTTAATGAACATGGATAAAAACGAATATTTTTCTTTGAATCAAATCAAAGAAAAATAATTCAAAATTTTTTATGTTGATTTTATACAAAACATTTTGTGAATTTGTATATTAAATAAAAAAAATTTCTTATATCTTAATCTTAGTCGAATAATATTAAAATAATTTATATTAACAATAACTTTATTCAAATTCATGGAAGTGAAATATGATTAAACTTGCGCAACAAGCAAATATACCAATTTTTTAAATGTTTAATTTTAAATTGACAAGATTGGATTTCAGTTATTTTATTAACCCTAGGATACTCGGTAACTTTTTACCACTAAGTTATCCTCTTGGTCTGGCCAGACCACAATTAGAGCAGCTAAAAACCCCAATTAAATAATATGTAAATAAATTTATTTTTTATTGAACGTGTGCTTATTACTATAGATTATACGAATATATTATACAGTTTTAATATTTCCTTATTTTATTCCACATGCAAGTCATCGAAAATGTAGACTTTAATTTCGCACACTGCTTTTTGTCATCTACCACAGCTGAAACGAGTTTTGCGTTTGGTTTTTGTTATTAAATTGAACTAACTAAGCACATTATGAGCCGTAGGGTTCTGATTTTATTCAAACTTGACTAACTCGATTCAGAACATATCATTTATAGAATTCGCGCTTCCATTTTTTTTATATTTTGTCCTTCTTAGAAATATTGCAAGCAAAGAAAAAAAAAATTGATCTAACCAGAACAAGAGGCTAATTTTATAGACTTTACTTAAAAATAGAATTTCACCCCACTAATTTGCTCCAATGGAATCCAAATTAGTTTTATTCGATTCAGCCCATACCATTTATAGAATTCACGTCCCTGTTTTTTGGATTTTTCGTTATATTCGAAAAAATATTGCAAGAAATACACAAATTTGGTCTGGGCAGACCATGACGGTAATCCTAGGGTTAACGATATCAAATGATTTTTGTCAATTTGTATTCTGACAAAATTGTAGTTTAATTTAGTGTTAACAAATATTTGTAATAAAAATATTCATAATAAGCAGCTATGGACCATTTTATATCAAAAACCTATATTTATATTTAAATAATATCAGCGCAAATGTGGTCTTCTTTGTTAATGTGGTATGGGTGCTGGTGGGCTAAGACCATTATTTTGGGAAGAAAGAAGAAGTGATTTGAACATAATCTTTTGTTTATGAACTAATTTCGTTAATTTTCGATACAAGTATTCCACCAAGTTCATTTAAAGTAAAATTTTAAAGTACAGTTTATAGATTATAAGGAACCTTCAAAAAGTATAGGCTTATGGGTAAACATTTGAGGCAGTCTTTGTTATTTGCTTACATTCCAGGAATTTGTGAACCAAATTTTAGGAATTTCAATTTCAATTTGTTCTGAAATATATGTCGCCGTCATATCTGGGGTCTTCGCAAGACTTATTTCAACACACACACGGACAGATGGACAGACACATATCTTGTAATCCACTTTGCTACTCATATCGACCAATATATATACATACCTTGTTAAAATTCCCCACGGAAAGAAAAACGTATACCATCTCCACCTACGCCAAGGGAGTATGTAGTGGAACATTAAAATGATACATGCTCATAGGCCAACGATAATATGGGTTTGGATTCTTGATGGAAGACTAATTTAGCCATTATATCTTGCCGGTGAAAATAATATGGTTAATAAACCATAATATGTTTTAAAGAATTCCTTAAAAGTTGTTTTGTTGGAGACTATCATATTCAAAGTGTGTTTGATATTGGTGTAGGTGATGTTGCTATTCAACAGATGGTACGACTATTTTTACGGCTAGCTCCAGCTTCCCAACAAGAACTGAGTGAATATTTCTGACGTATTGATTACTAAAACTGCTACATAAGCGTGTTGGTTCTTCTCACATACAGGGGCGGTTGGCAAACGAATTTTGTATCACTCAGTGGTTAAGACTATTATTATGTGGGCCAACACGGCGAGTACAAAGATGAAGCTTATCTACTTATACCCTTTCCACCTGTGGTAAAGGTTGAAGAATAAATATCTAAAATGTCAAATTAGCATCTGCTCCATACCATATTTTAGTTTTACATCCAATGTTCCTCTCTAAAAACAAAGAAAATTCGAATAAATTAATATTTCCTTCGGATGTTACAAACAAACGAGCAAAACTAAAATATCCCTTCAAAAAGTATTATTCTGGAACTGCTTGCCTCATGGGATATTCAATTTAGTTAAAACAAATAAAATTCATAGTAAATTTTTATATGTGTTTAACAACAAATATAAAAAATACACATACACTTACATCTACATAGATTAGCATAAATATACACATATGTATGCAAATATACACTAACGGCGTTCAGCGATATAACAACTTATGCAGATTTGTGCTTTCAATATACATATATAAAATATGTAAATGTATGTAAATCTTTTTTATAAAAATAAGGTGTAAGATTTTTTATTTCGCAATCACGCCCAAGCAGTTGAACCTATTTCTATAAAATTTGATATGATGAGAGATTTGAAAAGCCATATTTGGCATTTTTGGATAGAAAAGGACAAAATCGTTAAAAAAAAGGGTTAATTTGGAATCGCATGGGTAACATCAAATTAAGCGTTCATAAATCAAAAAAATAGTTTTCTGCGAGTTACAGCTGGCCAGCCAGAAAAAAGTCGGCATTTGGTAAATGGTGTTTTTTTTTACTACATTTTAAACCCATCAGCTAAGATTGTAGAATTATAAGAGTTTATTGATTTTTTAGACTATAAAATTTGAAAGGTGTATTTTATTTAAGCTTAAACTATCATTGGGAATATATCAGGAGATACAAAACAAAACACAACAATTCCACTATAACTATTTTTTGGATAAACGAATAAAATAATAATAGCCAGATCGATGACTCTTTTTAAGACTTGTAGTGGTAAGAAAGTTAATTAACACTAAAACAATTCATAAATAAATTAGTTTGTCTGCAGATAAACTAACAGACTGCCGTGACTGTTAGTTATTAAGTTATTTAGAAAATAAATTTCGAATTGTAGCGTTTTGAAAAGTGGAATTTTGATATGGAACTCCTCATATACAGACTTAAAAAATTTAAACTTGATGAAACAAAACTGGGTAAAAATTGTAACTCTTAGTAATTATTTGTTAATAGGTGTTTTTCTAAATAAAGGGTCCAATCATAATGCACCTTTACGACCAGTTGTTTGCCCAACTTAATTTGTTTCAATGTTTGACAAATTCAACCATGCAGAGTTACACAATTCATCAGTGCGTTAGGATTGTTGAAGCCTTTTACGAAAATGGTCGTCCAAATCAAAATGCATTTCGTGCATTTCGTGATTTTTTTGGTCAGTATAATCGACCTCGTACGAATCAAACAGAATTGACGCATTTGGGCTAATGAGAATCCACGAGGGGCTGATGAAAAGCCGACGCATCAACAAAGAGTGACTGTTTGGTGGGCTGGTGGCGGCATTGGGCGGTACTTCTTCGAAAATTAGGTTGGCCAAGCAGAAGCAGTGAATAGTGTTCGCTATCGCGAGATGGTAACGGACGTCTTGTGGTCAGATATGGACCTGGATGATATGGACAAGGATGGTGCCACTTGCTATACAGCCAACGAAACGATTGCTCCTTTGCGCAAGAAATTTATTGGCCGTGCCACGATCAAGTGATTTGACACCGTTGGACTGTTTTCTTTGGGAATATACAAAAGAAAAAGTGTACGTCAATAAGCCAAGAACAATTGAAGAGCTAAAGGATGAGATAACTCGGCACATTAACGACATTGAACCTCAATTACGTCTCAGAACCATTGAAAATATGAAACATCGGATAGATATGCCATCGAAGCCATAGTGAACATTTGGCCGGTATTTTGTTTACCACTTAATTGTCATAGATCCTTATATCATAATAAAAAATATTAAGATAAATCTCTTAAAAGTTTTTGTTTTATTTACAATTAACATCTTTTTGAATCAAATTTTTTCATGTGAGTCACCTTTACCACACTTTAATATATTCTGAACTTGAAACCTTTGCTAGAAAACACAAAGATACAAAACAAGACTGTTAGGTTAGGTTAGGTTCCATTGGCAGCCGTGATCAAGCACAGCTCACGTGGATCCATTGCTTAGTTCCCGTTGTGTTACCATATCACGCCGTCTCCCATGGATCCTATGACATCTGGCTGCTAGTATTCCCATGCAGCCAACCAGTCGATTCAATAAAGGAGTGGATCCTATTTACGTCAACATCAGAGAGACAAGTTTTGTCCCCAAGGGTTCTTCGACCAAACATTTTGAGTCTTAAGTCTCCGAAAGCCGGGCAGTTACAGAGAAGATGTTCCGTTGACTCTTCCTCCTCCTCATCGCCGCAACTTCTGCACAAGTCGTTATAAGGGAGCCCCAGCCTCTGGGCGTGCCTCCCAATTGGCCAGTGGCCAGTTATAACCGCAGTTAGGTTTCTTAGATGATGTCTGTACAGCTGTAATGCCCGCCGTGTCCTTTTTTCATCTATGATGGGCCAGATTTTCCTGGTTTCCCCACAGGTGGTTTCATCGTGCCACCTCTGACTGGCGATAAGATGAAACTTATGCGCTATAAGTTGCTTACACCTTAGGAGTGAAGCACCTACATATGTGAAACCGTCCCGATTCAAGGTGGTACCTGCATGCGCCAACGAATCCGCCATGCAGTTCCCATGTATGTCCCCGTGTCCGGGGACCCAATTAAGGGTGACCAGTGAATGTCTCGCTATCTCCTCCAGAGACATCCGGCATTCTCGGACAATTCTCGATGTGATGAACACATTCTCCAGGGATCTTATGGCCGCCTTGCTATCGGTAATAATGTGAATATCCCTTCCAGATATTTCATCGTACCGGATGCGTTTAGCGGCTGTGTGGATGGCCAATATCTCGGCCTGGATTACACTGCAGTGGTCCGGCAGCCTTATAGGAATGCTCCAGTTTAGCTGCTCGGAGTATATGCCAGAACCGACACCATACAGTGTTTTAGACCCGTCCGTGAAGATTCGAATCGTATTCGCGGGGATTTGCAGGTCATCATAGTGGACCACGTTATCCACAATGCTTACCGTGAAGCCAGGATCAAAGATTGGCTCGGGTGTGACATAATCAACATCCATGTGCCAATTAATATCATTCAGAATGTTAGCATGTCCGATATTATAATCTCTCCATGCTCCGGTGGCCCGGAAGAAGACTGTGGAGTCTTCAAAAAATAGTTCTGACTCCGAATTAGACTCCAACCGGTGAAATTTTTTAAGTCCGACTCCGACTCCAACTCCGACACCTACTCCGACTCCTACTCTTACATTGATGCTAAATGTATATGAGACTGGTCATTATTTGACTAAAATAATTTTTATGTCAAATTGTTCAGCCAATAAACATGTTTAAATATGGTCACCTCTAACAAAACTGTTTTTAAAGAAAATTTTTTTATTGCCACCGGCAATCATATTATGGTTAAATTAGTCCTGCATCAAGAGCCCACAACCATATTATGGTTGTCTCCGATCAGGTTATGACTAATAATAACTAAAATATGTTTAACACTTATAATATCATGGTTGGTTTTCAAACATAGCATGTTCCTTTTAGGAAAGAGAAAAATACAATTGTTAATTTGTATTTATTTATTTAAGAGTTCATATTGTAATACAAAAGCCCAAAGGTCAAAAAATATATTACATCGCAATAAAGTCCGAGTAATGACAAAAAATAAATACAATTCAGAATTTATAATAACTAATATAACCAAGCATTTTTTTTCCAAACATAATAGAAGTGTAAGTTACAAAAAAAAAAAAAAAAAATAATAATAAACCAGCAAAAAGCAGCAGCCACGACATACAATAATTGGGTCTATGTACCACGTTGGGTCTACGTGTCGCGTTTCCACGGCAATTGGGTCTACGTACTGGAACAACTCGGAGCATCAACTGCACCCACCAACGATTGTCAAATCAGTAACACCAGCACAAGTCGAGCAGTTACAACAGTACCAACAACATAGTACAGAGATCAATATAGAAATGTATCTGTATGTACTTAGTATGTACGTATATATATGTATAAATAACATACAACGCGTATATATTCACAAGACCAACCTGTAGGAGCCAAAGAACACAAAGGAGTTACTGTTTATGAAAAGTAATCTATCAATTTTAACCTAAAAACATTGTTCGAGTGGGAATTTCAAAACAAATTATTGTCATATCTAACCATAACATGTTAATATTTATTTTATTGTTATTCTATGGATGTGAAATTTTAAAAATAAAATCACAGAATACTTTAAAGATAAAGCAATTTTAAGCATTCGAATATAAAAAATGGCATAATTTTAAAATTTTTTTATAAATTAAAAATAAATATATGTATGTATATATTATCAACTCTCTCTCGCCGTGTTAAATTAAAAATCTTCAACTCCAATGTACGATCTACATTATTATACGGATGCGAAACGTGGAATGCGGCCCCTCGTGATATGCATGCCCTGCAAGTTTTTATAAAAAAATGCCTAAGAAGAATCCTGGATTGGTCACACCATACGAAAACCGGTCACATATATTGCCAGAACGGCCATCGAGTGGAATCCTCAAGGTAGCCGTAGAAGAGGTCGACCAGCTCATACATGGCGAAGACAAATTGAAACCGAAGTGTCAAAGAAACAAACGAGCTGGAACGAAGTAAAAAACATCGCTACACAGAAAAAAGTGTTTTATCAATTAAAAAAATATTTTAAAAAGTATTAAAATTTAATTAATGTGATAATTGAATCAATTATTTTTTTTGTTGAAAAAAATTAAAAATATAATTTTGATTTATTTAACATTTTAGTTGTTTTGAAATAAATTTTCAATTAAATAACAAAAAATCTTAATTGCCTTTTTTCGTTTAAAATAAAATAATTTAAACATGTAGAATTGTTGTTGGGAGTTGTCAAGATTTATTTAAATAAATTAACACATTGTTTAAAATGGCAAAGTTTTTTGATCATTTTTTTAATTAAAATTAAAAATATCATTTATTGAAAATATTTTTTCAAAATTTTAAAATTTTTAGTAATCAATATAATCATTTTGGTAATAGGTGCAAAATCAACAAATTGTTTGCTTGATATTATGAATTTAGAACAAATTTGGTGATTGGAGAAATTTAATAATTTTTTCTGTGATATGAACAGATAAAGATGGCAAGATTTTGTTGAGGCCCTATGCTCCTAATAGGAACGACGGGAACATATACATATATATATATATATATTTATTATTGATACAGGATTGACTACAAATATTTCATTAAAGAATGTAAGATCTAAACGTTTATTTATCGATATGTATTTTCACTATTGATAACTTTGCGCAAACACTTTTTTGCCATTTATAATTTAACTTTAAAAAACGTAAACAGATACTTAAATACTTCAAAGCAAAAAAAGTCATTATAGGTCAAACTTAAAATGATGTTTTAAGCATTCACAATGCCCTTTTTTAATTCTACCAACTTATATTTAGAAGTTTTTCCTAAAATGCATATTTTATAAAATAAGAAAATGATTGTTCTATTATTTATCTTTATGATAGCTTGACACCGGCATATGCCGGATTTGAAAACCTAGTATATACACATACATTTGTTTATATGTATGTACGTGTGTGTGCGGTATATATGTATGTAGGTGTGTGTGCGGTTAAGTGTGTTGATTGGGTTAAAGTATAAATTGCATTCCACATATTGACTAATACACTCAAAGCTCTTCAAATTTAAACCTGTTCAAGCACATAAATTCGATTATGATTACTGTTGATCTGGATAAACTGCCAAAATACAGAATCAATAGTTTGTGTATGTGTGTATATAAATATAAATATGGAGAGTGTGTTTGTTTACCAAATATTTTTTTACAGATATATTATTCGCAGTTTTATTAGGGTTCTGCAATATGTAAGCTTAACGAAGACTATGATTAGATAATAATACTTTGTAGCAAAATGGAAGAACAATTTAATATCTTTTCAAATATCGTTTAAAAACGATGTTAGAGGACTTTGCGGACAAAAAGCGTGAAAGTCCAGTTCATTTTCACCAATTTAAAATTTTTGGAATATTTTTGGTAAGTATTTCAAAGTTTATAAGTTCTTTAGTGTATTGGGCAGTGATGGCAGTAGATATTTTATAAAATCCCTACGTGTATATCTCTACAACCCAAAAAATATTCCCTACGCTAAGAATTTATTGTTTTTAGCAACAGGCACATATTTTGTTAACATTTTGTAAAAATTTTAATTACAGCAATTATTACCCAGCTAGCATATCGTCGGTCAAAGGTTGACAACTCTTAACATGTTTTTTTGTACTTTTCAGGAGTCAAAAAAAACGTTATTACTCCGTTACTAAACCGTGTTGGAAGTAAATAAAAGAAAAACCAAAATTAGTAGGAGATATTTATTGTAAGATGGTGTAAAGAAAACAAAGGTTTCAGATTAAAAAAAAATTAAAATAAATAATACGAGTTGACAATTTCAAAAAATTTAAAAGTGAGTTAAGAGTTGTCAACCTGTGACCGACGATATGCTATTTTTTAGACGATTATGTTTAATGTACAACTCCTAAAACAATCTTCTGATTATTATCAGCCGAGTTACAATATTTCTATTTTTTTTTATTTTTTACTTTTTTTTTTAATTTTCTGATACGCTCGTCTTTAAATCTTGGAACGAAGCTTTTGAGACTTTCTGTATGAGTCATATAACAATTACTGAGCTACCTATATAAGAGCGTTTTTTTAAACATGAAAATTCTATTGTCAATGCTATTTCAATAAAACAAATGGACCTAAGGAACTGCCGAATAAAATTTTCCAACCGGGTGGAGTTTAATTCCCGATCTAAGGATTTGTTTCGTATAAAATTGTATGAAAATGTGAAGAGTTGACATGAAAAATGCGCTTCATGTTTTATTTAGGTAGCTCAGTTATGCTGCTGAGCAGTTCACGAGTTGTACGAGAATCCCTACATCGTTAGATAATCTTTACACACATCGCAAATGATTGCCATTACGATTAATATAAGCGTCTGCCGCTGTGTTGTAGAAGTATCTCACAGAGAAATCAGCTTGTGTAACAGTTTCTTCCGTGCAACGAATCTTCTACGGTTAAAAAAATGCGCTCGTCGACGATCAAAAACGATCTTCGTGAGATTCCCAGGAGCCTCTTATACGATTGAAAATGCTAGCTGGGTAACAAGAAAAAAACCAAAATAAATATGTACATTAGACCAACTCAAGTTGTATGGAGCCGAAAAAAGTGTTTTAGTTACCCCTCTGAAAATAAAGGTTGATAAGTTTTATGATGATTCCCAAAATATTTTGGTTCTAGCGTTGACGATCCGTGAGCTTTACCATTTATAAAAAAGGCCTTTTTTCAGTTTTTCGAATTATTTTGTACTTTGCTCCAAGACGACATAAAAAAATTTGTTATCATCGAAAAGGGTTTTTGAAGCAGCATCCAATGGTATATAAAACTTTACCACTTGCGTCCTACTTATTGAGATATTTAACTAAATACCCAATAAAAAATGGAGCTTCCAACGAAGCAGGTTTGTAAGGGAGAAACGTAAAAGTTTCGCTTACCATATCGCTTACGGAAGACATGAATTTTATATGGCGAGTTCCCACTTAGAAGCAATACATTTTTGACACAGAAAGCGCTTTTTTCAGCGCAAATAAAAATTAGTGAACGTAACGATCCGCTTTGCACACGGAATTGTTTGTTACCGTTATTCTTTTTTATGCTCCCTTACAAACCTGCTACGTAGTAAGGGAATGTCATGGCTCTTCAAATTTTATATACACATATTTTTTTAATTTATTAAGAATTCGTTCACTTACCATACTGCATATCCGTATGTCTTATTGCGTAGCGCATAAATGTGTGCTTACTTTTCAAAAGGTACCATTAGTGCTTCGCAAAATAAGACAATTTTTTATTGGGTATATATTTTCGTTTCGGGTTTTCATACAAATTCTATGTATTCACGGATGGTCCACGCTAGAACCAAAATATTTTGGGAATCATCATAAAACATATCAACCTTTATTTTCAGAGGGGTAACAAAATCACTTTTTTTTAGTCGCTCTAATGTACATGCTATTTACAAATTCCATTTCAAAATTAAACTGTGTGACAAATTAAAATTTCTTTATTTTTTTTTTTTTTTTGGCAGAAACGCCACTATGTAGCCTTTAATCTCAAAACAAAGTCCAACTGCTTGCTTAATTTTTCATTTCCTCATCTTTTTTCCTTTTTAAAGGACTTAGAATTTTTTAAGAATACTTATTTGAAATAATTAATTTTTTTTAATATAGTACATACATTAATGTCCAATATTTTTTAGCAAACTCGGTACCAAACAAAAGTGATGGCTCTGTAGAAACAAATATTTACTTCACTTCCCCTGAACAAATAACAAAAATTTCTTTTAAAAATATATCCTTAAAAGTTTTCATGAATTTTTTTTTCAAAATTGTTTGATCTATTGCTCTTGGAAATTCCCTACATTTGCCTCAAAAAAAATCTGCCCCTTTGCCCTACGCTTGAAATTTTCCCAAAAAATCTCTACAAAACGGTAAAATTCCCTACTATTGACATAACTGGTCTTGGGTGAAAATATTTTTTTTTTTTATTTGTAATTTTCAAAATATTTTCTATTACATTGTAAAATTTTGTTAGAAGCGCAATTAGTTTCTTAATTTATTATAAAAGTATTAAATAAGTTAAATCAAACGCAACTTGCTGAAATCACCAAAATGTTTAAAATTATATCTTTTTTTTGTTCTTAACTAAAAATTTTAAAAGTTTCGCATAGTTCACAGTAATTCACAAATAACACTAATCTTTTCTTAAAAAAAAAAGTATTGACTGCAATTGTATAACGAAAACTGCGGAACACGTTTCATTTGTATGTCCACGACTTTAAAGAAATCGATCTGTACTAAAATATTATTAATGTGAAAGTGTAACTGTTACAAAAGAAATAACACGCAGTTAATACTTTTATTAGGAATATAAACCAAACGTTACAAGAAGCTGATATTGTTATAGACTTGGTTAATGAAGTGAAGCCTAATATAGGCAAAGATCCCTGCAAAATATGACCAATTGCCAGTTGCACGGGTGATGGGGACATTAGAGGTGTGTGTATCTCTTTTGAAGACTTCACACCTCCGGCGCAAAAAAAAGTCTTAATATAGATTATGACTGGACTACGAATAGACTATGACTAGATTATAACTAGACTATGAACAGGCTATAACTAGAATATTACTTCATGATAGTATGACAAAATTTTCTTACAACTATTCGAGTATGACTGCATGACTATATGAATATACGTATATATTCCCTGCGGGAAAATTGTGACAATTGTTCCAACAGACTGGTCCTGGGATTTGTGAAAATAGAACAAGTAGAAAAAGAAAGAACTTATGACCAGTGAAAGCAACATCAATCCTTTAAGTGGTATATGAAGAACCAAAAGGTATAAAAAGTAGGGAATTACACTACAGTATTCACCGGTGTGACACATTTTTTTTAGGACTTTCTAAAATTTGGTTCTAAAATTAGTTCTACGATTTGTTTTATTGGAATAATACTACATTGTATTGCAATAATACTACATTGCTGTAACTAACACTAAACACGTTCATTGGGAATAGATGTGTGACTTGTAGAGTTTGTTCCCGGGATTTCTCGTCCCGGGAATTCCCGGGAATTTCAGTTGTTTTCAATTCCCACTTTCCCGAGAATTTATTGCGGGATACCCGGGAAATATTGAAGAAAATCTTTTTTTAAAACTTTAGTAAATTTATGTCAGACTTGTGTCTTTAGTTGTTTTATTCAAATTAATTTCACCACAATATTTAATTTTTCTACAGTTTAAGGCTTTTAAACTAATTTTTTTAAAAAGGGCTTTATATTGGGCCTAATATAAATCATCACGAAATTTTATTTCTTGTCCTAGCAAATTGAAGTGTAAATTTTACAACATTATTTTAAAGCTTTGCGGTTAAGGGCGTAGTAAATTGTTTTCCTATGTTGTGTTTCATATGCGGCATTTCAAGTGATTTTGAGTCTTATAAAAGTAGAAAGTAGAAATTTGTAGATATTAAAAAAATATCACATGGAATAAAACTTAGTATACCTTCATACACCATCGCTGATTAAGGGTTATAAAATTTAAAATATATGTTATTAAATTTGTTAAACGGTTAAATTGTTTCAGAATTCCTTCTTCGTAATGTTGAGTTTTGAGTTCCTAATAATCCTACCAGAATTTTTATTCGCGTAAGACTTATACTTTCATTCTAATTATGCAAGTAAGCTCTGAATTTGACAATGTGTATACGTATATTGATTTCTATTATCCTATTGGCACCAATATAACCTCTTAAGAGTCTTAAAATAATTTTAATCTTAAATTTTTTACGTTTTTGTTATATAATAGATACTAGACTTAATTCTTTTAAGCGCAATAGCCAATAGCAAAAATTTTAATTTCATTGGAGAAATAAGTAAATAAATAAATACAGTGAGCCGCATCCAAAATTGAACACTTAAATCATTATCATAAACTTTATGTTAATAATAACACTGTGCAAGCGGGCACCTGGCGCTTTAACCTAATTCGGGTACCGGTTTTTAAGGTTAGCTTTTGTTTTCGGGATATACCGCTATTTCAAAAATGGAGTAGGCTCCACAACATATATTAGCGTAACACAGAAACATTTAAGTTTATTGAATAAACTTTGCAACTTCGTTTTTTTATACGTCTAGAAAAATTAAAAGAGTAGCTTCATTTTTCAATTTTTTATTATTTTTGAAGAAACAAAAATTTCGAAATATTGATAAAAAAAATTTTTTTGCAAAAAAAAAAAAAATATGTTTCTAAGGCTGGGTTTTTGAGATGTCAGTTAAGCTGGGTTTAGTTAATCTGAAAACAGATTTGTGCCGCCATTTCAAAGTGTGTATACAAAATTTTGACGGAACATTTAAGTTTTGCTTAAAATGTTGATCTTTGATGAAATAATAAAAAAAAATCATATTTCTCTGGAAAAATCCGAGTCTTAGAGTTCGTTAAACTAAGTTTAAACTTAATCCACATCTCAAAAACCCGGCCTAAAACGACAGCCGAGATTAGAAAAAAGTTTAGCCTTTCTTAAAGGTAATCCTTATTGCGCAATTTTCTTAGTATATTCAATACTCTAAATAATTTTTGAGTTACGGGAATATATGTTGTGCCACCTCCTCCAAATAACGTTCAATTTTGAGTGTGGCTCACTGTACAAAATTTTGGACGGGAATCCCGGAATCCCGGGAATTCGATTTTTATTTCCCGCTTTCCCGTGAATCCAAAAAGTGCGGGAATAAAAAAACTCTAGTGACTTGTCAAATGGTGGCTGTTAGGTGTCTATTAACCCCCTCAAATGACAACCCCATGTAAAAGTGATAGGTGCCATTGATATAAAGTGCTAGAACTAGAACCAGTCCTTACCACCAAAGACCTATCACGTACAACATTGGTGTCAGTTTTCTTCCCTCTGTATGACTGTTTGTATATACGACCCAATGTGACCTAATGGCGGTATGTCCTTATAATTTTTTTACTTTATAGATATTTGAACAAGTGACTGCTTATACAGCATGTATAAGTCAATGTGGTGTTTACATTTTTTTTTTTAAACAAACCTCTTATTTAGCCACTTAACATTTTTGTTTTTTATCCAAATACATAGTTTTGGCTGAATATCCTTGCATATATTTCAATGCATATTTTACGGGGCTTTTTGATTCTTCTTCCTCAGTTAAGCCAGCCTGTATCACTACCAAAGTATTTACCACAAACGTTGCTATTTTCACAAACAACCAACCGTCGGCAGAAATTCATCGTTAGCTAATGAAATTAGTGTATTGCTAAGTATTTTTTTCGCCTCAACTAGTTATTGGTATTGAGTGTGTGCATAGTTCGCCTAGACTTCCAAATCTACAGGGAAATAAAGACTAATTGAGAAAACGATTTAATTAGCACATTGAATATGATATTGATATGGTTGCCGGATCCGACTGTAGGGGTTCATATCAGCAATTCTAACGTAGCCAAGGATATGCCAATGCAATTGCATTTTGTAATTTACATGATGCTTTATGCCGTTTTAATGGGTATTTTTGAGCAAGTGTGAGTGTACATAATACATTTAGCATTTAATTAGTATTCATTAGCGAACTTCTGAATTTTTAATTAGTTCTTTTTTTATGTAAAATGCTTGAGACAATTGCTAAAAGGCAGTTTTTCGGAAACAAAGAAAACTAATATAAACTTTTAAAAATTCTACAAGAAAGTTAAATTAGGGATTACGAAAACGTGTTTCATGTCAAACTAAAAAAATCAAAGAGTTTTTTTTTTTGGTTTAAGAACTTAAATTTGTTGGCACAAGATGTGTTAAATGGTGGGGAATAAGTAAAATGCAATACAATTAATGTCATAGCTATTTGAGTTGTATGTAAAGCAGTAGAAGCTATAATAAATAATATAAACTTGACAAATTGTACTTTGAAGTTGATGATACAATTTGACTTACAGAAATTTCAGAAGTTGCATAAACAGTTTTTAATGTATTCAACCGAACTAAGAAACACTTTTAAGACCGAACACAAGCCCGATGTCAATAGAACCGATTTGACAGTCCAGTTTATTATTCTCAACTTATTTTAGGTGCGATTTTGTATGATTACCATACCTTATGTAACTTGTGAAAAGCCACACGGGCTTTATTAATATGCTCAGAAGTGTCTTAATCTGAACCACCAGCAACGTTTATCCTACTTCCCAAGTAATTGAAAGACTATACATTTTCATTTGTATCAACATACATAAGTTTTGTTTTCTTAAAATTTATTTTCAGTCCTACTTTCCTGGCATTTATGGACAGTTTCGTTATTGTCGCCTCAATATCCGTAAAACGATGTGGCATAAGATAAATGTCATCGGCATAGTCAATATAATTTAATTATTCCACCAAATTTGATTTTCTGGAGATAGGATACAGCCCTGTCTTATGTTCTGAAAGGTTGCCTTTCCTTTCATTAAAACGTACTATATACTGTGATTCGGTGTATAGCTCGCATATTATATTTACAATTTTTTCTAGAATACCTAATTTAATGAGTGTCGACCAAATTGAGTTACGGGATACTCGATACAGTACAGCCACGTTCAAAATCTACACAGAATAGATAAATATGTGATTAATTTGTTTACTGGTTATTTAATTAATTTTTTAATTAATATCACATATTTTTTAATTAAAATAAATTAAATTTTTTTTGTGCGAGGATTTGTGATGTTTAATTGTGTGTCATATGTACCGGACGCATACAAAGAATTTATGATATTTACAAATTAAAAGTGCATTTTGAAGTTACTTTTTAAGTTATTAGTACAATATCAATTTATTCAAAGTTTATGATTCCACCCTATTCGATTTTAGCAGGTCATTATAAATGGGACCCTTCTGATCCCACCCAACATAGAGAACTAGAAAGGCGCCTTAGCTACTCGGATTAAGCGTTGATCTGGTTAGTTAGCTGGGTTTCAGGAACGATTTCCGAAGCTTCGAATAGGGGAGAACACTCGTTTTCCCCTTTGCAAAAGCAAACTGTACTGCTTTAATTTAATATTAATCGAATAGGTTTTGATATTATATGTATAATTTTTCCTATGAAAATTATTATTACTTTTGTTTTTACGTTTAAAACCTTTTGTTTCATATAGTCTTTAATAAATAAGTTTTGCATAAATATTGTGCGTTAATTATTTTATAAACCGCGATTTGGACCTAAAACTTCGAATTCATAAATTTTTTATCGGTAGTAATAATGCGATGCAAAAACTATTTGTTTTTGTGGCATTCAAGAAGGCTTTGGACATTTTAATCATCCGTTAAGGTTTCTAGGACTAACCAAGTGAGGTAGTGGCTTTCAAAGGTTTTGTAAGTTTTTTTTTTCGTTTGGCAACAACATAATAAATAAATGCCGCTTATTCATTAAATTCGACACAATGAGCACGTTTTGAAAACGTCTGCTATAAACATATACAGAAAAAAGATTTTTATCAATTAAAAAATGATTTAAAAAGTATTTAAATTTAATTAATGTGATAATTAAACCAATTATTTTTTTTGTTGAAAGAAAATTAAAAATATAATTTTGATTTAATTAATATTTAGGCTGTTTTAAAATAAATTTTGAATTAAATATCAAAAAATATTAATTGACTTTTTCGTTTAAAATAAAATAATTTCAACTTGTAAAATTGTTGTTGGGAATTGTCAATATTTAATTATATAAATTAACACATTGTTCAAAATAGCAAAGTTTTTTGATTTTTTTTAATTAAAATTAAAAATATCATTTATTGAAAAAAATTTTCACAATTTTGCAATTTTTAGTAATCAATATAATCATTTTGGTAATAGATGCAAAATCAACCACTTGTTTGCTTTATATTATGAATTTGGTATAAATTTGGTAATTAGACAAAGTTTAATTTTTTTCGCGTCTGTATGTACTAGAGAATTCGAATTTTTCCAATATTTGATGGAATAATTTTTTATCAAATATCTACTTGTACCAGGTAAAAGTATATATACCGCCTTAAGGCAGTTTCGGGCATTTTCTTGGTCATTCGAACAACTTATATAATTTTTTCAATATCGTTATTATGGTTGACATTTATTTTGGCTGAGTTTCGAAACATCATTATACGTGGCAGTCAAAAAAAAAAGTTGTATAATCACTTCTTAACGGCGGTTTTTAGACATAAGCCTTTTTAGCTAAAGACAATAACGGCACATTTTCAGCATAAGGAGTATTTTCTTTGGCACTCTGTTCAAGCCAAGTAATATGATAAATATTTATGGTAACATTTATGGCATTTTCTAAAAGCTTAGGAGAATTGAGAAAGTGATCTACTCTATTTTGCCAGCAGGTCATCTCCGTCAAAATTATTTTCACTTTTCGCCGCAAGTTTCGTATAGCGATGGAAATGCCGAAATTTCTTAATTGGTTATATTTAAGAGCTTTTTTATGTTTTCGTTTAGTTTTCACTATATTATTTCTGCGTTCATGCCCCAGTTCGCTTGTAGACTAATCAAGCAAAACATACCCCTACGGGTAAACCGAAGTAGTGTTTACTGTGTTAACTGCATTAAAAACTGTATTTTTTGCAGCCTGGTTTTATAGCTTTTTTTATAAGAACTATATACGTATGTACATACGTAGTACAGCTGAATTGTTATTTTATTGTTTATTGTTTAACTACATTTACATTTATTTTATTTGTTCTTTTTTTTATGTTTTTCCCAATGGATACAATTATAAGATTTTTTCGATTAATTGTGAAACATTTTAATTAAATTGTCGATTAATTTCTTACTCAAACAAAATCAAAAGTCAAATAAAACAACAAAAAAAAAATCTCGCCTTCAAACAAAAATATGCAAACGATAACGTAAACGCTCTTAATTCAAATTCGGTTTCAGTTTTTTCTATCGCGCTAAGTTTTTCTTTTGGGCTGGACTACTATTTCGACCGAAATAAGGCGGCTATGCTGATACATTTCATGATTACTTTAGAACGGTTTGACCGATTTTGACCAACATATAAACCAGTGATTAGGAATAAAATTTCCTTTCGTGCACAAGGTGAAAAAATCCTCAGCCCTATAACGTGGGGTATATGAAATGCATGTGCATTTTGGTTGTTTTTATGGATTATGAAAACCAATTTTATATATTTTGATTTCTTTCGGATAACTTAACTCTAGAAAACTAAAGCCCGCCTGTGAAGCGCCACGAATGTTTTTTTTCTTAAATATTTCGCTACGATTTTTTGGGACGAAGATATACCACTCCGTGTTGTCTGAGAGGCGAGGTTACTTTTTAAAGGAATATTTCTGACTACACGGTCTGATAAATTTTTTTGGGTCATTATTTAGAATCTTGATAGTTATTTATTTCGTTCGACATTGATTTAGTCCTAGCATCATATATTTATTTCGTTCGTGTTGGTACATTCATGTTTGGTTTCCATGAAAACTGTGTTGCTGATGTATTTTGATATCAGTACTATGGCAAGTGTCTTCGTTTGTGACCCCATGAAATTCTTCATCATTGTAATGTTAGCAATAACATCACTTAGCCAAATTGTCATCAGGGTCAAAAATATTATGTCATCAATGATATCGGCACACATCGGCATCACAGAAATGACGAATAGGAGTCAGCTTAATAAAACATGACTTCAGTGCGATGACTCAGTAACATCGTTGAAAGGACTAATTAGGCTTAAACTGTCATTAAACTGAGTCATTGGAATTGACTTAAGTTAAATTGAGAGTTTGTTTTACTTTTGTTGTATTTCGCCCTTTGTTAACAGTAGAACTCCCAACTATAAGACACAACAGCATGCCACAAAACTAAAGAAGCGTAGGAGAACTTGTTGTTAAGCAAAATGCAATTAAAACGAACCCCATGAAATGTGAAAAAAGAAAAAAGGTCTGAACTAATTCTTACAAATCGTCGCTGTTATAACTAACCGACCTAACTAACATATAACAAATCTTACAAGAGAGCACTTTTAAGGTTTTTTGTTTTAAATTAAGTCATTTCCTAATCAAAATCCGAATGAAATTGGATTTATGCATTATTTGTTATGAAGTATAACAATTTTGTTATGTGTTAAATAAACAAAAAGACATATATTTTTATTTTTTGTACTTAACTCAATTTTCAAAAAAATTTCAGTTAGGTCAGTTAGTAAAAACTGCGACGATATATGCAAAGAAATGTATAAGCAATATATTGAAACTTCTTTATTTTTATGGCACTTATTACAAATCGCTATATATGTTTGAGAAAAATGTGAATTTATGTTTCTTATTTTGAAGTTAATAAAAATATTAATTTTTTTAAATGATTCCAATTTTTGTGTATAACTTTCCCCATGTATTGGGTGAGTCCACGGGTCTGTTATATGCTGATAACGCTTTACTATATGCACACGATGAATCCCCAAATAGAGTTTCTGTGCACTTGAAAGCTGTCAAGGCTTTTTCTGATAACTGGGGGGTTCAAAAACAATACATCAAAGAGTGAAGCAATTTACATTCGAAACGCTTCTTGGAAATGCAGAGGTTTTGTAGTTCCGGAGAGCAAAATGCTTAATCTTCAGCTAGAAGGGGTAGATATCCCAATATGGCACAAAATAAAATACCTTTGTGATAATTTTGACAACCTTTTGAAATTTCATAGGCATGCCCGTATCGTACTTCGAAAAGCATACCAAGTAAAGGGATTTTTTCAAAAATTTTAAAAAATAAAAATTTAGCAATGAAAACAAAATGTCTTTTATATAAAACACGTATAAGACCCGTGTTTTTGTATGCTTTTCCAATTTCGTTTGGCATTTATCCTACTGTATTAAAAGAATTTTAAATTATCGAAAGAAAAGTTTTGAGGTGTTGTATCGGAAAATACTACCAATCTCCAAATAAAAGGTATTCAAATGTCTTTGTTTGTTTGAAATCAAAAGTTACTCCTGTCGGTTTATATGTATGTGAATTGATAAAACGATTCGTGCTTAGGGTTCTGGACCATGAACATTTTTTTGTAAAAAAATATATGACTGTCAAAGACTTTTTAATTGGTCTGATGCTAATTACTTATCGGCTATAGGTTATATTAATGATCATCCTCCATATTTTGATTTAAGCATTTCACTTCGTTTTGTATTTTATGAATGGACTATTCCTGTTACTCATAGGGGACAATAGTGTAAATTTTGTTTTAGTTTTTATAATATTAGTATTAAGTTTAGTTTTAAGTTATTTTCAAGATTAATTTAGAGCAAATATACAACTTTCTACAAATATGAAAGCTCCGGAGGCAAGAGCGTCGTGCATTAATTAATATAACAGATTTTATAATTTAATTAATTTCTTTTTTCTAAAAAGCTTGGTGCTGAATCCATTTTATTGTAAATTAATTTATAACATTAAAGTTTTAAGTTTTTTCCTTTAACTTTTATAACAATTTTAAGTTTGTTTTCAAAAAAGAATTATAAAAAAGTCTCAATAAAATTAAACTTTAACTTACAGCCAAGCCCCCGATGTCGATCGACAACAAGTCACTCATTATCGTTCCGTAAGCGTCCCACTAACTATCGACTTTTTGGGCGACAGGTTTTGCGTGTCCCACATAATTCATTTATTTATTGTCAAATGACTGTATTGCCACATCATCAATTCTATAAATAAAATGCTAGCTTGGAATTAAAAATCGACAAAACATATAAATTAAGCCAAAAAATAAAACTCTGGCTACAACCAAATCAGAATAGAAGACAAAAGAGTAAACAAAATACAAACAAAGCAGTAAACAGTAAATATAGAATACAATTTTATGAAAATTATTTTAAAAACCTATAAACATAGTATACAACTAGTGTGCCGACTCTTTGACAGGTACATAACTCAATTGTCAGTAAGAACTAATTTATGTTTGTATTAATAAGATTTTTTTTAAATGTATTGGTGAATAAAACTATTTCCATCACTAAACATAGTTGCATAAAATCGTATAGAATGTTTTGTTATTTAGGAGGGGAAAGAAGTATTCGGGTTTTTATCAATAATAAAAGATAAAAAAAACCCTTTGTTAACAATAAAAGTATTTATAAGTCAAAACAAAATATTTAATTTAACAATCTATGTATAACCTGTGAATATAGGTATAAAAAATTTCAACGTTACGGACTGACTGACAGATTCATCTTCGCACAGCCTTAACGCCATGAGTTATAAGGTCAAATTTGAACTGGATGCTGATCACTCGCTTAATCGATCGAGAAAAAATGGTGAAATGCGGGAAATTAAATATCTTTGTTTTTTCACTTATTCGTTCTGCAAGTGGTACCTATTTAATTTGCTCTAATAGATATTAGAAACATAAAATTATAGGTGCAGAGTCCTAAGTAAATTTAAACTAAGAAACATAAACTTTGGCGCTTAAATATGACCACGACAGAAAGGTAACGAGGTAGCAGGTTAAATTATTATGAATTATAAAATAATTTTAGATATTCTCATTATCTACTTTATGGCCGTTTTATGTGGTCCAAATGCATTTCTTTGGGGGTTTGTTTCATAATAAACAAGACGGGCATAAAGTAAACAATGAGAATATCTCAAATTATTTTACAATTAATAAGAATCTTTAATTTTGTAAATAATTTAATATGCAAACAAATTTTTTAACTAATGGTTTTATACTGCAATAGTGTTAAGTAATGGTTACCTACATTATACTCACAGTACTAATAACAACATCTGATCGGTTAAAAGCAAAGCAAAATAAATAAGGGATTTTTTTAACAAGTCTATTATCTTATTTAGTAATAACCATATCGAAATATCTGTCCTAAGTTAAACAAATGTATGATTTCTTATCGCATAAATATTTTCAATAATTTGAAAAATTAACATTAACTTATACATTTTGCAAGATATCCTTATTTAAAACTTCTTTTGGAAAATTTTGTTTTGTAAACAAAAATATGGAACAGATGTTTTAAAAATTCTTGCAAGTAAAAATTTTACCAGTAGAAATTTGCAAGAATTTTTTTGTATATCAATTTTTTTCTCTCTTTTGACGCTCTGAACTTGCAAATTTTTTGGGTTAATGAACACTTTCCAGTAACAATTGTTACAAATTCGTAACAATTTTTAGTAAATGAACACAGCTAATGCCTATGTCGACAACTACAACACAAGTGACGGAGTTTGACAGTTGTGGCCGCATAATATTTCTTAGTTGGCCGCAAAATTGTATGAAAACTGTTACGTTATCGGTCGCTTGTATTGCCGATCGACTTGTCGTGCTGAAAATTTTAAGTGGCCCGCAACAGCTGTTTGTCGTTGAAAATGCAAGCGAACGATAACAGTCGACATCGGGCGCCAGGCTGTTAAAGATAATGTGTCATTTTAGTGAGTATTTTTTTGACATATAAAAACAATTTAATGAACTTTTTTTTTTAATTTTACAATTATATTTGCCAACATTTAAATATAAATTGATTTTTAATAAAACAATAACTTGACCAAAATTAAAAAAAACTCTTATATTTAAAAAAAAAAAAATAGTCTGCTATGCGAGGTTTAGTTGTAAACATTGTAAAAAATGGTTTAGTTTTCTATGGTTAAATAGTATACCAGAAAATAAAACATTTAAATAACATTTTATAAAATTTTCAGTTGTTTCGGAGTTATTCAGAAAAATATCTGAGCTCTAGAGTCCACATATTTTATTTAAAGCCGGGTTTTGGTGCAGACCACTGTAATTGGATATTCTAATATGTACACTTTATACTTTATGCCTTTTAATAATACTTAAGGCCGAGTCACATAGAATAATTTATAGTTGCTATACAGGTTTTCTTATGAGTTTAGGCTCAGATTGTACGCTTCCGTTAATGCAAAGTACTTAATTTGTACCACTTGTAACGTACGTTGTGTTGTTGAAATCTAGCAGTTTTTTTTTTTTTTTTTTTTTTTTTTTGATATGTTTTAAAAATATTTATGTGTTATCCGTCAACAAAAATAAAATAATATATGTATAAAAAAAAAATAAATTTAATAAATAAAATTGTCTCGATCTTGATAAAATATCAGTCATTAAAGTGTTCATTGTGTGCCACTTCACCGTTGTTAAGCTAGCGTCAGTTAAAAAAGCGACGTATAAAGCAGTGATGGAAAATTCAGTGCTTTGGTACTATTTTTAGTACTTTTTCTTTTCATAAATACCACAGTACCCCCACGTCAGTTTTAGTACTCTTTTCTTTTTATGCTTATAAAGAAATTCAGGGTGACATTTTTTATATTGACAACATATTCTACGTGTCAATAACATACAGGGAACACATACAATTTTTATTTTATTTTTTGTTTCATGTTTTCTGTTGCAAAAATATTTGTATTCTGCAAGCACCAATGACATTTTAGTATGTATTCACTATTTGTACTCACCAATAGCTAACAAACATATTTTGAACACCACTAAAACATATCTAATAAATGTTTTGATCGGAAATTAAGAACGAAAATTAAACGATGCACTGAAACTTTGCAAAAAAGGAGGCGGCTTCCAATGGGTAAAAAATTATACATTTCTAGAAAGTATATCGTTGGTCTCAAGTAGAAAGGCCCTAACTCAAATAATTGTAACTGTATAGGAGAAGGTAAAAACATAATTGAAACTGTATGTATCATAATGTAAACGTGCCCATACAACTGCTTGTAAAGCCGCTATTCTTTACAATATTGCACTGAATTTTTGTGACGAGGTGTATTTGTGTAAAATTTATTGGAATCACTGGAAAACTCAATTTCGTAAAAAACGCGAGTTAGGGCCTTTCTACTTGAGACCATCGATATGTACATTAGGGGTATAACCAAAATAAGAATCTATCATTACGGTATGGGCAATGTTATACTGATATTAAAAATCGATATCAGGGGTCATTTCGGTCCAAAAACCTTCGGCACCGAATGCAATTTCTAAAACACCAAAAATTTTTTTTTTTTTTTTTTTTTTAATTTTTATTACAAAGTAAAAAAATTAAAACAGATAACGCGGAGAAAACGTACAATAACATTACATAAAATTGTTTGTTTTTTTAGTTTGACTATTGATTTTTTTTTGGTGGGAGTCCTTCCCCAAAAAATATTTGTGGGAACATCTAAGAAGTTAATATTAATAAAAATATATGTATTTTTACGTTATATTTGTGACGCATAAATTGTAATATAAATTTTTATGGTGGGTATCCTTCCCTTGTACCGTTTATTTGGTTTCTTTTTTTGGAATGCAAGGAATCGCCATTTCATAAAAAAAAAAACACGAAATGCAAAGACCAGCATGGCTTTCGACGTTAGAATTATGGATTTCCTATAAAACTGAAAAAAATTATAAGCTAAAACTTCATCGCGATCGGTGCCAAACCTTTTTGAACGCTCGCGAAAAAAGGAAGGCATATTTTTTTATGCACTATCTCACTACGATAGGTCCTTTTTGATATTTGCAAAAAAATGCAAATGGTTATATCCCTAATGTACATACATACAAACAGAAAAAATACCAATGTCAAACTAACCAGGCGCAATGCTGATTGAAAATCAGGGGAATGTATTCACAATCATTATTAAATAAAAACATATGTTGTCTTCTTTTCACTGTTTTTCAAACTCAAACTAAATTGATTTTACATTAAATTCACGTTGCTTCAACTTGAAATAACCTTGGAACAACGTGATTCGTAGTGTTATTTCAATACCAATGTCATTTTGCTCTCAACTTTGCTGAAATGTTAAAGTTATTTTAAAAGAAAAAATTTTGTTCGCAAGTTATTGTAAAATCTTGTAAGAATAACATGAAGTAACTAGTAAGTGAAATCACTGCCGAAAAATGTTAAATCAACCGCGTTTTAGACGATTTTACATTGATTTTTTTCTCTGTGTATGCACTTTTGCATTTACATATATTTTTATATCAAAATTAATTAAGTTTTTTTTCTTTTTAATTTTTTGTGTTTTTTGAGTATATTGTTATATAAAAAGTACCAATATGTTGAATAAAGTACTCTTTTGCTTGGTGGTGAGTACCATCTCAATTTTTAAATTTTTCATCACTGGTATAAAGTACAAAGATGTCTATGTGACTAGGACTTTATTCCCAGCAAACAATATAAGTCCTAAAAGAGTCTTTTAGGACTCCTTTTTATGAGCAAAACGCTCAGAAAAAAGCTCCTAAAACCCTCAGATATGAGCGTGTTTTCCTATGAAACCGTCAAAAAATTTTGTACTGAATATGAGCGCTTTAGGACTCCTAAATTTAACGATTTGTATGGAAAATTGTGAGCATTTTTGCTCACAAATCAATCATAACAACCTCTTAAAAGAGTCACAAAAGAGGGATTTAGGAGCCAAAAAAGAGTGATATAGGAGTGTTTTTTTTTTTGAAATTAGGGTATTCATTTTTATGTAAATTTTTGCTTTTACGCTTTTATTAAAAGTTTTATTAATTTATGTTTTGTGCATGGAAATAATAATCATTTTAAACAAATTTCAACGGACAAAGCCACATAATTTTCTTTTTACAAGGGGTTCAAATGGATAGTTTTGTCTAATGAAAAGATTTACAAGGGCATTGTTTAGTCAAATATTCACACATAAAGTACACAAAAAACATTAGTGCAAAAGTTAAAAAATAAATTAAATAAATGAATAATAAGCATTTGTTTTCTCAAAGATTTTATCAAAACCACTACCGAACCGCGCAAAATGATCACAATAATGACAGACAAACGCAAAATATTGAAATTATCAAGAAAAAGAAAACAAACTACCGTTGCCCCTCAGAAAACCCTCATAAATAAGAGTTTTCTAGGAGTGTGCTCCTAAATTGCTCATAAAAATGAGTCTTTTCGGAGTGCTGAATTCTACAGGCTCGGAAAACAATCAGAATTGCTCATAAATTAGGAGGGTAATCATAAAACCCTCAAGAAAAGGAATCTTTTAAGAGTCATATTTAGGAGCGCTCCGAAAATTGTTTGGTGGGTTGTTAAATATATTGGAAATTGTACCCGTTCATTTATTCAGGCACTCATAATGACAAATTTAAATAAAAATATTATTATTGAATTATGTACCTTTAAATGCCACTATTTCATATATTTTTTTTTTAGTTATTTCCTCTGGAGGTTTTACGGTAAAAATGCAATAAAAGTTGCAAGTTTTAGACTAAATACTAACAAACACATTTGCAATATTTATTCAAATCATGTTAGTTCAATCATTGTAACAAATCCATCAGTATAACAGAATGAGAGAAAAAAAACAGCAATTTGAAAACGAACTACATAAATTAAACTAGAAAAAACATTATGGGAAATTTGTAGTAGTGTAAGCCAATATTGTGAAAAATTTCCAAAATGTACAAATTTCTGGTATTAAAAAAAAGTTTTTCAATAAACCCGTTTTCAACTAAATAAATACGATATGATGACTGCATTTTAGCGATAATATGATTTACCAATAGAAAACTATTAAAATTTGCATTTGTGTGAGAAAATTTCGTTGGATTGTGCATACATGAAATGGCTGTTTATTTATTCACAGGCACAAACACGAAATATTCAATTTTTTTCTGTACTAAATCAATTGTTGGTACATTTTTATTCAATTAGTGTAATTTTATGTAGAAATATTTATGAATTTTAAATAAAGTATGTACGTGTTGATATTTTCAAGGATAAAACTGGTCTGTACAAAGTAGTCATGTGGGAATGATGAAATTTCAGTAGAAAAATATTTACGGTAAAAGTTAAACTCGTTAAATTGAAGGCTAATGAAATTCTGGCTGCAATATAAGCGCATTTTAGTGTGATATGGACTAGGTCAGGTAATTCATTTTAAGTTACACCAAATTTTGATTTTTTCCTCTAGAAAAAGCTTTAGTTATGGAAAATGTGTTTAAAAGAGCGCGTATGTACGAAGCAGAAAATGGACATCACTTACAGGAGATCATTTTTCAAAGCTAATTGAAGAAACCCCCAATAATAAATATACAGAAACAAAAAAAAAGTTATAATAGTCGCATAAATAAAAAAAGTTATAAGCCATTTAAACCATGTGGCTAATTCTGCGCCATCCTGTATTTCTTAAACTACAGGTTTGTCAAGGATAAAAATCGACGCCAACTTGTATTCATAAATATTATTATACCCTCCATTCCTAGTGCTGAATGAGGGTATATTAGTGTTCTCATTCCGTGTGAAACTTTTTTAATATTCATCTAAGACCCCATCAAATATACATTTCTGGGTCCTTGAGTAATTCTAAGTCATTTACTTTCGAATGACTTAACGGAAAATAACCATTTTAGTATCAGATTGTATCTAATTTTTCTAGGCTGTTCAGTAAGACGAGAGTTATGGACTCAAATATCAAAGAACCTCCTTAAAAAGTTAATATTTCTGCTACAAAAGCCAACTCGAACTATATGACTATAAACCATGCTACCAAATTTCATGAAGATCGGTCAATAATTTACCACAGGCTCCATAAAAAGCCCTACGTCGGAAAACAGTTAAGAACGTCTACAACCGTAACAAATATTTCTTCTGCGCTGAAATGAATTATATTTTAGTCCTATACGGCTGAGTTTTTGAGATCTTAGTTAAACTAGGTTTACTTAATCTGAAAACAGATTTGTGCCGAAATTACCAAGTTCGTACACAAAATTTAGACGGGACAGCTTAGTTTTGCTTAAAATGAATATTTATTTAACATGTATTCGATAAGTCGAGTTGGAGTGAAATTGCGGCATTTGATATTGATCCGAATTACAATCAAATTGAAATTGAAATTTCGATCGATACCGAATGCCGTAATATGTCCCCTGATTATTTTTATTTAATTGATTTTATAATTCCTAATATCTTGTTTGAGCTAAAAATGGTGGGTATCATAGCTTCGCCCTGGCAGAATAAATGATTGTCACTTGTTAATAATTTTTATGTTGCAGATTTTCTTTCCTTTTCTTTTGTGATGCTACAGACTGACAAATTAGTAGTTTTCGAACATACGTGTTTTTTCAAATCTAAATATAGTTTTAAGCCATATATTATCCTCTACAAAATATTTCCATTATTACTTTAAAATTTCTTCTATTCATGTGTTTTTTTAGCAAACAATGTTGCCCTTTAGCATGTAGTGTGTATTATCACAAGCGTGTAGTTATCAAAACGTCTATACCCTTTAGCTATAAACGTTTTGGAATGCGAACAAATTAAATTTAGAGTAATCACATAAACATTTTGATACATGAATTTTAAATTGTACTTCATCATCTGGAACACACATATAACATAACACTTTAATACCTATCGGCTGTACAGTGGCCTTTATTAAAGGAAAATGGGATACCATTTTTTTGTTTTAAAGAGAATGGTTTGTTTTCTAAAATATTTTGCTGTTGCAGGCATATTTTGAAAGCTTTCGTAAAAACGTACATTTTGAATGAGAGCCTTTTAAGGGATAAAAGTTGGTTGAAGTTGGAATATTTCGTACTTTTTAATCAGGTCCATTAAGACCCATAATTTAAAAAGTGTTTTTATTCTTGTGCTCAAACTATAACAAGGAACATTGATTTAAAAAATTTCAACTTAAAGGGCAAAACAGAGTAAAAACTCGAAATTGTTTATAAAATTCTATGACTACGACGGTATATTAAAAAAAGTCCATTTATAAAGTCAGCTTTTCGGGTGGTAAAAGAGGGTTAAAAGGTTTTTGAAACAAATTTTTAATATTTGAAAAGTTTATCTATTTTTATTATTACCTGGGATATGCATAGATTTGAAAAATGTTAACATAAAAGGTCAAAAAGGGGTAAACATTTGTAAAATTATTTTTATTTTTTTTTTTAAATTTTTTTGCAAATAATTTTTCGAAAGCTTAACAAATACACAGAAAGAAAAGACTCGTACTAAATTTAAGTTTTTTTCTACATAATTATGTATGAGTCGTTCTTAAAAATGTAAACATGAATATCACTAAAAACCACTTAAAACAATCAAAAATGGGATAACTTTTGAAAACCAATATGCGTGCATACGCATGTGCTTGCAAAAGTTTGTTGTAGAAACAACAACAGCACTGCAAAAGAAATAAAAAAAAAATTTGCATATTTTATGCAGAAACAAAAACAACACTACAAAAAGAAAAAAACAACAGATTATTTTCATGATTCAAAAGAAAACTAAGAACAATAATTCCCATATTCTATTTGTTAAAATTATTAAGTTAAATACATAAAATTTTCAAATTAAAAAGATTACGGAAACTATAGCGGCCATTCTGCTGGTGTCTTTTAATTGAGACTTTTTCTGTTAACAAAGGGCCATAAACAACAAAAGTATAATGCACATGTGTAACGGGTAAGTAATAATATTCTCTCTATCTCTGGTTCCCTGAGGTAAGTGTTTAGGTTAGAAACTAATCTCATTTTCGAATTATTTCAAGTACGAAACGGGATAAACCAATTTAGAAATTCTTGAATCAATCGCAGTTTGAGATTAACTTTATCTCCCTTCAAATTTAGCCAATCCAGTTTTTGGATTATTTTAAATACGGACACGTACTTGAATCAAGCGTTCTATACTTGCTTTAAAGACATACGTACTTACCGTACTATTGACAACGCTTCGTCTTCAATCAAGTACGGATGGATTGTTTTGTCTTTTCAGGTCGGGTTTTTGAGATGTGGATTAAGTTTAAACTTAGTTTAACGAACACTGAGAATCGGATTTTTTCTATTATTTCATTAAAGACCAATATTTTAAGCAAAAATAAGCTGCTCCGTCAAAGTTTGGTATGCAAACTTGGTAATGGCGACACAAATCTTTTTTTCAGATTAACTTAACCTAGTTTAACTGAGATCTCAAAAACCCAGCTTCAGTGTATGTTCTTTAATAGCAAACTAATAAAATACAACGTACAAATTTGAACTTCAATTCGTGTTAAAAAAAAAAAATGTTTCTTAAGGCATAACTCTTCCATTTCTGGGAAAAAATTCCGATATTTTGATATATAAAACGTGTCCACACGTCATACCTGAGCCATAAAATTTAAAATTTTGATATTTTCTAGACCATTTTTGGAGTATTTTGGTCATAACTTGGCTATTTTTTCTATATACAGAAATCCATATTTCTTTGTACAGGAGGTACCACGCCCATTTTTCCAATCGCGCTCATATTTGGTGGGATGTTGTGTTTGATAACCGATATGTATGTACCTAATTTGGAAACTAGCTCGTTTCGATCTCCAGATAAACTGAAATGTATAATGTCTTTGTTTTAAAGAGCTATTGTATTGATAACTCTTGCCGTTCTCCAGATATACAGAAAAAAAGATTTATGGGAAAAATTAGAGGTAGTCGTGGTTTTTTGTTCATATCTCAGTCATTTATGGACCGATCAGGGTGAATTTCAATAGAAAAATTATCATATCTGATAATTTGATATATACCAACCAAGTCCCCATCATATCTGGAGTCTTTGGTAAACACCTTTGGACAGACGGACGGACAGACGGACAACTGAATTTGAGCTTTCCTTCTCTAAGATCAATATTGTAGAAATTTCGAACGAAATGACAAAGTTATATATACCCTTTTACCTTTGGTGAAGGGTAAAATAAAATGATTTCTTTTATGTCAAAAGTTATTGTATCCGGAAATTAACTGATGCAATAATTGCCAAAAATTTGCTGCAGAGTTGCAGCATAACTGCATAAAAAAACTTTTGACATATGAAAGTAACAAGTGATGCTTTTACGAACATTAAACTTTACTAATACGCAAGAGATGCGCAACAGCTGCATTAACGAATGTACCCAGTGTTCCATAAACATTTTTCTTAAGGCCGTTATACACTATCCCACAAAGTCTTAAGTATTTTTCGAAAATGCTTCCATATTCTAATTATTGTTTAAAAATTTTCAAAAAACAATAACAACTTATTATGATAGGTTCGTATTTTTTTTTTTTTTTTTTCAAAATACTTAAGACTTGTGTAATAGTGTAAAGCAGCTATTAAGGTATTTTCAGACCTAACAAACATTTAACGAAAAAATCCAAAAAGGAATGACCAAAAAATTTATACAATTTTAGCTTTATTTTTAACAACTTCTATTGATTTACTAAACTTTATTTGTAAGTAGGTAATTGTATACTGTAATTTAGAAACTGTTAAATGATGTTTGATCTAGACAAACGTTTTGCAAAAGCAAAAAAAAAAAAATTATTTAATAAATGTATTACATATATGTATGTATGTATGTATTAATACGCTTCAATAAACTTATAATAATTGAAATTATTATCTGAATTATCACAATTAACTGCAATATTTTAATTTATTTCACCAAGCGCTGTTTTTATTAACACTATTCCTTTCATATTTTAATTTTAATTTCCACCAATTTCTCAATTCAAATCTATTAGTTAAATGAAGCTTGAGAAAATTTCTAGAAAGAAAATGGCATAGAGAATCTGTTTATTGTCTCTCAAAATATGATATGTTTGTATGTATAAAATTGAGAAGAATGATCGTAACAAACAAAGAACAAATGCGGTATTTTCATATGTACTTACGTATTTTAAAAACACCAAAAATAAATGTTTGACATAACAAGTACATATACATATGTATTTTTAAGTTGATGATTTAAATAAAAAAAGAAAATAAATAATAAAAATTACCACTGTTAATTCTTTATGCACATGTGTTTAAGTTAAAATATTTTGTACACAAACAAAAGAAGTTAACTACATACATACCTACATGTAACTAGAAACATACCCAGGAAAAAATTACGACTCTCCTAAATATTATGTACCGCCACGACCCTGTAAATACAAAATGTTGACTCTTCCAAAAATAATGTACCATCGCAACACTGTAGATACAAAATTACAACCTTAATTTTTTTTTACTGTTTTTACAAAAATTTTACACCGACACAACACAGTAAATATAAATATACGACTTTAGTTTGTAATTTCTATTTATTCAAGCTTATGGTATATTTTGTATTTTATAAAAAAGGTAATTTATTTTTATTTCGAATTTTCGTAACTCCTTTGTGTTACGTCTTCAGGATTGGAAAATTCAAAAAAAAAATTTTTTTTAATATAATTTTTTAATAAAAAAAATTTTTATTTAAAGATTTTGTTTGTTGTGCTTAATTCCCTTTTTTAATAATTGATAACAAATACTGATATTTATTGTTGGAGGATAAGCTGTTCCTCCAAAAAAAAAAAAAAAAAAAAAAAAATACAAAAAAAAAATGGGAATTAAGCACAACAAACAAAATCTTTTAATAAATAATACTAATCCCACAAACAACTTTGATAATAAATTTTTGCAAGTCCACGTGCCAAAAAAACTGAACGGGCAAATTGTTTTTATTTTGATTTCTTGCGAAAACAATAAAAAACCTTTGTTTTTGTTTTAATATGTTTTTTCTTAACCAGGGCTGTGGAGTCGTCCGAAAAAAGTACTAACTCCGACTCCGACTCCAAGCGCTGAAATTTTTTAAGTGCGTCTCCGACTCCGACTTCGACTCAAAACTCCGACTCCTACTCTAGCCGTGATGCGAAATGAATGAGACGTAAAATTATTTCTCTTTTGTGTAGAAACATCTTTATTTAACGAATTATGGGAATCTCCGCGTAATGTGCATAGAAAAACATGAGTGTTATGGTAGGAATTAAAGGCAGGCCGATTAAGATGTTTCTACACAAAAGAGAAATAATTGTACGTCACAATTTTTCTAATACATACTAGTATTTATGAGGTATAGCAACACTTATTCTGTACAATGTTGAAAATATTTCAGCGTTGATGGTTAAAAAATTCTGATATTAAAATTATTGGCAATTCCTGTCATTAACATTTTTTAGCATGAGTAAATTATTTAGAAAATCACACATCTTTTTCAACTAGATCAATAGCTGAGTATAAGTTTTGCACGTATAAAAAATATACCTAAATATACTTAAATAGTAAAGTACTTGAATCAACTATTTCTCATAAAATAAATTAAAATCTACTTATTCATATTGATCTGCAAAATATTGCATCGCCAATTTCGAAGAATTTTTATATTAAAAAATATCAGAAATTTTTTTAAATTTTTTATGCCGAAAAATTTTGGAGTCGGAGTCGCGCGTTTTTTTGGTTATTGCGACTCCGACTCCGACTCCGGTACAAAAACCTCAACTCCGACTCTTCAACTCCGACTCCGACTCCACAGCCCTGTTCTTTACCCACTTACAACTACAAGTAATGTTGGGAGAATTCCAAATAATTGAAGCAGGAAATGTAAGAAAAGATAAACTCATCACTGATTTATTGTTTGGTATTTTGTTTAAGCTTTGATATCGTTGCAAAGAAGACTTTTTGAGTGTTTGTAGGTAATTCTCATTCCTCTGTAGTTTTGTTTGCTGATAGGTTTGGCTTTTCTAAAATTATTTATGAGAACGTTTCCTGATGATCTGGCCTAAGCAACCAGTGAAATACGCATAGGAACAGCTTATCCTCCAACAATAAATTTCAGTATTTGTTATAAATTATTAAAAAAGGGAATTAAGCACAACAAACAAAATCTTTTAATAAATAATAGTAATCCCACAAACAACTTTGATAATAAAAAATTTTTTTTTTTTATTTTCAATCCTAAAGACGTAACACAAAGGAGTTACGAAAATTCGAAATAAAAATAAAGATTAACTTTTTTATAAAATACAAAATAGACCATAAGCTTGAATAAATAGAAATTAAAGATAATATAATGGATGGTCGAATAATTTATAATAATATATACGATATTAGTTTTGAAATGTCGTATTTACAATTGGGGGATTTAGTCATAAAGTTGTAAAGATATATGTCAAGTACCACCTTTATCGGATGGGCTGAAGATCAGGAATGAAGACTGTGTCTTGATGAGGACGAGTCCATGAAGCATATACTGTGTGACTACCCGGCGCTGGCATGGACCAGAAGGAGACACTTGGGACACGGCGCAATAGGTGCGTCCCGAGTCGGTGCAATATCAGCAAAAGGCCTGGTTAGGCTCCTTTGCCACGCAGAAGGTCTTTTGGCCAACTAAAGGGGAGTGTGTACAATAGACCTAGCTTGGTCGCGGTACCAACTATATTGAGGGAAAATCTTCCCGCTCTCGGAAAAAAAGTCATATGTCTTAAAATAATTACAAGAAATATATATGACTGCTGTGGGCAACCGCTTATAATTTGAATTTCTACTGTACATTAATGACGAATCAATGAACACAGCATTAACAATTTTGTTTTGGTTGAAATACAACAATATTTTTTTTAAGCAATTGTAAAATATAATGTACGACATTATGACGATTTGACTTGAGAGCACACCTTGTGAATCACCCAAATCAAACTAAACCGCTACAATACTGTATATACAAGAATTAAACCTTAATTTCCTAATACCGTGTTTAAGATAAAATATACAAATTTACTGCAAAATTTTGATTTTTGATCCAACGAATTTATATAGTACATATGCACATTACATTTAATTATTTATATAAAAGAGTAATTGCTATTATTTCATCATTTAATAAATATTAATTTTTAACTTTTATGTTTATTGATCCGATGTAGTAAATTTAAATTTACGGATTTGGGACAATTTTGAAAACAATAGTCGGAAGACGGTTTTTGGCGTTTTCATTTAAATGTTGTGATTACGTTGTTAATTCGTGAATTCAATATTGTAAATTTGAATTTGCAGTATTGTGGCAACACTAAAAACAAGAGTCGGAAGACGCATATTTGGCGTTATCATTTTAGTATTGTGACTACATTGCAAATTTGGTAAACAGTACGTTGTATTGATGTTGATAGTAACCCCATCAACGTCGGCACAGCGTCGTGCTGATTGTCTTTTTCTGTCTGGGTACTTACATATACATACATTCATCACAAAAATTGATATATATATAAATTAATCATTTTCACTTTTTCTTAGTTATTTATTTTCACTTCTAAAAAATATTTTCAATTCCTTTTGTTTTTTACACAATAAACTACAAAATATTTTTGCATATTTTTAATTAAATGTGTTTTATTTATATGTAAGTATAACTCGTTTAAAGCGTTTAAAGGAACTACACATTTCTACACCCAAAGAAAAAACATAGTGGCTACAATCACAATCGCAAACTATCATTACCCGGCGTTTACACATGCAAGTGCAAGTTCGAAAAACTCAATACACTCACACATTTTTACTAACACCATCACATTTTTCGCACTTGCAGACCAACTTGAAAGAGAATTTGCTTGCAAGTAAATTTTGGACACTTGCAGCAAGTAAAATGACAAATAAAGAAACAGTGCTACCGTGGATGCCTTTGGTATCCATTTACTAGTACTAAGTAATATAAAAATTATGTTTATTGTTGATTTTCTGTGTGTTTTTAAGAATAAAAAACAAAATAAAAACACTACTACAAAGCAACACATCTTCATTGTATTTTAAAACATAAATTGCAAGCATTTAAAAAAAAAATTTTTATTCAAAATATTTTCTCAGAAATTTTATGATATCGGTAACTACGGCAATACTGGATTCACATATTTTAAAAATAAACAAAACTTTTTCATCAAGATAGACTATAAATAAAGTAAAGAAATAATTAAATTTTTTATATTAAATATTATTAAATAAATTTCGTGATAACATTAACATCATAATGTTTTTTTAACCGAAAAATGAAGCTTTTTTCATAAGCTGTTTTTGCTTCGAGAAAATTTGAAAAATGAACTTACAACTGACTGTGTAAACACTCAAGTTACTTGCAAGACTTTCGGCTATTTCTTCGACATTTTCGTTGATAATACATATACACTACTTGCAAGTAATTACTTGCACGTGTAAAGGCATGGTTAATGTTTGTGGTTATGATTGTGTCAAGCACGTCTTCAGTAATAATATATGTTCAGACATGTTTATATCTTATTATTGTCTCAAAAATATTATCCTTACCATGTTTCTATTTTTCCCAACACCATGCAAAATGTCTATTTGAACATGTTATATATGGTTCCCACAATAAAACCAATAAAAAAATTTATTTCAAAAATTTTATGTTTTATTAAAAATACATACATGTACTTTGCAACATACAAACATATACAGCTTAGCATATCCCTGCCGGAGATTGAACTAGTGCCATACTAGAAACAAACTAGTACAAAAATATCCAGTATTAGTTCTCAACTGTAAATTTTTCTTTACCATCTTAATGCTCAAATTAGCATTTAGTGTGCTTGGAACTAGTACTATTGGTTCTAGACTGTACTAGTACACAAGATCCAAATTGGTTGCTTGAGAACCAGTTTGTTACTAGTATAGAAAAAATTTGCATTTTGCATTTTAACATTTTTTAATAAAAAAGGGCATAAACGTATAATAATTTATTTCCTTAATTTTGCAATCATGCAAGGCTTTTTTCTCCCGAAAAACGTTTAATTATTTTGAATTCATTCATGTTTCCCGATTAACTGACTCATGCAAACGGAAAATGAAGTGGAACAAGATTTTATTTGCTTCATAAACACACAGTGTATGTTTTGTCAATAAATGTTTGCTCATTTAGAAATTGTGTTTTAAAGTGAACAAAAATGATGTTATCAAACATACCTTTTGTGTACAGCTAATATTATGATTTTAATTGTATAGTTGAAAATAAATACGTTATAGTAGCAAATATTTCACATAATTTTATATGTTTAGCTAGAACTTTCTAACTTTTTAGGTGTAAAACACCATATAATATTATTATAGTGAATTACAAAATGTTAAGGACAAACAATATTTTTTCAAATTCAGTAAGGATTATAATAAGTTTATTAGGGTAAACATAATAGGCAAATATGAAAAAAATGGTCGTAGTGACCATTCATTGATCATGTTTTTTCTCTGCGTGTATGATTGCAAGAATAATTTTGCTTCAAGAATGTAAAAAATATAATGGTGTAGCAACAATTTGGGTTATTTTATTTTGTTATTATCGCCATAATTAAGGGTTTATGAATCGGGATCGTGTAATACTAATGTAAAAAATTTGAAAATTTCGTTCCCAATGGCAGCAATATTTCCGTTTTTTCTTCTATCTTATGTCATCCCAAAGTGTTTCCTATACTTTCCTTTCATTATTCTAACAAAAATTTAACTAAAATTCTATTTTTTAAGCTGAGTCTAATTCTTCTCAAGGCGAATTCATTCCAGGTAATCTCGGTAGTACCACAAGCAATTTGTTTTTGTAAAATCATTGAACAATGTCAAAAACCGAAACAAATCAAAACAGAAACAAAGATAATAAACAAAATTTTGACATCCAACAATTATAAAGCTAAAAAAAAAAAGTTACCAGCAGGGCTTGCTTCGCCTTGCTTCTACTTCAGCAACAATTTGCATAAAATTATAAATGACTTTTATAAAAATTTTATTTAGTTTTGAATGAAAAATTTAACAAAATGTTCTAAAAAAATAATAATAAATACGTAAAATTGTTGTGAGCAACATTTGAAAACGTTTTCTTAATTGAAAATGCGTGTGGTTGCAAAAAATAAAATTTTTTTATTTATTGTGAACAACAAGTGAAAATTCTGCTTTCATTGTAAACCAAGCTTTTTTCTCAAAACGTAATAAAACAAAGGGCATTGTAGATTTTTGACATTGAATTTGGCAAAAAAGATCAAAATAAATCTGACAACCCTGTCTGAGTCTAAGATTATAATAATTCTAACATATTTTACCTGTTAAGGGTTTATATCGGAACTTTTATCCGTTATTGTGTTGACTACCCGTTACAGATTATGTTTCCTTCTTTGTAATGTACCCCACTGTGTACAGTTGGATTTTGTGTATTTAAGAAAAAAAAAATGGAAAAATAATCCAAACATCCTGCTGTTCTTTTTGCAGGTTAAAATATACTTTACCGGTGGAGATGTGTGTTATTGAGTTCTTGTTTTTTTTTTTGTTTTTGAAAAACAACAAGCAACCTTTTACAACGACATTCAGTCGCTTTGCATTAAATCCTTTCTAAAAAATGAGCAACAACTGGATAATAATTCCAACCATACAATGGCCATGGCGTTGATACTTTGTTGTCGGGTAAATGTAGCAGAAGGAAAAATGTCTATTTGTTAACTAAGTACGTTCGTTTAGGTATAAAGGTATACTAGATATGCACCTACTCCCTTTAGACAATTAGTTTTACCCTAAAGAAATTTGCATAAATTCTAACAAAGGTATTGTTAAATCTTTGGATTTTCTCTCAACATCAAATTATATGGTAGAAAGTGGAAGTGTATGAAAAAATAGAAATTTGTAAAGCAAGTAATGACAGGTCTAAGTGGGAAAATTTGACTAAAATTATTTGTTTAAAACAAAGATTTGCTTGTGTCTACTTACAATCGTGGCATTTAGGTAAATTTACGTTGACAAAGCGACACAGTATTATGTAAAACAGCCTTCAAAGTAAAAAAAAAACAATTAGGCGTAGAAGTTAAGGTGATAAGACGTCTTTTGAAGGAGGGAATAAGCCAGTTTCTTTTGACTGTGATATTTAGTGTTTATCGGAAGTTTCGTAAAAGAGGTGTGATCCAAAAGTTTTCTGTACAATCAATCAAGACACTTTAACGAAGATTTGAGAACAAAATTATGCACAACATTTAGTTTAATGATTTTGAGTGTTAAGCTAAAGGCCAAAAATTATCATTATTGTCGAACAAGATGGAAGGCGGAATAACTGTTAACATTTATAGACACTTACGAATCAAACTTCACGGGCATCAAATACTTAAATATTTTTTTAATTGTTTCTTGATTTTATAAATCATTAATTGTGGTATCCAGATGATAGTTTTATACAAATGATCAAGTACAATCATCTTTATATAAAGTAGTCTGACATGGCCGGATTCTTGCATTTAATTCTTTATTTCACAACATCACTTACAAATCTTACGGAGTTTTTACGAAATAGCGGTCACACCAAACCAACTGAAGTTAAGTGCAAAAACTGAGCATTAACAGAGAAATAATTTGTCACACGATTGTCTCGATAGGAGCCCCTCGGGGTTGCAAGGAACATCTTAAGGATATTTTACCTTTCGGTCGTGCATCCTCCGGGGAAATTAGAATGCAGTCAATAACTGGGATATGGCAAAATTCGAAAATTTATAGATCTCAAGAAATCTTTACGTTCTCTTGCGATCTCGACTGACAAGAGATCCTGTATGGTACGACGGGAGTCAGTAGCCACGGTGGCCCGGCATAGGAGTGATTACAAGTTGAGGCTTCCGTTAGTATGCTTCTTGCGGGCAGTGCTTTCTGTCTTTTTGGAAAATTGTGTTTACGGAAGTTTATCTTTTCAGTTGAAAATATACTCTCGGGGACACGTGGTAGTTGTGGTTTACTACCCAAAGTCACAGGAAGGGATATCATGAAGATCATACTAGAAGACTGATTTGTTACCACTTGCGGGAGAGATCGGCCAGAGGGAGGTATATCCTTATGTGCTGCTGCTACTCAAAAGATGTTTCTACCATTTTTCCAGAAGTAGCGGAGGTTAGATAGATCCAGCTCCTAAGCCACGGGCGAGTGTATAAGGCTACCGGATTATGCACTCAACTTGCTATCTGTGTGTTTTGATTGCACTCATACTTAGGTGGTTGCTTAACTAATTGCTTACCACCCAGGGGCTAAGATTCACCATAAACCAGACCCTAGGGCAGGTATTTATTTAAATTTTTTCCAGTTTCGGTAGGAGAAGGGCGGAATTTACCCCTCATACATAGTAAAAACATATTTTCGTTTATTAAACAAACTATCAAAACTAGAGCTTCGATACTGTTTGGTTATCAACAAGGCTTACAAAGATAATAATAAAGGTCGTTTGTTGACAAAACACCAAAAGGTATCAACAGTCATTTAATATGGGTCAACACCATTAAGAGTTGCTTAAACAGGAGCAGTAGGAGGGCTACCAAAAATGCGTGGAGTTGGAGCAAAACAAAGAAAATACTTCTTATTTTTTCTAAGAACTGTAAAAATTAAAACTAATGTGATTAAACGTGTAGTAAAATTTATATGAAAAACACTCAAAAAAATTAGTGCTTTTCATATAAAATTTACTTCTCGTTCAATAACTTGTGTTGTGAAAACAGCACATAAATAAATAACTATATAAAGTTAATAAAAGAAACTCTTTTTGAGCTCGAGGTCTCTTTTTATTATTCTTATTTTGTAATAAATTATTAAATTGTTCCATTTTTCATTGAAAAAACCTTCTGGGCAATAATATTGAAAAAATTATTAATGCACAAAAGCAGAATATACCGATATGTACTTGCAAAGAGATGAGTAACTTATTATACTTTGGTAAATACTTGTTATTGTTTATATTCTCCTTTTAAGTCTTTAAATATCGATTAACAAAGTTATGCTAAATAAAGTACTTATCGCTTTACTACAGACTTATAAATATTAAACGCTTTCATTTATCTCACTTTTAATTACCATAGTCTTAGATTTTAAATAGCCGAAATTGTTTTGCATGTTTATGCATCTATCTATCTATCTTCTTCTTCTTCTATATATATAAAAATGAAATTATGTGTGTTTGTATGTTTGTATGTTTGTATGTTTGTATGTTTGTCGCTTTATAGACTCCGAAACTACTGAACCGATTTTCCTGAAATTTTTACAGTAACATCACGTGAGCCCTAAAAATAAAATAGGCTACTTATTTTTTCGATAGGGGCAGGGGAATTGGTACCCCCCATAGGATGCCAATATTATACTGAACCGATTTTCCTGAAATTTTTACAGTAACATCACGTGAGCCCTAAAAATAAAATAGGCTACTTATTTTTTCGATAGGGGCAGGGGAATTGGTACCCCCCATAGGATGCCAATATTATACTGAACCGATTTTCCTGAAATTTTTACAGTAACATCACGTGAGCCCTAAAAATAAAATAGGCTACTTATTTTTTCGATAGGGGCAGGGGAATTGGTACCCCCCATAGGATGCCAATATTATACTGAACCGATTTTCCTGAAATTTTTACAGTAACATCACGTGAGCCCTAAAAATAAAATAGGCTACTTATTTTTTCGATAGGGACAGGGGAATTGGTACCCCCCATAGGATGCCAATATTAATTATCGCATATCTTAAGAGCCGCTGCACGCATTTTGCTGAACTTTTTGTAGTAGGATCTTCTGAGCCCCGGAATTGAAATAAAATAGCAGCGGGGGTATAGGAATACCCCATAGGACGCCAATGTTTAACATCGCATATCTTAAGAACTGTAATAGTGAGAATGTTCAAACTTTCTAAAAGTCACTCTTATGGTATACTACACTTTTGAAAATAAAAATAAAGCGGGTAGGCGCAGGGGGGGAAATACCTCCCATAGGATGCCAGTGTAGCGAAGCGCACCGGGTTAAGCTAGTTTAGTATAAATACAATTTTTCTTTTGTATAAGCCATAATACAATTTTAATTAATTTGTTTAAAATTTTTTTTATATAAGCATGGCTTAAAACTTAATTAAATAACAAAAAAATTGCACAAAAATAATTTGAATACAATTAAATTGTTTATTTAACTTAGATTGTACCTTTGACGCAAGCACAATGCAGTTTAACATATTATGCAGATGAAATTAAGCGAGTTTTTTTAAACAACTATCTGGTTTTAGTGCACTAAAACACGTGCATATTATGAAATGCAAATAAAAGTTAAGTATTAGGAAAAACCGTTCTTAAGAATATAAATAAATATATAAAAATTTCTAAACCCGATGAATAAAAATATAAAAAAACAATTTATTTAATTGACGCACATATTTAATTAGAAAATTTTTTAACAGCATCAGATTCGCTCATTTGTACAAGTATACCCTCCACAACTACTGGTGAATGCGGATATACTTAGTTTGCTATTCCATGTGGAACTTTTTTTAAATGCTTCTAAGACCCAATAAAAAATATATATTCTAGTAATTCTAAAACGATTAAGCCATGTCATTTTGTCTGTCCCTCCGTCTGTCAAAACACGCACTCGAATGTGATGTCAAATTGTTGGTGTTTTCATAAGCAGTTTGGTATTGAAATCCAGCAAAATCGGTTCAGTTGGATAAAAGCTATGAATCCAAATTTGGAAGAAAATTCCTAAAAACTTTTCTTACAAAATTAATATAAATGGTGGCGGCATGTACGGATTGATATAAGATTAGGCACATATTCTTTTTATATGACAAGAAATAACATTACTAAATTTCGTGCAAATCGCCTCTTATTACCCCCTTTAAAGACCACTTTTGGAAAGACTATAGTGTGACCAAAACCGCAGTTATTGTAGTAAAATTTCGTGTGTTTTAGTTTTAAAACACGCTTTAAATTTTTGTTCAGATCGGTTCATAATTTACCATAGGTCCTAAATAAATCCCACTCTGGGAAATCATTAAGCTCATTTAGCAGCCTACGGAAAATTACATTCAAATTTATAAAACGCAAAAAAAATGAACTACTGTATTAAAATTTAGTCTTAATTAGGTTTCTTAATACCAGAAATCTCTCTACCGATTTTTGTTTTATATGACTAGAACTAACATTGAGAGAAAAACATGTTCTAATATGTTCACCGCCAACAAAACTATTTTTAAAGAAAATTTTAAATATATTATGCTTAATTTAACTATATTATTGTCAACCGCAACCATATTATTGTGAAATAAGTCCTACATCAAGAAGCCACAACCACATTATGATTATATCCGCACATGTTATAGTAAATAATAATGAAAACATGTTTACAATTATAATAGCATGGTTGTTTTACAACCATACCATGTTGCTCTAGAAAAAGAGGAAAATACTATTGTTAATTTAAAAGAAAAAAATTATTCTCATATTGTCATAACTATAACATGCTTAGAGACAACCATAATATAGTTGTGGTTTCTTGATGGAGGAATAATTTTACCATAATATGGTTATTGCTGGCAATAATTTAGTCAAATTAAACATATATGTTTAAAAAGTTCTTAAAAATATTTTTTTTGGAGATGACCATATTAAAACATGTTTTTTCTCTGCGTAAAAAGCGTAAAGCTTTATGATGATCGGACCATAAATTATCATAAGTGTTTATAGATATTGGTTTATAATTCGAACATCCCATATAGAGCCCACTCCTGACAAATTCTTACTTGTGGTGGAGGGTATTGAAGATTCGGCATAGCCGAATATAGCAGTCTTACTTGTTTTCATATAAAATCAACTTTTTTGCGCGGGTGGGTACGCCGATAATGATCCGAATTTTTTACATAAAAAATAGAACTACACGAAAAATACAGTTTTCTAGATGCAAATTCTTACTATTCTATTAGCATTAGCTTTGCAGCTACAAACGTGGTGGACATAAGGATACCTGAATACGCATTCTAGAGGTCGGTGTTTTTATGGTAAACAAATTTTTCTTTTCTTTTTTAATTCTTAGTTGCTTATTATTCGTTAAAGTTCTTAAATACGTAAATAATTAATGCATTCTTTTTTACAACTATTTAATTTAATTTAAGATAATTAAATTTATTGTGCTATTTTAACAACAAAAACTCTGCGTTTACAAAAGAACAATAAACTCTTTATTTTATTTTCATTTAGTTTTATTCTTTTAACAAAGGGTTGCAGCTACTAAGAAAAAGTACACATTTAAGAAATTTCGTTAAAATAATATTAAAAAAGGTTTATGTTAATGCAAAATAACAAAACACAACAAAAATGACATAAATAAATATAAATACAGACAAAAAATAAACATAATTTCTTTAATCTTATAAATACAAATCTTAATAAAACAAAAAAAATGTTTAACCAAAATAAATAAAAACAAACAAGCCCAGAATAAGAGAGCAGTAATGTCTATCACATTAATAAGATTTAACTGAGTTGAGCTTTATTAAGAGAGATGAAAAAAATGTTCACAAAATAAAACAAAGATTAAAGCAGTGTAACCAGATTTTAAAAACAATACTTTTTTACTTAAAAAACGTGAGAATAAAACTTGTTTGTTACAGTAAAAAATAAATTCATAATTGTGTGTACAACCATTATTTTCAACAAGTAAAACAAGTTTTATAGAATACACAGTAGAATCCCGATAATACCTAATCGCAAGGGATGAACCATTTTTACTTATAACAGAAATTTTCGGTAAGAAATAAGAAATATATGAATTAACGGAGTGTTTCTATTTATTTATTAGAACGAACCAAAAACCAAACCAAAACAATTTTTCATTAGAACGAAAACATATAATTTCATACGTATTCAAGACCAACTTAATAAGCAATTTTGCTGGAATTCAAGTATAAAACAAGTGTAATTCCATGCCTGTTTCCTATTTTCAAGCCTTGAATTATACTTGAGTTACACTGGAAATCAAAAGCATACTCCAGAAAACGGATACTGGAAATCCAGTCGAACATAACAATGTAAAAACAGTGAAATTCAATCGTTGATTTACAGTGAAATTCCGGTCGCAAATACGTAATTTTACTTGAATTCAAGTATTGAAGGCAAGTAGTATGAACTGGAATTTTACTTGAAATAAGGGCATTAATTAAAGCTTTATTCCAGCAATATTTAAAGCACTTGAATTTTTAAAATTTGAGTGTTTATTGGGAATATACAAAAAAAAAAAAGTTAACCCAATAAGCAATTTTGCTGGAAATCAAGTGCAAAACAATTGGCATTCAAGTTCGAATTTCAAGTTTCAAGGGTTGAGATATGCTTTTGTTACACTTTATCACAATAGCCAGTAAAATGGGAACTTGAGTTCAAGTGGACTATTACAGTTTTAATATATTTTAATTCAAGTATTGACTTGAAGCCAAATTCAAGTCTTTAGTTACAGTTGAACTAAGACTTGAATTACAATTAAATTTTAGTTGAATTTTATTTGAATTCAAGCTCAAACATGCAATATTTTTCAAGTAGAAATTAAAACACGATTCAAGTTTTCTTTTCTAGTAAATTATTTATAATGTTATTTTCCAAAAATAATTAATCGAGTATGTGATGGAAATCGATTTGGAAAACGAAACGATTTGAAACCGATAATATCGTTTTTAGAATCATTTAAAATGGATTTCTTATACATATTCCTCTTTCTTCCTGTCCATATTCTTTTAAATTGTGTATTACATGAATTAATTTTACTGTATTTTGAACAAAAAATTAAGATTATATTTCAGAAATTGATTTTTAAATCGCTCGAAATTCATCACAACTTTTAAAAAGTTCGTTTTGAAATCGATCGATTTTGATCACATACCCGAATATCTAACAAATTTTTTTTAAAATAATAATACAAAAGTAGTGAAAATAACAAACTGCGGTCAATTATTAATGTTATAAATAAAAAATTACATTATGGTTTACTTTTTTTGAAAATATTTTTGCCGCCTGAAAGTTTTTCTATATGGTTTCACTGCAATCAGCAATCTTTTAAGTTTATGCACTGAAACATTTTAAAATATACATATGCAAGTGAATTTGTAATTAAAAATAAAGTAAAAATATTTCACATCTTACATTAAATGGCTTACATTATTGAAAGATCTTTTTTAGTTTTTCCTTAGAGCCTACCAGTGACTTCACCTTAATAAGCAACCCCAACAATTTCTTATAAAATTCGCGAAGTGTCAGCTTACTCTTTACGTTCTTTTACCAAAAAAATAAATATAAAAGATTTTTCATACATAGCAATGAACATAAACAATTTTCAATACCAAGTCTATAAAGGTATCGCCAGGCTCTTGGATTTTGTTTTCAAATTTTAAAATAGAATCCATGGTTTGAAAGGTGGTTTTGGGTAGAATTCTGGTTTGATTTTATGAAATTTGTGGTTAATTGGATTGTACCAACTTAATTTCTTATAATATTCTCTGCATAAGTCTTTTGTTTCTTCGAGCTTAATAATATCTGAAATAAGATATTTGGGTGAAATGAAATAATAAATTTTAGCTGTAATAACTTTAACGGTCCTGTACGATTTAAAGGTATAATTAACTTTTAATCGTACATTGTAAAAAATGGCGTAATACTAATTGTTATAAACGATACTCACCTTTCTTTTTTGAAAGCTCCACAATATTTATATCATCAGAGCGTGTAAATTATATATATAACAAAAATCTATCCTTGAAGTTTGCTTTAAGGTGCGACTCTCAGCAGGCAAACCATCAGCAATATTCTTCAAATTTTTTAAAGGCTTATTGGTAACATCACTGACTATGTTCAACGAAACTGCCCAATTAGCTAACTAATCTTTTAATTTAAAATTTTACTGGAAATTCTTATTGCAATTGTTATTTTCCAGATTTTCGTCGGGATTAAATAGGGCTTTAAGTCTGCTGTGCACACTTACATTCGCAATTGCAGAAACTTGGATTAGGGGGGTTCGTTCATATTAATTGATTAAACAGTGCAACAGTTTTCTGCGCATATGACTTCTCTTTTGCTTTCACCATTTTACTCACGTTTTTTATTATGAACTTACTTTTTTAAATATGTAGTATTATATGTATTTTAACAATAGCAATAAGTTTCTTTTTTTCTTAAGATTTTATATATTTCGAGTAAAAAAGAATTTGTAAATAATTATTTGACAACACAAATAAATTTTGAAAATATTTTGGATGTGCTTTCTTTTTAATTCTAAAATATTTTGAAACTTGAAAAGCACTTAAAATATGCTTGAAATCAAGTTAATTTCCAGTTAAATTTTAAGCACTTGAAATTTAATTTTTGAGTGCTTATTGGAAACAAACATATACACCTATCCCTCAAGTTATACAATTTTTTGCGCTATTTTACTTTAACACAATTTTTTTTTTTTTTTGGTAATTAACACGATTTTTTATTTTAATATTTTTAGCAAAAAAATTTGGTTTTCTGAGCAAATATATCCTGCACAATTATCAAAAAATGTTATTACGTAATTTTAATATATACGTTTAACCCTTGGATTACCGTCTTGGTCTGGCAAGAGCAAATTTGTGTTTTGCTTGCAATATTTAACGAATATAACAAAAAAAAAAAATAATTAACAGAGACGTGGATTCTAGAAATGATAAGTGATGAATCGAATGAAACTAATTTGGATTAAATTTGAGCAAATTAGTGGAGTAAGGACTATGAAATAACACTCTTGGGCTGGACAGACCATTTTTTTTTCTTTTTGCAGAAACTTGATTTCTATAAATGATATGTTCTGAATCGAATTAACAAAGTTTGAATCAAATCAGAAAACTCGTAAACTCGTTTCAGAGGCGAAAAAGCAATGTGCGAAATCGATGCCCAGCCTGTGGAATAAAAAAATTAAATAATAAAATTAAATAATAAATTCGTATAATCTAAATAACAAGCATACGTTTAGTAAAAAATGTATATATTTATTTTTTATTAATTTGGGTTTTTGGCTGTTCTAATTGTGTTTTGGCCGGACTAAGAGAAGAACTTAGTTGTAAAAAGTAACTAAGAATCCTAGGGTTAATAATTATGAAGCCTTTTCACGCATAGATTCTACACATCAAGCTTTTACACATTATTTCAAAGTTACGTACATATATTTTCAAACGTGTATTTTCGTATTTTTGTTTCGTAGCATTAAATATTTTTTATATTAAAAAATCACTAACATTTTTCCGGCTTATTCGCATATCGGTTATATGCATTTTACGCTTTAATGCTTCCAAACTTCAATAACTTCCAAAAGCAATAACAGTTTGCTATTTAAAATAAATTGTTTCGTGTTTTCTGTAGAAAGCAACAACAAAATTACAAAATATGTATGACATTGTTTATGATTTCAATGTAATTCTTCTGCGTTGCGTTGCGTATTACATGATTAGGGCCTAAACTAGTTTGGTTATTAGCACAGTATATGAGTTTTTTTAATGCATTTCTCGGTTAAGTGCATTAAAAACCCGGGAAAATTATGTAATGCTTGTAAGCGATAAATACTGGAGTACAATCAGTGTCCAGAAGCAGAGAGGTGTGTATCGTTAAATATTTTTTAATCAAATATTTTAAAATATTTGTGAAGTTGTTTTTTGCAAAATGGGCAAGGTAAAATTTAGTTAACATTTTTTACCATGTCAAAAAATATTAATAAAAACTAGGCGAAAAGAAAATAAATAGTTTTAAAAATTAAATTCCGATTTTAGATGGACTATGTGGACCGAGCAATAGTTTCTTTATTTATATATATATATATATATATATATATATATATATATATATATATATATATATATATATATATATATAGCCGCGTTATAAAAAAGAAAAAGATAATTAGGACGAGTGTAGCAGCTGGAACTAAAACGAGCCTGAGTACAACTTCATACGTTCGAGGCATTACAATTGAAAATATAGAAAAGTCAATAATGAACTGACTATAAGATCAAACTCAAAAGCGAATTCCAATTAAAACCAACGCGATTACAAATAAAGCTTTGAGGGCTTATGAAAAACTTTCATCAGCTACCATCTACAAAAAAAACATCGTATCGGCAAGTCATGAAAAATTTAAGCAAGGACATTCCTTACATAATCTGAAATGAAAAGGTGAACAAGATATTGCTGATAAAGATGCGGTTAAAGAATATGCGGATAAATTCTACCCTCATGATAAAGTCTTCAATGCAACCGAATCGAATTTAATTAACTTTAAATTTGGGTTTGTTTTCGAAGATTTCTCATACAAAAATTTTCCATTTAGATTTAAACAATTTTTTCAGGAGCCCATCTACTGTGTAAATCGAGGGATAGGTGTATTCATATGTAATTTTTATTAAACGGTGTTTAAGCGTTCCATTACGAATTGTAAGAGCTTATCAATAGCTTATTACGATTTATTTTTTATTAAAATTAAAACCAATCTGGTGCTACGGTATTCAATTATGGGGCACTACCTCAGCGTCTGATATTAAAAAAATTCAAAGGCGCCAAAATAATTTTCTTCGTAAATTTGAAAAAATTTAAAAAATATATCGATATATATCGTATCGATATTTTTTAAGGGTATCGATATTTATTTTTTAAAAATATCGATATATCGATGTATCGAACGTATTGAGCTGAAATTATTACCAAATTTAAAAACTTAATATACCTATTGTCAATTCATATTTACATATGTACAAACATATTACATGTAATTCCATTCTATCGTTTTATTTTTTTTTAATTTCAAATTTACTGCCTGCCTTGCCTGTCCCTCGATTTCGAATAAAACTTTCATTCGCTTATTTAAAACAAAAACCAATTTCAAAATTAAGTTTTTAAGGTTAGTTATGCGAACGAAATTTTCGTTTGAAATCGAGGGACCGGCAGTTAATTCTACAATAAAAGAAATCAAAAAAAAGTAAAGCATACAAATATTTTTTATTTATTCGCCATATGAAATCTAACAAAAAAAAAAAAATTAATTGGGATTATATAATGCCGGATTATATACTGCTGGTAAACGAAACTTGTGACACATACTATGCAATTAAGCTGTGTAATATTTTATTTTTAATATATGTATAAGAACATGCTCAAATAAAAAAAAAACAAAATATTTTTTTTTATTATTAACATTCCAACTTTCATGAGTCTATTGCTAATAATACGCCATAATTATGGCGATTCTTTGCATAATTCTGGGAACTCTTTCCAGAATATTTTTTCCGCTCTTATTTTTGTTGTTGTCATCTCTTAAAAAGCCGCGACAAACCGGAACTGTGTTATCTATGAAAATGTTAAATGGAAATGCTCCGTTATTTATTATGATTATATTCTTAAAAAACAACAGTATTGCAAGCAGTTAAGAAACGGTTAAAATGTTGAATTTTATTATAAAGAGTCTTAAAAATATCGAATTCGATAGTCGTAGATAAATATCGATTTATCGTTATATGGGCATTTTTAATATCGGCGATATATATCGATTATAATTTTTTTATATATCGATATTTTGATGTATCGATATTTATTGCCCATCCCTACTTGAACTACACCCAAATCCACTAGCTCGAAATATTTTAAATGATGGCGGCCACACTCGCTTAAGGAGAAGAGATACTGCAGTACTCACCCAATCAGAAGAGCGATAAACACCTAAATATGTGAACAGAAACCGTGATAAGAAAAATGCTTGCCGGGCCCTGGCAGGACATGAATTAAAGTATTAATATAAGATTTGATTACTTATTGTTAGTTCATATTTAATATATGAAGATTCAATAAAGAAACTCTGAAGAAGAAAAAAAACATTTTTTATTGAAAAAAAAAAAACAAAATATGAATTAACTAGGCGACCGAAATGACTTTTTCAAGGGGCCAACATTTTGCTATAACTTTTTTTCTTTTTTAATTATTTACTTAATTCGCCAATGAAACTAATATTTTTTTACAGGCTAAAAAGATTGAGATTTCCGATTTAACGGGCAACGAATTATCCCGATTCTACTGTAGATGGAAAAATCCTGTTATTTAATACATTACATTAGAAAAATATTTTGTATAACCATAATAATGTCTTAAATATCGCTTATGCCTTAAAGCTCCTTTTATATCGTGGGAAAATAAGGTTATAATCTTAGGAAACTAATTTTATAGAGCTAAACGTTACATTTTCTCTATACAGAAACTCAATCATGGTGATAAAATAAAACATGAGCTCTAAGACAACAAATTGAATTTTACAACAAAAATGGAAATTTTTTTTGGAATGTGTCAAAAATTATTTTAAATAAAATTCAAAATGTGGCACTGAACGTGATAAAAAAAATGTTTAGCTAATTATTATTTCACAATGGTCAATAATTTCTTTAATTTTAATTAAAATGATAAAAAACTATGATAAAATACATTACAAAACGTGGGCTTTTTGTAAACATAATCAAAATTTTGACAGAAGACAACAAAAGCCATATGAGTGCAAAGAATCATCACCTGTTTTTTTCATCAAGGTTGAAAGAAAAAAAAGGTTGAAAGTATGGTCAAAAATACCATATTATAGGCCTCGTAATGGCTAAAAAAAAAACAATTATTGTTTTTTACATTACCATTGTCACGATTAATTAAATTCTGTTTGTATATAACACTGTTTACCTCCCGTGGAACTTCAGACATGACTGGATTTAATTATATAGCGTTCAAGTAAAATGTACCTTAATTTAGCAAGAAATTTTACAAATTATAAAGGTACCAACCGAGAATTTATTTTAAGTCAGATACTGAAAATGTGGTACAAAATTATAGACATTTAATTTATAAAAATAGAAACGGAAGTGACAAATTTATTTATAATCAAGAAAAAACCCTGAAGACAGCACACCAAGTAGTGCTGAAATATTGTTTATAATAAACTTTATAAAAATAAGAACTCAAGCTCGAAAATTTAATTATACATTAAAACAATAAAGGTCAAATAAAATACATATGATACAACAATAATATAATATTTTGAAACATTGTATGTTTAGTTTAATTTGAAAGTAGCAGAATTATGGTGGGAAAATTAAAAATTGTCTCTAATCACCAAATTCATAGAATCAAGTCAACAATTTGTTGATTTTGCAATTACCAAAATGATTATATTGATTACTAAAAATTGTAAAAATTTAAAATTGTGAATATTTCATATCATATTTAACCTTTCATGAATTTTTTGATGAATGAGGAATTTAAAACGTGTAATTTTTTTTTCCAACCATGAATGAATTGTGAATTTTTCGCCAATTCATTCATGAGCGTGAGGAAAAATAAATTTTTGCCTTTCTACAGTCATGAAGAATGAGGAATCTAAAAATTTTCGTAGCACTCCTCACCAGTAATGTTGTTCTTAGTCGACAATATGCACGAAATAAATGTTTTTTTTTTTTTTTTTTTTTTTTTTTTTTTGTAAAATATTTTTGGTAAAGATATTATTTGTTGGCAAATATTATTGAAACAAAACTAAAAGAACTGCACATATCGTCATCTTAAATGCAGAATAATATAACATCACAGCTTTCATGAGAAGCAATAAACGTTGTAAAATGAAAATTAATTGAGATATAAAAGCAATTTACATATTTAGTATAAAAATGCGATAACCGTTATATTTTTGAGGAAAAAATATTATTTTTATTGTTATTTATTTAGTTATGTGTGTTACGTTATTTAAATTTCAAATTCTCTGAAACAAAACGACGTATCATCAACGAAAGTATGATAGTATTAAGTTAAACAATCATTTAAAATATTAAATATTTAAATATTTATGTTAAATTACAGGTATAATAGAATACAAAGATAATGTACATGGTTATAAATGCAATACTGCGTTTAAACAATAAATTTAAATATGCAGGGGTGTTCTGAAAATCGAAAACGCAAGACGCCAACATTTTGAAGTTCTTTTATATACACTATTAATCCAATTTTTTATAATTTTCTTATAGAATTCTGTTTAATAGTGAAATACTTGTATTGCATTTGTTTTGTATATCTTTTACTACAAACATCTTATTAAAAAAACAACTTTTAAATTCTTGCATTTTGCGTTTTCGATTTCCAGAACACCCCAGATAGTTAAATGCACATATAAAAATGATAATCACACAATTTATATGTAGCATCATTAGGTTTGCGTTGACATGGTGTAACAAGTTTGATTTTCTGTTTCAGCGCAGGCAGTACTGCATTTGAGAACGTAGAAAGTTTATATTATTAGAGATTATTATGACATATTACTTATAGTTTTGTATTTCTAATTAGAGGTGGATTAAACTTAAAAATGTACTTCATTAAATTTAGCTATAAATTGATTTTAAAAAACCAACTTTTCCATTATAACTAACGTGTATTTTGATCTGCTTATAAGGAATTTTTTTGTTCCATAAATGATATTTTTAATTTTAGTTTAAAAAATTATCAAAAACCTTTGCCATTTCAAGCAATATGTTAATTGATTTAATTAAATATAGCTCAAGTTTCGTTATGGAGATTTCCTCAAATCCGAAATATCGAAATACCAAAAGGCTTTCGACATTGGAATCCCTAATCACCATAGATAGAGGATGCTGTGGGTTTTGATTTTCATGAAAATATTAATTCCAGGGCCACCTTTTATAGTTACTTTCTAAATCGAACTAAAGATTTCCGTCCGTCCTTTCAACTGGCCCGTTGTCTATCCATGTAAGACTTGTGCTAAAATCAAAATTTTTAAGAAAATTGAATGGAATCCCTAATCACCATAGATAGAGGATGCTGTGGTTTTTGATTTTAATGAAAATATTAATTCCAGGGCCACCTTTTATAGTTACTTTTTAAATCGAACTAAAGATTTCCTTCCGTCCGTTCAACTGGCCCGTTGTCTATCCATGTAAGGCTTGTGCGAAAATCAAAATTTTTAAGAAAATTGAAAAAAATTTAGTACACACGTTTAAGTTTCCAAAAGAACAAAACTATAGAAAGTGATGAGAATATTTCACATAGCTCCCATACAAATTCTTTCCGAAAATGAGTCTATGTGCCAAAAAAAAAAAAAAAAACAATAAACCATAGATTAAATTTGGCTTAAAACTATTTAATCTCAACCTAAATCATCTTACCAATTTTAGTTGAAGTCGGTCCATATATGACCATTGCTTCCATACTAATACACACCCGAAAATAGATTTTATGCCATAACTTTATAATAAATGGCAGTACTGATAAAAGATTTGGCGACGATAATGTCTATGTTTCCTACTGCGTCGTGTGATTTTACACTAGAAGGAAAAAATCTGATATAGGTATAAATATCGGAAAAATATTGGCATAAAGAACTCTTATATGAATGTTAAACTCAGAACATAAATTTGATGTGGCGGGTATATGATAACCACCCATGAGTACCAAATAGGGAACATTTTGTATTTTAATACGGTGGTGTAGGGTATCGTTGGGTATCTGCACTCTCTTATTTTTTTTTAATGAAGATACTAAATAAATTTAAATAAAATAATAATTAAATTACTTATTGCAACAAAGAATGTTGCTGTAGATTTGTATAATTATATGTTAATTTTTTTTCTCTCGTACAATTACTAAAACATTTATTTATTATTTTTGCCCTGCATTCAAGTCTTCTTCAGTAAACTTGTTTTATTCAGACTCGTACAGTTACATTTTTCAGTGCAATGCAACAAATCTGGCAGCTTCGTTTAGGAACAAAAAGCTACAAAATGATGACCATCTGTAGTTTTAAGCCATCTTTAAATCATTTGCTAACAGTCTTGTTTAAACAGCGTTTTGAAAAGGTTGTAGAAGACGCTCAAAAATAAAGCTCACTGCTTAGCAGCTTAAGGTGCGTCTTATTCACACCGCAACCAGATAGATAGAAGCAAACGTGTATCAATTAATCAACTTTGTTTAATTTTTCAATAAAGCAAAACGATTTTCTACATTGTTTACATAAATTTAATAAAATAACAAGAAAAAAAAACTAAAAAAGTTCAGTTATAAAGTTCATGCGCCATTTAATCAAGATAACACACATGAATACGAATTAAATTAAATAATAAACAAAGTAAAGGCAGAAGAGTTCTAAAAATGTTAAATAAAAATAAAAGTTTACAAAAGCTTATCATATTCATTAATAATTTAAAATGTATAACGTGTTTATGCTTAATTGCGTGCATAAATTTAAACAATATTTATGACGTTAATGCACAAAGTAAGTAGCATTATTTAGAATTTAATTAATCCAAATATATATATTTTAGTCGTATTAATATTAATAATGCACACGCAATTAATTGATGTACATATTTTAGTGATTTTGTAAAGAGAGAGACATTTTTGTGCACAGGTTTTTTTTTAATAAAATTTAATATGTACACCTTTTTAGCTGTATTTAGAACAAAAAATATTTACAAAAGAAATTAATTGCATAGTACCCCTAATTAAAATTATTATCTGAAAAGTGTAACTACGAGTAATTATAATGATTGATCATGAACATGGAAATTTTCGCAAGATTTCTGGAAAAAATGCTTTATTTGCATATACTGATTGAACTGTTAAGAATTTATCAATCATTTCCCTAATAAAGAAATATTATTTATTCCCATAAACGAGTATACTTTAATTTTGGGGGCAATTTTTGGACAAACCAAATACTTGTGTATGTTTTGTGCACTCCTCTTCAAATCGCTATATTGTTGAATGTAATTATCAGATCGATATAAAATTTGATGATATCCTTAACAAGAGTTTTCTATGCAATATTCGAATGTATGGCTAGAATTAGAGTCAAATTACACTGTCCAACACACAAAAAAACAAGTTAGAGTGCTATATTCAGCTGTGCCGAATCTTTGATACCCTCCGCCGACAGGAATGGGCTCTATATCATAAATAGATATTTATTATTAACTAAGCTTCACAAAAACGAATGTCAGCATTAAAATTAGTTGCGGCTTAGACCTGAATTAAATAATTGACTGACAATAAGAAAATTTTATGCGTTTCTTGTTAGAACTTTGAACTGGCTTGAGTAAAATATCATGATTCGTAAAAGTTTTAGCCGAACTAAAATAATTTTTAGGATGGTAATTTGTATTGGACCTATGACAAATTATGGACCAATCATCCCAAAATTTTAAAGACTGATTTCTTCTACTACAAAAAATAAATTAGAATATATTTTAATACAGCAGTATAATTAATTTTAGCGTTAACAGTAAATTTGACAAATTTGCATGATATTTTTTGTGGACATATGAATTTAAGTAAGAAATTTTACCGCAATATCTATATATATGATGGTTTTAGGCGAATGAAATTACCTTCCCAAAGTGAGCTTTATTTGGTTTTAGGCGCAATAAACTGTTTTCCGAGAGTATGGTTTATATGGGGCCTAGGATAAATTATGGACCGATCTTCAAAAAATTTTACAGTGTGATTTCTGGTCCTATAAAACTGTAACGTACCAAATTTAAGTATGCTAGCGTTATTTATTGCGGTTTTAGGCGAAATACACTGTTTTCCGCGAAATGGGCTTATATGGGGCCAATGGTAAATTATGGACCGATCGTCGCGAAATTTACCAGTATGATTTGCAGTCGTACAAAGCGTTTTCGTGCAAAATTTTATGTTATTCCGTTGTTGTTGTATCAAAATTATCAACTTTTTTAGGGTAGTGGTTCCACATTTTGATTCATAGTTCTGTTCCTACTGAACCGATGTTGCTGGATTTCAATCATAAGCTGCTTAGGATAACTACAAGCAATTTGAGACCAAGTTTGTTCTTTTCTTTTGCGTTTTTCGAAAGTGAGCGTGTTTTCAACAGACGGACAGACAGACGTACATGGCTTAATCGACTTAGAATTACTCAAGGAGCCAGAATATATATACTTTATGGGGTCGTAGATGTATAATAAAAAAGTTTCACACGGAATGACAAACTTAGTATACCCTTATTCACCACAGTGGTGGTGGAGGCTATAATAACAATGTTCGGCCAACTAGTTTACATGTAACAAAGTTTACATGTGAAACTCATTTCAAGGCCTATTAAAAAATGCCCCCTAATGCAGTAAAAATCCGTAGCAAATCGTGTGATACTTAGGTTTTTGATATTAAGTGTCTTCAGAAGATATATTCCGAATATTACATTGAAGATTTATTCCGAATATGCATTAACCTTTTAACTCTTCTGGAAATGGGTCTTTTTTGCCATTTTTTTTTTGAAAAAAAAAGCAAAAATCACCCTTTAAACAAGGATTCATGTAGTTAAAACATTCTGCGAATATATTTGTCATGAAATTCTACTTTAGGTCTACGAATACACTTAAGACGAAAATTCAACTTTAATACCAGAAAAAAGCAAAAAAAAACTTAAAACATGGTTTAAGGGTTAATCGCCAACATGGCGATACATTTTTTCCAGAGTTTTTTTTTATTGAATCTTCATATATTTAATATGAACTAACAATAAGTAATCAAATCTTATATTAATACTTTAATTCATGTCGTGCCAGTGCCGGACAAAAATTTTTCTTATCACGGTTTCTGTTCACATATTTAGGTGTTTATCGCTCTTCTCATTGGGTGAGTGCTGCAGTGTCTATTCTTCTTAAGCGAGTGTGGCCGCCATCATTTAAAATATTTCGAACTAGTGGATTTGGGTGTAGTTCAAGACTTTTTAAATATTTTACTGCGTATTTTGTAATCATAGTTTTTACCAATGAGATCCTTGGGGATATTCGAATTTTAACACACCAGGTAGCGGCTGTAATTATACGAAGAAGATTATTTTGGCGCCTTTGAATATCGAGATTAGACGGTGAAGCAGTGCCCCATAATTGAATTCCGTAGCACCAGATTGGTTTTAAGATAGTGTTGTAAAGTAGAAGTTTGCAATCGAGACTAAGGACAGAATTTCTTCCAATAAGCCAATGAATTTGAATGAGCTTTAGTTTCATTTGAGTTAATTTTGCATCTATATGGTATTTCCACGTTAAACGGCGATCGAGATGTATACCGAGATATTTTTCATGCGAATGCTCAGGTATTATTTGATTATTTATTTTAATAGGGGGGCTAAATCCCGACGCAAGGTGAATGCTATATGTACGCATTTTTGCTCGTTGACTATAATCCTCCATTGTTTTAACCATATTTCAAGTTGAAATATATGTAAGTAACGAGATGATTCATGATGGTTTTCATGCACGCTTAGGAAAGCTGTATCGTCCGCAAAAGTTGAAGTTTGGGTATTGTTGTTAGTTGGCATGTCCGAAGTATATATAAGGTATAATAGTGGACCCAGGATGCTGCCTTGTGGGCTCCAGTGGCAATTGGCTGAGGAGAACTTTAAAAGTCGCCTTCTTTAATAATGAATTTACGATCGACTTAGTAGCTTTTTAACAGCTTGTGTGTGTTTAATGGTAAGTTTAGCTTCAATTTATGTAATAAGCCTTCGTGCCAGACTTTATCAAATGCTTGAGACACATCGATGAAGGGAGCGGAGCAATATTTTTTTTCTTCAAAGGCTTTTCTTATGGCGCTTACTATCCGATGGGTTTGTTCAATTGTGCTGTGTTCTTTTCTAAAACCGAACTGATGGTTAGGAATACATCTATTTTCATTTAAAATTGGGATTAATTTTGACACTAAGAGTATCTCAAACAGCTTTGATATATTAGATAATAAACTTATAGGCATATATGACTCAACCTTTGTGTGATCTTTTTTTTGGTAACTAAGGAAACTTTCCATGGCGATAAAATATCGCAAAAAAAATTATGTTACAACAAAACTAAAACTTAGTAAAGCAAATGAAAAAGAAAAGTAAAAAATATTCTGCTCTAAATGCTACCGTTATACCGTACATAAGTTTTTACGCTTTAAAAACGCAGTTCACTTTCCAAATAAAACACTTAATAAAAACTTTGTAAAAAAATCATAGAAAATTTGTAAGAATGTGTGTAAGTGGGGCTAATATGGTATAGGCTGGTAATGTGGTACAGCGCCTTGTTTCTTAAACTAACAAATCAAGCGTAGTGAAACCAATCTTAATGGTTTGCCGCTCTAAAAAAGTTAAGAATACCATGATCTGTTTTATTTTTGCAAGTCATTCTCAGTGTGAGTGGCGAAAAATTCGATTGGCTGCAAAGTCAACTTTTATTTTTGGGTGCTGTTAAAAAATAAGGTTTTGTTGTAAAGGTGCATTTTAAAGTTTTTAAGTGTATTACTAAAGTAATTGGGATATACCAAATTAGTGATCAATATATACAATTACTCAATAGCTGTTGTAAATAATTTAAAATTATTAAATATCTGCATTAACCTCAAGTGCGCCTAATGTGGTATACCTTAAATCAGCTAATTTGTTATAGTGTACCACATAACATGTCAAACAAAATATTAAAAAAAATGTTGTTTGTTTACATTTAGTTGTTTTTTTTTTTTTTTTTTTTTTTTTTTTTTGCAATAAAGTAAAAATGTATATTTAACACAACTACTTTTAAAGAAAATACTATGATTTGGTAAAGTTGTTCATTATACCACATTACACGCTGATTGTTTTAAGTCATGTCTTATGGGATTTGCAATATTTTCTTATAACACTTTGAAGGTGTGGGTTTAATATTTTTCGCAAACGGCTTCGTGGGAGCCTAACATATGAAGCATGTTAATGGGTTAATCATATTTTAATCAGACAAAAATTAAACATTTGTCAATCTAAAAAAAATAGGTATACCACATTACCCGCACTTCCTCTACCAAAAACATAAGTAACCCACTATTTCATACGTTTTTCACTACACAAGGGTGCAACTTTAAATAGGCCGTAAAATAAGATGGAATCAGATGTAATCTTTTAAAACGCCGATACACGTATAATTTATTTATTTTTGACCCCTCTACAGGAATCAGTTGGTAGAACATTTTTTTTTTTAAAAATAATTTAATTTTGTTGTACAGTGATATTACACAAGCTGTTCGTTCAATAAAAAATAATACTATTATTTTCTAATTATTTAGATTCATGAAATCCCCAACGTAAATAAGACGAAAAACAACAAATTTAATAATAAAAACAAGTAAGAGTGGTATATTCGGCCGTGCCGAACCTTTGATACCCTTCATCTAAATTTCAAGTATTTCAGGATGGAGCGTTATATGTGATCTATTTATTATAAATCAATCTTTATTAAAACTGACCTCACAGTATTTTAATTCGTTGCGATTTTAAGGCGTATAAAGGTCAATTCCAAAATGCCATATACAACTTAATTTGACATAATTTTAATAAAATATAATGATTTGTTTCAAAAATACTAGTCGGCATATTAAAGTGATATAAACAAAGGGATTTTATTTTGGACGTATCGTTAATTGTGGATCTTTTGTCACAAAATTCGGTCGAATGATTTAAAGTATCAAAAAAAAAAAAAAAAAAAAAAAAAAATATAACATTAGAAATTTTCATGAAATCACTTAAGGCCGGTATTCACTATCCTACATAATCGTACGATTCATTCACACGAAAATCTGACGGAATTCTATCCGATATAAAAAAATGTCTGCTAAATCTGCTGTCAATGCCACACTATCCCACAAAAAAGATGCAAACTCAAATGACTCAGCTACTTTACAAGAAAATGCAACTCTGATCGCATAGAATCTATCATTTTATGAAAATTTTCATAAATATTTGCAAGTCGGACAGACTGTCAAAAAAATCTGTCACTCAACTCATCGTGCGACTAAATAGGATAGTGAATACCGGCCTTTAAGAGTCTTGCAGTCTGCGCATTTGTATGCCCTCGCAGAAAAGCTATCAAAAATTGTATGAAAATTCATTTAAACAAACTTGGTAAATTTGCCTAACAATTTTGGCTCAAAAGCTTGCGCATTCATTAAAAAGATTTGTTTTTGCTTACCCTCGTTTTTCCAATAAAAAAATTTTTAACAGCTTATTTATTTCACTTAGATGCAAAACAAAAACAGCCGTCTGCTTAATCATTCAACAAATATATTAATACAAAAAACACGTATTCTGGTTTATTTATAACGAGAAACTATGTAGAGAGTGCAATACAATCCGAGTTGCAAAATTTTCAACTTAGGAAGATTGGGCATCCTTATGGGAAAGAAATGTAAATATAATAAGCTGGATATATAAGCTAGAATCGAGTTGTTGCACTAAATGCCAACAGGTTCCAACAGCAAGAAATGTCAAAACTATCTGCGTTATGCAACCTTAAAGTACCAGAAACTCTTCTTCAGTTTATGGCTAAATGCCCAGTTCTTTGCTATATTCGTCTTCGATAATTCAGTAAACTAGTTTTAACAGAAAATGAAGTCGTAAATATATTAAATAATGTAAATTATAAAAAGGATTTTTTTTTGTTACATAACAGATGCAATAGATTATATTAAGCAGTTTATTGCATAATTCCATTATTAATTGAAGTTAAAGTGAAATATATGTACACTTATCATTATATTTGATATCACTTACTGACGACATATGTCATAGTCGCAAGATCTTATTAACTTTTGTATTTAATTTTTATTTTCTGAAAATTTTAAATAAGTGAAAAAATAATAATAAACAATTAACCAGCTAATTAACAACAAATCTCTATATAAAAAATGGTTTTTACATGACACAAGATACAAATTCGCTGTAATGCCCAACTATTATATGAATAAGCTTGCTTTAGCTTCTGTCAAAAATTTCCAAAAGGCCTCTTAAATGCATTTAAAAAAACAAAAACAAAATTAAAAAATATTTTAATCTGTACAGAAAGTGCGATCAGTTTCACACTTTGCTTAAGCAAATAGCAGATTCATAAAACTTAACAATAAGTTTTCTTAAGTATAATATTGTTTGACTGATATAAATGATGTATATATATGAAGTATATTATAGTTGGGCCTTTAATATTTTTGCATGAAAAGTAAGTTATGTGTAAAAAATTGGCCAAAACATTTATTTATGGTGTTTTCTTTTCTACAAAAAATTTGACATTTTATTTAAAAAATGCAATTTGGTGTTCGTTTATTAAAAATGCTTCGCTCCCTAAAAGAGTGGCTTATTTTATTCTAAAAAATGCACCCTTACTAATGGCATAAGGTATTGCACTTTACGCCCCGTATAAATCGACAGTGTTGATAATGCCCTGTAAAAAGATGGCTTCTGTTTATATATACGGTTACCAGAAAAAGTGGGGAAAAAATCGCCTCTAATCAGGACGGTAAAAATTTAAAATTTTAATGGTTATTTTTTCTATTATTTAATAGTAAAAACATAAGAAAGAATTACTTGGTTAATGATAGGTTGTCAGTAATATACAACCTAAGTAGATTCGGTGTAATATAATTGTTTTTGAAAAAACGTCAAATTAAGAAATCTAAAAAACTTTGTGTTAATAAATCAGCAATATGGCAAAGGTAGTTTGCCATATTGCTTAGTTTTAGAAACTAAATAAATTGAAATTTCGTCATTCATTTTGTTCATTTATTTATTTACGTAATATCAATCTATTAACAAATTTTAGTTTATGTATGTATATTTTTGTTATATTTTGAAGAACAAACTTTTTAATTTTATAAGATACAAGGTGGTATCTTTTTGTAAAAAAGAAAACAACATTAGTTTGACGCCATACTACTATTTAATAGAACTAAATATTGTCATAATTCCCGGCAAATCGATTTTATCGGAAAGCAAAACCTCATACTTAATTTAAAAATTATAAAACGAATAAAACTAAAAACATCTTAAATGGGATTTCTTTCGAAAAGTTTGAACTTTTCTTTTTGTGCATACACGTGTGTCTGTAAAAGTTTGTTCTAAAAACAACAACAACACTACAAAAAAAGGTAAAAATCGATTTGCTTGTTTTGTTTGTGTAGAAACAAAAATAACACTACAAGTAAAAAACACATTATTTCCACGCTTAAAAATTAAAATAAGAAGCTCAACTTCTCGATAATTTAATCATTTTCATATTTTCAAAGTTGAATGATTACGTAAACATGCTGCTAATTGGAAGTTTTTTTTTAAACAAAGGGGGGGGGGGGGGGGGGGGATACAAAAAGGGGTGAAACAAACACGTGTAACTAGGATATCTGCCGTTTGGTAATATTTGTTAAATTTTTTTTAACTTTTGAAGGCTCAAATTTTCGTATTTGGCCATATTTTCGTAACCTTTTGTATATGGCACAGATATGGCACATAATATTTTTAAAAAGTACTTGATTTAGTTATTAAGATAACAACTGCCCGCTCCTGAGAGCAGTTTTTCCACAGCATATGAATTCGATTTGAGTAACATAACAATCATTCCCTTGCATACGTAATTAAAGGAACTATGTTATCGTATTTAGTAGGCTTAAATTTGACTTTCGCGAAGTTATTTTATTAAAGAACTTTTATAATTTGACTAAGTTTGTTGTCGAGCGAGTCTTATATAAAGAATGGCGCAAGCGCGCACTTCCCAACCACGAATTATTGGGGATGAGTTCCGGCTTGAATGCTTAGAAATGCAGCGCATAAATCATTTTTTAAAATTAAGAAAGGGCTCTATGTTTAATTATTATACTTTCACTTTCCAATGCTTGTATGGATAGAATATTTAGCCTACTGAAACTTATAAAAACCGTCATCGATTGAATACTAATACAATAACTGCATAAATGATGACTAAACAAAAAGTTATAATGCTTTTCAAAGTATGAGATTCCTAAATCCATAACATACAGCAATTTTTATTTACATATAAATAAGTGATAATATTTATATATGCGCATTACCACCGAATAGTCTACTTTTTATAACGTAACGGCAGCAAACAAATAAGCTTGTATTTAAGGCCCATGTTCTTCAAATATTATCCATTTTGTCACTCAATGTTGAGCTAGTTGCGCTTTGCACGAAAATATAAAAAAGTAAATTATACATACAACTAAAAAATTATCAAATTTCTCCATTCACCAAATTTGTTCTAAATTCATAATATCCAGCAAACAAGTTGTTGATTTCGTACCTATTACCAAATTGATTATATTGATTATTAAAAATTTTAAAAGTTTGATCAAAGAACTTTGTCATTTCAAACAATGTGTTAATTTATTTAATTAAATATTGACAATTCCCAACAACAATTCTACATGTTTAAATTATTTTATTTTAAATGAAAAAAGTCAATTAAAATTTTTTGTTATTTAATTAAAATTTTAATTGAAAATTTATTCCAAAACAACTAAAATGTTAATTAAATCAAAAAAAAATTTTTAATTTTCTTTCAACTAAAAAAATAATTGATTCATTGATCACATTAATTAAATTTAAATACTTTTTAAATAATTTTTTTAATTGATAAAACACTTTTTTCTGTGTATAAAATTTTTTGGAGAAACATTTTTAATTACTTGCTGGAGTTACGTTACAAAAAGTAGACTTTTCGCTGGAACTGCCCTTATTCTAAGTTATATTTTTGTTAAATAATAGAATTTGTTGCCTTGTTATTATCACTGGAATATGGAATAAAATTATTAATTTAATTTAAATCGCATAAATTTACCAATAATTCAAGGAATATTTCCAAATTTAACTTTAGACGAAAAAACGTAGCTTTTTTGATAGAAGCGCGTAGCTTTCTTTATTCTTCCCATGGTAACATGGGAGTAAGTGCTTAGCATAAAACAAAGAAAACAAGACAAGTCCGTTAATTTTGTACTCTTCTTTTGACGTAAGTTTTACGTCACTGAAGTAAAGAGATTTAAATATAAACAAACCTTCTGGATACCACACACACGTGTTTGCATCCTTTTGTTTGTGCTCATTTACAACTGTGACGTTAATGCGCAGAAATAAAGTGTTTTCAAAATTTTGATGCGCCATCTTGTTTACTTAATTTCATGAGAGTTTAGGTTAGAATCAATATCACTTTCGGATTATTTCAAGTACGAATTCGGGATTAAACCAACTTAGAAGTTCTTAAATAAAGCAAGTTTGAGTTTAATTTGAAGCTCAGTTTTACTTAAGTTAATCCCATTTTCGTTTCAGTTGTGTTCAGCGCCCTTTTGGCTGGTCAAGACCAGGTCTGTGGAGTTGAAGTTGAGGCTTTTGTATTGATGTCGGAGACGAAGTACCCTCAAAAACTCGCGACTCCGACTCCAAAATTTTTTGGCATAAAAAATATTAAAATTTTTTTCCAAAATAAAAACTCTTTGAAATTAGCGATGCAATATTTTACAGAATCATTTTCTTGCTATATTACACCATTAAAAAAAGTATTGCATTAAAAAAAACAAGCTTAAAGTCAAATAAGGACATAAAAGTTAAAGTTGGATTCGGAGTTGGAGTCGCACTTAAAAAATTTCAGCATTTGCAGTTGGAGTCGCAGTTAGAACTATTTTTTGACGACTCCATAACCCTGGTCAAGACAACAAAACTTCTTTTTACAAAAACAAAATATATAGGTTTTTTACGAACTAAAAAAAACGAAAAGCCAACAAATAATTCTTACAAAAAAAACATGTACAAAATACACACACAGGCTATTCGTGTTGTGCTCGTGCAGCGTTGCTAAAATTTTTTGTTTGCTCATTTCTTCATAAATATGAAATAAATACTACAGAATATTAAAATAAAATTAATGTAATGTAACAATTGTAATAATTTATAACGAAAAACAGAACACTCATAATGAATAATAAACGCATCGATTTTTTTTCGACCACTGTTTTAAGTACTGGACATTTGAATAATCCGTACTTTTATCGAGCATTCTGTACATGATTTATGGAAATCCGTCCTTATCGTACTTTTGACACCGCTTCGTCTTAATTTAAGTATGAATGGATGGATAATTTCTTTCAGTGCATCAGGTATGTGATGAAAATCGATTTGAAAAACGAAACGATTTGAAACTGTTAATATCGTTTTTACAATCTTTTAAAATTTATTTCTTATACATATTCCTTTTAATATCTGTCTATATTCTTTTAAATTATGTATTACACGATCTTATTGTCAAGATTATAATGATTAATTTAAGATGATAATGCAAAAATTGATATTTAAATCGCTCGAAAATTAACTCTTAAAAACGTTGGTTTAGAAATCGATCGATTTTCATCACATACCCGTATAAACCTATAAAAGGGGTACCTCATTTGTCCTCGTACTTTTAGAATATATAAGTTTTTTACATGTGTGCCAGTGACGTTATAAGTAGGGGAAAATCCCTATTCGTAGGGATTTTCTTCTAAGAAAATGGCCGTAGGGAAAAGGACAGATATTTTTATATCACTTTTCAAAAATGTTACAAAGCTGTATATTATTAGGCAATCTTTTTCGATTTGTGACATAATACTAATAAATGTGTTGATACGGCAGCATAACCTATTGTTGAATATTTTTGGGTGAATGCTTGCCACCATTTCAACTTTGATCTTAAGGTACATTTGTGAAACTCTTTTGTACAAGAATTTAAATTTTCAGATCACTAAGAGATAACTTTTATAATATGGGCATCAAGAACTTTTGGAGTGATGTCACCAAAATTGATAATTTTAATGAAAATTAAATTTTCCCCTATGTTTGATTTATCACTGCCACATGATAATACAGATAACGATTTTAAAAATAACTTTTAGTAAATCAATAGACTTTGTTAAAAATAAGGCATAAATTTGATTAATTTACCGGTCACGCTTTTTTCGATTTTTTCGTAAAATATTTGTTAGGTCTGAACAAATCATTAGTCATAAAATTCTATCAACTGAAAAATTTATTTAATTTCTCCAATCACCAAATTTATAACAAATTCATTATATCAAGCAAACAATTTGTTGATTTTACACCTATTACCAAAATTATTATATTGATTACTAAAAATTGTAAAATCGTGAATTTTTTTTTCAATAAATAATATTTTTAATTTTAAAAAAAGAAATTATCAAAAAACTTTGCCATTTCAAACAATGTGTTAATTTATTTAAATAAATATTTACAATTCCCAACAACAATGCTACATGTTTAAATTATTTTATTTTAAACGAAAAAAGTCAATTAAGATATTTTGTTATTTAATTAAAATTTTAATTGAAAATTTATTTCAAAACAACTCAAATGTTAATTAAATCAAAATTAAATTTTTAATTTTCTTTTAACTAAAAAAATAATTGATTCAATTATCACATTAATTAAATTTAAATACTTTTTAAACCATTTTTTTAATAGATTAAGCCCTTTTTTCTGCGTCTTCAATTTGTATTATCCGCTCTTTTTACACGACGAATCTTCCTTCGGAAAATCATTTTTAAAACACCAATGATTTTATTTGCAATAATATACTATCATTTAAAAGTTGTAGGGACAATTTTTTGAGCGCGTAGGGAAAAATTGGAATTTTTTTTCGGGCTGCGTAAGGACTTTCCAAAAAATCTAAAAAATCACTGATGTGTGCAACCGTTTATACCCCTGTGTATTAAAAAATGCTGAATTTGTATTTATATTAAACATATGTGGGGTTTTTTTTTTCAAAAAACTGGTTTGAATAAAAAAAAACAATAAAAAAAATTTATGCATTTTTAATTTCAAAGAAATGCTCAAATTGCTTTTACGCAAAAAAAATAAAAACAAGTTTAGCAAACAAAATAATTAATTAAACGAGAATTCACAACAATTTATTCAGAATTGTCTTTAAGATTAAAAACATTGTTGGAGATGAGTACGTAACGCGAATTTTTCATGTCACTCGTAAATAACTACTAACTGTGATTACATTAAATATCAATTACATGTGCGAGAGTGAGCATGATTACGATATAAAATTGACATGAACGATCGTCCGTCTGAAATACATTAAAGAAAGCAAATGTTTCTAAAAATATATTACAAAAAATGTATGCTTTAAGTTATATTAAAAAAGCATTATCTATAAAAAAAATTTTTGTGAGTGATTGTGGGACTTTGAAATGACTCATTAGTGACCTTCCGTACTAAAAAGATGTATTAGTCAACGTGCATGATCGTAAGTCAGATAACACTCATGCGTACAGCTCTATTTAAAATATTATCTGTTTAAAATGTCAACTAAACAGTCTGACTAAAACATGAAAAAAATGCTGGCAAGTGTAAATTAACAATTTAAATAAAGAAACCAATTAAAATACAAACTTGTATTATTTAATCGATGTTTTAGAATTGTATGCCCTTCACCTCTAGTAGGAAGAGGGTATACTAAGTTTGTCATTTAGGGTGGAACTTTTTTAATTTTCATCTACGACCCCATAAAGTATAGATATTCCAGAATTAATAGAAGGAGTATTTATTTTCGGTGTCATATAATATTTTTAGTTCTCTTTGGGAGTAAAATCGGGGCAGTAGGAAATGAGTTAGTGAGCGTAATGGCAGTCAACCTCCTTAAAAATGTATACTTTTGCTACAAAATCCTAAATTGCTGGTGGAAAGTACTGATTGCCATTATATTTGCCACAAATTCCTTTTATACGACTAGAAATCATACCAAAAATTTCATAAAAATCAGTAAATAACTTACCATAGATCCCATAAAAAGCACACTCTCGAAAAACATTTTAATATTCCTTAAACTGTAAGGAATAATGCTTTTGTGGTGAAATTTAATTCAATTTGGATTAATATGGCTAGAAATATTAAACACCATACAATATTTTGATAAGCGGCATATATTTTACCATAGGTCTATTGAACGGCCTACTCTCAGGACACTCTCAAAATAGAGTCTTAAGTCTAACGTCATTGATCTACTAAAAACACAACGTTTGTATTCAAATCAATGAGTAAAAATGTTTCCTCCTATTTTGTATACTTGTTTGGCTATAGGTGTTGAACCCATTGTATCCCATCCCTTTGGTATTTAAATATACCTATTAACACAAATTTTGAAATACAGTAGAATCGCGATAAAGTTTACGCGAACTCATGCTCTTGATATTGAAATTGGATTTCCTACACAGTAAAAAGTTTTTTATCAATTAAACAAATTGTTTAAAAAGTATTTAAATTAAATTAAAATGATAATTGCATCAAGTATTTTTTTAAATAAATGAAAATTAAAAATATTATTTTAATTTAATTAATATTTTAGTTGTTTTGAAATAAATTTTCAATTAAAATATTCATTAAATATCAAAATATATTAATTGATTTTTTTTTTCGTTTAAAATAAAATAATTTAAACTTGTAGAATTGTTGTGAATTGTAAATATTTAATTAAATAAATTAACAATATGTTTGAAATGGCAGAGATTTTTGATCATTTTTTTAAATAAAATTAAAAATATAATTTATTGAAAATTTTTTTTTCAAAATTCAAAAACTTTTAGTTATCAATATAATCATTTTGGAAATAGGAGCAAAATCAACAAATTGTTTGCTTGATATTATGAATTTGGTATAAATTTGGTGATTAGAGAAATTTTTTCTGTGTACGTGCTTTTTAATATGTGTTCTCCACAGCCTCGTGACTGCAGGTACTCTTTGGAACAAAGCCAAAATTTTTTTTGAATTTCTTATTTGATTCTGTTGATATTCTCCATATTCTGCTTAAAATTGTATATGATTTGTGATGTTTTCTACTGATTTGTTGACATTTTTATACCCTCCACCACCACTAGTGGTGAATGAGGGTATACTAAGTTTGTCATTCCATGTGAAACTTTTTTATTATACATCTAAGACCCCATAAAGTATATATATTCTGGCTCCTTGAGTAATTGTAGTAGCCATGTCCGTCTGTCTGTCCGTCTGTTGAAAACACGCTCATTTTCGAAAAACGCAAAAGAAAAGAACAAACTTGGTCTCAAATTGCTTGTAGTTATCCTAAGCAGCTTAGGATTGAAATCCAGCAACATCAGTTCAGTAGGATCAGAACTATGAATCAAAATGTGAAACCACCACCCTAAAAAAATGTATCATTTAAATACAAAAACTAACATAAATGGTTGAATACGACTGCAAATGACACTGTTAAATTTCGTGAATATCGGTCCATAATTGCCCATGGCCCCATAAAAACTCTACTCGCGGAAAATAGTTTAGTACGCCTAAAACCGTAATAAATAACGCTATCATAACTAAAATTTGGTACGTCACAGTTTTATAGAAATCACACTGTAAAATTGTTTGAAGTTCGGTCCATAATATACACAAGGTCCCATATAAATCCTACTCCCGGAAGACAGATTAGCACGCCTAAAACCGTAATAACTAATGCTATTATAATTAAATTAGGTAGAAATCACACCGCTGAATTTCGTGAAGATCGGTCCATAATTAACCCTAGACCCCATATAACCCCTTCTCCCGGAAAACAGTTTAGTTCGCCTAAGCCCGTAATACACCATGCTATCAGAATACATTTTGGCACGTCACAGTTTTATGTGACTAGAAATCGCAGTGTGAAATTTCGTGAAGATGGGTCCATAATTTACCCTAGGCCCCATATAAACCTTAATCTTGGAATAGAGTTTATTGCGCCTGAAACCAAATAAAGCCCACTTTGGGAAAATAGTTTAAAACGCCTAAAACCGATATATTGCGGTAAAATTTCTTCCAACTTAGATTCATATAGCCAGAAAAAATATCATGCAATTTTGTGAAATTCACTGTTAACGCTAAATCTTATTACACTGCTGTATTGAAATTTATTCTAAGTAGTTTATTTTTTGAAATCAGTCTTCAGAATTTTGGTATGATTGGTCCATAATTTACCATAGGTCCAATGCAAATTACCTTCCTAAAAATCATTTATTAAAATTTGCGAAAGAAAAAATCATTTCTTAAAAAAAAAACACCTCCTTCAAAGTTTCAGGATTTTTAAAGAACAGTTTGAGGTATTATATATAGAAAAAATCAGCCAAATAAAAAATTAGGTTTTTGACTAAGTCCATTTTTAAAATTTAATATTTTGCAGATATTACATTTTAAAAAAAATTTGTAGCCCCAAGCATTCTCTTTAAAATGCCATACAAATCATCTTCGTAAGTGGAGTAGTTTTTGAGATATTGAAAAAATAAATTCAACACATTCGGCTAATTCAGCGAAATTATGAAATTTTGAATGGTGCCATAACTTTTGCAAAAAAAATTTTAAAATTTTTTTCGTTGATATATGTTTCTTAGAGGGTGAAAGGAACCTTCTCACCAAATGTAATTCAAATCGAAAGGGGTCGGGTCACACTCTTGGTTGATTTGACATGGAATTACCCATATAGAGCCCACTCCTGTCGGTGAAGGGTATCAACGATTCGGCACAGCCAAATATAGCACTATAACTTGTTTTTATTAAAACACTTGGAGAAGTTAACTTAGAGTTAACTTTTTAGAGCAGCACATGTGCGCTAAAATTTGGTTAACTTAACCGCAAGATTAACTTTTACGCGAGTTAACTTTTTCGCGATTATACTTTTTAATCCCAAAAATTGTCTAATTTTCCTGCAATTTTACCTTTTATTTCACAATCAGAATTAAATAGTTTGATGTGACATATTTCCTATCTTTAATTGCAATTAAAAATTATTAACATTTATTAAAATTTTTACTATTTTTAATTAGGCTTAAGTTCATTAAATTTAATTTTCATTAAATTATTTTTATGAAGAAAGGAATTTTTACAACATTAAAATTAAAATTGTTATTGATAATTTTCATTCTTGACTGACCTGGGATTCGAAGCCAGGCTGGCTGGCGTGTGATTCGACGTCAGCCAGTCTTCGATGGCTGCGAGTGTAAGACGGCAAATCCCTTTGAGAAGACCTAGTGGTTGAGGTCGAAACATGTCAGGGTAACCAGCCGCCTGGGTTCGAATCACACGCCAGCCAGCCTGGCTTCGAATCCCAGGTCAGTCAAGAATGAAAATTATCAATAACAATTTTAATTAATCTTCCATGTTGTAAAAATTCCTTTCTTCATAAAAATAATTTAATGAAAATTAAATTTAATGAACTTAAGCCTAATTAAAAATAGTAAAAATTTGGATTAAAAACCATGAATAGTTCAACAAAATAACCACAATACTAATTATTTATTAAAATTTTCATAAAAAGTATTACAAATTAACAAACATTATTTCAGAGTTGTTTCCATAGAATCGTAATAACAAGTACAACAAAGTTTAAATAAATTAAAAAATAATTGATTGTCAATTAATTTACAACAAGGAAGATTAAATGGGAAAAGCCAATACAAAATCTAAGAATATTGAATTCAATAACAAGCAATTACAAACTGGTATCACACGTTGATACAAACCAGCATTTCACAAACATTCTTAAAAAATTAAAGAAATATTTAAATCACAAAACAAATCTTTTAAAAAAATATTAAGAAAAAACATTAATGAATAATTTGGTGATTATCACAAAACAAAATTAATAAGATAGAAAAACAATTAATAACACTGTGCATGAAATTTCCAAAATTTCCTTTAAGAAAAAAAAACTCCTTTCTAATATCCGTAGTCGTTTTAGAAACATAATTTTTTTTTTGGAAAAAAAAAATAATTTTTTTTATCAAAATTTCGAAATTTTTGTTTTTTAAAAATTCATAAAAAATTAACAAATGTAGCTAGGCTTCTAATTTTTTGCAGACATATAAAAAACGAAGTTGCAAACAAAACAAGACATAAATGATTAAAATCTGTTAGCAACTTTTGATTTTATTCACAAAAGTCGGCAAATTTTAATTAATTTAAGAATTTCATAAAACGCCCCCCTAAGGGATGATGATAAACGGAAAGTATAATTTGAGAAAATGTTAAGACCGAAATAATAATGGAGGTCATTCATACATTTTATCCCCCTAGGGGCGACTCCTGGGCATTTATAGTACTTTTTCTTCAATATATTTCTAGTCTGCATTGAACATTTTGTGTGGAAGCCCCCTTAAGGAATGGTGATAGCGGGTGGGTATGTTAGAAATAAATGATTGAGATGAAAAATAAAATGGGGTTGGTCATACATTTGACCCATCTAGGGGCATCTTAGGTACTGCAGGGGCCAAATTTAAGAATTTCATTAAACGGCCATATTTGTATGGGAGCCCCCCTAAGGGGTGGAGATATATGGCAACTATGTTTTAAGAAAATGTTAAGAACAAAAAACATTGGAGGTCGGTCATACATTTTATCCCCCTAGGAGTGAATCCTAGGCCTTAGAAACAAATGATGGGAAAGAAAAATAAAGTTGCGCTGGTCATACATTTGGCCCGTCTAGGGGCATCTCAGGCGCTGCAGGTATAAATGATTAAAGTCTGTCTACAACTTTTGATTTTTTCAGAAAATATGAAATTTTTTTATTTTTTATAATAACCAAACTTAAAAATTTTAAAACATTTATTTTTGTTGTTAATTAGTTAAAGTTAAAGTTCTTATTTAGAAATTTATTCTTCTTCCTTCTGCAGATTCCAACAAATATCCCCTAATAGCGATTCAAGTTGTTTGCCGCTATACCAGTGTTCGAGCCTGGCTGTTACTGGGTAAATCTCTCGCCATGTTCATCAGACTCGGCTGGTGATTGTTCATTAAATTTTTTGGCATGGTAATGCAAAAAATGAATTTTCAATGACATTCTAACGTTTAAGTTTTTAAATGCGGTTAGCATATTTTTGATTAAAATTCGCCAGTTTTCAGGCCGATGATTTCCTAATACATTTTCTATTACTGGTTTCACACAATTCCAGGCCAATAGCTCGATATAATTCAATGCAACCTCAAATTGATGGTCCTTCATAAGACGACGAATGTCCGGTCCATTAAGAATTCCTGTAAAATAAAAACATTATGATATGAAATATAAATCTTATTTAATATAGTTAGAGTTCATACCTTCTTTTACTTTCATGCCGCTTGATCGTGGAAAAAATCGGCGCAATTCGGTAAAAGCAACACCATCTGGGCTCAATGCTTTTTTTAAATTTTTTACAATACCCAGTTTGATGTGGAGTGGAGGAAGCAAAATCTTTTCCATCGGTACAGGTGTAATTCAATAACATCATTTCTATGCAATCTGCTTTCCTCACGTAAAGCCAAATCCCGTGTTTTGTACTGGTCGCTATCGAAACGCGTATTCCATAAGCACATGAAGCACATATTTTTAGTATAGATTGCATGACTCTTAAGAGAGCTACCACGTTTAAATCTGCGCATATTTTCTACTTGTGGTCTTCATATTTAATTAGCTGTACTATTTTTTTCATTGATGCGTATGTCTCTTTAGTATTTGTGCTTAGTGCTATGGGAATAGGACTTTTTAAATTAGTGACATGTGGCAAAACGTCTTTTAAGCTACTTTTGGAATAATCAATGAATAAGCGCCATGTCAGTACAATACGCGATTAAATTATACTCAATAGATTTAAAAAAAGTCGTTAATCGTCTATGGCGACTGATAGCCCCGTATATTTGTACACCTGGTTCTAAAATATAAGCTCTTTTTTCAAGAGAATGCTCTGTGTTTCAGATAATTTTAGACGCCGTACCTAGTGGAATATAATGTATGACCGACCCCAATTAATTTTTCATCCTTAACATTTTCTCGAGACATACTTGCCCCATATCTCCACTTCTTAGGGGGGCTCCCATACAAATATTGCGTTTTATGAAATTCATAAATTAATTATAATTTGTCGACTTTTGTGAATAAAATCAAAAGTTGCTAACAGATTTTAATCATTAATTGCTTGTTTTGTTTCCAACTTCGTTTTTTATATGTCTGCAAAAAATTAGAAGCCTAGCTGCATTTTTTAATTTTAAAAAAATTATGTTTCTAAAACGACTACGGATATTAGAAATAAGTTTTACTTTTCTTAATGGAAATTTTATTGCGGAATTTCGGTTTTTTAAGTTTTTTGAATAAGCTAAAGCGTTTTTGAGTTACGCGAACTTATGTTGTGCAACCTCCTCCATTTTTAAAATAACGGTATATCTCGAAAACCAGAGCCAATCTTAAAAAACCGCGGGCACCACTGGATTCAGCGTACCCGAATTATGTTAAAACGGCATGTGCCCGGCTTGTCTGTTTTTTCAACTAGCATTGTGTAATTAATGGAAAAATTGGTTAAACTTAATTAGATAAGGAAAATTTAAGTTACGTTAATCCAAAGGACATGGCAATTCACAAAAATAAAACGAGCAATTAAAAATAAGGCAATGATATTTATTGGCTTTTTTAAAAACTTACAACAAATAACTTTACTTTATGCACCTAAACAGCATTCAAAACTTCCGCAAGTTTTTTTCTATTTATCTTTGTTAATTTTTGAAATTTTCTAAATGAACCTTAATAAATTTTATTTTCTTATGTTTCTATCGAACTTTTCTAAGGATTTTTATGGTGTTTAATTTAGTTATATTTAAGAGATAACATGACTTTTATTTAATCCCTAGTTGACCCGACAGACGTTGTTATATCCCAATTCCAAAAAATTTGTTTGTGATCGTATTTTTGAGGTATCATTGTATCTACGACAATTTTTGTTACTTATATACACGCAGAGAAATAACATGGTTGAAGTATAGTTAAAAAAACATATAATGGTCCCCGCAATGGCAACAATAAGGCTATTATTGTTTTAAACATTACTTTTTTCGCGATTGATAACATTTTGTTTGTACGTAACAATAAAGTGTTTACCTCCCTTGAAACTACAAATATCGTTAAATTTAACAATTTTATGTTTTACTAAACATTTTTATTTTTTTATTTTTCGAATTTATTCTATGAGCTAAATTTCAGTTATGTATTTTATAAAGCTTTTTGTAATAGTTCTATTCCTTAATTTTTAGGAATGACTTAATAAGCTACCAGACTATTATCTTGTATCTTCTTCTTACATTTTACCTTAGCTATCCTTTCGATAGCAATGAAGTATATTGCATGTACAGAAATTTTTTTACAATTCTTAGACACCAGAAGAATGTAAAACATTTTCTGGCCAGCTACGGCCTTTGTTAGCATTCTTTGTGTCACCCTGGATAGTGATACTTTATAAATTGAATTTATTTAACTCAACTATTTTAGCAAATAGATATTGGGAATTATTTCTTTGCATTAGCAACTTTATTATATTCAACATTTTTAATTTTTCAAATTTATTCTATGAGTTAAATTTTGGTTATGTATTTTATAAAGCTTTTTGTAATAGTTCTATTCCAGACTATTATCTTGTATCTTCCTGTTACATTTTACCTTAGCTATCCTTTGGATAGCAATTAAGTATATGGTATGTACAGAATAATTTACAATTATTAGACACCAGCAGAATGTAATGCATTAGGCAAAGAAATAATTCCCAGATAATATTATGTTTTATAAAATAAAGCTATCACCATACTCTGAAAATTATTATGGTTATTTTAACCATATTATTGTCACCGGAAATCATATGATGGAAAAATTCATGAATCCAAAGGTTATACCCATATTATCGTCGCCTCCAAACATGTTATAGTTAATAATAACAATAATATGTTTGAAACTATAATATTTTAAAACATGCTATGTTTAATTTTAAATTTAAAATAATATGTTTAAAAGCAACAAAATCATGTTTTTTGCTCTCCGTAATAGTTGGATGCTTTTCAAATACATACTTGCTTGGTTTGCTTAACATCCTCACTAATTTAATTTTATTTATTGATTATAATATATAAATTAACTTAGAAGTATGAACCAGTTAAACAGAAGGAGTGCTAATGAAAGCCGTCTAAGGCTGGAAAGTTATTTAAATGGGATTGCTTTTAACAGTAGAATGTTTAACGTATTCATTAGTGTGTACCAAAAAAAAAAAATATTATTTTATGCCCCACCTTTTTTTTTTGAAAGCTTACAGTGTGAAGCATTTATGTGATTTTTTTCAGATTTTTCGGAAGAGGTTTAATTAAGGTCGCTAAAATCGAATTTAACCTCGGGTTTTCTCGACTTTTTTGAATTTTGCTATTTACTAAAGTCTGTTTCAGAGGTTGTTAGATTAATGTAAGTATTAACTAAGGCCACGCCTCGTTCTGCGACATCATTTACCACGTGCAAACAACAAAGTTCAGCAATTGCAGGGGTAAATGATGTCGCAGAACGCGGCGTGGCCTTAGTTATTACTTACATTAATCTAACACCCTCTGAAACAGACTTTCAGAATTTATTGCAGGCCATAGAGCTTCATCGTAAAAGCTCTAATAAATAATTGAAAGCTAAAAAAAAATAGTTTTTTAATTTTTTTTTTTTTTTATGGGGTATGAGAAGTAAGCTGCTTAGAATTTTTTGGACTCGCATTGCTGAAGTCTGTGCAACAGATCAAAAAACCATCCATATTTAATATTTAGAAAGAATACCTAATATATAAATAACTAACATTAAAACAAATCCGATGCATAACTATTTTTCAAATTTATGCTAAATTTACAAAAAATGTATTTAAGGGGACCCAAATGAGCAAAAAAAAATATGCGAAACTTTTAATATCTGCACAGAAGTAAAGTTTGAGAAGTTTTGTTTAAAAAAAATTGAGTTAGTAACAAAAAAAATTGCGCTAATGGGCAATATAATCAGCAAAATTCAAAAAAGGCAAAAAAGTCAATTTTTGGGTTAAATTCGATTTTAGCGACCTTTAAACCTCTTCCGAAAAATCTAAAAAAAATCACAAAAATACTTTACCCTTTAAGCTCTCAAAAAATGCTGGGGTACCTATAAAAATAAAAAAAAAAATTTTTTTTTGGGACCCACTAGTATTCATGTCAATATTTAAAATAATAAATTGACACAAATTGAAAATAGGCATGAAGTAAATAACCATAATATGGTTAACATTTACCATATTATTATTAGTTCTGACCATAATATGGCTACTTTTGGCCAAATTATGAAAAATGTTGACCATATTATGGTTAATTTGGAAAATAACAAGACTAATTTTGACCATTTTTATGGTTAATATTGAACAAAATATGTATGGTTAATTTTGAACAAATTATGGTTAAATTTTGACCATATTATGTTTGATTGCGGGAAATTTTTCGCTCATTTTAACCATATTATGGTCATATTTAACCATAATATAGTAATTTGAAAACATAAACATTTTTAAAATACATGTTGCTCTTAGAATATGGTTACCTCTAACTATGTTTTTTTCTACGTGTAGATAGATTGTGGTCGTGTTTTATTTACATTGAAATCGTAATAAATCTCAAGATGTATAAAAAATATTTTTTTGTTTGTGACGTCACCGTTTAGTTCATTGCATTGCTTTATGATAAACAACATTTTCTGTTTTGTTGTCTGGCGCGTAAACGAACAAAGCGGATGGGTTTACGACACTGAAACAACGATATACTACTTAACATCAGAGCAGCATGCATTTTCAAGGTTAAATCCGAAAACACTTAATGACTGTGCTTGTGATTTGTTCATTGTCATTGTGAATGCAAGTCACACCGGAATCTGCAGGCGTTTGAAGTCGAATGGCAGACGGCAAGAACCATTGCGATGCTTTATATCAAAACGTCTTCTCCTTTGTACTTTCCTTTTAAAATTGTTGCTTCGATGACGTTGTTCATCAGTTTTTTCACCGCGAGCCTGGTGTCGTTACAAAGACGGTGTTGGGTTGATATTTTGTTACATTATGATTACCGAACCTTCTTTTAGTTAGATAATGTATGGCGGCAATCCAGGCAATTCCAGCGATTTTAAAAACTCGATTAGATAGCTGACGACATCGTTTTGGGTAGAAGCGGAATCCACAGATTTGTACGTCATCAATTCGCGACCAATTTCACTTTGAATCTTAAAATTCAATTCGTTGGCATCAATGTTTTTCGCATCCAATATAGCACGTTCGCTAAGCCAAGCCTGATTTTTGTAATTTTGTGCAATATTTGGGAATACCTTTCATATGAGATAGGTTTTTGATTCTGTGAAATCGGCGGGGAGTTTAATGCAGGCAGTCGATATGTAAACGGGGATTTTGTAATTTCCAAAATCCAGCGATTGTTTTGAAAATACTTTTCCATATTGGTCATTGTACAACTCGACATGTATGTTGGTACTTAATTTAAGTTTCTTGACTTTAATATTTTTCTTTCATTTTTGAATCTAATCACAATTCAACTGAGCAAATTTTTCGGCACTATGTAACTGTTTGGCATTATTCACAATTTGACAATAACCAGTCGAAGAACATTCGCACACATGGCAAAATAAAGGGGAATGTGAATAAAATATCGGCAGTTTTGATCCGATCGGAAACAACACAAAAGCAAGAACTAATGAGTAATTTCCATTCCGAGAGCATAACGAACAACACAAAACAAAATCAACCAAATTTGTCGTTGCTATTGTCAGTCATGATCGGAAGAGCACGCAAAAATTATTATTTCTGCAAATAGCCCGAACCATAAAGAACCAAGCAGCACCATAATAAACACAAAAACAGAATTACGCATATCCATCCTTCGAATTCTGAGTTGTGGTCTTGAGTTCAAACAAAAATCCCATTGAAAAATTAGCTTTAAATTTTACAAGAACTTTTAAATTTTTCGGACCACTTTTCTTATTTTTCCTCTCCCAAAAAACCTTATTATTACTAACATTTAAAAAAAAGGATGAAAATGACCAAATCCGTCCAGTCGTTAGTAGGCGACGTATCCCGATTTTACATATTTTGACAAAAGTGGGCGTAAAAATTTGAGTGGTCAGTTGTACGGGGGATTAGAATTCATTTCAAACAAATTTGAACCTATAAGGAAATAAGAAACAAATTTGAACCTATAAGGAAATAAGAAAAAGTAATGTAAATACGAATTTCATTAATTAAATATGAACTTTAGATACATCGGTAAAAGTGGGCACAGAAGTGGGCGTGGATAACTTTTCTTTCTCTACAAGCCTTGTTCGAACTATTACGAACGTTGAAAAAAAATTAGCCAAATCGTTTCAGCCGTTCTCGTGTGATGCGATGACCAACGAACATCAATAATGGATTTTTTTATATCATTTTTAAGGATTGTTTTTCCGAGTTGACCTTTTATTTTTTATTTTAAAAATGCCTAAGCCACAAAATTAATTTTCTAAATATTTCAGAACGTTCACTTTTACCTCCCGTTGCCACATGCAAGTGCAAGTGAAAAAAACTCAATACACTCACACTTTTTTACTAACACCATTACATTTTTAGTACTTGCAGCTCAACTTGCAAGAGAATTTGCTTGCAAGTAAATTTTTTACACTTGCAGCCAGTAAATTGACAAATATAGAAACAGTGTTACCGTGAATGCATTTTGTATTAATTTACTAGTACTTAGTGTGGGAGAACACTCGTTTTCCACTTTGCACAAGCAAACTAGACTATTTTATTTTAATTTTAATCGAATAGGTTTTGATATTATATGTATAATTTTTCTATGAAAATTACTATTACTTTTGTTTTTATTATGTTTAAAACCTTTTGTTCATATAGTCATTAATAAATAAGTTTTATATAAACATTGTGCGTTGATTAATTTATAAACTGCGTTTTGGACCTGAAACACTTAGTAAAATGAAAATTATATTTCTAGCGCATTTTCTTTGTATTTATAAAATATAAAAATATAAAATATAACATGTATATGAATAATATTTAGATATAGCAAAGAGGATAATTTTGAAGGGAAGTTTTAACATTAATATCACCTTTTTTAACAAAAATTTATTATTAAATAATATGTCTACATGTAACGTTAAATATTGACTACTCGTCAACACTTCGTTAACAATTGAGAAATTGAAGTTTTGCTAGAAGTTTTATTGTTGACGACATTTTAAAAAAGAACTTACACTGTGCTGTGTAGCCACTCGAATATTGTTAAGTTTTTTTTGAAATTTCTCCTGATTTTCGTCAGTAATATGAATAAACTACTTGCAAGTAATTACATGCTTGTGGCAACGTAAAGTTAACAAAACTATCCAAACAACAAAAAAGATTTCCCTCAGTTACAAGAAAAACATACAGAAATAATTTACAAATAAACTTACCAACATGAAAGTTAAATTTAAAACTAAAATATTAATAAAATAATAAAATAGATTCCAAATATATGTATATCTAAAACCGAAGGCAACTAAATTCAAAACTATAGAATTTCAAATTCAAATCAAGTACAGAAATAAACAAGTAGAACCTAATTAACCAACCGAAACATAAGCTGTGACAAATAATGATGTTGTGGTTAAATTAGGTTAATTATGATATATGAAACTAAAAAGCAAACTTAAAAATTTTATAAGGATCACTTCTCAATATACTATAGGGCCCATATAAAGGTAGCTTCCGAAAATCTCTTTAACCCTCTGCGACTGACGTTGTTGTCTAACAGACACCAATGAAAGAAAAAAAGGGGTTTTCTCCGTTCTTTTTCAAACATCGGCTCTCACGCATTCAGTGCCTTCTCAATACTTTTTCATGTGTTGGCGTGACGAACGCGATCAAATAGAACTGATCAGAAAAGTGTATTCAGGACAAACACGTCAATATTAAGGTTGATATCTGAGATACAACCATCTCAATATTATTGTTATATTTATATTGTGCCTCCTAAACATCACGTCAACAAAATTGTTTCGATATTTTATATCTCTTATTTCACAGTACAGATTAGAAAATGTCTCTAAGCACCAAATTTTTACCAAATTGATAATATCAAGCAAACAAGTTGTTGATTTTGCACCTATTACCAAAATGATTATATTAATTACTAAAAATTGTAAAATTGTGAATATTTTTTTTCAATAAATGATATTTTTAATTTTAATTAAAAAAGTGATCAAAAAACTTTGCCATTTCAAACAATGTGTTAATATATTTAATTAAATATTGACAATTCCCAACAACAATTCTACAAGTTTAAATTATTTTATTTTAAACGAAAAAATCAATTAATTTTTTTGATAGCATTAGTGTTCAAATAAAATCATTAAACTTTTGATGATCAGCTCATAATATAACATAGATTCACTAAATAAATGTACTCTCGAAATAGATTTTCACACAACATAAGCCCCAAAGAATTATAAATCTGTGTTATCAGATTTAATGAAGATTGGTATGATTTTTCACGCTGGAGGGTATAAAAGACTCGGCACAACCGAATATTGTAAGTTTATTTGTTAACCAGCAAAAATCATTATAAATACGGTAATAAGTAGTGCTTGTATAGCTGGTTACAAAGTAATGCATAGTAGTTTTCCACCACAATAATTAACACTAATTTACAAATTACTTTCTCGTAATTCACACAGTAATTTCCATATGCACGTAGCTCAGCTGGCTGAAGCGCATAACTTGACTGGAGCTGTGTGATTTTTTTTTTTAATATTAAGATTTGTGATTGTTAGTAAAAATCATCACGATCGTGGATTAGTGAGAAAGATGCAAGTCTAACAATCTTAGACTTGTCTCTAGCAGTCTAAAGGCCCTATAATAATAAGCATAATGAAGCTTAAGCTTCTGTCGAAAAATAACGAAAAGCCTGTCAAATGTATTTAAATTTTAAATACAACGAGAGCATAATCAAAAAACATCTTATTCCGTACGGAAAGTGCGATCAGTTTTGCTCTTTGCTTACGCAAATAACAGTTTCATAAAACTAAACAAAAAGTTTCCTTAGGTTAAATGTGGTTTAACACATATGAATTCCATGTATTCGTACATTTGCTTAAGCCATCTCATGCACATCATGCACCCAGAGAAAAAATATGTTTAAATTTTGTCACCTCCAACAAAACTATTTTTAAAGAGAATTGCAAACATATTATGTTTAAATTTAACCATATTATTGTCACCGACAAACATATTATTGTTAAATTAGTCCTACATCAAGAAGGCACAACCATATTATGGTTGCCTCCGAACATATTTTGGTTAGTAATAACTAAAATATGTTTAACATTTATAATAGCATGGTTGATTTTCAACCAAAGCATGTTGCTCTTAGAAAAGTGGAAAATACTATTGGTTATTTAAAAACAAATTATTGTCATATTTAACCATAACATGTTTAGAGGCAACCATAATATGGTTGTGGATTCTTGATGGAGGACTTATTTAACAATTATATGTTTGTCGGTGACAATAATATGGTTAAATTTAAACATAATATGTTTAAAATTTTGTCTAAAAATAGTTTTGTTGGAGGTGAACATATCTAAACATATTTTTTCTCTACGTGTGGTTGGGCCTTAAGTTCGAATCTCAGTATAGCCACAGATAATTATATCCACACTACAATAGTAGAGAGGGTATTATGGGTTTCTGGGATGTATGTTCTACTAAGAAATATTGGTCCTAGAAGCACCTTTTTGTATACTGATTGACTTAGAATCATTTTTTAACGTTCTGACAATGTCCGTCCGGCTGGCACACAGATATGTTACATGAATCTTATCCTTCTGTTCTGGCGGAACAATGACAGACCATGGGTCCCAAATCGCTCTCGAAAATTGGATTTTGTATATTGTATATTGTAGGGTAACATACTTGCGGACTTGACCGACCTTTCTTATTTATTTAACTTTCTTGTTCTACTATTGTGCTACTTGTATTCCTGTATGATTTTTTATAAAACTCTTAATTAATTAATTGCTATAATTAAAAAAGCAAAAACTTGATTTGTTTTATTTTGCATATTTGCTGAAATTATTCTTAATATCTATACATATTCTTAACGTATTATTTTTGCTGTTTTTTTGTAATAATTATATACCCGTTTGTCATAAGATCATCAGATTCAGAATGAAATTATTAAGATCTAAAATCAAAATAATAAGACAAGTTTCTAATTCAATTATTTTGTGTTTTATTTAATGTAAATATTAATCAAATTTCGGTTTAAAGTCAGGTTCAAAATGACAGAAACATTTTCACTTGGTATTCACAATGAAGCAATAATTTCTTTCACAAGCACATACCTTTTTCAATCAAGAAAACGTCTGCAAATTTTGACCAAAAAAATTTTACGTATTTATTATTATTTTTAAAAATTATAAATGTCATTTAAAAGTTCATTCAAACTGTTGCTGAAGTAGATGTAGACTCAATTCTTTAAAAAACTTTTTAACAAAAAATAAGATTGAAGACATTTTTGCTATTATTGTAAACGAAGCTTTAGTATAACGTATTTTTGTTTAAAAATTTGAAAGAAAATATTATTTGCTTTTAACGTTATTTTTTTAAATAACAGCCAATGTCCACAATTAAGATTAACTAAGAACAAATAGAATCTGGGAATTTTAGTTGTCATGTTGAGTAACATTTTTATTATAAATTTTTATATTAATTCGAATGTGTATTCTCAGTCAAATTACTATTTATAAATCTTTCATACTTTAATAGTCTTATTCCTTCAATATATTCCAGGAAAACACATTCGAATTAATATGAAAATTTATATTAACTGTTTTTTTTTTTTTTTTTGCCTATACTAATCCCGCGAAACGTACGCTTGTCTGCAGGAAAGAAACCAGAGTCTCTGGCGGGAATCACTACCAACTAGCCTACCGGGGAACCCAATACTGAGAACTTTTTAAATTATTGAACTTAAGATCTTCCGTTGGCTTTAATAAGGGAAAACAACTTATGATTTTGATGCTTTATTATTAAACATTTAAATAATAAAAATAAATTTATAGGAAACTCTGAAGGCAAATCCGCACTTCAACGTTGTTCTACAAATTTACTAGTTTAACATATGTGACCAAAAATTGTTGTTAAAAAAATCCCCCTTTCAATTTTAACATGCAGTTACCTTGATGTAATACTAATAAGTAATTTTTGCTACAAGACCAACAATTTTGGTAATAAAATCCCCTTTGAATCAGAAATTTCAATTACCTCAATTAAATACTAAGAAGTAATTTTTGCTTTATTTGCGCCAAATATTTTGTGCAACCAAAGTACTGAATTTTCGTATATTTTATCACACATTTCAATATAATTTGCTACTTCTGGGTTTTGCCACTTTTTTTTTGGGGGGATTTACTTTGTAATTGCTTGTGAACAAATAGTGCAACTACGAACTTTTTACAAAACGCAAGATTTTTGTGTACAAAAAATATTGAATTAAATTTAAAAACATACCTAAATGTTTTATACAAATTCGTATTTTCCAGTTTTGAAATAATTAAATCAATTATAATGATTATAACATGATTTGGCATATTTTGTATTCAAATAATACAAATTAAAAAAAAAACACATTTGCAAATGAATTCTCAAGTAGCTTTCGCATACTTTCACAAAAATATGAATTTATAAATAGGAATAAGAATTAGATATTATATTCAAATAGTGCTATCTAATGCCTCAACCCTTGTGCGTGTTTGTCAATGGGACAGTGGCCAGTATAACCGCATTTAGGTTTCTAAGGTAAACTCTGGACAGCTTTAATGCGCGCCGTCTTCTCTTTTCATTTATGATGGGACAGATTTTTCTGGTTTCCCCACATGTTGATTCACTAAACTACCTCTGATTGACAATGAAATTGATGAAATTTGTGTGCAATAAGTTACTTACTCCTTGGGAGCGAAATACCTATATCATGGGTCGAACCGCTACGAATCAAGGTGGTTTCTGAATGTGCCAACGAGTCAAACATACAGTTTCCATGTATGCCCCTGTGTCCAGTTACCCAATTAATGGTAACCACTGAATGTCTCGCTATCTCCTCCAAAGACATCCAGCATTCGCGGACAATTTTTGATGTGATAAACACACTCTCCAGGGATCTTAGGACCGTGAATATCCTTGCCATATATTTTAACACACTGCATATTCCCCGCGGATGTGTAAATGGCCATTATCTCGGCCCGAATAACACTTCAGTGATACGGTAGCCTAAGAGGAATGCTCCAGTTTCACTGCTCGTCGTAGATGCCAGAAACGACACCGTGTAGTGTTTTGTACGCGTTGGAGAATATTCGTATCGCTTGTAATTTTTAGCTCATCATAACGAGCCATACTATCCATGATGTTTACGGTGAAGTCAGGATCAAAGATTGTCTCAGGTGTGACATAGTCAACGTCCATTTGCCAATTATTTTATGACTTGTTTCAGCTCTAAGCCCTACATATAAAGCACTAGCTACTTGGGATATCGGCTAAGCTTCTTAATATTTTATTTTTCCTTCTTAATATTTAAAAATTAAAAAAAAAAAAAATATTAAAATAAAACTTGGTGTTACTTAAGTTAAAGTCTCAGATAGTTTTCATTACAGCACATTTTTATTAAATTGGCTTTCTGCCTATTTAAATGTTCGAATCAAGAAAACTTTAACGTGTAAAAAATGCTATGAAATATATTAGCGCGAATAATTGGAATTAAAATTAACATATCGCTCACTAAATCATAAAGATTCACAACTAAAAATTCAAAAATGTCCATATTAACATATCGCTCACTAAATCATAAAGATTCACAACTAAAAATTCAAAAATGTCCAGGATAGGCAAAAAACTGGCTTCGAAAACATTTAATCAAAATATTAAGAAGAAAAGTTGGAGAAGACAGTGACGCAAAAACTTCCTAGAACCTTTTAATAAGTCCGAACTCTTAACGAGTGACGATATTGTCATCTTCTTCAACACTTAAATTTAGATGTATATGACTACGAATAAAACTTCTAATTTTTTTTATTATTAGTCTATAAATTACCAGAGCAAAATAAATCTTGTGAGCATTTACGTACCATTATTACTTGGATTGTCAAGACAGGATCATCTAACTTTGACGTTTGGTAATGAAACTCCTTCCTTGATCACTGTAAAATGCTAGTATACTAAACTTAACCGTGGCCTATACTCAGCGACGATAGTAACGAGATTGATGATGTGCGCGTAATGATGAAACATAAATATATCTTATCGCAAGAATGAGATAGCCTTAAGCCTAGTACTCTGTTCAACATTTCACATGAAATGCTGTCAAAACTCATATGAAAAAAACTTGTGCGGAATTTCTATGAAAAAATGTTGATAGAGTTGTACTCTGTTTAATTTGTGAAAAAGTTGCGAAATGTTTCTGGCAACATTTTTTTTACAACTGCGAAATAATATAAGCTGCACTTATTTCACGTGGAATTTTAAGCAAATGAATAAAGTTTAAACTTGATATTAAAATGAGAACTGCAAAACATAAATAACACAACCGGTAACAGTTTTTAATCAATATTTACTTTCATTTTTACTTAATTTTTTATTTAAAAAAATACTTTTTAGTACAATACATGTGGGGTTTGCTTACATATCCAAAACAATGTTGCATACTTTGAAAGATTAAAAACGTCAAATTGTGCAAACTCTCGAGATAGGTAACATTGATACATGTCAAATTTTTCGTATGAAATAATAGATGTTGCTGAACATTTTTCACAAATTGGAACAGAGTACTAGGCTTTAAGTATTACCCCCCGTCTATACCAAATATTGCGATATATATGTCAGTACATGTCAAAATTATATTATCCTTAATGTAGACAGAACATCTTTCTACATATTTATTACCGGCAATTATGTTACAATAATTGTATATATTAATATATATTAATATAAATATTGTATTTTAACAAATGATATATCATTCAAAAGATATTTTTTGGGAGATTCTGCTAATTTAAATTTTGTTAAAATCAGTTCAGTATTTCACGAGTTATACGCGTTAGAAAGTGGTACTAATACATTGAAACAATTCACATACGTGTGAGCAAAAACAATGCAAACACATAACAGAAGCAGTATGCTTTGTTTTTGTGTTTACATAGTAAAAAGAACAACAACATGCAGAGTTTTCTGCTATGCATTTAATTGGAGAACAGTAGATATTAAGAAATAAAAAAGAGATAGACAATTTTAAATATTTTGTTTTCTTTTTGGAAGAGTTGTTGTTTTTAAATGTTACCGTTGATTTCTTAAATTTTGCACTTATGAATAATTTTAATGTTATTGTTACATTATTTATATGGTTACATTGTAAAGAATGTGTTTATTGCATTTTTTTTTTTAAGTAAAGTGCGTTCTTTTGATGGGCTGCGATTTTATATAACAGACACTACCGATCATGGTCATTTGTTATATGATAATCATGTATTTACAAATTATTTATATATAGAGAGGTTATAACAACATAATTCATCAACGAAATAAATATAAATGGAAAATATATAAAAGGCTTTGTTATATAGCATTTTCAGTTTAAATAAAACCTTTTTCAAATTAAACGAAACCTTTTTCAAATTAAGCGAAATCTTTTTCAAATTAAACGCAACCTTTTTCAAATTAAACGAAACCTTTTTCAAATTAAACGAAACCTTTTTCAAAATAAATGAAACTTTATTCAAAAACAGTTAAACATTTTTAAAAATAAATCAAACCATTTTTAAAAATTTGTAGGGAATTTATTTTTTGGAGTTCTTTGAATTACTCATTAATGAAGAGGCGACACTTACAATGTTACGATCAGTGGTAAAATAACTAAATGATGATTGGGCATGAAATTTTAACTTTGAAAATGTCTTCTCTATCGGGTTCAGCATAGGAGAATATAGTGGTAACATTTCAATGTACATTCAGTATTGTCCACCATATGTCATATAACTAGGCAGTTATGGATTCTAGCATAATCCATAATTAAAAATGAGTTTTGTAGCATTGGGCTGATTTCAATTTTATCTAAGAGCTCCCGAAGAAATACTTGGAAACGGGCCGAATTCACAGTGGATACAGAAATAACTTTATGGTAAACAACGCCAGTATTATCTGTCGTAGCAATTAGAGTTATATTCTTTCTCTTTACGGTTGATAAAACACCATGAGCTCTTTCACCTTCTTTAGCAAAAAAAAAAAAAAAAAACTTAAATCCTACAAAATTTTAAAAATGGTTTTATTTAATTTGAAAAATGTTTAACGGTATTTGAATAAAGTTTCGTTTATTTTGAAAAAAGTTTCGTTTATTTTGAATAAAGTTTGTTTTATTTTGAATAAAGTTTCGTTTAATTTGAAAAACGTTTCGTTTTATTTGAAAAATGTTTTATTTAAACTGAAAATGCTATAAACATTGAGATTAGGGAACTTATGTTATACAATATATACATTTTTAGAAAAATTGTCACTAAATTTCATATGCCTAAAAGAAATATGCCTCATAAAATTAAAAATTGTTCTGCTCTACTGAGAATTATTACATTTTTAGTTAATACCCTCTTTATAATCAAGTGCGATATGTTTTTTAACATTAAATTAATATATTTCTACATACATATGTATATACATATTTAATAAAGTTTTAACCCATATGATTGAATAAATATTAGAAATAACGGTACAAATAAGTTATTTCTAGATTGCAGTCGATTGTGTCGACTGCTGGCCCATACTAGTTTCAATTAAAGAATGCAAAAAAAAAGAAGCTCATTATGTGAAAAAGAAATTAAGTTTGTAAAATGGGAGCGAATTGTAATTGAAGCAAAGGAATTAAATAGTTAAAAATAAATTCTAAATCCCTAATTGTGTAAAACGCAACGCAACACCAAAAATTCCATTGAAAACAAAAACAAAGTCAAAAATATTTTATACTGTTGGTGTTGCTCTGTACAGAAATTAATATTACTTTTTAAAATTTTCAACGTCACAAGATATGCAGCGTTTGAAATTTAAAAATTCAATATGATTTTCCTTGGGGGAAGTCAGGTGCAGTTAAAACCTGGAACTCGGCAGAGTTAAAAACTGGCAGATTTCTTGAGATCGCGTATTACGGGACTTATTAATCCTCGGAGACAGACTATTGGTGAGGCCTTTGAGGAATCACATGCTGGTTGTGGGTTGAACCCAAGGTCGCGGGAAGCGAGATCTTAAAAAGTAGGCTTCGAGGGTTAATTGCCCACAATTTTTGTGCATCACTTTAGGTGCTGTTGCTATATAATTCTACCTGCTTGTCTCAAAAATGAAGTCTAGGTTAGAAAGTTCCAGATTCAAAACAAGGGACGACTGTATAGTTCTGCTGAGCTGCATACTCAAGTTTCTATTTGTTTTTGAGCTGGCGTGCACATACAGGAGCGGTTTGGTACACGGTTGCCACCCAGTGGTTAATACTACTATAAGATTAGGGCCACACGGCAGGTGCTGAGTAAAGAGCGTTGCATATCGACAGGTCAATTTCAAAACATGATAAGTCGACTTAGCATGTTTTTAAATTTTTACGTTTTTTGATTGAGTATTGTCCAAATTAAATTCTATTAAATTTTGGTGTTGGTCGCGTTATCCAATCCAAAGTTATGCACATAAAAGTACTTAGGATACAACTTTATTTTATACTTTAACAGCTTCTCCAGCAAAACTCAATTGTCCATGTTTTGGAATTGGGCTATTGATATGTATATAAAATAACGGAGCATAAGCATTAGCTTATATTAGTCACAGATAAATGAAGATTTTTTCTATATGATGAATAACTCTCGTCTATTAATATTATACATGGAAATGATCAGGTATATACATTTCCTTAAAAAAAAAAATTTTAAATATTTTTTACTAGAAAAACAAATCAAAACTAATAAATCTAACAAAAAAAAATTGATTTAGGTAAATTGAAGTATGCTTTCACATACACATTTATGAATTTGTATTTATTTAGCAGTAAAATTTATTTTTTTGTATCTTTTTAGTAACGAAACATTTTATTATTTAAACATTATTATATATCTTACTCAGTAGCAAATTTTTTTAATACCACAATATTTTCTTTCTTCTCTTCTCCTTTTCCAAAAAAAAAAAAAAAAAAAAAAAAAAAAAAAACAATAAAAAGATGCCTGCGTCAATCCAAACCGCAAATCTGGTTTATGTGTATCGATATACCAGTGCAAAAGTATGCTAAGTGTGATACAAAAAGTCAACATCTCACCACAAGAACTGCAATTTTTACGTGAATCTCAGTGCACAGATGGTTACGGTAATCCACCGTATGTCTGCTGCACGGCAGACAAAAACTTTGTTCAAGCTCCAACCACTTCAGCTAATGTTGTGGAACAACCAACTCCAACACCGCCGCAAACAAAAAACATATCGCCAAGTAATGGACAAGGCAATGTGTTGCCAGAACCACCACGTTGTGGTCCAGATCCTTTGGATGGTAAAATTTACAATGGCATCGACACTGTATTAGATCAATATCCCTGGATGGTGTTGCTGGAATACAGAAGTAGTGAGTTGTTAAAATGGTTAAATTTTTAAAGTTTTTCTTCAACACTTATTGGTTTTTTGTTTATTTTCTTCTAGAAAATGGCCAGCTAGTTTTAAATTGCGGTGGTAGTTTGATAAATCAACGTTATGTTTTAACAGCAGCCCATTGTGTTAAAGGCGAAATTGAAACTGCAGTTGGTCCACTGTAAGTAAATTAATTATGCTTATTGTTTTTGTTTTCAACGTTTACAGATGATGACAATAGTGGAAGATTTAATTAAGTTTGTAAAGACAATTTGACATTCAGTCAAAAAGAATGAACAAATTTGTTTAAAAAGAAATGGCTTCAGAAACATTGAGGAAGTAACTTGAATAAAAAGAAAAGACTTGTATATTTAAAACGAAAACTGGAAAATTTCTTAAATTAATTTAGTATAACTTGTCTTAGTAAAAACAACAACACTATAGTAGGCTGCACCACATATTTCATTGCGGCAAAAATTCCAAAAATTGTTCACATTTTCACTACATTAAAAAATTTAATTTGCTTTCTAATTCAAAATTTTACTATCCTGCATCAAGGACATATTCAAACCCAATAAACCAGTAAAAGATATGATTGCTAAAACGATATGATATTTTCATCGAAAAATGATATTATAAGGAAAGGTACAATTTAAATACTATCGTTTCTGATACAAGATCTATATCATAAATTATAATTTATATCACCTAGACGATATCGTTATAATATCGTTTGGTTGATTGATTTGTGTAGCTTTTATTCAAAATTTTAATTTTAAAATACATACCAAAATCAATTAATAAGTATTTAAGTCTTTCATATTCAAATTCATATTCATTAATAGCAAATAAAAATACCATTTGTATGAACAAATATGTATTTAAAATCAATTTGTATTATATTTGAATAAATAACACCTTAAATGTATTTTATTGTGAATTAATTATAAATTTCGTTAATCAATTCATTAAGAAGTGCTTATGTATCAGACTATATGTCAACCATTACTTAACTACTTCTGTGTAATGCAGATGGTATGAAGTAGTCATTGAAAAGAAAGTTATTCAGTAATTTCAAGTCATTACCTAGTTTTTGCAAATCCCTGGATTCTGCCAATTACTCTTGCAGATGTATTCCATATTTCGCACCCATAGAGCAATATAGATTTTACATTGGAGTTGAATAAACATATTTTGGTGCTACGTTTAGTCTGCGATTATTTCTAGAAATAATTTAATCAACCGATTACTTATGTCCATTTCGGAGCCGCCGGTAGATGTTTATATGCTATCAAGATAATTTTATTCCATTAGTTCTTCCAGTGGTGTATTGCTTAAGATTAGTGTTGTTGTATTTCCGGCGTTTATGCGCAAGTATTTGGTCTTAGAGCTATAGACTACAATACCGGTTCTTTCCGCGTACTCTTGTACTTGGTTTAGTTTGTGCTGCATGCTGAATTGCTGATGACTTAAAAGAAAGCGTAGTCAAGATCCTCTAACTGACTGTGGAAGCCTCAAGTAATACCGTTAGATTCCTGAGTCGCAGCTTTCATAATTGTGTCCAAAACAATATTGAAAAAGAGGTATCAAGACACACTCTTGTCTTTTCTGGCTGGTCAGACCGTCGTGTAAGTACGACAGTAAGAATTGTCGTACATGCCTTTAATTAGATTAATAGTTTTTGCAGGAATACCTTTACATTGCAGTAAATTTAATATTGCGTTTTGAGAAACACTTTCGAAGGCCTTTTGAAAGCCTATTAATATGAGATATAACGGCGTTCTGAAGCCAGCTTGCTCTTTTCTAAGTTCGGGTGAGAGCGCATTTTAAATCCTGTTATTGAGTATGTGGGCTATGATCTTAATGACCATGATCAGAAAGTTTACCCTTTTAAGAACTTTGATTACACTGTAGTAGTTGAAAAAAACAGACAAGCCGATCACCTGGCGGTTTAACCTAATTCGAGCACGCTGAATACAGTGGTGCTAATCGTTTTTTTAGGTTAGCTTCTGTTTTCGAGATAAACCGTCATTTCGCAAATGGTGGAGGTTGCACAACATATACATGCGTTACTCAAAAACGGTTTAGTTTATTGAAATTACTAAAAAAAAACGAAATTCCGCAATAAAATTACCTTTAAGCAAAGGTTCCCTTTTTCTAATATGCGCAGTCGTTTTAGAAACTTAAAAAAAATAGTTTTTTAGCAAGATTTTTTTTTTTTTTTTTATTTATTTATTTATCTTTAAAAACTATCACAACAAGATATAAATCTTATAATTTACAGTGATAGTAAGTAACATGGCAATTGAACATATAAACATTGTATTTTTAAATTATATTATACATATGTATGTACATACATTCAAATTTATAAAATAAAAAAAAAAATAGAAACAATTAATAATTAAATAGATATAGATATAAGTTATATTAACAATTTTTTGAATAATTTAATAATTCCTTTTTAAATGCCGCAGTGTTGCTAAGTGTTTGAAAACGTGATGGTAGTTTGTTCCAGAGACTAATTGTGTAGTTATAGAATTATCTTGAAGAGATAAGATATCTATATTTTTGAGAAATCAAATTTTTACCGCGTGAAGATTTGGCAAAAATAATTGTAATAAATAGATATTCTGGCTCCTTAATATATATTATTTTATGCATCATGAGGAGGCTTTTGTATCTTAGTAAGTTTTCAAAGCACATGTCATAGAGCTGAAAGGACTACGAAGAAATACTATCAGTTCTACTACGATTAAAAACATATCTAGCTTTATTATTATAGGTTACTTCAAGTCCGGTATTAGATAAGTTTTGGCTAACAACCATCGCATATTAAATGGAGTGAAAGATTGAATAGCCCATAAGTTTCTTAGCATTCCATGTACCTTTCCTGCAACAATACAAATATGGTTTGACCATGAAAGTTCAGCATTGAACGTAATTCCTAAGATTGATGCCGATGGCACAAAGTCGATTTTATTATTGTTAATTAATAACAAAGCGTTGTTATTTAGTTTTTTCTTATTATTCCTGGATATGAAAATGCATTTAGATTTCGATGGATTTATGCACAAACCATTCGTGCACGCCCAGTGATGAAGTCTATTAAGATCATTGTTTATTAAATCAATACAAGAACTTAAACTGTCGATTTTGGTGCTTAAGTACAATTGTACATCATCAGCATATATTTGTATTCCACAATGGCTTAATACCTATGGCAGGTCATTTATATACAACGAAAACAGAAGGGGACCCAAAATAGAGCCTTAGGAGCCCCTCTGTGAACTTCAAGAGAATTTGACATCAAGCTATTCAGGAAAACGGGTTGCTTCCGATTTAGGAGATACGATAAAATTAGCTTAAAATTGAAAAACTTTTGGCGTTTTGATAGAAAGATATGATGTTCAATAGTGTCAAAAGCTTTACTATGATCTAACAGTACAAGAAAAGAGACCATGTCATTGTCCAATTTAGACCTATGTTATTCCACCACGTCAATAATAACAGTAATGCAACTCCTTCCCTGTCTAAATCCAGCTTGATAATCAGTGAGAAGATTATATTAACGCACATATTCACAAATCTGAGTTTTCATGATATTTTCCAAAGCTTTAGACAGGAATGGAAGTATTGCAATTGGTGTGAAATCATTAGCGGAGTTCAGTGTTAAGAGCAAATGGTCTTGCGAAAGAGCAAATTCAAAATATCATAGCTTTTTGATAAATCCAACAACAAAATACACGGAGTTTCCGTTAGAATTCATAAAAAAGCTACGAAATTTTGCATTTGCTCTTTCGCAAGACCATTTGCACCACACACTGAACTCCGCTATTGTTATTCTTGGGAATTGGAATAATTTTGGTTTTTTTTCACGCATCAGGAAAAACTGACTTAGTTAATATAGAATTAAACAAATATGTCAAAAACGGCAGGAGTTTATGAACGATAAGCTTTAAAAATTTAGGATTTATGTCATCTAGACCCTCAGCATTTGATTTAATTCCAAATAAACTTTTATAAACTTCCGCTTGAGATATTTGTTTTTTCAAAAATTCATCAAAAATGGGAAAAGACATATAAAAAACGAAGTTTAAAACAAAACAAGCCATAAATGTCTAAAACCTGTTAACAACTTTTATTCATAAAAGACGTAAAATTTTGATTAATTTAATAATTTCATTAAACGCAATATTTGTATGGGAGCCCCCCTAAAGGGCAGGTATGTTTCGAGAAAATGTTAAGGAAAAAAAAATAATTAAGGTCGGTCATACATTATATCCCACTAGGGACGACACCTGGGCATTTATGAGACTTTTTCTTCAATATATGTATTTCTAGTCTGTATTGAACATTTTGTATGGGAGCCCCCTTAAGGAATGGTGAAAGCTGGTTGGTATGCTAGAAATAAATATTGGAGATGAATAATAAAGTGGGGTTGATCATACATTTGACCCATCTAGGGGCATTCTAGGCACTGCAGGGGCCAAATTTATGAAACTTATGTACAATTTTGAACTTCTTGTCAAAGAATTATTAATTTTATTACTAGATCAGGAAACTACGTATACCTTAAGTGCACAATTTTTGTTCCACAAATATCGATAAACATTTTTTCATAATGATATGAAGTTACATATTTTTTTTGTAAAAATAAGAAATAATATATATATAACAACCTATTAAATAAATTTTACAAAGTGAAATAAATGGCACTGGTCTGTACCGTAGCAAGATTCATCATTAAATAAAAATATGTGGACTATAAAAGCTATAAAGACTTAAATTGTTTTTTCAATCGGGCTATGATTTTTTTATGGGCTGGACAATTATTTCACCCAAAAAAGGCTGTTATGCAAATACATTTTGTTACAACTGGAGAACGATTTGCCCACTTTTGATCAAAAAACCAGTAAATGCTTGGGAATACAATTTTCTTTAACTTACATAATTAAATGACGTTTTTGATATTTTCAACTCCATCGGAGTTATTCCGAAATATGTGTCGATAAATGGTTTTTTACGCAAATGTAATAATATGTTTCATAGCAAAAGTAACATTTTATATTTTTATAATTTATCAGAAACCCCTGGCTTTCTAATCACCGCAAACGATATCGAGCAAAATAGATAATTTTTTTTTTTATTTTAGTATCAAGACCAGTGTGGCCAGTAGCTAGTTTCTGTATTTCTCGCATCGCAAAATTTCTCATAATAACTGTGCAACAAAAAATTCCATTGTTTCTCGATTTGTGAGAAAAAAGTGTTTCTGTATTTGAATGCGAGAACAGACAACTCAAATTCTGTTTTAACTGGAATACTTCCAGTAATTAAGTGTCAAATACAAGCGAAACGTCAACGAAAGAAATAGATATAATAAAAACAGGGCTGCCAGATTTGACGATTTATCGTCGTTTTGACGATTTTTCAAAATTCCGAAGGAAAACTGTTTAATTTTTATTTCACTAGATTATTTAATACATTTGTTTATGTGATCGAAACATTAAACTATTACCCCATTTTTCAGTCAATGTATGATAGGAAATTTTTGCCTTTTTTTGGCCAAAAGTGTTAGTTTTAGTTCAATATGATATATTGTCACGCCTTTGTGTGATTTTTTCAGGAAAAAAAAAAACAATCTGAAATTTTAAATTGTTATCGGATTAAAGAAAAATTAAATAAATAATTTTATTTAAATAGACCTCAAGCTTAAGTATGTATAAAATATGTATTTTACCCATGAACTTTAACTATTTTTTTTTTATTATGTTTTAATAAAAATCGAACAAAATTTGTCAAAATTAATTTTAAATTGTCCGATTTTTTAAATCAAATTAGACGATTTTTTTTATTTTTTCTTAGGAAATTAACGATTGTTTCACAAATTTATCTGGCAGCCCTGCATAAAACGAAAACAATGAAGGACTTAAAAAAATTTTAATAACAAAATATAACAATTGTGTTTTATTTATTTGCATCATTTAAATTCTTTCTCTTCAAATAAAAAATAATAATACACATTCTTGTGTACATACATACATAATTTGTGCTACATTTTTTTAAATTTTATTTTTCTCGCATCAATTTCAAATATGACTAATTTTGACAGTTCTTGTCAAAATTTTTTAGCAAAATATTGGTGCAGAAACACTTTTTCTCACATCCTTTCAATAATTGCTGGAAAATTATTTAAATGACGGATAATTCTTCCAAAGCAAAGATACAGAAACACTTATGTGAGAAAAACCATTTTTTGTTTCATATTGCACTGTTTTTGTCATAATTCACTTGTTTCATGCGGGAAAATACAGAAAAGGGCTACAGGTCTAAAAAAATTTTACAGCTAAATCTGGCATTAGACGTGGCAAAAAAATGTTAAAAATGATTTTAAAAAAATGCTATATCAATGCTGAACATTTTTAAAGATTTTTGTTAAAAATTTATCACCAGTATAAAATTTTATTCGAAACTAAATACATTTCAGTGACTAATTTTGTAACGCAATTGAAATAAATTGTTATATATGAGCCAGTGGCTAGATTTTTGGTTAAGCATACATATATATATGTAGCACAGGTAGCTGAGATTAAATTTTAAATTTATGTGGCCTGCAAACCTCTGATTTATGCAAAATGTTAACGATTTTTTACTATGATTTACAAAATTTTTTAGATTTTTTTATTTATTATAGTTTAAGGTGAACTTTAAAATTATTATTTTTTTCAGCAGTTCAGAGCAAACAATTTTTTCAAACATTTACATCATTGAATTTTCATCTAAATACAAAGTGAAATTTCCTTGTACCTTTATATCGTAATATCAAAGCGCAAATAATATTTATAATCGACATTAAAAGGGCATTTCTAATATTCCCTGAATATTCCATTGTTTTTAACAAGATAGGTTTCTTAACATAAGAATTATCCATTTTCATCCGAAATTTTTTTTGGGTACAACTATTTCTAGTCAAAATTTGTTATAATTTATAAAAATTTTTTAGTAAAATCAATAAAACTATTCGTCCAAATTTATAAAATAAATAATGCTTAAAAAGCTTAAAACATTTTCCAAAAATGCTAAATAAAATGCCAACCGATAAATGAAAATTTTGCAGCTAAATAGAAATTTTTAATGCTAAATTTAGCTGCAAAACGGCTTAAATGGCCACACTGATCAATACACTCGATGTTGAATGAAATATATCGTAATTTAAGATTATAGCACTCGATATCGAGTAACCAAAGACATTACATCTCTCGAGTTGTCATTCAATATATCAGTGTCTATCGTATGCAGAAAATAACTGTTTATTCCTTAAGTGTATACCAGGGCCTGGCCAGCCTTCTTTGACTATTTTCCAGTTTTTTGTTCTATAATTATTTAATATATTAGAACCAAACTTTATGTATTCCTCACTCAAAGTGTTTTTTTTTTTACAAGAAAACGAGAAAAAAAGTGTAAATTTAAACACCGTGGGCGTGGTAATTTGTCTAATGAAAATTTTGTGCGCATTGTATCCACCTGGGCCTGGTCAGACCCTGCCCTATTAAATATGTACTGTAGTAAATAAAATCAAAGTGAAACGTATCAAAAAGCATACGCAACCCATAAAAATTATTTCTTTACTTTAATTTCGAAGAATAATTATATTTGACAACAAAACTCCATACATATAAAAGTAGTCCCAGCCAGGCCCAGGGGTTCGTTAGTATGAGTTTTTTCGATAGCCACAAACAACTCCATACAAAATACAAGGGGTCCCAGCCAGTCCCAGGTGGCAGCTTGTGCCACAGAAATTGGGTGTCTACTTAAGAGTTAATTAAGGGCCAAAAAGTGTTTTATATTTCAAAAAAGGAAAACATGTCAATTAATTTAAATTATGTTTGTTTGTATAAATCTATGCTCTGTGAAATAAAGTATTATTTGTATTGTGTTGCATACTTGCAAACATAATAAAGGGAAAGCAAAAATAACTTAATAAATTTAATAAACTTAGGACAAAGTTTGTTTCCATTTCCTTTGACATGGCTAACAATTTGGGACACAGTTCTTTACCCCAACCCGACACAATTGCTGAAAACTTCCACTCGCCAAAAGGGAAATTGTGGTTGCTAATTTCAGCTTTGGCGCCACTGCTCTCGACAATTTTTATTTTTTTTTTTTGTTTGTTTAATAAAGTTTTGCTGACAAACGCAATTGAAAGCATTCTTTGTAAGTCTAATGTGAGTGCTTTTCATATAAATTTTACCACACAATCAATCGCCAGTATTGTTGAAAGCGCATTCTATTTTCAAGTCTTAAAATAAAATATTAACTAAAAAAGATTGTAGAAAAGGAAATGTTTTTAATCTTACGCGGCAGGCAGCAATGAAATAGGATCACTTTAATTTCTAATTGGTTTTCTATCGTCACGTAAACGACTACTTTCTTCCTCTGAGTCTGATTAAATATTATTTTTACTGAAATATTATTAAGCACAAAATTTGCTTAATTTTATTTTTCTTATTACAATTTGTTACTATTAAGCAAATCTTATAAATCTATTAAATTATCTTAAAAATTACTATTCGATACATATCATATGCGATAATATGCTTATCCGACACGTATCGAAATATTATACGATAGGATAGTTTACTCGATATTGAAAGCGGTGATAAGACTCCAGTTAAATAACGAATTAAATTTTTTTTATATCATTTAATTTTATTCAGTATTCATTATAATCGCCCGAAATAACGAAATGAGAAAGACTTGGATAAAATTACCAGCAAATGATTTGATATAAAATTCAGTTTATCTTGACGAAATTAAGTACTGTGATTTCTTATCATATAGAAAGAATTTATTTAAAATCTTTCAGCAATCCATACATTCTGACACCTTTTATGTTAGTTAAAAGGAAACAGAATGCCATTTCTTTTCCTCTCCCTCCCAGAAACTCAAGACTTGACGACTTAAACTTGAAAAGTGTGAACCATCACTTTTCAACAATAGAATCTTGTAAAAAATATTTTATAAAACAATAAAATGTTATTAGTGGTGTTGTTTTAAAAAAATATAATTATAAAATAATATCGATGGCTTAATATAAAAAAGGCGTAGCTCGTTTTTTTGTTTTTTTTTTTAAACAGAAGAAAAAAAACTTTATAAAATTATTAAAATTTTAGATATAAAAAAAAAATGTTGTAATTAAATTTTTAATAAAAAAGATATAACAAGTTCTATACTATAGCCCCTTGAAATTTTCAAGCAAGATGCTTTTACAATAATAAACAAAAAAAGGTTTTTAAAAAATTAAATTAGTTACGCCTTTTTATAAAAAGACATCGAGTTTTAGTTTTCGTGTTTCAAGGAAAAATTTCGTTTAATATTCCAACAAAATCCCTTAGTTGACAATCACAACACAAGTGACTGATTTTGACATTTGAGGTCACATAATATTTCTTAAGGCCGCGGTCCAGTCGTACGATGTGTTAAAAAAATCTTGTGTGTTCATAGCAAGAGGCTGCACCTGAGATAATATCTGATATAATATGTGAGAGAACGTCGACAGAATGAGAGAGCACATTTATTCATGTTAATCTTAATCTTAAACAAGGGGAACATAATTCTTTAAGATTTCATAATTTACTGATTTTCCTACGGTAAACTTGTATCGATTTTATTCTTTTATTATTTTTTTTTTTTTTTTGTTTTTAGTGTTTAATATTGTTTTTAAGCACACTTTTCACAAGATTTGCACTATTTGCACTAGAAAATTAAACATTTTAATGATAGCGTCTTATTATTGTTTTATATGACTTTATGTATGTGTGTTTTTGACAGCTCATCTTATGAGATAGTTGTTAAAAGATTTCCCATAACAACTGTCTTATAACATTTATTATAATAATTATATTAACACTATTTGAGAGTCCACATATAAGATAAGATCTCAGGTGAAGACCCTGTGTTATCTCAGGTGGAGTGACGGATTTTTTGACAAGTCTGCCCGAATTGCAAATGTTTATGAACATTTTCAAAAAATGATAGATTTTATGCAATCAGAGCTGCATTTTTTTTTGTTAATGAGTCATATTAATTTGTATCTTTTTGGAATTGACAAAAGATTTTGCAAACAATCTTTTTTATGTCGGATAGAATTCTCTCAGATATTCGACTGTATAGGATAGTGAATCCCGGCCTTTAAGGGGTTTTAGAACGCAATACAATTCGTATGACATGTCAAGTTTTTGTGTAGAAGAGAGCGGAAGTATCGTGTAAACTTAATATATATTGAGAGCATACGACATTGAGAGATAATACTGATGAAAATTTTGCAGTCGTCCGGTTCTCTTTCAAAATTTCAAAAAACATCACACTACATTGAATAAGGGATGCATTTTTAAGTAAACAAATAAAATATGCAAAGAAGATCATATGGGCGGTGTGGCCATCTTGGCATTTTTGCAGCTAAATTTAGCATTAAAAATTTTGTTTTAGCTGCAAAATTTTCATTTAGCATTTTTGGAAAATTTTTTTTAGCTTTTTTTAACATTATTTATTTTAAAAATTTGGACGAATAGTTTTATTGATTTTACTAAAAAAAATTTTATAAATTATAATAAATTTTGACTAAAAATACCCAAAATGAAATTTCGTAGGAAAATGGATAATTCTTATATTAAGAAACATCTACCTGTCTTGTTAAAAAAAAGAATATTCAGGGAATAATTATTAGAAATCATCATCATTATCATTTTCATTGTAAATATTATTTATTAATAAATATTATTTCGCTATAAAAGTACAAGGAAATGTCACTTTGTATTTACATAAAAATTCAATAGTGTAAAAAATAGTTTGCTCTAAACTGCTGAAGAAATAATTATTTTAAAGCTTCAACTTTTCTTGAACTATAAATAATAAAATGAACTAAAAATTTTGTATATCATAGAAATAAATTGTTTAAATTTTGCATATAGCAGAGGTTTGCAGTCCCCATAAATGTAAAATTTAATCTTAACCCCCTGTGCTACATATTTATATGAATCACATGCTTTACCAAAATTTAGCCATTTGCTTAAATATAATCAATTTTTTTACTTTCGTTAAGAAATTAGTCACTAAAATGTATTTAGTTTCGAATAAAATATCATAATGGTAATAAATTTTTAACAAAAATCTTTAAACAAATTTAGGATTATTTTTAGCATTTTTTAAAATCATTTTTAGCATTTTTTGGCCATGTTTAATGCCAGATTTAGCTGAAAAATTATTTGACCTGGCCACACTGCATATGGGAATGTGCTGTTTTGCAAACAGCTGTTTTCATTTTACTTTTTTTACTCTCATTTTTGAAATACGGATATAATTTTTTAATATTTTCTATTTAGTTTAACGAAAGTAAAGTATTACCGCCTTAGGAACTCATTAATGGGGCGCAAGTTCATATGAAAACTATTCAGTTGACGTTGCTTGGGTTGTCGATCGACTTGTCGTGCTTAAAATTTTAAGTGGGCCGTAAATCAGTTGTTTGTCGTTTAAAATGTAGGCTTGCAATAGCGGTCGACAACGTGGGCCAGGCTGTAAGTTTTCTGTATATAGTGACATTTCGGAACATATTTTTTTTAATAAATTTCGAATAATTTTTTATAAATAGCGATACATTGCAAAATTTTCTGTAATCGAGATTAAATGAAAAATTTTCTAACCCGAGTAAAATTTCAAATAAATAGTGAAATTTTGCTCAATATTCTATAAATAGTGAAATTTCGAAAAATGTTCCTTAAATAGTACAATTTTACATAATTTCCCATATCAGTAATAAAATTTAAAGAATTCCCTAATTTTTTTAAGTTATTTTAACATCAATATCTATCTCTCTTCTAGAACACGCATTCGTTTGGGTGAATATGATATAAACTCTGAAATTGATTGTATTGGCGCTGATTGCAATAATAAAGTACTTGAATTGGGTTGGGAAGATGTCACACCACATCCAGAATATGATCCATCAAACGTAAATCGTTACCATGACATTGCTCTTATACGTTTAGCACAAGATGTAGACTTCAATGATTTTATTCGTCCGGTATGTCTTCCATTACCACAAACAAAGCAAGATATAAATACAGGAGCCTTTTTAACAGTGGCCGGCTGGGGTAGAACTTTATTGGGTAAATATTTATGACTTTGAGATTGTACACCAACTTTTTATATAAATAAATTTTTTCTTTATCAGCCCGCCAATCGAATGTCAAAAAACAATTGAGTGTTCCTGTCAGCGATCATAATGCCTGTGTTCAAAAGTTCAGCACTAGAAATATTAATATTGGTGCTTCACAATTGTGTGCAGGTGGTGAATTTGCCAAGGACAGTTGTGATGGTGATTCTGGTGGCCCTTTGATGCGTAAAGCCCATAAGCAACGTTGGTATTTGGAGGGTGTTGTTTCGTTCGGCAATCGTTGTGGTCTTGAAGGCTGGCCTGGCGTTTACACACGTGTAGCTGACTACATAGATTGGATACAAAGAAGCTTAAGACCTTAAATACAGGATTTAAAAAACTGCAAATATTTTCTTTAAACATAAAACAATTGTATAGGGCAATGGCAGTAGTAATTAATAAGATTCTTTTTATAAATAAAAAAATAATAGCAAAATGTTGACATTTTTTTTTTTGGGACTTGCAAAGCTAAAATAATTTTCTTGAATAGTAATTTCAGACCCTTAAAAGTAAATTTGTAGCCAGGTGCTAAAAGGGCCAATGTAAAAATATTAACTTTTGGGAAAATTGAAATGTATTTTTTTTGAAGGTAGGTAGGTAGGTAGGTAGAAAGGCTGGTGTGAAGTCTCCTTCACACCCTCACCCAGAGACCAATACGGTCCATTGTGATGCCTTGTTTATAGTTAAGAAGCTGAAAAAGAAGGTGAAGAGAAACAGCAAAAGCATCAGAAAAGATAAGAATAGATAAGAATAGATGAGAAAAGGAAGTTCTGACCAAACCCGAGAGAAAAGCCTCACTCAACACAACACCAATCCGCCCTATGTGCGGTTAGCTCCCAGTCTCCTGCTGCGCAGCCAGGCCATCCCCATTACGAATCCTATCAGACTCTCGAGCCCACAGCCCGGGACGTCCCCTAATTCGCCTAGGAATCTGCTGCCCAGCCACCTCAGCCTGCTGCCCTGTAGCCTGGGACAGCGGCACAAAATGTGCTCAACCGTCTCCAGCTCCTCCGGGTCCTCACACAACCCGCACATATCCGACACGTCGGATCCTAACCTCATCGCCATCCTGCCTATCATGCAATGACCCGTGATGATTCCTATTATTGTCCTCACGCAGACCCTGCTTCTGCCCAGCAACAACTCCGAGTCGGACTTCCTGAGCACCGGCCACATCGTCCGTGATACCCGGCAGTCCGTTCGGTTCCCCCAGGCCCTATTGGTCGCGTCCAGAATCCATTCCCTAATCTTCCCAAAGTAGAATCCTATTGGAGGCCTAATTGCCTCTATGTGATTAGGATCCTCCATCTCTGAGCCCTGTCTCGCCAACTCATCAGCAATCTCGTTGCCGCTTATGTATGTAATACAAAATAATTTTTTGAAGGTAATTGGCTAGCAATACCCTTATCAAGCCGATCTGGATTATATTTGACATTTGCTATTTCAGAAAAATAAAAGAGAATAAGAAAAGGCACCTAGTGCAACGATAAATTCAAAATAGAAAATTTTAACATTGGGCCTTTTAGCATTATGCCACAAAAATAAATACATTTTAGCCGAGCGATAAGACTTAATTCCTGTTTCAAAATTTTGAGAAAATATAGTCCGGGTCCTTGAGTAATTCTATGTTGATTTTGCCATGTCCGTATCTTAAACTGTTTGATATTGAAATCGAGTACAATTGGTATAAGTAGAAAAATAATTATATAATCAAATGTGATCCAACCTCCTTAAAATATTAAGATTTCGTTTGTTTAGTTTACAATGTTATTATCGCTCACTTAAGTAGGCCCATTTCATCACAAAATTTTTAATTTTATGTATTTATGTAGCCGTCAAGATAAATAATAACGTCATGCTATTTGGCCCACATCAGTTTAGGACACCATGTCCGTGTCCTAAACAGTTTGGCATTTAATTCGAGTACAATTGGTCTAAGTAGACAAATAATTATATAATCAAATGTGATCCAACCTCCTTAAAATATTAAGATTTCGTTTGTTTAGTTTACAATGTTATTATCGCTCACTTAAGTAGGCCCATTTCATCACAAAATTTTTAATTTTATGTATTTATGTAGCCGTCAAGATAAATAATAACGTCATGCTATTTGGCCCACATCAGTTTAGGACACCATGTCCGTGTCCTAAACAGTTTGGCATTTAATTCGAGTACAATTGGTCTAAGTAGACAAATAATTATATAATCAAATGTGATCCAACCTCCTTAAAATATTAAGATTTCGTTTGTTTAGTTAACAATGTAATTATTACGATAAATAATAGCGTCATGATATTTGGCCCACATCAGTTTATTAGGACTTCAAAACTGTGATGTCAGATTTTATGAAGATGAGTTTCTAATTAATTTCCAGGAAAACCATTAATATGCAATTATCAGAACAAATTATCAGTAATTTTGTATAAATTAAAAAAATTGTTTCAAAACCCAGCAAAAACTTGGTAACCACTTGCAATTACCGAACAACTTACATTTCAATGACAAATTCATACCACTTGCATTACATAGAAGTAGTATAGTAATGACTGACATATAATCTGATACATAAGCACTTGCTTATGAGCTAATAACGAAATGTATAATTAATTCATAATAAAAAGCATTTGAAGTTTTATTTATTCAAATCTAATACAAATTGATTTTAAATTCATATTTGTTCTTAATTTTTTTTTTATTTATTATATATGAAACACTATTTGTGATAGATTTTAATTCATTCCAAATTCATAGAATCAAGCAAACAATTTGTTAATTTTGCACCTATTAGCAAAATAATTATATTGAATACTAAAAATTGTAAAATTGTGATTATTTTTTTTCAATAAATGATATTTATAATTTTAATAAAAAAAAATGATAAAAAAAACTTTGCCATTTCAAACAATGTGTTAATTTATTTAATTAAATATTGACAATTCACAACAACAATTCTACAAGTTAAAATTATTTTATTTTAAACAAAAAGTCAATTAATATTTTTTGATATTTAAATAATATTTTAATAAAAATTTATTTCAAAACAACTTAAATATTAATTAAATCAAAATTATATCATTAATTTTATTTCAACTAAAAAAATAATTGATTCAATTATCTTATTAATTAAACTAATATAATCATTTTGGTAATAGGTGCAAAATCAACAACTTGTTTTTTTGATATTATGAATTTGGTATAAATTTGGTAATTAGAGACAATTCTTAATTTTTTTCGGTGTTGTGAGATCATTCAAGGCAGAAATAATATTTTAAGTCGTGTTTGAGCTTTGTTAATGCATATTTAACCCTACACAGCCAATTTTTTTTATTTTGGTTAAAAGAGCATTTTTGCTGCTTTTTTTTACTCACTGTTCAACGATTTCTAACGTTCTTATAGAATTTTATATGAAAAGGTTTGTAGTGCATATTTTATCTTTTTAAAGCATATGTTAGTACTTTTAAATTTTTTTTAATGCCTAATTTTGCAGTGAAATAGAAAGAAGTTGTTTCAATTCTGGTTAACAGATGGTTGTTCTTCATTATATACAGGGTGGCGCATAAGTAATAAAATAATATATTAGAATCATATATATATAAATAAAATGAAGTGCCATTCCCTTACCACGAAGCAGGTTTGTAAGGGATCATATTAAGGAATATAGGTGACAACAATTCTGTGTGTAAAGCTGATCGTTACGTTTACTAATTTTTAAATGCTCTGAATAAAGCGCTTTCCGTATCAAAAATAAATTGCTTCAAAGTGGGAACTCGCCATTTAAAATGCATGTCTTCCGAAAGCGATATGGTAAGCGAAACACGTGTCAAATATTTAATAGATGTGAGCATAGCTTTATTTTTTTATTGAATCTTCATATATTAATTATTAACTAACAATTATTTTTCAATTGTTATTTGGATACATTATTTTATGTACTGCCAGTGCCGGAAGAAAATGTTTTCCTTCACTGCTTCTGATCACATTTGCAGATGTTAAGCACTTTTCTTATCGGATGAGTGCTGCACTACCTCTTCTCCTTAAGCGAGTGCGGCCGCCATCATTTAAAATATTTCGAGCTTGTGGATTCGGATCCACTTCGTAACTTTTAAAATATTTTACTGCATATTTCGTAATCATAGTTTAACTAATGGCACATTTAGATCCTTGTAAATATTTGAGTTTTTCGCATACCAGGGGTTATTCGTTTATTTTGGCTCCTTTAAATTTGCTATATTAGAGGCCAAGGCAGAGCCGAATGTTTGTCATATTATTCGTATAGCCGAATAATATTATATCCTAATATTCCTATTCGTATTCGTCAAGTTCAATCGAATATTTTTAAAAAAGAAAAAAAAAATACTCAATTATAAAAATAAATAAATAAAATGAAACAGTATGTTTTTTATTCGACCTTTATTATTTTCAAGTATTAATAAATGGTCAAGCTTGAGGTCTTTTTTTAAAAAAACTTTAAACTTTTATTAAACCAATATTTCGGCACTTCTTGGGTGCCTTCTTCAGGGTTTTTTTCTTTTTCTTATTATATGTATAAATTTTGAACAATTTGTAAAAAAGTTAACAATAAATGACATATATAAAAATTTTTAAATTAAATTAAAAAATAAAATGAAATTATATCTTTATTTAATAAAAATTTGAAATAAATGAAACTTCATTAAAACAATGTTAAGGCGTTCACTAAAGCAATAAAATAATGAATCTTCAAAAACATGGCGATTCGGAGGTTTCATTCAATCAATGAAACTTTTCATTATACTAATGAAAAATATTGAATATTGAATTCTTAAATGTTTTATTTTCAAGAAAAACATTTTTGTTTTTTGAGGCATACAAATCTTAAATAAATTTTATATTGCATATTTAATGCCCAATAAACACTTTTTAGAGCATGTTTTAGGTTTCCCTGGTAATCGTAAACCCCTTATAAAGTTCACTTGCGGCAATGGATAGTTTCTAATGAAGATTTTCAAAGCTTTGGCACAGGCAAATAAAGAATTTTTACTTGCTTAAATCTAAAAATTTGACTGATCGCTAATGTATTTTTATATAAGGCTTATTTATTTCTTTTATAAGTTTCGTTTTAATTCTTCAATATTTTAAAACCGTTTAAATATTCATTTATTTAGTAAAATTAGTTACTCTTTAATAAAATTCTAAAATATTAATTTAATTCTTACCTGTTGTACATTCTGGTAGAAGCTCCAATAATCAACCAACCGCAAACATACTTTACGAACTCATAACCAGTATAAGTTTTTTAGCGTTTTGTTTGAAAAAAAAAAGTTCGTATAAAGCGATTTTTTTGGAAACTTGCTTTATTAACATATAAACGCAAATTTTGCAATTTTTCAAAAAAAATATCTTTACAAAAATTTGATTTTTTTCATTAACGAATACATTGTGTTATTGGGGCAAGTGCTGCCAAATCTTATTTTATTTTATAAAGAAAATGTCTTAAACATGGCTAAAGCTATTTGTTCATGCCTTAACCAGATGAAAAACTACTAAACCGAGCCTCTTAACGTCTAAACTGGCAACACAACATATGGCAATCTTTGGCAAAGAACAAAAGTGTTAACAAATTTACACTCGCTGTTAACATTAATTGATAATTTCGTTATATTCCTGTGATCTATGTCGTAATTTATAGTTATAATAGTAATACAAAAAATCATACCTACATATTTTAATTTAACAATTTACTAAACAAATTAAAAACAAGTTAGATTATCCTCCACCGACAGGAGTCCACTCCTGATATATATAATATTAATTACTCCTTTTAAAAACAAACTTCAGCATCAAAATTGGTTCAGAGGAATATTAATTTATTGACTTACGTTAGGTTAGGTTCCATGGGCAGCCATCGAGAAACAGCTCACTTGGGTCCTTCGGCGGTCCCTTTGTGATACCCTGCGCCAATGCCCATCCCAAAGAGCAGTTACTCAGATGGGTCACTGCAGAGTTGAGCCAATTCGTCTTCCTAATGATGAGAAGAAGCAATCTAAGTTCTATTGTGGAAAGATCCTCCAAGCAGGAAATCACCGGCTCTCCCAGGTATTTTTTCCTAATGCCCCGTAACCCAGGGCATTGACAGAGAAAGTGAAGCACAGCCTCCTCTTCCTCCTCATCATGATAACTTCTGCAGTAGTCATTGAATTCCAGACCCATTCTCCTAACATGAGTCCCAACAGGCCAGTGTCCAGTCACAACCGACACCACAGTCCTGATTTGGTTCCTATTGAACGTAAGTATAGATTTAGTTCTCCGTTCATCATAACCATCCATCCGGCAGACGAAAGCAAACTTTTACGCCCAGTTCCTCTATGTAGAAATCTCCGCCAACTCTTTCCCCCTTCTTTGAACCATCAGTGTATACCACTAGGGCTAGTTCATGGAAGGTGCCTACGACCGACAGTGCATTGCCGTGCGCTATATGTGTCACGTACCTCGCACAAGAGAAAGGTTCCGGGGTGCAGCAGTCCACCCCCTCAGGGACAATTGAGCATCTAATTATCCTGGAGTGGTCATAATCAAGGGTCGACCAGCCGTGTTGACTGCCAATCAGAAAATTGTATGCTTTTATTTTTGAAATTTGAACTGGCCTGAGTAAAACATCATGATTCGTAAAAGTTTTAGCCGAACTAAAATGACTTTCAGGAGGGGAATTTGTATTGGACACATGGTAAATTTGGCGAATTTAATAATCTTCCCAATGTGGGCTTTATATTGCGCCTATGGTAAATTATGGACCGACCATCACGAAATTTTTTAGTGTGATTTCTAGTCCTATAAAACTGTAAGATATAAAATTTTATTATGATAGCATTATTTGTTACGGACTTAGGCTAACTAAGCTGTTTTCCGAGAGTAGGGTTTATATGGGGCCTAGGTAAATTATACTCCGATCTTCCGCGAAATTTTGCAGTGTGATTTTTAGTCCTATAAAACAAATCTGTGCAAAATCCTATATCATTTCGTGCACTATTCCACCATTCATGTAACTTTTTGTAACAAAGTGATCAATTTTTCTAGGGTAGGCGGACCACATTTTTATTCATAGCTCTGATTCTACTAAACCGATGTTGCTGGATTTCAATCCCAAACTGCTTGGGGTAACAGCAAATTGGCATCAAGTTGGCTGTTTTTTTTTTGAGTCTTTCGAAAGTGAGCGTGTTTTCAACAGACGGAGAGACGGGCATGGCTAAATTGACTTCGAATAACTCAAGGTGCCAGAATAGATATACTTTATGGGATCTTAGATGTATAATAAAAAAGGTTCACAGGGAATGACAAACTTAGTATACCCTCATTCACCACTTGTGAGGGTTTTCAATAAATGTTTGGTATTTACATTGTAAAGCTTTTTGTTCGCAAGTTTTTTAATTTTTTGTGCATATAAAAACTTGCCCCAGAACATCGACAACTTTTTTTTTCCTTCCCAAGCTATTTATAACTACTATTCAAACTTTTTTTAAAAGTATGGAATAAAAAAATATATGTATGCATAACGAAACTTTATACATAAATTACAAAGGGATGGGAGCAGAAAAAATATACTTATACGAATTATAATCAAAAGAGTGTGGCGTTGTTTGTTTGAAAGTTTATGCAAATTTTTAGTATCAGCACATAATTTATCATAAATTTAACAGGCATACTCACAAACGGTGCATTTTTCTTTTGCTAACCCTACACACAGGTGACAGTAATAAATTTGATGAAGACATAAAATCAAATATGAATTTGATTTTTAAAAATTCTATAAATTGTTAAAGTAAGATAGAACTTATCAAAAAATGCATAATTTAATATTTGTATAGCCTTCACTGAAGCAGGAAAGGGTTGTCATGACGTTTTTAATTCCTACAATATTGATTGAACTTATAAAGTGTATTAATTCTAAATTCTGATGAGAAGCTAAGCTCGTTTGTGAAGCCAATGTCGAATGGTAATGCTTTTCTGAATTTTGGTATTTAAAATTAACCAAATCGGTCTTTATATGTATCTAAGAAATAATAAAGAAACATTTTAAATTTTTGTATAATATTTTTTCAAAACAAGCCTGAACAATTGGGAAGAGATATGCCCTAAAGATTATCTGCCTGGCCCACAATGTCGACAATAACATTTCTTTCGTATATTTATATTGAAAACAAAAACAAATTTTAGTTTTTATTATTGTTTTCAATATATATATGCAAAAGAAATGTTCTCGTCGACATTGTGGGCCTGGCAGTAAAAAATAAAAAAACATTTTTGGAAAACACAGTCGTCTCGAATACAAGATTTGCACAGAGATTTAATCTAACATATTAGATTAAATCTCTTTCAATATACGTCTGTAAATAAATCTACGGAACGAGTTGCAAAATGGCCAAGTTCTGACTAAAATACTACAAAAATATGCAAAAAACCAACAATTATAGTGCATGGTCAGTCGGTCCAGTCCGACCATATGATACGATGGGCCCAGCACCACAACAAAATAATGTTATACGTATAAGACAATACACATAAAAAATTTAAAATTGTTTCTAATCACAAAATCCATAGAATCATGATTATACTAATTTCTAAAAATTGTAAAAATTTTAAATTGTGATTTTTCTTTTATTTTTTATTAAATGATATTTTTAATTTTAATAAAAAAAATTATCAAAAAACTTTGCCATTTCAAACTATATGTTAATTGATTAAATTAAATATAGATTACCAACAGCATTTCTACAAGCTCAAATTATTTTATTTTAAGCGAAAAAATCAATTAGGATTTTTTTAATTAATATTTTAATTTTTTTTTTTATTAATTTATTTTTAATTAAAACGACTAATATGTTAACTAAATAATATTTATATAATAAAATTTTTTTTTTCAACAAAAACAATAATTCATTCGATTACCACATTGATTAAATTGAAATACTTTTCAAACAATTTTTTTAATTATTAAAAGATTTTGTTTAATTCCCTTTTTTTTAATAATTGATAAAAAAAAATACTGAAATTTATTGTTGGAGGATAAGCATTTCCTATGCGCATTTTACTGGTTGCTTAGGTCAGAACAGCAGGAAACGTTCTCCTAAATAATTTTAGAAAAGCCAAAGCTATCAGCAAACAAGACTACAGAGGGAATGAGAATTACCTACAAACACACAAAAAGTCTTTTTTGCAACGACAACAACATTAATTGTAGCTGTAAGTGGGTAAAGAAAAAACATATTAAAAACAAAAACAAAGTACTTTTATTGTTTTCGTAAGAAAACAAAATAAAAACAATTTGTCCGTTCAGTTTTTTATGCACGTGCACTTGCAAAAATTTATTATCAAAGTTGTTTTTGGGAATACAATTATTTATTAAAAGATTTTGTTTGTTGTGCTTAATTCCCTTTTTTTAATAATTGATAAAAAAAAATAATGAAAATTTATTTTTCTTTACCCACTTACAACTACAATTAATGTTGGGATATTATTGGATATTGTGCTCTTATTTCAAGGAAAATCATAGCGTTCTTATTGCGCAATAAAAATTCTCGCCATTTTTTTAATTAAAGCATTTATCAAAAATAAAATCTGTTTTAATTTCAGTTTTAATCAAGTGAATCAAACTTTTACTTATATCAACAATATTACTGATGAAAATGTTTTTAATATCACAGAATATTAAATTTATGCTATTATTTTGACTGGTGCAAATCTAATTAACATTTCTTTTAATAATATCACAAACTTTTTAAATAAAATCCATTTTAATTTTTTCTTTTTGCAGAATGAGTAAGTTTCAAGTTTGATGTTGGGGCCTTAAGTTCAAAAACCAAACTGCTACATGAAGTATACTTCCCATTCGAAGGCTCTAATAAATATTTAATTCTAGTAAGTGACAGCAACGTTGGATGAAATTTTTAATATTGGGATTGAAAGCAAGCAGAGCAATACGTTACAAACTGATTGATGACTGATATTATACAGATTTGAACACTCGATGCTCTTCAGCAACCAACATAATACTGTCCATGTGAAAAGCAAGGTGTGTCTTAATATGTATGCAATCTGCATAACTAATTTATCAAAAATAAAAACACGTACCCAAAGTACTAATTTTCCCGGTTTTTACCTCTTAAATGTTTTAATCTGGGCCAATATATCCCATTTTTACCCCTCAAAGTAGCTTTTATTTAAATCTTGGCCAAATACATACAGCAAATTTATCAAAAAAAGGCGTGTGCTTGTTAAAAATTTTTACACTGATTCCGCTTTTTTGACAGATTCAAATTTTAGGATATAAATTAAACAATTTTTAAAGCTCATTTATGACTTACCAGTTTAAATCCATTGGTGACATAAAGCCTTATGTCATCTCGAATTTGAAGAATTTGATTTTAAGAGAAATTTTATTCTAAATTCTCACTTAGGATATGGCAGGTGTTTTGTTATGTTTATGAATGACGTTAAGATTTAGACAATTAGTATATATAATTTAGAAATATTCATTTGGGGTATTCACAAGGTGTGCTATCATGGTTTATTGTCATAATGTTCTAACATTTTACAATGTTTTTAAAATATTGTTGTTGGTTTGTAAACAAAAAGTGTCTTAAATATATAGAACATAGCTTGGTATGTTTATTGTGCTGTCGTAATTAATAGCACATTAAATTATGAGGAGTTGCTCACAACAGTCGTATTTATCATGTTATTATTTTAAGACATATGACTTTATGACACCTTGTGAATCCCCCAATTATTTAAATATTTTAGATAATTCAAATAAAATATAAAGTTAAAATTTTAATTTAATAAAAATAACTTAAAATTACTCAACCAAGGCGAATTCATACAGGTGACCGCAACATGAGATAGAGGCTAGCTATCCCTTTTTTTAAAAAAAATACTTTGTATTTTGTTTTTGTAAAAAGTTAGAGTGAATGTTGAAAACATAAACAAGGGATTTTTTTTTGTTTATAAAATATACACAATTGCTTTAGAAGGTAAATCTTTTTCCTGTATTGCAAATTTATTTTGGCAGTACTTATTCCTTACGCACTTTTTTTCCTGGATTTTATATTCACTTTTTTGTTTTATAAAATTTAAATAAGTTTTTTTTCAAGTATTTAAATTTTTCTTTAATTTTAACTAATTTTTTCACAAAATATAAACAAAGCTTGACATTCAAAATACACACAAGTAAATAAACAATAAAGGCTAGTTTACACGGTAATACAATGTGTTACGACATGTCAAAAAATGATGTAGAATGAGAAAAATCTTATCATGTAAAATCAAAATGCATTGAGTAAGAGAGAATACGGATAAAAATATGACAATCGGTCGGTAAATGTTCATTTTCTAAACCATTTTAGAAACTTATGTATTCTCATCACACCAGAGTCGCATTTTAACAGAGTATATTGAAGGTGGTAACATTTTTATAAAATTACAAAAACAAGCAGAATTAACTCAGGAAATGTTCATGTTGTTTTTGTAAATATTGTAAAACTGCAACCATCTGCTTTTTTGTTATTACCTCACTTTGCTTTTATTTTACTTAAACCATCCGTGTAAACATGAAAAATACTTGCCAACAGATTTTTATTTTTTTATTTTAAACACGGAGAGAATTTCATAATATTTTGATTCCACAAAGGCGTAATACATTGTATTACCATGTAAACTAGCCTTAAGCAGATGACACGAAAATGTTACCTGTATGATTTTTATTAAAAAATTTTGTAGTGTAGCTCAATTTTACCAAATTTTTTTTCCATTTAGTTAAAATTTGTCAAAGTTTAGTTTTTATATATACAATTTTTAAAACTATATATTTTGCCAGCAATTACGTTATCTGAAATGAGGATGTAATTTGTATGCAAAGTTTTAAATTGTTCACTGCATTATATTTTCCTTTAAATTTTTTAATTTTCATTTAAATCGAATTAAAAAGCATTAAAAAACTGACATAAGCATCTCGAGTCTGTGATTTTTAAAATATTTTGATGCCGAATCAAAGAATTTCTAAATATCCATTCATTGGACAAAAAACAAAAAGAGGCCGTATTTTGTTTTCAAGCAAAATACCATTTTTGGACCCTTTTTTGATGGGTCTTACTTAGCTAATGCGAGCCAAAATATTTTGGGAATCTTCATTAAACATGTCAAGGTTAGTTTTTAGGGGTATACATCAACAACTTTTTTTTTTTTGAGACACTCTAATGTACATAGTATTGAGCTAATAATAGCACGACCTCACAATTGTAGGTTGTCAGATGGCCGAGCTTGACTGACTATATTAGTAATAATTCGTTATCATAATATTTATTGAAAACTCCACCAAAACTTTTATCTTTTCAACAAACATTAAACAAATATTTCCATATTAGTTTAAAAAAAACCCCACAAGTTTATTTTTATAAAATAATTTTTTTTTAAATATTTATTGCTTTGCCATATGGTATAGGTTGAGCCATTTGGTACATTTAACACTTAGTGTTAAGCATTTGTATAAAAAAAACTTTATTTTTTCATTAGCGTTTAAAAAGTGTAGCTAGAGCCCTTTATCGTTTGGTATCATGAAGCTACATATGGAAAAAACTTTTAGTGTGCCACAAGCCAACTAGAATTTACAAAAAAAAAAAAAAAAAAACTTTAACGCATTATAGTACAAGTACAAGAAAACCGAGATGTTGAAAAAACAAGCATTATCAATTTACGAAACAAATATCTCAACGATATTATCCAAACATGTGGCACATGATGCTAATCGCACTTTGACGAATGATACTTATTTTAAGGGGTTGTGCAGAAGCAAAAAAAAAAAACACTTCAGAAAACACTAGTAAACTTTTATTTTTTTGCTGTTGCAGTTACTGCATGACAAAATTAAAATAAATGAATAAACTTTAAAATAAAAAGCTTCAATGTCGACATGTGTGTGTGTATTTAATTTGGCCGCAAGTGTTGTGCATCAAACGTGTAATGATCTGAAATTTAAATAAATGAAACTATGCAATTGAAGTAAGAAGGCTGTATTCGGCTGTAACGAAGACTTATTATCCTTATAATGTTCGGACTTTAGATAGTGGATCTTACCGAGATCTGTGATTAATTAGAAATCTTTATAAAATCTTTTATCAAAATTTATAATCCAAAAAAACTAATGTGTACCAACCTAAGGAGAAAGGGGACTAACACCAACCTTTTCCAGTGACAGTTCTAATGTATTAGGGACCGGTTCTAGTTCTTTTAATTTTATATGAAGAGGACTTGTCACTTTAACATTGAGATGTCCTAGGAGGGGGTTAATTGGCATTTTTTTTGACACTTTCTAACAGGTCACTGAAATAACCTAAATGTATACATTAAATTTCGTTTAAAATAATGCCTGTCGCAGATATTGTCCAGAGCGAACCATATTAATATGATAGAGCCCCTTCATATAAAGAAATAAAAACAGATAGCATCATTCTGCACAAAATCCTGTCGCATGGCTAGTTTTGTGTCAATTACGTTTCCTCTGGAGGTTCTATACTTTATTACCAGTTAAGTGATATGTCTTATTTTTACCTATCACAATTCCTTCTTTTTTATTATAGTATTGTGTTCACTGGTCATGGGATAAGTGCTTTAAGAACTATTGGCTCAAATTTCCCGCAGGGAAGTTGTCAGTTTTACCCATGGTGAAATTATTAAAAGGTGGCCTCGGTAATACAATAAACATAATAATACAAACTCTACAGGCAAAAAGTGTATCATCAACGTCAAAAAAGCTGATACAAAGTAAACAAATATTGAGAAATATATTATAAAAAATTTAAAATAGTTAAAAAAAATAATAATTTTTGTAAAAACATCCAAATAATACATTATCAAAATTGTCCGGGTTTCAAAATTTGTGTCGCTGTTGGTGACTGGGCAAGAAAAGATATTTATAAAATATCTAAGTTTCAAGAGAAAAGAAAAAATACTTAAATTGCATATCCTAAGCCCAAGAAGCTCTACATATACTACGTGAATATAAATAAAAAGAGAATATTCCACTCAAGAAGTTCTAACATAATATAGCACATATGTAAATATATTAAACGGAAAACATAATCGTGGCCGAGATTTATTTTTAATTGCATAAAATGCAAGAAGCACAAGAAGCTCAATGTATACAACATGGATTTATCTTCCTTATTTATTTCCTACAAATTGAGAGTAAACACGCATTTTTGTTTTTTATATTGTATTAAATCTTTAAAGCAATATTTTTTGGTGGCATGTCATAACGTCCAGTGTCATAGTGTCCATGGACAATGCGACACTTTTGAAAGTGTCATAACGTCCATGGACACTATGACACTTTGCAAATGGACATTATGACACTTTCAAAAGTGTCATTAGGTCCATAATTACTAAAGAAGTTAAATACAAAAAAATGATCTGCATACACGCAGAGAAAAACATGTTTCATTATGGTCCCAACCAACAAAACTATTTTAAAGAAACTAATTTAACCATAATATGGTTGTCGGTGACAATGATTTGGTTAAATGAAACATAATATGGTAAAAAAAAAATTTTTAAATGGTTTTGCTGCTTTTTCTCTGGGTGTTTATATTAAATATATAACGAAAACACTTTTGGGCGTAAGGATTTTCTCCTTTATGGTATAACAAATACCGGCTTCGCTAACTAAAGCTTCTCTGCACAGCCGGCCTTCGGCCGGGCGCAAGGATTTTCTCCTCTATGGTATAACAAACACCGGCTTCGCCAACTAAAGCTTCACTGCATAGTCGGCTTTCGTTCGGAAACAAGGCAGATATTAGAAGCTTTACATAGCGAAGCCGGTGTTTGTTATACCATAGAGGAGAAAATCCTTGCGCCCGGCCGAAGGCCGGCTGTGCAGAGAAGCTTTAGTTAGCGAAGCCGGTATTTGTTATACTATAGAGGAGAAAATCCTTGAAGAAAATCATAGCCGAAGGCCGGCTATAATCCCAAATTTGTTTACATTCTTGCTTGTTGTGGACATTATGACACCTTGCAAAGTGTCATAACGTCCGCGGACGCAACGACATTTCTTTGATGGACGTTATGACACTTTTGAAAGTGTCATAATGTCCATGGACACTACGACACTTTCAAAAGTGTCATAACGTCCATGGACACTATGACACTGGACGTTATGCCATGTCACCTATTTTTTACTATAAAATACAAATATTTAAAAATTTAAAACACAGAAAAAAGACCATTTCAAAACACAAAGTTCAATACACTTTGACAATAAAATAGCACTTTGACAAGTTCATAACAAATAGAGCTGGCAAGCTATCTATCGTCAAAACAATTGATATTTTCGATAGTTTGTTAACTATTAATAGTATCGAATTCTTAGTAGAACTGTTCAATTTAATTTTTTGAACTACTCGAACTTGAACTACGTCTCACAGTAGGAGATTTTGAAAAAAATTTTAATAATTATATCGGACCTGTTCTAAAACTCACGTGATTTTAAATCACTTCTATTCTATTTGAGGTATATAGCATATGATGAAGGCCGCCATAGTTTTCCAAAGTATGGCACATTGGGTATAACAAGAATTAAACTGCACTTGTTGAAATTGGCCAGTAGATGTTTATTTAATAAAAGAAAAATTTATAATTTTTAAGCAAATGAGTAAATTTTAAAACTGAAAAGGCCAGAAAATATGATTAATTAAAAGAATTCGGGTTTTAATAAATTAATTTTCCTTAAATATATTTTAAATGTTTTTCTTTATTTCGCTGTTAATGGGTTAATGGAGTTGTTAAGTTTGAGAGGTAATTTCTTAAACTGTTCGTAAACTGTTTTGCTGATTGGAGAAGTAATATTAGAGATACATAAAACGAATTATGTATCCAAAATTTGGGGGCCCATAATTTGGGCAATATTGTTCGCCACTCATAGCAAAAAACATTATCAATGGTAAAATTTTGCAGTCAATATTACAAGTATGGGCAAGCTAGTTTTCAGCCATATAAAACATTACAAGAAAATGCTCAGAAAAAAGAAAACATTAAAGGCTGTGCTACGATTCCATATAACAACAAATGGAAACGCAGAAAGTTGGAACTTTTTGGACTTGAAGACATTTTTAACAAAGAAGTAGAAAAATATAAATTTTGAAAGATTTACTATGATTTCAACGAAACTGTTTTAAAAACGATTCCAGCCGATTAAAAGCCAATTAAGCCGGCGCCGCTGAACAAAAATTGTTGACAATTTACCAAAAAATGTCAACAATAGTATCACTATAGAAATTAAATTATCGATTGTCCAATAGGAACAGAACTCTCGATAGTATCGATAGTACTATCGATTGTTTGCCAGTATTAATAAGAAACCCAAAACAAATTTGACAAGATCAATACACGAACACATACAATCAAACAATGAACGGCTGGCTTACCGAGGCCACCTTTAAGTAATTTCACCATGGTTTTACCTGTTTAAAATTTTATTCTGAGAAGGGCTGTATTTGAGGCCTATGGAAATTATGAATAGAACAGGAAAGTCCAGACCATCTAGTGATTAGAGAGGTCGGGCTATAATGGGATCCAGCTTTGTAATGGTCGGTTGATAATTTAACTTTGTAGCTTATTCTCAAAAAAAAAAAAAACTTTGATCCAAATTCTTTTTTATATGACTAGAAATTATTACACTGTCAGATTTTATGATGTCCTGGACTCAAAGAACACTTTCATAGGCCAACATTTTTTAATTATATTACTAACTTTATTCTTATTTATTCGACCTTTTTCAATTAAATATTATATTTTCATATATTTTTATCAAATTTTATGTCACTTTTTTATAAAAATCAATTAAAATATTATTTATTTTTCAATATTTCTTTTAAAAAGATTTCCTGAAGAAGATTTCCAACGGAAATCGAAATATTGAAAAATAAATAATATTTTAATTGATTTTTATAAAAAAGTGACCTAAAGCTTGATAAAAATATATGAAAATATAATATTAAATTGAAAAAGGTCGAATTAATAAGAATAAAGTTAGTAATATAATTAAAAAATGTTGGCCTATGAAAGTGTTCTTTGAGTCCAGGACATCATAAAATCTGACAGTGTAATAATTTCTAGTCATATAAAAAAGAATTTGGATCAAAGTTTTTTTTTTTTGAGAATAAGCTACAAAGTTAAATTATCAACCGACCATTACAAAGCTGGATCCCATTATAGCCCGACCTCTCTAATCACTAGCTGGTCTGGACTTTCCTGTTCGGACAGCATAAAAATTGTTCTCTGTAGTCCGGACAAGCGTTTTTTTTAAGCAACAAATGGGTTCATGGCGAAAAGTCGGAAGTAAGTATAAAAAATATCATAAGATAGATTTATCGTCAAGCCGTTCACTAACTTATCAGGATCTCATTAGTTGCCTCTTGTCGTAACAGGAAAGCAAGAAAAATCAGAATCATTTAAAAACGTTCAACCTTGTTGTTTATAAATCTATTTAAAAGGGTTGAATGTGAACTGGAGATAACTGAGAGTTAAGCAAATATGAATGCCATAACCATGTGGCCGCATAGCTTCTCCTCTTAAAATTATTACCGTACCCACTGTCAATCCTGGACTTGGTATCCACTGATCATTAGTTAATACGGTGCTGTCGACAGACCCAAAGCGCTACAACGTTTCTTTGTAGGCCTGGAAGTCTGCTAGCAGCCCGTGCTCCAAAAGCGGATACGTAAGCCCAATCATCTGGCCATCTTAAAAAACAATTGATTATCGAAACCTCTTCAAATAATGAAAACTATATGACAATGCAAATGAAGGGAAATCAAAAAAAATTTCAGTTGGTATTGGCGTCCTCAAAGATTGTGTCTTATCAACACTTCTTTTCATCAGTGTTCTCGATTAAATTATAATTTAAGCAATTTTAATACTACAGAATGCGGTCTGAGTGAAAGCTTAAGATACCCAGACTATGCAGACGATATATGCATTATGGCACACAGCTATATCACAGCCAAGTTGCAGAAACTAGTATAATCTACAAACACTGGTCTGATGATAAATACTAGCAAGACTAAAATTTTACGTGTTAATAACACAAGGCAGGAAAAATTTCGTATAACAAGCCTCAAACTGGATGATGTTAACTCCTTCTACTACTTGGGTGGCATTATAACGATGTCTGGTGGCTCTAAAGACGACCTTGAAAACCGTGTCATAAAAGCCAGACAAACCTATGGTATGCTGAAATTGGTTTGGAGCTGGCGAATTCTATCCCGGCAAGTGAAACTTAAAATGTTTAATATAAACGTAAAATCGATTCTTCTCTAGGGCTGTGAAACTGTGTTATCTACCATTTAACCTTCCTCATTTCTAAAAATATACTTGGGCACAAGGCGAACATGAATACGCTTTCGATTTCTTTGAGGAAGATAAAATTTAATCGGTAACTGCGAATTAAAATAATGAGAAGAAATATCAACTAGAAAAAGACAAAAAGAAAAACACATAAAAAACCAATATCGTTGGAAAGGTATTGAATCAGGCTTTAATTGAAAAATAAAATTTTCCTAATTTTTCTTAGAAATTTACCTTAAAATTTTCCCAAGAAAATTAAATTTTCCGATTTTCCACAGAAGCTCCTAAATTTTCCGGCAAATTTTTTTTTTTTGGATTCCTCATAATTTTTGCTTTAAGAATCAGCAATAAAAAAATGGGCCCCGACTCCTTGTTTAGACAGGAGAAGAGCATTTAAGAGACCATCTTGTTAAAAATACATTTTAAAAATTATTTTACAGTTAAAAATACATTTATGAAGAAAAAATCAATTTTTTTTTTAAGAGCCCCAAGTTGAGTGTGTAGTGAATATGGTCTGCCTGCCTTCACAAGATCGGCCATAAATCCATGGATAATAGCAGCAGTGGCATGTAATGGCACACCAAACCCGACTGAGGCTACAGGTCATAAAATGTTTTGTAAATTTTTTAAATTACCAGGTAATAAATATTTCGCCTAAAATTACACGTACAGAAACAAGTCATAAAACACGGATTTTCCATAAATATGGCGAAATATTTATTACCTGGTAATTTAAAAAATTTGCAAAACATTTTATGACCTGTGGTCGGCTTATTGGCAGTAACCAATTAAGTCCCTTTTAAAAAACATTTTATGACCAGTAGTTCACGCAAATTTTCCTATTAAAGAAAAGCAAATATCGCTTATTTTTTACCTATTATTTACCAAAAAATAAATATAAATACTTCACACACTCTGAGTCAAATTTCAGTTGAATACTAAACGTGAAAGTGTTAAAGTGTTTTTTTTTGTAAAGTAAAGAGTGAAGCTGTAAAGACAATTTAAAGTAAAATGAATAAATTTTGCTGCAATCCGTTTAACAAGAGTGGACATCGTTCGAAAAAGATAAAAGTATTAAAATTAACTGGTGTTTCGAAGCGATACATGAATGAATTAAATATACAATACGGTGAAGAAGCAGAATTCATTTGCCCCAAGTGTAAAATCGATTTGTCTCAACAAGCAAATGCATTGAAACAAATGCAGCCACAATCCGAGAGTGAAATGACAAGTGAACAAAATGTTTCATCTGATAGTGAGGCAGACATTCCGATGGTCAATATGTCTTTGAGTCCTTTGAATGAGGCTATAACCACTTTAGGTGAAACGCCTATTAGAAAAAGAAAGTTGCGAAGTGAAACATACAGGAAAGAGAAAAAAGGCAAGGTTATGAGTGCAATCGCGACAATATTTGATGAAGGCTCTGATAACGAATGCAGTCAAGCAGATGACGTTGATGACGGCAAACAAATGATTGAGCAGTTGAAAAGAAAATTCAATTTAGCGACCACTTTTCCGGAGAAATATCTCATTTTATCTGTGCTGTCTCAATCATAGTCTATACGCAAGATTTCTGAACAGTTTCAAACATCTTTTTACATCGCGAGAAGAAGCAAAGAATTAGTTCGACAGAAGGGCATATTGGCGACTCCCACCAAGAAATTTGGCTCAAGGACCCTCAGCGAAGCAACGGTGAAATTGATTCAAGATTTTTACTGCAATGATGACAACAGCCGCGCCTGTCCAGGTACACGTGACTATGTTATCACACGTGAAGATGGAGAAAAAGTACACAAGCAGCGCAGATTATTATTATGTAATCTATCCGAAGCATACCATCAGTTCAATGAGAAATACCCAGCAGAAAAAGTTGGATTTTCTAAGTTTGCCATCCTACGACCAAAAGAATGCGTGCTGGCATTAGACAGGCACGGAACGCATTCAGTCTGCGTTTGCATGTTTCATCAAATTAATTTTCTTTCCATGCAAGAAATTGAAAGTATTTCACGGTGAAATTGAAACATATAGGGACCTCCTGTCGAAGTCGTTGTGCGCATACCCCACGGAAAATTGTCATCTGTCCAAATGCGACAATTGTCCGAAGATTGACGAGCTAGAGCAATATTTGGCGGAAAAGTTTGAACAGCTGTTAATTCAGGAGGTGCATTTCAAACAGTGGATAATTAGCAGCGGCAGATGTTCCCTTGAGACCGTGGTAAAGCAGATTCCGGAATTCATCGAGGAATTCGGATTCAAGTTGAATGAACTGAAGGCGCACCATTTCATATCCGAGATGCAATCGAAATTTCTAAAGGAAAGTAAGGAGAAATTAGCCCAAAATGAATTCATTGTGATAAGCGACTTTGCCGAGAATTACACTTTTCTCGTTCAGGATGAAATTCAGGCTTATCACTGGGCAAACGACCAGTGCAAAGTGCATCCTTTTTGCATTTATTTCAAAAACGAAGATAACGAACTACAGACCGTAAGCCTTGTTGTTGTCGCGGAGAGTTTAGCTCATAATTATGTGTCCGTTTATTTATTTCAAATGAAACTGTTTGAATTCTTAAGATCAAAATTCGATGCAATCGACAAAGTAACGTTTTTCTCAGACGGCGCACAGTGGCTGAAAATCGTTTTTCATCGGCCAAAAATCTGTAACTTTTGAACCGATAGAGATAATTTTGCAATTTTTCTTTTGCAGGAGAGAAGACTTCTTAAACTTTTTTGCAGTATTAAGTTTGTTAAAATCGGTTTAGTAGTTGTTGAGAAATTTAAGCTCAAAGTTGAACTTTTGATGTTTTTTAGCATTTAGTATGAAAATGCTAATGATTGAGATTGAGAATTATGGTATTTTTTATTCAAAAAGTGGGATGTTTTTCTGTCCACTATTTTAAGAACTTTTTAATCTACATAACTGCCAAATTTCATTAATATATCTTTGTTCATGTCAGATTTATAGAATGTCAAACCTTAAAATTATTATTTTTTTCTCATGTTGAAAGCCCTTTTATTCATTTACACTATATAAATAATAATTTTAATAAATAGATATTGGGAATTATTTCTTTTTCATAAGCAACTTTATTATATTCAACATTTTTAATTTTTCGAATTTATTCTATGAGTTAAATTTCAGTTATGTATTTTATAAAGCTTTTTGTAATAGCTCTATTCCTTAATTTTTTTTTTTTTTTTTTTTTTTTTTTTTTTTTTTAGAAATTACTTTATACACTACCAGAGTATTATATTGTATTTTCTTGTTACATTTTACCTTAGCTTTCCGTTGGATAGCAATGAAATTTAACTCATAGAATAAATTCGAAAAATTAAAAATGTTGAATAATAATTTTAATGTTTGACATTCTATAAATCTAACATGAATAAAGGTATCGTAATGAATTTTGGCAGTTATGTAGATTAAAAAGTTCTTAAAACAGTGGACTGAAAAACATCCCCATTTTTGATTAAGAAATACCCAAGTTCCCAATCCCGGAAAACGGCTTTAAATTTTTTTTTGTTCAAAAAAGGCAATACAATTTACCACTCGATATTGATCAGAATTTTCTAGAAAATAATGGACATATTAGAAAACATTACTGTTCTAATTGTATAAAAATCGGTGTGTTGATTTATTAGAATTTTTTACTCAAATTATTTTTTGTTTTTTGTTTGAAAAATTTGATTTGGAATAGGGCATATGGGAGTAAAGATGTTAAACTGACTAAAAATTGCTTCTACAAGCATACTCATAATGTTTTCTTTCGAAAAATATAAACATTTTTATTTATTTCTGGAGAAAATATTTTTTTATCAGCGAAAGAACAAATGAGTATTCGTATTACCTTAATATGCATATACATTCGCCTCGTATATACCATTATACCTTTAAAAAAATGCATAGGCATGTAATAATACCTATGATCATTTTGTGAATAGGTTTCTACATTATCAACTCTACAACAGGTTCAACTGGAACCAGCTCCACTGGAATACTTTTTAGATTAAACAAATAAATAAGTGTAAATTATTAAATGTTTATTTTCTTTTTTATTTAAATAACAATAAGGACAAAAAACATATTTTCTCTAGTTCTAGCTAGTTCTCTTGGGACTAGCGATAAACACTTTTTCAATAATATCGACTTTTGTGAGTTGTTTTTGTGATCGCAGTTGATATAGCAAAGCTTCTTGAATATTTTTATCCCCGATTTCTTCGTTGATATCCTTAAGCTTCCGCCTTTTAGATCTATCGCTACAGTTATCAAGAGATTTCTTTGGTCTCCCAAGGTTCTTTTCATTTGTACCTTCTGAAGATATCTGGACACTGAGTTCGCCATCTAACCAGTTTGCAAAACTGTTGTAAAATCTAGGTTTACTCCATCCAACTTGTTTGAAGCGCTTTTTTAAGTTTTTGACGAAATCGGTTATTTTATTTTGCAGTTCCGATTTCATGTATTTCAGTGCTGCAGGAATATATATTGAGTTTTCCTTCAATGTAACTTAAAACATCTTCCTCCTTTTAATTTTAAAAATACTCTTCGGATAATTCTTTATAGCTGAAGCTCTCCATTTTTATAGATATTAAAAAAATTAGATTGTTATTGCTTAGATATATTTTAGCAACTGAGATTTTATTCGAATACCACTGGCTTTTATACATAGGTTGCGTTATACTGTGTTCATAGGTAGCAAAATAAGGTAGAATAAAGAACTAAAATGGGCTTAAGTAGGATACGCTTAAAATCCCACAGGTATTGGTAATTATATAATATAAAATACTTGGCTTGGTACACTTATATTTCAGTCATATGAATAGGTAAAATTAAAAGAGCAAAAGAAATGTTGCGAATAATTTTACACAAACTAAAAAAGTGTTCTATAGGCTGGTCCAAACAGGTACAAAAGTGCATTTGGGTTTAAAGTGGATACTTTCACTTACCTATAGCTAGTAAAATTTCGTTAACCCCTTTTGACCTCATAAATTCTATTCTTCTGAACTTCAATTTGACTAAAATATAGCACCTGAGAAAATATTTAATAACACAGCAGGTATGATCGGTACAGTAATACAACATTACATTGTTTAAAGACTGCTTTACTACCGATATAAAAAATGTTGAACCCACTATTGATAAAAGTTTGACATAAAACATAATAAAAATCAAGCCAAAAAATCCGTTTTATCCGAATATCTCCAAAAGCTTAAGTTAAATTTTTTTTTGCAATCCATAAATATATTTTTGGTGAATTTTTTAAAAGTTTGAATTTCCGAGGTTACCAACTTTAGAGTTCCGCAAGTCACTCTCCCGAGCCTCCATGAACCCGTGTTCTTCCAATTCAACACAAAAGCTACCCGGCCATGACAGTTTAAAATTTCATTCAAATATGTTCAGCCGTTCATAAGAAGCAAAATTATTTTTCAAAACAAAACGCTCGTAAACCATTGTGTTATATTTCAGTCATATGAGCAGCTTAAATAAAAAGAGCAAAAAAAAAAATGTTGCGAGTAATTTCATTAAAATGAAAAAAGTGTTCAACAGACAGTTCCAAACAGTTGCACAAGTATATATGGGGTTAAAGAGGACACCTTCAGCTTTCTGATGGTACTAAAATCTCTATGACCCCTTTTGACCCTAACAAGTTCTACTCCTCTAAAATTCGGATTTAAATATAGAACCTGGGGAAACATTTAATAACACATCAGGTATAAATGATACATTGATGTAATGATCCATTTCTTAAAGACTACTATCCCATTAATAAAACAAAAAAAAAATCGACCAATTATTGATAACGGTTTGCGAGAAATCATAATTTAGTTCTGATCAAATTTACAAAAATTAATTTTTTTCTAAAACAAAATAAAATATTTGTTTCCAGCAGCATGCCACAGCCACAATTACGAATATTTTAATCTAGTTTTTTTGATACCTTAGTTCTAATATGTTTGCTATCGAATGGCATTAAAATTTTTGAAATCGGCGATGACAAAAAATTGGACTTTTGGCCGATGAAATTCAATTTTCAGCCACAGTGCGGCGCGGCTTCTCAGTACAAGAATAAAAAAAATTTTTACAATCTTTGCATAATTGAAGAAGAACAAAACTGCAAGGTCGAGTGGCACTTTTTCGCGACGTCCCACGGTAAGAGCCCATGCGATGCGTTAGGGGGAACCCTAAAACGCATGGCGACTAAGGCAAGTTTGCAAAGGCCATATACTGACCAGATCTTAAATGTACAACATTTGTTTTCGTGGATTCAAAGCAAGGAAATTGCCATTAACACAGTTTTATGCACTCAAAAAGAACACGATGCCATGGAGCGACGAATTCAAAACAGATATAATAATGTCAAAACTATAACTGGAACGCAAAAGTTTCATTGCTTCATACCAAATATTTCTGATATGTCAATTAATGTAAAGCGGTACTCTTCGTCTGCCGACGTGCTAAATTTAAAGTTACTTTAATTTTATAATGATGCCAAGACAATTGAAATTTTTAATAAATATTGTAATTAAGTATAAGCAGCAAAATAAGAAAGATTTTTTCTTCATAAATGTATTTTTAACTGTAAAATAATTTTTAAAATGTATTTTTAACAAGATGGTCTCTTAAATGCTCTTCTCCTGTCTAAACAAGGAGTCGGGGCCCATTTTTTTATTGCTGATTCTTAAAGTAAAAATTATGAGGAATCCAAAAAAAAAAAAAAATTAGCCGGAAAATTTAGGAGCTTCTGTGGAAAATCGGAAAATTTAATTAAATTTAATTGGGAAAATTTAAAGGTAAATTTCTAAGAAAAATTAGGAAAATTTTATTTTTCAATTAAAGCCTGATTCAATACCTTTCCAACGAGCTATCACTCGTTGCTTTAGTAGTTTTTTTTTAAAACAACTTTCAATAAGGTCCCTTATGAAGAATTCTTCAATTTTGTCACATGACAGTGGTGTACACCACCACTAAACCAGTCACTATAAAAAAAAAAATATGTAGGTACATTATTTTTTGCTGGGCAATCGATTGAGACTATTTATTTTAAAATCGCAGAGGGGTCGTCCAAAAGGTGATCGCTTTCATATGGAATTGCTCTATGTTTAAAATATTTTGTTACAAATAGTTTCGTATGGGGTGACCATTTAGAAAAATGTGTTTTCTCTGCTAGCAAAAAAAAAAAAAGCCGGCCACCCTCTGTATGAAAAATTGTTTAGGATTTAACACCAACAAAAAAATTCATATATACATACATACATAGAAAAAATTATCAGTAGTTTTTTATAAATTAAAAAAATTATATAAAAAGTATTTCGATTTAATTAATGTGATAACTGAATCATTTACTTTTTTAGTTGAAAGGAAATGTTAAAATTTAATTTTGTTTAAATAACATTTTAGTTGTTTTGAAATAAATTTTTAATTAAAATATTAATTTAATAACAAATAACCTTAATTGATGATTTTCGTTTAAAAGAAAATAATTTAAACTTTCAGAATTGTTGTTGGGAATTGTCAAAACCTGAGCTATATTTTATGAAAACAATTCACACATCGTTTGAAACGGTGAAGTTTATTGATGACTTTTTTAATTAAAATTAAAAATAGCATTTATTGAAAAAAAAAAATATTGTTACGAAATTAGATTTGTCTAAAAAGTATTTATGGGTTTAGTTATAAGTTATCTTGTAAATTATAGTTTTATGTCATATTAGTTACTATTTTTATGAACGCCACTGTACTAAATTTTCTAGCAATTGTAATTGTAGACTTTAGGTTTAAAATAATTCGAACACAACCTTCTAGAAAATACTAGACGGTTCTTGAATCAACTAGGAATAGTTTTGAACTATAAATACAGGCTTTCTCATAAAAGTTTAGTTTAGTTTGATTGGAGACATTAAACGGTTCAGATCGTTACTTACAATAGTGGTTAAATTTTGTGAACATTAATTTCAATAAAGTTTGTTAAGTTGAATTCGTGCGTGTATTTATTTTGATTTGCAATTAAAAGAACTTAAAGGTTTATTAGAAATTGAATAAACTTTTACGCGTTTTATAAAGTAAAAACGTAACAATTGGTGTCAGAAGTGGGATTGCAATAAAAATAAAAAATAATACTAAAAACAATGAAATTCGATGAGCTTAAAGTTGAGCAGCTTAAGAAGGAGTTGGGCAAGTTGGATCTGCCGACTGCAGGAAATAAAGCTGAGCTGCAGAGAAGATAAATCAATGAATTTAAGCGACGCAACATTGACATCGCAGCTTATGAATTAGATGAAAAAGAAGAAATAGAAGTTGCTACCCGTGCAGTAACAAGCAACATGGATCTTAGCACAATGTTTGCTGCTATGATGCAGAAAATGGAAGAATAATTCTAAAAACATGGAGTGAATGGTAAAAGAAAATTCAAACGATATCCTAGCAGAAACTTCTAGAAAAATGGAAGAAAATTCAAGAAGCATGGAGAAAATGGCTAAGGAAAGTTCATGCACCATTCTCGTCGAAATTCAAGAACATTCGAGGGTGACGAACGATAAACTCCAGGTTACTAATGTAAAACTTGAGAAGCTTCAAGAAATTTCTACTGCTATAAATGAAAGAGTAGACGATATGGAGATAGAGTTCAACCAGAAGATGTTTGATGTAAAACACAAGTCACTGATGTAAAAACTGAAGTCACGGATGTAAAAAAACAAGTCACAGTTTTTGATGGAAAACTACATCATCTGGAAGAAAAAGTAAATAGTCTTCAATATCAAGAGGGAGCTGTGAGAGTTTTTCCAGAAGTATCGAATAGAATAAGAGCTCCAAGTTTTGACGGCAGCTCACCATATATTGTGTTCAAGTTCCACTTTGACACAGTTGCCAACAAAAATAGAGTTGATTATGGCTTTTAAAGGAACTGCAGCTGAAATTCTAGAAAGTGTACCAGTAAGTTGCAGAAACAATTATGATGACATTATGGTAGCACTGCAACGTAAGTATGGTGGTGAACACAGAAAAGAAATATTCAGAATGGAATTACGGGGCAGAGTACAAAAGGCAAACGAGACGCTACAGGACTTTGCACTAGAGATCGAGCGTTTGGTGCAGCTTACTTATCCAGGTGAAAGTCATCCATTAATAGATCATTTTAAGACCGAAGGTATACGAGATGCTGATGTAAAACTCGCGGTATGTGCATCACAGAAATCATCGTTTGCAGAAACGGTATCATTTGCCTTAGCCCAAGAAACCGCCAGGACAATTTCAAGGCCACAAGCGTATAAGGTACGAAAGCTTGATATCTCTGCTGAGGACGAAGGAGATATTTTAAAGGAAGTGAAAAACATGACGGAAGCAGTTTTGCAAGCTTTGGGCGACAAGCAAAATAAAACCATAAATAATTCTTAGACAAATCTAATTTCGTAACAATATATATTCACAATTTTTTAATTTTTACAATTTTAAGTAATCAATATAATCATTTTTATAATAGGTGCAAAATCAACAAATTGGTTGCTTGATGCTATAAATTTGATGATTAGAGACAATTTCTATAAAAACTGATTCTTTGCCTTATCTGCTATCCCTGGAAGAATATTTTAATAAACATTGAATTGCGATAAATCAACACTTCATTCGTTAAGATTCAAAATGTCATTTGTGTAAAGCCAAATTATTTCTGGCCATAATATAACTATTTTATGGCTTTCAAAAGGCCCTATATATTTTTAGAAATTCTATTTTTAACAATTATAATTATTAATTTATCACAGAATCTACTGAAGGTTTAATGAAATCAAATAATCTACAAACATTTAAATATCCTTTATAATTCAACATCTAAATATATCAGAAACAATAGGAAACCATTTTTTGGCGTCACGAAAGTCTGCTTAAAAAAAATACAAATTTGTAGTGAGTAGAAAAAAATTTAAAGCAAAATAATAAAGTTTTAGTAAAAAGTAAAAAAGAAAACTAAATTTTAAAGCAAATAAAAAACTTTATTTAATTTAGTAACCATAATACAGTCATCAAAATACAACTGCAAAATATACTGAAAACTGTAGAAAGCACACGATCTCGCACTCATAGCACACACAGACAAGAGAAAAGAGCACTCTAATGCAATTTTCAATAACCATCAAAAGTAAAAAAGCAATATAAATATGTGGTATATGGGTGATAAGTTTGTATGTAGAAGTAGGTATACAAATGCAGACATATAAACTTGTTTAAACAAACATTTACCATTACAATCATCTGTATATACCTTAAATAACCAATACCTGCAAAAATTTATTTTTACACACTTCGACACAAGCGTACATACCCACGTTTGTATGATTTTTTTACACCAAAATAAACTATACAACTATTTTTTCACAGTTTTGTTTTTCTCTAAATATATAGTACGAGTAATAGTGATTGCGGACAAGAGTTTTAAAACTAGCACAAGCTGTTGAACAGTAAGTTAAAACTTTTGGTATTTTTTTTCTGGTACTTGCTCTATTCTTCCACACTTTCCTGGTGCACTTGTGGTTGCAATCAGAACAAAAAGAGCGAACTCTATAATAGTTTCTGCCAAACACATATTGATCAAAATTACTTTGGTACAAATATAAGTATGCATATACACGGAAGTGTACAGTGCATCACAAAATTATAGGTCTTTACGCGAGTTCATGGAAGCCCATTAAAAAAAATATACATACTATGGCTTCCAATCGAAATTGGTTTTTGTGTATTCCAGGATTCCGGATTAAAGAAAATATTTCGGGATCCCGAGATTTTCGGGATATTTTAATCCCGGTACTTACGGGATTTTGAAAAATTTTCGGGTAGAGATGTTTTATTTATAGCCAATATATAAAAACTTTTTTAACTGTATGGAAAAGAACTTAATTTTCCAGTAAAAATAAGTATTTGATTAACATATCGCACTTGTTCCACAATAGTGTTTTTAACACAAATTTTTATTTCTGCACAAAAAATTATATGGGGCCTTTGGTAAATTATAAACCGATTTTCACGAAATTTTACAGTGTGTTTTCTTATCATATAAAACGGTTGAAGGCCAAAATTTACTACAATAACATTATTCGTTACAGTTTAAGGCTTATTAAAGTGTCCTTCGAGAGGGGGTTTTATATGGGGCCTATGGTAAATTATGGACCGATCTTCACATCGTTTCGTGGTCTGATTAATAGAACGAATTTGAGCAGAATCTCACATCAATATGTGTATTCCGCCACTATTTATAGTAGGTTTTGTATGAAAATTATAAATTTTTTAGAGTGGTTGTTCCACATATTGCTTCGTAAATAAATAAATAAATAAAATAACTATTATCCTACTGAACCGGTATTTCTGGATTTCAATCCCAAACTGCTTAGGAGGACTAGAAACAATTTGACAGCAATATTGTTCCCTTCTTTTGAGTTGTTCGAAAGTGATCGTGATTTCAACAGTCGGACAGACAGATGGACTGACAGACGGACGTAGCTAAATCGACTTAGAAATACTCAAGGACCCAGCATATAAATGCTTTACTACTTATGGTGGAAGAAGGTATTCAAAACTGGGATTCTCCATTCCAAAATCTTTATTATGTTTATTCATATGAAGTAACTAACGATCAGCGATCATTTGTTGCATACGAAATTTTGAACATAAGCTAAGAAATTTATAGCAGAGTTTAGAATAAATCGTATTGCTAACATATGAAAAATTTAAATTCGTATTTGCTCACATAAGAAAAATTCACATAGGAAATATTTTTTGTTTTCTCATTGCTCATGAGTAAACAGTTGCAAAATGTTCAGGCTCTTGAATTAAGCATTTTAAAACGTTCTTACTCACTCGTGAATGAACGATTAGTGAACGTTTCGGTAGTCTGCTTTATAAGTCATTAGTAGACAGTTTAGTGATATGTAACTAACTACATTTTTCATATTCGCTTAAATAAATTAATTTGTCCTAATGCTTAAGTTATGTACTGTAAACATTGTAAATACAAATATTATTGCTGGTATGTGTGCAAGTTTAAGCAACAAAATTTTTAGTTTTTTATTAGATTATATCGCACTTTTTCAAAAATACTGTATTAACTCAAAATTTCAAAATGTTCAGCAAAAGAAATCACTTCTTAATTCAGCATTGAAAGCATACAAAAAATATTTTCTAACCCAACCACTGCATTACCAAAATGTAGAAAAAATAGCTCGACATTTTTACAGCTGTTAGATACGAATATTACGTGTAATATTTCAGTAAGTGAAAAAATAAAAATTTTTATGTTAATACACTATTGTTGAACAAGCGCGATATGTACAGTATATGGCTTCATATACACTATTTTTTTGCTATACAAAAAATATAAATAAAACCAATTTCAAATAAACTATTAAGTTACGACTTAGTTCTCCCTTATTTACTAAAAAGAGAGAAGTAATTTTTTTTTGCATTTAACAAGAACGTACAATGTGAAAAATCTTTTTAAGTAAATGAATGAACATGCAGTGAAAATGACATTAATATATGCATTTGCTGAGAAAATGCAAAAAGTTTTTTTTTCTTTTACTGATTCAGGTTTTAAGGTTTAAGTATTTCATGAAAAGTAATTTTTTGGAAAGCTAATAATAATCATTATAAACAGAAGTTATACAAAATACTACTTTGAAAGAACTAAAATACGTAACGTAAATGTTGACAGTTTTAAAAATAAGATGTTAAAAAATGTTAAATTTATATGGCCATTTCCATTAAAAGTTGTTTTTCTCCATAATTAGTATTGTGGTTATTTTATTGAACTGTTAATGATTTTTAATCTAAATTTCGATATTTTTAATTATGCTTAAGTTCATTGAATTTAATTTTCATTAAATTATTTTTATTAAGAAGGGAATTTCAAAACATGAAATTAATTAAAATTTCGTTGATAATTTTTCATTCTTGACTGCGCTGAGAATTGAACCCAGGCTTTCACGGACAGGTTGCCCTTTCAATTAGAGGTTAAACATTTGCAGATATAGATACATACCTATTTTGCGATACACAAACCTACAATACGCATTTCACTTGCTTATAGTCTTTTTACACTTGAACACATCTGAGAGGAATGCGTTGAAGATGTTGAAAACTTAAAAACAAACTTGTTTATGTCGGCAACGTATTTCATCCTTCATCGTAATATTATTTATTTTGACGTGTATGGTCTATTAAAAACTAAAGACATTGCATTGCTTTCCTGCTCTTTTGTATATTTTGCTAGTGATGGTAAATATATACTTTTTGACAAATCAAAAAATTTTGAATGGCACAACATGGGTTAGGAAAATATTTTAAACATGTCGAAATATAATGATTTTTATAGGCGTTTTACACTGATCAACATCTTACATTTACCATCAATTTGCGAATATGTTAACATTTTCCCATAAGAAATACATACAGCTAAATATCAACATCTTTACAAAATGTTCCTCTCTCATTTTATTCCATTCTACTCTGTTCGATTATTTAAATGTCATCACTTGAAAAGTGGCATCACTGACAAAAAGACGTTTGTTTTGAAAGCAGCGGTACCATTTGTCACGTTTTCCCTTTTTTAAATGTTTTTATGTTAAATATTTTTATTTCTAAGAGATTTTGCTTGTTGTGGTTAATTGCCTTTTTTAATAATTAATAAAAAATACTGAAATTAATAGTTGGAGGATAAGCTGTTCCTATGCGCATTTCACTGGTTGCTTAGGCCAGATCATCAGGAAACGTTCTCCTAAATAAATTAAGAAAAGCCAAAGCTATCAGCAAACTAAGGTCAGTGAAATGTGTTTCAGTATTATTTATTAATTATTAAAAAAAGGAATTAAGCACAGCAAACAAAATCTTTTAATAAATAATAGTATTCCCAAAAACAACTTTGATAATAAAAAAATATTTTTATTTCTTTAAGCAAATTGAATTTCAAATACATTTTTGTGTTTTCTTTTTAAATTTTAGCACTTTTGTAGATTATTTTTTTCAAAAAACGGTGACATTTATGTTTGACAATGTAAACGAGTGTTTAACATTTTCTACATCTTTGATGGTGGATGTTGATCAGTGTAAAAGGCCTATTAGCCCTGTACAATTCTTATGGGAAGATGTTAACATCTTTGGGAGTTGATGGCAGATTTCAGATGTGCTCAAGCGTAAGCGACATTCGCAAAAAAAAACAGTTTTTTCACTCCTAAATACTCGAATTTCTGTAAAGTTGCAAATACATATTTTACATTATTTCAATATAATTTTAGGGTGTTTTAAATTTTGCCTGCTGTCTATAATACATCACGCGTAAAAGTACTAAAATACTGTATTTAACCGTTTTTACGCCAGAAAAGAATTTATTTTAAAATTGTGCCAAACACCTTAGATTAGTTTTGGTTAGAAGTAGAATACAATTTTAAGATTATTTGTACGCCTATTAAACTCGATAATAACGGAACGCCTTTTTGCCCGTTATCATTTAAGCGTTCGCATTTCCAAAACTCTCATCTTTGTGGATAAATTTCGACAAAAATTAATAAATACCTACTATCAAATTGTCGATTTCGTTTTGGCATGATGATGATAAATCGTCTTGTCAAAAACGTTACTTTTTTATAAACGTATGTTTGTAAAATTCTTGACATTCATTAAAAAAAAATCCTGATTTTAAAACAAATTCTTGGGAATTAGAAACTTCCTTAAAAAGTTTTTTTACAAAAGTAACACAATTGTTGACACCAGTTAAAAGTACAAAATGAAAGCAAATGAACTCACTATATCAATAGCTTAATATAAAAACAAGATTTTTTGTATGCTTACAGCAGAAGAAAAAAAGTAAATGAAATCCGAAAGATTTAAGATAAAAGTTTAAATTCAATTTTTTAATAAAAATATGCAACATATTTAAGACCATAACCCCTAAAGTGTTTAAAAATAATGCATTTGACATTTGTCTACCAGAATAAACAACAAATCTATTTAAAAAAAAACAGATATGCATTTTATGCATTAAGCCATCGATATCCACCAAACATTTCTACACACTTTTGTTCTAAGTCAGCTGTTTTACGTGCCAAAACTAACAAAATTGTGTAAGAGGCAGAAATCAAAACTTACTACTAGGGTGTTCAGTTGATTAATTATTGTTGGATTAATCGAACAAATTTAAACGATTAATTGTTCGATTGATTTAAAATTTCTGATTTCGATTAAAAGATTAATCGAAGAATTTATACCGATTATTTGAATAACAATACATATGTGGTTTTTCTGTCCAATGTATAATTTTGTACGTGTCCGTTGGAATTAAAAAAAACAGTAATGTTTAGTGAGTAACTCACATACAAAATTTTCAGTAACCAGTAAATTTTTACTGATTACTGAAATAATGCATTAATCCGTTAATTTTTACTTATTATTGAAACAAATGCAAAAAAATAGTTTTAACCCTGAAGCCACACTTTCAATAAATCACTTTGAAGTTGTTCACAAAAACTTTGACAAGCATTTTTTGTGAAATTATTTAATTTGGCAGCTGTGTTACAGGCTGCACTCAATTTGATAATTAATTTCATTTTAAAAATGCCCCCGACGAAGAAACAACCCAAAATAGTAGCATGACTCAAAGTATTTTGTAAAACAGTGCAAGAATTTTTTAGAACACAATTTTTTCTAATAAAGCACATTTATAGTTTTTATAAAAAAAAGCGCCAAAATTAATTTGTGTTAATAAATTAAACGTAATATTGGCAAACAAATGGAAAGGTAAAATTGAGAGCAATCTCGTGTTCAATTTAAAAAGTGTGAGTGTGTTAGTAAAAAAGTGTGGCTTCCAAGTAAAGCAAAACATTTAAACAACATTTTATTTTTAAAAGATTATTTTAAAAGATCTGTTTAATTGTTTGTACATGTGAAATTATATGATGTTTTATTTTTTTTATGGTTTTAAACGTTCTATCAATCAGTATGAATTGTTACGTTTATTTTGTTTTTTTGTTAATAAAATATTAAAATACTTGTAATTAATAATGTTTATTTACTCCAGTACCAATTTTTTTCTAAAATTATCGAAAAAAATATCAATTATATTCTTATTTCTTCGACCTTTTTTCTTCAATTAAATATTATATTTTCATATATTTTTATCAAGCTTTATGTCACTTTTTATAAAAAATCAATTAAAATATTATTTATTTTTCAATATTTTAATTGATTTTTTATAAAAAGTGACCTAAAGCTTGATAAAAATATAATATTTAATTGAAAACAAATTTCTTAATTTATGAAATTTCGGGATTTTGAATTATTCGATTAATCGACTAATTTTAAAATTCAATGTACTTTAGCCTAATTAAAAATATCTAAATTTGGATTAAAAACCATTAACAGTTCAATAAAATAATATTATAATTATTATTTTCCAAATATATTTGTTAAGTTTTTTTAAGTGGTTACAATCGAAACTAGTCTGAGCAACCTGTCCTTGAAAGCCTGGGTTCAAATCTCAGCGCAGTCAAGAATAAAAAATTATCAATAATGAAAATTAAATTCAATGAACTTAAGCCTAATTAAAAATATCTAAATTTGGTTTAAAAATTAAATTATTATTTAACAATAGAAATAATTTTTTAACGTATTTATGGATGTGCTTTCTTTTTGAATTCTAAAGCATTTAAATATACGTTTGAACACAAGTTTCTTTCAAGTTAAATATGAAGGAGTTGAAATTTTATTTTTGATTAAACTACATGTCTTGACAAAATTTTATACTTTTGCGATCGAAAATTACGCTTTTATTAACAAAAAATAAACTGCAAGTATGAATATTTGATAAATGCAAAACAACGTCTAACAATCTATAATGAAATGGTTTTCTTTAAAAATTCTTTGAAGAATTCCATGGACGAATAATCAGTGCATGTTTTTCTGACATGAGAAAAGAGTCGTTAAAAATGTTTAAAGTTTTCATTTTACAAAGTTTATTGCTTTTCCTGTAAAATTTTATATTTGTAAGTTACTTCTTTTTGAATTTTAGCTAACGATATACGCTTTAGAAGATGGAATGTTTATAAATTTGTTGAACATTGTTATTGGTGCAAAACTCTCAGATGCATCTTTTATCACCACGTCCCTTTTAAGTTTGACCATTTAAACCAGGTGTGATTGTAATTTTATCATCAATCATTCATAATTTTTCTATTTAAAAATATGACACTTTGTGTACACAATTTTGCTATTCATACGCGCCACTTCCATGAGCAAGAAGTACATAAATTCAATAAATATTTTTTGTAAATGCTAAGCCAAGCTCTCTCCTGAATCACACTTCCTTTTTTGACCATAAACATGTCTCTAGACACGATGTGTTGATATTATAAATCAATGTTTAGCCAATATATAAAGACATCATTCTACTTAAGTGTGTACAATTTAAACTAATAAATTGACAAAAAAAAAATTGGGGGGAAACTATTGAGAAACATGTTTTAGATTTAAGTCTGCTGACGGTTACATTACAAAAACATACATCTTTTTCAAGCAAAAACCACACATACTTTCTACTGTACTTACATAAATTGTTGTAATATGTTTAATTCAAAAACTCCCAGTGGAAAAATATACTTACAATTATAAAAAAGTTTGCTCTTTCTTCTTCTTTTTTTCGTATTTAGTACAATATGGTTTGTAGTACATGAGTCTTGAAGGGCAAAGTTTTTATTCTGTGTGTAACACTAAAATACATAAAAAATGTTTGTCACAACTTGAGGCATTTGTCTTAAATTTTTCATGTAAACGGTTAGAATATAGGGTTGGTGTATGTACAGTCGAACTTCTTTATAGTGAATCTGCATGGAACCAGAATATTACTTTACTGCATATATTACGCCAACGTGTAAAACTGAAAAAAACGCTTAGTAAAGAGGAAAATTATTGTGTTTCATTTTGCGTATTGTCTGTGCTAATTGGATAAACATAAGTTATGTATATTTAACAAAAATATTTTTATTTCGTATTTTGTTGAAACTTACAATTGTGAAAGCTTTTTAAACGTTTTGTTGGTTTTAATTTTCAAAATTGGTAAAAAAAATTCGGCTTTCAGCTTTTCCATACTTATAAGTATTTTTTATTTCATTTTTATTGTTGTTTCTATTTAAAGAATCTAAAATCCTTACGGTATTGTGGAATTTGCATCTCTTAATTCCTCCAAGCCATAAAACCAATATAAATGCAAGTAGCAGAAAAATCCTTTGTTTTTTTTTTCTATTTCAGTTTATTTTGCAATCTCATTAACATAATTTTTCATTCAATAAAAATTTTGATTGAATCCATCAAAAAATTTAATTAATGAATTTCTTAATATTATTACTATATTATTTATTATTTATTTATTAATTATGAATTAACTGAAATAATTGAAAAAAATACAGATTTTTTGAAAATTATTATTTTAATTAAAACAATCAATACATTTTTTATCAAAATCGAAAATATTATTTATTGAAAGAAAAATCAGAATTTCCAATTTTTACAGTTTTTGGTAATCAATATAATTATTTTGGGTATAGGTGCAACATCAACAAATTGTTTACTTGATTCTACGAATTTGGTGATTAAAATCAATTTTTCATTTTTTCTATATATAGACTTCATTCAAGAGAAATAATATTGTTCGCCATTTAAAAAAAAATTATTTCATTTAGGTTAGGCTGTACTATTTCACGTGTGGCGTTTTTCATCCTAGCATTGTATCATTAATGTCTTCAAAAAGGCAGGTGCGAAGCCTTTTGCGTCTAGTGCCTTATTGCTTTTGGTTCACATTTTAAACATGACTTCCTTGATTTATTTTAATATTTGATTAAGTGCTTGGAAGAATCTCAAACCGCTGTGCTATTAATAAAAATTTTTTTTGCTCTTATTTTCATATATTAGTAATTGTCTAATTCTAAACTTTCTTGTATGTACATCTTATAATAATAAACTTCAAAAACACACACTACAATTGAAACAGAAACGCTGCGCTTTTTAAATAATTTCATAATAGGGAAAGCTCCATTATATAGAAGTTCACTTAAGAGAAGTTCGACTGTATTTTCACATGTATGTGTATAGTATAAATAAATGTACATATTTGTGGTATTTTAGTGTGGAATATTATCCATATGCAGCTTCCTTAACCAGTTGTGAATGAAATTAATTAAGTTAAGAACCTCAAATTACAATAATGTAAAAAATTTACAAAAATTTATTTTTGTAAAAGCAATTTTGCAAAAACAAAATATTTGTTCACATTGAACTTTCGTAAAATTTACTATAGATAGCAAATTTTCGTGAAATAATACAACAAATAGAAAATAATCGCAAAATTTGCCTTAAAAATCAACTTTTCGTCAAATTTCCTGTGAATAGCAAGTTTTTGTAAAATTTCATATAAAAAGTTTTTGCAAAATTCCAATGAATAGCAAATTTTTGTTAAATTTACTTTAAATAGCAATTAATTTTAATATTTGCTATAAATAGCAAATTTTTGTAAAATTCCCTGTGAATAGCTATATCCTGTGCTAAATATTGTGGAATTTCCTATAAATAGCATATTTTTATAAAATTTTATTTGAATAGCAAATTTTTTTAAAATTTACTGTGAATAGCAAGCTGTTTTAAAGTTTCCTTTCAATAAAGATTTCCTATAAAAAAACATTTTTATAAAATAATCTTTATGGAGCAAATAAAATTTCATATAAAGAGCAAATTGAGGTAAAGATTCCAATAAATAGAAAAATTCGTAAAATTTCCAGGAAATAGCTACATGTTTTCAAATTTGCTATACAAAGCCAATTTTTGTAATATTTCCTATAAAGAGCAAATTTTTGTTACATTTAATTTAAATAGCAAATTTTTTTTAAATATAATAAAATCTCTAATTTTGGTCGAAATATTCAAAAATTTGTTGTGGACATGTGTGTTGATGCATTACATCAGAATCAATGAAAAAGTCGATTTTTAATTTTTGGTTAGTTAGGGCCGTTTGCGTTTTAGGTAACGAAATATTCGTTAAATTTCCAAGAAATTTAAATAGAAACTTTTTTAAAGTTTTCTATAAACAACAAATTTTTGTAAAATTTCCTATTAATAACAAATTTTTGTAAAATTTCATATTTATAGCAAATTTTTGTAAAATTTCCCACAAACAGAAATAATTTTTAAAATTTCCCATAGATAACATATTTTTGTACAATTTCCTATAAGTAGCAAATTTTTTTAAAATTTTCCTTAAATACCAAGTTTTTATAAAGTTTAATATAAATAGCAAATTTTTGTAAGATTTCCTATATAAAGCAAATTTTTGAAAAATTTTCTATAAAGAGCAAGTTTTTATAAAATTTCATATAAACAGCATATTTTTGTAAAATTTGCAAATTTTTTTAAAATTTCCTACAAATAACATATTATGTTCAGTTTCGTATAAATAGCAAATTTTTGTAAAATTTCCTTAAAATAGCAAGATTTGATAAAATTTCCTATAAATTGCAATTTTTTTTAAAATTACCAATTTTTATAAAATCCTTTAATAAGTAATTTTTTGTAAAATTTCCTTTAAATAAAAAATTCCTGTTAATAAGCTATTTTGGTAAACTTTCCAATAAAAAGCAGAATTTTGTAAAATCTATATATATAAAATAGGATGTGTGTATGTATGTATGTGTGTATGTAACGTATGGACTCCAAAACGGCTGGGCCGATTTTGATGAAATTTTCAGGGAATCTTTAGAATATTCAGGCGGGTCACACTGTGAAGTCTGATTTCTGATTTTCGGTCTGGAGGCGGAGGGGCGTGGCAAAATCCATAAATTGAGAACGGCTTGACCGATTTGAACGATTTTTTCTTTAAAATGATCGGCATGGTCCAACTTAGGTTTTTACGGAAAGAAAATTTTGCCCCGCCCACTTTTACGCCCACTTTTTTTGATTTACCTAAAATCAGAAAACGGCTCCATCGAGTTGACTAATTTTTCTTTCAAATGTTCGGATTAATCAACTTTAAGTTTTCATCGAAAGAAAAATTTAACACTGGTGAACGGCTTGACCGATTTGGACGATTTTTTCTTTAAAATGATCGCCATGGTCTAACTTAGGTTTTGCGGAAAGAAAATGTTCGGCGCCCACTTTTACGCCCACTTTTTTTGATTTACCTAAAATCAGAAAACGGCTCCATCGAGTTGACTAATTTTTCTTTCAAATGTTCGGATTAATCAACTTTAAGTTTTCATCGAAAGAAAAATTTACCACTGGTGAACGGCTTGACCGATTTGGACGATTTTTTCTTTAAAATGATCGCCATGGTCTAACTTAGGTTTTGCGGAAAGAAAATGTTGCCCCACCCACTTTTACGCTCACTTTTTTCGTAAGATTCACAGCATATATATACATACATACAACCATATGTATTTTCAAAGGCGAAGGCGTATTTATTCCACGAATTCCGATGATTTCCAACGATTTACCATTTGAATTCAAGCGGCTCCTATTCCCTTTGCGTCTTGCTTTTGCTATTACCATCAACAAAGCACAAGGCCAATCATTGACTATTGCTGGCTTAATTTTGGAAAATTCATATTTTTCACACGGCCAGTTGTATGTGGCTTGCTCCCGAGTTGGCACCCCAAAAAATTTATACGTTTTTACACCAAATAAAAAAACAAAAAACATTGTCTATCCGCTAGCTTTAAGATGAAGTAATCAATAAATATAATTTCCAATTTGCCTTAAATACATGTGTTTCTTTTTTCATTGAACCCATATCTACACCATATGTAAGTTATTCTGTAAAAAAACTTTATGATAGGTATTTCATGGATTTTATTTAAAGGCCGTAAATTTCGTTTAAAGATCAATTTAAATCGTCTGGTAATACAATATTAATGTTTGCTTAGGGCCAGCAACGCGGACCGGGTCAGCTAGTTTCCTATAAAAAGCAAATTTACTACAAACAGAAAATTTTTGCAAAAGTCCTATAAAAAATAAATTATCGCAAAATGTTATAAAAATATCAAGTAAATTGCTTTTTAATGTTACATTAATATTGATAACAGTTTAAATAACTTGCTAAAAATATTATAATTGTCATGAATTATAACAAATCTGTCATGTCTGTTTTTTATAATTTTAGCATATTTTTTATTAAGTGATTTAAATATAATCGATTATTTGCTAGTATTATCAATAAAATTGACCCAAAAACATTGTAATACAATTTTACATTATTTACAAGTCAAAGAATTGTGGAAACCCAATTGGAAATAAGCAGCAAGAAAGTTTTGTAGTGTAACGCAGTATTGTGAAAATTCAGATAAATCCCATTGATCATACTATGATTTCTACGTTTAAATATGTAAAGCAGAAGAATGTTTGCAAATAAAAATTACAAAACATTGGAAGACCTAACAGAGGAAGAGGAAAATTCGGCTCTTAACAATTTTTCTAACGTTAAGTGCAGAAAGGTATGGATTGGATGACTTTGTCATTGTAGAAAATTCTAGTGTCATGTTTAGTTGCGTTTCTCGTAGATTGCTCTTTATTCAGATTTTATCGTGATAGCCATCAAATACAAGGCCATACATATTTTGCTCAGGTACTGATTCTGCTTATTTGCTTTATTGTAAATATTAAATTAGAATCTTAAATTATGTGAATTTTTATGCTTAACAAGTTAGAAAGTATGTATAGTCTAGTTAACACGTCCATTAATAGCCTACAGTCTTGTTGATTTCTAGGAATAACTTTTGATGTTTTCCGGGCGTTTTAAAGCTTTTTAAGCCTATAAGATAAAATTATTCTTGAATATGATAAATGATAAATGATTCTATAGATATTGAAGATGATAAACTCGGCCCATTATTCCATCAAATAGGTGTCAAACCAATGACACTTGGAGAAAGGGTTCAAACTTTATACCCGCCCACCAAGAATAAATAAGGGATATACAGTAGTCCCTCGATTTACGTCGCAATTGGTTCCGGAAAATGATGACGTACATCGAAACAACGTTAATCGAATTTAAACATGTTAATATGTGTTCTATAAAATGTACTTTTATTAAAAACATAAAGAAAGGCTTATTTATAAACAAATTACAAAACATTTACAGAATTAAACAAGTAAGAATGTATATTTAAAAACAAATTTTCAAAAGTGTACCCTATTTGGAACCCATGGTCAATTATGGACCCGCAAGAAAAAATAATGTTATGAGGTTAAGATTCATGTAAAAATTCTTTATAATATTAATTAGATATTTTCATTTATATGGGATTAGTTTGAATGATTTTAGATAAGGGGGTTTATACGGGACCTATATTTTATTTTGGATCTACATATACCACGTTATGCCACGACATAGAATCTATCGTTAAAGTGTTTTTTTCGCTAATTTTGTGTCAATACCAACATTTATAAAAAAGATATTTTCGGGATAGTATTTGTATGAGAACTCTGGTCAAATATGGACCAATCTTAATATAATTTTTTAAGATGATGTAAATTGCAATGAGATAAGTTTGGACCAAATTTAAGTTAAATAGCAAAATAATAATTGGGTTCATGGGTACAAATACTCATTTTCGAACAAAACCTTGTGTGTTACATGTTTAAAGGCAACCATAATATGGTTGTGGCTTCTTGATGGAGGACCAATTTAACAATAATATGGTTGTCGGTGACAATAATATGGTTAAATTAAACATAATATGCTTGAAAATTTTCTTTAAAAATAGTTTTGTTGGAGGTGACCATTTTTAAACATGTTTTTTCTCTGCGTGTGAAATTATGAACCAATACTCGTCATTTTCAATTGGCATGTATGCCAAATTTAATGAAATTATCTCCAAAATAACGAACTGTTATTTGCGTACAATGTTTCCATTCACAGCCTGAAAGCCAGCCGAACGAACGGATATCGTTATATCGATTCAAAAAGTGTTTCTTAGACGATCGGTATACTAAAAGTATGGTCTGGGACCAATATTTTAAGGTGTTACAAACATTTTTATTTATAACTGGGGTGATTGTGTTTTTTTGATCTCATATTTCTTTCCGTTCTGTTTGACAAGAAAAACAAAAATGTATCAATGTATAGATAGGAATAGCTACACAAGCATGAAACCCCCAAAAGAACATTTCAACTTAAAACTGTGATTCAACGATTTTTTTCTTTTAAAACATAAGCAAATGAGTCGACGTAAATCGAATGGCGACGCAAATAAGATTTAGATGTCACACAAAATTTGGCAACGCAAATAGAAACAACGTTAATCGAGGCGACGTAAATCAAGGGATTACTGTACAATTTTCAAAAAAATCCTTTTTATACATCAATTTTATTGAGCTGTAGTAAAATTTATATTTTAAAACATTTTCAATTAATTAATTTTATACACAAATATTTTATTGAGATGAAAAATTCAGAAGATAACACCACAATGGGTTAATTGAAAAGGAAAATATTTAAAAAAATGTGTTAACTTTATTTTGTTGTTTTGTGCTAAAAACTTCAAGCGTTTTTTGTTGCTACATTTTTTAACAACAACATCACCATTCACTCACTCACTGTAAATATAATTTTATGGTAAACGAACAAATACTAACTGACTTGTCTGTATATGTGCATTTTCCTTAGCATTACAATGTATTCATGTTATATTTTTATCTTGTCTTATAATAAACAAGTCTACACACTCACACATGCTAGAGAGCGTTGGTTTTTCCATCGAAATATATATCCACATGTTTATTTTATTATAGTTAAATATTTTTCCCATAATATTGAATATAGCAGCATGTGTTTTTTAGCACTAGTCCTACTACATGCATGTAAATTAGTACAGATGTCTGGAAAAAGAACATATATGTATATTATAAAAAAAATTGGATGACCCACTAACTACAAATGGCATCTAGAGATAGGTTGTATGTTCATAAGGACAATTATTTGTTTAGCTTGCAGTAGCAAGCATAACAAAAGTAATATATGATATCTTCACTAGCCGTTAGAAAATTGTTTACCCATAAATAGAATAGTAAGCCCCAAATACGTATTAAAGTATACCTTTTTATGGAGGTTGGTCTAAGGTTGGCTCTATAACTCATATTCTAAAGGGAGTTTTAAAACCCGTTCGAAGAAGTACAAAAAATCAAATTCCAAAAAAAATATTTTATATCTAAAGACCAATAATAGTTAATATTTGGAAAGATTTCGGGCATGCGGTTAAAATTTCCTTTTTTAATTTAGTTTTGCTGATTTTGTTTATGTACTGATTTCCAGCTACTATACAAACACTTCGCTTAACAATTAAAAAAATGTAACTTCTAGCGAACATTAAGATGAAATACTCATGATTTAATGCTTTTGATGAAATGTTATTTTTTCCACTTAGTTTAATTATTCCTTACATAAATGTCAATAATCAAAAATATCAGAAAATTTTTAAAATCGCATTTCAGTAAGAGAGCATAACAAAAGTAGCAATCTTTCAATGGAGATTGATCTTTGTTTGATAACTTTTTGACTACAGACTTAAAAAAAAGCTTCTTTGGTATTGCCAATTTCACACATCACAAGAATTCAATAATTGTATGGCACAAAAAAAAAATGAAGATATTGATCATTGTTTCTATAACCCTAAATTGATGCTGGTTTATTGGCATACACGGCATTGACTTCTCGTGGCCCCATAGGAAATAACCGAGAGTTGTCAAGTCGCGTGATTTTGAAGGCTAATTAATAAGGGGTGATTCAAGTAGAGATACTTTTTTCAATAGCCTTTTTTTGACAGATCACGTGTGAGTCGTGTCATGCTGTCATGTTATTTTTGTTAAGTATTGTTTGGCATTTCACAATGGAAAGACTTACGCCTGAACAACGTTTACACATCGTTCAACTTTATTACGAAAATACACGTTCTGTGAGGAATGTGTTTCGTGCACTTCGCTCAACTTATGGTCAACATAATCGGCCTACTGAGCGTACTATTCGTAACACCATCACCCATTTTGAGACCCAGTATGCATTATTGGATGATATTCGACCGAATAGATCACGTCCAGCACGCTGTGAAGAAAATATAGTGGCCGTAGCTGAGAGTGTACACGAAGACCGTAGAGAGTCGATTCGGCGCCGTTCGCAGCAACTCTGCCGTTATCGTGCCATGATAACCGACTATTTGATGCCTGAAATTGAAGCTCGTGATCTCGGCGACATTTGGTTTCAGCAAGGCGGCGCCACTTCCCACACATCGCATCAATAAATGGATTTATTGAGAGAACACTTCGGTGAGCACAAAATTTCACGTTTTGGGCCGGTCGATTGGCCACCAAGATCGGATGATATCACATCGTTTGACTTTTTCCTGTGGGGATATGTAAAGTCTAAAGTTTATGTGAACAAACCCGCTTTGACTCAGGCCTTGGAGGAAAACATTACGCGTATCATTCGCCAGTTACCAGTCGAAATGCTCGAACGAGTCATCGAAAATTGGACTCAACGGATGGACCATCTGCGACGTAGCAACGGCCAACATTTGATAGACATAATTTTCAAAAAATAAATGCCAAAGAATATTTTTTCAAATGATTATTAACATTCCCCATTAGATTTGAATTTTGTGTGTTTTTTTTTTCTTTAAAAAATTAGGGAACCTCGAAATGGACCACGCTTTAGTTCCATTTCTTGAGAACAGAAAAGCGCCAAATTTTGTTTTAAAAAAGCCATCATCTTAAACTACACATTGCCCCGATCAAATCATTATAAAGATCTCTATTAACCGTTACGCGAGCTGTGACTTTATTTTTTAAAGAAATAAAGTCCAGTAACAACAACAGTTTAAACCTTATCAAAGGATGAATTTTTTTTATGTAATGTAGAGGGCTGTGGAGTCGTCAAAAATAGTTCTAACTCCGACTCCAACTCCAACCGCTGGCATTTTTAAAGTCCGACTCCGACTCCAACTCTGACTTCTACTCTAACCGTAATGCTAAATGTATATGAAACATGTCCTTATTTGACTCTAAACTCTTTTTTTAGTGCAGTACCTATTAAATGGTAAAAATCGATATTTTAGTTCCAACACATGACTGATTGTCAAAGTAAATTTGAATAATTTGGTAGTTTTGTTCAAGCCTGATTCTATTCTTCATGATTTGCCAGCATATAAGTTTTGTCGTAGGGGTTTTAATAATAAAAAAGAAAGCATTTATTTTCATTAATTATAAGTTAAATATTAAATTTTTCTACTAAGGTTATTATAATATTTCCCACAATTTATTATTGTAGAGTAATAACTAGACGTCTTCACTGTCACCTTAAATCTACGACTGCCTACTTATAATTATATTTTGAAGTTTTATAATATTCCTTCAGAAAATTAAGAACGGTAATAATAATAACCGATCATGATCATGCATGCTATTTTATAACTATAATTATAAACCAACATGTGCATTTTTTTTTCTCATTATTTATTTATTGAATCTTCATATATTTAATATGAACTAACAATAATTAATCAAATCTTATACTAATACTTTATTTTTGTCCTGCCAATGCTAGACGAAAATTTTTTTCCTCACGGTTTCTGTTCACATATGTAGATGTTTAGCGGTCTTCCCTTCGGAACATGTGCATGGCAACTAAAATCTCTTATAGACAAATAGACAAAACAATATCAAACATGATGAACAATCATGGTTACTTTATTTTATATACGCTGTGTGAGGTAGTCAAGATTGCGCATGCTTGATATATTATTGTACCCGTAAGCGACAGAAGAAAGCAAAACAAAATTTAGCATGCACAATCATGATTACTTATTTTATATCGTCGGTGTTTTAACTAACCGACCTAACTAACATTTAACAAATTTTACAGTAGAGCACTTTTAATGTTTTTTGTCAATCCCTAGCTAAAATACGAATGCAACTAGGTTTATGCATTATTTGTTATGTTAAATAAAGAAAAAACAAAAATTTTTATTTTTTGTATATAGCTCAATTTTCAAAAAAAATTTCAGTTAGGTCAGTTAGTAAAAACAACGACGATATACGCATTATGCATTATGCATATATTAGCATGTTTGATCTATTACTGCATTAGCTAGTAACACAAAAAAAAAAACAAAATTGAGCCTGCAGAAGTTTTATACCCTATACTGATAGAAAACTGTTCTATTTTGCGATAAAAGTTTATACTTTCCATCTAAACAATTAATTTTTAAACAAAATATGATTTTTTACCATTAATTACTAAATTGGGGGAATCTCCCATAACTGAATTATTATTTTTCCTAATTATATTATCTTCGATTTATATTAATGATTTCTACAATAATTGAAAATTTAATTGAAAATAAGTAAAAGTGCTGTAATCATATGCGCATAATCTCTAATACCCTCCATCGAGAGTAAGAATATTTAATGAGTGGGCTTTTTATGAGGCTTATGGTCAATAATAGACCAATTTTCATAAACTGAAATTATGCGAAATCCAGTGTTATGAAACAATGATAAATGGATCATATGCACTCACAATATTATTACAGTAACGGACTGTAGGTTATTCAAGAATTATTCCGTTCAGTCATTTTTAAATTAATAAACATTTAAAATTCCAAGAAAATTTATTTTTAACTGATTTTAACAATCATTCAATACGGATTTTCGGTTGTATTTAATATTGTCTATTCATTAAGTAAAAGTATTCTGTATGTAAAATTAAATGAAAATGAAATTTAAAACAATTGTAAATTTTCTTAAGACCCGATCTACTTATTCAGCATTTAATTTTAACGAAAAGTTAATTTAATTTTTACTGTCAAAAATTCAACCGCGAATACCATAAAAAATTAACCAACAAATTCCATAAAAACAGATGAATTTTCAGTTATTTTATATAATTTAACTAACAAAAAAATAACTGACAAATTTCGTAAAAGCAAATGAATTTTCAGTTATTTTATATAATTTAACTACCAAAAAATAAATTTTCAGTTATGTATTTATAGATATGTGGCAAAAAGTAAAAAACGATTTGCTTGTTTTGTGTAGAAAATTCTATTTGTTAAAATTATTTAATTAAATACATCAAATTTTTAAAGTAAAATGATTGCGAATAGTAATTCGGTCATGCTGCTGGTGTCTTATAATTATAATTAAAAGTTCTTTTGTAAACAGAGTGGTCACTACAACAAAAGTAAAATAAACACGCATAACGGGGTAAGTAAATAAAAATAAATATTCTTTCTCTCTCATTAGAAAAACAAGTGGACATGTGTCTAGTATTTTTTAGAAATTCGAGTAGAATCTGTATTATATAAAATTACTGAATTACATAAAATAAAACTGAAAAATTATTAGTTCTTACGGAATTTGTCAGTTATTTTTTGATAGTTAAATTATATGAATACAATAACTGAAAATTCATTTGTTTTTATGGAATTCACCGTTGAATTTTTGACAGTAAAAATTAAATGAACTTTTCGTTTAAAATAAGTGAAAAATAAGTTGACCGGTTAATAAATGAATATTCGTTTATTTTATATTACAATTTCAGTTAATTTTACGTACAGAATATTGTGAGTGTGGGGTCTATGGTAAATTATGGTCCGATCATCACAAAAATTTGGCAGTGTAATTTGAGGTCGTATGAAACTATGATATACCAAATTTTCTTTTTTAGCGTTATTCATTCAAGTTTTCGGCGTATTTAAGTGTTTTCCTCAAGTGGGCTTTATATGGGGCATATAGTAAATAATATACCAATCATCATGGAACTTTGTATGGTAGGTAACAGAGAAGCAAGCCGATTAAAAATTTTCGGCGGCGGCTGAAGACTAAAAATATTCGGAGGCGACGGCTGAGCTGCTTTGCGCCGAGTCTTTTGACGACTATAATAAATATTCAGGTCCGCCGAACTTATATAAAAAAAACACAAAAACAAACATGTTAAACAAAACAATGAGACAAATAATGATTTATTCATTTGAAAACTAAAAATTTTATAAAAGATAAATCAAATTTTTAAGAAGAAAAATACTATTTACAGCAAATACCTTGTTAGTTTAAGTACGGTTAGTAACTAAGTAAATTGGGATCATTAAGATTTACTTAAAATTTGGAAATATCAGGCATTTTAAAATAGTAAATTAATTAATTTTAAAAATTTGTATTTATTTATAAAGTTTAAGGTCTATTATTTTTTATAAAAAAAATTTGTTTCATTTTATCCAATAATTCGTCACGCCATTTTGTGACTTTTTCAGGAAAAATTAACAATTTAAAATTTCTTAAATAATTATGGAAAACAAATTTCAAGCTGGTTTACAAATTTTTAAATAAAAAGCAAATTTTCAAACCAAACAAAAATTTTTCATAGTTAAACAGTAAAAAATATGTTTAAATTCCGTTCATGTTAAGACTAATTATTTATCGAAACACCATTTCACTCATTTGATTTGTTGAAATCGCTATATAAGATTTCTCCGCACCCGTCAGTACTGATTCTTCTAGTATTATCATTGACTGGTTTCCTACTGAGTCTTGTAGAACTATTGTTGCTTTTCTATTTTTCGACTCATTCAGTACTTTTATTTCACAACTGGTAAATTTTTAAGCTTTTCAAACGAATGAAAACATTTTTAACAAAAAAAAAAATTAATAGTAGGTAACCAATCTTTTTAAATAATCAGTATTCAAAATTATATTTAAAAATAACAAGTAATAAGGTGTTGCCAGGCTTTATTTTAAAAATGATACAATTAATTTTCAAAACAACTTATTCAGAGTTGAAAGCACTTTTAAAAAATTTATTTTAAGATTAAAATTGAGATTTTTAGTCGAGCTTTATGAATTATTTCGGATTTTTTTAGTATTTTACATATTTTATTGCAAACAATTATAATAGTAAATTATTCACTCTCAAGTTCATTTAATTATTTTCCTTAGAAACACAATTCTATTTACTAAATTTTCATAACTTCTAAGAATACAGAAAAAGTTAATTGTGTGTGTGTGGCAGAACGGAAAGCAAACCCAATCTTTAAAAAATAAGATAAATACTGTATATGGTAACAATACTTCAATTAAATACCGATTTAGTATTCAAAAATAAACAAAAATAATTGAATAACCACTTTTGGATAACTTTTAAAAAAATAGAAAAAATAAGAATCGACTTGAATTTCAGCCGCCGCACAGTGGCGCCATTTGAGTTTTTTCGTTGCAAAAATCATATCTTTTGAACCGAATAAGATAATTGAACAGTTAAAACAGCATATGATATATAACTGTTCAGCCTATGAAATGAGCGTTTGGAAAGGGATGCTGCGTTTTGTAGGGGCCTACTTATGGGTTATCAAAGTTAAAATTAGTAGAAAAATCAATTTTATGGTAATTAAAAAAAATTATTTTTACATTTTTAGATTGTTTTTCTTTTTTTTCTTTAGGGTTTTATGTTTTAAATTATTACCCAACAAATTAAAAATAAATAATTTTTTTTTTTAAAATTTATTTTTTAAATTTTCTGTAAAATATTCATCACAATTCGTAAGAGAAGGTATATCTAAAAGACTAACCATTTTTAAACTATAATTATTTTGTAACTCTATTCGTGACTTCACATGCCGCAGGGAAGAAGTAAGTCGATCGGAAGATGCTGCCAACATGTTGAAGAGGTCCTCATTTTGCCTTACCCTTGATGCTTTGAATGTGTTCTGCAATCTATATTTTTTATAAAATTTGTTAAGAGACTCCTGTGCTTCTTCAGAAAGCAAAGACTGGTACTCAATTATATCTTTGCCATGCGCCAATATTTTATAGACGGTCGGGGTCAACTTCTTCTGTGGATACATTTCTGCTAAAAGAGATGCAGTTTTCCACGCATATTCTCCATATTTTGTAGAATTGACATTTTCTTTGCAGTTTAAAACATCCAAGATCGTTCCCAATCTTTTCACGATTTGATTGTCAATTCCAGTGATTCTAGTTACTGCCATATCAAGTGTTTCCATCGTTTGAGTTACCGTATCCGTGCTTGGGACAGTCTACTTTTAGTCCAACTTGTTTGAAAAAAGCATCCTGTATTTGCTTCTTTCTGATCTTTTCCTTATCCTTTATTGATGTATTTTCATCGAAGTTTTCCTCCTCTTGTGGTAGGGTATACGCCAGTGTTAGCAAGAATTCCATACACATTATCCTTGCGTGCAATGGTGACATTCCATATTCGTAATTCTCCTCATTTGTAGAATCGTTTAAATTACCAAAGTTCTTCTGACTCTTTTTGCAAATCGGGCATGACATTCTTGAGGTTGTTCCTGTCAGTTCGTTTACGACTTTTCCGTCAACCATGGTCAGGTGGAACTCGTATAATTTCGCTTCTCTCAATATTTCCGTATAAGCTATCATGTTCTTCCAAAGCAGCTTCCGTGAAAAACTTTGGTGTGGTTGACCTTCTAAACAGTTCAAATAATTTTAAATTGTTCAACGCCATGTTTTCAGTACTTCAATTGTTTAATGGTTTCAGTAATTGTTGCGCCAACTTTCAGTCGTAGACTTATCCAGGCATTATGCTTAATTTGCAATATATAGGCTTATGCTACCATGCCTAAAAATTTACCTGTTCCCTGCATACATATGGATTTAGGCTGAATAATGCAATTTTGATATTATGCACGTGTCCAAATAAGATTTGTTGCTACCTGTAGGGACCATAAGTCAATATTGTTCTTGACCATTTGTACGCCAAAGTATTGTTTAAGTGAGGTACGTACCTGTTAATTTCAATATATAGATTTTTTTTATTTTCCGTCAAAGTTGAAAAATAGTGAAAAAACGGATAGTTTTTAAAAAGTGATTTACCAGGAGAAACACAAAGCAAACAGTTAATTTTTTTTATCATTATACATTTAATAAATACATCAATCAATACAAACAAAAAATAAGGCTATTCGTTACCTATTTTTCGTGATATTACACCTGAAATCGCAACAAATTGACTAAAAATTGTGTGTTTTTTTGAAAACCGAAAGTCGGTCAACTTTGAACGGTTATATCTTCTAAACTAAAAATGTGATATTATTAAGAGTGGCATATTTGAAATCGTTGAAAAGTTTCCTATAACATGGGTTTATTCAAAACTTCGTCGGCGCTCATGAAAATTTTGATTTTTGCAACCTCGTTTGCTCTACGGGCGCCACTGTGCGCCGATCAGCCGAGTACTTCGGCGGCGGCGCGGCTTATTAAAAATAATCGGCTGAGCGGCTAGCCGTTAGCCGCGCCGTTATGGCTGGCTTCTCTAGTAGGTAACGGATATAGGAATTAAAAAATGCCATGAAATTTTTTTTTAAGGAATTTATGTCTTACTGCCTATTTCCGATGTGCGAAAGAATTCTATCGTTCGTACAACTACATTGAAAACAAAAGCAAAGTTTTAAGAATTTGTTTTTGAAAAATATGAGAAAGAATTCTTTCGCATATCGGAAAAAGGCTATTAAGCTTTTTCTTATTCTTATATTACGTATGAACAATATTCATAAATTTTCATTGAACATACAATTATACACATTCATAATAAGTGAATTTAAATGCACAAATTTATTTATGGTGTTTTCTTTTCCACAAAAAATGCAACATTTTATTTAACAAAATGCAATTTGGTGTTCGTTTCTTAATAATGCGCTGCTCTCTAAAAGGGTGGCTTGTTTTATTCTAAAAAAATGCAATATTACTAATGGAAAAAGGCATTGTACCTAAGTCCCCTATAAATCGACAGTGTTGATAATGCCCTGTAAAAAGATGGCTTCTGTTTATATATAGGGTTACCAGACGAAGTTGGGAAAAAATCGCCTCTAATCAGGACAGTAAAAATTTAAAATTTTAATAGTTATTTATTCTATTATTTAATAGTAAAAATATAAGAAAGCATTACATTGTTAATGATAGGTTATCAGTGATATAAAATTTAAGTGGATTCGGTGTTATAAAATTGTTTTTGAAAAAAAAACGTCAAATCAAGAAATCTGAAAAACTTGGTTTTATTAAATCAGAAATCTGGCAAAGGTATTTGTTTACATATTTTATAAAACAACAAACTTAAGAAATTGGAATTTCTTCATTCATTTTTTTCATTTGGTTATTTATTTAATATCAATCTATTAACAAATTTTGGTTTATGTATATTTTTTTTATATTTTGAAGAACAAACTTTTTAATGCACATATTTATTTTATATTTTGGAGAACAAACTTTTTGTCAGCTGTTAAAATCAGGGCGGTCCAATTTTGTGTTTTGTTGTTGTCAAATAAAAAATTGCATTATTATAGGGTCGGCCAAACATTTATAAATGTACCTTTTAACAAGGTGGTATTTTTTTGTAGAAAAGAAAACACCATTAGTTAATTTTTTTTAGAAGGTGTGCAGCCACTAGGTAAAATATTTTGCGTAGTATTTCCATGTTAAAAGAGTTTTATTTAAAAAAATAGTTTTGTACTTATTTTAATTTTTGCTGCATTGCAGAATATGTCTTGTGTTAGTTTTATTTCTTATAAAGATTTATCCTATGCAGAAATCTGCTTATATTGACAAATATTGAGGAAGACACGGTGCTTTTGTCATACTTTCTTAAAAATTGTGGAAAACAAGGATGATTTGACAGTTTCGGTAGCTATTTTGCTTCACAGTTACTTCATGTTAATTAAACATGGATTTGCAATAATTTGCAAACAAAATTTTTTCTTTGAAAATTACTAAAGTTCATGTGAATTTAACATTCCAGTAGAGTTAGAGCCAAATGATATTGATATTGAAATAACACTACGAAAGTTATCTATTCCAAGTTGAAACAATGTGAATTTCATAAACAATCAATATGATTTGTGTGCGAATTAACAGTGAAAAGAAGCTTCAGAGACAAGAAATGTATTATTTTTAGAATAAAGGTAAACACTTATCCCTGGAGCCGAAGATTGAGAGAGAGAATATTATTAGCATTTCTTTTACTGATACGCATGTTTCAATTTTGTTGTATTCCCTTTGTTGACAGTAGCACTCACAATTAAAAGACACCAGCACAATGGCCCAACGTGTGTTCTTGTATGTATGCAAAACAAGTAAAACATGATTTTATTGATTCCACATTAAACCATGTTATTTTAACATTTTTTATTTAAAATAAATATGAAACAATGATAATTTTAAATAAAGTCTATACGTTTGCAGAATTTCACTATGAACTTAGATCAACGTTGCGGCATGTTAATTTAACATGTGTGTGAGATGTTCATATATCCGTCATTTAGTCATATAAAACGAATATGTGCAAAATTGTTTGTCAAACCATGCATTGTGCCACTGTCAAATTAAGTATACCCTCTTCACAACTTGATGGGGTGGGTATAAAAAAAGCAAAAGTGCTGTATTCTGCTCTGCCGAATCTATAACATCCTTCGCCGAGAATATTTCAGGGACCGGCTTTATATGTGATCTTTACATTATCAGCCAATCTTTATCCTCCCAGTATTATTTAAATAAAATATCATTATATTTTTCTGAAATATTACAAAGCCTATCGGAATTTATAAATAGCTTACCACAAAATTCGGGCGACTGATTTCTAGTATTCAAATTCGACCTAAACAAGAACACATTGCAATACAGAAAAAAAAAATTTTTTAGAGTTTAATGCATCAAAAATTGGCCAAAATTGGGCAAATCGTTCTCAAGTTGTGATGAAATCTATAAGCATAACCGCCTTATTTTAGGCGAAATAACAGTCCAGCCAATAAAAAAATCTGAGCCTGATATAGAAAAACTGCTGTTACCTAAAAAAAAAAAAAACAAATTAGAAGTTTCAGCTAGCATTTTCAATCGTCTAGGAGACTACTGGGAATCTCATGAAAAGTGTTTTTGATCGTCGACGAACACAGTTTTTAATTGTAGGTGATTCCTCGCACGGGAGAAACTGTTACACGTGCTGATTCGTATGAGCGATTCTTCCATAGCACAGCGAAAGACGCTTATATTAATCATAAGGGGAATCGTTTATGATGCATGTAGAGATTATCTAACGAGTCTTTCAAAAAGCATGCCAAGAGCCGTATGAGACGAATGTAGGGACTATATAATAAGGGTATCAAGCGTCTTTTTCATGTCAAAACTTCTCATTTCCATACAATTTATATGAAACAAACTTTAAGGTAGCGAAACCAGCAGCATCCTGTCGAAAAATCTTATTTTACAGATCCTTAGGTTGGTTTGTTTTATTGAAATTGTATTGACAACAGAATTTTTATATTTCAAAAACGCTTTTATATAGGTAGCTCAGTAATGGTTAAATTACTCTTACAGGGAGTCGCAAAATTTTCAATCCAAGATTAAAAGACGAGCGTGTCAGAAAATGTATAAAAAAAGTAATAATCTAAAAAAAACATTAGATGTTTTTGTTATTCGTCAGATAATCATCAGAAGATTATTTTAGGAGTTGTATATTATGCATAATCGTCTAACAAACAGCCTATGCTAGCTGGTTGTGATTGACATCGTATTCACCCTTTTTGCAATTTTTGTTTCGCTTTTTTCCATGCTTTTATTAAATTTGTTTATGCATATGAAAAGTATGTAAATATACATAAAAACAACGAATTTACTTTAAACTCAATTATAAACCCTTATTTTAATAATTCTACAATACCACAAAAACTAAAGACCAATTATAATATGCATAATCTAGCTTAAGCTACTGTCAAAAAAAAAAATATATATATATATGTATATATAAACAAATATATATATATAGGTATTATATATATACATTATATATTAGGGCGGGCCGATCTAAAAATCTCCCAAGTGAAAACCGTGTTCTAGGAATCAAAGTAAGAAACTTTGCCCAAGGTGTCATACCTTTAAAATGAATTCTGATGTTCCTTATTTTGACCCCCACTTACTTTGGTGGGCCGACCCACCCTTGTCACTTGGGCGATTTTTAAATCGGCCCGCCCTAATATATAATATATAAATATATAATATCTATATATATATTTATATATGTACATATATATATATATATATATTTATTTTTTTGACAGTAATGGGTTAAGCTAGATTATGCATATTATAATTGGGCTTTAGCCCTATTGTACTTATTTGTTAACTATTTTTTTTTTAAGAAAAATTTGCATGGAAAACATCTGTCAAGTTACTTGGGTACGTATGAGTATTATTTAATTCGAATTTATTAACATGCATACGCCATGGGGTACAACTAATAAATCCCACTTTTAAAAAAGCAATAAGCGAAAATAAGGCTTTTTGTAAAAGTTGGCCTTTTTCTCAAGAAAGTCATGTAAAATTATACTTTTTTCTAAAATTTTTGGCTTGTTGTAGAATAGAGTGAAAAAAATGATTTTTATAATTATTCTAACGTTCTTGAAAAAATGTGGTGAACGTTTACGGACTTTTGAAAGGTTACTTTTTTTAGAAAATAGTCACTTTTAGTAAAACCAAATTTCACTTTTTGGGGGGAAAAAATCACTTTATGCTAGCAACACAACTGGGACGAACGACGAATTTTTGGCCGCGAATATTCGTCGCCAAAAATAAAACATATTGGTGTATATGAAAATACACACAATAATAGCGTCCGGCGAAATTCGTCATACGCGGCGTCTTTGCAATAGATTTATTTCTATTTCATACGCCGGCGAACGATGAACAAATTAGTACTAGGTAACCATATTTGGTTTTAACTTAGAAGTATTTTAGTAAATAAAGTTACTTTTTTACTCTAATAATTGTTTTTCTTTTTATTGTATAACATTTAAAATATATATACAAAGTATTTTGCTTTAAAAATAGTTTTTAGTTGTGTTTTTGATTATGTTTTAATATTTAAGCATTATTTTTTAATATAGTCGCACTATTTCTCTCTCTTTGCACAAACAGCAATCAACTTTCTCAATTATAAAAGCTGCTTGTTATTCGTCGTTATTGTGCTTCATATGACGAATTTACTCAGCGAATTTTTACACAAAAATTCGTCGTGTTGAGCGAAATTCGTCGTTCATCCCAGTTGTGTTCCTAAACGGCAACGTAAGCAAACAAAATTATAGCTTATGGAGTGGTTCCAACCCAGAAATACTGAATGATAGGGAATTGCATCCAGTTCTCGTCACAGTGTGGTGTACAATTTCTTCATGCTGCATTGTCGGGATATAATTCTTTGAATAAAACGGAAAAAGCGTTACGGTTACTGGAGACCGTTACTTGGGAGCTTTTCTATCCGGAACTACGCCGAAAGAGAATTCCTTTCAACTATGTGTAGTATCAACAGGATGATGCAACTGCTCATATAGCTTAACCGGTTGTGGCCGAACTACACACAAAATTTCCTAACAGGATCATTTGAAGAAACTCAACCTTCCGTGGGCCTTTCTGGTTGCCTGACCTAAGAGCGGGCATTTAAAGTCAATTATATTTAAGACTAATTAAATAATTTTTAATAAAATTCAATGGGCTTTCAAATGAAAAAAGATTGATTAAATTGCATGCATTACAAAAAAAGTTATTCCAGCTTCTTTATGTAACAAAATTCGTGCAGAGTTCATCAGCCACCCTGTATATAATAAAAAAGCATCTGTGCTATCAGTTTCGCAATTTTCTTAAGCAAATGACAGTTTTATAAAACTTAACGATAATTTTCCTTAAGTTAAATATGATTTGACACATCGCACAGGTTCTTAAGGCAGCTCATAAACATTATGGTTGGGTCTTTATACTCAATATTTAATTATTATACTCCACACTGTTAACTGACAGACATGTCCAGACTTTCGTACATATTTTCCCACATTTGTAGATTTTGTAGCATAAATATTTTTTTTAAATTATATTTTAATGGAATTTGCAACATCAAGAAATAGGAAAAAGAAATAACAAACTGCAGTTATTTTCAAAATTAATTTACATCAAAAAGTGGTTAAAAATTTTGAAATGTTTTCGCTATTGTACGAAAATGTATTTGTTAGTTTTGTTTTTAATTGAATAACATTTTAAGGGATTTTTTTTATTATGTACGAAGTTTATAATTGGTTTTACAATATTCATAGTTAACTTTATATGTGTTGAATTCAATAAATAATAATGGTAAGATTAAAATTGTATATAAAAATGTTTAAAACCTCTAAAAATACTATACGCGCAACACAGGGTGGTACATAGGAAACGTTATGCTTTAATATCTAATTAATTAAGTTTTTTGTAAGCGCATATTTTTCGTTTTTTTCCGTCCGTCCATATGACTGGCTGACTGGTTATCTTTTCAAGCAACGATGTGCGCAAAATATACCTCGCAATTCTGCAGACAATATGATGAAATTTAGTACAAAGGTTTGAATGGTCATAAGGACGAACGTTAATTTGCATGGCCTCCATACAAGCTTCTTTCCGAAATAGTCTATGGGCCCATAAACTATCTTAAAATCTTGGTATGAATATTGAATTTGGTACAAAATTTCTTATTGCAGCATTAATCTTCTTACAAATTTTTTTTTTCAAATTAGTCCATATAATAAGCTCTTGGAAATAGCTTTTAATACCATACCTTCTTCTAAAGTTTTGACAGTGTTGGTCAAAATACATACATTAATTTATTTAAAATACAAAACACAGCCAATTCAAAATACAAATTACATTTAGAGTAAAGTCCACAAATTCAAACATGTCATTAAAACAACAACAGACACTTATTAATGGGTCTGCTATAGCATAGTTCGTTCGGAAAGTTCCTATAGATATATGTATATCGTAGGTACTGTGCTTCGTGGAAAATTAAATGATGAACTACTTGATAAAAGATCTGAGCATACTTTTCCATTTATTAAATGAAATACAAATGCAACAAATTCATGTCTCTGAACAGTAGCTCGTTTCTGTATTTCTCACATCGCAAAATTTCTCACATTAAGTGTGAAACAAAAAATTCCATCGTTTCTCGATTTGTGAGAAAAAAGTGTTTCTGTATTTGAACGCGAGAACAGACAACACAGATTTTGTTTTAACTGGAATACTTCCAGTAATTAAGTGTCAAATGCAAGCGAAACGTCAACGAAAGAAATAGATATAATAAAGACAGGGCTGCCAGATTTGACGATTTATCGTCATTTTGGCGATTTTTTGTTCCAAAATTGACAAAGTGTCGATTTGCTGATTTTTTCTAGTGACAATATTATTCAGTCTTCGAAATAAAATAATTTTTAATCAACGATCATCACGCTATGCCCCCAGGTGCCGAGCACTTTTAGGGATTTTCAAACACACAACCCGAATGTTACCGAAACTAACTTCAAAGATTGTAAAAAACTACAATTTCATTCAGTTGTATGCTAGCTTTCAAACAAGCAGGCCGCCGTCGCTTTTGTTCTTTAAAAACAAAAACAAAACACACGGTAAATAGCTCAACTGTGAGTACTTTTGCAGAATTTCAAATATTTTCAGTACACTTTTAATATTTTTCTACTAATGCATGTGTTTATTAAAATGTGGGAAATAGAGTGGGGAAAAAGTATTAATTTTCATCTAATATTTTGAATAAAGCTGCATAGAAATTAAAAAAAATAATATTAGTGCATACATGCAATTATATGACAAAAAATATGTTTAATACACAAAAAATTTGTTTTCGACATGTTTATGTAGAAATTTCTTTGAGTGCACCCAAAACACACGCACCAAAACACATTTTAAACTGCCTCTCTTTGTGATTAACTCTGTTTTAAATAGTTTAATATGTTTGTATATTCGCCACCATAGAAAATCGATATCTTTAAAAACAATGCAGCTTAAAAAATTTTTCGGCAAAATCGAAATTTCGAAGGAAAACTGTTTAATTTTTATTTCCTTAGATTATTTTATACATATGTTTATGTGATCAAAACATTAAACTATTACACCAAGGAAACTTTTGCCTTTTTTTTGGCCAAGAGTGTTAGTTTTAGTTCAATATGATATTTTGTTACACCTTTGTTTGATTTTTTCAAGGAAAAAAAAAACAATCTAAAATTTTAAATTGTTATCGGATTAAAGAAAAAATAAAATCAATAATTTTATTTAAATAGACCTCAAGCTTAAGTATGTATGTATGTATAAAATATGTATTTTACCCATGAACTTTAACAATTTTTTTTTTTTTTTTTTTTTGATTATGTTTTAATTAAAATCGAACAAAATTTGTCAAAACTAATTATAAATTGTCCGATTTTTTAAAACAAAATAGACGATTTTTTTTATTTTTCTTAAGAAATTAACGATTTTTTCACAAATTTATCTGGCAGCCCTGGATAAAACGAAAGCAATGAAGGGCTTAAAAAAAGCAATTAACAAAATATAACAATTGTGTTTTATTTATTTTCATCATTTAAATTTTTTCTCTTTAAATAAAAAAAAATAATACACATTCTTGTGTCCATACCAGAGATCAGCAATGAGTAGTGAAAAAGTGAGTAGAGCCGAATCATGACTCATAATTTCTTGTACTTATACGCACTCATACTTATTGTTATTCGATCGAAACTCATATTCACTCAGAAGTTTGATTTTACTTATCGTACTCATACTTAGAACATTTATGTAGTGGTTGATTTAGATTCAACAGAACTCAATGTGTATAAGCGAAGCAAAATGTGAGTCCACAATGGGCTTCTACCCTTACGTTTTTTCACTAATTGGAAAACTACGCTATTTATTTTTTCCTTTATCTCACTATTTCTATCCATTTTATACAACCTGCTCATAAATATCAATAATAATAAAAAAAATGTAATTTCCCCAAAATGTTTATGTATAAACTTACAATTTTATGCTTTTTTATATTTTTATACATTTTATACTAGTTAGAAACTGTTAAATGACTAAACTTGTAAATATACTTGGATGAGTTAAATGAGCTAAATCAATGTGAGTATTATAAGTATTTTCCTGAAATTACAAATCAAATTGAGGTAATTTTTAAATGTGTGAGTATGAGTCGACGTCACACTCATATTTGTGAGTGTGAGGGAATCAGAGTAGTTGAGTTTAAATGATTTCTACTCACTTATACTTAAAATTTCATGAGTCAGAATGAGTAGCGAAAAAGCGATTCATTGCTGATCTCTGGTCCATACATACATAATTTGTGCTCCATTTTTTGAAATTCTATTATTCTCGAATCAATTTTAAATGTGACTTGTTTTGACAGTTCTTGTGAGAAATTTTTAGCATAATATTGATACAGAAACACTTTTTCTCACATCCTTCCAATAATTGCTGGAAAATTATTTAAATGACAGATAATTCTCCCAAAGTAAAGATACAGAAACACTTTTGTGAGAAAAACCATTTTTTGTTTCATATTGCACTGTTTTTGTCATAATTCACTTGTTTCATGCGGGAAATTTTACGATGCGAGAAATACAGAAACGAGCTACAGATTACGGATAATTTGGTAAAATATGAATGGAGGTCCTCGATATGTACCCCTCAGGCAAAAATGCAAAAATTGTTTTTGAACGGATTTAATATGATCCTCATTACTTAAATAATCAAAGAAATGTGAGTTTGAAGTGTGGCCATGCCTATTTAAAATTCTCATGGCTTAGAGAAAACAAACACATATACATATGTAAATATTAGGGATGTAAATTGAGACTGGTTTTCTAAAGTCCCGGATTTCGGTTTTTCAAAAAATTAAACCCCTGGATTTTTCGAGACCCCGAAATTGAATGGGATCCGGGATATCAGAATTTTTCGGGATTCCGGGTTTTTGAAAGTTAAAACATAATTGCTTTTTATAGATATTTATTAAAAAAAAAACTATTTTAAAAGAGGTTTACAAAAAAAGTAGGGGAATATAAGAAAAGATAAACACACTGTTTATTGTTGTGCCTTTGTTGAAGCTTTGATATTGTTACAAGTAAGACCTGAGTGATTAAAATTCTTATTCACTTTATAGTCTTATTTGTATAATATTTTTAGCTTTTCTAAAGTCTTTGGAAAAAGTTTCCTGACGAGCTGGCCTAAGCAATCAGCGAAATGCGCATAGAAAATGGCGTTCCCACAACAATATATTTCAGTGTTTTTATCAAAAATAAGAATTGGGAATTTAGAACGTTATTAATAATACATCTTGTATTCCCGAAAATAACTTTTGACAAAAGTTTTATAATTAATTTAATATTCCAAAGTTGTTTAATGATTACTTATATTGATAACTAAAATTTGTAAAAATTGAAAATTGTGATTTTTTTCTTAATTAATGAGTTATTTTATTAAAAACATGATAAAAAAAAAACAACGTACGATTTTCAACAATATGTTAATTGATTCAATAAAAAAATATTAAACATAAAATTTATATATTGTTACGATATTAGATACATCTAAGAATTATTTATGGTTTTAGTTTTAAGTTATCTTGGAAATTATAGTTTTATGCCATATAAGTCCAAATTCTTATGAACTCCACTGTACTGAATTTTCTAGCAATTGTAATTGTAGACATTAGACTTAGATGTATAACATTCCTGCGGGAAATTTGTGTCAATTGCTCTTAAAGCACTTACCCCGTGACCAGTGAACAAAATTTTATAATTAAAAGGAACGAATTGTAAAAGGTGAAAACAAGACCTATCACTTAACTGGTGATAATGTGTTTAGAATGTAGTTGGTCCAGAGCAAAGGTAGTTGGCACAAAACTATTCATGTGACTGGATTTTGTGCGGGTAGTGGCTCATTCTTTCTAGTTCTATTACTTTATATGAAGGGGATCTATCATATTGACATGCTTCATTTGTGACAATATCTGCGACAGGCATTATTTTAACCGAAATTGGATGTGTCTATTAAGGTTATTTCAGTGACCTGTTACAAAGAGTCAAAAAGGTGCCAATTAACCCCTCGTATGACATCGCCATGTTAAATTGACTTATCACGTGACAAGTTTAGTGTTAGTTCCCTTTCCCCTAGGGAGTTATTTTAAAATAATTCAAACCCAAAATTCTAGAATCGACTAAATGGTTCCTGAATCAACTAGGTATGGTTTTGAGCTTTAAATACAGGCTAACTCATAAAAGTTTAGTTAAGTTTATTGAAGACATTAGACGGTTCAGTTCATTACCTACAATAGTGGTTACATTTTGGAACATAATTAATTTCAATAATTATATTTATTTTTATTTGCAATTAAAAGAACTCAAAGGTTAATTATAAGGGGCATAAACCTTAACGCGTTTTATAAAGTATAAACTTAACAATATTATTCAAAATTAATTAACAAAATAAATTTTTTAGTTTACCATAAAATGTATAAATTACAACACATACTTAATTCCGTAAAATCGCTTCATAGATAACCATTGGTCCCATGCCCACTCTCGAAAAACACTAATAAGCCTAAGCCTGTAAAGTGTAAAGTTTTTATTATACATTTGGTGGGCCAGTGGAATAAATTAGAAAATAAAACCAGACGGAACTTTTGATTCTTCTTTTTTGTTCTGTGCATTTCAAAAGACATGTCTTTCTTTAATTAATTTCTTTATTATTGTTAGACACGCTTAAAAAGAATAAAAAAGCTTAACTTTTTTCTTATGTTTTCAATGACAGTATTAACAGGGTAATTCAAATAAATATAAAAAATCAATTTTGTGTTCCCTATTCTCCCAAGGGAAAATGTCATGATGAATTGCTTTTTATAAAAAAGGTAAAACAAAAAAATTCAGTTAAAGATTTCGGGATTAAGCATCTGGAATTAAAAACTCTAAGTCCTGGGATTTTTTATAGGGTCTTAAACATATAGATATGGCCTGGTATTATATACGGGCAACAATAAAGTGTTGTCTTTCATTTCTCTAGTTTTCAAAACAATCAAAGCGTTTGCTTTTTATTGTCTAGTTCCGAGTTATTAAGTCCAAATTGTTAGCTACAAACTTAAATGTCCTGAAAGCTTTAAAATTCACTTAACCATCTAAAAAATTTGAATAAATTTGTTTTGAGGTCGAAAAACAATACGCAGTAAAGATGTATTTCAAGAGGAAATCTTTTGGCTGTTTATTGCTGTGTATGTATGTATATAATAGCAGCAACAAATTTTAGTTGCTATAACCAAATTTAATTTTCAGCTTTAAAGAACAAACACAAAATGGATTATCGTCTTAAATATGTTTGTTATTTGTATTAAAAATGGTAATGGTTTCCTTAAGCAACAAAAGTAAGGTCCAATAGAAATATAGTATTAAAATTATGGTAATGACTACATAAATTAAGACATTTTAAAGACGTTGACTTGTTTATTTACAATTTCATACATTTTCTTTGTCAACCACTTTTCTACAAAGTAATTCTCCCTAAAACGATGTTGAACTTTTGTTTTTTTTTTTTGACACTTATTCACTTTCTTTTAATGTTCGAAAAAGAATGGGGGAGTACCACTCTTATCCTATGGCCAATAAAGTTAGATATTGAGAATTTTTATTCTTTTTCTAAGCTTTTAAATACTTGGATTTCGAAAATGTTTTAGAATTTTAAATTTCTTATAATCGATTTAGTTTAATGTTGTTTTTTTTCCTCTTCTTTTGGTGACAGTTTCATTTGCATAAATGCTTTGATAACCGCCACTTATTGCTTATTCTCTTTATTATTCAAAGCAAACACAATGTAACCAACCACACAAAATACTGAAATGCTAAAATATTTATTCTTTTCTCTAAAATACCAGACAGTACTTTTTATTACATACAACTATTTTTTTTTTATCATCAAGGACGAAAGCGAGTGGAAATGTTAGAAAAATCTAAACATTCCTAGATAAAAGTGGCGTAAAGTAAAAGAAAAACCAAAGTTGAATATAAACAAATCTGAACATAAAGTCAGGAATTTTTATGCATGCCTAAGTATGTGAATATTTTATGATACTTTTATGTGGTGGAAATATAGAAGAAAAAATATAAATTAAAAATGCACAGTATGAACAACTTGTAAAGGAATATTTATGAAAAAATACGAGTTCATCTATTTATACTATAACGATAAACTTGTATTAAAATAATAAATGTGAACCATCATTTAACAATTATTTGACGAAAAAGTCCAAAAAATGCGTGACCACTAATCTCCTCTATTTTTAACATTTGTTTTATAATTTTTATTGATCTGCTAAGCTTTATTGCTGAAAAAATGAAAGAGTAATGTATTAAATAAAATACTAAATACTGTTTGATCTAGCAAACGTTATGGAAAATCAAACAAATGTTTAATAAAAATATTGGCTACGTACGGGCCCGACTTATGTATGCACTTAAAATATTGTGTAGCTAAATTAAACAGAAAATTTATTTCAAACAACTAAAAATTTATTTTAGAAAGGGATCATTTACATTTCAATTGAAATAAGTGAAATTTGCATAAATTTTTATTTATTTATTAGCATATTTCGTAAAATTTAAAAGTTGTTGCTTTAAAAAAAATTATTTTATATAAAAAAATTATTTTAACCGACAACAAATCAAACTACATAACAAAATAAGTACGGAAAAACATTATTTTTTGGTAGTTTGTTTGTTTTTTTTTTAATAACAAGCATAAATGTTAAAAAATAGAGTAATTCGTAAAATAATTTTATTTTTATTCAATTTTAACAGTACGAAAAACTAATTTATTAACCCACAATAAGTTACTGTAATAATTTTATAAGTGTGGACTTTTCCATTATTCCTCACAAAACATCTGGCGATAGATTCCCATATTTCTTACTGTTATTCTCTTCGAGGACTTTAGGCCCGATGCTGCTTGAAATAACTCTGACTTCAAGAAACTTTTAGAAAATAAGTCTAAAACATCTATGCCAGCCAGTGCAGATTACCAAAACGAGAAATTATCTGACGCGGAAATTCAGTCCTCACAATTTCCATTTGAGGTCGTGCAGTTAGACATGTTTTCCAGTTGAGGTATAAACACCATACCATCGAAAAAATGGAAATGGGCTTTTCACTCATGATGATTTTCAACTAAAAGTTTCCCAAAAGAATCAAACTAATTATTTCGCGTGCTTGAGAAGTACATATAGCGGTCCGTTTCTTATTTACGTGTATCTAGTATCTCTTTACTCTTAAAATGTCAAAGCAGAACTGACCCTTACTACCACTTGCATATATTATGGCATCTTCCACCTTGCATTTTTTACATGAAAATTCTCTGCTTACCGACAAGCAATCTGGTTTCAGACCTAAACACAGTTGCATTTCTGCCTTAATCGAAATCTCAGAGGAGCTTAGAGCAAACGTGGATAACAGTATGGTATCGTTTTTAATTCTGATTGATCATTCTAAAGCATTTGACACAGTAGACCATTTAATTCTTTGTCAAAAACTTAGGCACATGTTCTATTTTTCGGCAACCGCCGTAAAGATGATTTATTCTTATTTGTGTGACAGAAGCCAATCTGTCTATCATGGGACTGATGAGTCTTATAGTTGCTCAACTCCGAGAGTTGTACCAAAGGGTTCCATACTTGGTCCACTATTATATGTATTATATTCTAATGACTTACCTTCTCGACTCAGTTTTTGTGGAATACATATGAATGCAGATGATGTACAACTTTTTATTAGTTGTGAACCGTCTGATATTAATAATTGCATTAACCGGATCAATAATGACCTAGATAGTGTTAAAGAATGGGCTTCAGCCAATGGACTCTCCATAAATGCAAAGAAATCAAAAAGCTATGATAATTGGAAAAACCGAATCGTTGCCAACTATTTTACCACCAATTCTGGTCGGAGAATCTATAATCACAATAGATGAAACTGCCAAAAACTTAGGTGTAATATTCAACAGGAAACTAGACTAGTCTAATCACATAAATGTTATATGTGGTAAAACATATGCGATGTTAAGAAACAAAAAAATATGTAATATACCATTTGATAGCCTGTTAAAGCTTCGAACATTATTATTTTTTCATAAGGTGATTTACACCAAACAGCCTGAATACCTATACAATAGAATAATCTTCTCAAGGTCCGACCGAGAAAACAAAGTAAATACCTTCCGCATTAGAAAAGATATATCGAAAAGACATTTTTTCTACACTGCTATCAATCTTTGGCGCCAACTTCCCCCTAATATTCAAATCATTAGCAATGCAAAGCATTTCAAAATTGCAATATTTAATCGTTTAGGATAACAAAATTTATATAGCTTTTACATACATAATGTTTTAACTTTTATTTATTTGATGTGAGTAATATTATATGCTTTCTTCTTATTTAATTTAAAAATCATAATTTTTTAATATCATTTAATATTTTTCAATTCTATCTAATTTAAAATTCTTTTATTTCTTAAAATTAGTATTAAGTGATTTTATTTTTTTTAGCAACAAAAATCATATTGTGCCATTATCTCCCCATTACTATTAGATAAGAAGTTCTTGTTGTACTGTATTGATTAAATAAATAAGTAAATAAATAATTATTTGTAAATTGCCACATGAGGGATAAGAAAAAAATTAATCGAAATGTCCAGCCCATTAATAATATTAATCTCTATTTTCATATCGAGGGCATATTTTCAAATAGTTCTAAAGGCAGTTTTTTGAAAATGGGTTTTTTATAGCATACGTTTTCACTGACTGAATTAGCATCTGTCATTTTAATTTAAAGAAAAAAATTATTTCCACTAGTGGTGAATGTGGGTATACTAAGTTTGTCATTCCGAGTGAAATTTTTTTAATAATCATCTCACACCCCATAAAATTTATTTATATATATATATTATGGCTGAGTAATTCTAACTGCCTATTTCCGATGTGCGAAATAATTATTTCGTTCGTATAACTACATTTAAAACAAAAACAAAGTTTTTAGAATTTGTTCTTGTTTAATATGTAGTTGTTTAAGTCGATTTAGCCATGTGGGTCTGTTCATCTGTTGAAAACACGCTCACTTTCGAAAAACGCAAAAGAAAATTACAATGTTGGTGTCAAATTGCTTCTTATTATCCTAAGCAGTTTAGGATTGAAATCCAGCACAATTAGTTTAGTATGATAATAGTTATGAATCCAAACGTGGAACAACCAACCTAAAAAATTTATAATTTTGTTACACAACATAACATAAATGGTGGGAGGTACGAATGCGGATCAATAAGTCCGTGACTTTTCGAACTTCCCTCGTAGTAATATGAAATGCAGCACTGCTCCCATGAAGTACCATCTGTTAATAGACTACTGTCAAGTTTTGAGCAAGTTCCGTCATTTACTTTGCGTGTTACTGCTGTTCAAAACATACAACCTCGTGGATTTTTTTAAAAATGGAAAAAAGTGAATTTCTAGTCCTATTTTGCGAAAAAAAAAACGTCAATCAAACCAAGTTTGATAAATACTATGGGGTCTCTGCACCATCGATTTCAGTGGTAAAAATATGGTTTAATGACTTTCGTTATGGTCGCACAAGTACAAATGACGCTAAACGTTCTGGACGGCCAATTGAAGTCACTACACCCGAATATGTCGAAAAAATTCACGGTATGGTGTTGGCCGATCGAAGATGCCATAGGCATTTCAAATAGCAGTGTGGTTTCGATTTTTAATGATCAACTGGGTTTAAGAAAGCAGCCTGCAATTGACCATAAACGTAATCGTGTGACAACTTCAAAGGATTGTTTGGAGTTGTTTAACCGCAATTCGAATGAGTTTTTGCGGCGTTTTGTAACTGTGGATGAAACATGGATCCATTAAAACACTCCGGAGATCAAGCAGCAGTCTAAACAATGGGTTTCTCCGGGTGAATCGGCTCCGAAGAAGGCTAAATTAAGTTTGGCGGCCAGTAAGGTGATGGCAACAGTTTTTTTTGGGATGCATGCGGGATAATCCACATCGATTACCTTTAAAATGGAAAAACAATAAACGGCGAATATTACGCCAGCTTATTGGACCGATTTAACGAGGATTAAAAAAAACGACCCCATATGGCCAAGAAAAAAGTTATTTTTTATCAAGATAATGCACGGGTGCACACGTGTACAGTCTTAATGGCAAAATTACATGAATTGGGCTACGAATTGGTACCTTATCCGCCATATTCTCCGGATTTGGCCCCCAGTGACTATTTCCTATTTCCGAACCTAAAGAAATGGCTCGGTGGAAACAGATTTAGCTCCAGCGATGTAATTATTGGTCAAACAAATGCCTATTTTATGGACCTCGAAAAATCCTATTTTTTGGACGGAATACACAAATGGGAGAAACGTTGGTCTAAGTGTATTGAGGTAAAGGGAGATTATGTTGAAATTTTTTTTTTTTTTTTTTTTGTAAAAAAACTGTGTCTCATTAAAAATGTCAAGGAGTTATTGATTTTGATATTGATTGAGATTTTACACAAATTCGTTACATATGACAAGAAATCTGTTAAATTTCGTGATCAATGGTATATACGAGTACTTTACCATAGGCCCCATATAAACCCTGTCCTCGGAAGACAGTTTAGTACACCTAAAACAATAACAACCAAAACTACTATAATAAAATTTGCTACTTCACGTTATTATAGGACTAGAAATAACAATATCAAATTTTGTGAAGATCGGGCCATAATTCACCATAGCCCCATATAAAGCCTACTCTCGGTAAACAGTTTAGTACGCTTAAAACCGATACAAATAATGCTACTGTAATTACAATTGGGTATGTCACAGTTTTATAGGAATATAAATCACACTGTTAGCTTCGGTCCATAATTTACCATAGTAAAAAAACAATGTTTTTGAGGCAAAATTAAGTCTTTCGGGGTTTATAACGGCTTCAAATCACAGTAGAAAATATTATGAATATCGGTCCATAAATTACCATATTCCTCATAAAATGCTCACTCTGGGAAATTATTTACATATGTAAGTCTAATACCGTAGCGAAATAAATTGAACGCTATAACAAATTTCACTACAATATCAAAAGTTGTTTTAATTTAGGTATTTTTACACCAGAAAACACTACAGAATTTTGTGATGATTGGCCCATAGTTTTTCATGGGTGCAAATGCTATAAATAATTATAGCTCTGCTAAAACTGTTACAAGTCATGATATTTTAATCAAATTTTTTCAAATTAAGTTTTATATAACAAGAAATAAAAGCATAAATCTTTCTGACTGTCTATCAATAATTTTACATTAGTAGGTCTAAACCGCGAGGAATTTTAATACTGATGTCCGTTTTTATAAAGAATAATTAGTCATTTATAGATCCCATATTCTAACTGTCGGTGGAGGGTATCAAAATTCGGCACAGCCGAAATTTTAAAACTCAAGGATATTGTACTTTTTTATACGACTTCTGTGGAAAAAGCACTTGAACAAAAAAAAAATTCCACATAATACAATTGACGTCATTGATTTAGGCATAACTTGTTTTAATTATTTAAAGTCACTCTAACAACAGTGTGGGACAATGAGATAGAGCGAGCGACTAATAACGGCACTTGATGTAGCGAAATTTACTTTTACGACGTGGACTGAAGTTATCCTACAAAGGTGTTTTTCCTCTTAAGCCTAGTACTCCGTTCACCATTTCACGTGAAATGCTGTCAAAACTCATACGAAAAAAACTTATGCGGAATTTCTATGAAAAAATGTTGATATAGTTGTACTCTGTTTAATTTGTGAAAAAGTTGCGAAATGTTTCTGGTAACATTTTTTTTACAGTTGCGAAATAATAAAAGCTGCACTTATTTCACGTGGAATTTTAAGCAAATGAAAAAAAGTTTTAACTTAATATTAAAATGAGAACTGCAAAATATAAATAACACAACCGGTAACAATTTTTCATCAATATTTACTTTAATTTTTACTTAATTTTTTATCTAAAAAAATACTTTTTAGTAAAATACATGTGGGTTTTGTTTACATATGCAAAACCATGTCGCGTACTTTGAAAGATTAAAAAAGTCAAATTGTGCAAACTCTCGGGATAGGTTACATTGATACATGTCAAATTTTTCGCATGAAATAATAGATGTTCCTGAACTATTTTTACAATTTGGAACAGAGTACTAGGCTTTACATAAGGCAACTTTTCATCAGTAATTAAAGATTTAATAACATTTTGGCATAAATTATGGTTTCCATTTAGGGGATCTTTCTTTTAATTAAAATGTTTACCAAAGTTCTTAAATTCTTATATTTGTTTTTATGCTAGAATTTGCGCTTGGCTCGCTTCTTATTATACCATAAAAAAAAAATTCTCATTAGCCTTAAGCCCTCTTAAAGTAGTAATGGTAATATATGCTAGTTCTCGTTAAATGTATAAATGTCATCGAACAAGTACTAATTTGCTTATCGGACTATACAAAAATATAAATTGATGTTACCCTGTCTTTTCCTTCTGTGCAAACCAATAATTGCAATCGAATAATAAAATATTTAAATGGAGTTAAGTCGAATTAAAATTTAAACTTCTGAACAAACCCAAAAATGATAAACAATTTGTGTGTATGCTTGGTATACATCTACATACATATATAAAATGGTACTGTAGAAAGTAATTAAAAAACAAAAAAAAAATGATATTACAAATTAATTGGGAATTTTAAAAACTGAAATTTAAAAAAAAAAAATTATTTTCTCACCGGACGCTTTATTGTATACATTTTCATAGAGGAACAAATAACGTTGCTCACAAATTATGCTACATAACTTACAATAATTCCCATATAAAACCCACTCTCGACAAACGCTTAAATACGCGTTGAAACGTAACTAAATGCTATTGGAGTAACATTTTGTCTATTATAATTCTATAAAGTCAGAAAATAATCTACCAAATTTCGTGACGATGGGTCTATAATCTCCCAAAGATCCAATATAAAACCTCTACCTGAAAATGACTTTAATACGCATTAAGCCAAAAGGAATCTTGATATTGATTGATTTTAGATCCAATTTATATGACTGAAAAAAAATTATAAATCTTTGTGATGATCGGCCCATAATTAAATATATAAAGCCCATTCCTGAAATACTTTTACTAAAGGTTGAGGGTATCAAAGATTCGGCACAGTCAATAATAGCACTTTTACTTGTTGTCTCAACATTTTGGTAACTTAATAAGTTTAATTATTACACATTTAAAGAATCTTAAGTGAAAATTCTGCAAACCACATTTAAATGAAAACATTTTAATTAAATTAAAAGGATATTTAATGAGAAATCTATATTTAATCGCAGTTGCAAAGTCTATAGCATTTGCCGTTAATTTAGTTTTTATTTGATAAATTTTCTTTTATAATTTACTAATAGAAACCCATGTCTGTGTCTACGAAACTCTATGAATAAAAGAATGTAATAAGTCGAACCCAAAAAAAAAAAAAAAAAAAAATACTTCCCGTAATGCTGACCGCTTTTTCTACAACAACAGCGTTGAACTTTTTGCATGGCTGCTTTTAAATGTCAAGTCGGTTTTTATGTTGTTTAATTTGTCAGCACAAGCTTAAAATTTCTTAATTTTTTTGTACTTTCATTTTATATTTTTTAGATTGTTTTTCATATCAACAACTTAAACAAAAAGTTAACAACCGCATAAATAAAGACATTATTTAAACCATTAAAAACTCCTTAAAAAGTAAAAAAAAAACGCCCTTTTTGCAAGATATAGACCATAATCATATTGTTGATTTTGTTGTTCGCTCTGCTTGGCAAAAATTTTTTTTATTTTTTTTAATTATATTTTTTTTTTGCACAAGCCTGATATATTAGCAATTTTAAAAAGTTTATTTGTTTTTTTTGTGAAACAACAAGTTTAAAGTGGCCATTATTCTAAAAGAGTAGCTGGAAAACAAACAAAAATATAAAAATTTCCCGACTTGGCTCTTGGGCTCCATCATAAACAAGCGCTTAGCAAAAAAATTTATTTTGCCAACTCCTGGGGTTTTCCTCCGCCCATTTTGCATCCTTTTGAACGGCGACCCAGGAAGAAAATTTAAATGAATATAACGCCAAAAAAATAAGTAAAAAAACTGCTCATTAAGTAAATTTTCATTTTGCTCAAATGCAAAAAGACACAAGCACACAATGGTACACATACATTTGCAAACATGCACAAATGTGCAGGCACGCTGTGTAAATGAATACCCTACAAAGCGAATGAGCGGCATGTATTAGACGTTTGTGCCGATGATTGTAATGCCTGAAAAATGATTTTGAGTTCGAAGTATATACTACGTATCTTCGCCCCCAATGAATTGCATGCTCTTCTTAACTTTTTTTCTTTTACAGCTCAAGTTTACAGTTGAAGTTACATGCAACGTTTTCTATCATCGAATCATCGCAAGTAGAACTAAAATTTTAAAAATTCAGCTGATTTATTTGATCGCCGCTTGCGACGCTTAAAATAAGTAGAAAGCAAACATACTTTTCGCATTACATATATCTACATCAAGACATCCTACGCTTTTGAGCAAGTAACTTTCTACGTCTTCTTACACATATTTTACTTTTTTGACAGCTGCGTAGGATACGAAAAAGGGTATATTCTAATTAAATGCATTAAGATGAACAATTGATATTTGAATTAAAAACTATTAAACAAAATCAATTTGTTTAGTTAACCATAAAAAATTATTTTTAAACAAAAATACATTTGTATAAATTACACTACTTAATTTTGTGAAATCGGTTCATAATATCAGTATGTCCCATGCCTACTCTCAGAAAAAAATTTAATACGCTTTATCCGTATAAACTTAATTGAAATCACATGGAGTTTTTGGTTTTGCTTTTTGTTTTGTGCATTTTAAAATACATTTTTCGGCATTCACTGAATCCCGAAGAAAGCGCAAGAGCTGAAGAATGTCATAAAATGGACGTTGTTTAAATATTTAAAGAAGAGAAGGTTCACTTTTATTTTAAACAGAACAAAATAATTTTCCTGCATTTAAAGGCTTGTACATACATATAAACAAGTATGGTATAATTATGGTCAAGACAAGAACTTTTTGGTGAATACAAAGCAAAAGTGCTATATTCCGCTGTGCCAAAACATAGGAATGGAGTTTACGTACTTAATTATGGCTCAAGCATCACAAAGGTTTTACGATTTTTTTTTAGCCATACTAAACTTAATAGGATATAATTGGAATTATGGACCGATTATCACGAAATTCGACAAAAATTTGCAACAATGTTATTTTTCGGTACTGCCTTAGTCCAATAAAATTGTTTTTCAAGAATTATCGTTTTATGAAGTCTACGGTAAATAATGGACCGAACTAGTCTAAGGAAACTATGACCGAACTAAGTTTAATAGTATGACATGACTCATTACGTTTTAAGATGTACTAAAGTGTTCTAGGCCGCTGTTCACTTAAATTCGTACTGCGATTTCTGATCATATAAAACGAGCTTGCGCAAAACTTACCACCACTAGTGGTGAATAAGGTCATACCAAATTGGTAATTCTGTGTGAAACTTTTTTTTATATTCATCTAAGACAATATAAAGTGGATATATACTGTTTCCTTGAGCAATTCTAAATCGAGCTATCCATGTCCATCTGTCTATCTGTCCGTCTGTTGAAACACGCTTGCATTCGAAGGACTCAACATAAAGGAACAATGTTGGAGTCAAATTCTTTCTTGTTCTCCTAAGCAGATTAAGATTGAAATCCAATGCAATCGGCTCTCTATGCAAAGACTTATGAGTTTTACGCTTTTCTGCATGTAACTTTCTACGCATAATTAAACAGGTTCTAATTTTATGACAGCTGCGTAGGATACAAAAAAGGGTATATACGTTGTGTGGACCTCCTGCTTTAGACCCAATTTTAAGGCTACCCATTACGTAGGAATCACTAATAATATTCGCTCTAAGCTTGTCCTTTTATTCGTTTGATTTTCTTGTTTCATATTCGTATTGCCAACTTAGCCATTCTGTGGCCATTTCTCATCTTTCTTAGTCATGTAAAAAAATAAATGGAATTTTCTTTAAGATGTACTGTTGATATACACAGAAAAAATTAAAAATTTTCTCTAATCACCAAATTTATATCAAATTCATAATATCAATAAGTTCATAAATAAATTCATAATATCAAGCAAGTTGTTGATTTTGCACCTATTACCAAAATTATTAAGTTGATTACTAAAAATTTTTTTCAATAACTGATATTTTTTAATTTTAATTAAAACAATTATCAAAAAACTTTACCATTTCAAACAATATGTTAATTTCAAGGACCGGAAAACGTTTTTTTATGTTCTTTAAAAAATATTTATCATTGGTTTCGAAAAATATTTTAAATTGTACAATAACTAAAAATTGATAAAAATATTATGTTTGATATTGTTTCTTTAAGTTCAAAATAATAAAGTTTTAAAAAAAAGGTTTTTAGAAAAATATTTTTTTTGTACTTTTGTACAAAAAATTACGAACCGAAAATTTAATTTTTTCTTTTTAAAAATTTAAAAATCAGTTTAAAAAAATAAAAGCAAACACAAAAAAAAAGATATTTATTTTTTCAGAACAATATTATTTTGTACATGAAAAGAAAAAAATTAACCGAAAACTTAAAATTGAATTTTTTTTAATTGACAAAATTTAAACTCATACCTACACAATTATAATAAAAAAATATAAAGCTAATTAATAATAAGTAGTTATAGCAGGATAAAGATTATCCTAGAACTAAAAAGTAATCTTATCAATTAGCTTGATGTTGAGTTTGAGCAACAATAAATTTTCTAGTTTTGGTCATAATAATTGGCAAAGCACTGAAGGCTGTCTCCACAGATACCTGTGTTGCGCGTACAGCTAATGCAATAGCAGCTAGTTTTGATAATTAAGAATCTCTAAAAATTTTTTGCAATTGCAATTTTAAACACAATTTTATATTATAATTTTAATTAAAATTCACAATTTTAACTTCAAATTGAGTTTTTATTGTTAGTTTCTAAAAACAAAAAAAAAATATTTTTCTCAAAAACATTTTTTTAAGAACTTTGTTATTTTGAACTTTGAAGAACAAATAAAACAAAATAATTATTATTATTTTTTTTTTTTTTTTGTACAGTTGAAAACATGCTTTGAACACCAGTGATAAATATTTTTCAAAAAAAAAAAAATAATAATAAAAACGTTTTTGTGTATTTTTCAAATTTTTGTTTTTTTGTTTCTTTTCATGTACAAAACACATATTGTACTTTAAAAATAAATATCTTTTTTTGTTTCCTATTTTTTTTTTAACCGACAGAAAAAAAAATTTATGTTGTACGCATGAGTTTTGAATTTTTCAAATGAAAAACTTAAATTTTAAGTTTTCGGGTTTTAATTTCTGATGCCTGGTTAATTTATTTAATTAATTATTGACAATTCCCAACAACAACTCTAAAAGCTTAAATTATTTTATTTTAAACGAAAAAATCCATTAACACTTTCAGGGTCAAAATTTGTGTTTCCTCTCCTTAACCCTTTCAGGGTCAAAAATAATTTTTGGCGAGATAAAAATCTGAAAATTTGTATTTAAGGTAATGTGATGGCGCTGAAGCCACGAAAAATAATAGTTTTCGCCTCAAGTTGCTCCCCTGGTTTTTAGGGAATGCCAAATATATACAAAGATACACAAAAGAACCTACAATTTATATTTGCAATATATTTTTCAAGTAAATACTTATTTAAGCATGTATTTATACTTACAATGTTTTTTTAATGTCGCCTGATCACCGGAATTATTATTTTTTTCTTCCTAATTATAAACATTTTACAAATTTCCAAACTAGTGTGCGACAATGCGCTCAATAATAAGAAAATGCTTACTATAATAACAATTTAAAATAGCAAAAGTGTATCTCTTTTAGATAAAACAAAAAATATAATTAACTACATTTTTATGCAGTAAAAGGGATATATTCAACAAAAACACCGAAAGGGTTAATATTTTTTGATATTTTATTCATATATTAATTAAAAATTTGTTTCAAAACAACTTAAAATTAATTAAAACAAAATTATATTTTTAATTTTCTTTCAACTAAAAAAATAATTGATTCGATTATCACATTAATAAAATTTAAATACTTTTTAAGCCGTTTTTTTTTAATTAAAAAAAAAAACTTTTTTCTGTGTATACGCGTGCGCCGGTCTTCTAGTTGGTTGTTGTTGTTCTAGCAGCGAGACCCGAAAAACAGGTCTTGCTAAGTTGCTAATCCTTAGTTGGTATTCGTTGATTTCCGAGTCGTATATTTTTAAGTGAGGTTGTCTGCCAGTGCATGGGTTGTGGTATCGATTCCCGCCAGAGACTCTGAGATGGACTGAAGGTCGAAGTTTGGTTAATTAATTAAGTTTGGTTAATTAAGTTAGAATATAACAAAAAAAAATTTAATAAATAAATAAAACATACCGTTGATATGCAATAAAGTACGCCCAAACAAATTTTGGATTCAAAACTCTTCATGCCAAAAATGTCTATATTATTTTTTAATTAATATTTATTACTGAGTTAAGGTATGATGTGGTCGGGTTAACCTGAATAAACTTCCTTACTTGTTTTGCTTTAAAATGGTCTGAGTAAAAACCGAGTCAAACCACAATTTTTTTACTCTTCTCTTTTGTTCTTTCTTTTGCGTGTGTGTAAGTGTGTGTGTGTGTATGTATTTACATTTAATGGTTCTTTACACAAAAGTAACAACCAAAACCACCGTATAACTACTTGTATTTAAGAAAAAGCGCGTATTAAATTTAAGGAAAGAGTAACGGAGAGATAGAGGAAACGGAGACGTTAATAGAACATAAATTCTAAGACAAAGTCGATAATTTCTGTGCCCTGCAGTTTTTAACGACAATAGTTTTCTTTGCATCGTTTTAAATTATGTAAATTAATAAAATTCTTAACAGATGCCATCTTAAAGCAGACACACAAATATCGTATATATTCCTCAAATGGAAAAAGCTCTCATACAACGCCTAAATACTTTAAACGTTTACTGCCATGCTAAGGAAAAAGGCACTAAAGTGCAAAACTGAAAATCAGAGAAAACGGAAATTCAAATTTTGTATTTTGGTATGTATTTTTAATATATGACAATTTTTAAACAACAAAATTACAAAATATTTATGACATTGTTTGTGCTTTCAATTTTATTCTTTAGCGTTGCGCTGCGTTTTATATGATTAGGGCCTAAGTAACACAAAGGCGAATTCATAAATCAATAATAATATAAATTAAATAATAAATTACATGCTGCAAATGCGCAAATTTTCGGGAAAATGTTTGCAGCAAGGATTTGAGAATTTTAGTCATGGAATAACTTAGCCAAGGCCTCATTAAATTGGGTCAGAAGCAAAGAGCCCATAACGAATTGATGTGGGTAACAAAACAAATATTTGCCCAAAAAGCTTTGGAACTGTGTGCCGAATTAAATCAAATATCTTCACAGAACGGTGTTTCAGTTTTTTTTTATTAATTATTCTACATTAAAACTTTTCCATTTATTTTTAATTTATTTATTTTATGTTAAAATTTTTTCATGCCTGCTGCATGGTACAACTACACAAGGTAAACTCGTTGCTACAACAAGTACAACAAGACAAAAACAACAGGCAATTTGTTTTTGTATTTCTACCCTGACGTCAAAAAAATACAAACAAAACACAAATTGAAAAAAAACGAACAAGACAACACGTGCAGAAAAATAACAAAAAACTATAATTTTTATAATTTCTATATCTGCATTATTTATTTAACCACGGATTAGCAATTAAGATGAACAGAAAAATGTGACCTACGGTAAATGTATGTTATATCAAGATATAATATCCTTTCAGGAATTAAAACAGGATCAGTCCCTGCATGTTACATTTACCGGGTTCATAATAAATTTGGTGCACATTTTACAAGATTGTCAGGCTGGAAAATTGGAGATATGTTTGCTACATATGCAACAACAACACGATACAAGAGATATACGTTTGGGAGATTCCGCCATGAGAAGTTGCCATCAGAACTGTAATTATCAATTGCAATTTGAAGAGATGGCGTCTTTTAAGAATTTAGTACATTTGTGCTTGCCCTGCCGGATGGCTCCATTGATTGTTGTTATGTTTTATATTAATAATATATTGGATGTCTTGCAGGTGCGTTAACAATTATTAATATCTTATTTCGGTAATCTATATTTTAATTAATTGAAAAAATGCTTCAATCATGAACAAACAATTCAACAGTTGCAACATGAAAAACACAATCATATATTACGAGTTGGTCAACTGGATGCAGAGTGTCTAAAACTTAGGAAAACCTTCCGGAAAACACCACAAATTTTAAGCAAAAACATGCTGAAGATTTTAATAACCTGCAAGAAAGTCTACGCAAAACATCTGAACAAAGACAACAGGATAGTGATATAAATCGTTAGACAATGAATGCAACAAAATGATAAATTGGTTTCTGAGAAAAATGACGTACAAAGTGAAAAAGTGTAAGTTGAATTAAAATCTTTCCATGTCATTAAACTAAGAAGTTTTTGGATATTTTTTGAGTTTAGACAACAAATTAAACGCAATGAAACTTTAAATGAGGAATTGGCAACCTCAAATATAAAAGAAGAAAATGAAAAGTTACACTTGGAAATTTGTGTTCTAAAAAATCTTGAACGTAAAAAGAAATGCATTTAGAAGATTTACGAAAAGAAATGGTTGATTTTTAGGAAAAACTTAAAAAATATGATAAAAGCAAAGCAGACTTGGTTGCAGAACAGTATTTGGCACATGTAAAAGATTTTGCTTGAAAAGAGAGGTTATATATATGATTCTTTTAAAATTGAAATTTTTGAACAAAATTTTTTAAATTTACAATGTTTTTAATTTAAATTAAAATTTTTGCTAGAGTCAAAGTTTTTTTCACACTCAAAATTGTTTTTATTTTAAAATGGCGTGCACTAACTATATGTAAACAAGCATGAATAAATAAATGTAAATAAACCTGAAACATTTTTGACATTTGGGGCTAAACTGGGGTAAACAGCTGACAAACATCTGTGCCAACGAGTCTACCTTGTGTAGTTGTACCATGGCCTGCTGAAAGTTTTTCAATTAAATGTTAACAAAAATAATAAACAAATTTTGACATCCGACAATTATAAAGCTAAAAAAAAGTTATCACCTGGGCTTATAAGACCACGTGTTATGAATTCGCCTTGAGACTATTTTAAAAAGATTTTTAAAATAAAATATCACTTCAAGAAGCACTTGCCCGAAAAATATTAAAATAAATAAAATATGTGCTATATATTTTTATTACACAGAAATCAAACGAACCTACAGGGCAAAAAATTACAGATAACTGTTATATTGCAGTTCTTTGTTGCAACTTAATGCAAATAAAAATTTTAAAATTTCAGCCCTACATTTTTCTTTCCTTTCCACTCAACAAAAATAATACTGTTTGAAAAAACGATGAAACTATTTGCCCATAATAATAATGATAACAGTGCAATTTTGTTTCTTTCATTATTTCATCTTCTCTCCTTTTGCTATATTCTGTATTGGTCCTTTAAGTGTTTGCTAAAAGTTTTTTTTCTTTTTCGTAATTTATTACAAAAAAAAAATCGATTTTAAAAGACACTTGAAACTTTATTAAATGAATTTTCAGTTTATTTCGGTTATTTTTTCATAAGCCCCACTTGTACAGTCAAACAATTTTTCGAGTTTTTTTCTTTTTTTTTTTGCGGTAGAAGAGAACAGAAAAATATCTTTAAGTATCCAAGATAAACTAGCGAGACACAATAGAGACACATTTTATTTATTGTCAGCGTATAATGAAACCACAAACAGTTATAAATGCTATCGATAGCATTCGTAGTATTTCAAATTTATTGGAAAATTAATGAATAAATAAATGAAAAAAGAGTGAGTAATAATCAAAAGAAAATGCTAAGAGAAAAAAATTGGGTGCCAAAAACTGTCTATGAATTTTATAATATAATTAAAGTTTATCAATTTGGCAATTTTCTTTCAACAACATAAAAGTAGCAACATCATCGATATAAAATATATTTTAACTAACCTTGTGATTTTAATTAAGTTGTACAAAAAAGACAACAAAAAAGGAAAAACTAAAAATCAATATTAATTCATTAACTTATCCTAGGATAAATATTGTTATAAAACAACTTAACATATGAGTGATATGGAATTAATTGCTCCCAATTAAATATCACTTATACGTCTAGATAGCTAAAGAATGAATTCTAATAGACTATCTATTAATTAAAAGGAAATTGAAGTCAATTAATTGTTTACAAAGAGTTTTTTGTATTTATGTATTGAAATTGACTAAATTAATTTAAGATTGAATTATTTATGTAAAGTTAATAACACTCATACGCAGTTCTAGGATTATTTATTAACATAAAATTTTGTAATAATATATATAATGTTTTTAAGCTTTTCGGCCTGCTAATATAAAACTTGGCGCTTAAGACCCTCCACCTGGAATTTTTTCCAAAGTAATCCTTTTGTAAAATGTATGATAATTATAAAGAAAGCCTTACAAGATCGGGCAAAATTTCATATTAAACAAATAATAATGACAAAACTTAGCGTTTAGATGCACTAAAAATCTTTCGAGGATGCGATCTATGGTTAATTTTGGTTATCATAAACAATTTGTTGGTGTAATTTAATGGCATCCAAACTGGATCTTATTTTTCTAGCGTTTTAGGCATCTCCAATTTTTTTTATTGCTTTTTTTTACTTGACTCAGAAGTATGGAAAATTTTTTAATTTAACCAAATTTTTTTAAAATGTTATCATTTTTATTGGCTTATCCGTGTTTAGTTGAAAGTCAATTATGAACCGATTAGCATAAAAGTACACGCCGAGAAAAACAGTTTTCCAATATGGTCACCTCCAACAAAACTATTTTTAACAAAGAATTAGTAACATATTATGGTTAATTTAACCATACTTTTGTAATTGGCAACCATATTATAGTGAAATTAGTCCTCCAACCAGAAGCAACAACCATAGTATGGTTGTCTCTAAGCATGTTAAGGTTAAATATGACAATAATTTGTTTTTAAATTAACAATAGTATTTTCCTCTTTTCCAAGAGCAACATGTTATGATTGAAAACCAACCATGATATTGTAGGTTTTAAACATATTTTAGTTATTATTTACAATAGCATGTTCGGAGACAACCATAATATGGTTGTGGCTTCTTTATGAACGCCTAATTTAACCATAATATGATAGTCGGTGACAATAATATGGTCAAATTGAACATAATATGTTTAAATTTTTCTTTTACAATAGTTTTGTTGGAAGTACTATATTTAAACATGTTTATTCTCTGGCAGACAGACATTATACTTTTCAGTATAATTTTTCGAAGCAAAAAAATAATGTATGCTGTAATTCAGATAAAATATATTATTAAGATAAAAACTTTTGTTTTTCATTTATAACATTAAACTAGAAACTCCGTTTAGGATTCGAAATAGTAAATATAATTTATTTTTTATAATATTTTTTTTTTTTTTGTAGGAAAGGAAATCGGTGGGGACCTTTTTCATTTTCAAAATGGGCAGTATACCCGACCCTAACATGTACTCCAAGGAAACTTTATGTCGAATAGCTTAAACAAATTTCAGTTTCAGTTTAGTTTATATTGAGATTTAAAGGTGAAATTTAAAGAAATCATGAATGAATGAACTTTCTTTTGACCTGTTTTATTGTTTGAAAACATCACAAAAGTGTTCTTTGAATTTAAGTTACTTTTTGGATTATTTTTTATTGTTCCGTTCCTTGAAAACATAATAAACTTTCCGTCCTTTTTTGAATTTTTGGTACCTGCTTTATGTTTAAACATATTTCAAACAAGTTCTTTGAATTCACGCTTATTTTTTGTTACCTGCGCATACTCTTGCACGGTGCCCTGGGAAAGATTTAAATAAAATTTTTATGTTGCTCCAACTTTTAAGCCGATTCTGTTTTTAGACGATGAAAGAATAAGCCAAAAAAAGAAAAAAGTACTAGGCGCGGACAAAAAAATGTATTCTTTCAAATTTTTTTACAGATATGAAAATTTATCCCATATTCAACTGCGAGTGAGACTTAAAATTATATTTGACATATATTTTGAGATATGAGACTTAAAAGAATAATTTAATTATTCACAGAATATAACTTAAAATTGTACGTTGTTATTGAGAGGTCTCACTGTACTATGCAGACGGATAGCAAAAAAGGTCGCCTCGCTAGTTTTACAAAATAAACTTGTAAGTTCTCTTATTCTTGTTAAAAAAAACTTTTTCCCATATTATAAAAAATCGGAAAACCATATTAAAAGTCGCTTCAAAATATGTTTGCTGTATCTAAAGAAAATTAAGAGAATGTTATTGCTCAAGAAAATATTCTGTCCATGTTGAATATCGTTTCGACACATATTGATTTTCCCAATGACAAATATGCTGCTGTTATATGTATTGCCTGTAATACATTTATATATATATACTAGCTTAACCCGGTGTGCTTCGCTATCCCAATCGTTATAAAAAAAAGTATTTTTATATAAACAAAATTTGTTTTATACAAGGGGCGTGGCCCCTCCAACTTTTTTCATGCAACGTATTTCTATTCATAACAATACCATATATACTAAATTTCATCATCCTACGCCAAATAGTGGCTAAGATATGAGGATTTTATGTTTTGGTTATATGGGCGTGGCACCGCCCCTTTTTGCAACCACATCTTTAGCCTACTGTATAAATTTGATGATGATTGGTTCAGTAGTTTATAAGATATGGTGGTTTTTACCTTTTCTATAAAGGGGCGTTGCTTCGCCCTCTTTTCTCATGTAGCTTATTTATATTCATACTTACACCATATGTACTAAATATCATTATCCTATGCCAAAAAATGCCTGAAATATATGGATTTTAAATTTTGGGCTGTATGGGCATGGCATCGCCCCTTTGTGCAATCTCAACTTTATATAGCCTAATGTCTCTTACAGGGTCACAGTTATATTCTGTGAAAATTTCAAGATGATCGGTGAAGTGGTTTGAACTCCTTTAAGGCACAAATATATATACAAACATACATTCACTTATATATACATATATAGATATACTCGTATATATAAAATAACAACCTACTTACAATTCCCGGACTTTTGCAAGTGATATATCTGTACAAAACTTAAGGACTCTAAAAAATAATTATATTTTCAATAACTTAAAAAATAAATGTTTAATCTAACTGAATGGTGAAATTATTCTTCTAAATCTCGCTTAAGTTTGATTTTGTTTTAAACTAAGCTCAACTCAATATGTTATTAATTTTTATATATGTATATTAAAAAAAATGTATATATTTTAAATGCATTTTCTTATGAAAAAAAAAATATTTTTTGACCGCCAAAAAAGCGCCTAGTACTTTTTTTTTCTTATTTTTTAGCTCATTATTGTTCTTTCATCGTCGTATAGAATAGTTTTAAAATTGGAGTAATGCCAAAATTTTATTTAAATCTCCCCCCAGGGCATTGTGTTACCTACTAGTACATATACACAGAAACAAGTTTTTTATCAATTAAAAAAATGGTTTAAAAAGTATTTAAATTTAATTAATGTGATAATTGGATCAATTATTTTTTAGTTGAAAGAAAATTAAAAACATAGTTTTGAGTGAATTAATATTTAAGTTGTTTTGAAATAAATTTTTAATTAAAATATTAATTAAATAATAATAATTTAAGGTTGTAGAACTGTTGTTGGGAATTTAATTAAATAAATTAACACATTGTTTGAAATGACAAAGTTTTTTGATAATTTTTTTAATTAAAATTAAAAATATAATTTATTGAAAAAAAAAATTCACAATTTTTCTATTTTTAGTTATCAACATAATCATTTTGGTAAGAGGTGCAAAATCAACAACTTGTTTGCTTGATATTATGATTTTGGTATAAATTTGATGATTATAGACAATTTTTAATTTTTTCTGTGTACGCAGATGTACAAGCCAGAAGCCAAAAAGACGTGGAAAAGGGTAAAACAAGTTTCGTAAAGCAAATCCAAACCAAATAGTAGTGATGACGACAATGATGAAGAGTAGGAAACTGATGCTACATGAAGGAATCCAGGACCAATAGGACCCACAAATGATCCCTTTACCATATTCCGCTCGCTTATCACAGAAGACATGGCGTCATAATAATATACGAATCAAATTGGAAAAGCAGGGAAGTGACAGCTGCATGAAATTTGGCAAATTCAACGAATTACTCTTGCAGAGTAATGGGGCCGTTGTCCAATATACAAAGCTGAATTATCATTAGATCGTATGAAGTGCATAAAACAATGTCTTATATTCGACAATGGAAATATGAGCCAGCAGTGACTAATCAACAGCAAAACTTGCTATTGATGACATTTGGCAAGTGTTGCAGTCTTACGTGGCAGCAGCTTACACTCCGCATGATGCAGTGACCGTTGATGAGCAGCTATTCCCATACCGAAGCCGCACCCGCTTCACACAATACATTCCATCGAAGCCTGCTGAGTATGATAAAAAGATATGGTGTTTGTGCGACTCGAAGTCATTTTATCCTGTCAAAGGAATTATTTACTCTGAGAAATTGCCTGACCAGACACGGGAGGTGAATCAAGGGCAGAATGTTGTACTTCAACTTTTGGAGAGATATTTGTATGCAGGCCGCACAATTTACGCTGACTATTTTTTCACAACTTTGGATTCGGCGCGTACTTTGATCAGGAACAAAACTGCATATGAAAGACATTTGTACTCCCGTGGCGTACAAATGTCTGGCGCGATTAGACGCGCCACGTTGATGTCTGGCTGCTTTTGATGCCGTTGATGCCTGGCTGCTTTTACTTAAAATGATATGAATATTAAAGCATAATAGCAATTATTTTTTTTTTTTTTTTTGTTCAAAAATAAATAATTCTTACCGGGCTGGATTTGACAAAGCATACTTATAACAAATTGAAAAATATAATTTTTTTTTTTGATATAAGGAAAAACGAAAACAACTTAATATTTTAAATGAACGGAAAATCATTCGTCTTTTGAAATTTGTTTTTTAAACAACGTTCCTAAAAAGTTAAAAAGTAATATTCGTACGAAAATAACAATATTTTAGTTTAATTTTAACTTAACGGGAAACTTTTAAAATAAACTACAAACAGTAAATGTAAAACTTTTTTGAGTGTAGTTATATTAACAGCAACAAAATATATTTAAAAAAAATTTGAGTAAATGCATTTATTGTTGCGAATAAAACTAAATAATCTTACAACCTGATGACCAGCCTTTCGTGAACAACCCAAATAATGAAGCAAAACAAAAAAATGGAGTTTTCATATAAAATTCCATACAAAAAGAAAAAGGTCCCTGTGCACCTTTTTCTTCGTATAAGGGCAACAGATGGCTCACTCATCTGAGGGTTAATATATTGTTTAATTTTATTTTAATCTTTTCAAAATAAATTTTCATATTTTTAAAAATGTGAAAGACAAGCGATTAAGCATTAAGAGCAAATCGAGCCTTCGAACCGCTTTCATTCAGGATATTGATAAAACAAAACTCAAATGGTCAACATGAAATGAAGAGTGTTATCAATATAAAATACCTGAGTATTTTAAGTAAAAGTGAAAACAAAAAATATAAATTCTTGTAAATAAAGTTTATATCACACAATATTATTATATTAACGGACTGTAGGTTATTCAAGAAGTATTCCGTTCAGTCATATTTTATTAAATACACATTTAAAATTCCAAACAAATCTATTTTCAACTAATTCTAACATTTATTCAAAAAACTAAGTGCACATTAATACGGATTTTCGGCTGCATTTAATAGTATCAGTTGATTAAGTAAAAGTATTTTGTATGTAAAATTCAATGAATATGAAATATAAGACAACTGTCAATTTACTTAAAACTCGATATACTTATTTTATATTTAATTTTAACGAAAAATTTATTTAATTTTTACTGTCAAAAATTCAACCGCGAATTCCATAAAAAATTAACCACAAATTCCTTAAAAGCAAATGAATTTTCGGTTATTTTATATAATTTAACAATCAAAAAAAAAACCGACAAATTCCGTAAAAACAAATGAATTTTCAGTTATCTATTTATAGATCTGTGGCAAAAAGTAAAAGTAAAAAACGATTTGCTTGTTTCCCATATTCTATTTGTTAAAATTATTAAGTTAAATACAGCAAATTTTTTAAGTAAAATAGTTGCGAATACCCTATCGGTCATGCTGCTGGTGTCTTATAATTGAAAGTTCTTCTGTAAGCAAATTGGTCAGTACAACAAAAGAAAAACAAACATGTATAACGGGGTAAGTGAATAAAAATAAATAATTTCTCCCTCTCATTTGAAAAACAAGCGAACAGGTGTCCGTTATTTTGTATTATATAAAATTACGAAATTTGTTAGTTATTTTTTAATAGTTAATTTATATAAAATAACAGAAAATTCATTTGTTTTTACAATCACGATCGTTTTTTTTTGTACTTACGGTACGCGCTCGGTTTGGATAAATATTATCCAAAAAATAAATGGGCTCATTAATCGGTCCTTATCATTGCGTATTAGCCGCTTAGATGGACGATTATGAACCCCGTAAATTTGGCCACGTGCTCTATAAATTCGACGAACACTGAGCGAATTTTGGATATATATTGTTAACATTATTATTTTGCAAATCTTTGCTTGGTGGTTTGCAAAGGTATAATGAAAAACAAGTCAAACACAATTCAGTATGACAACGAGTTTTACAGTAAACCCTATCAGAAGATTTATACTTTAAAAAACACCCCTTATATGAAATATTCGGAAGTACTGAAACTGTGAATGTATTTAAAGATCAATGTTTAATCCTAATCATACCAAAAATTTGCATTGTGACTTATTTGTGTACATATGTATATTAAAAGCTTAAACAAATTGTATTGTTACTCTAATAAATTACTAAAAAAAAAAAAAAATTAATATAATTGTTATAACAAAATTAACTTCAACAAAAATATATATGAAACAACAAAATCTGTGTTATTCAAACCAGTGAGAGAAAGTGTGCTCTGTGCATAATGCATACACCAAGATCATTCTGGTTATATGGACTGCGTTAAGATGCATAAATCTTTATTTTTTTAAAACAGAACTGCGTGGAGACCACATTTTCCATACAAAATTTAACTAAAAAGTTGTCACAGAAAGCCGCCGTGAAATAAAATCTATTTTATTTTTAGAACGTTTTTTCTAATGCTCTCACATATATACACTTATTCTCCAATGCTATCATACTTTCATTAAAATTCATATATTTGTAAACTGAAAATTAAAAACAAAAGAAAATAAAAAATTAAAGCAATGATATGAGAGAGAATTGAAGTTACTGCCGACGTTTTAATTATGGGTTATAGGATTTTTTCTTTTGTTTTATTTGAAATTTAACGAATATTTTCCGATTTTTATTTATTCCGTAGGAAATAATTTTTTTTTTTTTTGCTTAGAATATTATAATGCTTTGTTTTTACAACGCAAGTGATTGAACGTATAATAAAAATTTTACTACACGTTCAATCACATGTGTTTTGAAAAGAGCACATAAATATTTTTTGGAATTTTATTTATTATTCAGAAAATAACCGATATTTCTGGATTTTTAATTAATCCTCAGAAATCAAAGTTATTTTTTGAATTTTATTTTTTGATTAGAAAAAAAGTATTTCTCAAATTGAATAAAATATATAAAAAAAAAATAATTTAATTTAAGAAATAAGAGTTTTTGTAGGAACTCTGGGGATAAATTCACCCTTATATCGGTTAATATTAATTTTAGCGAAGAATATTAGTTTTTTAGTTACAAAAAATAAAACTTAAAAAGTAAAAATAGCCTGAATAATATATAAATAAGAATAAAATTTAAAAAAATTTGGATAAAAACCTTAAACAGTTCAATAAAATAACCACAATAATAATTAGTAAAAATAAAATTTAAAAGGTATGTATCTGTTAAAAGCAAAAAATTTTTATTTTCTCAGAAATAAATAAAAATCATGGATAGATAGATGCGAAGAAGGCCATATCCACCCCGACCCAAAGGATCTTTCGTGCAGGCTGTGTATACCACCATTTCCGATTCAGGCTGCATAGAAAGCCTTTCACCCATCCCGGTATTCATAAGATAATATATTTCAGATGGGCTCATGTTTTGACCCCCAAAAAATGTCTGCCAGGAAGTCCCCAAGGCGGAACAGCAGCATAGAAGATCTTCCGACGTTTCGAAATCAACCTCCCAAAAAGTGCACATCTTGGTACCAACATTATCGATTATAAATAAAAATCATGAAATAACTTTTGTTTCTGAGGTAGAAATAAAACTCAGAAAATAACTTTACTGCCTGTTCAACGATTTCGAACGTTAACGTTCGCATAGAAAATAACATTTAAAACAAAAACTAATTTTAAAATGTTGTTGCTGGTTTAAATGTTATTTTCTATGCGAACGTTAACGTTCGAAATCGATGAACTGGCAGTTAATTTTCTAAGCCCAAAAAGTTCAAGAAATATTGAATAAAAAGTAATTTTAAAAATAAAATTAATAACCCTTACGGTCCCTGAATAAACTTAAAATATTTATTTTAGTTCTTTATTTTCATATTTATTTTAATCAAAACTAATGAATGGCTATCGGCTTAAGGTAAAAATAAAAAATTTTGCACAAACTCAATTGAACCATGTAAAGAAACTGAACCCCAAAACCGTCGTTAATAAACAATTATTTTATGAAATACCAGTAATTTTAGAGAAAATTACTTTTTACAATATTTTTTTTAAAAGATTATTTTTTAAATATTATTATCAAAGCTGTTTTTGGGAATACAATTATTTATTAAAAGATTTTGTTTGTTGTGCTTAATTCCATTCTTTTAATAATTGATAATCTGTCCTAAGCAACCAGTGAAACGCACAGCTTATCCTCCAACAACAAATATCAGTATTTTTTTTATCAATTATTAAAAAAAGGGAATTAAGCACAACAAACAAAATCGTTTAATATTTTTTAAAAAGTTCGTTTGGAAATGAGGATGCATTTTTAGCAATATAATGGACCATTCACGACGAAATTATTTTTGTCTGATTGATTCAAAACAAATAATGTACATTAGGCGAAAACTCTATATTAATTTAAAATTCTTAATTTACAGCGAATACGTGCAATAACTTAGCTTTGTTTTAAAAGACACATATCGCTGGCTAAATATTATATGGTTCTATGTAAAAAAAAAGAAAATATAGAAAAAATCAAGTTTATAATAATGTTTTCTATTCTACTATTTACATACAACTCTTAAACATAACTAACTGAAAACCAAAAAAAAATTTTACATACAACCTTAAATTATTGGGCCGGCGATATGTTAAATTAGAAACTACTTAATTTCTATTTTAAATTAAAAGTGTTACACTTTCTCTACTGCTCGCTTTGCTTCCGACGTAGTTCTTTTAGCAGGAACTAACTTAATAATGCATTCATACATTTATTAAAAACCTCTTTCCTCCGCCTTTGAAGTGCGAGTACGTTTGTGCGGAATTTCCAATTGATGTAGCTGCAAACATAAAAACTGATGAAAAAAAACTGCTCTTTTGGTAGAAAAAACCTTAACAAGTCTCTGCTTTGCAGCGGTCATATTTAACAAAAAGAAGAAGAAAACATGAAACGAAAAACCCTATCAAAGCCCGTTAACGGTTCCTTTTGCTTAATAAAACTATAATAAAAAAACGTAAACAAAAATATGCGTAAAATAAGAGGAAGTCATTAAAAAAGTACAACTACAAAACAGCTTAAAGAAAGAAAGAAAAAAAAACGTTTAACCCGTTGCACAGTTAAAAAAAAATGAAGAAATTTAATTCACAAAACAACAACCAAATTCTACAACTTTGACCTGTTTTCCTCTTTAACTGTTGTAGCCAGTACTTTAACAATTCCACGAGTACTTCACTTGTCTCTAGCACTTTATTTTACAGACAATTTCATGGAATAGTGCTGCAAAACACAAAGCAAAAGAGTCATTTTCTGGCGCCTTAAGCCTTTAAAAATAGTTAAATAAACATGAATGTTTTTCATTTCTTCTTAACATTGAATACAAAACTCTTGTATAAAAAAAAACGAAGTACGGCAATACCAAGAAATCTAGGTACAAGTGAACAATCAAATCATGGCATAATAAGAAAGGATTTTAAAACAAATCTGTACTATTAACATTTAAAAACTGGGTGGTTTATGAAAGTTGCTTTTTCGTTAGAATTAATTAAAAAGGGGAAATTTTGCAAAATTGTCTATTTCCTTCGAATAGTAAAAGTTCGCAATATAATATGAATAGTGAAATTTTGCAAATTTTCGTGTCAAGGGAGAACTTTCGCCAAAGCTCTTATAAATACAAATTTCGCCATTTTTTTTTTTATTATTTTTTTATACAATAGTATATAGCGAAATTTGCAAAATGTCTTACAAAATAGTGAAATTTAGCAGAATGGACTGCAAAATAGTGAAATTTAGAAGAATTCCATAACCACATTCAAAATTGGCAAAGATTCCCATAAAAAGTGAAATTTCGCAGAATCCCAGCAAAAACTTTAGTTACCTGGTAAGACAGCAAGTAATGTTGGAGAAAAAGAAACACTTCTTATTTTTCGGCTGAATAACTACTTATTTTTGTTTGAGTTGTCCACAGAATTCAGTACTTACTATACACTTACTAGAAGTCAAAAATATCTAGTTATTATTTAACTACCAGTGAGTTGAGTAAGTACTTAAAATATACTTACTAGAAGCCAAAAAATAACTAGCTATTATTTAGCTGCCAGCATCTTCAATTGTAACTAGTTGTTTTTCGACTGTTAGAGAGTTTAAAAATATGTAGTTATTTCTTACTTACGGGAGGCAAAAAGATCACTTCTTACGCAAATACTGCAAAATATTTAAATAATTTCTTTATCAAAATTAGCATTATATTAAATAATTTTTATTGAAAAAAAAAAAACCAAAAACCATTTCAAAAAAAAGAAAAATTGGAAAGAAAATGAAAAGAAAAAACAAAAAACAGATTGATATATGTATGTACAATGTACATTATATATATATATATATATATATATATATATTATACATAGGTATGCATACAGTTTTACATACGTACATACATATGTATACAGAAAGAATTGCAAAAAAATAGTTTGCACTATATATGTATGTATCAGGATCAATAACGCTAGATTTTTTTATATATATTTATATTTTTCTTACACGCGGTTCAGATGTTGATTTTTTCCATGTTTTTTAAGACATGTTTTTTGGTGTATGTCGGCGAACGGTGTAAAGAAGCAAGCGGGGTAGAGAAAAAAACACGTTTTCTGATCTTTGTGTCTCTTTTTATATTTTTCTTTGCACCCATTCGTATTTTTGTTATGTTGCTTCATATAATTTTTTATTTGAATGTGGCAACATCTCTTTACAATACAAAACATGGAGCGCATTAAAATTGCTTGTTTTGATAAATAAGCAAGTAAAGAAGAATTACCGATAATGGGGAAAATAATCAACCCTAAAATCATGGGGAAAAAATCTTCGTTTGAATCTGTTGTGTTCAGCAACTTTCAAAAGGAATGAAAAAAGACATGATTTTTAAATCACGGTCTGAATCTAGTGTTATTTATTTCAGTTTTTTATATTTAATATTTGTTGACAGAAAAAACTTTGTATAATTGGAAAAAATCAAATTTGTTATTTTATTTTTTATGTGTATTTTTTTTCATATCGAACTGTTCAGCAATAGTGTATTAAATTTATTAGCAAATTTTAACACATATAGCTCCGAAAATATTGAACTGTTCTTAATAAAATGTATATTGTGCACTTCTGTAAGTTAATAGTATTGACTTACAGTAATTACTAAATATCTTTAAAATGGTGTGTTTTTTTTTTTTTTTTTTTTTTTTTTTTTTTTTCAGTTCATGCATTAACTGTTGTCTTTGCCGACTGGTCTCGAACAGTGCGTTTTACAAAAAATGCACTCTTTTCACCCATGTTTGCGAGTGTGCGAAAACGAAGACCATTGCATTTTTCAAACAACGTGAATGCATGTGTGTACGTGTGTTTGCAAAATAAGTTAACACGATTTTAAACATTTTAATTCTAAGAATTTAGAAAATAATTTTATATTGTGCATTTTTACACACAAATAACTTTTAAACGATGTTTCCTTAAAATCGGTGGACAATTCGATGCTTAAAAATTAACTTCAAAAAAATTGTTCCCATATTTATATGTATATAAGATAGGGCTTTATGCTTCCGTAAATAAAGGAAATCCACTAAACTTATTCAAAGAGTCACACTGGTCCACTGACATAGTAACATAGATAATTCTAATATTTTTATAATACCTAAATTGCTTAAAATTAAATCTTCGAATATTTTTGATTAAAGTCAATTGTAAAATTAAACAATTGGCGATAGTTAATATACCTACTAAGTAGTTCTTAAGCTCATTACCAGCAAGTAAACATTCAGTACTGAAAACAACACATCTAATAAGTTGTTATTGAGCTGATTGTCAGTAAGCAAATATTGAGTAGTGATAATAATAGAAGTTATAAGTACTTACTGAGGTAATTGCTAGTAACTACATATTGAGGGTTTCAGAATAATGGCAAATATAATGACAACTACTTACCAGGTTATGTATTAAATAACTACTACCTATTACCAAATTTCAAAAAGTTTTTCCTTGGTATAATCTGTAATATAAGTAAAAATTCGCGAAATTTCCCAAAAATAGTGAAATATCCTCAAATTTCCGTTAAATAAATTTCTTATCAAGAGTAAAAAATTTCGCCAGTTCTAAATAAAGTTATTTTTACTTGTAAATAAGGAAATTTTTTAAAATTTTCTCCGAATAATCATATATTAAAAAATTTGCTTTTTTTGAAAAAAAAAATAATATCGGAAAATTTTCTGAAACGAATGACATTTTGAAAACTTTTTTTAAATGTCGCCGGATTTCCTATAATTAGTAAAATTATTTCACTCTTCCCATAAATATTGAAATTCTGCAAAAAAAAAAAAAAAAAAAAAAATTTGAAAATAGTAAAATTTTGCCAAATGGGTTTCATATAGCAAAATTTCGCTAAATTTGCAATAAGAAAATTTTGCTAATTTTCTTAGAAACAGTAAAATACCACATATTTATTGTGAATTGTAAAATTTTCTATAGTCTACATTCACACGTTTCATCTTTTGATGCTCAACTCTTGAGTTTTAAGGAGAGGGAAGCAAGAAGAAAAGGGGTTGGTACGGAGATGCCTGTACTTGGGCAGTACGCTTTGAATAAAAGTGTTGTTGTTTTGAAGCAAAAAAAGTTTAAACCGGTTGCTGCGTGTGAACGTAATGGCATCTTCAAAAGGGAATTTAAAAGAAGTTGAGCATCAAAAGATGAAACGTATAAATTGAGACATAGAAAGTGATGTATCACGAAATTACCTATAAATAATTAAATTTTCCAAAATGTTCTATAAAAAGTGAAATCTTGGAAAATATCCTATAAAAACTGATATTTCGCAAAATTTTCAATAAAGAAGTGAAATTTTGCTGAGTTTTCTATAAATAATGGAATTTCGCAGAATTTCCTATCAAAATTAAAATTTCGCAAACTCTTCTATAAAAAGTTGCATATATTTATGTCGCTAAATTTACTTTAAATTGAGAAATTTTTCATCATATCCTATAAATACAGTAAAAATTCACATGATTTCCCATAAAGAGTAAAATTTTGCAAAATTTCCTATATATATTTAAATATCGCAAAATTGCCACAAAAATTTTAATTTCGCAAAATTAAATAAAGACAAAAGTGATATTAAGGGAAATATCCTATAAAAAGTGAACTGTCGAAAAAATTTCCTATAAATAGTTAAAAATTACAAAATTTCCTATAAATTGTGATGAATAGTAAAATTTCGCATATATTTCAATAAATAGTGAAATTTCGCAGCATTTCCCATAAATAGTGAAAATTTGTAAACTTTCTTTCGAAAGTAATAATTTCAAAAGTATTTCTACAAGCAACTTAATTTCAAATTTGATAAAAGTCTACCTTAAAATAAAGCACAACTGAACATTATTAAATTTCGTTTTAAAATAATAATAATTACACGCATTTTCTCTTTCCATCTCATCCATAAACTCGGACTTTCTGCAAGGAAACGTTCATGGTGTAAACCTAGACTTCTATTTTTTAAGGTATCAAATTCGTTTCCTGTGCTAAACTTTATTAATCGAAAGTAAGAGTTTAAACGTTTATGGCTTTAGCTTAAGCTAAACAACAATCACACTAACAAAGAGTAAATGTTAACATGTAAAAATTGTCAAACACATTTTAAACTAACTATAAAGGGTTTTTGACCTCCAGGATTCGGTGGTAATACTGCTTGTGCTCTAGTTCTCTTAAAGGACCCAACATTGTTCGTCGATAAAATATGATTTTGAATAAGAACACTTTAAATTCAAAAACTTTCAAATTCAAGAAGTCAAAACAAAGTGATGTAACAATTTTATTGGTCGCTTAACATTTTATTTTTGTATTTAGCATTTATGTAAGACCCTTTAAAGAAATTATATATTCTGGGTTCTGGATCAACACTAAAGGCCTTATTTATAAAAAAAAATAAAACAGGTTAACAAAGGGTTTATGAAACGGATTTTCATACAAAATTCCTTTTTTTTATTATTTTTTTATAAATAAGGTCAGGCCGTAAGTCAATAAAGCCATTTTCGCTCTCTCTCGAAGGACTAAATATAGAAGAGCAACTTTAGTGTAAAATTCTTAGTATTGAAATCCAGCACAATCAGTTCAATAGGAAAATAGTTATGGACTCATCTGTGGAACAAATTTCTTAAAAAAATGTATATTTCTATTACAAAAACTAACGTAAATTGGTGGCGTCATGTACCGATTATAACTTGGAAGATCGATTATTCGACTTTTTTTAAAAACCGATTTTCGAATATTCCGAATAGCTGCTATTTTTAAAAACCCGGGTTTCGGTTAAGCATTTCAGAAATAACCAGTTAAGCGGTTTTAATTTGAAAACATAAAAAGTAACGTTTTTGTAATAAAACGTTAATGTGAATAAAAACAATTCACAAAAGTAAGGAACCAACAAAATACATAGATATTAAACATCTGCATGAAACTTAATAATGATGTTCATGAAACCTTCATTATAATTTTATATTCGCTTCGTTTGTATTCAGTAAGATGAATAGCTATGAAACGAAAGCAACAAACACTCGATGTTAAAAAGACGAGCAAGATGAAGTTATTTTGTTTACTTATACATGAACTCTGAAACAAAATAACCACTGAATAAATGTCAAATAAGTTCATGGAAAACACATTGATTTAAAAGTCAGTATTGCCAGTTGAAGGAAAAGAAAAACATTAGGAAAGATAAAAAAAAAACCAAATTAAACATCATGGTCCAATTTGTAGGTCTGCGCGAAACTACAAGAATGCAATAATAGAAAAAACAACATGCATTTTGTTTGTGTAAATTATGTTAAAGATGTCAAAACCCAATGCATTTGTTTGTGTAATAAATGAAAAATAAAAAACAATTGCACGGTAAAAATACAACTCTACAAAACATCATCAGGCTTTTCGAGCAGACCTGCTAATTGGGCCATGATAACCATGAAGAGTAAAAGCAACGAGATTATGAAGTACATTCATATTAAAATAACAAAAAAAAAAAAACAAAAAACAAATTTGACTTTGTTGTCAATGTAAATTTTAAAATTTCAAAAAAAATTTTATTTTATTTTCAAAAACATTCGCTTTCTTCAAAAACATTTTTCAGCCATATGTTTTGCTTGGAAGTACAAAAAAAGTAGTTAGCCAAAAAATTCAAAATGTTTAACAAAGTACATATATTATTGTAAAGGTAACAAAAGAGAAAAAGTAATGGCAACATTGCTGAGTTGAGTATTTATAAAAAAATGAGAGATAGTGAAAAATGTCAAGCAAAACGGTTTCATTGAACAACGCATAGTATAGAACTAGTATGCCAACTCGAGAGAGTGTTCTCAATTTTTTAGTTCACCCCTCACACATATAGGTTCCGTGTGAATTCAACACACATAAGAACAACAAAATTTTAAATTTTTCAATATAAAATTTTTCACAATATAGCACTTTATGTTTAATTTTATGACATAAACACATAATTAATAATTTTTTCCAATACATTTTGCTCATTTGCTTTTGCAAAATGTTTTTATTTTTCACAAACTAAAAATTTTAAATAAATTTATTTGACATTAATTTTTTTCTGTTGTTAATATTATTAAAGCCAGCAGAGTAGCATTTTGTGGTATGAAAATAATATTTGAAATCAAAAATTATTTAAATATTTTCCGATATTGCTGAATAAAAATTTTGCAAACATTGTTTTTAAAAGTTTATGAATGCAGCCAGCATTTAATAAATTGAAAATTTATTGAACTAATAAAATTTTATTTTGGAAAATTTTTTTTTTCTATACGATTTTATGCAAGTATGTTTAGTGATGGAAATAGTTTTATACACCAATACATTTAAAAAAATCTTACTAATGCAAACATAAGTTAGGTTTCACTGACAATTGAGTTATGTACCTGTCAAAGAGTCGGCATACTAGTTGTATACTAGGGAACAACGTCTTTTTGTTTGTCATATGAAACGAAATGTCTTTGTTAAAGCTGCTTTACATTATCCACAAGTCTTACGTACTTTGAAAAAAAAATACAAACCAGTCAGGATAAGTTGTTATTGTTTTTTTTTTACATTTCCAAACAATAATTAGATTAGGGAAGCATTTTCGAAAAATACTTAAGACTTTGTGGGATAGTGTACAAAGGCCTTTAGTAGGATGAATAAAACAACAGTTTTTTCAGTAATCTGAATTTTATTTGAGTACGAACTTTATTGGATGAGCATTTCAGTATGTTTATGAATGAAGTATTTCATGCAGCCCTTTAATAGATATGACTCAAGGTATGTTCAAACCTAACAAATAGTTGACAATATAATCCAAGAAAAGTGTGACCAGTAAATTGATCAGCCTTATTTTTTACAATTTCTATTTATTTACCAAACGTTATTTTTAAGTAGATAATTGTATACTGTAATTTAGGAACTGTTAAATGATTTTTGATCTATACAAACGTTTTGCAAAAAAAAAAAAATAGGAATTTAATAAATTTATTATTTGAGATATTCTCCCAAATTTTTTTTTAATGAGTTTTAATTTGTTGGTGACTTATATATGAATCAAAAGACTTCAACCATATTTTTGAAAAGTTGCAAGCAAAACCTCTTACAGAGAATCACAGAAAAAAGTGTTTTATCAATTAAAAAAATGATCTAAAAAGTATTTAAATTTAATTAATGTGATAATTGAATCAATTATTTTTTTAGTTGAAAGAAAGTTAAAAATTTAATTTATATTTAATTAACATTTTCGTTGTTTTGAAATAAATTTTCAATTAAAATTTTAATTAAATAACAAAAAATCTTAATTGACTTTTTTCGTTTAAAATAAAATAATTTAAACATGTAGAATTGTTGTTGGGAATTGTCAATATTTATTTAAATAAATTAACACATTATTTGAAATGGCAAAGTTTTTTGATCACTTTTTAATTAAAATGAAAATTATCATTTATTGAAAATATTTTTTAGCGCCAAGGATTTATGGATTACCAAAAATCCACAAACAGGGAATACCATTAAGACCAATTTGTTCTTCAATAAATTCAGTATCTCATGGACTATGCAAATATATTGTTGGCATTTTAAAGAATTTGACGAACGAATCGAAATACAACGTAAAAGACGCAATTCAGTTTAAGTCTAGGATTAATAACACAAATATTTAGAATGATGAAATTCTCATATCATTTGACGTAGTGTCATTGTTTCCAAGTATCCCTATAAATTTGGCACTTAAGACGATATTGGAGAAATGGGACATATCAAAACAATATCGGGCCTGTTCTGAAAATCACGTGATTTGAGATCACGTGCTTTTAAAATCACATGTGTGAATTTGTGGTGTTCTGGAGGTCATGTCGGTTTTGTGTTTCTCGGTGTGCTTTAGGCAATTGAAAATTACACCGAAACACACAAAAAAAGGAACATCAAAATAACACACGTGTGATTTTACAAAGCGCATGTGATTTAAAATCACGTGATTTGAGTGAAAGTGATTTTTAGAACAGGCCTGTATACTAACATTCCTCGAGAACTTTTTATGGAAATTGTCAAATTTTGTATTAAAGACAGACACAAGGTATTTTAAGTACGATGGAAAAATTTATGAGCAGCGAAAAGGAATGCCCATGGCATCACCGGCCTCACCAATCATAGCGGACATTGTTATGAAAGAACTTTTAGATTTGACAATTGGGAAACTAAAGACGAATCCTAGAATAATGACGAAATATGTGGATGATATTTTTGCCATTGTGAAGAAACATGCAGTTGATGACACTTTGAACATGTTGAATGCTTATAATGGGCAGATTCAATTCACTGTGGAAATAGAAAAGAATAATGAACTACCTTATTTGGATGCAGTCATTAGACGAGACGGAGAATCACTTAAACAAGATTGGTATCAATCAATTTTTATTCCAAACACCCCAGACGAGTTATAGTTAATACAGCGACGAACTTTATTAAAAGAGTATTAGATATAAGCGACGAAATTTTTCAAAAAGATAATATAAAGAAAATTACCAATATTCTGGAGAAAAATGAATATCCGAAGAACACCTTAAAGGATTTAATTAGACATGTTAATTTAACAAGAAAAACATCGACAAACAATGATAAACCTCAGAAAATTTACAAATCTATAACATATATAGCAGGATTATCAGAGAGAATTAAGAAGACAAATATTTATGACAATGATAAGTATGAACTTGCTATGAAGAGTCATAACTCACTTGGAAAGTTGTTCAGTAAAACTAAAGACACATTAAATAAGGATGACAGATCAAACCTAATATATAAGATAGACTGTAATGGTAATGGTTCACAGTTGTGCAACAAAACATATGTGGGCACAACAAAGACTAAATTAAAGACTAGAATATCATCACACAAATCAGACCTGAAAAACAAAGACAAACCATTAGAACAAAAAACTGCACTTGCTGCCCACTGTGCAATAAGTGGTCACAAACCAGACTTTGAGAAAGTGAGAATACTGCAGGAAGAGAACAATTATAAAAAGAGATTTACGTTGGAAATGTTACATATAATAAATGTTCCAACAAACACACGACTTAATTATAAGATAGACACAGACAATTGCGCTCAATTATATCGACACATAATTAATAAACATAATAAGAAATGACAACTAGTTGATTAGTTGTGTTCAACGTTTTAGGTTTGTGAAAAAAGACGCGGTAAAAGAGATTAACCCTTTATGTACGTAATTTTTAAATTATAACTTGTATTGTTGTAAAATTCAAGAAAATTATTGTTTTTAGATTCCTTGAAAATGGTTAACGAAGTTAACCGAAATATCGGAGAAAATAAATTGTTAAATTAAATAAAACAACAAAACTGGTTTTTATTTATAATTTATCGTCACAAGACCTTAAGCCGAAACAAATAAATATTCACAATTTTTAGATTTTTAGTAATCAATATAATCATTTTGGTAATATGTAGATGCAAAATCAACACCTTGTTTGCTTGATATTATGAATTTGGAATAAATTTGGTGATTGCAGAAATTTAATAATTTTTTCTGGGATTACACATTTCTAATTATTTTATTTAAGCATTTTAGAAGCGAATAGCAATATGAACATTATGCTTTTTGTATGAAATATTTGTCAATTAGGCGACCATAATTTAAAACCTTCCATAACATTGTTTGAAAGACTGATGATTTTCTTTCATATCGTTGATTCCGCCGGAATGTTGAAGTTTTAAGCACGACGATATGTTAGAATAACTTAGGAATTTTTAGTGCCTTAACGGACATTCCGTCCTCGGTAACAAAACGGGCTAATATTTCACCCAATTTCCCCCATTTTGGGCTGAGTATTTTAATAGAGTTTTATTTGTCCTCTCTTTAGAACTACTTCGAACTGGGATCAGTTATTATAACGAATGGGTTCCAATTTATAGTTCCCATATAAAGCTCACTCCTGAAATATCCTTACTCTCGGTGAAAGGTATCAAAGATTCGGCACAGCTAAATATTGCACTTTTATTTGTTTTTTTGTTTAACTTGAGTAAATACTGGCATTTATTGGTATCTTACAAAACACAGACACTTTTCTAAATGCCAATTTTACCAATTTCCTTGTAGTTGGAGTATAAAATCTCTAATAAAATTTGTATAAAATTTTTATATTATATAAGGGTGGCGTATAAGAAGCATTATGAAGTAGTGAATACATTTTTTGTTTACGTTTTTTTTTCATTATTTATTTGGAAAATTTATGATGGAACGACTCAGCACAAAACAAAGAAACAAAGTTATTTTGAAAGTCAAAATTCGATTATTCAAACTCAAAGTTCATATCGAACAATGAGCGATGAGACCCATTTTCCGGACACAATAAAATAATTCATTATTATCCTAGAACATCTCTTTGTTAAGAATAATGAATTCTGAAATCAGCATATAATACAAGCTATTAATTACCTACTCGATTTCTATTGATTGCCTTTTCCAGCTGGGATATCACAAAAGATTATTGAAATTATTTATTTAAATCTACGAAAACTTTCTTCGTTTTAGTAAGTTGTATTTAAAAAACTATATTTTTTTTTTTAAATTATACGAGTAGGTCTGGGCTTATTGATTTTGAAACAAATCTTTGAGTTTGTTAATTGCAAATCCAAATAAATTTTCAATTCAATTTCTTGATTTTATAAATACAGACACTTTTTTATTTCGACAATCTTTATTGTTTTAAATCATTTAGTTTACAAATTTTACCCAATTTTGTTAGTGATGAACTGAACCACCCAATGACTTATATTAAGCCCATCTTTGGCTTGTTTGTTACCACATTTTAATAACCAATTTTAGTTTCTTGTTGTTTTCTGAAGCTTTGGCATAACTCTTTATGGGAAGTTATAACAAACCTATGGTAAGTAAAAAAATTAAGGGGAATTACAATACATTTATGCGTGGCACTTTTAAACTTATGACGATTTTGTGCTTCTTATGCTCACTTGAATAAGCAAAATTTCAGAATATGAAGCACCCAAAACCAAGAATAATTGTCGACCATCAAATGCACTCACTAAGATACACAGTATGGCGTGGAATAGCTTCAGAAAAGATCATGCGGGTTCTGTGAATGGCATTTAATACCGGACAACTATTAAAAATATGTAAAGTCTGTAAGTAAGAGTAACACAGCTCTTTCAAATATAGCTCTTGTTTTGGCGATAGAATAATATCGCTGATTTCTGGCACCCGCGTTCGCACGACTAAGCGGCTGTTGATTTTTTCCTAAAGGTTAACTAAAGAGTTAGTTGTTCCTAATAAGCCAAGAAAAATCCAACAGTTCAAGGTGATCATCCGATAAGAAGTGAGTGCACCGCGATCTGAAATTCTAAGAAAAGTTATGAAAAATGATTTAGACAGAGCACGTAAAGTCAAAGAAAACAATGGGTACCATTTGAAAGATATTATCTTCAGAACTGAATGTGAACATATATCCAAGCTATAATCTTTATTAAATTAAATCAGAAAGAAAAAAGTTATTCATTGAATCATAACGCTCATAACTTATACGCCACCCAGTATGTTCGTATTTACTTTGATTTAACATGCATGTAACCAATATTTGTATGTTTAAACACAACTTTTTAGATACATTTACACTTAGCAAAAAACAAGAGGTTAACAGTGTAAAGTACAAAGAGGAATTAAAGGAGAGTCAAAACTACGTAGCGATAATTTTTATTCAATTCAATTAATATTATTTAAGGCGTTAATGGACAGTTTATCAGTCTAATAAATTTATTTTGGGATTAACTGACAGGCAAATTATCGATACATTGAGAAAACGGCCTTAGGAGTTGTCAAAAGCTGGTAATTTTGTTCGATTTAAGTTGTACAACAAGTAAAACTTTATGTGGTTATAATTCACATTAAACAGTGTTGAATGTATATAGCTAATGTAACAATTTTTTTCAAAAACGAAATCGTCATAAGTTTAAAAGTGTCACGCATAAATGTATTGTAATTCCCCTTAATTTTTTTACTTACCATAGGTTTGTTATAACTTCCCATAAAGAGTTATGGCAAAGCTTCAGAAAACAACAACAAACTAAAATTGGTTATTAAAATGTGGTAACACACAAGCCAAAGATGGGCTTAATTTAAGTCATTGGGTGGTTCAGTTCATTACTAACAAAATTGGATAAAATTTGTAAACTAAATGATTAATGACAATAAAGATGGTCGAAATGAAAAAGTGTCTGTATTTTAAAAATCAAGAAATTGAATTGAATATTTAATTGGATTTGCAATTAAAAAACTCAAAGATTTGTTTTAAAATCAATAAGCCTGGATGTGCTCGTATAATTTAAAAAAAAAATATATTTTTTTAAATACAACTTACTAAAACGAAGAAAGTTTTCGTAGATTTAAATAAATAATTTCAATAATCTTTTGTGATATCCCAGCTGGAAAAGGCAATCAATAGAAATCGAGTAGGTAATTAATAGCTTGTATTATATGCTGATTTCAGAATTCAGTATTCTTAACAAAGAGATGTCCTAGGATAATAATGAATTATTTTATTGTGTCCGGAGAGCGAAATTTATAATTCATTATTTTTAATCCTAGATGGCAACTGTTCGTCGAATTGACGAAGCTCATTCATACTTAACATATAACTTTTTTATGTGTATTAAAATTACGCATTTATTTTCAACAACGTTAGCTGATGACGAAAGCTTTAAAAAAATAGTAAATTTAAAAATATAAAAATTAGTAAAAATTCATACAAAATTTTTAAAAAAAAAAACTTGTGGTATAACATTGCCTAATTTAAGTTTTTGATGACTTAAAAGATGATTTTCCTTTTATTCCCTCATAATTATAATTCATAACCAATTTTTCCGAAATAATTTTGGACAAATTTTTAAATTTATTTTGTAACGAAAAATTACATTCTCGGTTCCGAAGGAATGCATTATATTTTAAATTCAAAATTTTATATTATATAATAATTTATATGTGACATTCTACGGGAAATGGGACCTGTGTCTGAAGTTGAAGATTTGAGAAAAAAAGTTGCAAATTTTAATGTTTTTCTCATTTTTTATCGATTTTCCCAAGTACGTTTTGTACGTTTTTATGGGGTAAATAAATTTTCATCAGAAATTTAACTCATCTCATCTTATTCTACACCCTTTTAGGTACCAGAATCGACTGTTAAGTCCAAACCCGTTTTTTGACACACTAGGTCCCTTTTCTCGGAGAAGGTCACGTATATGTTATTCATTCCATGTTCTCCTGCTGGGATTTTATAAGCATTACTCTTTTATAGATTACTTTTTTTTGACTAAACTTTTGTAAATTTTTTTTAAATATTATTTAACCGTAGACCGAACTTTGTAACGAAAATTTTCCATATAAATTTTAGTTTACTCTTAAGTTTTTAGTATGTAAAAATTAAATTAAATCTTCGAGAAATTTGTAAATGCATCGTTAGGTCGGGTTTTTCAGATGTGGATAAAGTTTGAGCTTAGTTAAACGTACTCTAAAACTCGAATTTTTCCGGCGAAACGTAATTTTTTTTTATTTCATTAAAAATCAACATTTTAAGCAAAAACTAATAAGCTGTTCCGTCAAAAACCTTGTACAAACTTGGTAATAGCGGCACAAACTGTTTTGAGATTAACTAAACCTTGTTTAACTGAGATCTCTAGAACCCAGCCTTAGTAATTTCCTTTTTGCATTTTAACGAAAATTGATTTCCAAGTTTTGTTAAAAACTCAAAACTTCATTATTCTATCCTACAAAAAGTTCCATACATGGCTGCGCTGCTGAATTTGTAACGGTTTATTTCTATTTCCCTCGTGCTAAAGGCGAATTTACAATAACCAAATATGTAGATATAGAGCTAGACTAATACTAATTTTTTTTGGTTTTTGGAAAATCAAGAGCTAATTCAGGCGTAGAAATTAAATAAGTAACAGCTGCACTGTAAACTTCACTTGTTATTAACACACAGCTAGAGGATTTAGTTAATTTGATTTTTTATTTTTTCTTTAATTTAAATATTTGTTTTGTTTGTTTTGTGTACTAACATGTAATTTAATCAAAAATATTTCGTAATTTGACTAACATTTTTTGACATTCATTAATAAAAAATATTGATTTAATAGAAAAAATCTGCAATTTTTTTTTAATTACCAACAAAATTTGTTAAGTGTATGTGTAATAAACTTTCGTTTGACATTCACTTGAAAAAGCATAAAAGTCAACTTTGAATATAATTGGAATAGACGTGGGAGCAAGGTGTATTCATAAAGGTAACCGCATCCGAGAGTGCTATACTGGCTGTCCACTTATTTTTTATCTTTTTTGTATGAAGTTTGATATTTAAATACATATTTGTTACTCCACACCAAAAAAAAAAGGCACAGCCAGCATAACTGCTTCTAATGCAGTCACCTGCATGAATTTGCTTCTGTAGGATATATTTGTCCGAACAAATAAAGTGACATACAATTTGCTTAACAGACAAAGAGCTGTTTTCAAACAAATTTTCAAAATTTCTTAAACTTTTCGATGCCTACACTCATTTGAAAATAAAAACATTAAAATTTGTTTATTTACAATTACGAAAAATCAAAATAATTGGGGGTGTAAATTTTATGCAGCTTTGAATTATATTTTGAAAATGAAATGTCAATAGGAGTAGTCGCAGACATTGTTTTCATATTTGCTTAAGTTTTTATTGTAAAATGTACAAGTATATACATTCTGTTATTAAGCATCAAATATTAGACTACAATCTACACAAAAAAAAAATCCATTTCAAATGCATTTAACTGAATGTGTTTTTCTTTTTTAAATTACAAAAATAAAAATATCAAAACCTAAAATGTTAGTGCACCAGGAAAATGCTTTGTAGTACAAACAAAGATACGAGTTCGTTGTTTTACACATTCAGACATTAGGACACTTATATGGACAATAAAATGGGGTTATTATTGTGTTTAACATGTATTTCAAAATATACTATTTTGTATGTATGCAGTAGGTAAAATTACTATCACTATTCCACTACAAGAATTGTAATGTACATAATCATGTACGTATCCTGTTTAACATTTATAGTTTTTGTGGTTTCACCCTCCAAGTCCAAGCCGTCGTCAATGTTAAACCAATTGTGGGTTTTAATTTATAAACATGCAAACATTAAGAAATTTCTTTGTTGTATATTTATAAAGGGTTTTCTATGAAGTGCGACACATTAAGTTTTTTTTTTAAATTAAATACCATTACTAACCATTAAAGAAATGATTTTTATTTAAAGTAAAAGTCCAATCGTTGCCATAATTTATCGAATGCTACCATTATAGTATCTATACTTAGTCATACTAAGGCAGAAATTAGCCGGAATACAAAGAATTTCGCGTTTGATGTTGGCCTGGAACTCTACTTACCTTGTTGGCTTGTTAGCATATACCAGCAATTTGGGTTAGATTGGATAGCAATTTGGACCTAATGATCCAATGTGATACCATGGAGTTCCACCAAACAGAACTCCGACCGTAGAACCAAACCAAGCTTCTAACGAAGTTTAAAATGCACTCCAGTTCAACCCCAGAAATATCATACAATTCTTCAAAGGTGGCGGTTACTATTTCAACTAGTCGCTTTCTCGCCAGTGCAGGATAGTGACCACATTTACATTTTCGTCATCGCAGCTGTGACAGTTATGACAATGTCTGACTCCCAGACACTGTGCATGCCTGCCTATAAGACAGTCTCCCGTCATAACAGATAGCTAAAGTGATACTTCCCTTTTAGTCATTGAAAGTAGAGGTATGGTAAACCCACTTTTTCCTGGAAGTCTCCGCGATAAGCTGAGGCTGAGTTTCCTTGAGTGTACTCCAAATCCTACTGCTTATCATGATTGGATATAACCACCAAAGGAAAAGCTCACATTAGGCTTGATCTCACCCACAAGGTCATCAATTGCGAGCATCTTTTAATAATTCGATTGTGCCATACGCTGCATGGCACGTGACGACATTCTGTTGACACTACATATCTCCCCAATTAGTACAACGATATTAATTTAGACTGATCCCAAAAATACCCTCATATAATGGCCCTATAGCAATCTTCATTGCCGGTTGTTGGTACGCCGTTTGATAAGAAAAAATAGAATAGGCAGCATGAAACCCGCACTAACCAGTTAACTTTTTGTGCTTCACCCTTCCAAATGCTTGTCAATTTTGCTTGTAGGAAATGAACCTCAGCTCAAAATTGCCACACGCTCACACAACGCATTCAACATGGTAAACGAGCTATGATGAAAAAAAAATTTATAATTCTTAAATATTCTTGAAGCGTGCGTCTATCCACGATTAAATGGCATAAACTTACTTTTGGAACTGTGGAAGAATTACACAATCCACATAACTCCTATCCTAGGAATGTGGAAGACCGAATGAACTGTACTTACTTAGAAACCCGTTTAATACTTACTTACATTCATATATTATAGTTAATGCGGACGCAAGTTTAATAACAATATAAAGCAAATGTTGTGTAATGCCCTTTCGAATAGTTACATATATGCCCAAATACCATTTTTTTCAAATATATGGGGTATTGCATAAATAATGGTCGAGTTCGTGTGAATTTTTAATCACCGATTTTTATTCGCTTTCGTCATTAGAAAAAGAAGTTATTATTAAAATATGAACACTCAAACAAAACATATCGCACTAAATCAATAAAGGGTATTAACTCAAAATATCAAAATTTTCAGTAGAAGCAAAATAATTTATAATTTTACATTGAGAAAGGCATATGAAAAAGAATTTTATAAACAACCGTTTTATAACCAGAAAGTAGAAAAAATAACACGATATTTTTATAGCGAGTAGATTTGAATATTACGTGTCGATTTTTTTCAAAAACTGAATAAATAAATATTTAACGTTTATACCCTCTGGTTGATCCAGTGCGATATGAATTGTTAACAAATCAAACAAAACTATTTTTAGCAAAAACATTTAAACATAGTATGTAACCTATTTACACAAACGAAAACAAAGATCAATAGCAGGGAGCAAGGTAATGTTGTTTATCAAATTGAGTGTGATGACAAAAACAACAAAGAGTGTGGAAAAATTTATATTGGGTCGACAAAGAGAAGCTTAGACCCCTTTCAGACAGGCAAAGTTTACTTTGACAAAGTCTGTTGAATTCTCTTTTAAACTTTGTTTGGTGCTCAGACACACAAAGTTTAATTTGACAAATTTTTGTTTTCTCTTGTTTGAACATAATATATAAACAGCGTTGCCAGAATGATGATTTTATCATATTTTTTTTTATTTTTTCAAACAAAAATATGATTAAAGATTTTTTTCTCAAATGATGATTTTTTATTTTTAGAAATTCTGATTTTTACTTTAATTTTGCTTATAGAAAATACACGATTACTTAAACAGTCAATTTTTAAAACAATGAAGTTTTGCATCAGCTTGATGTGTGTTGGTGCTGCACACTTTTGTACCCAGTATCTAGAATACACAAAATTGCATCATTATTTCTGGACATAAAAATATTAAAAAAGGCATATTATAACCTATTTCCAATGTGCGAAAGAATTCCTTCTTTCGAACAACTACATTTAAAACAAAAACAAGTTCTAAAAACTTTGTTTTTGTTTTAAATGTATTTGTAAAGGTACGTTCAAACTGATGAAATATTTGAAAGCAAACATCAAATATTTCATTAACGTAGTCTGAACACAAAATATTTTTGAGTATCAAATAAAATAACAGCTGATTTTGAGCAAATAAAAGTATTTGTCGGCAAACAAATATTTGTCCAATGTGAACATAGTGTGAACACAAAAAATCAAATATTTTAGTAATTTTTGAGCAAACATTTATTTGATATTACAAAAAAATTGAAAGAGCAAACAACGACAAATAATTTTAGCCATGTTCCAGATAGAAGCAATTTTTACTGTAAAGGGCATAATAAACCATACAAATTGCTTGGCAAACATGTACTTTGTTTTTGCTGCTGTTTGCCAATAAACAAAACAATCATATTTCGTACAAACATCAATTTTTCATTTTTGTTTTATTTTCAATGAATGCAGACGACGATTGTGTTGCGGCAATTTGGCTCGCTGTTTGTTTAAAACGGAGAAAAAATATAAATGAAAAAAAAAAAATAATTTTGGAGTAAAGAGTACTTTAACAACGAGCTGTTTTGGGGCAAACAATGCTATTAAAATATTACAATTTACTCTGAAAATGATTTCATGCTTCTTCTTCTACGTCTTTACTCTGCAATGTTTTCGCTGAAATGATTACTTTTAGCACTAGACTCAACAAAAAGTTTGACAAATATCCAACATGTCTGCCAAATATTAAAAATTTTTAATATTTCTACAAACATTGCTTCAAATGTTTGTCCAAACAGCAAACACCCCAATTAACAACACAAAATATTTGTACAAACGTAAAATTGTGACATGTTTGCCAAGCTATTTGTGTGGTTTATTACGCCCTTAAGTTTTCGGATTCTTTACAATTTTAAAGATTTTTTATAATTCCATTCCTTAAAGTTTAAGGCACTTTTACTAAATTTTATGGCTTGTTTGAAATATTAAAATGGTTCGCGAATTTTTGCAACATTTTTTTTTTGTTTTTCCCCTAAATTTTGTTTTTTAACCGATTTAGCAATTTCAAATATATTTTAGGGTTTGTTTCCAAGGTTGCATTTTTTCGCGAATTTTAGCCATGTTCGCAAAAGAAGCGATTTCTTTCTGTGATTCTTTGCAGTTTTAACTATTTTTAATAATTTAAACTTTGGTATCATGCCGCTATTAGCAAATTTTTGGGAATTTCCGCTAATTTAGCAATTTTTACCGAATTTTTGCTATTCCTTATAGTTTTAGGCACCTTTAATAAATTTTATGGCTTGTTTAAAATATCTAAATTTTTCGCAAATTTTCGCTATTTTTGCAACATTTTTTTTGTTTTTTCTTGACATTTTGTTTTTTAACCGATTTAACGACTTCAAATATATTTTAGCCTTTGTTTGCAAGTTTGCAATTTTTCGCAAATTTAAGCCATGTTCCCGTTACCCAGTGGCTTCCATTTTTTCTTCTACATTCTCCTGTTCTAACACTAAAAGGGACGCTGATCCACAGAATAAAATAAAAAAATTAGCTTTTGCGCTCATTTTTACCATTTGAGAAATATATTTTTATTTTTGAACACTTTCATTAAATAATTATTTGATGCAAATATTTCTTTTAGTCTGAACGCATGGCAAACATGAATTAATTTAATTTATTTAACACTGTTTGCCAACTGTTTCATCAAACAAAAATTATCAAATATTTGAGCTTAGTTTGAACATTAACAAAATATTTTTTTGTTTCACACAGTTTGAAGCAAATATCAGAACAAATATTTTCGATAAATATTTCATTAGTCTGAACGTACCTTAAGAAGTAAATAATTCTTTAGTACATCGGAAATAGGTGAAAAGAAAAAATGTATTTTTATAAAGTTTCATATACTGACGAATTATGTTTTTACGTATTTCAATTTAAATAATAAGAAGTATGGTTTTATAAAAAATTAATAATTCTTACTATTTTGCCCTTGTTTTAAAAAATTTAAATTAAGAAAAAAAAATTTAAGATTTTCCTCTTCAAAATATGATTTCTTTCGCCATATGACAATTTTTATTCCAAAGATTCTGGTAGCGCTGTATATAAATATAAAGTTGCAGCCAACTTCAGGTATAATCTACGAACGAAAAACAAAACGACTTTGCGAGTACAGCAAAGTATGTACTCCCCCGTTATACTCTTTTCCCTTCTCTTCTATAAACTCAAGACTTTGCAAAGTAAACTTTGCTTGTCTGAAAGGGGTCTTGGAGTAAGAATTGACGAACATAAAGCAGACATACGAAAAGGTAAACAAACAACCGTACTTGCGCAACATTGTTTTGATAGTGGACACATACCTAGTTTTAAGAGAGTCAGCATTTTGGACAAAATGTTGTTGCTTTCCACAAAAATTCTTATTGCGTTCTAAAATTTTTCAGCGCCACAATATATGCAGCGTTTGAAATTTAAAAATTCAATTTGAATTTCTGTAGGATGCAACAACATAAAATATAAAATATGTTTGACTTTATTTTTGCTTTCAATGTAATTTTTGACGTTGCGTTGCGTTTAACACAATTTAAGCCTAAGTGTCTTGGCATAATATTGGCCACAAATACTTTTTAAATACAAGGAATAGGCCAAATCATTCCATAATTTCATAAAATGTAAAATTCAGATAGCCTTCTGGAATACTGCTTATGACAGAAAATTTAAGTTTTTTTTTATGAATTGGTGCTGGGAAAATAGAATGTGAAAATAGAATAAGAACAAAAAGGAATAACTAATGACAAGTGAAGGGACTGGTAACTTAAAGTAAGAACAAAAAGGCATAGTTTTTAATTTTTTATTACATTTATTTTAATATTTTTTTCAATATCTATTTGTTAAAATAGTTGAGTTAAATACATTCAATTTACAAACTATCACTATCCAGTGTGACACAAATTATGCTGACGAAGGCCGTAGCGGCCCAGAAAATGCATTACATTCTGCTGGTGTCTAATAATTGTAAATTATTCTGTACATACAATATACTTCATTGCTATCCAACGGAAAGCTAAGGTAAAATGTAACAAGAAGATACAAGATAATAGTCTGGTAGTGTATAAAATCATTCCTAAAAATTTAAGGAATAGAACTATTACAAAAAGCTTTATAAAATACATAACTGAAATTTAACTCATAGAATAAATTCGAAAAATAAAAAAATAATTCCCAATATCTAAGTAATTTTTTATTTATTTATTTGCAACAGGTTCAGTATTCACCGGTGCCTGGGAATTGTGAAAATAGAATAAGAACAAAAAGAAATAACGAATTACAAGTGAAAGGACTGGTAACTTAAATTAAGAAAAAAGGTAGATTTTTTAATTTTGCATTACTTTTATTTTAATATTTTATTTATATAAACAATTTCTTATTTATTTATTTGTAACAGGTTCAGTATTCACCGGTGGTATGACACATTTCTTTGGGACTGTTAAAAAATTTGTTCTTAAAATTAATTCGGGGACTTTTGTTATTGGAAGAATACCAAGACTAGCACTATAGTAACTAGCACTAAGCACGTTTATTGAGTATAGATGTGTGACTGGGTTGGTTTTTTGTGGCTGTTAGGTGTCGATTCACCCCCTCCAAAGGCAACCCCATGTAAAAGTTGTAGGTCCCATTAATATAAAGTGTTAGAACTAGGACCGGTATCTGCCACCAATGAACATATCTCGGGACTACTAGGGGCCCTACACAAACACCGGTAGAACTATGGGTTATTGGTTATAAAAGGTTTTTGTTAAGACGTATAGAACTACAGATAGGAAAAACTGTAAAAGTAGATTTCATACTAATGGAGCGTGCTTAACTTTTTTTCGGTATACTTTGGTAAATCAACATCCAAAGACTTTTAATAGAACAACGTTTACAAATTATCGAAAGTTTTTTCCAAAATTCGCGCTTCCTTTGACAAATTTATAGAGCTCTTCGCTAAGTTAAAGGAGCGCATAATCGTCCATCTGAGCAGCTAGTACTCAGTGATATGATTCATGACCACATTTACTCTTTTAAGATCATTTTCATCAATTGTCACTGTAGATACGAGTGTGGCAGAGCACTCAAATTTATCGATCCGACGCTATTATCAGAAACTTGGTCTTTGCCCGCCAACTACTCGGAAAATATGAGAAAAGATCTTGTGCTACATCCATTAAAGATCTAATTGGTGTACAAAATTAAAGCCAGTGGACCATCAATTGCGTCTTCAGTTCGGTGAATGGGCTGATAATCGACTGGAATTGAACCAAATTTCAATTGTCAAACCATCTTCAGCGACGAGGTTAATTTAAGGCACAATGGGCAAAATTGTCGTTCTTAGAGAGAGAAATATCCTCATTTGACTCTTGTGACTCCATTATATCAGTCACTAATCGGCCCCTTTTGTCTTTAAATCTGAAACCAGGGCCAACAATACCATGGATGGCGACCGCTACAAGCAAATGATTCATAATTTATTATTCTCCGTGTCACTTCAAACCAATTGGAGGAGAAATGGTTACAAAAAGACGGCACAACATGCCATACGGCGCATGAAACCATTAGTTTGTGGAGCCAAATGTTTGGTGACCAAATAATCGCAAGAAATGCACCTGTTAATTGGCCACCTCGTTGGTGTGTCCGTTGGACAACTTTTTGTGGATGTACGTCAAGTCTCTAGAATATGCTGACATACCAGCAAGGGTTGATCACTTAGAAGCCAACATTCGACGCACTATTGATGAAATAAAAGCAGCTATGCTCACAAAATCGGTGCAAAATTGGACCGACTGGAAGGCGTTTAAGACGTAGCCCCGGAGCCAAATACCAGAAATAATTTTTAACATTCACTGCCATGATCTCTATGAGCTTATAAAGCCACAATTTTGGTCATTCCTTTGAATTTGTTTATTTTATTTTTTTAAAAATTCTATGCTTCTATAAAAAAAAACACGCCTTATAAAATTACCATGGCCAACGAAATTTGGCTTACGTTGTACAATATTTATACAACTTGATGTCTATTTCTGCATAATTTACGAATGAAAGGCTTACATATATATATGCAAAAGTTTTTTTTTAACAACAGAAAGTTTTCTCCTATAATTTCTACATGGAATACCCCTAATAAAATCAGTTACGTTCGTACATTTACATTGTTGTTTTTTAATACTGATTGTGTTAATGCTCGTTCATATTTGGCCATTTTATGTTAAACATTTCACCACTTACAAATACATATTTGCAGTTTAAAATTACTATTAAGTATTTTAACTCACCAAAAAGATGTGGAGAGTATATGGATTTTATTGTTCAGTTTGTAGCGCATCAAAATATTTATTCGACATTCCATGAGTAATAGGTGGCATGTCACAACGTCATAATGTCATAATGACCATGGACCTAATGACACTCTGTGTGCGGAAATTATGTCACTTTTAAAACTGTCATTACGTCCACTCTTTTAAAAACAAACAGAAATAAATGAGCCCATATTTTTACATACTCTTTACTGGAAAAGTTTTAAATGGCTTTCAACAATTTTTCTATTTTTGAGTTTTTATCCACATTTTGGAAACAGGTGGACAAAATTTGAAAAGCTATCAATTAAATATTCCTGGCTTCCTCAAGGCATATAACAAATTCCGAACTAAAATCCCGAATTTTTTTAAATCCCGAATTTAAATATTTTGAAATCCGGAGTTATAAGCATTAGTTAGCGAAGCCGGTGTTTGTTATACCATGCAGGAGAAATTCTTTGTATAACAAAAACCAGCTTAGCTAACTAAAGCTTCCCTGGGCGCAAGGATTTTCAAATATATGGAACAACAAACGGTGTTATGTCATAATGTCCATCCTTCCCCTAAATATCCAATTGATAGTACCAAGAAACTCCTTCTAAAACGTAGTTTGTCTAGCTTTTAATATACTCATTTTCATACCACGCCTCAAAATTAAGCCCTACTTCCAGGAATGGAAAACTTAAGGATATTACGAATTTTAGTGAAATCCCTTTAGAGGACTCGTATGTTCGCCTTATGATTTAAAAGGTTCTTACTGAATAACACATTAGCAGGCCAGTTTTAGTTCGTCAAGCTCCATTCTATTTATTCTCTAATTGTTTTTATTTGTTCCCCCATTTAAAGGCATAACAATGCGGTCGTAGTTGTATCTATTGTGTGTCTATGCGTATAATTGCATTTGTGTAATTTTTGCAATTTTATTGTGTGGTATGCAATTAGTATAATATTTGTTTGACTTTTGCCAGAACCAACATCAGTATTTCCTTAAAACATGAATTCGTGTTTGTATTTATGTACACAGAATAATTTTTGCATTCATATTTGGCAGAGAAATTTCAGTTATTTAAGCAGAAAGTTTTGTTTATCATATTAACAACATTTTAAATTGAAAAATTACTTTTTCTGCAAATGTACAATTTAAACAACAATTACATATAAATAAATTTAATTTGCTGAAAAGATGAAAGACTCGACTAATTGAAATGCAGTTAATAAATACAGATGTGTGTATGTACTAAGTACATTTTACTTATGTACTCGTTGTTTGTATACATAAAAATAAAAGCGGTTATATGTAAATTACCTTAGAAACCGACATCACTAGGGTTTTAAATTTAAAGCTCGTATGTAAATGAGGTGTATAATATAATAACAGACCATATAATTACTGTTCTGTTTCATTAACTTTATTACAAAATAGTATTGAATTTTGTTTTAAAACTAGTGCTGGTGTTATAAAATAGTTTAAAACCTTTCACAAGCAATTTTTGACAAGAAATTACTAAAAAAAAACTTTACTGCTTTATAATGTTTTATATCTTAAAATTGTAACTGTAAACAAATTATTAGTTCAGGGTAAAAGTTACGGCACTCGATATCAAGCGAAATTTCTGTTTAAATTATGTTTTGGGGATTCACAAGAATTCACCAATTCACATTTTACAATTGATTAAAATAATATTGTTGTACTAAAAACAAATTAAAAATCCTAATGATGGTTGGCAGTAGAAATCTATATTATAAGCGGTTGCCAACAGCAGTCTTATATATTTTTTGTAATTATTTTAAGACATATGACTTTGCAACTTTATGCCTACCTTGTGAATCACCCAATTTTAATTTTGATCGATTGGCCTAAGCCTACATGCTGCAAATTGTGTCTTACATAAAAATGTCTAAAGTTAAACAAATTTGTCGAATACTGCTCATACAAATTTGTTATACTTTAGACATTTTTATGTTAGACATAATTTGCAGCATGTGGGCTAAGGAGGGCAACAATTAAAATTAAACAACATTTTCACCCTAATTAAAATGTTGCCCTTTATCTTATTCGGTTTATTATTATAAACACGCCAAATTAGTGGAGAGGGTATTATGGCTTTGTGCTGATATTGGTCCAAGTATAGCGATCGAATCAGGATCATTTTAAATCGATTAAATGGTGTTCGTCCGGCTCGAAAGTAATCTGATGGCTGTCCCTGCAAGTCTGGTGCGTAAGGTACAGGTCGCAATTTAGGTGATACTATGATGAAATTTGGTACATAGATTTTAAATGTCACAACGACTTAGCCTTTTGAAAATTGTGGGAATAGGTCCCACCATTTCAATAGTCTGCCCTTGTACAATCTTCTTTCCGCCCTTATACACGCTTCGTTCCTGATTAGAGTCTTCGTTCCTATTAGGCGTCTTATTCTGTTGTTGTGTAGATTAAATTTTATCTAAATTTATTTCTTTATAATCTAAATTACCAATTCTATTGCATATTTGGCCACAGCTTCGATACAAACACTAATCCAGAAAATAGCTTTTAATGCCATAACTTCCTTATTAATGTTGGTATTGTCGTAAAATTTAACAACAATAACTCTGACAATAGCATTATACTATGTCTTGTCAAAATGTTGGTGGGTCAAGATTTATACATGTAAGTTCTATCCCAAAAAGCAAGAAGTCAAAACTTTGATGTGAAATGAATTTATTATTTAACATTTCAATTCAAATTGATAGGGATTTGAATATAAGCATTTGACATACAATGTTTTATCAATTTGATATAAATTTCTTATCAAATGTTATTCTCAAATCAAATATAAACTTAGAGTCGCTAAAGCGAAAAATATATGTAAACATTAAAAATAGCGATTAAAATTGAATTATATTACATATTACGTAACGTGAGTTCGCCTTAAGAAAGCCTTATGTGCTGTTTTTACAACACAAGTGATTGAACGTGTAGTAAAATTTATATGAAAATCTCTCAGTTTTTTGAGTGTTTTCCATATAAATTTTTCTACACGTTCCATTACTTGTGTTATGTAAACAGCACATTAGTTTCTTGTTGAAAAATATAAATTATTTGTAGGTAAAAAATTAATTACAAAGTGTAAGAATGCGTATAAAAATTAAACGGGAGTGTGGAAAATATATAAAATAAATAAATTTATTGTCATGACCATCCTCAAAATAAAAACAAAACAAAAAAGAGCCAAGCAGTTCGTCTCTCCAAGAATTTGAGGTCATTTTACCAGAGACAGTAAATAACAGTTATCCGGAAAATCTAAACATAAAAACTCTTTATGTTAGAGCCAACGGAGACCTACAGTGGCATATATCAATATATTCGTACTGCTGAGCTCTTTCAGAATCTGTGGTGATCTTAAAAAAAGAGTTTTTTTCCGTCTAAAATAATACTCATTTTAGGAGTTTTATTTTTTCCGTCTAAATAAAACTCATTTTAGGAGTTTTATTTTTTCCGTCTAAATAAAACTCATTTTAGGAGTTCTATTTTTTCCGTCTAAAATAAAACTCATTTTAGGAGGTTTATTTTTTCCATCTAAAATAAAACTCATTTTAGGAGGTTTATTTTTTTCAGTATATAGTAAAACTCATTATACATTTTTTTTTTTTTGGTCTAAAATTAAACTCATTTCGCCTTCATAAAATAAAACTCTTTTGAGAAATTTATTTTTTTATCTGAATTAAAATTCATTTGTTTATTTTCTTCTTTTTTAACAGACTCTTTTTTTCATTTGTTTAATTTAGCAAACTTGATGCAGAATAAGCTAACCATTAAGAGTAGTTTGACACATACAATGTGTAATTAATTTATTTACCTGCATGACGCTCTGTCAGCGTTTTTTATAACAATCTTCGATAAAGTGACCTCAGTACTACCAAAATGCAACAATAAAAAAATGGGCATTTCAGAATATTGGAACAGGCAATATCAGAATCCAATCTGCTGGTGTTTGATTATTAAAAATTTTTTTGCTTGAAAATATTTTTAAATGTCAAAAACAACTTAACTAATTATCAAAATTATTTGTTGACAAAATCAGACTTTTGCAATAAACTTAGTGCAAAATAAATTTTTTTAATATGCAAATTTGTTTCTTACGGAAAAAATAAAACTCAAACGAGTTTTATTTTCTGACGGAAAGCATAAAACTCCCCAAATGAGTTTTACTCTTGACGGAAAAAATTAAACTTCTAAAATAAGTTTTATTTTAGATGGAAAAAATAAAACTCCTTAAATGATTTTTATTTTAGATGGAAAAAATAAAACTCCCAAAATGAGTTTTATTTTATGGTGGCGAAATAGAACTCCTCAAATAAGTTTTATTTTATGAGGGCAAAATTAAACTCTATTTTTAAGAGTTTGTTTCGACCTTTTATTTTTACGTTGGAAAATAACTGTTGAAGATGGAGTTTTTTTTAATTAATAAAACAACTGTTATTAAATAACTTTTTTGCTATCACTTATAACCGTTACGGTCCCTGCATTTTACTGACATTTTGTTGAAATAAATAATGAATTGAAATTTAAAAAAAAAATATTTTTCATATACATATGTTCGAAAAACATTTGAGAATAACGTTTGAAAGCAAGTTAAATATAAATGCATTTCTCAATTTAAACATAATTTCCTTTTTTTTTGTTGAGAATGCTATGGTGTTCAAATGATTTTCAAATCATTATAAAACGTTTGTCGTTTGAGAAAAGCATTGATATCAAATCTTTTAAATTTGAAGTCAAGTCTCCGTGTTTGATTGGATATTATAACCCACTCCTTAAAATCAATTATAGGCAAAATGGTCTCATAATTGATATTCGGCACAAAAAGCTATTACATGAATCTTAACCTCATAGTGCAATTTTGCTCTGTTAGGTCCATGCTTGCCCATGGGTCCAAAAAGGCCTTTTTCACTTAACGGCCAATTATTTTCTTATTTTTTTTTTTTTGTTAGATCTTCTTGATTTTAAGATTCTTTTATTGAGCACAAAATTATAATGTACACGACCACATATTTTGTATGCCATTAAGCTCCTATTTAAAGAATGGAACAAAACTCCGACCGAATGGTAACATACATGGAACATTTTTGTCAGAAAGGAAAACACCATGTGTACACCCTCTTCGCAACTAGTGGTAAAATATGTTATAACCTTACTGGCCAGGAACTAAAATATATGCTGGACAGACGTGCACCCAGAAAAAATATGTTTAAATATGGTCACCTCCAACAAAACTATTTTTAAATAAAATTGTAAACATACTATGGTTAGTTTAAGCATATTATTGTCATCGACAACCATATTATGGTTAAATAAGTCCTCCATCAAGAAGGCACAACCATATTATGGTTGCCTCCGAACAGGTTTTGGTTTGTAGATATGAATCCTCTGATAAAGGTTATAGTCGGAATATTTAAGTTAGTTTTATGAAATTTAATATACATATGTTTCAGTATAAGCTCTTCCCAGCCTGTTCCAATAAGTGAAAGTCCAGTTACGATTACACCTATCCCTTATAGAAATAATCTCCCAGATATTTAAAGTTTTTGATCATGGTACGGTGGAGTGTATCGATTTCAAAAAGAAAAAAATTTATTAATATAAATCGCTTAAAAATGTTAGAATTTTGACAAAATTGCGTTTCTCGAAAATCGTTTTAACCCTCGTTAAATTCAATTTAAATTTTTGAAAAAAGTTTTCATTTTACAAATGGTATCTCCTTAATAATCACAAACATTGTCTATAAATATGAGCAATTTATTTAACAAATAAACAAATCCGACAATTTCAATTAATTAACACAATCACTCAATTGTTAGGCTTACCTGTGCTGCTGCACATACTTATTAACATACGCAAGTATTTGCTATTGAAATTATTTTAATAAATTATTATAAATAAATACCATGTTAAGAGATTAAACATAACAATATTAAAAATAATTAAATTGCAATTAAAATTAATGATATAGTTTGTGTTAGCCATTTTACTGAGGAACAAAATTTATATCCAATAAATGAAAATTTATATCGAATCATTGAAATGCTTAGAAATCAAGCTTTTTTACATAAATCGACTAAGGGCAACAATTGAATCAATTGCTAAAATTAAATTTCGAGTAGCTAAAAAAGTGCAATGGGACAATTAAAAAAATATATATTTTATGCCATTTTGATAATCTGGTGGGGATTCAGGGAAGGGGAAAGGCTAATATATAATATCCTAAAAGGCAAAAGGGCGTAACAACAATTTTTATTTTTTTTTTTCAGGAAAGCAAAAAAACTTTACAAAATCAATAACAACAATGTGCACCTGGCTTTTGAATTTCTTTAATAAAGTTGCCATTTTTGATCGGAGGGATTCTAAGAATTTTTTGTGAACATGTTGTTTAATAAATCGGACAAAAAACAGTCAAAAACTCTATTTCCAATTTTTTTTTTGTTACGCCCTTTTGCATTTTAGGTAACACTATATATGTAATAAGCCCCTGCGCGAATGCATCGGTTTTTTGTACGCAGTTCTCCACACCAAGTTTTTGTTGTGTCAACTACTGTATAATTTTTTTTTTAATCGGTTCGAATGATACATTATGAAAAAAACAAATCAATGTTAAGTTAAGGCCCAACTATAATATGCATAAGCTTGATTAAGCTTTTCCCAAAAATTAACTTAAAGTCTCTCAAATGCATGTAAAAAATAAAAACAAAATCAAAAAACATTCCATTCCGTACGGAAAGTTTAATCAGTTTCGCACTTTACTTAAGCAAATGACAAATTCATAAAACTTAACAAAAACTTTGTTAAAGTCAATATCGCTTGACACATATGATGATTTAAATGTATTCTCACAGTTTCTTTAGCCAACTTAAGCATAAAATATTTGGGGGCTTAGAATCAACCAAATTAGTGTGAAACAGTAGTTTGTTTTAAACAATTTAACCCAATGCATAATTTGATGTGTACGAAAACGAAGCAGAGAAATTTCATAGAAAACAAACACTACTCTTTTATTGTTTCTTTACAGATATTTTGATTTAATTTTCTTAAAAGAGGTGTACATAATTTTTTTATTATTATTTATATTTTATTATATAATTTTTTATATATTTTTTATTTTTTTAAAGAATACTATACCCAGCAAACCCAAAGTCAGTTATACATATTTCCTTACCCTCCAACTTTTATTTTTTGCTTGCCAAATAAGAATTATTTTTGAGTTTAATTTTTTGATCGTAAAGGGCTCTGGATACTTTCAAATAAACCCGTCAATCAGTGTATATGTGTTAGTGTCGTTTATTTGAGGCTTTTTCGGAGACGTACAAATAAACACGGCAATCAACAATTGTATTTTGTAAAAAACCAAAATATTTATATTTCTCATGACAACAAACACAAAGAAAATAATTTGTTTTTGTCAATCACAACAGGAGACTATCAAATAATCAGCCATCAAATAAAAAAATCAAAACTTTTTGATTTTCATCAAGCATTGCCGACAACGCGTATGTGTACCCGAAAAAGAACGACTGCACGCACACAACTAAGTGATTGATGTATTTATTTGATAGTCTCCCGGGCGTTTAAAGTTATTCTAATTTTTTGGCTCAAAAATGCCAATTAACTTCATGTTTTCGAAATAAATATAATATCGCTTGTTTGGGAATTAACATTAAGACAACAATAAATAATTTAAATCTGTTTTAGTTTTCAATATAAATTCCCAAACGAAAATTTTTTTATATTTCCAACGACAGAGCGTTTTACTGTTTAATGACGAGCGCAAAGTCCTTTCATTAAACTTACATTTAACACAAAAACAAATTTTGAATTCTTTTTATTTTTGAGCAAAAGAAAAACTCAAATATAAAACTTATTAGGCAAGGAAAAAAATTCAAGTTGGAAAATTATAAATTGTAATTTTTATAATACTGCTCATAATCATGACGGTCCCTGATTTAAAATATTATTTTAAATTTGAAGGCTTAAAATATTACGAAAGGAATAATGTATGTTTAATGCAGAATAATATTTAAGACGCTTGACCTTGTGTTTGCTGGGTAAACTCATACCTAAATAAGTTTAGATAATTCATATCACCTATTTTGCTATAATATTTCGTGTGTTTGGTGTGATTTGATGTTTCGTTTTGCTTGCTTGGTGTGTGAAGTATTTTCCGTAATCTTAAAACTTCGTACTTAGTCGTGTACAGGGTTGAAAAAGTTGGTACAATTGTATTTTTTGGTACAATTCAAACCTAAAAAGTACAATGGTACACCAATTTCTTATTTGGTACAATTCACAAACTCTCTTAGCTTATGTAGTTTTTATAAAATTTTCCTAGTTCAGTTTTGCTTGATTTACAGTGGCAACTCATCTTTGCTATCATTGCTTTGTGATTCAGTTTTTTTTTCAAATTTTAGATCGTCTAAAAACCGTTATAAAGGAAGAGGTGACTGACTCTCATATCGCCAAAAAATTCATAATAAATAGGGAAAAGACACAAAATTTGTATCATATTTGACTGGTCCCCTTAATATTAATAACAAAACTGAGTTTTGTAAGTAAAACTACTATTCTATTATACTTGATAAGAGGAGCTTTAACTCCCACAAATAACATGGTTGGTATAACGAAAAATTTATGGCATTAGTGCCACATTTAATTGAAAATGGTTGTTTATGCTACATTTTGAATTGCCGTAGCAGCATCAAACCTTTCGTTTCGCGACGGTATTGACAAACTTATAGGGAATAGATTTCCACTTTTTAATAGTTCTAGTTTAAGAGAATACTATAAAATTTCAAGAACATTTTGAAACTGACCATGATCTATGTTATTTTAAAATATTGCACTGCAAGGTGCAACAGGATCTAGGAACAGCGGAAACCTCTAGATTATTATTTTACTTTAAATAATTTTGAGGCTGAATTTAAAAATTCGAAATTGCGATTCATCAGTAACATGTTTTTCGAATCCACTTTACAAAATTGTATTACTCTTTCTTCAATATGCATTAAAAATCGTAAATGCAAGCAGAAAGCGCACGTATGCATATTTTCCTGAAACAACTTAAATTTTTATTTCGTCAGATGGGCCATAATTAAAAAAAAGAAATCCTAGACAAAAATTAAATATCAAATATACCCCTTAAGGAAAATCATCCTCCTTTTGCAGAAATATACTGTGTAACAGAAGTAGAAATTTATATTTCCACAAACGTGATGTGGTGACTGCAAAAAGGATATTTTAAAATTTTGCGAGATGCTTAATTTAAAGTAGATTATGATAACGAAATTAATTTGACTCAATAAATTCACAGTTAAGAACTATGGCAAATACCAATATTAAAAGATCATAGTATCAAGTTCCAGTCAACACATAAAAAGTTCAATTTTTTTTCCAATATGCACATAAAAAAATTGTTTTTTTGTATGGAAATCGCGATTTTATCAATTCAGTTTTCTCAGTAACTTGTGAACAAAATCAAAAGTTGTGCACCGATTGCAATGAAATAAATAAAGCTCATTTCATTCGAAATATGTTTAACTAAGGCCCTAATCATGTAAAACCCAACGCAACGCCAAAAAATGACATTGAAAGCATAAACAATGTTATAAATATTTTGTAATTTTGTTGTTGCTTTCTACAGAAATTCATACTGCGTTTTAAAATTTCAAACGCTCCATTGCTTGTGGCGTTAAAAATTTTAAAACAGTACATGAATTTCTGTAGAAAGCAACAACAAAATTACAAAATATTTATGACATTGTTTATGCTTTCAATGTCATTTTTTGGCGTTGCGTTGGGTTTTACATGATTAGGGCCTAAATGTTTTTGGACGAAAACTATGATTTTTCTCGAGTTTTTATTTTTTATGAATTTTTAAACAACAGAAAAATTTTTTTTTTTTAATTTTTATTTTTTTCAAAACTTCAACGATTATTACGATTACTTTTGGGCTAAAGATTCTTATAACACTTGGCGTATGAGTGTTAAGCAATACCGATGAATTGTTGTACGTGCATTCAACCAAGCGTATAAGTAATATATAAATTGGTTGGCTGCTTATCATGTATGTATATATGTATGTATGTTTGTGTCTTTTATTGGTGTCAACGCAATTAAAGTGTAATTGGTAAAATGGAATACTTATACAGAATTGCCTAAAAGAAACGAAGGTCTTTAAATGGTCTATAATATCATTATTTTGATTGTTTTATTTTTTGTATGAGAATTTAATATTTCAATAACTAAATTAACCTTAAAAATTAGATTTTTTTAAACTAAATTGGCGCTGCTGAATACGAATATGGAATTAATTTATTTTTCTAAAAAAGAGTTTTTAATATCACCCATTTCACAGAGTACAATTTCGTTCAGAAGCGGAATTATTTCCGTATTTTGGTGCTTCAGAAAATTACGAAAAAACTTTGCGGAATGAAACCATTTTTGTTTTCATGAACGGAATGAGAGTTTTCTGTATCTTAAAGGCCAAAAAACTATCAAAATATTCTTTCTATCAATAAACAAATATTTTTTCTTCGGTTCCGAACGGAATTGTACTCTGTGACATGGCTGTATATTCGCGAAAATCGTTTTTTGTGCAGTTGTTTTAGATATTTCGAAAAAATCTCAAAAGCTCTTTATGTGAATTGTATAAGACTAATTTTTATTTTTTTCAAAACTTCAACGATTATTACGATTACTTTTGGGCTAAAGATTCTTATAACACTTGGCGTATGAGTGTTAAGCAATACCGATGAATTGTTGTACGTGCATTCAACCAAGCGTATAAGTAATATATAAATTGGTTGGCTGCTTATCATGTATGTATATATGTATGTATGTTTGTGTCTTTTATTGGTGTCAACGCAATTAAAGTGTAATTGGTAAAATGGAATACTTATACAGAATTGCCTAAAAGAAACGAAGGTCTTTAAATGGTCTATAATATCATTATTTTGATTGTTTTATTTTTTGTATGAGAATTTAATATTTCAATAACTAAATTAACCTTAAAAATTAGATTTTTTTAAACTAAATTGGCGCTGCTGAATACGAATATGGAATTAATTTATTTTTCTAAAAAAGAGTTTTTAATATCACCCATTTCACAGAGTACAATTTCGTTCAGAAGCGGAATTATTTCCGTATTTTGGTGCTTCAGAAAATTACGAAAAAACTTTGCGGAATGAAACCATTTTTGTTTTCATGAACGGAATGAGAGTTTTCTGTATCTTAAAGGCCAAAAAACTATCAAAATATTCTTTCTATCAATAAACAAATATCTTTTCTTCGGTTCCGAACGGAATTGTACTCTGTGACATGGCTGTATATTCGCGAAAATCGTTTTTTGTGCAGTTGTTTTAGATATTTCGAAAAAATCTCAAAAGCTCTTTATGTGAATTGTATAAGACTAACACTTTTGCATAGATATGTATTTTCTCGTTTAGCCTATAGCTAAACTGTATCTATGTCATAAAAGTTTACTGTGCTACAGGAGTTTTGACTTGAAAAAAATTTTGTTTTTACCGCTTTTAAAAATGCACCATTTTAAGTCGCTTCAGTAAGGCAGTAAGTGGCAAAGTAAGCAAGGAGTAATACACAATTAGCATTTTAAAACAAACGAATATCTTAAGGTCCATAATAAAATGCTAGTTTTTTGTTTTTTTTTTTTTAACTAAATACTATTCTACAAATAGACTGCTTTAAGTAAAATGAAGGACTACAAATCACCAGGTCTAGACTTTATTCAGGCAGAAATGCTAAAATATAGAGCTTAAACGTAAGAAGAGTTTCTCACACCTCCCATTAGATAAGCGCGGCTCAACGAACTGATACCATCAGAGTGGAAAGAAGACGCTGTTATTACCATCCCAAAGAAAGATGAGCTGACCCCCTGTAAAAACTGGAAAGGTTTCACCTTACTCAATTCCATAGATAAGGTCATGGCCACAATAATAATGAGATGGAAGCACCTTTTGGGATCCGATGGAATTTGGAGGAGTACTATTTAAATGATATTGACTATGCCGATAACATTTGTCTTATGGCACATCGTTTTACGGATATTGAGGCAAAGAGAACGAAACTGTCCATAAATGCCAGAAAAGTAGGACTAAAACTAAAGTTTAAGAAAACAAAACGTATGCCTATTGTTATAAATGTAAAAATACCACTTATAGCGAATGGCACCTTAATTGAAGATGTCCAGTATTTCAATTACTTGGAAAGTAGGATAAACGTTACTGGTGTTTCCAATGCAGGCATCCCTAAGCGAATTAATAAAGCCCGCATTGCTTTTCACAAGTTACATAAGGGTGGCAATCAAGCAAAATCTCACGGAAAACTAAGTTGAGAATATTTAACTGCATTGACAAATCGGTTCTTCTGTATGGCTGTACGACTGAGCCTAAACAAAATCCAGACTTTTGGAAGTCGTTGGCTAAGACAAATTCTATAGATCTTCTGGCCAAATCAAACTCTTTTAGGCTGCCGGATGGCAGTAGTGTATCAGTGATGGAAAATTTAAAAATTAAGATGGTTCTGACCACCAAGCAAAAGAGTACTTTATTAAACATTTTGGTACTTTTTATATAACATATTTCTTATTAAACAATATACTCAAAAACACAAAAATTTCAATAAATAAAAAATATTTTAATTTTAATATAAAAAATATAAAATTTTGGTAAACAAACGCACAGAAGAAAATCAATGTTAAATCGTCGAAATCGAAGTTGATTTTACATTTTTCGGTTACAATAACTTGCTAGAACTATTTTTCTTTTAAAATAACTTTAATTCATATTAATTTAACCGCTTAGTACACCGGAGAATGTGGATATTTCTATTGTAAATTTTGACAGTTATCTGAAACTAGCTGTTCAACATTCTAGTAAAACCAAAAATAGTGAAATATATTCTGCAGATGTCGAGCGTCTCTTGACTGAAAAAAGGAGAGCTCGAAGAGAATGGCAATTGCATAGATCCCCTCAACTTAAGAATTTACTAAAAGAGTGCACAAAAAGGCTAAGAAAGTTACTGAAGTCTCAGAAAACGGCTTCCCTGGAAAAATATCTTAAGGAACTTGATGCAACTTCTCAATCAGACTACTCATTATGGCGTGCAGCTAGAAATCTTAATAGACCAGTTATCACTAAACCACCATTAAGAAACTTAAATGGAAGTTGGGCACGAAATGATGAAGAAAAAGGAAATCTTTTTGTTAATCATTTGAAAAACGTATTTACCCCGCATACATCTCCCGATATTGTAGTCGAGTTGCCACCAGTTGCTGTTAGAGCTGCTGTTCCACGTAGATTTGAGATAAAAGAAATCGAAAAGGCTATTCATAATTTAAACCCCAAGAAAGCCCCTGGTTTTGATAAGATCAGCAACAAAATGCTTTTAGAGCTACCCAGCATAGCAAAGAAAATTATTCTTTTAATTTTTAATGCTATTTTACGCCTTGAATACTACCCACAAGAATGGAAGGTATCCTTAGTTACAATGATACCTAAGCCAGGAAAGGATCCTACAAAAGTTGAGTCATATAGACCTATAAGCTTATTGTCTAATATATCAAAGCTGTTAGTGTCAAAATTAGCTCCAATTTTAAATGTAAATAGATGTATTCCTAACCATCAATTCGGTTTTAGAAGAGAACATAGCACAATCGAACAAACCCATCGTATAGTAAACGCCATAAGAAAAGCCTTTGAAGAAAAAAAATATTGTTCCGCCCTCTTCATCGATGTTTCCCAAGCTTTTGATAAAGTCTGGCATGAAGGGTTATTACATAAATTGAAGCAAAACTTACCAGTAAACACACACAAGCTGTTAGAAAGCTACTTAGTCGGCCGAAAGTTTATTATTAAAGAATGTGATTTTATAAGTTCTCCTCAGCCAATTGACGCTGGAGTCCCTCAGGGAAGCATCATGGGTCCACTCTTATACCTTATATATACCTCAGACATGCCAACAAACAACCACACCATAACTTCAACATTTGCTGATGATACAGCTTTTCTAAGCGTACACGAAAACTGCCATGAAGCATCCCGTTACTTGCAGGATCATATATTTGAACTGGAAAAGTGGTTAAAACAATGGAGGATAAAGGTCAATGAGCAAAAATGCATACATATAACATTCACCTTGCGTCGGGAGTCATGTCCCCCTATTAAAATCAATAATCAATTAGTGCCCCAGCAGTCGCATGTAAAATATCTCGGTATTCATCTAGATCGGCGTTTGACATGGAAATGCCATATAGAAGCAAAACTAACACAAATTAAACTAAAAGCAATTCAAATATATTGGCTTGTTGGAAGAAATTCTGTTCTTAGCCTCGACTGCAAACTTCTACTTTATAACTCTATATTGAAGCCAATCTGGTGCTACGGTATTCAGCTATGGCGCACTGTATCGGCCTCAAATATCGAAAAAATTCAAAGGCGCCAAAATAAACTTCTTCGAATAATCACAGCCGCTCCCTGGTATGTTAAAAACTCTAATATTCACAAGGATCTCAATGTGCCATTAGTTAAAACTATTATTACGAAGTACGCAGCAAAATATTTAAAAAGGCTTGAGTCGCACCCAAATCCACTTGCTCGAAATATTTTAAATGACAGTGGACACTCTAGATTAAGGATAAGAGATACCGCAGGACTCATCCGAAGGGAAGACCGCTAAACATTTACATATGTGAACAGAAACCGTGAGGAGAAAAATTTTCGTCTAGCATTGGCAGGACAAAAATAAAGTATTAGTATAAGATTTGATTAATTATTGTTAGTTCATATTTAATATATGAAGATTCAATAAACAAATAATGAGAAAAAAAAAAAAAAAAAAAATATAAATTTAATTTAACATTCTAGTAAAGTAAGAGCAAAATGACATTGATATTGTTACGTTTTTTCCTAATAAAACGCGTTAAGGTTTACTCCCTTTATAATAAACCTTTGAGTTCTTTTAATTGCAAATCAAAATAAATACACACACGAATTCAACTTAACAAACTGTATTGAAATTAATGTTCACAAAATTTAACCACTATTGTAAGTATCGATTTGAACCGTTTAATGTCTCCAATCAAACTAAACTAAACTTTAATGAGTAAGCCTGTATTTATAGTTCAAAACTATTCCTAGTTCATTCAAGAACCGTCTAGCATTTTCTAGAAGGTTGTGTTCGAATTATTTTAAAATAACTAAAGCCTACAATAACAACTGCTTGAAAATTTAGTACAGTGGCGTTCATAAAAATGATAATTTATATGACATAAAACTATAATTTACAAGATAACTTATAACTGAAACCATAAATAATTCTTAGACAAATCTATTTTCGTAACAATATTAAAATAACACAACGACTCACGTTGAATTAAAGTTGTTTCAAGTTAAACCAACTTGAATTTAATGTAGAATCAGTTTAATTTGAGTGTGAAATAACAGTGAGAAGAACTTCAGAAACAACATATGATTTTGTTTTAGAATGATTGTAAACATTTATCCCCTGAAATTGAGAGAGAGAAAGAAAATTATTATTTATTTTCCTGTTGCAGTTTGTTGTCTTCCCCAATGCTTACAGAAGCACTCACAATTGAAAGACACCAGCAGATAAGGCCCGATTTGTTTTCGTCATCATTCACCTTCGAGAATTTAGTGTATTTAACTAAATATTTATAACCAAAAGAATACGGGAATTTGTCTTTTTTTTTAAATAAATTTAAATATTAAAATAAAAAATTCATGTAATTCTTCTTGAAGTGTTATCATTTTTTTTTTTTTTTTTTATTTATTAGTATACTATCATCATTACAATTAAAAATATAACAAATATTCATATATACATTGTTTGAGTATTTACTAAAAAGTATTGCAACAAAAATTAAACTTTTTTTTTGGGGGCATATAAAATACATATTTTATAAATTAAATTATTTACAAAATAAGGAAAAAAAGATGGATAAAAACCTTTTAAAAATGTAAAGAAATTTTTTTATTAACGCTTCTAAAGTGTTATCATTGTTTATGTTATGTGTGAACAAAACAGGATTTTATGGATTCAAAATTGAACAATGTTATTTTAACATTAATCATTTAAAATTAATATGAAACAATTGGGGGATTCACAAGGTGTCATAAAGTCATATGTCTTAAAATAATAACATGAAAAAATACGACTGTTGTGAGCAACCCCTCATAATTTAATGTGCTATTAATTACGACAGCACAATAAACATAGCAACCAACGTTCTATTTATTTAAGACACTTTTTGTTTACAAACCAACCCCAATATTTTTAAACCATTGTAAAATGTTAGAACATTATGACAATAAACCATGATAGCACACCTTGTGAATACCCCAAATGATATATTTAAATAAAATCCGTACTTTAGCCGAAATTGACTATGATTTGCAATCAACATTGCGCCTTGTTGATTTGACATTGGTATTTTCTCTGTGTGCATGTATGAACATATACTTTCTAGAATTGTATAAATCTTAACCCATTGGAAGCAGCCTCCATTTTTTGCAAAGTTTCAAAACATCTTTTTATTTTCGTTCTTTATTTCAAAATATGTTTGTTAACTATTGGTGAGTAAAAATAGTAAGTATATACTTTATTATACTGTTATCGAAACCATGAAGTGGAAACGCATTTAAAATGACATTGGTGCTTGAAGAATATCAATATTTTTGCAACAAAAACATGAACGAATCAGAACAATAAATTGTATATTTATCCTGTATGTTATTGGCCCGTAGAATATTTTGTCAATGTTTAAAAAAGTCACCCTGGATTTCTTTACAAGGAAGCATAAAAAGAAAAGGGTACTAAAACTGACGTGGGGGTACTGTGGTATTTATGAAAAGAAAAATACTGAAAATAGTACCATAGTATTGAATTTTCCATCACTGTAGTGTATCGTATATCGAGGGATATGTATATATTTACGGACATCAAGGTTACCATTGCAGCTCTGGCTGGTGACTTCACGACATCTATGTTAACAGTAGACTGCCGGAGGTAATTAAAAGAGATCGCAGACCATTCCAGGGTTACGCTGGTACGGGTACCAGGGCACAGTGGATGCCCGGGCAACAAAACTGCAGACGGTCTGGCCAAATACGGCTGTCTCTAGGACAACGAACTGATCGGCATTCCAACGTGTGAGTCGTATATAAGGGCTCAGAAGAGATGGCAGGGGAGCACACCTGCTCAATGGCCAGAACTTTACTGCCTGGCTACGACGCGGCAAGAACGCGCGTACTACTTGGCAGTGACTTCTGGAGAATAGTCTGATGATTACTGTCTGACTCTTTTCACTGGCTAAAGGTATCACAAAGGGACCGCTATAAGGACCCAAGTGAGCAGTCCTCGTGTCGGCTGCTCGTTGAACCTTACCTAAGCTAGACTCTGGCCAAAAGAAATATCAAATGTGACACTGAAGCAACAAACTAACAGTATGACCATTGGACAATAAATAAGAAGACGTAAATGGACATGATCGTCCAGAACGATGGGAATTGTAGCCTATTCACTATTCTTAAAATAAATGTTTTCAGTGAATTAAGATGAAATTCACTGAAAACACTGGACATATAACTATTTTCACTGAACGGGCTCGGCACTGATACGGAACGGATGAGTGTAAATAGACCTTAAATTTTACGAATAAAAATAGCGCAATATAAACGAAACTCAAAAAAAAACTTTCAGTCGATATCAATATTTAATTGTATATTAAAAACAACTAAATATCTTACTGGCATAAGAGTTTTTAGATAAATACGGTGGCAAAAGCAGAGCTTCATTATCTTATTTTAGGTCATTTATTAACTATATATATGGCTTATTTGGTGATAGCGATCGATCGCAATGAATCTATGTTCTCTGAAATTTTTGGTGTAATATTTAGAAGAAATGTTTTGAAGAATATCGATTTTTTTAATTTTCAGTGATTTTTTTTTTAATTACTATAAGTATACTACATAATTTAGCAACTTGTTTTCTGAAATACTTCATTAGCCACACTTAAAAAAGTTGTTCATAAAAATTTTGAAAATTTACAAAGTTTTATATAAGAAATTTCTCAACTTAAGAAAGGGATTTACAATTATTTAAGTGAGGTTCTATTTTAAGTGAATATTTTATAAAGCGTTTTTTTTTTTTTTTGGAGTGTCACAACTTTGAGTTGGCATCACTGCTTTATTTGAGCGCCCATTTAACAGCTGATAGTTGCTTTTTGTATAGTTTGCTTTGAAATTTCATTATGTTTCGACTTAAACTAGAGCACGCGTACACATTATTAAAATGTTTAATCAAAATAGTTGTTCTATTCGTCAAGCTCATAATGCACTTCTTCCATTTTATGGCTACGATTAATTGATCCAAGAAACTTTTGATGGAAAAATAATATCAAAAAATAATAACGTAAAATGGCCCAATTAATTGGCATTCAAGATAGTGTGATTTAACCCCACTAAATTATTTTCTTTGGGGTTATGTTAAGTCACAAGCAATTGAACACCTGGACATCAACATTCAACGAGTTATCGGCGAAATACGGCCGGAAATGCTGCGAAAAGTTGTTGAAAATTGGTGTGCGCCTTCTACACGCCAGCCGTGGCGGCCCGTTTCATTGATATTAAAAATGTATTTCCTAGTTTTATTATGATTTAAACTTGTGTCACTCTATAAAAAACTCCCTTTATATTGAAAATTCTTGAGGTTATATGCAATTTCACCGAATATTTGCATTAAAATATATATAATATTTTTTCTATAAAATACCCTTCTAGTCCGGCCAGACGATTTAACAAAATATCAAAAAACAGAAATGTGAATTCTATATTTGATATGTTTTAAATCGAATGAATCAAATCAAAAAATTCGGGGTCATTACACCCAAAGAAAAACTATGTTTAAATATGGTCACCTCCAACAAAATTTTTTTTTAAAGAAAATTTTAAACATATTATGGTTAATTTAACCATACTATCATCACCCACAACCATATTATGGTTACATGTGTCCTCCATCAAGAAGGCACAACCATATTATGGTTGCCTCCGAACATGTTTTGGTCAATAATAACTAAGATATGTTTAACATTTATAATAGCATGGATGGTTTTCAACCATAGTATGTTGCCCTTGGAGAAGAGAAAAATACTATTGTTAATTTAAAAACAAATTATTGTCATATTTAACCATAACATGTTTAGAGGCAACCATAATATGGTTGTGGCTTCTTGATGGAGGACTAATTAAACAATAATATGGTTGTCGGTGACAATAATATGGTTAAATTTAAACATAATATGTTTAACATTTTGTCTAAAAATAGTTTTGTTGGAGGTGACCATATTTAAACATGTTTTTTCTGAGCGTGTATGCGCTTAGTTCAATTTAACTACAAAACGCAAAACTCGTTTCAGCTTTGGTAGATGCGAAAGAGCTTTGTGGAAAATTAAAGACAAAATTTTTGATGATGTCAGAATAAAATAATCTATGCATAAAAACTTGTAACGTCACTGACTGATTTATCATCGCACACAAATCGATCCATAAGACGGGATTTCTGGAAATTCGAATGTTTAGGGTGTAAAAAAGGCTAAACTCGGTAACCTTATATCTCCAAAACTAAAAGAGATACCAAAATAGTGTAATACTTATCGTTGTTGTTTAGAAAAATAAGCGGATAGGTGCCTGGTACTTTTTAGGAAGTATTTGCTAAAACCTGTATTTTTAAACTTTTTTTGTCAACCAGTCAACATGGAAATAAAAATTGTATCACATTCATAACTTATATAAAAAATGCAAGTACTAGTTTGGTAGTTTTGCGAAATTCGAAGGCTTAAGGAGTGGAGATCGTACCTGATTTGGTTACTTTTTTTCAAAACATTTTTCTTCATCAATCTATGTATCTTTACCTAAAATGCAAAAGGGTGAAACAACAAAATAAAAATCGAAATAGAGTTTTTAATTGGTTTTTGTTCGTTTTATTCAACTACATGCTCACAAAAAAATGCCAACTTTATTAAAGAAATTCAAGCACCAAGTACTCTTTAAGAAATAACTGAATAACATAATATGTTCGTATAATTTAAAATAATAAGCAAACCCAGTAAAAAATGTGCTCCAAAAGGAGCAGGTTTTATGTATGAATTCATACCTCAAATCGCTTCAAACCTGCTGATGGGATGCCTGATTTTAGTATGAGGTGTTCCCGCTTTGGAGGACTATTTTGTGCTGACAATGAGCGCTTCTTTTAACATAAAAAACATGCAAACAAAGCACTCCTTAAGTGCTTCTTTAACTTTTTTAACACATTTATTAATGTTTTGCTTTTACTTGTTTAAATGCCTTTTTTCAATCATTTTCGTTAACATAATATTTTTTTATTTTTTCGCTTTAAACCCTTCTTCGTTGTCAGTGCTAAAATAGCAGCTTTTTGTATATTAAATTCGTTATTATTTACTGCTGCATAAGAGCTCTCGTATTGAAGCGCTCGATCATGCGCTTTTTCCCTTAAGTGCTCAAAAAACACATATTTTTTTACTGGCTATGTTCAATAAAAATTGTATTTATTTAATTTTTGTATAATTTTGTATAATTCTAATTTTGGTCTGGCCTAGGCATCAGAAATTAAGAACCGAAAACTTAAAATTTAAGTTTTTCGTTTGAAAAATTCAAAACTCATGCGTACAAAATAAATTTTTTTTTTCTATCATTAAAAAAAGGAAACACAAAAAAGATATTTATTTTTAAAGTACAATATGTGTTTTGTACATGAAAAGAAACAAAAAAACAAAAATTTGAAAAATACACAAAATCGTTTTTTGTATTATTTTTTTTTTTTTTTTTTTTTTTGAAAAATATTTATCATTGGTGTTCAAAACATGTTTTCAACTGTACAAAAAAAAAAAAATAATTAAAAATTATTTTGTTTTATTTGTTTTTCACAGTTCAAAATAATAAAGTTCTTAAAAAAAACGTTTTTAAGAAAAATATTTTTGTTTTGTTTTTAGAAACTAACAATAAAAACTCAATCTGAAGTTAAAATTGTGAATTTTAATTAAAATTGTAATATAAAATTGTGTTTAAAATTGCAATTGCAAAAAATCTTTACATATTGTTAATTATCAAAACCACAACACAGGTATCTGTGAAGACAGCCTTCAGTGCTTTGCCAATTATTATGACCAAAAATAGAAGGAATTTAAGTTCTGAGCGTAGAAAATTTATTGTTGCTCAAACTCAACATCAAGCTAATTAATAAGATTACTTTTTATTTCTAAGATAATCTTTACCATGTTATAACTACTTATTATTAATTAGATTTATATTTTTTACTATAAGTTTAAATTTTGTCAATTAAAAGAATTCAATTTTAAGTTTTCGGTTCATTTTTTTCTTTTCATGTACAAAATATTGTTGTACTGAAAAAATAAATATCTTTTTTTGGTGTTTGCTTTTATTTTTTTAAACTGATGAAAAAAAAAAAATTATTTTGTACGCATGAGTTTTAAATTTTTAAGCAGAAAAAATTACATTTTCGGTTCGTAAAGTACAAAAAAAAAATATATATTTCTAAAACCTTTTTTTTTGAGAACTTTATTATGTTGAACTTAAAGAAACAATATCAAACAAAATATTTTTATATATTTTTGGTTATTGTACAATTTAAAATATTTTTTGAACACCAATGATAAATATTTTTTAAAAAACATAAAAAAATCGTTTTCCGGTCTTTGGTCTGGCCAGACCAGGAGGAGAACTTAGTACTTAACAGTTACCGACAATCGTAGGGTTTAAGGAACGTATAACTCAACTGTCCTTTTAGATTTTCATATTACATATGGAAATAGAATTTCGTCAACTTTCTTAAAATAAATTTTAACGGAAATGTATCTAAACATTTAAAAAATGTTAAAATAAGCACCGAATATGTAAACACTTTTAAAACCAACTCTTTTTAAAAAACTTTAGCAAAACCTTTGCTATCAACATTTCTTGTATAGATACATAAATACGTCCTAAATGTTATTGTTTTGTACCAAAAAGCTTCAATAAATCTTTTCTTACTTTAAGCGTAAACTTATTTTTATCCAGTTATTTATAATAATTAGGTATTATCCATAAAACATTTTATAGCAACCTACTCTAAAATATTAAGTATTTGTGTTAAAATCGAGAGTACTTAAATAAGAGAATTATCTTTAAGATATTGTTTTTATATTGGGAAATTATATATCTAGGAAAAGTTTATCTTAGAGCTTTATAAAAAGCATAATTAAACTGTTAAAAAAAATCATACATAAATATGTAAATAACATAAACATATAAAACAGATTAATAAACTTTTTGTACAAAAGCTTAAGCAACCCCTAAAAAGTTTTATAGACAAATCAAAAGCTTTTAGCACTTAGTCACTCAGCAAACCGTATCTAAGTGTGTATGTGTGCAATACAATACACAATGGCTTCTTAACTGTGTGCTATAAAGTTTATATTCCACATACCACAGTTCATTTTGCCGAACGCGTTCCACTTACATACCATACGCTATATTTCCACAAAAAATATGCCATAATTCGAACTTGCTAACACTATAAGACACTTAACTATAAAAATGTATTAACCATCATAATCAACAACCTTTTTTAATAAAAAATTAACAAATAAAATAATAACATCTTAGTAAGCTTTTGCATTCTAAAGCTTTTAATGCTCAAAGCTATTGTTATTAATGCCAAATGGTTTACCATATTCTTCAAATGTAGGGCTCGGTATATTAAATACCGGATATAAAGGTGCAAATTCAATAGGTCCAAAAGCATGTTGTTCATCTTCATTGATATTGCTGCGCACTGTATGGCACGATTCTTCATAAGATGGAGGAGCTAAATCTTTTTATAGATATTTTTTAATAAATTTTTTGTTTAGTTTTTATTATTAATTATAATTTAAAAACTTACGCAAATTGGGTGTTAACATTTCCAAAATAGGAGCTGAACTCAATTCTTGCTCCAATCCCAAGGGTAAATCGACCGCCCTCTCTCTAAACATACCATTATAGCCAGTTGGTTCTTTTTGTATCACTTCCATTCCGCTGGTATTATTTGCCAACGGCACATTTCCAATTATAACTGGTAGCGTTACCACTTGACTTTTGTGGCAAGTTTTCATCTTAACCTCCATTTCCACTTGATATACAATTTGTATTATATTACATGTTTGCAAACATGTTGGAGGCGTGGCCGGTACATGAATTTCATCACTTAAAGATCTGGTACAACACCTGAGAACTCCCTCCTTTTTCACCTTACTCACGCTTATACGTTGAACATTGTGTTGTGTGGGGTTAGCACTGATATAACGGACAATCATGATTAGGTCAAATTTAACTTCGGAAACTGGCATGTTAGTGTTATTAATGATAAGAGCTTGTACGGGTATACTTTGACCGGGTACGTAGCCAGCTTGTGGGATTTTAAGTTCTATTTTAAGGGGCTCTGTAGTACAGGGTCCACAGCAGAAAGTGCGATAGGTTTCACTGTTCGAGGGGATCTGCAATATTAATCATTTTTGTTATAAAGAGTGATCGTAAAAATACAATAAAATTGTGTTTTTATATTCAAGACCCTCCTATATTTAAATAATTCGTTGAAATAAAAGAAATTACGAATTACGCAAGCTTTTCTAAAATAGAACAAAATTCTATAACTATTAAGTGTCCATAAATTGGCGAAATATCAAAAGCGTACAAATTACACAGGTTTAAATACACAGGTTCGATACAATATTTTTTCGTTTGCTAGAAATTAAAGTAGTTTCCTTCAGGTCTAGTTTTCTAGTTTTAAAAAATAAAGAGAGCCACTTAAAGTACTATTCCTTGAAAACGGATTATCCTCCTTTGTAAAAATTTTAAAAGAACAATAAGTATTGTGGTTATTTTATTGAACTGTTTAAGGTTGTAATCCAAATTTTAATAATTTATTCAGGCTAAAGTTTATTAAATTTAATTTTCATTAAAATATTTTTATGAAGAAAGGAATTTTTACAGCATGAAGTGAATTAAAATTTATTGATTATTGTTCATTCGTGACCGAGCTGGAAATTGAATTGACATGTTTCAATTGAAAGGAATTTTTACTACATGAAATGAATTAAAATTTATTGATAATTTTTCATTCTTGACTGAGCTGGAAATTGAGCACAGGTTTTCACGGACAGGTTGCCCTGGCATGTTTCAATTGTAACCACACAATCTTCTCAAATGTGTTTGCCGTCTTAACACTCCCCACCATCGAAGGCAGTTGCCAGTCAATATCCAAACATCAATCTTTAAACCAAATTGGTAGATCGAAATTTGTTTTTGAATGATTAATTAATTTACGTGTTTATCCTTACTTCCGTTTTTCATTCTTTTTGTCAAGAATTCTTCTTGAAGTCCAAAGTAAATTTTTCTGTTTTTTTGTCTTTCTTTTCCACGTTGATCTTTTTAAAAATTCAATAACAAAATTATCCTACAAACCTCGTTTCTGAATATGCTCAGCAGTTTCAGAGATATCATTAAAGTTTGCCCCAAAAACATGTGTTAATAAACAAAAAAAAAAAAGAAAAATTTTTCTAAAAATTTAAAATAATACATTTTACTTATGTGCTATTTGCACAACACAAGTGATTGAACGTGTAGTAAAATTTAAATGAAAAGCACTGAGTTCTGTTCATATAAATTTTACTACATGTTCAATCACTTGTGTTGTAAAAACCGCACATTAATAAACGTTCATTTACTTGAATATTTTTTTTTTATATGGGCACTATAATTTCGCTGGAATTTTATACTTTTAACCGCTCAAACCATAAGAAAATAAATATGTATTTCAACCCTAACTTGGGCACCAATTCTTTACTACGAATTCGGGTAGTGTTGACATTTGTAAATATGTGTACTTTTATATGTTTTCGGAATTCCTTTGAAAGATACTTTTTTCTATTGTCAGGAAAATCATGAAAAATTATAGCCCCATCCCAGCAAAAACTGATGCTTCCTCAGAAGCAGTAATGTAAGGGAGAATTCGAAGTGAAGCGCTTACACTTCTATGAAATATTACATGACTTTTGTTTGGAATTCCTCGCGTAGAAGCTCTGCATAAGAGATCTGAAATATGCTTATTTCACGCCTTGAAAATGGACATGATTTACGTGAGTAAAAAAAGTGAAAAAATTAAGCACTGAAAAAAATTTTATTTCAGCGCTTAAAAAACTTTTCATACATCCAAAATATTTTTTTGGAATAAGAGGGTTAAAGTTTTATATACAATTATATTTAATTTTTGTAAAATCTAGTTAAAATGTTTTATTTCTTATCAAAAGAATAAAGGATTTTACTGTTTCTATGAAGCAGTAGAAAATATTATCTTAACCCCAGGATTACCGTCTTGGTCTGGCCAGCCAAATTTGTGTTTTGCTTGTAATATTTTTCGCATACAACAAAACATCAAAAAACCAGAGAAGTGAATTCTATAAATGATATGTTCTGAATCGAATGAAACTAATTTGGATGCGATTGGAGCAAAAATGTGGGGTTAAATTCTATTTATATGTAAAGTCTATGAAATTAACCTCTTGGTCTAGCCAGACAAAATTTTTTTTTTCCTTGAAAGATATTTCAAATAGGACAAAATATTAACAAAAACAGATACGTGAATTCTAGAAATGATATGTTCTTAATCGAATGAATTAACTTTGAATCAAATCAGGAAACTAAAAAAAAAAAAAAAATTGCAAAGTGCGAAATTAAAGACTACATTTTCGATGTCAAAAATAATGAAATGGAATAAAATAATGAAATAATAAAATTATATAATAAATTTGTATAATCTGAAGTAATAAGCATATGTTCAATAAAAATATATTTATTTACTTTTTATTTAATTTGGACTTTTAGCTGTACAAATTGAGGTCTGGCCAGACCAAGAGGAGAACTCAGTGGTAAAAAGGTAACGAGAATCCTAGGGTTAAAAAAAAAACGAATTTACAGCAATTCGCTTCTACTATTTACAAGATTTCAGGACTATATGCCTCATCTTACAGCAATAGAGTAAGGCAGTCATTTAAAGATGTAAAAAGGAAGCGGTTGGGATACAGAATACGTATTTACTGCTTCCAAATATTGAAATATTTTTGCTGAGATAGTACATTAAATGTATATATTATAGCTATTTTAAAAATGGAATATTTAAAAATATAAATACTGTCGAAGTTAAGGTTAATTTGAAACGATTAAAAGTGATATTTTCGGATATGACCTTAGATACCCTCCACCGAAAGTCAGAATATTTAAGAAGTGGCCTTCATATGTTCAGACCTAACAAATATTTGACGAAAAAATCCAATAAAAGCATGACCAGAAATCTTTAGCTTTATTTTTAACAATTGTTATTAACTTCCTTATCTTTGTTTGTAAGAAGATAATTGTTTAATTCAATAAAGAAACCGTTAAATGATGTTTGATCCAGCAAACGTTTGGCAAAAGTAAACAATTTTTTAATAAAACTAGTGGTTCAGATATTTAATAGGTGTGAACATAGCTTTTGTCTTATATAACTATGATGGACCAAATTTTACTACAGCAACTTTATTCGTTACGGTTTTAAGCTGTGTTCAAATTATTTGTATTTGTCATGTGGATTGTCACTTTTTCACATGTCAACCTTTAACTACTGAGGTGGTGGTAAATTTTACCCTCTCTTAATTTGAGCGCTATTAATTTCGTTCTCTTGGTATCTTCTTATACTCCTATTATTATTATTCAGTTGTGTTTTGACTATCGTGGGCAACCTATAAGCGGACATATTAACATGCTGGTGTAAAATTTACTACTCGTCCGGGCATACGTATTTTTAATGGAAATTTTTTTACCACCACATCTGACCCAGCGTAAGTATTTAATGTAAAATAAAATACCACTCCTGAGGGTTTAGCGTCAGTTTTTCGTGGAATCGTTTTGACTACTTCTACAGTGTATTGAAATTTATTTTTATAGACTATGTCAAATTCAAGCAAACTTAATGACTTGGGGATAGCCAAATTGCTGGAAGACGATGACGAATTCAGTGACGTTGATGATGAAATTGCTGACTGAGATTTTTGCATCCAAGAAAGTGATGCAGATGATGAAGTTAGCATAGAAGATGATGCAGGCAGTGAATTTGATGTTTCTGGTGAATATGTTATTGAAGAAATAGACAAAAGTATTGAAAGAGGAAATGGAAAAGACGAAATTGAGTCAATGGCTAAATATATTTACGGAAAAAATGGATATAAGTAGTCAGCAAAAGAACCATCACGGCGCATTAAAACTCTACTACATAACATCGTACGCTTGACAAAAGCTTTGCAGCAGAATCCCGAAGATGGATTAATTGGGTATTGGTAAAGATTTTTTTTATATAAGTATAGAAAACCTAATCATTCAGCATACAAATGCAAAACTAAAGGCAATTTCAAATCGACAATGTCTGAGGAACGATTCCTATATATCCTTTGCTGCTTAAGATTTGATGACTTTACCGATAGAAAGCGATTTGTATTGAAGGATCCATTGGCTGCCGTTTCTGAACTATTCAACAAATTTATAGAAAACAGCCAAGAAATTTATACGATTGGTACCCATGGTTGCATCGATGAAATGTTGGTGCCGTTCCGCGGTAGATGCAAGTTGAAAGTGTACATGCCAAAAAAGCCCACAAAATACGGAATTAAGCTCATGGCGTTAACAGACGCTCACACACAGTACCTTGCAAATGCTTACATATATCATGGCAAAACTTCTGGCGGAAATGGTCTGACAAACGAAGATAAAAGTCTATTAATACCAACACAAACAGTAATAAGACTATGTAAAATTTTAGAAGGAAATAATAGAAATATAACTGCTGACAATTGGTTTTCTTCAATGTAAGTTATAGAAGAATTAAAAAAAAGACAACTTACTTACTTACGTACATTAAAAAAAAAACAAAAGGGAAATACCCCCCGAATTTCAGCCCAATAGGAACAGAGCAGTTAAGTCGTTTTTATATGGTTTTACCAAAGACTTTACCATTCTATCATATGTGTCTCATAAAAACAAAGCTGTTATTTTATTATCTTCTATGCATCACATAAAGGAAAACGATATTCAAAGTGGAAAACCGGCAATTATAGCAGACTATAATAATTCAAAAGGGGGAGTTGACGAACTTGACAAGAAATATAGCATATATTCATCTAGTCGACGTACACGACGTAGGCCGCTTGCAATATTTTATAGATTATTGGATATAAGTGCTGCAAATGCTTATTTTATATATCAATCTTGTGACGAGTTTGAAAAATCTCGGGCGGCCTAAGTTACTTCGAGACAATATAGCTAGCATCTTAGGACCAGACTCCGTAGCTCGCCCTCCAGTAGAGCCGACTACAGTTGCTAAGAAGTTATGCTACATTTGCCCTAGTAGGTTTAAGCGAAAGACTACACATGTTTTTTTTTCCGTACTAAGCCAATGTGTATGGGATGCAGTAAACGCGTATGCATGAATTGTGCAGATAAGGAGTTTGATGGGTAACATTTTTCCAAATATATTGATCTCAATTTTTTTTCGAATGAATTTTTTTTTGGTTTTTTTTCTATTATTTATGTTTTAAATTTGGCTGTGAAAAAGTGCCTTTTTTATTTTATGTTTTTTTTAATACAATTTTTTTCAAGTTATGTTTGTAATTTATAAATTTAAATATGTATATTCTTATTCCAATTAAAAAGAAATAACTAAAACTTTCTTTTTTTTTGGCAAAAATTTTTAAAAATTAAAAAGGGGTAAAATTTACCACCACCACACCGACTACGGCAAAATATTTCACCTCCGGAGTTAAATGTTAAATTTGTACATATCGTCTGAACACCTCCAAACGATATCATGTGTTAATTACCTATGTAAAGTTAATAAGAAATTTTTGATTTAGAACGATTTCTATTTTCACGTGACAAAGCATCTGACATCAGCTGGTTCGTATTAACAATATTGTTTGTGGCGGCAAAAATTAATTGAAATTTTATCAAATATAAATAGTAACAGTAAATTAATAATAAAGAAATAAAAAATACACAAATAATTATTAAAAATGGAGTTAAAGATTGAAAATGAATTAACAAAAGTAAGTATGTATGTATTTGTTTTTATAACAGATCATAAATAACAACAAAATAAAACAAATTTCAATTTAATTTTTGTACATATAACCAGTCAGCTGCTTTAAGATTGTTTTTCTTGATACACAGAAAAAAGGGTTTTATCAATTAAATAAATGTTCTAAAAAGTATTTAAGTTTAATTAATGTGATAATTGAATCAATTATTTTTTTTGTTGAAAGAAAATTACAAATTTAATTTTGATTTAATTAACAGTTTAGTTGTTTTGAAATAAATTTTCAATTAAAATTTTAATTGAATAACAAAAAATCTTAACTGACTTTTTTCGTTTAAAATAAAATAATTTAAACATGTAGCATTGTTGTTGGGAATTGTCAATATATATAAAAAAATTAACACATTGCTTGAAATGGCACAGTTTTTTGATCACTTTTTTAATTAAAATTAAAAATATAATTTATTGAAAATATTTTTTCAAAATTTTAAAATTTTTAGTAATCAATATAATCATTTTAGTAATTGGTGCAAAATCAACAACTTGTTTGCTTGATATTATGAATTTAGAACAAATTTGGTGATTGGAGAAATTTAATAATTTTTTCTGTGTAGGTTATGTTAAATGTACTTTACAGACCAACATTTGAACATAAACTTTATTAAACTTATGTATTACTCAAATATTTACATACACATAAAATTACATGTGTGTGGAAAAGTGACATTCCACATGACAAATACATATAATGTGAACATTGGTTTAGGCGTACTAAAGAGTTTTCCGAAAGTTGGCTTTATATGTAAATAATGGACAGATCTTTAAGAATATTTATTATTTGCAATCTATTTTACAATTATGTGCAAAAATAAGGGAAGCATAACAGAATTTGTTTATTCTCACCAGAATCAACAAGAAGAGTTATATACTCATTTATATATTAATTGGTACACAATAACTTTTATTGTTTAATACATAATTAAAATTAATGTATGAATATATTTATATATATATAATTTACATTTAAATTAAATAAAAGAAAGATCTTTGATATGATTTCATTTAAGCCTTCTGACTTCATCAGTTACATCCAATAGTGTAATTGCCAGTATATTCGTGCAATGACTGTAGGCTTGTCAGGTTAAAATTTGTGAAATTCTTGACAATTAAGAACTTCCTAAAATAACCTTTTTTTAAATAACACAAAAGTAGAACACCCTACATATAACACAATTGTTTAAACCAGTTAAAAGTAAATAATAAAATGCGAGAAAATGAACTCACTATACGCACCAAAAATTTCTGCACGCTTTTGATTTGAGTCAGTTTTTAACGTTTTTTTTTTATAATGGGCTGAAAAGCAAAGGCGTACAAGTGCTAAAACTAACAAACTTTTATCTATTATTGTACAAAAACTCAGACCTGCATATTAGACCCAAATTGCGCTATATCGACCTAAACTTTATATTAAGTTAACATTTAAAACAACCCTTAAGACTTAATTACTCAGGAATTTTATTCTGGCACTTGAACGTCTTTGCTTGTCACCCCCACAATTATTAGTGTTGAGTATAGAGAGAAATACACACAAGTGTTGATACGGGCTTATGTTTCAAATCAACATCTTAGTGTTATCAAATTACAAAAAAAAAATAAAAATTGGAAACAGGAACTTTGTTGTGATTTTATTTGACTTTAGCTTGCTGAATCTAGACCTATTCACAGATTGATTCTAATAAATTGCAAATAAAATAAGCTATACATAACCCATGAAAATCGTTGGCCAAATGTTCATTTAATTTACGATTAAGTGAATACAACTTAATTATCAACACAGAGCTTAAACGCTTACCCCGATATTCATAAAAAATATTTTTGATTAACAAAAGGTTTATAAAACAAATTTTCATAGAAAATTCGTTTCATAAACCTGCTATAAACCTTAAATATTTTTTATAAATATGGGGTTAAAATGCACCGCAATGTTTGGAATTAACCAACCAACGCAATGTTTACCATAAATCGATTTTCATGGCTAGTGGCATTTTTTATTCCAAATATACTTGCCATTCCAAATATATTATAAAACCGTTAAGACCTTACAATTTTTTATGAATTTTGGAAAATAGAAAATAGCATTCATTCATTTTCCTACAATCCAAAAAAAAATTTACAACCATTATTTCCTAAATATATCCGAAAGTGTTTAAGATATAAAAAACTATTGTTTAAGAGAATTTTATTACAAATACCAGCAGGTTATTCAAAGCGGGCAAAACGGCTTCAAGCTATAATGAAATGTATTAGCACAACCGCGTTATTTCGGTCGCAATGTTGGTCTAGCCGATAAAAAAAACTAGACGTAATAGAATAAAAACTGACAACGGATTTGTACTAAGCGTTTTAAAATATTTATATTCTATATATTTTTATTTCAAAAGAATGTTTGCTGCAGACCAGCGTTATTAGTGTTGATTATAGGAAACGTAGTTTTAATACACTGCAACAAAACGATAAGATATTTATTTTCTTTCCACACAGCTTTTTTAAAGTGTAAGCTAATTCAAAAAATAATTAGGCTTTAAAAAATCTTGATAAAGCCTATTTTTTCTTGATTGTTGGCGAGCATCAAAAATTCTTGTAAATCAAGAAAAATCAAGACCGCCTGGCAAGCGTAGATGGCTGAGACGTTCTAAGTAGTTAAGACCAAATTTGTTGTATTCAGATAATTATAAAGGTGTTTTTAGGTCAGTATGTATCGTTTTATTACTTACGTAAAAGGGTGCATTTGTGATTATTCGTAAAGCTTTAGACTGAAATCTTCGCAGGATTTTTAAATTTAAAATGCTGGCAATACCCCATAACTCGATACCATAAGTCCACACAGATTTCAATATTGTTTTATGTTGTAGAATTTTGTTCTCGAGTGTTAGTTAAAATTTTGGCCCAACTAGACAAAACATTTTCTTTAATTTTTTTATAAAGTTCCATTCTTTCAGCACTGATTTGAGATTTCCATGTAAGTTGTCGGTTCAAGCAAAGACCTAAATATTTTGCTACATTTCCATTAGAAACTTCAATCTCATTTGAAAATACAGCGGGAGAGGATTCTCTTCGTATGGTAAAAGTTCCGTTGTTAGATTTTTTGGTATTCACAATAATATTCCACTTAATCAGCCAGACATCCAGACTGCCGAGTTGCATTCTTATTATCCTAGAAGCTTCTGTAGAAGGATGGGGTGAACATAAAAATGCCGTGTCGTCTGCAGTGATATTATCTATTGTTGGCATATCATAGGTTAATAGGGTACAATCCCGTGCCAAGTACGCTGGATTAATTCGCTAAAAGATTAACATAAAATTTATATAATCTTGACTTTTTTTAAGTTCTCGACTTTTCCAGGGGCCAGCTAAATACTAGCACTTATGTTGATAAGAGGAGGATGTGGTCTGAGTTTAAACCGTCGTCTTTAAAATGCCTTGTGATTGCCTAGATATACTTCTAAATATAGAAAAGTCAAGAAATTCTGATATTTTCATTGGATCTGTAGGCCAGTATGTCGTTCAACCCTCTGACAATAAACTTAGATTGTTTGGTATTATGCATTCGTACAACTCTTAACCCCTTGGGCTAGCAAGCCTGGAACCCCATCAGGGGTGGTCAGCATTGTTATCACAAGCGACTTTAAAACGGAAGACCAGGTTGTTAAAAAAAAGTTTGTGTCGTTGTATAATTTCTAGTCACAAAAACAATTTTGGGCAAAATTGAATGACAATCGATACACTCCGTTCCCAATTTATGTTGGGTGTTTTTTTAACAGAAATATCAATTTCTTAGGGTGGGCGTTTCACATTTGGGCCATAAACTCGTTTTATATTTAACCGATAGTCTTCAGTTTCAATTCAAATCAGATTTGAACAACTACAAGCAATCCGACTCCAAAATTGTTATTTGTTGAGTCTTTCGGATGTGTAATTGTTTATAAAAGGAAGATATGTCGGCTGATAAACGGTTAGACAGAAACGACCAAATCGGCGTAGAATTACTCAAAGACCCAAAATATAATATACAGGTAACTCTCGACTTACGCGGTCTGTTGGGACGTGTTATTCAAATTCGCGTCAAACAAGGTTCAGGACTGGTACAAATTCCGTTTATGGGCCAAGAAATTTAAAATATCGCGTAAATGAAAACATCAGATACATACAAAATTTCTTTTTGGGGCCATAGAATATACATATATATATATAACACAAAGAATTATATATTTTTTTACTATTTAAAAATTAAGAAAACTGAAAAAATTGCCATCATTTTTTAAGCTTTTTTTATTAAAATCGCGTAAAAAAGCGCTTAAATCAAAAAAATATTACAATAATTCATCAGTGTTATATCTTAAACGCGTTAATAAAGTACCGTGTAAGTCAAGGAATACCCTTATACTTTATGGGATCTTAGGCTGGGCTCTTCAGATGTCAGTTTAACTAGGTTTAGTTAATATTAAAAAGATTTGTGTCGCCATTACCAAGTTGGTATACAAACTTTAATAAAAAAATTTAATTTTGCCGGAAAAATCCGTGATTCAGACTACGCTAAACTAAGTTTATATTTAATCCACATCTCAAAGACCCGGCCTTTGGTAAATATTAAGAAACTATCACATGGAATTACAAACCGTAGTATAACCGCATTTACCACTAGTGTTGGAAAATATGAAATATCATTGAATCAAGGAATTGTTTTTTAGAATTAGCTTTTACATTAGTAAATCAATCAAGCCCATATAATACACATTACACCTGTTTGGTGTATAATAATGATTTTAGTGGATTATTTTTTCAAAATCGATTCCGTGTATACCTTTATTTATTACTCGTTAGATCCAGGGAAATAGTTAAGAGGCATTATAAAGTCGCTAAGAGCTATTGTTAGATATGAAACGATACGGAAAAAGCTTCGTCTTATTTAATAATTAGGAGTTAACCATTCTAAACTTTTTCTCATTGGCATTGATTCTTATAGTTACTACAGACATTTTGTGGATTTTTGTTATTTAGTTCTCTTATTAATATTTTTTCTCCATTTTGCGGAGCAGGGGTTTTATACTCTTTTCTAAGTGTTGTGGTTTGTTCTTTTAATACATATTTTTACAAAATTGTATCTGGATATTTAATCGCTTTGCTAAATGTTTTAGTTTTGTGACAAAATTTAACACGAATAACTTTTTTAAAATAATTTCACTGGAAGTCGAAGGAATTGGAACAAACAAAAATTGAAACTAATCAAAGCTTTTACACGTGTAACTTTTGGCGCAAATGTTAATTAAATAATTAAAACCTTTTACAATTCACTTTACTCACCCTTATCTGCGGGGACTCAAAATTTAAATCAGTCATTCTTAGCACGGTAAATCCTCTTTTATAAGTCTGATCATATTTCCAGGGTCTTATCAGTGCCACTTTAATTGTATAACGTATATGACCATGTACGCCCTCAAAGGAGGAAGGACAATTTTGAGGCAGTTGACAGGCAAATGTATACGTATGGACTCCAGTAGCAATGGATGTTCGTGAGCCTAAATAAATTATTTACAAAATAGTTAAATAGTTATATCCTTTTTCTTTTAAAAGCTCTATAAATCTTACTATTTTCTGAACCCATTAAATATGTGGTAGATGATACATAATCCTCTTGTCCTTGATAATGATGACGCTTATTAAAATGTTTTTCAGTCCATGAAACACTAGCATAACCAGATATGTTTAGCTGAATGGCTAAGAAATAAAAAAATTTATACAATTTTTATAATATTTCTTCGAAGTTAGGCAAAAAGGTATTAAGTTGGAAAATGTAATTTTTCGTAATGACAAATTAAAAATGGTTGGGGTTTTACTCCAACTGTGATCCTAGCTATAAGAATTTTTCAACTGTGATATTTTAATTTTTCGTGATTTATTTTTTATTAATTAACTCTTTTTTGTGTCGTTCATTAAATGTCGTATAAAACCTGTGATGTTAATTTTTTAAAAGTGAAGTAAATTTGACGAGAAGACTAATTATTTAATAAAAACGAATCCCTGATGAGGTCGGAAAATACCGACGAAACGTAGGAATACGAAAAAATTAAATAAAAAAGTCTTTTATTTACGTTTAGAAAATTAATGACCTTGAAAGCCTAATTAGAACAATTCTAAAAATAACATAAAAATGGTTTAATTGACTTATTGGCTAAAGAGCAAATGGCTACAATTGGAAGCATTTCTGCAAGACTTGAGGTATTGATACAAAATAAAAGAGAGAACAATTGGGGTTGTAACCGATCAATAACTAAAAATACCTTATTCTGACTTAACACCTTTTTCAAGAGTTTAATCTTAAAAATAATTTTAACAATGCATGAGTGTATGTAAAATAAGTATTTACTACTAAAAAATTTGTAGGGAAACCTTTTATCTTATCCACGTGTTTATAAATATTTGTTTTTACTTCTTTTATTTGAAATTATATTAGTATCATAAATTATTTTTTATAGTACTAATTTTTTTTAAGAAATATTTAGTATGCATACCTAAATTTCCATACAAAATATTTTTTGTACATACGACATTATTTTCTTACTAATTATTTGACTTATTTGTTTTTTTTTTTTAATAAGCGCATACTGTTTTGGCTTTTTCTAAGATAACGCTCCTAATAATAAAAGAAATAATAATTTTAAAATTAAGTAAATAGAAGCAACTATTACCCAAGAACAGTATCAAATACTACAGTTGACTCTCGATAATTTGAAACTCATTAATTTTAGACTTTCGCTAACACAACTGAACAAAAATTATTCATATATGTTATTGTAATTCATTTATTATTATTCATTTTTTTTCTCATCACTTTGGTTAAGGTTTTATATAAAATAATAAGTACCATGTTATAAACATTTTATTGTATAACTACCTGTCATCCCTACTATAATGTAAAAGATTTTGTATATCTTGTTGTATGGGTAAAACAATAATAAATATCAAATATCAAAATATCAAAAGTTTACCTAATGCATGGTTAATTTTTGTTTCTGGCCAGTGATGTCATAAAAATTCATGATTGAACATTTTATATTAAATCTCAATTTCCATTAAAACAGTCATAAATTAAATGACAAATTTATCACAAATTTATTTATTTAATTATTTATTCTTTTTATACAAAGCCAACATCATAGACATAAAACCAACATACACGCAAAGAAAAAACATGGTTGTGGTTAACATATTGTAAGAGCAACCATATTATGCTAAGATTCATGATTGTAGTCAACATATTACGATTATTATTGAGTCATATTATGACCAAATATATTCGTAATATTACATCATAATATTTTTTCCTTAATCCTAGTTTGTTTTTATAACATCATATTATAATTAAATATAATCATATTATTATCATGTTAATCATAATAAGTCAGGAAGTCATAATATTATTATTATGTTAATCATAATAATATGTAGATTAAATCTAAAACCGAAAAATATTTTTAATATATATTTATGCTTATTTACTTACTGGCACCCTTAACGTAAAACTGTTACAGATATTTAACATCATAATATCATGCAACTTTAAACATAATATTTTTAAACCATTTTTGTCGTAGGTCGCCATTATTTATAAATTATTTTATAGAATTTTCATTCTTTTTCTCTAAAATAACACAAAACAATGGTCAATATTTTTGCACCATTTTCAAACAAAATAAAATTTATTTAGCATTGATATTTTATTTTGTGACCCTATAATTTTTTTTAAAATACCTAAAATTTCTTTTTTTTTTAATTTCTTTAAACTTGTTTTTTTTTATGAATAACAAATATTCAATAGGCACATGTAAAACACTCGACACAACTGATGAAAACTTTTTTTACAAATTGCGATAACAAAATATTATTAGAGTAAAGATATTTTGTTTTCATCTTAAACATATTATGAGTGCACGTATGGAAAGTTATCATGTTATGGCTATTAAATATAATGAAATGGTTGTGAGGAATATAATATGTTTTTAAAGTAATCATTATTAAGGTGTTATAAAAATGATTATTTTTCAGTGAACCATACTAAAATTTTAAAAGTGATAAACATTGACATATTTACAGTAATATTACTATAATATTGTTGATATTAAAGAAAAATAATAATATTTTGTGTACGACAACAATATATTGTTACAATAAAGGTTGTGTAGTTGCCGTAACCATGCCCAACCATGTATTTTCTCTGCTTGTAATTAAACTATTAAAAAAAAATATTACAAATGTTTTTTTGAAAATAGGATTTTAGTAAAGAATTATCATTTACAAAATCGTTTGGCAGCCCTTTTCTAATTTTAATCAAGAAGAGTCCCGTCAGTGAGCAATACGTTAACTTTCTACGGATGTTGGCCTTATAGTGAAAGGAGCATAATATAATCTCTGAGACTTTCGTTTTTCAGCACTTTCTTTCAAAACTTGTAATTCCTTTTTAAAAGAAGATTTTTTACTTTAATTGGAATTTACGTTTGCTTAACTTATTGCTGCATTAAAAATTTCATGAAATGTTAATTTTTCACTTTTGTCATCATCTCTTAAGGCCGGAATTTACACGAAAATCTGAAGGAATTCTATTCGACATAAAAAATATGTCTGTGAAATCTGCTGTCAATGCCACGCTATCCCACAACGAAGATACAAACTCAAATAACTCAGTTACTTTACAAGAAACTACAACTGCTCTGGAAATAAAATCTGCATATAAAAATAGGTCTAATTAGACATAAAAAACAGCTGTATAAACTAACCTTATGGGCAACATTGTATTTGATTATAGGTGACTTACGATAACGCCATTATCATAGCCATATAAATCAATCGAATTTTGGTTTCTATGGTTATGGTTAGGGCCTTGACATTATAGTTATGTCACGTCTAATTGTACCTTATAACAGCAGTTAAGTTGCCATAATTAAATCAAAATAATTCTGGGAGTTCCCGGACAAGTTATCCGAAAAATATGCAGGATTTTCTTTGTCCCGGGAAATTCCGAATGAAAAACACTGATTATAAGTCAATATTACGATGAAATCATACCCAAGTCAAAAATCTCTTAAATGCTGAGTAGTACAATTTTAGCTATTTCCCCGGACCATTGAATAAAATTCAATAACTTAATAAGAAAAAAATCCATGTAATTTGGTCCCCTCGGTAATTTGAAATTGTTTGCAGGCATCTTGCTTGCTGGCGCGCAATAATTTTATCGCAATTTTATCGGCTCCACACTCATTTAATTTGATTATTTCAAAAATAATATACCTTACACAGAAAAGATTCTCCAAAGTTTTTTTTTGCCAATTAAAGCATTAATCGAAAATAAAATCAGTTTTAATTAAAAATGTAATCAAGTGAATAAAACGTTTAATCAAGTGAATTTCAAGTTAATTAAACGGTTAATTGGTCCTAATAATTTGTTTACTGGTGAAAATTTAATTAATTTTTTTTTTTAATATCACAAATTTTTTAATTGAAATCAATTTTGATTTTGCTTCTGTGTAGTGGCGTGCTTAATATACCAACTACAATACACTTTACACATAAGCATATACAAGCCAACAAGGACAAACTGGCTTATCGAGGTCCACTTTAATAACTATAACTTGCAAATTTGTTTTAATTTTTAGACATTGCTTTATTCATAGGAATTTCATTTTGCTCGCCAATATCTTATAATTTGAAACTTGGATTTTTACACTTTCTGATTTGAACTGGTGCTTGTATTCTTTTTATGAAGAAAAAACAGCTCTTGTTAATATAAGCTTTCGATTAGTGTAACTTTTTTTCTGGTCCCTTGAATTTAAAATTATCGAGAGTCGACTGTATTGTAAATATATCCAAACTTTACGTAACTAAGTACCTTTGACGTCCTTAACTTTATTACATTTGAGTTCAATGGTACCACTCATTAATTGTCCGGCAAAATAACAGGCCGATTTATTCTGATCAAATTCTATATCGCACGTTACGACCATGGTTCTAGTATCGTTTAAAAAGGAATATATACTAAATTAGCTGCCACATTTTGCTTTAACAGCTACCAAAACTCTCTTACTCTCCCTCATTTAAAAAAATAGAAAATGATTAAAGTCATTGCTCGAAAAAATTTCATTTGATAAAATGTATGCTAAATTAAAAGCAGCACCTTTTAATCAGTTAAATCAAAAGAATTTTTATTATAATTGAAAACGACAACAACACAACAAAAATTTAGTAACTCAATTCAAGAGACTTTTTATATTTTTCTAAGTGAATAGTATACAAAACCAGAGAAATATCTAACTGGAAAATACTTTGATAAAATTAATTGCAGCAAAATAGTAGTATCGATAAACATTTTTCAGTTAGCTGAGTAGAGAAATCAATTTTTATAAAAGAGTAGAGCATTTTAAAACAAACGATGTTAATTAAAAAAAGCACAATAAAACAAAAGTAAATAGAAGTGATAATGAAGTACTAAACACCTGTATATTTACATGGTTATACAAATTATTGCTCACATTATGTATTTCTAAGATTTCGGTAAACATTTGAATAAAATGAACTCAATCAGTTCAGAATTTAATTATATTATCTTACCTCATTATTACCTTTGAAGGACGATCGGTACGATTCTACATTCACAGCAATAAAATGCATGTAGAGTTAAGTATACTGAGCCCATTCTTTATTGTAGAAATCTCTCTGTCTTTCTTTCTATTAGTAAATTCATCATGATAACTTTTCTTTGAAAACGGCAGAGCTTTTAACGACATAATTATAATTGTGATTGCTGTGATAGAATCAATTACATTTTTAAGCGCATCTGTATTATCACACGCTTCATTAATAGAAGAACTCCACAGTGAAAGATTATACTTCACTTAGTCAAATGGTTGTGTAGTTACACGCACCACATGCTCTACAAAGACCCTTTTAGTTTTAAAAAAGGCTTAACTGATGATTTAATAACGAAGTTTTTAGAATTGTGAGGTGAAAGGGATAACAAAGAGGCTAATGCTGAACGTGAATAGAAAGGCGAAGTCAATCTGTGCGAGATGTGCTAAGACCATGTGTGTAGAACACAAGATAGGACACAAGAATATATAAATACATATTTGTTTTACTAAAAAAAGATTTCTGGTTTGGCTTCAATTTAAAACAAAGCGAAAAATGTATTTTTTCCACACCAATTAACAATTTTTACAGATACGGAAAAAATTGGTTATATATATATATGGGGGATTTCATGTCAAGCGACCCAATTTTTTAAATCGATGTCTTCCGATTTGGATGAAGTTTGCACCAAGGTTAGTCCTATTGGATAGTAGTTTAGATTTTTATTGTCAAAATACCCGCTTAAAAAAAAAACAATTTTAATTTTAAAAAAATAATTTTTTTAAAAATTTAAAAAATATTTAGTTTTTTTTTCTTATTTAATTTAAGAAATGTTTATTTTTATTTTTGCTCTAGGTCTTTTAAATATTTATTTATTTATTTTCAATATTTCGCTAACCTTTGAAAATAAATAAATAAATATTTAAAAGACCTAGAGCTTAAATAAAAATAAACATTTATTAAATTGAAATTTTTTTTTAGAAAGACTGAAGAAATAGCTATCTAATTTGTTTGGGACAAATTTTGGTGACACCAATAGGTAATGAGTTACATCGATGAGAAAGAACACCTGTTTGGCCTAAATGTCAAATTTTGATCCCCTCTAACTCAGAAACTTTTTGACCGATCTTGTTTAAAATGTGTGTCTAAGCTACTATCCAATAGGTCTAACTTTCGGAAGACAACGATTTCAAAAGTTGGGTCACTTGACATAAAATGCCCCATATGTCTGTCGTTTTAACTTATGAATAGAGTTTACGTATAAAAAATACAGTAAGAGCTCCAAGGTAAACGTTGCACAGTGGCGCCCGTAGAGCAAGCGAGGTTGCAAAAATCAAAATTTTCATGAGTGCCGACGAAGTTTTGAATAAACCCATGTTATAGGAAACTTTTCAACGATTTCAAATATGCCACTCTTAATAATATCACATTTTTAGTTTAGAAGATATAACCGTTCAAAGTTGACCGACTTTCGGTTTTCAAAAAAACACACAATTTTTAGTCAATTTGTTGCGATTTCAGGTGTAATATCACGAAAAATAGGTAACGAATCGCCTTATTTTTTATTTGTATTGATTGATGTATTTATTAAATGTATAATGATAAAAAAAAAATTAACTGTTTGCTTTGTGTTTCTCCTGGTAAATCACTATTTAAAAACTATCCGTTTTTTCACTATTTTTCAACTTTGATGGAAAATAAAAAAAATCTATATATTTCTATATTTGCCATATTTGCAAAACCTGTTCTTTGATTATTTCTTTACAAAATTCAAAAGGCTTTATCTGCCCGTACGTGCCCGTTTGGCTTCTAGAGGTAAAAAAGTTCAAAAAGACATGGTTACAGAAATTGTATGGCGTCCATCCCTTATATGTTTTGACTGACAGTAGTTTGATCTAATAGTTTGAAAAAAACTACTCATTGAAATTAGCAGGTACGTACCTCACATAAACAATACTTTGGCGTACAAATGGTCAGGAACAATATTGACTTATGGTCCCTACAGGTAGGCACAAATCTTATTTGGACACGTGCATAATATCAAAATTGCATTATTTAGCCTAAATCCATATGTATGCAGGGAACAGGTAAATTTTTAGGCATGGTAGCATAAGCCTATATATTGCAAAATAAGCATAATGCCTGGATTAGTCTACGCCTGAAAGTTGGCGCAACAATTACTGAAACCATTAAACAATTTAAGTACTGAAAACATGGCGTTGAACAATTTAAAATTATTTGAACTGTTTAGAAAGTCAACCACACCAAAGTTTTTCACGGAAGTGAAAATTCTTCCTGAGAAGTTGACATTGATCAGCAAATGGGGCTGCGATGGATCATCCGGACAAAGCGTTTATAAGCAAAGGATATCTTTCGATGACGCTACAATATCGGACGGAAATATGTTTATGGCATCTGTTGTTCCTTTGCGGCTAAAATCGGATGATTCCCTACACTGGAAAAATCCACGTCCGTCATCAGTGCATTATTGCCGACCAATAATGTTTCAGTTTGCAAGGGAATCGGCAGAACTCATAAGGACTACGGTGAAGGACATTGAAGAACAAATAAGCAAGATTAAGCCTACAAAGCTGCAAATTGGAGAAGGAAAATATATTGAATGCAATTACGAGTTCCACCTGACCATGGTTGACGGAAAAATCGTAAACGAACTGACAGGAACAACCTCAACAATGTCATGCCCGATTTGCAAAAAGAGTCAGAAGAACTTTTTGCAATTCAATTCAATTTATTTCATATATAATATGTTACATCTCAATTTTATATAATTAGTTGTAAAGAGTTTAAGATTAGTATCTTTTTCTGCTTAATTATAATATATTTCAATTAGTTTTCATAGACAGAATTATATTGGAGGTAAAAATTTAGCAAAAACCTATCTAAACCCCTTTTTTCGTATTATTTTTATATTTTTTTTATCGATTTTATATTATTATTTGTCAGAAGAACTTTGGTAATTTAAACGATTCTACAAATGAGGAGAATTACGAATATGGAATGTCACCATTGCACGCAAGGATAAGGTGTATGGAATTCTTGCTAAAACTGGCATATACCCTACCAAAAGAGGAGGAAAACTTCGATGAAAATACATCAATAAAGGATAAGGAAAAGATCAAAAGAAGCAAATACAGGATGGTTTTTTTGAAACAAGTTGGACTAAAAGTAGACTGTCCCAAGCACGGATACGGTAACTCTAACGATGGAAACACTTCTAGGAGATTTTTTGAAAATGATGAGGCAGTAACTAGAATCATTGGAATTGACAATCAAATCGTGAAAAGATTGGGAACGATCTTGGATGTTTTAAACTGCAAAGAAAATGTCAATTCTACAAAATATGGAGAATATGCGTCGAAAACTGCATCTCTTTTAGCAGAAATGTATCCACAGAAGAAGTTGACCCCGACCGTCCATAAAATATTGGCGCATGGCAAAGATATAATTGAGTACCAGCCTTTGCCAATTGGAGAGCTTTCTGAAGAAGCACAGGAGTCTCTTAACAAATTTTATAAAAAATATAGATTGCAGAACACATTCAAAGCATCAAGGGTAAGGCAAAATAAGGACCTCTTCAACATGTTGGCAGCATCTTCCGATCCACTTATTTCTTCCCTGCGGCATGTGAAGTCACGAATAGAGTTACAAAATAATTATAGTTTAGAAATTGTTAGTCTTTTAGATATACCTTCTCTTACGAATTGTGATGAATATTTTACAGAAAATTGAAAAAATAAATTTAAAAAAATAAATAATTTTTTTTTTTAATTTGTTGGGTAATAATTTAAAACATAAAACCCTTAAGAAAAAAAAATAAAAACAATCTAAAAATGTAAAAATAATTTTTTTTAGTTACCATAAAATTGATTTTTCTACTAATTTTAACTTTGATAACCCATAAGTAGGCCCCTACAAAGCGTAGCACCCTTTCCAAACGCTCATTTCATAGGCTGAACAGTTATCTATCATATGCTGTTTAAACTGTTCAATTATCTTATTCGGTTCAAAAGATATGATTTTTGCAACGAAAAAACTCAAATGGCGCCACTGTGCGTTGGCATATATTAAAATTTAGCTTTTAGTTTGAAAATATGTTTTCATTATGATTGGAAAATAATATCTTTCAATTTGTGCTGATTTTTTCCAGTTTCCATAAGTTAGATCGGGAGAATGCGGTGCTCAGTTACAATGCGAGAAACGAGGATCTGTATTTATTTTATTGGTAGCGTAGAAGTAACGTGATGATTTATTTAACGAATAACTCCTTTCATTTATTAAAATTTATGTTATAGCTTGGGAAGGTATTCAAATAATTTTTTGAAGAAAATATCTTTCAAGTGGTTCCCATAGTTTGCTGCAACCCGACTGGTAATTTCACGAGAAGGCGGTCAAAACTCCATACCTCTTGACTGGATCGGTATTTTTTATGCGATTTTTTTTTTTTGCTCGACAGGTGGACTCTTAGCCTTTAATTTCCGCGTAACGTAAAATTCGACTGATGAAACACAAATTATGCGGAGTTAAAAATGCATTTAAATTTTTATTGAGTTTCAGTGTAAAAGTTGAATATAAAAAATATATTTTTTTTTATAATCTGTAATTTTTTCTGTTATATTATACAATTGATACTTATTCTTTATTCTCGTATTTAAATCTTCCCAGAAAATGCCAACATTTGGCCCGCGTCAATTTTTTAGTCCCAATTTTTACAGGGGCCAAAGGTTGGTTTTTTTGGGGCGAGACGAGTTGTTATAAGGATAAAACTGAACAAGAAAATTTTGAAAAATGTCCAAACAGTAATCATGGCTATCGATAAAACTGTAAGTTATTCAACTTTTATTTTTGGTGTAAAATGAATATCGAGGGCCTATATTCAAAACCCTCTATCTTTGATTTTCACGAAAATGACTTTTTAATGGTAAAATGTTCAGTAAAATAACCCTCATCTATGGTGTGATTTTCATAACAAACATATTTTTTTTTTGCTGTTTTATTTGCATTTTTGTACTTTCTCTATCTTACACAATTAATTTTTCTGAATGCAAAACCCTCTATCTTTTATAATAATTAATTTTCAAATATTTTTTGGAATAACTTGTTCTTGTTGTTTTACTATTTTTTGCAAGTTGAACATGAATTTGTCATTATACCACCGGAAAACCATTATTTTTACGATCATTTACACCAATCAAACTCCAAACAAACTTGAAAAAGCAAAAACAAAAAAAAAAAAAAAAAAAAAAAATTTTTGCTATAACTTTTTGTTTAATATTGTTAATTGTTAATTTTTTTTTTTATCTTATGTTGTATAATCTAAAATAAAACAACGTTAAACACCGACAGATGGCATAAGTAAAATCAAAATAATTTATTTTTATTAAAATGCAAAACCCTCTCTCTATCTCTTAAATTTTCATACATACATATTGAATATTTCTGAGAAACAAAACCCTCTATCTCGCGTAAAGTCCCCAATAATGCAGAATTTTATGAACTAATTATCTGTAAGATTCAGTAGTTGATTTAAAAAATATTGTAGAATAGCAAATTTTAATAACTCAAGTAATGCGTGAAGAAAACAGTTTTTTGGCTCTCCTGAAAAGTTGTGTTTTTTAAGATAGAGGATTTTGAATATAGGCCCTCGATATGTATTTTATTTTTATATATAAATATAAATAAATACTTAAATCAAAGACAAATTATAATCTATAAACTATCCCAGCTAGCATGGGCTGATTGTTAGACGATTATGTTTAATATGCAACTCCTAAAAGAATCTTCTGATGATTATCTGACGTGTAACAAGAACAAAAAGATCTAATGTTTTTTTTTATTTATTACTTTTTTTATATATTTTTGACACGCTCGTTTTTTAATCTTGGAATTAACCTTTTGCGACTCTCTGTAAGAGTCATATAACAATTACTGAGCTACATTAATAAGAGCGTTTTTGAAATATGAAAATTCTATTGCCAATACAATTTCAATAAAACAAATCGACCTAAGGATCTGTAAAATAAGATTTTCCGACAGGATGGTGTTGATTTCGCGACCTTAAGGTTTGCTTCATATAAATTGTATGGAAATTAGAAGCTTTGATATGAAAAAAAGCTTGGTACCCTTATTTAAATAGCACAGTTATACGGCTGAGCATTTACCGAGTTTTAAAAAAAATCCCTTCATGAGTCTCATACAAATCTTGGCATGCCTTTTGAAAGACTCGTTACATAATCTCTACATACATCATAAACGATTCCCCTTATGATTAATATAAGCGTCTTTATGGAAGAATCTCTCATACGAATCAGCATGTGTGACAGTTTCTCCCGTGCGAGGAATCGTCTACTATTAAAAAATGAGCTCGTCGACGCACAGAAACACTCTTCATTAGATTCCCAGTAGACTCCTAGACGATTGCTGGGATGTTAAAGTAAACAATATTGATTTTCAACATTTAACGTACCGTTTTCTTAACGTAGTTCAAAAATTTTTGATTTTATCTTATGAATTTTGATTTCTTGTTCTTTGCAAAATTTAACGAACGGATTATTCATTATGTGTAACACATTATCCTTTTCATCTTTCTGTTGCAAATATATATCAACGAGAACCTTACTCGGCCATTGTTTAAACAATAATGAAGAAAAAATATGAATGTATCCATTTTTATACTCTAATTTGAAATTTTTATAAATAATCTGTTTTTACCACTTCTTTGAAACATAGAAAACCCTGTTTTAAATAAAAACTTAATATTTTATTAGCATTACTTTGAAACATAAAAAATCCTGTTTTCACTCTTGTGAACCCATTTATGGCCACTGTGCCGATTTGGGAACACTTATCTTCTGAGGCAATATATAAAATTTGTTAATATTATTATCAAAGTTGTTTTTGGGAATACTATTATTTATTAAAAGATTTTGTTTGTTGTGCTTAATTCCCTTTTTAAATAATTGATAAAAAAAATACTGAAATTTATTGTTGGAGGATAAGCTGTTCCTATGCGCATTTTACTGGTTGCTTAGGCCAGATCATCAGGAAACGTTCTCCTAAATGATGATGATCTGGCCTAAGCAACCAGTGAAATGCGCATAGGAACAGCTTATCCTCCAACAATAAATTTCAGTATTTTTTTATCAATTATTTAAAAAGGGAATTAAGCACAACAAACAAAATCTTTTAAGTTGTTAATATTTTTAATAATTTTTTTGCATAATTTATAAGCTGAAAGTTCAGACATTATATGTAGTCTAAAAAATATTTATTGCAATACGCGATTTCATGGTAAAAATCACATCAATTTCACTATTAAGCCATGTGTAAAGGTGGATATGAATTTCTAGTTATTATTTTAAATGCAAAGTGCACATCATCATAATTACTTATTTTTTGGAAAATTCGATGTGTAATGAAACATAGAAAAGCATTATTATTCTAATAAATTGATTTTGTATTATTGTATAGCACTTGAAATGTTACTGTGTCAATTTGGGTGCAAAGGCCACAAGTGTACTATATATTAGAAGTCTACATACCGGTAACAATAACAAAACAACGCATAAAATCGTTTAAGGAATATATGTAAATAGCAAATTTTCTACAAGTTGTGACCTCTTTTGGGACTCAGACGATTTGGGCTCTCGTATAACGGAAATTATCCGTGATAATCGCAAAGAAATGTCTACTGCTATGTATGAAGCTCCAGGATACCCCAGCCTCTGTTGATTCCATTTCCACTTCTATCAGCTTGGCGTTGGATTAAGTTGATTACACGATACCTTGTGTTGTTACATTATCCCGTAATTTGCATAGGGCCTGTCCTAGCCAGGCACATATAAGACATTTTATTTCTGTTCGAATGGGTGTACAAACCTCATTATATGTGATGATGTAAGGCAATAATATTCAAAAAATTATACGCAGACAACGATTCAGAAAAGCTTGCATTGTTTTTAATTTACGGTTGGATGGCATCCACGTTTCATATGCGTAGACGAGGACTGGCTTCACGTTGGCATTAGAGATGTTTAATTTTATGTCTCTAGATATGTTTGTGGATTGCCACACCGAAGGCTGCTTTAATCTTAACAAATGTGACTTCATATCTCTACTGGAACCGCCATTACTGGAGATAATACTCCCAAGATATGTGAAAGATTCAATTTCTGCATCGTACAAAGTAAAACCCTATTCGCCAAAGTATTGATGCTTAGAGTGTTTTTTTTATCGAACCTGCACCCGGCTGCCATATTGCACAATAATAGCAGTTAAGATGGCATATGGGAACTTTCATGAGCAAAAAGACATAACCTTAGTCATCTAGCTTTCAATGCCAGCATTTGTTGGGACCGCGTTGTCCAGTATGTTGTCCAATTCTATGTTGAATAACACGACGAGAGCATAAATCCTTGCCTAAAAACATATCAAGGCATATACATTGTGTCATCTGCAACAACAGAACCCTTGAAGTGGCAGAAAAATGCAAGAAAACTCACTGCATTGATAAAAAGCACTTTTTAAAATTTCACATACATTGAAAAAAATTTTATTATTATTATTATTTTTTTTTGTTCTTATGGTTTCTTGTAGTTCTCTTTTTATATAAATAAAGAATTTTTTAAGGTTTTCATTGTTGTTTGGGGTTGGGTTTAATTCGGTTAAAAGGATAACGTACCGGCAAGAAATTAACAGGTAATATATAGCTAATTTCACACGTAAAATATAACTGCGTACTAGTTTCATTTACCTTCTACTTTAATTTTTTTTAAACTAAGATGCAATTTTTAGGTATTTAAACTATGTAGCTTATGCTGCGGCTCTTTACTTGGGATGTAACGAATACCGATACCGATATATCGGCAATACTACACGTTTGCCGATATATCGGTATCGGCGATATTTCACTGTCGATACGCCGATATTTTTTAAAGTTTTTTTGAACAAACAATTTAATTTTCAATGCTTATTTTTGCATAACAGCTAAGACCAAAAAATTAAACACAATAATAAATTGTTTCTTTTAATTATAATGCTGGTAGTCAGTTTATACCACTTATTTTATGCGTATATTTCTTTTTTGACCTTTTTTCGAGACGCATGCTAAAATAGAAAGCATTGCTATTTTATGCTTTCGATACGTATATGCATTTTACGCATTTTCTGGGTAACTTGTCAATACAATTTTATACTTCGACTTTTTTGAGTGATGCATAATCGCATTGATCACTTGCTTTGGACCTGCAGCAGAATTTTCTGCTAATTTTTGTGATTTTTGTAAAAATAGTAACCACTTCGCTACAACTTTTGGTTTACTTCGAAGAGATCGCAAGATCCATAAGCAAAGACACTGCTACATTTTCTGTCTTTCGCTAGTTAACAATCTTTGAACATTATTAAAAATTACGATAAATTAATAAACTGAGATGCAGAATAATTTAGAGTTCCAAAACTTAGCGATTTACGTAAAATTAGCTCTGAATGAAAGATTTGAGTGTTTAGAGAATAATGAAATCAATTGTTTAACTACAATTCATGACCTTCAATACAAAGATAGAAAATTTCAAAGAAAATAGATTGAAAAAACGTCTTATTGACCCACTCAACATTACTTTACATTCCGAAAGTGTTAAAGACACGGCCACCCCTACACCTAGTAAAAGTTTTGATAAGTCTAGAAGAACCGACCTTTGGAGCGTTTGTGCAAATCGTAAAAGAAAATTTGGAGAAGGATGATCCTCTGTCGATTATAAGCTGTGGCTCAGCTAAAGAAGAAATCCAGATATACCTTAGATCTTCTAATTTTTCTAGAGACGCAGATCCGCTTGTTTACTAGCGCTATTTAATGCTATACTAAAAATGTATGACCATGGCGCAGAAATAGTTAAGTGGTCAAAAAAGTTCAGTCACATCATTTGAGAGACGATTTTTTACTGCAGGTCTGCTTCAAACGGAGTAAATGTCTCCGCAAAAGTTGAGAATACCTTGTCTTTTAAACAAAATTTTACTAATCAAAAAATTAATGAATATTAATAATCTCTTACACTGTTAATTAATTTTAACAATTTGAATGCAGTTCGTTGTTTTTAAAATCTTAAATATTAATAATCTATTAAACTGTAATTTTGTATAATAAAGAAATTACTGTACTTGAGTCTTGTTAATTTTACTATAAATTTAAATTTAAATTCTTCTTGGGTATTAGTATCGTATCGGCAAAAATGCGCATCGTTACATCCGTACTATTTACTAATGATTACTCTATATACTTTCAATTACTCAGAAATCTGAAGTGTTAGTCAATTTGTGTCGACTATTCCTTTTGCAGCATCCGTTCACCCACAATAAATTAATAAAAGGGCATAAAGACAATTTTTATATTTTTCTATATTAATCGATAACCTGACGTTCTAGATAATTTATGTGGCCGGAACTGTTTTAAACGCCGAAAACGTTTTAATATATTACCACCTTTGTACCGAATATCTTACCTTGGGTCATATAAATTGCTGTAGTTCGCAAGGTCGGAGCCGGTCGGTGAACAATTGGGTATAGAGATGTAGGTGAAAGTCCGGACTACAAGCGAGTATGGATTTTTTTGACTCATTTTGACGCTCAGGATTTATGCTCTATAAAGTAAGAGGTTTCAGGGAAATTTTGACATTTGAAAACGAAAATAAAAATTGAAAAAACACAAAAGTTATGAACATTTCAACTTTAAAAAATTACTAAGAAATTCATAACTAGTTATAACCAAATACGGAGAAAGTCCATTTTCAACTACCATATTCTGAATAACATAAATTAGGTAGGGTTAACATTTTTTGGCTCCCGAGGTTTACTAGTATTAACTTTCATATGAATAAAATAATTTTGAAATTATAGAGAATAAAAAAAAATTATTTTGGCTGCCTTCTCAAAACATGAACCAGTTTGCAACGTGCTCTGGAAAGAGCATTTTCTATAGCTTTTGTTAGAATTTATGGTGCCAGCACTATTACTTCTTCGCGATATGTGTGATCTTGCTGAAACTCTGAAATTAATAAAAAAAAAAACCTAAACCAAAACTGTATTCGCTGTTAAATTACTCGTATAACCCTTCTTATGCGCAACCTGGCATAAGCTGCATGACTTTAAATAAAACATCGCGAATAAAGCCTTAATGTTTTCGTTATGAAGAACCAACTTGATGGAAAATGTCATTTCACAAGTAAAAATATGGCAAAAAATTGTTTTTATTTTTGGCAGGTGTTAACCCCGAAAAATGTTAATTATTTAATTGGTAATTTAATTGACATTTTTATTTCCTAAACAACTAAAGAAAATGATTACGAGTGAAATCAGTTGTGCTAGACTTAAGTTATTGATACCAAAGGGCTTATTTTTTTATTATTTGCCTAACGCCAAAGATATACTTATGTACATAATTTATGATGTTCAGTTTTCAATAGTTAGACCTTTTCTTAAGTTAAGAAGAATGGTACAGAGAATTAGCATAGTACGCTCTAAAACTGCCCAGAGTTCCACATCAACTGAACCCCTGAATGAGAATATGCACTCCACACCTACATTTTATTTGATCGAATACTTAAAACAGACTATTTCGAATAACGAATAACTCGAACAATTTATGTCAATTAATCGATTTTTGCCGCAATAAATATATTTGCTACAGTTTTAGGGGAATTTAGTTAATTTTCTAGAGCAGGCTTTATATGGGGCGTATGGTGAATTATGGACCGATCATCACGAAGTTTATTAGTACGATTTCTAGTCCTGTAAAACTGTGAAGTATTAAATTTTATTATTATATTATTATTTGTTACGATAATAATGAGGCGTAATAAACGGTTTCTCGAGAATAGTATTAAAGACTGATCTTCACGACATTTGACAATGTGATTTTTAGTTCTATGAAACTGTGTTGTATCAAATTTTATTATGATAACAATGTTTATTACAGTTTTAGGCGTACTTAACTGTTTTCCGAGATAAGGTTTTTTATGGGGCCTATGTAAATTTATGGACCGAACTTCACGAAATTTAGCAGTGTCCTATTAAACTCTGACATACTAAATTTTGTTATGATAGCATTATTTTATACGGTTTTAAGCGTACAAAACTGATTTCCGGGAGTAGTGTTTATATGAGGCCTAGGGGAGATTGTGGAAAGATCTTCATGAAATTCGACAGTGTGTTTCTGTCCTATTTAAACTGTCAAGTATTAAAGGTGTTATGATACTTGCTATTTTTTGTATTTTTTCTATATTGGAGAACAGTGCAAATATATTTGCATAGTAAAACTGACTAAGTGTACAGAGTTTGATTATACCATAAAAAATCATGAAATGTCAAAAAAAATATACGTGTGTTATCGATAAATAATCTTAGACTGTCAAAAAAAATATAAAAATTTGTAACTTAAAATTGACATTTCCAGATTAAATGTTAGCACTGCTGCTATCTTTTTTAGTTTTTGATCGAAAGTAGCGGGTTTTAACTTTTTTTTTGCGATTTATAGCTTTTTTTGACGGTTTTTGTGGGAACAAAACGTGGGCAATATTGTTTGTTTTGTTTACATATTGTATTTCTTGTTCTTTCTCGCATTTGTTGTTTCATTCAGTCAATCCTAAAAAATCCAATACAAAAAATAACAAGTATCATAACACTTTAAGCTTTATTATTATGTCATTATTTATTACGGTCTTGGGCGTAATAATCTGTTTTTCGAGAGTATTTTGTATATGGGGCTTATGGTAAATTATAAACCGATCTTAACGAAAGTAACCAGTATGATTTCTAGTCCTATGAAACTGTGACGTACCCAATTTTATAACGATATCATTATTTATTACGATCTTAGGCGTGCTTAACAGTTTTCCAGCAGCAGGGTTTATATGGGGGCCATCTTCAACGATCTTCATGAAATTTAACTAAAGAGATAAAAAGCTAATCACAAACTACAGGAAGAATCATACTGGTTGTACACATACATATCTGTATAAAAATGGCACATCCCCGAAATAGAACAATATAAAGCAATAAAATATATATAGAAAAAAGTGTTTTTTATCAATTAAAAGAATAGTTTAAAAAGTATTTAAATTTCATTAATGTGATAATTGAATCAACTATTTTTTTTTTTTTGTTGAACGAAAATTAAAAATATAGTTTTGATTTAATTAAAATTTTAGTTGTATTGAAATAAATTTGTAATTAAAATATTAATTAAATATCAAAAAATATTAATTGATTTTTTTCGTTTGAAATAAAATAATTTAAACTTGTAGAATTGTTGTTGGGAATTGTCAAAAATTAATTAAATAAATTAACACATTGTTTGAAATGGCAAAGTTTTTTGATAATCTATTTAATTAAAATTAAAAATATCATTTATTGAAAAAACAAAATATTAAAAATTTTAAAATTTTTAGTATTCAATATAATCATTACGGAATAGGTGCAAAATTAACAACTTGTTCGCTTGATATTATGAATTTGATATAAATTTCATTATTAGAGAAAATATTTAATTTTTTCTGTGCATTCAATGCACAATAAAAGAATTTGGGAAACTACAAAGTTATTATTTCGTTCATAAATTATTTCAAAAGTCTGCGTAAATGAGTTTTACATCTTCTTACATATGAAAAATGCAAAGTGGACCAAAATGGTCCCTAACCTAGGATTAGTTATTTTTTTCAACCTAACAGCAGGGTTAATCAAAAGTTTGAAAATTTTATTTACGATTTTTTTTTTTTTGCCAATTTATTGGGCAGATATACTTTTTATCTATAATTGGAACGAGTTAATTTGACATTACTGTTTTTGGAACCCTTAGAAACTTAAAAGATGGACTGTCAAAATTGATTGCAAATAAGCCATGGCAATTGACACCTTATTTGGATAAAGGGCGCAGCACATTTAGTTTAACACAAAACAGTATAAAATATTGTAGCTTTTATCAACATTTATTATGCTCTTTTAGATGACATAAATATATACTTGAAAATTTTGTAAACAAAAGAAAAAATCTTTAACCCTCGGTCTTACACATGTTTGGATTTTCACATTCGTAACACATGAGTCTAGCCAGACTTAATAAATTTTTCAATATACTTTATTCGAAAAAAAAAATTTGTTTAATATGCATATTATTTTTATTAATTATATACAAATTAACACATCCAAAAACTGAAAACTAAGTTCGATTTATTTCGTAAAAAGTATATGTATAAATGTATGGATTTTCTTAGCAACTGAAACATATAAAATCAATTTTAAACAAAAAAAAAAAAAAAAAAACCATTGAATATTCGATACTCAAAATTGCAGAGAAACAATTCGTTTGACAATTTTTAAGCATTGGTTCCTTTTATGCAAATACAATGGGCAGTCAGTACCATATTGTCCAAACTACTGCAAAAGAAAGCAAAAGTCTATATTCTTATTGATTGTTTTGTTGTAAAATGTAGTCAAACTGGATTCCTGCAGGTTTAGTCGCCTCGCCCTCACAGTATTTTAAATAATGGACAGTTACAAGAAAATTGACACATATATTATTTTTATGGCACATATTTTGCTTCAAATCAAAAAAAAATCTTCATGGAATCTTAAAAATGATGATAATAGGAATACGAAGTTTGGCAAGGGGTTACCAAGCCTTCTAATATGAAAAAATAACTGAAACAGTTGTGCTACCACTATTATAGTACGGCTTTTAAAACTGAAGCATAACATTATCGGGTTGATTGATTTTCATTCAAAAATTTAATATGACAATTTAGTGCTGCTTTATCACCAAGAAGTCGACGTTCGCGTGCTATTCCATCGTCAAAGTGTCAGTGCAATGAATCGGTGATAAGACATCGCTCCTCTTTAAGTTGTCTGATAGCTACAAAATCTCAGAGTACTGTTGTGGGAAATCTCTAGAACACCTCAATCGGAATAGAGTCTTTACTTTTGGCCTAACTTTAAAACGCATATTATTTTAACGCAGCATATACCAATATCTGCATACTGCTTATTACATTTTGTTCCATCTTTACCATATAAATAATCATCGGCAGAGTTGGGTTGACTAATTTGTGCACGTAGTTCTTCTTCATCATCCTGAGAATTACACGATTCATTTGGTTTAATGACCAAAGTTTTTTTAGTATCGTATAATCGGTTGAATTTCATAACCATCTGAACGCCAGTTACTTGAGTTACTAGTTAGTGTGCTCTTTCAAATTGAGAACTAGATGAGGTAACTAGGTTGGGTTTTTAATAGATTTAAATGAATAATAATAGATAATTGCACAAAAAATAATTAAAAACATGAAAAAAAATGTTAAAAATACAGCATCTTCAGTAAAAAATATATGTTTATGCATATGTGTTACAAATGTGATGTGTGCAGTAAAATATTCGCATAAGTTTCCTTCTATATCCTTTTCAGAATATATTTTTTAAATGTTTATAACCAACTAAATTTTAGAAGGGTACCTGAAATTTCAAGTATCTCCCTGTGTGTTAAATATATTAAAATAACGTTTTGAATTTAAAAGGGTCTGGCCAGACTCATGTGTAAGACGAAGGGTTAAAAATCGCAAGAGCTAACCCCCATATTCATAAAAAATATTTTTAATTAATACAAGGTTCATTAAACAAATTTTCATAGAAAATTCATTTCGTAAACCTGCTATAAACCTAAAATATTTTTTATGAAAATGGGGGGTAAGATTTTACACACGCAGTATATAAGGACCTCTGAGCGTTGCAGAAGTTAAGGAAATAAACATACAAACTTATTATAAGCAACATATACAATATTTAAAATATTTTTATTTTCAAAGCCAAGTAGTTTTATCCTGATCCGCCACAGTTGGTGGAACTATATGACCATCTACTACATCACTATCGTTGGGTTGAGGTCTAGTAGGACTTGGTATATTAAATACGGGATATTTAGGTGTAAAATCCTTTTCGCCATAATCATGTGCAGTCTCTTCAGAAAGTTTACCATGAGGCATATGAGTGGCTTCCATGTAAACGGGAGGAGCTATGAAAAATACAAAGAAATAAAAAAATGGTTTATTAAAATTTTGTCAAATAAAAAACCATAAAATACTTACGTATATTTCCAATAGCAGACCAAGGCTCCATATTTGTATTGCTATTAGTAGGATCGTTATTGTTTTCCGCGTTATATACTGAACCTAACACTTTTGCCATTTTTGTTTCATCCTGAAGATGTAATTGCATCGGCTTAGGTTGTTGCTGCACTACCATACCGTCCTGCTGCAAGGGCACATTGCCAATGGTTACTGGCGTTTGAATGCACTGATTGGTATATAAAATGCCTTGCATTTTAGCCTCCACTTCTACCTGATAAGATATTTGGATAAGCTTGCACAGAGTAGAACAAGATGGTGGTGTCGCAGGTATTGGAAGTAAATAATTAAAATGTTTTTTACAATGTCTTAGTACTGGATCACCTATTAGCTTAGATATAGTTTTCATTTCACTTTTAGTATTCTCGTATGGATGTGTGCTGTTAAAGCTTACCACCATTACCAAACGTAAACAAATTTCATTAACTCGAGCTTTAGTTTCATTCGTAACTAAAATACTGACGGGTATAAGCTGACCAGGTACAAAACCGGTGTGCGGTAATTGGACATTGATTTGAAGGGGGTCACTTTTAAAGGGGCCACAACAGAAATTTTTAGAAATATCGGTAGTAACGGGAAGCTGAAAGAAAAAAAATGCGTCATAGTTAACAAAATGTGATGAAAATGATTTCGAAAAATAAATTTTAAATATTTCTTTTTATCAAGTAGAATCTGGAAATTATTTCTTTTTCATAATTTACTTTATTATATTTAACTTTTTTATTTTTCGAATTTATTCTATGAGCTAAATTTCAGTTATGTATCTCATAAAGCTTTCTGTGATAGTTCTATTCCTTAAATATTTAATAACTGAAATTAAGCTCATAGAATTAATTCGAAAATAAAAAATGTTGAATATTTCTTTTTATGTTAATTTGTTACACATATTTTATATATTGATAACACCGCTTCACATAACAACTTGGTAGCAATAAGTCCCATTTAAAGACCACTCCTTAAAATAATATTGTGTTTAATTTTGTCTAATTCAGTATATGACAGAAAATCACCTTGTTTTAATTTACTAAGGGTTTTATATAGTGCCCACACTCGGCAAACACTTGAATTTCTTAAGTCCGTATCGAATAATAATATTCAGGCCTGTTTTGTTTGAAATCACAAGTCGGGTGTTCTGGGCATATTATTTTGTGATTTCAAAGCGTTCAGCTACGTAAACAACTTTTTGAAATCACTTTGTTATTTTTGCGACTATTGTTAGATGACCGCCATAATAAATTTCTTAAATAAAATATTCAATTTGTTGGTTATTAATTTTTTATTTAATAAGCTTTATTTACAACATATCATTTAAAACAAAGAAAACTCGACGACACTACAACAATTTTCGAGACTTGTGTTGTGATTTCAGGCTTTTTTTTAGTTGAATTAAAGATCGCTAATTTTCTAACAGCGGTATGATAGCAAAGTCTAATATTTATTAGAAATCGTAAAATCTGTAAGGAATCACAGGAAGAAATCGATTCTATCGCGAAAATGGCTAAAATTCACGAAAAATTGCAAACTTGTAAAACAATCCCAAAAATTTATTTGAAATAGCTAAATCTCAGAAAAAAAAAAATTAAAATGCAAAAATAGAAAAAATTTGCGAAAATTTTTAATATTTTAAAGAAGCCATAAAATTGATTAAAAGTCCCTACAACTATAAGGAAATTCGCAAAAATTTGCTAACAGCGGCATGAAGGCAGAGTCTACTATTTATTTTAAATCGTTAAAGCAGTAACGAATCAGAAAATTTACAGTAACATATGGCTAAAACACGCAAACAATTGCAAAATTTTAAGCAAGCCCTTGAAATAATTTGAGATCGCTACTCCGTTAAAATAAAAAGAAACAAATTGTCGCAAAATAACATAAAAAGTGGTAAAAAAAACAAGCTATAATTTTGTAGAACAAACTTTTTGCCAGGTGTTAAAAACAGGGCATTCAACTTGTGTTTGTTTTTGCTTTCGATTTACAGAGCACCACAAAATCAGACGTGCGATTTTAAAAGCACATTTGAAATCACACAATTTCCAAAACAGGCCTGATTGTCATGAAATTTGGCACAGGAGAATGACATTAAATACTCTAAAAAGAAGAACTCAAACTTACTTGCTTGCAACGCAATCAATAAAATTTACTATTTATTTATTCTGAATATGTGCGAGTTGAGCGACAATTGTATTCGTCTTGTAGTTAAAGTTTTTGCAATGACATTTTCTTTAGTAATTTCGTCGACGACAATATCTCATTTCCGGCAATAGCTTTATATACAAGGCAATATCACTTGTACTATCCCACATAGAGTTTCATAGAAGACAACTCATAAGACAATGTCTCTTATACTATCCCGCATAAAAGCTTAACAATTGGAAAATCCGATTTTGGTAGCGCGTTTAAATAAGCAGGGTGGCAATATTTGTTCTTTTAACAACCAATTATCGTTTGATAATAAATAATGACAAATTAGCTATTTTTAGGTCAAACTAGCGGGTTTAATTCCCTTTCTTTCTTTTATGAGGGCGTTAGTAAGCACGAAAGCTAACACTACTGTTTGTAATACAACACTTACGCTCTTGTAAAGGTATGGTACATCAGGGTAAAGCTACGCAGAAGAAAACGTTCCGCCTTCCGCTCTTGTTTTGGTACGGCAGTAACAAGATAATGTTACTTATACTGTACCAGATACACAGAAAAAATTCTCCAAGATTGTTCAACAATTAAGGCATTAATCAAAAACAAAATCAGTTTTTATTAAAAATGTAATCAAGCGAATTAATACAGTGAATTAAACATTTAATTGATGCAATTAATTTGTTTACTGGTGCAAATTTAATCAATTTTTTTAACATCACAAAGTTTTTAATTGAAATAATTTTATCTTTTTTAGAGTTTAATGGAACACAACTCCTAAGACATTGTCTCTTATACTGTCCCGCATAGATTTCGATGGAAGGCAACTTACAAGATACCCATTCATGAGAAAATGATGATGTATTTAAGCCAAATAAAGAATTTTTGAAACCAATTTTTAAATAACTAACTTGTAATTTCCGGTGTCCTTAACTTTTAACTTACCGCGACTAATTTTACAAAATGTTTGTAATCGACACAAAATATCTAATAGTCATTTCAAAATCTGTAAGTTTAGCAATTCAAAACTTGTATCTGGGAGCCGCTAAATATTTGTTTTACTTCTTTATCTATACATGTAAAAATAAAAATGCGTTTTTCCTGATATTTTTACAGTAATTTTCCTGATAACACTGTGCTAGTTGAAAAAACAAACATGCTAAAACCAGTGGTGCTGACAATTTTTAGGTTAGCTCTTGTTTTCGAAATAACCCGTTTTTCGTAAATGGAGGAGGTTGCACAACATATATTTGCATAACGCAAAAACGGTATAGTTTATTGAACACGGTAAAGAACGAAAAAAACAATGAAGAACCGACTTGCATTAGATTTGTTGTTCAACATTTTCCCAAAACATACCTGCACCTTATCTCCACTTTTTAAGCTGGGATCACACGATTGCCGCAAATGCACTAATATGACAATATTTTGATTGTACTTTATTCACGCGCAATAATGAAATTTCCCCAATAAAATATTGAGAAATCACACGATTTCCCTGTTTTATACAAATTTAATTGCCGCTAGTTGGTACAAAGCGAAATGTGTACAATAATTGCCGCAGCACAGGCACACGATTGTTCTTACTTGTATCAACTGCGAAAACAGCTGTTTTTTGGAGCTTTTTTATTTGTTTGGAAGTTCTAGTTTGTTTGTTCATAAAAAAAAAAAAATTTCATTATACACAGAAAAAAGTGTTTTATCAATTAAAAAATGGTTTAAAAAGTATTTAAATTTAATTAATGTGATAATTGAATCAATTATTTTTTAGTTGAAAGAAAATTAAAAATTAAATATTGATTGAATTAGCATTTTAGTTGTTTTGAAATAAATTTGTAATTCAAATTTTAATTAAATAACAAAAAATCTTAATTGACTTTTATCGTTGAAAAGAAAATAATTTAAACGTGTAGAATTGTTGTTAGGAATTGTCAATATTTATTTAAATAAATTAACACATTGTTTGAAATGTCAAAGTTTTTTGATATTTTTTTTAATTTAAATTAAAAATATAATTTAGTGAAAAAAAATACTTAAAATGTTACAATTTTTAGTAATCAATATAATCATTTTGGCAATAGGTGCAAATTAAAAATACTTTTATCGCTTTAGTTGATGGAAGTTTCGGTTTTAAATAAAAATATTTAAATACCAGTGCCTCAAATCTGTAACTTTTTGAATTTTACTACCGATATCGTTTTTAAATCGAGTGATTTTCATTACATATATAAATATTGTTTAAAAAGAAATAATGCTCCGTTTTATTTTAATTTTATTAAATATCTTGAATAAAAATATTCATCCTGAACAGCTATTGCACCAATTAAAAAATATAATAGAATTATAATGAAAAATAAATAAATATATATATAATTATTCATACTAAAAGAAACACACAAAGGTAAATTTATTTAAAAAAAGGCAAGTATATATATCAAATTGTTTGATTTTACAATTATAATAACCTGGTGATAAGCAAAATATCCGTTTTCAAACCCTGGATGCTTTGAGCTAAAATTAAGTTTTTAAATAATAATTTTTTTAATAAAAACATATTAATCTATTAATAACAGACAAATTTATAATATTAGATTTTAAATTTATAATATTAACGGAACTTTTGCTTATCACCAGGTTATTATAATTGTAAAATCAAACAATTTGATACCCATATTGCCTATATATGAAAAATATAAAATAGATAAAATATATCGCGATTTTCGCGTTTTATGTGAATAATTACAAAAAAAATGAAATGAACATTATTTTAAAACAGATTCAATTTGAAAAGCAGAACATTACTTCCACATACGCAGAATTTGTATGAAAGCCCGAAACGAAAATATATATTTAGCTTAATATCTCAATTAGTAGGTCTCAATTGGTCAAGTTTTATATACCACTAGCATTTAACCAGCTACTTCGTTAGCGCCCATTTTTCTTACGTGGACATATTTTTACGCCAAAGTTTATGTTTCTAGGTTTAAGCCCGCTACTTTGTAAAGGGACGATTTGTACCTCTAAACGTTCGTATTTCGAAAAATTTTTAGATACGTTACGAATGTGATATTTTTTAATTTCAATGTTTATTGGTTTAATAGATAGATGGCGTGGCAAAAAATTTTTAAAATACGGGTTTACTCCCCAAAAGGGTCTAATTAATAAAAAGTACCAGACACGTAACTGCTTTTTATTTTAATGAACATCAGGTAACGGAATTTCCCGTTTTAACCTTTTTTACCCTCTAACCATAAAAATTTCCAAAACTCCCATCATAGGTAATCGATTTCGCTAGAGGTCAACCTAACGGGAAAATTTCAGCACTTTAGTTCAGGCGTTTAGGTCGTGCGATGATGAATCAGGCAGTAACTTTACAATTTATATATTCTATAGGTAGATGAAGAAAAATTTGTTGAAAAAAATAACAGAATTAGGTACGATTTTCAGCCCTTAAACGTACGAATTTCGAAACGCATCAAATTTGTATATGTATATTTTAGATAAGTTACGAATGTGATATATTTTTTATTTTAATGTTTATTGGTTTAAAAGATAGATGGCATATCAAAAAAGTTTTAAAATACAGGTTTTACCCGCTTACTCCTTATTTCAAAAAGTGCTAAACACCTGTCCGCTTATTTTTAATGAACAATAATAGGTATTAAATTTTTTTGTATCTCCTTTAGCTTAGCAGATATAAGGTCAGCGTGATCGATTTAGCGAGAGGCCTGCCTCAGGTCCAAATGTCAACTTTTTAGCTTCAGGCGTTTAGGCTGTGCGATGAAAATAAATAGATGAAGAAAAAATATCTTGGAAAAAGTAACAAAATTACGTACGAGTTTTACCCCTTAAACGTTCGAATTCAGAAAAAGTACAAAATTTTCACTTGGCATTTTGTAGATAAGTTACGATTTTTATATAATTTTTATTTCTATGTGCATTGATTTAAACGGTTGATGGGGGACAAAAAAGAACCAAAATTCAGGTTTTACACTTTTACTCCCTAAAATAGCCGAATTTCGAAATAGTACCAGATGCCTGTTCACTTTTTTATTTAATGAACAACAATAAAAGCACAAAATAAAGTACCAAAAATTGCCTCTTACAGATGCTCATTCAACGCTTTGCTTGTTTAATTTTATGTTTGTAGCTGCAATACTAATAAAAATTCAATAAGTACCTGTTGGCAAACAATACAGTACGAAAAAGTACCAAAAACAGATTCTCATTCACTTGGGAACTTGCATGTTTAATTTTATGTTTATAGGTCCAATTTTAACGGAAATTCAAAAAGTAACAGGTAAAGAACAAAAAGTACCAAAAAAACCCCTCTTACAGATTCTCATTCACTCAGGGCATTGCATTTTTAATTTTATGTTTGTAGATCCAATATAAACGAAAATAAAAAAGGTACCAGTTAAAAAACGAAAAAGTACCAAGAAGATCCTTCTTATAGGTTCTTGTCCACTCAGGACATTTAATGTTGAATTTTATGATTTTAGGTCCAATACTACCGGAACTTCAAATTGTACCAGTTAAAGACCAAAAGGTACCAAGAAGCCCCTCTTACAGATTTTGATTTACTCAGGAGCATGCATGTTTAATTTTATGTTCATAGGTCCAATATTAACGAAAATTAAAAAAAGTACCAGTTAAATAACGAAAAAGTACCAAAAATATCCCTCTAACGAATTCTCATTCACTCAGGAATTTGCATGTTTGATTTTATGTTAATAGGTCTAATTTTAACGAAAATTAAAAAAGTACCAGTTAAAGAATTAAAAAGTACCAAAAAGATCCCTCTAACAAATTCTTATTCACTCAGGACTTTGCATGCTTAGTTTTATGTTTCTAGGTCTAACACTAACGGAAATTAAAAAAGTACCAGTTGAAGATCAAAATACCAAAAAGTACCCTCAGAGGTTCTTACCCACTCAGGACATTGCATATTGAAGTTTATGTTTCTAGGTCCAATATTAACGATAATTAAAAAATTGTCAGTTGTGGTACCAAAAACCTAAAGTAAGAAATAAAATTTCCCGTATTTCCCCGTATTGTAATAAAGTACCAAAAATAGTAACGGTATTACCCCCCAAAATATCCGTATTTCGAAAAAGTACCAAATTAGTATTTGGATTTTTTAGATAAGTTTCAAATGTGATATAACCCTTATTTCTATGTTTATTAGTTTAAAAGATAGATGGGGTGACAAAAAAGTAAAAATACAGAATTTACCCGTTTACTCCGTATTTCCCCCTTTTTGGTACTTTTTTTCTCCCTATTAAAGCATGAAAAATTTCAATATTGTAGTGGGAGCCCATAATTTAATACGCTTATGTCAATAAATAAAAAAAAAATGTTTTATAAAAAAAGTACCAAGAAATAACCCTTATTTCTATATTTATGGGTTTAAAAGATAGATGGGGTGACAAAAAAGTTATAAAATGCAGGTTTTACCCCTTTACTCCGTTAAAGGGCTGAATTTCCAAAAAGTACCAGACACCTGTCCGCTTATTTTTTTTAAAAACAACGATAAGCATTAAATTTTTTTTGTATCTCTTTTAGCTTTAGAGATATAATGTTACCGAATTTACCCGTTTTTGCCCTTTTACCCCCTAAACACTCGAATTTCCAAAAATCCCGTCTTAGTGGATCGATTTGGGGAGAAACCAACCCCTGGTACAAGTTCCAAGTTTTTAGCTTCAGGCGTTTAGGCTGTGCGATGATGAATCAGTCAGTGAGTCAGTCAGTCAGTAACGTTACAATTTTATATATATAGATTGGATTCTGCTTCAAAAACCCTTTTCGATGATAACAAATTTTATTTTTGTCGTCTTGGAGCAAAGTACAAAAAAATTCGAAAAAACAGAAAAAGACCTTTTTTAAAAATGGTCAAGCTCACGGATGGTCAACGCTAGAACCAAAATATTTTGGGAATCATCATAAAACATATCAACCTTTATTTTCAGAGGGGTAACTAAAACACTTTTTTCGGCTACATTCAACTTGAGTCGGTCTAATGTATATATATAAAATTACTAATAAATAAATAAGTGGTATTATTATTGGGACATTATTAAATAATTTTTTATACAGTTTTTTAACTTGGACTTATCTGTTGTTTTCAATAGTTGTGTTGGCATTGCATTGTGGATGATAGGAAGTATAACTTTTAAGTTTCTATCACCATAACTATTCCTTGTTTTTTAATTTTAAATCGACCCTCTGAACGAAGCCGGATATTGTATCGATGGTTTATAGGTTGTAGGAGCCGGGAGTCGCTTAGATCTGTCAGTATTGGTAGTCGAAATATATTTTTGACGTTAAGCACATTTAGTAGGCGTGGCAGGTTTTTTTATATATTGATGCTTCTGATTGTAGAGTTGTTATGAGTATTGTGTGTGTATGAGTTTTCGACATTGTGAGCATTTGCATTGTTAATTACATTATTATTTGCTATATATAAACGAAGGTTGGGGTTGCTGATTGTGTTTTCTTGTTTTTGGTATAGTATTTTGAGCAATTGATTTTGGGACTGCTGGAGATTGTTACAGTGGGAAGAGTTTCCCCAGGCCGCTATGCCGTGACGTATATAAGATTCAGCTAGCGAGAAGTAGTCTTGGCGGAGTACGGTTCTTGCTGCCGCATATCGTAGGTGGTATAGGCAGTAAGCAGCTTTCCCCAGTTTCGTTCGTAGCTCCTGTATATTGACTTTCCATTTAATCGTACTATCCACATAAACACCTAAGTGTTTATAAGTGTTTACTAATTTAATAGTGGTTTTGCATTGGTCGTTAATGTTGCTAATTTTGTGGTGTATGCAATTTATGTCGTTGTATTTGATTTTAATGATTATTTGCTTAAGATGTGGTTGTTTAATTTGCATTAATTTTGTTTTGGATGCATTGATGACTAGACCGTTATCATGGCACCACTTTGATGCGTTGTCCAGTTGTTTTACATGATTTTTGTGGCCATTTCAATATTTTTGTTTATAATCACGATTGCCTTATCATCGGCATATTCATATGCTTTGAAATTTTGCAGGGTGTTATTTAAATCGTTTGCATATATTATGGATCCCTCTGAAACTCCGTGTTTTGACTCGGTTTCCTCACTAAATTTGTTCATTATTTTAACACAATATGTCCAACAAATATTGGTGTATTTTTGTTATTTTTATTGATGCACGGTTGCATATCAAGTAGTGACACGATTGCCGCCCCAGGGTTGCATTTTATTGGTAAAACTAGGCACACCATTGTTCTCGATTGGTACATGAGCCATTTGATTATGCAGTTACACGATTGGGGTATTAAAAAGTGTGAAAATTGGTGCATTGCAGTAATCGTGTCATCCCAGCTTTAGGGGGCTTCCATACAAATATTGCGTTTTATGAAATTCTTAAATTTAATTAAAATTTATTTTGTGAATAAAATCAAAAGTTGTAAATCGATTTTAATTAGTTATGGCTTGCTTTGTTTTATAAGTTCGTCTAGAAAAAATTAGAAGCACAGCTGCATTTTGCAATTTTTAATGTTGGGGACAGAAAAATTTCGAATTTCGCTAAATATATTTTTTTTTGTCAAAAAAAAAAAAAAAAATATTTTTCTGAAACGACTGCGCATATTAGAAAAAAGTTTACCTTACTTAAAGGGCATTTTATTGCGGAATTTTTTTAGTTTGTTCAATAAATGAAACCATTTTTGAGCTACGCGAATATCTGGTGTTCAACACCTTTTATTTTCAAAATAAAGGTATATCTCGAGCTAACAAACGCTAACCTGAAAAAGACGGTTAGCACCACTGGGTTGAGCGCTTGTTTAAAAAAGTGTCAAATTCTAACACAGTGTTATCTGGCATTTAACTAAGGCTTAATATATTTGTCAATACAAAGACAACATTAATTACCTTATATGTTGAATAGGTGCCACTAAAAGTTTTCAAATTGGAAACAAGAACTCAATACATAACATCAGTCAAAAAGTGAGCGTGGCACTTTTGGTACAAAGACAATATACAATTCATTATATCTGGAGTTTGGTTACCACATAAAGTTTCAACATTTTGAACAAATAATTTAGTTTTCCATACAAAAAAATCTGTCAGAAAGTGGGCTGGATTGGGGAATAACCATTACAGCTTCAAATCTCTGGGAGACGGTAGCAGTAGAAGTATCTAAATTTATTACAAATTGTTTTGTTATCGATACGCGAGATCTGTGTAAACTTTTTTTTATTAATTTTAATTACACAGTGGTAGCGACGCGCGCCGGTTTCAGCTAGATAGCAAATAATTTATATTATTAAAATGTTTTATTTATAGCTGTTTATACCTTTAACTCTCCATTATAATTTAAATCCTTTACATTAACAACAGTAAAACCTTTGGTATAGATTTGATCAAATTTCCAAGGACGTTTTAAAGTCACTTGAATCCAGTAGCGTATATAGCCATAAAACCCCTCAATTGAAGAAGGACTGTAAGAGGGTATCTGACAAGTAAAGGAAAAATTATGAACTCCGGGTTCAATAGTTACTCCCTCACTAGTATTCGAAGCTAAAATAGTTTATAATTATTGTTAATATCAAGAAAGTAAAAAAAAAAAAATATCAAATAATGCAAACTTACATTTTTCAATTAAATTAAATAAGTAAGATTTAGTTTTAATGTAGTCTATATGACCATAAAAGCTAACATGTTTCTTATCATCGCCAGAACCTTCGTCTTCAGACCAACTCGTATTAGCACAGCCATTAATTTTTAAAGTAACAGCTGATCAATATTTTAATTTTTTCTAATTACGTTTAATACTAGTATAAATTATCAATCAAACAGTGCTGCCAGATTTTTTTAATTACCTACTCACTAAAAAATGTTCTTGTTTTGCGAAGCACTAAAAGAAAATTTTATAAAGTAAGCTCACATATATGCGTTACGCAGTAATACAGTCACGTAAGTGAACGAATTTTAACAAATTTAAGAAAAGTATAATATTTTCAGAACCACTACATTTTCGTACTACGAAGCAGGTTTGTAAAGCTTTGTACAGTTGGTGGTCAGATCTTACAATAACTGCCAAAGAAAAATGTCCACTAAAAGTTAATTGTCAGTTCAGACGGTTATAAGAAAACCATACAATTTTATTGGCAGACAACTGTCTGACAATAAATTCAGCGGCCAAAAAAAATTAAGTTCACACGGTTGTCAGATAATTGCATGGCAAAAATTGCCAGATCTGATTTTAGACGTTTTTAGAAAATGAAAATTCCGTGTATTTTTATAAATTGGAAAATGGAAATATTGTTATTGAACGGAAAAGCAATATCAAGAATTTTAACTTCTTTATGTTCTTTTAAATAGTTTTAATTGATTTTTACTTTAATTTTCCAAAATTAAACTTTGTTTGTTTTTCGATTCACCGATGCATATCAGGGATGGAAACTATAGTGCAGTTGTTCTGTTATTGATATATTGGTGGCTATATCTAAAAAAATTTCGTAATTAAAAAAAGTCTTTTTTTTAAATATGTATATCAAGAGATGAGCCAGAAAATATAAAATTGGTACCGTCATAGTGTCAGACCTAGGTTTTGACATTGAAGTTGGTACAAAATCGGAAACCCCATTTTCCATCCCTGATATGTATGTATTTGCAACGTTGCCAATAGAAAAAGGTCTCTGAAAATCTTGGCTATAAAATTGCAAAAAAAAAATAAGATTCCAACATATCTGATAATGGCAACGAAGAGTGTTCACACGATTGTCAGATATCTAACAATACACGTAAAGAAAAAACATGGTTGCGGTAAACATATTTTAAGCGCAACATATTATGATAAGATTCATGATTGAAATCAACATATTACGATTTTTATTGCATCATTAAAATTCGTAATATTACATCATAATATTTTTGCCCTAATCCTAATTTGTTTTTATTACATCATATTATAATTTTATGTAATAATATTATTATCATGTTAATTATAATAAGTTAAAAAGTAATCATATTATTATCATGTTAATAATAATAAGTTAAGAAGTAATCACATTATTATCATGTTAATCGTAATCAGTTAAGAAGTAAACATATTATGATCATGTTAATCATAATAATATGTAGATTAAATCTAAAACCGAAAAATATATTTAATATATATTTATGATTATTAACTTACTAGCAACCTTAACGTAAAACTGTTACAGCTATTCCACATCATATTTTTGTCGTAGGTCGCAATTATTTATAAATTATTTTATACAATTTTCATTATTTTTCTCTAAAATAACTATCACAAAACAATGGTTAATACTTTTGCACCATTTTCAAACAATATTAAAATTCTTTTAGCATTGATATATTATTTTGTGACACTTTTCAATTTTTTTAATGTACCAACAGTTTCTTTATATTTTAATTTCTTTAAACTTGGTTTTTTTTTATTGTTTTTTGTTTAAATTGTTTAAGTACTGAAAAACAAATAATTCGACATATGAAAAACAAACGAAACAACTTATGCAAAATTATTTTAGAAATAACCATAACAAAATATTATTAGAGTAAATATATTTTGTTTGAATCTTAAGCATATTATGAGTACACGAATAGAAAGTTATCATGTTATGGCTATTAAATATCATTAAATGGCTGTGAGGAATATAATATGTTTTCAAAGTTATTATTATGTAGTTGATATAAAAATGATTATTTTTCAGTGAACCATACATAAATTTATAATTGCGATAAACATTGACATGTTAACAGTAACTATTATATGGCTGATATTAAATAAAAATAACAATATATTGTGTACGACAACAATATATTGTTACAATAAACATAGTGTAGTTGTCGTAACCATGCCCAACCATATTTTTTCTCTGCGTGTATATTTGTCTTGCAAAGACTGAAAATATTTTTCTGACAACGTTAAGCAAAAATTGTAAGTACACACGGTTGTAAGTCATTTTTAGCACATTTTACTCACAATATCGTTAGATCTTGCAACCGCATGTACGAAAATTATTGAAGCATATTGAAGTAACAACTAAAAACTAAGTTTGTAAGGCCGACAACTACATTTGCCAATTTGTATATGAGCTGAATAAAGCGGTTGCCTTCTGTGTCATAAATGTATTGCTTCAAGGTCGGAACTCACCATATAAAATTCATGGCTTCTGTAAACGATTTTGTAAGCGATACTTTTACGTTTCTCCCCTACAACAGACAGAGACAGAGACAAAAAAAAATTCCCTAGATAAGTTTCCCTACAAATATTGTACAATTCATTTAATTAAATAGACAAATTTTTCCAATAAAATCAAAATAATTGAATTACTTATTGCACTAGTCGGCAAAAAAGTCGGGAGCAAGAATCCAAAGATATTGACAGAATTATTCTATGACGTCTAGTTTTTTTCTTAGAGGAAGTGCGGGTAATGTGGTATACCTATTTGTTTTTAGATTGACAAATTTTTAATTTTTGTCTGATTAAAATATGATTAACTTATTAACATGCTTCATATGTTAGGCTCCCACGAAGCCATTTACGAAAAATATTAAACCCACAGTTTCAGAGAAATATAAGAAAATATTGCAAGTCTCATTAGATACGACTTAAAAAAATGTGCTGGTAATGTGGTATAGTGAACCACATTACCAAATCATAGTATTTTCTTTAAAATTAGTCGTGCTATATATAAATGTTTACTTTATTGCAAAAAAACAAGAAAACAACAACAATTTATGTAAACAAACAAGAATTTCATTAATATTTTATTTGACGGGTAATGTGGTATACTATAACAAATTAGCTGATTTAAGGTATACCACATAAGGCGCACTTGAGGTTAATGCAGATATTTAATAATTTGAAATTATTCACTACAGCTATTGAGTAATTGCATATATTGTTCACTAATTTGGTACTTCCCAATTACTTTAGTTATACACTTAAAAACTGTTAAATGCACCTTTACAAGAAAACTTTATTTGTTAACATCACCAAAAAAAAAAAGTCGACTTCGCAGCCAATCGAATTTTTCGACACTCACACTAAGAATGACTTTCAAAAATAAAACAGATCAAAGTTTTTTTAATTTTTTGAGAGCGGCAAACCATTTAGATTGGATTTGTTAGTTTAAGAAAAAAAGCAATGTACCACATTACCAGCCTATACCAGATTACCCGCTCTTACTCTATTTAGATAAAATACAGATATTGACATATACAACACGTGTTTGTTATAAAAAAAAAAGTAAAAAGTCTTAATGATGAAACAGAATTGAGTTTTCAGCTTTAGGCAAAAATCCTACGCCCATAATTAAAACATCGGCAGTAACTTTAAATTCTCTCTCATTTCTTTCTTTTTTTTTTTTTTTTGTTCTTCTTTTTCTTTGTTTAAAAAATGTGTAAGATTAAATGAAAGTATGGTAGCATTGTTAAGCGAATAAGTGTATATATGTATGTGAGAGCATTAAAAAAACGCTTTCAAAATAAAATAGATTTTATTTCCCGACCGCATTCTCTGCCAAATTTTATGTCAAACTGTATGGAAAACATCGTTCAGCCCCAGTTCTGTTTCATAATTTACTCGTAAAATACATCCATTAATATGATGTTTCTTAATTTTCAGTACTAGTCAAGAATTAAGAAAAAATATGGTTTTTCAAGATTTTTTTTAAAGCATAATTTCTATTTGAATTTGTTAATACTTTTGCCTTAATAAAGCTGTGTAACAAGCAAATAAATATTTTATTGTTTTGGCTTGGTTTTTTTTACTTTGTTTAAAAATCTATCAAAAATACGTTGCGTATATTCTATAAACTCAATAATACTGACTCGAAACAAAGACCGGTATCAGCACTTGTAGTTTTGTAACACTAATAATTAAGGGGCAGAAATGCAAGGGGGTACAAGTGCTAAATAAAATTTCCGTGTAATATAATAGTTCTTTTTTGTTATATTTAAGGTCAACTTAGCGCCGTTCGGGATCTTCTCTATTTGGAGACTAATTAATATGCCTTCCTTCAATGTGGGCTCACTTAGACGTGAAAATATACCTTTCAAGTGCGTAAATGGCTCTCCATCTTATTTAGCCTAATTTGTTATGTAGTGGCAGCAAAAATATTTTTTACGTGTCAACTAGAGGCTCGTTTGCGATATTTTGCTTCCCGTAATCGAATGTGATTTTAAGAAGATTTTTTTATATAAAGTAACAAGCATTTGCTCTGCTATCTTACTCTCACAAAAACTAGCAATATTTTGTGTATCCTCCTTATAATCCCGCAAGCAAAGCCACTGTTTTTAAATCGGAATATCAATTCCAGGTTCGTAGGTCTCTTTCATATTTACACCATGAGCTAAAAGTACGGACGGATATTGATTTCCATTATGTAGCAACACTGCTTTCAGACTCAGATTAGATCAGGCATCAGAAATTAAGAATCGAAAACTTAAAATTTAAGTTTTTTTTTCTATCAGTTAAAAAAAAATAGGAAACACAAAAAAGATATTTATTTTTAAAGTACAATATGTGTTTTGTACATGAAAAGAAACAAAAAAAAAAACAAAAATTTGAAATGTACACAAAAACGTTTTTTTTATTTTTTTTTTTTTTTTTTTTTGAAAAATATTTATCATTGGTGTTCAAAACATGTTTTCAACTGTACAAAAAAAAAAACAAAAAAAAAAAAAAAAAAATTGTGTTTTTTGTTCTTCAAAGTTCAAATTAATAAAGTTCTTAAAAAAAACGTTTTTGAGAAAAATATTTTTTTTTTGTTTTTAGAAACTAACAATAACAAAATTGTGTTTAAAATTAAAATGTGAAAAATTCTTAGAGATTCTTAATTATCAAAACTAGCTGCTGTTGCATTAGCTGTACCCGCAACACAGGTATCTGTGGAGACAGCCTTCAGTGCCTTGCCAATTATTATGACCAAAAATAGAAGGAATTTAAGTTCTGAGCATGTAGAAAATTTATTGTTGCTCAAACTCAATATCAAGGTAATTGATAAGATTACTATTTAGTTCTAGGATAATCTATATCATGTTATAACTACTTATTATTTATTAGCTTTATATTTTTTACTATAGTTTTGTACGTATGAGTTAAAATTTTGTCAATTAAAAAAATTCAATTTTAAGTTTTCGGTTCTTTTTTTTCATGTACAAAATAATATTGTACTGAAAAAATAAATATCTTTTTTTTCTGTTTGCTTTTATTTTTTTAAACTGATGAAAAAAAAAATTATTTTGTACGCATGATTTGATGAAAAAGAAAAAATTAAGTTTTCGGTTCGTAATTTTTTGTACAAAAGAACAAAAAAAAAATATTTTTCTCAAAAACGTTTTTTTAAGAACTTTATTATTTTGAACTTAAAGAAACAATATCAAACAAAATATTTTTATCTATTTTTGGTTATTGTACAATTTAAAATATTTTTCGAACACCAATTTTTTTAAAAACATAAAAAAAAACGTTTTCCGATCCTTGGTTTAGATGAGTCAATGAAGAATCTCCAAGCAAGCTTTTTTTGAGCGTTGCTGTTGTTGTTGTTGACACGTGTATGCCTTTTATTTCAAACATCGAAACTGAACGTGCTAGAAAAATTTTGATTACATATTTGGATTAAAATGGCGATATGTATCAATTACAAATTTTTTTTTTAATTATTTTTGAAAAATTCAAATACTGTTTACAAAACTCAAAGGAATTAAATTTTAACAATAACATTTTCGATATCAAAAAAGTAGAGTTGGCAACCCTGAAGGGAAAACGTCAAAACTTACAACGCTCGCACACAAGTATTATTATTAAATAAAAACTAATTATTGTGTAAAGTTTTAAACTGTGGAAGTTTTAAAAAGTAATAAATTGAAGTGTGTAGAACAACAATAAATAAAAGTATGGCATCTAAAAAGCGTCGTAGTGCAGTATTTACAAAAGTTATTTGTGCCAAATGCAGAATGCAGATCAAAGAGGAAGATGATGATTACATACAATGCGATAAATGCGCTAAAAGTGATCATCCACAATGCACTGGTTTAAACAAACGACAGTTTGAACATTTTGTAAACAATGAGAGTGAAGAGTTCGTATGTATTGACTGTAATGAAAAAGGTGGAACAGTAAAAGCAGATTTAAGTGAAATAAAAAAACAACTTTGTAACAATAACAATAAACTTGATCAGCTGCAAGATTCGATGACTTTTATGTCTCAAAAATTTGATGAACTCATACGAGGGGTGGCAGAAAATAAAAAGAAAATTGATGCTGTACAGAAAGAAAATCGTATGTTAAAAAATGAAATAAAAGAATTGAAAGACTCAGTGAAGCTTTTGAATGATCAAAGGGTTAAAAATAATTGCTTAATAAGTGGTGTTAAAGTTAAAGATGGTACAAATGCTGTTGATAAATTATTAGAAATTTCTAAAGATGTTGGTTTGAATCTAGTTGAAAATGAAATCGAAAGTGCATATTATTTGAAGAAAAGAAACAATTCTAATGAAAATGGTAAACAAACAATGGTTGTTAAATTTGAATCAAGCAAATCTAAAATTAAACTTATGAAAATGAAAAAAAAGCTTAAAGAAAAGGAGGAAACTAAATCAGTTTTTATTAATGACTTCCTGAGCAAGGAAACCTTGAATATTTTTAAACATGCCAAAACTTTAAAAACTATTGGTTACCAAGCTGTTTATACTTATAATGGGTCAGTATACGCAAAGAGAAGTGAAATTTCTAATCCAAGGAAAATAAAAAATGAAGAAGAAGTTGATGGGATATTGATGGAAGCCACAACAAGTAAATTTCAGAAGCGCAGGTCAAACCTAATGCCAGCAGCGGTTCCAGATGCTTCAAATTTTAATGATGAGGAAGATGATGAAGACGGTGCTTCGTTTTTGTCACCGGCTTAAAACATAAGTATTTTATGCATAAAACAAATAATTCTGCTAATACATTTAAATTTAATTTTTATGAATAATCAAAATTTTTCTAATATAGAATCGTTTAATAACTTTTTTAATAAAACAAAATACAAGATTTTTAATATTGTTTCTATAAATATGAGAAGTATTTCTTCTATTGAAAAGTTTAATAAATTTAAAGAGATGATTTCAAAATTTCAAAAGCTACCTAGTATTATAGCAGTCCAGGAGACATGGTTTTCTTCTAGTATTTCGCAAATTTACAATATCCCAGGTTACAATGCGGTGCATTGTTGCAGATCTGACAGTTATGGTGGTACGTCTCTTTACGTTCAAAATTGTTATCAATTTAATGTGGAAGTGTGTAGAAGTAAAGATTTTGTAGAAACTATTACCATATCAGTAGATAACCAGAAAATCAATGGAAAGCCTTTAAAGTTAACAACGTTTTACAGATCGCAGAAATGTAATATTGCAAAATTCTTAGTTTCCATAGAAGAGCTAATAACCAGTTTAGGCCGAAGTCCTAGTATTATTGTGGGTGACTCAAATATTGACTTCCTTAACAACACAGTATCAGAGGAGCTTAATAATATTTTATTAAGTTTTAGTTATAAGAACTGCCATAAACTTATTACTCGTCCAGAATCAAAGACATCAATTGATAATGTTTACAGCAATATAGCGGAAAGCCTTTTAATAGATACAATTCGATCATCTTTGTCAGATCATAATATAATTTCATGTAAACTTGGAAGCGAAATATCTAGCGCGGAATTTAAGGAAATTAGTCGGAAAATTTGTGATTATGATAAGGCAAGAAATAACTTAACCAGTTACTTGCAATTTTTCCATGAATCTGGCAATCCTACAGAGGACGTTTCACAATTAATATCATTTATTGCTGATGCTATGCGAAATGCTACCGTAGAAAAGATTGACAGGAAAATAGTAAAGCATGAATTAACTCCATGGATTAATAAAAACCTACAATCCCTTATAATGTATAAAAATAAACTTTTAAAGCAAAGAAAAAAGCGAAAAAGTAAAGAGTTTGACAGCAGATTAAAGAGAATAAGTAATGTAATCAGGAAAGCGTGTAAAGAGTCAATGAATGATTTTTACTTTCATAATTTGGAAAATATTCAACATGAACCGAAAAAGTGCTGGAAATTTTTAAATGAGAATCTGGGTAGAAAGACTAAAAATCACATATTAATAAAAGATTGCAACGGAGAAATTGTAGGGGAAAATCAAATGAAATGTGATTTGTTTAATCAATATTTTCTTGATATTCCAAAAAAATTAAAACAACAAATTGAATACTTACCTGGTGATAATATTAACGGTCTTAGAACTCTCAATTATTGCCAAACAACTTTTAATTTCACACACACCACCGTTTTAGAAGTCGAGCAGATTATCTCAGATTTGGATTTAACTAAATCCTGTGGATTTGATAATATATCTCCAAGAATATTACTAGAATGTAAAGATATCATATCTCCCTTCCTCTTCAGAGTTTTTAACTGCATAATTAATACATCTATATATCCTGACAAATTAAAAATTGCCAAAATTGTTCCAATACCAAAGGAGAAAAATGCTACTGAAGTTAACAAGTTTAGACCTATAGCCCTTCTGCCGATAATTGATAAAATTTTTGAAAGAATTCTACATAAACAGTTGTCATTTTATTTGGAAAGCAATAATTTGTTAAGTAGATTTCAATATGGTTTTAAGAAAGGATGTGGTACGGAGGAAGCTATAGTGAATGTGGTTAACAATATATGCCAAGGTTTAGATGGTGGCTGTAATGGTGTTGCCGGAATATTTTATGATCTTTCAAAGGCTTTTGATTTAGTAGATCGTAATATATTAGTGCAGAAGTTAAAATATTATGGAGTTAATGAAGACGCATTAAGACTATTAAACAATTACTTAACAAACCGTAGGCAATATGTTGCAATAGAAGCTTGCAAAAGTAAAATAGATCAGGTTGATTATGGAGTACCTCAAGGAAGTGTACTAGGACCATTGCTTTTCAGTGTCTATCTAAACGACATGCAGAACATTGGATTACTTGGTAAAATGTATATGTATGCAGATGATATATGTCTTTTTTACCCATATAAGTATGAAGCAGTTGTGAGAGCCTATATGGAGAAAGATGCAGCTTTAATTGGTGAGTTCATAAGACTTAATAAACTTGTGTTAAATACTGAAAAAACAAGACTACTAAGATTTCGTCCGTATTTAATACAAAATAGAAACTTCAGCATTTTTGTTGGTGGAAGGGAAATTTTTGAAAGCGATTCAATTAAATATCTTGGAGTTTATTTTCAAAATAATTTGTCATGGAATCTACATATTTAAAATCTAAAAAGTAAAATAGTAAGTGCTCTGGGATTTATTAACAAGTTTAAAAATAGGTTTAATAAGAAAACGAAACTGATACTATATCAATCTTTAATACATAGCCACCTAAATTATTTGCCTATGGTATATGCAAGTAGAAAAAGTAATGAACTAAAATCGCTGCAAAGGGCTCAAAATAAAGCTTTGAAGGCTGTATACAATTTGCCGTTAACATATTCTACAATATCACTGTATAAGAATATTTCCACAACAATTTTACCCGTAAACGGACTCTATAAGTTACAGTTACTTCTTTACGTTTTTAAATCAATACATAATATTGGCCACCACACAATTTCTTTTCAACGAAACCAAACAAGATTTAACACCAGAAATAACATGAATCTCAGGACAGCAATATGCCGGTTGGAAGCTACAAAACAACGCGTTGAATATATGGGTAGTTTTGAGTTTAATAATCTCCCTCTAGAAATAAGAACTGTTGAAAGAATTTCTGTATTCAAAAATAAAGTGAAAAGCTATTTGCTTCGTAATTTAGAAACACTTCTCATATAATTTTTGTAAAGCTTTTTAAGTTTGTCTTTTTTTTTTTTTTTATAAATAAATAAATTTCATCCTTTTTTTTCTTTTTTTATATGTTATTATTATACTCTTTTGATACACATATGTATTTAATTTAATTGTTAAATTAGACTAAATATTTGCCAGCTCGCCTCAATAATGTCCAAGTGACGCTGAGGCAATTCATTATATTGTTGTATCTTAAATAAATATTGTTTGAATAAAAAAAAAAAAAAAAAAAAAAAAAAAAATATAAAAGAAAGAGTTTTTGTTTTCAGAAAATGCCAATAACGTCTATTTCAAAGTAATTCTCCAGTATAAAAATGCTAATTTAACAAATTGCATACGATATAAAAATTTGTTAAATCAATGCAATTATGTCAACTTTATTATTTCAAAGAAGAAAAAGCATTAATGTAGGAATTTTCCCTACTTCTGGCAACACTGCATTTAATAGTTTACGAATCGTGTATATAATACCTTTAACTTGTTTTTCTTTATCAGCTGTTAGTATGATTTTTCCGTTAACGATTTGTCCAGCTAAAAAGGTGTCACCTCCGTTATTTTCCAATTCAATGACACAACTAACAACCATTATTATTTTTTTTTTTGTAAAATATTTTTTTAATTTAAAACTTTGCTTTTGCTTTGCCAAACCTTTTTTTATAGTGCATTGATTTGTGTTCTAGCTTCAACATTAAGGCCTGGAACAGAATAAAGAAGTTGTAGTAGTAGCTGAAGGTGACAAACGCTCTGTAGCGCGACAAAGTTTAAAATTTCGAACTTTGCGCTTCAACTTCAACTGCAACGACTACTACAACTACTTATTCTGTTGACACTCCTTTCAAACTGTCGTTTTTAAATTTTCACAGCTTCCAGCGCTATTCGTAACGTTGTACTACAGCGACTATTCTGTTCCCCACTTAAAAGCAAATTGGTATGTACCCATCAATCATATCAACGCCGTTATCTGTTAATGACAAATATTTTCTCTTTAGTTTAGTCAAAAGAGAAATTGACAATAAGATTTAGTAAAAAGAGCACGGTGTAAATTATCTTATCGTTTAAAATAAAATTAATTATAATCTAAAAAACTGTTATCGCGTTTTTTGAATTAGTTTAATGTTCATTAATATAAGAGTTTTAATATACTTTTAATAGTCTGAGTCAGTCAGTTATTATTAGGGAAACCGCAAATATGCTATAAAAAAAGTGTTTGCCCTAAAAACGTAGGAAAAAAAACTGCCATTAAAAATGGCTTATTTATATATAAACAAAATATTTTAAGATTTACTTATATAGTTATAATATATATATATAAAAGTATACTCGGTCAATCGCGACCACATGATACCCTAAACCACAGCATTTACAGACGAATTTTTAAATTTTATCTTAATAGGAACATATTTAGATGGTTTATGGGCACAAAGACTCTCTTCCGGAAAGAAGTTTTAATAGGAGGTTTGCGAGAATTATTGATCGAATCTTATGATTTACACAGGCATTTATCAAATTTGACCTGTTTCTTGCGTACACGATTTACATGGACAACCACCTAGCTAGCCTTATTTCTTATTCGATTAGTAAACTTAAAGATGGGTCTAGAATTTTGCTATTTTCCAGGAGGAAGACTCAGAAGACCTTCCTCCTTCAGGCCTTATTGAAGGCCAATTGATTCAATTGCCGTTCTGATCAAAACGGTAAAGAAGATGTTTCTTTCAGAATCTCTGGCGAAAGAAGCGAGAGCCGAAGACTACCCCGCAATAACAACGTGTGTAAAAAAGATATGAGTAGGGAATGTAGCGAGCAGGCCTTGTACATCCAAAAGAAGGAGTATAGACCCCTTCTATAAGGCATCCTTACTTCTTCTTTTTTCCGCTCGGTAACTGCTATTTTCTGATTTTTTGGCATATGTATGTATATCATTCGACAGTTTGGTCTGACATATATCTTTAATCTTAACTTGCTTTGCGAAATTGATGCAACACTTGTAATACACAAATAGATATTAAACAAGTTATGGCTTATAAATCAGTGAGTGTTTAAACGCTGGTTTAGTTGAACTAAACGTAAATTTATATGTAGCTTAAACTAAACAGTTGTAAATCGTGTCCCATGTATTATATGTAGTTTAAAAAGTAACATGTAGCAGCACTACGGTAAATGTTGACAAATTCATATGGTTTGTATTGGTAGTTTAAGCGCCCAATTTTATGCGTTTAAAGATGTTTATATGTTTTCTGATTTATAGATTTGTTGGCTTAAACACATTTTAAACCAAAAAAGAGAGTTTAACTTGCTATGAGTTATTAGCCCTTAGAGTGATATATTCGACTGTGCCGAATCTTTGATACCCCTCCACCGACAGCAGTGGGCTCCATATAATAAATACATATATATTATTAACTAAGCTTCACAAAAACGAACGTCAGCATTAACATTTTTTGCGGCTTAGACCTATATTAAATTATTGACCGACAATAAGAAAGTTTTATGCCTTTCTTGTTAGAACTTTGAACTGGCTGGAGTAAAATATCATGATTCGTAACAGTCTTAGCCGAACTAAAATGATTTTTAGGAGGGTAATTTGTATTGGACCTATGGTTAATTATGGACCAATCATTCCAAAATTCTGAAGACTCATTTATGGTATTCCAAAAAATAAATAAGGAAAAATTTCAATTCAGCAGTCTAATTAGTTTTAGCGTTAATAGTATATTTCACAAAATTGCATGATATTTTTTTTGGACATATGAATGAAAGTTGTTAGAAATCTTACTGCAATATCTATATATGTATATGATGGTTTTAGGCGAATTTAATTATTTTCCCAAAGTGGGCTTTATTTGGTTTTGGGCGCAATAAACTGTTTTCCGAGAGTAGAGTTTATGTGGGGCCTTGGTTAAATTATGGACTTATCTTCACGAAATTTGACACTGCGATTTCTAGACTTATAGAACAGTGATATACCAAAACTTATTATGATAGCATTATTAATTACGGTTTGGGCGTACTAAGCTGTTTTCCGGGAGTAGGGTTTATATGGGGCCTAGTGTAAATTATGGACCGATCTCCAAAAAATATTACAGTGTGATTTCTGGTCCTACAAAACTGTACCGTACCGGATTTAACTATGATAGCATTATTTATTACGGCTTTAGACGTACTAAGCTGTTTTCCGCGAGTAGGGTTTATATGGGGCCTAGTGTAAATTATGGACCGATCATCAACAAATTTTACAATATGATTTCTGGTCCTCCAAAACTGTACCGTACCGGATTAAATTATGATAGCATTATTTATTACGGTTTTAGACGTACTAAGCTGTTTTCCGGGAGTAGGGTTTATATGGCCCCTAGTGTAAATTATGGACCGATCTTGAAAAAATATTACAGTGTGATTTCTGGTCCTATAAAACTGCGACGAACCAAATTTAATTTGAAAGCATTATTTATTACGGTTTTAGCCGTAATAAAATGGTTTCCGGGAGTAGGGTTTATATGGCCCCTAGTGTAAATTACGGACCGATCTTCAACAAATTTTACAATGTGATTTCTGGTCCGATAGAACTGTGACGTACCAAATATTTGTATGATAGCGTTATTTATTACGGTTTTAGGCGTACTAAAATGTTTTCTGGGAGTAGGGTTTATATGGGGTCTAGGGTTAATTAGGGACCGATCTTCACGAAATTTAGCAGTGTGATTTCCAAACGCTTGTAGCGAATTTCTGCAAAATTTTATAAATTTTTTTTATCAAAATTATCAATTAGTTTAGGGTGGTGGTTCCACATTTTGATTCATAGTTATGATCCTACTAAGCCGATGTTGCTGGATTTCAATCCCAAACTGCTTAGAACAACTTAAGCAGCTAGGACAGAATAACTCAAGCAGCCAGAATATATATACTTAATTGGGTCTTCGACGTACAATTAAACAGTTTCACACGGAATGACAAACTTAGGCCCTAATCATGTACAACGAAGCGCAACGCCACAGAACTAACGTTGTACATGATTAGGGCCTTAGTATACCCTCATTCACTCTAGTGGTGGTCGAGGGTATAAAATAAGAAATACATCTGTTAACCAAAATTTAAAGCATATGCTTAAAAAATGAGTACTATGCGATATAAAATTAAAAAAGGCCGCCGCAATACACCTTTAACTAAAAAAATGCTGAAAATGGTAAAACATGCACTTACGAATCGATGCCAAAATTCATAAAACCTCTAAAACGGATAAATTGTTTCTGTCTCCATTGGTAAACCATGTGCGGTAAAACATGAAATATTAACGGATTTCCTTATTATCAACTATTATTTTATTATTATCTACTAAGATGTGTTCAAGACTGTCGAATATTCTTCTCGTAAGTGCATTAATACGGTTACTTGTTTTAAATATCGAATAAATTTCATGACATTTTACATTGCTCGCACGTAAACGTTGCGGTAGACTTAAATGGTTAATTGTTACTAAAAAGACATGTTTAAATGTGTTTAAAAAGAAAATCGGTCAAGGTGTATATAATATATAAATTTAGCTTTTGTTATTAATGTGTTGTCTGCAAAAATAAAATGTTTGCTTTTTCTATAAAGATTAATTTGTTTCTTTTACAGCTGAAACGTCAAAACGGAGACAAATTTTAATTTTATCAGGTTCTTTCGCAACGCAATGGCACTTTTACGTTAGACTACCTTTTTTAATATTGAGATATTATTCTTTCTTTTAAGAGCACTACTACACGTTCAATATATATTGACAGCAATCCAGTTTCGTGATACGTATTGAACGTGTAGCCTGTAGTATTTGTGGATCCATATTGCAAAATAGCCTAATATGATTTGGTTCATGGTCTGGATCGCGAATCACGTGATAAATATTGAACGTCATATAAATTCGTAATACGTTAGTAAAGAAGTGAAAACCAAACAAAAAAAAGTTAAAACATTATTGTATAGTTTCTGCTTTAAGTGAAAAGCCAGTAGGTCAAGTTAAACCGGCTGGTTTTGGTTTTCTCGTGACATTTTGTCAACTTTGACCGTACCGCGTAACACAAAAATACTGCAAATACTGACTCGGCAAATATTGAACATGTAGAATATGCGCGCGATCTATCAATCCATAACAATGGATCGCGATCCAAATATCAGAATATATATTGAACGTTTAACAGAGCCCTAATAGCAGGGCTGCCAGACTTGGGACTTATCCACAAAGTTTTGGCAGTCATTTGGGGATTGGGGATTTAAAAAAAAATCGGGGATTTTTTTGGGGATTTTAAAAATGTTTAATATAGTTCCCTTTTTTATTATTTACGCTTATTTTTCTTTGTTTCGTATATCAAATATCAAAAATAAAAAAAAAGTACCAAAACTTGTATCTCACTTCTATCCATAATTTATGCGGTGTTACGGTTCATAGGTAAAATTACTTTTTTTTGTTGAATGTGTAAAAGGTACTAATTGAACTCATGTTATTATGCTTCTGAGTGAGTGTTTAAAAACAGAAGAACTTAAAAAAAGAATCTAAAACCGTTGACAACACATACAATTTTTTAGAAGATAATTTTCAAGTAAATATGTCTTCCCCCAAAAATAGTATATATGAAAGACAATATAATAAAGCTTGGGAAAAAGAATACTGGGTAAGTACTTATGATGCATCGAAGTATGAAATAACTGGTGGATATATGTATTTTTATTAATTTAAAGATGGCTAAAACGGATTGAACAATCTCCAAATTCTTATAAATCGGCTTATTCGCCTTCAAACACAGCATATTAGTATGCTTTAATTCCTCTCTGGAATCGCATAGAGCGAGTATTTTCTACAATAAACTTGGCTAAAGCTTCGATATAAAATGCATTACGAACTTTTAGAGGCACTACTAAGATAGACATCTACGTCAAAATCAACAATATATATTGCCAAAATTATATTCCAACTAAGGAAAGGATACAAAAATGTAATGCTCAAACTATGTACAATATCAGTTCATTTCAAGACGTTGATGGTGAAAGCTTATGAATTTTTAAATTTTAGTAATTGTTTTTTCTTTAAAAATATTCAATGTAAAAGTACAAAATATCTTATTCACTTAAACTAATAACATTAAATAAAAAAAAATTTTATTTGGGGATTTTTGGGGATTTCTTATTATAATTTTTCTTATTATTTTCAAAAAAAATTTTAAATTTCGTCAGGACAAAAACAAACAAAATGTAAATAAAAAAAATTGATAATCAATTACAGCAAATTTGGATCTACCAATACCTTTGATTAAATATTGATGTTTGACTACAGACTGGCAGGTGCCCAGTGGCGCAAACGGCAGAACGCAAAGAATTCTGATGATGGAAATCTGTAACGTACTTTGAAGTTATTATAACTGGTGACTTCCATTGCAATTTACTTGAAAATGAAAATCTAACTACTATCATGTCTACACTAAATTTATCCGCTGCTAATACTTTTAGGCCTACGCACTTCTCGACCACAAATAGTACATTACTCGAATTAGTTTTTGTAAGCAACGAACAAAATGTGTTACTATATGAGCAGTTAGCTGTACCTTCTTTTTCCACACATGATTTAATTTTGATGTGCTATAAATTAACAGTGGAGACAGGAGTTAGAACGTTTAGTTTTCGAGACTTTAAAAGTATTGATTTAGAAAACTTATATCGTGATCTCATTAGCTCTGAATGAGATCGAATTTTCTATTTACCTACGGCTGATGAGCAAGTTACCGTTCTCAATACATTAATACTTCAGATTTATGACAATCACGTACCGATAAAAATTAAGACGGTTAAAAATAGAGCTAAGCCGTGGCTCACTAATGAAACTAAATTGTTAATAAAAAAAACGTGATGACCTATACCACATGTGAAAACGATACAGAACACCTGAACTGCATAATGATAAGTCTTCGTACTACTTTAATAAATTTAATTCGGCCGTTAACACTAAAAGTAAATGGAAACATATAGGAGATATTAGCGTTAGTAAGTCAGTTGAACGTTCAGTAGAAGTTGATGTTAATTTGATTAATAAAAGCTTTATGAATATTCCTTTTCCAACAGTCCAGTTCGACTTTTACGTGCAACCAGCCAAAATTTCAATGCGTAAATGCATCTGATGTTGGTAACGCTTTCAATGCAATTAAATCCAATGCAATAAGATTAGATAATACTGATCCTAAGTTTGTTAAAATTATTCTGCCATGGATTATTCGATATATCACCCACCTTTTTAATACCATTATAACCACTTATAACCAATATATTCCCAATGGAGTGGAAACATGCCAAAATTATTCCAATACCTAAAACCGAATCTGAATAACGTCCAATTCCAATTCTGCCATATCTTTCTAAAGTTTTTGAAAATTTATTGCATAAACAATGTTATGAGCATGTCAATGCTAACAATTTATTAACTGATCGCCAATCTAGATTTAGACTACAACGTTGCTGTATTACAGTACTAACTGATGTAATAGAGAAAATTCGTAATAATTTAGATGATAATAAACTAACGTTCCTTGTGTTATTAGACCATTCAAAGGCCTTTGATACTGTACACCACTCAATGTTATGCATGAAATTGTTGAAACTATTTAAATTTTCAACACTAGCAGTGGAATTAATATCATCGTATCTCTCAAATAGATCTCAATCAGTTGCAAACAATGATTCTTTATCACGAGCTTTACAGGTAACAAGAGGTATCCCTCAAGGCTCTATTCTTGGACCCCTTGTATACTCATTATATGCTAACGATCTTCCCAAACAAATCAGATATTCTAAAATACGAATGTATGCTGACGACATTCAGCTGTAGCTTAGTAGTAACAGAGATTCAATTACGACAAGAATACAAGAATTAAATCATGATATTGACAAAATATATACATGGGCTTTAGCTAATGGTTTACGTCTAAATCGAAGCAAATCAAAGTGTCTAATAGTATGCAGAAAAGTAGTTCGAATAGATTTTGATATAGACATATTGCTTGGGGGTTTAAAAATTGATATTGTGGATTCAGTAAGAAACTTGGGAGTAACATTTAATAAACATCTAACTTGGTCAAATCACATTACTCAAGCGTGTGGTAGAATATACAGTATGTTGCGTAATTTATATCCCACTCAGCACTGTACGCCTTTGAAAATAAGGATATTACTAGCAAAACCTTATCTCTTGCCTACACTTTTATATTCGTCTGAAATATTCCTGTCGTATTTTCAGTATATCTTTTGCAAACTATTTACAATTTAAAAACCTTATTTTTCTTTACAAAATTATTATGACTAAGGAGCCAGATTACCTTTACAAACGTTTACAGATTACAAGATCGTGCAGAGGAAAAGGTATACTTCAATTTCGTCACCGTGACCATGCATCTGAATGTCAATTCTTTTTATTAACCATACGTCTCTGGAATCAACTCCCAAATAATTTGCAAACCACTAGCAACGCAATAAGGTTTAGAAAATTACTATTAGAATATTTTTCGTAAAACTTGTTTGTTTAATTCTAACGCAAAATTATTTAATTTATGTTATTATTTTATTTGATTATTTATTATCTTTTGATTATGTAGCTAAGCCGTGTTTGCAGTATCATTTTTAAATATTCAACTCAATTTGTTTAATTTAAATTGACTGATTATAATACTGTAATTTATAAGATATTGTGTCTTGTTGTATTAGAAAATCTAATTAATAAATACAAATACAAATACAAAATGTGGTTATTCTCGAAATATGTAAATTCGACCCGAGTTCAATCCTGTGTTCAGTCAAGAATTATCAATTATTATTTTATATTTTTTGGGGACAAGGAAAAGAGTACCTGGCAGCCCTGCCTAAGAGAGTTTCTAGTCATTTCCCTAGGCCCTCATCTACCAATCGTAGTGGTAAATGATTAAAAAACTGTTTTGACTATTTTTATATTATGCCGATTATAATTAAATTTAGAAGGAATTGTACTAATTTATACCATACAAAAAAAAATTGTAATAATCTCTATTTAGGCAATAATTGCTTTTTTACGAAATCTCCACATAGAAATTATACTATTTAGCAGTTTTCTGTTTTGCATATGTAAAATTTAGTATAAATTACTTGTAATATTAATTATTTGAGATAACATTTTCAATAATTACAGATATCTATATTCATATTTACTCACATTTAACGAAGGATTATCATAATTTAAATTCTTTATCGTGAGTACTGTCAATGCTTTAGTGAAAGTCTGATCAAATTTCCATGGTCTTTTTAAGGCCACTTTTACAACATAACGGATATTGCCATAATCACTTTCAAATGACGAGGGACAATCTGCAGGTATATGACAGGCGAAACTAAAGGTATGTATACCAGGTTCAATAATCACAGCTTGGTCTAATACAACAATAAACAATTTGCATTTTAAATTAATAAGCCATTATTATATATGTATATATATATGTATATATCTTACCAGTAGCACTTGGCGTTAATAAAGGTGTCAAGGTATTTATATATTCCAATTTAGCCCAAAATGTTTTGTGCCTTTTGTTGCCTGAACGCGTTTCTCTCCAATTGGTTTTTGCCAAACCATTTACTTGTAAAGTAACAGCTGGTTTTCATTTAAAAAATATAAAATAATGTCGTGACGTCATAAAATTATCAATATTTAGACAAGGAAGAAAATATTTGCATTTCCAATGAGTCATTGTGTTTGGTACTTTACCTTCAACTTGTTTCACTTTATCGGCTGTTAATGTAACTTTGCCCATTATCACTTGTCCAGCATAGAATGTGGCTTCGGGATTATTTTCAAATTGTATATCACACGTCACAACCATTTCTTAAAATTTTATTTCAGAGCCCTTGGAACCGTTAAAATGATCAAGTTATTGCTTCAAGAGTTCATTGAGTACTTAAAATCTGTTTTGTTTCTAAAATTATTTTAAGCTATAGACTTTTTTCCAAGAAAACCAATACAAATAAGTATTAAAGAGTTAAAGTGTTTTTGGTACAACACGTAAAGAGTTCAATGCAAAATTTAGTTAAACACAAAAATGTATAAATAAGTGAATATTTATTTATACTCTTATCGCAATAATGATAATAATTGAACTGCTCTAAAATGTTCTGCTTTGGAACTTTAATGTGAAATAACAATGAGAATTTTTGTTAAGAAATGAAGAGTATAATTATTACTTCTTAACAAATTTTCGATCAGACAGTATGGGAAATTTGACTCGAAACTGTGGAATTTAACTGCCTGTTCATCCATTTGCGCATTTAAGACAAAAATAAATTATAAAATATTGTTTTTGTTTTATATGTTGGTTAAGCGAACGAAGTCTTCGTTGAAAATCGATGAAGAGGCCATTAGAGTTAGTCACAATTTTTCAGATAGCTACTTCTTTTTACCAAATTTTTATCAATAGTTTTTGTTTAAAATCGCCTTGCATTCGACACCTTCGTAAGTCAATGACCAGCTACCTTTGGAACCTCTAAAAGTTTTATTTGTTTTTTTGTTATAAATTTAAAACTTTTTACTTTGTTTTTGATGAAAAGTCATTTTTAAACTTTCAAAACGTTTGGAAATAGCACTGGTATGATGGTGTCATATCAGCTCATGACTCATGTTGCACACTTTTCTGATTTGTCTTTTTACTGATAGTGTAAGGCACAAGAAACATGAACCAACAATGGGCTTTCTTCTCAGTGTTCGGCTAGAGGTCGACGTCTGTTCACATGCTTCATTTGTACGTATCGGTTTGCCTAAATAGCCATTCAATAGCAGATCTGGATGAAAAGTAGAAAGTAATTTTGCTATTTGCAGCTTTCAATAAGAGGCACAAAAACTCCTCGCCAAGCCCCTGAAAAAAGCTATTGTTTCAAGAAAACTCACTGATATGAGACTCCTTTATGCTATAGAAGAATGACAAAAGCCACCTTTTTGTTTGCCCAGTATTTTTTCCTCGACATCCGCAAGCCACCTTTTTTTGTAATAAAATTTGATCATATCTGAGGGCAATTCGAAAGCAATTTTATGTATTTTTATCTCTGTCGATACCAATCGAAATTAGTTGTTCAGTATTTTTTGAGAGAGAGAGAACGGGGAGATTCCTCCCAACGGAGACGGTCCCGCGACCAAGTCAGGTCTATTGTACCCCCCCCCCTTTAGTTGGCCAAAGGACCCTCTGCCTCTCAGAGGAACCCAAGAAGGTCTTTTGCCGGTGTTGCACCGACTCGGGACGCGCCTATCGCGCCGTGCCCCAACTGTCTCCTTCTGGCCCATGCCAGCGCCGGGCAGTCACACAGTTAATGGCCTGTGGTCTCGTCCTCGTCACGACATAGTCTGCATTCCAGGTCTCTGCCAGGGCCATCCGAAACAGGTGGTGCTTGACCGTATGGTGACCTGTCAGATAAGCCACCAACAGTCGTAGGACACGTCTGTTGAGGCCTCTCGTCTCCAATGTACTCCCGGGAAATATCAGTTCCTTCGCTTGACGCATTCCCGGGAGCGATACCCAGAATCTGCTGTGCTCACTGAGAGCCCATTCCTCCAGTAGGGACTGGGTAGTGACCCAACTTAACCCACAAAAGGGCTCGGGGCCCACCGTTTGGGAGTTTGCTCCAGCCCTAGCCAGCTCATCAGCCCTATCGTTTACCGGGACCCGTGAGTGCCCCGGCACCCAACAGAGTGTCCTTCAGCCCAGCTCCTGTAGCCTTCCCCGGCATTCCGCCACCAACTTCGAGGACAATTTCCAGGAAGAGAGTACCTTAATGGCCGCTTGGCTATCAGTGAATATCACAATGCTGTTTCCTAAGTATGCTTTACTACACTGAAAAAATAAGTTAGATTCGTTCAGTATAGACTGAAAGAATTAGAACTAAAATTTCTTTCGAATCGAAAAAGTATTCCATCACGACTGCCAGAACTAGTCCCCTAGTTTTCCATTACTACCCACACTGTTGTTCATTGTGGATAACACAATTACAGAGTTTGAGTTTTTTTTTTGCGCGTATGAACAGAAAGTGATATTTCCCTGAAGGCAAAATTGTAGGATTCAGTAGCTTTTTTTATCCTTCATTATATCAGGAATGTAAAGCTTACTTTTGCACAGCGTTCAATTTGTATGATAGTAAATGTTTCGAAAAATTAAGGGTTGTAAAACATTATACATTGTGATGTTGTGCCTACTTCCATGGAAAGGGTCTGTTATATCCTGAATCACTCCAATCCTTGTCGAATATACGATCCATTGCTGTTTTCCCGGTATATAATTACTTAATTACTTACCTTCGAGCAGATAAGAGTTTTTGCGTCACAAGTTTTTGTGTGAACTTGTTCTGCCGCGGTATTGGAAGATATGTTCGTCGATTTTAAGGTTATCGCTGGGTTAGTAATGTGATTAAATTTTTGTGTTGAGCATTATCTATATGGAGCAGATCAATCCTTAGTTTTGCTTTCAGCTCTGGTGTTAACATCTTCGAGGGGTGTAACATGCAGAAGTGACGGGAATTTGTTAATGCCCATTGTTGCTCGGTATAGACGATAATATGCGTTGGCCCAAAGAATATACTCACGCAGGCTCATTTAATTTAACTGCTTTTTTTATACGTTGCTTTTATATAATTGAACTTAAAACCATAATTTCTAATATAAACGTGAAAAATCCCAAAGGGGTACCGGGGTCCCCGGTTATTGACTAACGTATATTTTTTTTTTTTTATGGACCGTAGGCTTAATAAAATATTTTTCCCCACAAAATGTCACTTTTCTTACGAAGAAGTAACTTTTGTCGCTTTAATTATTAAAATAATTATTCCTGCAATATATCACTTTCATTAAGGATCACACAAAAGTTAAGTCAAACAGGCCTATAAGCTCAATATCTAATCTTTCAAAGCTATTTGAAAGATTAGATATTATAGATGTATACCAAACCATTAATTCGATTTTAGAAGAAAGCACAGCACAATCGAACAAACTCATCGAATAGTTAATGTCATACGAAAAGCCCTTGAAGAAAAAAATATTGTTCTGCACTCTTCATCGATGTCTCGCAAGCTTTTGAAGGCTTATTATATAAATTTCGGAAAAACCTACCAGCAAACACACACACGCTATTAGAAAGCTACTAAGTCGGTAGTAAATTTATTATTAAAGAAGGTGATTTTTTAAGTTCTCCTCAGCCAATTGACGCTGGAGTCCCACAAGGCAGCATCCTGGCCCCTATATTATACTTAACTTATACTACGGACATGCCAACAAACATCTACACACACCCAAACTTCAACATTTGCAGCTTTTCTAAGCGTACACGAAAACTGTAATGAAGCATCTCGTTACTTGCAGGATCATATATTTGAACATAAATCTCAATAAAAATATAAAACATTGGACCGTTCAATAATTTTTTTTATCAAACATAAAGGTAATAAAAAAAAAATTGTAATAATAATTCTTAGCATTGTAAAATATCAAATCTTTGAAAATAATCATTTCCATGAGTACGAATTATTGAAAAGAGGTTAAAAGCCCCCCTATTTAAATCAAGAATCAAATAATACCCTAATACTCGCACCGGCGTTTGAAGTGGAAATGGCATATAGAAGCAAAATTAGCTCAAATGAAACTAAAAGCAATTCAATTAATTGGGTTATTGGAAGAAATTCTGTTCTTAGTCTCGATTGCAAACTTTTACTTTACAACTCTAACTTAAAGCCAATCTGGTGCTACGCTATTCCGTTATGGGGCACTGCCTCGGCCTATTATATCGAAAAAATTCAAAGGCGCCAAAATTAACTTCTTCGAATAACTACAGCTGCTCCCTGGTATGTTAAAAACTCAAATATTCACAAGGATCTCAATGTGACATTAGTTAAAACTATGATGACGAAATATGCAGTAAACTATTTAAAAAGACTTGAGCTATACCCAAATCCACTAACTCGAAATATTTTAAACTTTGGCGGCCACACACTAGCGATAAACACCTACATATGTGAACAAAAACCATGATGATGAAATTTTTTGTCTGGCAATGGCAGGAAATAAAATAAAGTATTAGGATAAGATTTGATTAATTATTGTTAGTTCATACACAGAAACAAGTGTTTTATCAATTAAAAAAATGGTTAAAAAAAGTGTTTAAATTTAATTAATGTGATAATTGAATCAATTATTTTTTTAGTTGAAAGAAAATTAAAAATTTAATTTTGATTTAATTAACATTTTAGCTGTTTTTAAATAAATTTTCAATTTAAATTTTAATTAAATAACAAAAAAACTTTATTGACTTTTTTGGTATAAAATAAAATAATTTAAACATGTAGAATTGTTGTTGGGAATTGTCAATATTTATTTTAATAAATTATCACATTGTTTGAAACGTCAAATTTTTTTGATCATTTTTTTAATTAAAACTAAAAATATAATTTATTGAAAAAAAATATTCAAAATTTTACAATTTTTAATAATCATTTTGGTAATAGGTGCAAAACCAACAAATTGTTTGATTGATATTATGAATTTGGTGTAAATTTGGTGATTGGGGAAATTTAATAATTGTTTCTGTGTATTTAAAATATATAATAATATAAGTCCCAATTTCCACAATGCAAGTCTTATTGATAAACTTATCACATTTTCTTCTTTGAATCAGCCTCGGCGTTTTCACAATGCTTATCTTATTGCTAAAATATTACTGTTTTATGTATGCAGTACACACGTATGTGTGCGTTTTTTACATTGCGAATGAGAAAACAAAACGTATATGGCAAGTACATCAAGCTGAGTACTCGTTTCTTTTCCCCTCGTCTCTCTCGCCAACAAAGTAGCAAGCTGATCAATAAGACTTGCATTGTGGAAATTGGGACTAAATAAATATTGAAAAAAAAATTAGTTTTGTTTTTTCTTTTTACCCTTTAACAGCTACTATTCGAGTGAGAAAAAAACCAGCCAATTGTAGGGGAATGTAAGAAAAGTTAAATTCACTGTTTATTCTCGTGGCTTTGTTGAAGCTTTGATATTGTTACAAGTAAGACCTGAGTCTTTAAAATTCTTATTCACTTTATAGTCTTATTTGTATAATATTTTTTGCTTTTCCAAAGTCTTTGCCTTTTGACTTTTGTCACAAAAAGTCACTTTTGTCACTGTTATCGCCAAAAAGAAACTTTATTTCAGAAAGTACATTTTCACAGTTGGCACTTTTCGAAAAAAAAACAACTTAAATTAAATTTAGACCACTTAGGTGGACTTCTAGGTATTGATGGTATTTTTTCTTCAATATATTTCTAGTCTGTATTGAAAATTTTGTATTGGGTGCCAAATTTTTTGTTTAGGATGCCAAATTTTTTACAATTGCATAAAATTTTGAAATTTGTAGTATATTTGGAGTATATTCAAGAAAAATGTTAACGACAAAAATGAATGGGGTCGATATTACATTTCATCCCTCTAGGGATGACTCAGCACCAGTTATGGGATATTTTTTTGGATTTTTTTTCAACTTTGATCTCGATGAGCTGCCATTTGATACCACTCCACTTCCCCCCTTTTTTGCTTTACACATTTTTTCCCTCAACCTCACAAAATAAAAGGCTGTAGCATTTCGAAATCGAACAGTCGGTCACTGTGTCTTAGCTACAATATATACCATATACTTTTGTGGTGAATAACAATCATTTGAATCCACTACAAATTGCTCAACCGCAAAAAGTATTCGTCATAACAAAATTTTTTTCTTTCTGTGAGTAAGCATAAATTGAACAAGTTTGGCATCTGCATTTCTTTTTACAAGCTCAGCACACTACCGGTAAAGAAAATTTGAGTAACGCTGAATTCAGTGTTGCCGTATTAATTTCTAAAACATCTAAAAATTATCAAAAAAAATCTTTTTTTATGAGAAAAAAACTGTTCCTTAAAAAAAGTAAAAAAAAATATAAAACCATACTTGGAGGCAAATTATGGAAGCCGTGATCGAATACTTTCATTCGAATCCAAACTATTTTTTCATTGTTGTGAAAACAACACTGAAAAAATAATTCCGATTCGGTCAGTCTTAACTGAAAGAATTAAAAATAAAGTTGCCTTCAAATCGAAAAAGTATTCGATTACGACTGCCATAACTTGCCCCCTGTGTATATTAAATTCAATTTTATTTAGGCAAAAAATTTCAAATTATGTATATTATATATCTATATAAAGAAATACATATCGTTACCAAACACGGAGTAGCCCCTTATTACCCAAAAATTAAAAATCGACATTTTTATTGATTCTGATGTATTGTACCAAAACAAAAATGCACAAAAAGATTTGGAATTTTTAACCAAAATTAGCGATTTTATTAGGAAGACATATACGGCCGTATCTGCAAAAGAATATATGATAAACGCTAAAAGACCTTACTAACAATTTGCATAATATGCAACATTGTCAAAACAACTGGTAATTGTTTGCTCCTTCTGTAAAATTTCCAAATTTTTAGATATGGCATTTTTTTAGGTAACGATATGTATACAAAATGAAAAGTAGGCTGTTTTCCTAAACGTGTGTTCACAATGTATAAATACAGTATTGATGCATTGTGTACCTTCATTTTTACCTATGTTGTATCGTATATGTATGTTTTGCATCTACATTTGTTTAACTGCTTTATTTGTGACAACCACAAAGTTGCATTTGGTTGCATTTAAGAACTTGTTGCCAATTATTACTACAAAGGCGTTTAGTAAAACAGTCGTATAAACATAAAAAAGTATATTTTAGTTAAATAATCCCAATTAGAGATCATTAAAAAATATTTTATTACACATGCATATAAGTTGTACATTAAAGGGCTGCAACAAGATAACCATCCAGAAATATGGCCAAGTTATTAAAACACAACACAAGTACTTGTTTACTCGAAACACAAATAATAGCATCTTTTATTTTCTTGCAAAAAACAAATTATTTATAAACATTTTTCCAATAGTTACCTATAGACAGGCTTTAAGGTCTTTGATTTTATTCTTTATTAGGTAACTATAGGAAAATTTTTGAAAATATAATCATAAAAAGGTCGATTAAAAATAATAAGGAAAAATATTTATTATTCTTAATTTTTTAGAAATGATAATCTCGGGAACTCGTCAATATGCTCATTTTACCATAAATCTCATTTTGTCTTGTAAGATTTTCAGCATTCTCAAAACCGAATAATTTACTCACTGTCTCAAGATAAACGAAAATTAACCTTTTTTATGTAAGTCAGTGTGTTCGTACAAAAAAAAAAATCCCAGCAAGAAAATAAAAGAGTACGGATGATTCTAGAAGGCCACTGTACTCCCTCTTTTGGATGTACAAGGCCTGCTTGCTCCATTCCATACTCATATCTTTTTTTACACACGATGTCATTGCGGAGAAGGCCTTCCGCACTCGCTATTTTTAGCACGTATGTACATAACAATGGCGGAATAAAAAGATAATTATTTTGCTTTTGCTTTGGCAATAAAGCAAAACAGAAAAATTTACTTCTTCTCTTATCTTTTATACGAAAGAGCCGAGGCCTTCTATCAAGCATTTTTAGAAGTTAGATAAGAATGGTAATTGAATCAAAACAATTTTTAAGCAGGCCTTTAAAAAGGCCTGAAGTAGGAAGGTCTTCTGCGTGTTTCCGCTGTTTTCCGATGTTTATTGTACATTGCTTCTACGAAAATTTGTGCAATTAATATTATTTTTTCTTAAAAAGTCCTTGGTCCTCAAAATTTCACATAACATACAGAAGAAATCTTAAAATTATTTCTTGTTTTGGTCTTGCTTATATAAATTTGAGAAAATATCCTCTCAACGTTAGCTGCATACACTTTTTTTAACAAAATTGCATAAATTATTTTTTTTATTCGCAAATGGTTCTGAACAATCGCAACATTTTGTTCTAAATATGAAGTAAATTTTTTCTTTTGAAAGAAAGTAACATTGTTGCATTAGAATAAATAATTGTTGACCATATTAATAACTAAATGCCTCTTTGTATGATTCAAATAAAATTTTAAAACTGTAGTGATTTAAAAAACTGTTCTTAAGAAAAAATCTGCAAAACTGTTTTACACGTCAAAAATCTGCAAAAAAAAACCAGATATATGTGCACATTTGGCAACGCTGGCGGAATTCAATGGTGGCAGCCATTTTTGAAATGAGCGCTTGTATTTGTGATTAAAAAGTTTAATAATTATTCAATTTAAGTCAACCAGACTCTGTCAAATACAATTTTCCATTATATTTTTTTCGCGGAAAAGGTTTTAACGCGATTTTTTTTTTAAATTTTTTTTAAGAAATTTGTTTTTCTTAACTCTATTCAATAAATTTGCTAGTCGAAAATTGTTACAAGCTGGACTTTTACTATCAAAGATTATTATTCGCGATTAAAAACTTTCAACAAGCTGTTTTTTTTATGCAAATAAAATGTACAATGTTATATTTTTTGGATATGTGTATGTACTCAATAGGGCTTAGAGATATGTATATTCAATGTATATTCAATATCAAGCTTAAAAGTCATCGTCTAAATTCTCTATTATTTACTTTATTTTTCTTCTTGTTAATTGCCAAAGGTATATTTCAAATATAAATGACATTTATATTATTTTTATTTAAATAATATAAAGTCTATTCAATAATAGAAAATTATGGCTTATTTTCAATAATTGTTACTTGTAAGTGTGAGAGAGTGAAAAACGAGCATACAAATTTGAGAGACAATTTTTTTTTTAAATTAATGGTAGTAAAATTTTTAATAGCAAGAAATATTCAACCACCTGCTTCATATTTATTTTACAAAACAAAACAAATTTCAAAGAAAAAAATTAAGAATTGCTTCTAATCACCAAATTCATATAATCAAGCAAATAATTTGTTGATTTTGCATCTATTACCGTAATGATTATAATGATTACTAAAATTGTGAATTTTTTTTCATTAAATGATATTTTTAAAAATTATCGAAAAACTTTACCATTTCAAACAAGGTGTTAATTGATGTAATTCAATATAGCTCAGGTTTTGACAATTCCCAACAACAATTGTACAAGTTTTAATTATCTTATTTAAAGCGAAAAAGTCAATTAAAATTTTTTGTTATTTAATTAACATTTTAATTAAAAATTTATTTCAAAACAACTAAAATGTTTATTAAGTCAAACCGACTTTTTAAATTTACTTTCAACTAAAAAATTATTGTATTGAATTATCACATTAATTAAATTGAAATACTTTTCGAAATATTTTCTTGATTGATGAAAAACTAATGAAAATTTTTCTGTGTATCGAAAGCAGAAATCAGAAATTAAAAACCGAAAACTTAAAATTTAAGTTTTTCATTTGAAAAATTCAGAACTCATGCGTACTCATGTCTGTAAAAAAAAAATAGGAAACACAAAAAAAGATATTTATTTTTAAAGTACAATATGTGTTTTGTACATGAAAAGAAATAAAAAAACAAAAATTTAAAATTTAAAAAACGTTTTTTTTTTAATATTTATTATTTTTTTTTTTTTTTTTTGAAAAATATTTATCATTGGTGTTCAACTGTACAAAAAAAAATTAATTTGTTTTTCAAAATTCAAAATAATAATAAAGTTCTTAAAAAAACGTTTTTGAGAAAAATATTTTTTTTTTTTTTAGAAACTAACAATAAAAACTCAATTTGAAGTTAAAATTGTGAATTTTAATTAAAATTATGATATAAAAATGTGTTTAAAATTGCAATTGCAAAAAATTTTTAGAGATTCTAAATTATCAAAACTAGCTGCTATTGCATTAGCTGTACCCGCAACACAGGTCTCTGTGGAGACAGCCTTCAGTGCTTTGCCAATTATTATAACCAAAAATAGAAGGAATTTAAGCTCTGAGCATGTAGAAAATTTATTGTTAACTCAACATCAAGGTAATCGATAAGATTACTATTTAGTTCTAGAATAATCTTTATCATGTTGTGACTACTTTTTATTAATTAGCTTTATATTTTTTACTATAATTTTGTTCGTATGAGTTTAAATTTTGTCAACTAAAAAAATTCAATTTTAAGTTTTCGGTTCATTTTTTTCTTTTCATGTACAAAATAATATTGTACTGAAAAATAAATATCTTTTTTTTGTGTTTTCTTTTGTTTTTTTAAACTAATGAAAAAAAAATTATTTTGTACTCATGATTTTTTAATTTTTAAAAAGAAAAACTCAAATTTTTGGTTCGTAATTTTTTGTACAAAAGTACAAAAAAATATTTTTCTAAAAACCTTTTTTTTTGAGAACTTTATTATTTTGAACTTAAAGAAATAATATCAAACAAAATATTTATATCTATTTTTGGTTATTGTACAATTTAAAATATTTTTCGAACACCAATGATAAATATTTTTTAAAAAACATAAAAAAAAACGTTTTCCGGTCCTTGATTGAAAGTCATTTTATTAAAAAAATTTGTACTCATATACAGAGACTCGAAAACTTTTTATTTTATTTTTCTATATCACATAAATATCTTTGTTGATTAAAATTTATTTTCATTTATTGAAAATTTTTTGAATTTATTGATATTTATTTTCAAATATAAATATCCATCATAATGAAAAAATAAAAATCCTTTAACGATAAATATCAGAAAAAAAAAATTGTCAAATAATTATTTTAATAATTATAATATCAAGCATGTGCCCGGCAAAAACAAAACTAAGCTGGCAAGTTGCTATATCGGGCAATGTGTTTTTTAATTTTGTTTTTTATTTTTACCTTTCTTTTTACAATTTTAATTAAAGTTGGAAAAAATCAGCCAATTGTAGGGGAATGTAAGAAAAGATAAACTCACTGTTTATTTTTGTTGCTTTGTTGAAGCTTTGATATTGTTACAAGTAAGACCTGAGTGCTTAAAATTCTTATTCACTTTATACTCTTATTTGTATAATATTTTTTGCTTTTCTAAAGTCTTTGCAAAAAGTTTCCTGACGAGATGGCCTAAGCAACCAGCGAAATGCGCATAGAAACTAGCGTTCCCTCAACAATAAATTCCAGTATTTTTATCAAAATAAAATTTGGGATTTCAGCACGTCATAAAGCAATCTGATTAATTATAATTATTTTCTTTAGATATTTCAAATTTTAAATTAAATTTAATTTTCAAAACAAAAATTTCTTATATTTATAAAGCAACTAAAATTCGTAAATTCTAGAAGAACCCCAATCGTTTTTAGCTCCGTCCAAAAAAGAGGTATCTTACAAATTTGTAGTGCTTGTCTTCGTATATTTGTGTGTATATTTGTGTCCGTTCCATCTTAGAGTCGAAACGCCTTTCCGATTTCGATTTTATATATTTTGTTGGTTTGAAAGGTTGCTATCAAGAATGTTCTTAGCTTTGTTTGCAGTTACCTCTTCTTTTCTAGCTGTATCCTCTGTCTGTGGCAGCGTTGCTCCCATACATCGATTTTAATTTAGTTTTTATTGTTTGAATGGTATCTTAATCTTAAATCTTCTTGTACTAATTAATTCAAAACACGGGATGAACCTTCCGTTAACTTATCGCTCACTCTCGGTTAACGTTAAGTTGTAAAAATGGAACGGCCGATAATATCTACCTTTAGCTATCGGTCAGTTGTGAAAACAGGCTTAAATGTGCATATAAACACTCTCTTACTTTACTGTTTTCCTTATACGATTTTTTCACCCAACACATTTTTATTATTGAGGGATTCACAAGGTGTCATAAAGTCATATGTCTTAAAATAATTACATGAAAAAATACGACTGATGTGAGCAAACCATTGTAAAATGTTAGAACATTATGACAATAAACCATGATAGCACACCTTGTGAATACCCCATATATTTAAATGTTTTCATCCGACATATAAAGTTGAAAATAATTTTCCACTCTTGTGATAAATATCATAAACTTTTTTTTTCAGTATTTATTTATTGAATCTTCATATATTAAATATGAACTAACAATAATTAATCAAATCTTATCCTAATATTTGCATTATGTCCTACCAGTGCCAGACAAAAAAGATTTCGTGATCACGGTTCTGTTCACATATGTAGGTGCTTATCGCTCATCTGATTGGGTGAGTGCTGCAGTGTCTCTTCTTCTTAAGCGAGTGTGGCCGCCATAATTTAAAATATTTCGAGCTAATGGATTTGGGTGTAGCTCACTTTTTAAATATTTTACTGCATAGTTCGTCATCATAGTTTTAACGAATGGCACATTGAGATCCTTGTGAATATTTGAGTTTTTGACATACCAGGGAGCAGCTGTAGTTATTCGAAGAAATTAATTTTGGCGCCTTTGAATTTTTTCGATATAATAGGCCGAGGCAGTGCCCCATAACGGAATAGCGTAGCACCAGATTGCTTTTAGTTTCATTTGAGTTAATTTAGCTTCTATATGCCATTTCCACGTTAAACGCCGATGTAAATGTATACCGAGGTATGTTACATGCGAGTTTTGGGATATTATTTGATTATTTATTTTAATAGGGGGCGTGTTGCCAGACGCAATGTGAATGTTATATGTGCGCATTTTTGCTCATTGATCTTTATCCTCCATTTTCTTAACCACCTTTCTAGTTCAAATATATGATCCTGTAAGTAACGAGATGCTTTTCTTTAATAATAAATTGACGACCGACTAAGTAGCTTTCTTACAGCTTGTGTATGTTTGCTGGTAAGTTTTGCTGCAATTTCAGTAGTAAACCTTCATGCCATACTTTATCAAAAGCTTGAGACACATCGATGAAGTGTGCTGAGAAATTTTTTTTTTTTTCAAATGCTTTTTTTATGACATTTACTATTCGATGAGTTTGTTCAATGGTGCTGTGCTTTCTTCTAAAACCGAATTGATGGTTTGGAATACATCTATTTTCATTTAAAATCGGCGTTAATTTTGACACTAGTAGTTTCTCAAATAGCTTTGAAATATTAGATAATAAGCTAATAGGCCTGTATGACTCAACTTTTGTGTGATCCTTTCCGGGCTTTGGTATCATGGTTACTAAGGAGACCTTCCATTCTTGAGGGTAGTATTGATGGCGTAAAATAGCATTAAAAATTATAACAATAATTTTCTTTACTATATTTGGTAGCTCCAAAAGCATTTTATTACTGATCTTATCAATACCGGGTGCCTTCTTGGTGTTTAAATCACAAATAGCCTTTTCGATTTCTCTAAACTCGAATCTTAGGGGAATAGCTGTTCTAACATTTACAGGCGGTAACTCGACTGCTATGTCGTGAGATGTATTAAGGGTAAATACGTTTTTCGGATAACGAACAAACAGATTTCCTTTTTCAATGCCATATCTTGCCCAACTTCCATTCAAGTTTCTTAATGGTGACTGGTCTATTGAGACTTCTAGCTGCACGCCATAATGAGTAAACTGATTGTGGAGTTGCATCAAGTTCCTTAAGATATTTTTCCAGGGAAGCCGTTTTATATCATAAACGATTTTTATTTAATTTTGTGTCAAAAAAAAAAAGAAAAAAAAATATTTTTTAATCACAAGTTTTTTTATTTTTATATGATTTTTTTTCATCACAAAAACGATCGTTTTAAAACAGGAATGCCAGCGTCATACACAATTGTGTAAGCAAAACTCACATGTACGCTTACGCTCTTTTATTTTGCGAGCGTAAAATATAATTGTTTACTGCAAAACACTCTCATTCAGCGGGAAATATCGCACGGCCTGTTTTGAGGCCTCTAAACAGAAAAAATATATTTATTATTTATTATCTTTGTTTCTGTTTTGTTTTATTTCTGTTTTTAACATTGTACAATGATTTTAAAAAAATTCAAAGTATTGGAAAGAATTGTATAAGGTTGTAAAAAGACTTCAATTTTTCCAAAAAAAAAGCAAAGTTTCTGCGAAATGCAGGTTCCAAATTAAATTTATTTAAATAATAACTAATTGTGTCTTTCCAGAACTCAACATTTTTCGATAAGTGTATTATTATTAATTGCTCTAAAGTCGTCATAGCAAAATATGTATGTTAATTAGGCCTCGTAAGAGACAAGAGTAATCGCACCAACACAATCATAATTGACACCACTGTTTTAAAAGTATAAGAATACGGTATCTGCTCCAATATTTAAAACTCTTCTTTATTTTTATGATAGAAAAAAATGTTACTTTATAAAATGTAAATAAAACTAATATTGTAAAATATTTTTTGAAAACAAGCATAATATTGAAAATGTTATTTGGTTTAAAATAAATGAAAATTTTTAAAATTTCAATGGAAGAATAATAATTTAATATGTTTTCCTTTTTGTTTAATATAAGACAATTTGAAACAAAAACAAAATATTTTGTATCCTAATTCGTTATGATAAATGAATAGAACAAGTGAATTTTAACGCATTTTTTTTTTTTTTTTGTTATTCTAATAATAAAACTAGTTACACATATTTTTTATAATTTAGTACAATTAGTATAAAAACAAGTAAATTTTTTTACAGAACTTAGTACAATTTTGAAAATGTCATTTATCATCCCTGGTATATTTTAAATAAAAAAGTAATTATTTTAACTGACTTCATTATAATGAGTTATCTATATCTATATAGTTTCTTTATATTTATCATAATTTATATAAAAGAAATTAAAAAAACATATGGCACCATTGTTCTTCTAATCAAAAATTACCAGCTATCAGTTATCGCTATCACTTCGCTGATAACTGTTATTATAATAAGATATGAACAAAGAAACCAAAAAAAGAGTACTTGAGTATAATTTATACTCAGTAATTCAAAATAACAAAAAAAAACTTTTAAAAACTGCAAATAAATTTATTTATTCTTATCTTACAGAAAAACGTATGACGACGGTTAAACAAACGTTTAAATGAGAAATTCAGTTAATTGTTTTAACTCGTTTGTTAAGCATTCATTTAAACACAGCAACGACTCAGTAAATTTTTAAAGAATGATAATTTGTTTCTATTTCTTTTGCGATAATGGCCAATAATTGTGTTATAGAATTTGATCAAAATGAGTACGGTACATATTTTACCGGCCAAAATATAACGGGAAAAGTAATAATAACTCTAAACAAACCGAAAAAGTTTAAAGGTAGTAAAAAAGATTGTTATATGGAAGAAAATTTATTTGTGTAATTTAGATTTAAACGTAATTATTTGAATAAAAATAATTTAAAAAAAACAATTGCAAAATGAAGAACAGTGTAATTTCTCTTTCATCCACTATCCAGAGTAAAAGTCTGGTTCAATTAAAACTACGCGTCGAATATCAACTAACTGGCTTTTGGATCGGATACAAAATGCCTGAGTTAAAGTGGATCGAAGCTAAGATTTTATGAAAATGTTAACGATTTTCGTCAATCGTCATTTTGGATCATGTTTTATACCACAATTAATAATAAAATCCATAGTTTTTTTTTTATTTTAATGAATAGTCTATCTAATTACAAAAATTTTAAGCTAAAACGGAACGAAATCGGAAAAAACTAAAAATCCTATAATGAACAAGTAAAAGTGATATATCCCGCTGTGCCGAATCTTATATACCATTAGAGTTTGTACCCGGGATTTTCAATTGTTTTCTATTCCCGCTTTCCCGGGCATTAATTGCGGGATTCCCGGGAAATTTTGAAGAAAATCTTTTTCTTAAACTTTAGTAAATCTATGTCGGACTACTGTCTTTAGTAGATTAATCCAACTGAATATCACCACAATATTTACATTTGCTACAGTTAAAGGCTTATTAATCGTTTGAGAATGGACTTTATATAGGGCCAATGATAAATTATAGACCTATTTTCCCGAAATTTTATTTCTTGTCTTATCAAACTGAAGTGTAAATTTTACAATAATACTATGTATAAGTTTTTGCGGTTAAGGGCGTAGTAAAGTGTTTTCCAAGATTGTGCTTTATATGCGGCATTTCAAGTAATTTTGAGTCTTATGAAAGTAGATTATGCTAAATTGCACCACAAAAGCATTATTCGTTACGCTTTAAGCCATACTAACATGATTAACGAGATTAATCTAAACATGGAGCTGTAGGTAAATTATGGACCGATATTCACGAAATTTGGTGCCTTATTAAACGAACTTGTTGAAATTTAATGACAAATGGTGCATTCGCCACAAATTTATGTTAGGTTTTGTTGATATTTTAGGGAGGTAGTTCCACATTTGGGTGCATAACTTTTTTCCTACTGAAGCGATTCTGCACGAATTCAATCCCAAACAGCCTAGAAAATCTAGAAACAATTTAACACCCATATGGCTAAATCGGCTAAGAACGAATGAAGAACCCACTATATAAATCCTTTATCGGACCTTAGATGAATATTAAAAAAATATTCACATCGAATGACAAACTTAGTATACCTTCATACACCACTGCTGATTAAGGGTTATAAAATTGTAAAAAAAGTATGTTATTAAATATATGTAGTAAATAAAATTTCTTCTTTCTGCTGAATTTGTTAAACCGTAAAATTATTTCAGAATTCCTACTTCGTAATGTTGTGGTTTCAGTTCCTAATCGCCCTTCCGAAAACTGTATACCACTAAGACTTCAAAACTTTCATTCCAATTATGCAAATGCTATTGGCATTAAAATTACCCCTTAAGTGTCCTAAAATTACTTTAATCTTGAATTATTTACGTTTTTGGTATATAAAAGATACTAGATTTAATTATTTTAAGCGTAATAGCCAGTAAGAAATATTAGTTTCATTAGAGAAATAAGTAAATAAATAAACAAAAAAAATTTGGGCGGGAATCCCGGGATCCCGGGAATTCGATTTTTATTTCCCGCTTTCCCGGGAATCCAAAAAGTGCGGGAATACAAAAAAAAACTCTATATACCATTCACCATGATGAATTATGAACATAAATTAATATAAATACCGTGCCTTAGATATTAATAAATCTATTTTCTGCCACGCCCACTTATCCAATGCCGCTCTTATTTAGTCGGATATTGTGTATTCAAAACTAAAATGCTTGGGATCCCGGGAATTCGATTTTTATTTCCCGCTTTCCCGGGAATCCAAAAAGTGCGGGAATACAAAAAAAACTCTATATACCATTCACCATGATGAATTATGAACATAAATTAATATAAATACCGTGCCTTAGATATTAATAAATCTATTTTCTGCCACGCCCACTTATCCAATGCCGCTCTTATTTAGTCGGATATTGTGTATTCAAAACTAAAATGCTTGTTGCCGTTTGCCAGATATACAGAAAAACAGACGGACATCGTTAAATCAACTATGTTCCACATGAATGTATTTGTCATGTGTAAAAAAAGCAACAAATCTAGACACTATAAAACTTTAAATAAAAAAGCCAACTAATATATAAATGTATATATATATATATATGTATATATTTATTTATTTATATATATTGTATACATTGTAACTTTCGCTAATGGGTAAAAAAAAAACAATCACACGGGATCTTGTGAACAAAAAATAGATGCAGTCATGATTTTTTGCACATATCTCAGTAATTTATGGACCGATCTGTTTGAATTTAAAATCAATATTTAACGGAGAAGATGAAACAGTAATATATAAGAATTAAGTCAACATCATACCTGGGGTCTTGGGAAACCCCATTTCAACAGACAGACGGACAGCGTTAAATCCACTTCGCCACCCATAAGGACCCAGAACATACAAATTTTCAGGGTCCAATATCGAATATTGTAGAAATAAAAAACCGGATTGGTAAACTTATACACATACATATTTTAGCTTCGAATTCTACGAATTCTAATGAAATTAATTTGAAGATAACGGATGTGTTGTATTGTGAATATTCCAAATCAGTACATTATTTCACCTATGCCTCGGACAAAAGCCCCTAACAGTTCGATTTGTACCATTTATACCATTTAACCTTCGGTGAGACGTATAAAAAAAGAAATCAAATAGACTATACAATTAGATCATAAAACTATTATTTGTGTTATTAATTGTGGTACAGCCATCTTCCGAAATGGCAATAATATGTGAAAGACGTTAAAATTTTTATAAAATCTTTGCTGTGATCCTCTATATCTGAAGCATTTTTTATCTGATCATCAGTATTCGATACATAATTTAGTAGCCTTTCAAACAATATATAATACTTTTTAATTGAACTATAGATGTATACAGCAAATAACACAAATCTAGAATTATCTGATAAATGTTCCATATCTTACCTCCAGTTATAATTCAGAGTGAGATAATTACCTTTTTTGCATCTGCGTGAATTACTTTTTTATGCAAGTAAGTTTATCTTCGTATGTTCATATATTTACATAACTGCATTTTTTTATAAGAAGTAGGTGATTCTATCGTTTCTTCGCCTAGACCCATCGTTTGTTTTACTTTTATTTAATAACAGTTTTATTGGCGTAAATTTTTTTACAGCATTTGACTTTAATTATTGAATAGCAGTGTTGTTAACGCCTATTGGAATTCGAAGAAAATTAAATGTTGAAAATCGCTACAGCTTTGCATTCAATATTTGACATGCTAAATATACATTAGTGTTGAGTGTAAAACGTAGATATTCTGTTCCATTGGAACTTAGAAAAATGTATAACTTTGTAAGGGTGTGATAAATATTTTACATAATTATAATGCATTAATTTTTTTTTTTTGAAAAGAAAACACTATTAGCTCATATTCGGCTTTAACATGACAAAATACATTAGAATTAGTAGAAATGTTTTTATAAAACTTTGTTGTGATCCACTATTTATGATGGGTTTTAGTAATTTGTAATGCAAAAGTAGCTCATTAATTGGCATAAATTTTTGTGGTATTAAAATATAAATGCACTACTATGATAACAAAAAAAAAAATGTAGTACATTTACCCCCGTTTTCACGACTTACCGATAGCTAAAGGTAGGATTTTATCGGCGGTATAAAAAGTGTTCCCTTATTAAAACGTTACTTTAACCTATCAGGTAGTGTGAACCTTCCTTTAACTAATCGCTAACTTTAGGTTAAAGTAATGGAATAAAGGAACTCTTGTTATACGGCCGATAAAATCCTACCTTTAGCTATCGGTAAGTCGTGAAAACGGGCTTTAAAGTGGTAAAGTTAGCGGTAAAGCAAACATTTTGCACTAAAATACTTTTTGTTTAATTAAATATAATACAGAATATGTACAAATCGTCCAGATCTGCAATTTATATACTTTGGTGTTATAAAGGGAGCCTCAGTAAAAGTGCACTCTTAATATTTGGTGTATTTTTTTTGTGCAAGTGGCAACTCTTAAATTTGGCTGCTGTCACATTTGTTTACTCCGATTATTAAAAATGGAGCGCTTAACGAGAGAATAAAGCATTTTAGTTGTGAAAATAAAGCGTTTTATTTTAAAATGAAAATGTGCATTCTTAATGGGACACCTTCTTTATCGAATGTCAAATTAAATTAACCCTCATTCAACACAAAAAATGTGTAGGTATAGGTCTGCTATTTTAACATAGTTTTCCAATTTATTCTGTAAAAATCAACGTTTAGGAAATTTTTGAGCTAAGGGAAAGCTTTGTTGCTGGTGGGAATAAAATATGAAGCACAGCCGAACATTGCTGTTTAACTAGTTTGTGTTAATTGTTTGGATATATAAAAATGAATATATATGTATGTTTATTTGTTTGTTTGTACCTTATAACCGCCTAAAACGCTGAACCGATCTTCATTAAACTTTTTCAGTATATTACTGATGGTCTGGAAGAATCTATAGGAAATACATTTTTTAGAAATTTTAAGTGGGCGTGACACCTCCCATACAAAGACCATATAAATTTCTGTATATCTGGAGAATGAAAAGACCTAAAGTTTCCAAATTTATTACAATCATCTTAGTTATCAATACACAACATCTGACAAAATTTGAAGATGGGCGTGGATATAGGATTGGATAAGAGGGCGTGGCGTGGCCCTTAATAGATAAAATTATATCTAAAGAACGGTAAGAGAAAAATTGTCCAAATTTGGTAAACATTGCAGGACTATCAGTACACCTACCATACAAAGACATTATAGATTTCTGTATATTTTAAAAACGGTAAGAGCCAAAGGATCCAAATTAGGTAAAAACATCTTAATACACAACATCCGAAAAAGTGTGTGTGGGATTGAAAAAGTGGGAGTAGCAAAGAAACTGTAAAAAACAAGGAAATTGTAAATAATTTTATATCTGGAGAACGGCAAGGGCAAAAGTTTCCAAAGTAGGTACGATCATCTTGGTAGGCAGGGTGGAAGATGTGGGCGTGGCACAACATGGATTTATTTATATCAAAAGGACGATCAGAGCAAAATTGTCCAAATTTTGTACACATAGCTGGGTTACCGATACGCAACATCTGTAAAAAAGAAGGTGGGAGTGGATAACTTGGCGTGGTACCTCACATATAAAGGAAGAATAGATTTCTGTATATCTAGAGAACGGTAATATATAAAGTTTCCAAAGCTGAAAAAAATAGATAAGTGATCAGTACGCAACACCAGTCAAAAAGTGGGCGTGGCACAAAATAGAATCCCGTATATTTGAAGAACAGTACGTGTAAAATTGTCGAAATTTGGTACAATTAGAATGGCTATCAATCAAGGATCGGAAAACGTTTTTTTTTTTTATGTTTTTTAAAACATATTTATCATTCGAAAAATGTTCGCAAGTGTTCGAAAAATATTTTAAATTGTACAATAACCAAAAATAGATAAAAATATTTTGTTTGATATTGTTTCTTTAAGTTCAAAATAATAAAGTTCTCAAAAAAAAAGGTTTTCAGAAAAATATTTTTTTTTTTGTACTTTTGTACAAAAAATTACGAACCGAAAATTTAATTTTTTCTTTTTAAAAATTTAAGAATCATGCTTACAAAATAATTTTTTTTCATCAGTTTAAAAAAATAAAAGCAAACAGAAAAAAAAGATATTTATTTTTTCAGTACAATATTATTTTGTACATGAAAAAAAAGAACCGAAAACTTATGTGTAGTTTATAGAACACGAGCGCCTTACTCGTCCGTTCAAATAACATTTAAAACAAAAACAAATTTCGAAATTTTGTTTTTATTTTTAATGAAAGTTGAACGGAGGAGTAAGGCGCTCGTGTTCTATAAACACCACATTAAAATTGAATTTTTTTAATTGACAAAATTTAAACTCATACGTACAAAATTATGGTAAAAAATATAAAGCTAATTAATAAAAAGTAGTCACAACATGATAAAGATTATCCTAGAACTAAATAGTGATCTTATTAATTAGCTTGATGTTGAGTTTGAGCAACAATAAATTTTCTACATGCTCAGAGCTTAAATTTCTTCTATTTTTGGTCATAATAATTGGCAAAGCACTGAAGGCTGTCTCCACAGATACCTGTGTTGCGGGTACAGCTAATGCACCAGCAGAATTGGTGCAATTGCAATTTTAAACACAATTTTATATCATAATTTTAATTAAAATTCACAATTTTAACTTCAAATTGAGTTTTTATTCTTAGTTTCTAAAAACAAAAAAAAAATAAACGTTTTTTTAAGAACTTTATTATTTTGAACTTTGAAGAACAAATAAAACAAAATAATTTTTATCTTTTTTTTTTTTTTTTTTTTTTTTTTGTACAGTAGAAAACATGTTTTGAACACCAATGATAAATATTTTTCAAAAAAAAAAAAAAATAATAATATTATAAAAAAAACGTTTTTGTGTAATTTTTAAAATTTTTGTTCCTTTTCATGTACAAAACACATATTATACTTTAAAAATAAATATCTTTTTTTGTGTTTCCTATTTTTTATTTAACTGACAGAAAAAAAATTTATTTTGTACGCATGAGTTTTGAATTTTTCAAATGAAAAACTTAAATTTTAAGTTTTCGGTTCTTAATTTCTGATGCCTGCTACCAATATGCAGACAGCATCAGTAAAAAATGTGCGGGACTAGAGAAGTGGGCTTGGATCCGAATAGATTTCTGTATATCTAGAGAATGGTCACAGCCATTGGTTATAAATGAACAATATCTGTTAAAGTCGCACTGCCTTATTGTAGACATAGGCGGGACAACTTCAATACAAATGCCATATGGGCATTTCCATGTCATCGTACGTGACATTTGTACGCCTTCGGAGCGATGGAGTTTTTGCGCAAATAGTAGTAACTGGAAAACTTATTAATCTTTATCTTTCTTTTAGAGGGTACTATATATGAAAAAAAAAAATTATTACATTCGAAACCTTGTTGTACAAAATACCTAGCAAAATAGGTGTATATCGTACGTGACATAAAACGGAAGTGATTTTGGGGTGAATGTAAAAAAATCCGAAAATCTGCGAATTGTGGGATGTATTTTTCCTTTTTTAAATTTTTTGCATTAAACCATATATTTTTCCGTTATAATCCGTAATTGGAAAGAAAAACATTTTTCTGGGTGGTTTTATAATGAACCAAATGTAATATCGTACGTGACATACCGTACGTGACAGAATTTTCTCTTATAGTATTTACAAGATATGAAATATATTTTTGGGATATATATGCATACAAAAACTTAAAACAAACAAGTCAGAAAGTATAGGCGGCCAAACCCGACCATATGATACCCTACACCATAATATTTTAAAAACAAATTTTTGAGAGTGTACCCTATTTTTGACCCATCGCCAATCATGGTCGCCAGAACAGAATTATGCTATGAGGTAAAGAGTTTTATAAAGGTTATTTGTGCCGAATATTATTTAGATATCTTCATCTTTATGAGATTTGCTTGCCTTTCAGCGATTTTAGGAAGGGGGTTTATATGGGACCTAAAGTGAATTTTGGACCTACCAGCACAACATTTTATCACGACATAGTACTTGTCGTAAAAGTTATTGTTGCCAATTTTTATGTCAACCAGCATTTATTAGAAAGTTACAACATTAAAAGCTATTTTCTGGAGTAGTATTTGAATGAGTGCTATGGTCAAATATGGACCGATACCAATAATATTTGTTTAGATCATTAAGACTGCAAAAAAATAATTTTTGATCAAATTTCAACCTAATACCAACATAATAAGATGATACATTTATGGTGATTTCTTTTCTGAGAAAAATGTTGCATAAATGGTACATGCTCTACACAAAAGAGATAGAGCATGTACCATTTATGCAACATATTTCTCAGAAAAGAAGTCGCCATTAGTTGAATTTATAGTAATACAATATCGTACGTGACGACGTTTAACAGCTTATAAAATTTTTATTATACCTATTTAAAAAAAAAATCCGGTCAATATTTTTTTGCAACATATATCTTGCTTTGAACTTTTATTTTGAAACACGTACGACTGATCAAATACCAATGACATAGACAAATTATGTTTTCGCACCACGTACGTGACATTTGAATAGCACCCAAAGCAAACCAAAAAATATACCGCTAATCAAACTATATATTTGGTCTCTCCTCGTGAATTTTGTTCATTGTTGTTGTAACATTAATTTTAAGGTATAATACCAATGTTACCAGTATCTGTATTTAATCGGCAGAAAAGTGAAAATTGTTGATTGCAGTTACTAAAAATGAATCAAAGCGATAGTCAGTTTTAACTTTTATTTTTTGCTCTTTAAAAGTTGTAAAAAGCTGTAAACCCCTTTGCATAGTTAAGTTTGAGTGTTTTTTTACTTTCTACCATATTCGAAAAATAGTTTCAAGGCTATTTATTTTTTGAGTCGTGGTTGACATTCTCATGGAAATGCCCATATGGATTACTGTGCAACTGGTGAATGGTAACAGTAAGAGAATTCAAACTTGGTACAAATAACGTTTTAATGAGGGTAGCGAAGCGCACTGGGGTAAGCTAGTTGTTTGACAAAGACGACATTTCTTTTTTGGATCGTAAAAATTTAGGTATAAATCAAATTCTTTTCTTAAAGAATTAAAACTTTTTACAAATAATATTAAGATAACATTTCTCATTTTTTGTTATCGCAATTTAGTTATTTAATACATAAACATTTCAGTATCTAATCTCTTGATAAAAACATATTTAATTAACTTTTTATATTTATTTTTTTAACTCTTAGAAAAAAGGGCAAATATTTATACATGATGTAGATGTAGATGTAATAATAATATGCATAAATAAGTACACAAAAAAAATACTAATTCAAAAAAATGTAATTAATTGTATACATAATTAAAATAAATTCTTTGACCTCTTTTCAGGCATAAAACTGCAAATTAATGGCTTCGCCCAGTGCCAGTGGCGGGAAAGGCATGGACGTAAGACACCAATTTATAAAACAAATTTAAAAAAGAAGCACATTTTCTGCGGACATGAAGACTATATAGCATCGACTACTTTTTTAGTGGGTTCTGAGGACGGACAAGGTTTTGCTATAGATTCAGGTACACATACCTACACATTCACCTGTCCCATACCCATAAACTGTCCCTCATCTTATGAGGGAGCTTTTGGTCACATAAGATATATGGTAAAGGTAACATTCATAAGACCAGGGGCCTCAAATCGCACACATACTAAGGGCTTTACCGTTCTAAAATTGTTAGATTTGAACAGAGAATCTGTCTTATTAAAGGTATGATTTTTTCTATTTACAAAAAAAAAAACAAATTATTTCACATTAAAATTTTCTTTTTTCAGAGCCCTGCGTGCAATGAAAGCTTTGAAAAGTTTTGTTTTTTCAATAGCAAAGCTGTCCATTTAAGAGTGGATGTTACCCAAACGGGTTATGTACCGGGTCAGATGATTCTGGTTAGTGCTCATGTTAACAACGAATCTAAAGCTGATGTAAAGAAACTTTTAATTACCTTAAATCTAAGGGCAACCTATATATCCGATATACCCTGCATGCGTACTATTTCCGAAAAACTTTGCTTGGTCAAGAAACACTGTGGTCCCGTAGTTCGACAAACTACAAGGAATTTTGCTGAAATTATAAGAGTACCAGCCACTCCACCCACCTGTGATCATTTGAGCAAAGTTGTGCGTCTTTCTTACGAGATTTGTGTTAAAGCCATAATGAATCATTTTATGAATAATCCCAAAACTGTTATACCCATTACAGTAGGAAACGTGCCGTTAGTTATGCCAAGTGCAGATATAACAGCACCACCGCTTGATGATGATGTGCCAACTACGTCAGCATGTGCCATGCAACGTACCGATGGAGATGATCATAGTGTGCTTGGTGATGAAACGGAAGTTGACTATGAATTGCGTAAGGATTTATTATAATAAAAAAAAACTAAAATATTAATTTTATTTGATCTTTTACGTACAGCCCCTCCCACCTATGAAGAAGCCATGTTTATGACCACCAATATTGCCGATGATGACGTAAATACTGTTAGCGAAAACACCCAATTTACTCCACGCTATCCAGTGTACGATGTTGATAATATCGTAATGTCTTCGATTATGATGCAAACTCCGCCACCCAATCCTCCTCAGAAACGTAGAAAACGCAGAAAGAAACAGCCGAAACTGGCCAGTATTGAGGAAAAACCACCCAGAGAATCCCCTATTGAAATTTAACTGATTATAATTATAAACGTATTTATCTGGCATGTTCTAGAAATCGAAATAAAGTAGATTTGGCAATTATTTTCAAATTTACTACAGTTATTCCTGTTTTTAAGAGGTGTTCTTGTAAAGATAATCAGTACTCAAAGAATATATTTATGAACTTCCTTTACAGGCTCGTTTTCAAAATTTGTTTGATTTAAAATCCACTTCATTTCCATTTATAGAACACGCCCGAATATTATTCCTTCTCCAATTTGAGATTCAAAAACTTCAATATAAGCTTGTAGTTTTTTCTTGTATTTCGCAGACTCTGTCCACAGTAAAACTTCGTTTCTGGTTTATGTGTTCTTTTTCTAACTGTTACAATTGATTCTCTGTAAAAGTCAAAACCATTGCCTGTTTTAAAGAAAATTATTATAAATATTTACTGCCGCATTCATAAAAAATAGTTAAAGTTTCAAACCCTTAATTGCGTTTTTCTTTTAAAATAATAATGGAAAATTCCAAATTGTTTTTTATTTTTTTGCTTTTATTTTGTTTCCAAATATTGCCCCAATAACCACTAAAATTTTAAATATTGCTGGAATTCACCCTTAATTTATGCCATGTTAACAAGTATTTCATACAAAAATTTTTTAAGCTAATTTTTTCTTCCTTTAATTTTAAATTTACCCTTATTCCACTTAGCGTCGTCGTCTTCATCATCAATTTCGTCGCCCGTATTCCATTTAGCATCATCAATACGAACCGATATCGTTTTGTGTAGATTTTTGAAAATCGGTATGCCCATTGTCAATATCAAGTTTTATTTATAAGCGTCGATGTATATTTGGTATGACGTATGCAACGTAAACGTCTGCATCGATATACATTGACTCTGATTTTGTCGTCAGTCTTATTGGTGACGAAACAGTTTTATTCCTTTTTCATTTTTCAATAATAACAATGTTGAATTAAATTGGTGACGATGACGACGACGCTACCTGGAATAAGGATCTAATAATTTAGACAGTTTGTTTCTTTTGTTTTAAATTTTTTATAAAAAAATTGATGTTCGTTTCTTAAAAATGTTTTGCTCTTCAAACGGGTAGCGTGATTTATTGTTTATTTTTATTTTCGCCCCGTTTAAATCGACAGTACCTGGCGAAATTAAATTTACAAAATTTTACATGAATAACAAAAAAATTTTGTAAATTTAATTTCCTGACGATGCTAACCAAAGGTAAGCGAAATATCGATAGAAATAAATAAATATAATATTTTATAAATAAAAAGACCTCATGCTTAAACAATAAAAATAATTATAAAAAAAGAAAGTTCAAATAAGACTAACTGAGCTACCTAAATAAGAGCGGCAAGCGTTTTTTGTATGTCAAAACTTTTTATTTGCATAAAGTTTATACGAAAAAAACCTATAGAACGCGAATTCGACACCACCCGGCTGGAAAATCCTATTTGACAAATCGCTATGTCGATTTGTCTTATTGAAAATGTATTTGAAATAGAATTTTCATGTTTAAAAAAACGCTTGCCGCCCTTGTTTAGGTAGCTCAGTAAATAACGTTATTGAAAAAATGTTATTTAAAAATTATGAAAAATATTTTTGTTTTGTAAACAAAAACATGAAATAATTGTTAAATAATTCTTGCTAGTAAAAATTTTACTATCACAAATTTTCCAAAAAATTTTTGTCTCTATAAATTGGATCTTATTCGACCTTTAAAATTTTTTAATTAATTCTTTTTATTAAGCTTGAGGTTTTTTTTTTTATAAAAAATATTAAATTTTATTGAATCCAATATTTCGGCACTCCGTTGTGTGCCTTCTTCAGGGATTTTTTCTTGAATGTTTGACAAAAATTAACAATTTTCAATAAATTTAACAAATTTTTTATAAAAAAAAGGATTAATTAAAAAATTTTTGTCTCTCAAATTTGTATACTCTTTTCCACTGTCTCTAATTTTCTGTAAATGAGCACACATATGGGGTATTCACAAGGTGTGCTATCATGGTTTATTGTCATAATGTTCTAACACTTTACAATGGTTTAAAAATATTGTTATTGGCTTGTAAACAAAAAGTGTCTTAAATAAATAGAACGTTGCTTGCTATGTTTATTGTGCTGTCGTAATTAATAGCACATTAAATTATGAGGGGTTGCTCACAACAGTCGTATTTTTTCAGACATATGACTTTATGACACCTTGTGAATCCCCCAATAATATAAATTTCTACACGAAACTATTTTTTTTAATTACAAAAACAGGCAGTAATTAAAATTGTAATATGAACTATGTGAACTGAATTATCAAAATTTAATTGAGTTCAACATATAGAAAATAATTAACATAAAGTATGTTACATAAGTATTTTTATAAGGTGTCCTACGTATAGTTTTAGTAGCTGTTCATACATTTTAACAAATTTTATTATAAAAAAAATTTTTATTTTAGGATTTCAATATTTTGGTCATAAGTCGGCCATTTGTTTACCGATTCGACAGATTTATACACGTTTAAAAGAAATTTGTCATTAACATGGTTTATAAGACTTGCACTCGGGAATATCTGTGGTTCCCGAAAATGGATATTTTTCAAAAAAAAACCCCCTTTCCACTATTATGATTTGGGTAAAATTAGCTTAGTTATGTGTAAATATATGAAAACAAAGTTTTTTTCTGAGGATTTAGCACAGCCGAATTTGTCATTCTAATTAAGAAACGCTGTTTCGATTACATTTAAATTAACATTACTTTATAAAGACAGCTAAAACAACGTTTTCCCTAGTTAAAAATGAAAACGATCAATAAAATTTTATAGATTTAATAAATTTTATCTAATAGTTTTTTTTTTTTTTTTTATTTTAAGCTTATTAGATTTAACATTTTTTAATATTATTGCGGTCGAAATAAACGAGAAAGTCTTATGGGTCGATTACGGATGACAGCTGAACTGAAGTTGCGTTGCCAGTAGTGAAATCAGGCAACACCGCTCATGTTAAAATATTCAACATTTTTATTTTATATTTTAGCATCAGTGGCGTTTCTTAATTTCGCTGCTAGAAACTCAACTTCGGTTCAGTTGCCAACCGCAATCGGCCCATTATTTATGTATTTGAAAAATTGTTCCATTTAAAATCGATTTACCAGTATTTTAGATAAGAGAATCTTCATCTCTTTCGGTTTTAAAAAGGATTAGATTACTGTTTTGAAACGTGATATATATAAAAATATTTTTTTCCTTAATTTATAGCAATCAAATTCTAGTATTCTTATTGAAAACGCACTTTCTCGTATATTGAAAACCTGAATTTATTCATTAATTTCAATTGGTGTTCTCAAGTGAAAGCGTTTTTAGGCAAAAAAGAAAAAAAAATGGCACATGTCGATTTTGGTTTCCTCACAGCGCTTAGGTGGTATTTTGGCAATCTGTGCATGATTAAAGCAACCAGCAGGAGAAGTTTAAAAAGATAATGGTTGAGTCTAGGAAGCCTGTGTACCTTAAAAAGAAGTCATTGTAATTAGTAAATTTTAAAATTAAAACTTATAATAATCCTACCAATATCTTTAAGTAAAAGTAGTAGATTATATTATTGTAGAAATTAACTACAAATAGTTGACCAAAAAAAAAAAATTGTTTAAATATTTACACTATAGTTTGTTTGTAAATTGGATATAATGGTCTAAAGTCTTCTATACGATGACTTTCATCGGCATCGTTATCGACAAATGGAGAACCGCTGCGTACTCCCTCCTCAAATGATGGTTGATCTGAAAAGATATTCGAGTGTCCTTTTGAAAAATTTTAGCCAAACTATAATTTCGTGACGACTCACCATTATCATAAAACTCCTGAAGACTACTATCACACGATGATATGGAAAGTTCCGAAGTGGATGGTGTCAAAGAACTTTGTGCCAGTAAGTTTCTGCTAGGGGATCTCGGACGTTTTATCAAATCACCCGCTGTTGTTGTTGGTGTCGTTGTTGCCAACGATGTCGCTAGATCTGTTATACTACTGCTGTTCGATTTTAAAGCTTTAACACGTTCTTGTGCTAAAGCTGCTGGGCGTACTCTAATCAAACTCTCATGCAGCGGTATGGTTCCAATAATAATTGGTATGCAAATGGGAAAGTCTTTGTGACCACTAACGTGAGCTATGACCTTCATTAGATATTCAACACGTATAAAATTGCAATTAACTTCACTTGGTGGCACGGAGGGTATAATAAATTGTCCCTTCCACAAGCGACTGGATAAATGTTTACACGGCTCGATGAAGGTGATACGCAGAATAATATTTTCATCAATGAATTCTTTTTTCTTGGACAGCAACAAGTCCGTTGACTTGGCAATGCATAAAAATTTTTGTGAAAATTCTAAAGTGTAGCCGTCAACATCAGTCGTCGATTGATTATTTATGTGAAATGTGTATTTAACTGTTTGGCCAGGTGCGTAGGCACCAAAGGGAATTTGGACATTGTAGAAAATTTTACCACTCGTGTAGGGAGTATAGGAGTCATCTACGGAAATGTTGAGCTGTTGAAAGGTAAGAAATTTCATCATTAACTATAAATAAAAGAAAATTAATAAGAAAGCAATGGGTGATTCATTGTGAGGTTTCATTTAAAATGTAAAATAAAACACATAAATTTGAAAGTGAACCTAAAATTTTTATTCTCGGCTAAAAGAACAATTTATGCCATTTACTGTTTGTAAATGATATGTAAATATGTTTCTGCGCTTTAAGGCAGATATCCTTTCGCAAAATACACCAAGTTGTCGAATACGACAAGCTAAGCTGCTGAGAGTAACAAGGAATCCATTCGTCACGATCTTCGAGAACACTCTCAGCTACAGCTGCTATAATCACCTCCGGATGTGGTCTAACCGGTCGAGTATAATCCACTAATGTAAACTGGGCCTCAAGTTTGCGAATGGTGTTGGAAATAATAGTTTCAGTATGTCAATAATGTACAACGTTAGTTCCTCGATTCGCACGAAAAACATTTACTCAGAGAACGCTGATTTTCGTAATACAACCAAACTATTTGGAGAAGCTGTTTCAGTGTGAGTCTTTCCATAATGACTTACCAAATGATACTGAAAAAGATAACCAAGCAGTTTAATATGAGTTACGCGTGATTGGTAAAAAAGAATATTGAAAATCAAATCTCACGATGATTAACCCTTTATATAGGTGATCAACATATCGTACTTATCTTGCGATATTTGTGTACAAATATTGTCCTGCCACAACAGAAATTTAAATTTAAGTAAGAGTTTTATGTGATATTTTTATTGAAATGAGGTTTTTTGTGTTAACTTACTGGCTGGTTGGGTCGGTCATAATACCCCAATTAAGGGCATATACATTAACATTCACAGCAGATATATTTATGTTATAGTGATTTTCTATACCTTAAGCAAAACGTGTTTGTTAAGGTATGTTCACAATTAAGAAATATTTGACGAAAGAATCTGAAGAAAGTCGTGACCACTTAAAGTATCAACCTTTAACCCTAGAACGATAATCTGCGTTAATTTTACACATGCACTTTCGACATATTGCGATTTCTTTTTAATAAGCATGAATCCGTGGCTCTGCACTTCAGACATCCCAGTCGTTACGTGAACCTTTTATGATGGACACACGTCGCTGCGGTAGGTAATACCAATTTCTAAATATGGCGAGTTTTTGAGCCAGAGTGAGTCAAAATGACGCAGATTGGTGATCAGTTTTCAAAGGAATACGATTTTTTTGTTGATTACTGAAGATTTTGATTACTTAAGAAGTTTTGGTTTTCCTTTCTCATAATAAATTTACACAAAAATATTTAAAATTTTATTAAATATATATAGCAATATATCAGAAAAAAAAAAAAAAAACTTTGTTCCAACTTAAAGACATTAATACCAAATAACTTCTATTCATTGGGGGATACAATCGGCTACCTTATATTAACATTAGGGTTGCCCTCATTTATCCGTTGTTTGAAATAGACGCCGTAGTTTTTTTTAATAATTAAAAACCAATTGTTTTTAAGTTTAGGATACTTAGTTAGAATAGTAATCTTTCGTTTTAGATAAAAAAAATTTAAAAGTACACTGAAAAAAATAATTGCTGAAAGAATTTTGTGAAAATGGAAAAAATTCAAGCTCACTATTTTCAAACGGCACAAAAATTAGTCAAGGCTTTTATGCAAAACAAACTGATTCTGGCTTCGAACTTCAATATTTAAAATTCATCTGTGCCGCTTGACGATAGAATGTTTTGTTAGGACACAAATTGAAAGAAACAAAAAAAAACTGAAAAAATGCACAATTCTTAGTTTTTTTGACTTTTCTTTATGTATATCTCGGAAACTAATTGTGTTTTCCTTTCTACAAAAAAATACCACCTTGTTAAAAGGTACATGTATTAAATATCTTGCCGACCCTTTAATAATGGAATTTTTTATTTGACGAGAACAAAACACAAAAATTGACCGCCCTGTTTTTAACAGCTGACAAAAAGTTTGTTCTTCAAAATATAAAAATATATGTACATAAATTAAAAATTTTGTTCGACAAAATATAAAAAAAAATATTCATAAACCAAAATTTGTTAATAGATTGATATTAAATAAATAAATAAATGAACAAAATGAATGACGAAATTCCAATTTCTTTAGTTTGTTTTTTATTAAATATGTAAACAAGAAAATACCTTTGCCAGATTGCCGATTTATTTACATCAAGCTTTTAAGATTTGTTGATTTCACGCTTTTTTCAAAAACAATTTTATAACACCGAATCCACTTAAATTTTATATCACGGACAACCTATCAATAACAGTGTTATGCTTTCTTATGTTTTTACTATTAAATAATAGAAAAAATAACTATTAAAATTTTAAATTTTTACTGTTCTGATTAGAGGCGATTTTTTCCCAACTTCGTCTGGTAACCCTATATATAAAAAGAAGCCATCTTTTTACAGGGCATTCTCAACACTGTCGATTTATACGGGGCGTAAAGTGCAATGCCTTATGCCATTAGTAAGGGTGCATTTTTTAGAATAATATAAGCCACCCTTTAAGAGAGCAAAACATTTTTAAGAAACGAACACCAAATTGCATTTTTTTAAATAAAATGTCACATTTTTTTGTAGAAAAGAAAACACCATAAGCATTGCATTGTTAAGCGGCACGGAGTTTTAGAAATTGAAGTTCTAAACCAGAACCAGCTTGTTTTGCATAAAAGCCTTTAGTCATTTTTGTGCCATTTAAAAAACAAGCTTTTCCAAATAAATTAATGAAATTATGCCGAAATGAAATGATTTTAATATTGAAATAATACATTGTCGATATTGAAGAAGTTTGTTACATAATTCTCTTATAAAATATGTAAATGTTAGTCTATATATTATAAATGTAAAATGTCACATATTTAAGATAACGCTACATTTGTGTTTTTCGCCGTATACTTCCTTTTCAGTCGTTATCCAGGGTCAAAGACAAACTTAATTAAAATATATCTTATCGTATATGAAAGGCTACTAAGTTACGCGTCTAATAGGGGCTAATTGGCTTTGATCAGAGTTATAGTGGAGCAAAGCTAATTAATATCTTATGAAAATATTAACGTTTTTCACCAATTCTTGTCATTTCGGATGATAATAATAGAATCCACAGTTTTTGAATTTTATTGTATATTCAATTTAATTACAAAGCCATAATTTAATTATTAAGCCATAATGCACCGAAACCGGATGAAAACCAAAAGTCTTATAATAAAAAAAAACGAAAATATCTCTCCTTCAAATTTTTCAAATTTAATCATACTTTATCACAACCACGCAAATAAATTTCAATGACAGTGTTTTAGTTTTATTATTATGTGATTTTTTTACCCGATTTTCATAAGTAAAACATTTTTGGATGGATTTCAAAATGCTCTTGTTAACTGCTTTACCAGTTGTTTTAAAACGTTACCGCAAGATGGCGCTAGTATATAGTAGTAAAAACTATACCGATCTGCCATTATTTGAAATGTTTCTAGGTTGTTATGATTATAGAAACAAGCGTTTTTAACAACATTTTAGAACATTGTTAATTCATATCTTGCGGTTTGGAGGGTCTTATTGGCGATATTCTTCAACAACAGAGAAATAACGGTAACTCTTCGGATAGGCCAAATATGAAAAAAGTCATAGAACGACTATTGTTTTCGAGGCCCCAAGGAACTATTTTCAACAATAGAAAGTAATTTTTCGCGAAAAGTCGTTTTTAATAAATTGCTAAATATATGTACACTGCCTGTTACTTGAATAAGGAATCACATTTTTTTAACTTTAATTAAGTATATCTCCTAAACTAAAGTTCAGAAAAAAATAATTTTTTGCACAACCTAATTTCAAAGTGTTGGCTTTAGTTTCCTGAAGAAATAAAAAATATACAGATTTTTGTTATACTAAAATTATGCATTTATTTAAAGACATGCATTTCTGTGGTACTGATTCGTGTGTCACTTGAATAAGGAATTCTTTTAATATTAATCACGAAGGCTATGATTTGATTTTTTTTTTTTTTTTTTCAATATAAACGTCTAGAGAATTTTTAATTTGATAGTTTTTATTCAAAATGGGACGTGGTAAGGCTCTTAAAAGCTCTGAAAAAAAGGGTCAGAATCCGGTATAAATAGCCAAAACTATTAATAGAGGAAAGACAGTTGTGTACAATTACTTAACTAACGTGGAAAAATATAGAAAAAATATGAAAGGGCGGAAGAAAATGGCAATAAATCCAAAAGAAAAACAAACAATTCTTAGAATTGCACCAAATTAATGAAAAACGCAAATCATAACGTCTACAGTTTGCCAAAAATACAATGACATGGTCCGACAAATGGTTTAAAGTTGTATTTTTCGATGAAAAAAAGTGTAATATTGATGGTCCCAACGGGTATAACTATTACCTAAATAAAGAGAAATTACTTTTGAGCCGCAGACACATCCGAGAGTGCGGAATAATGGTACGGGGTGCCATTTCGTATTAAGGTACCATAGAATTGGCTTTTGTATCCCACAAAATGACTGCAACGACTTACAAAAACTTTCTGGAGGAAGCATTTCCAAAATTTACTGATTTCTTTGGACCCATGCCTTGGACGTACCAGCACGACAACGCTCCGATTCATACCGCCAGAGCAGTAAAATAATGGATTAATCAACAAGGTGTTCAACTTTTGGATTGGCCCCCATATTCACCAGACCATCCACTGGAAAATGTCTGGGATTGGCTTACAAGAAAAGTTTATGAAGGAGAAAAGCAATTTGAGACGATAGAATCCTTAAAGGATGCAATAACGGAAGCATGGAGTTCAATTTCTCTAAATTACTTAGAGTCATTATACAATTCGATCCAAAAACGCATTTTTGAGGTTATTTCTAAAAATGTTGGCAGTACGCATTACTACTAATTGAATGCTAGAAAATAATAACTTTAATTTTTATAACCTAAAATTTAAAAATAAATTACAGTTTGCTTAGTTTTAAAATATTCCTTATGCAAGTGACACACGAAAAAGTACCACAGAAATACATGTCTTTAAATAAATGCATAATTTTAGTACTATAAAAATATGTATAATTTTTATTTCTTTTCTGAACTTTAGTTTAGGAGATATACTTAATTAAAGTTAAAAAAATGTGATTCCTTATTCAAATAACATGTAAAAATATCATATACATTAGTTTGTTCTGAATAAATGAAATAATACAACAATATAGCAAGTTAAAATAATGCGTCAGTTTTGCGCATGATTATCTTTAACGTATGTAATGATATGATTATCTTTCTAGGGTGAACAATATTTTTAACAGGTTTATTTAATTTTTCTGAAATTTGTTTGGAAAACAATCAACATAGAATATGATTAAAAAATCGTTTAAAGCGGTTTTATCTAGTAGGCGTTATGCAAAATCAAGCATATGTTTAGTAAACATAGTGCATACGTGTGGGCCGTCAAAGACTTGTTTAGTGTGACCATAACCAATAAAAAAATGGAGCTTCCAACGAAGCAGGTTTGTAAGGAAGAAACGTTAAAGTTTCGCTTACCATTTCGCTTACGGAACACATGAATTTTATATGGCCAGTTCCTACTTTGAAGCAATACATTCCTAACACAGAAGGCGCTTTATTCAGCGCATATAAAAATTAGCGAATGTAACGATCAGCTTTGCACACTGAATTCTTTGTTACCGTTACTCTTTTATATGCTCCCTTACAAACATGCTTCGTAGTAAGGGAATGTCGTGGCTCTTCAACATTTTTATTGGGTAGATTAAGGTCACAGTCGGAAATTTCGCCTTTATGCTTAGTTTTATTGTATTTCTATAGAATGGTGCCAAAAGGGCCAAAGGCAAAATATTCCCTTTTGAGACAATTTAAGATTTTACAATAATGAAATTTATACAATAATTCTTTTAGTTACAGATAGGGAGATCGATTATTCGACTTTTATCAATAACCGGTTTTCGAATATTACGAATAGTTGCTATACTAAAAAACCCGGTTTTCGGTTAAGCAATTTTTAAATAATCGGTTAACCGGTTTTAATTCGAATACTTAAAAACACAAAAATCAAATAAGTTTTTAAAATAACACGTTAATTTCAATAAAAACAAAACCATTTGCAAAGGTAAGGAACCAACAAAATACTTAGATATGACTTAGATGAGACCTAACAAATATTTTACGATAAAATCCAAGAAAAATGGGACCAGTAAATGGATCAAACTTTAGCTAAGTTTTCAACAATTTTTTATTGATTTACTAAACTTTATTTGTATAATGTTATTTAGAAACTGTTGAATGATATTTGATCTAGACAAACATTTTGCAAAAGCAAATAAATGATAGGAATTTTATAATGTTATTTTTTGAAATATTCTCTCAAATTTATTTTGAATTAGTTTTAATTTGTGGGTGGTTAAGATATCTATATTAATCAACCATATTTTTCAAAAGTTGCAAACAAAACCTCTTAGCCAGGATTATCTATTTTAAATTATTTTGTTTCAGCATTATATATATATTTATATATATTTCTATAGAAACGAATTGTGAACTAAACATTCTTTTTGTATAAAATATTTGTCAATTCGTCGACTGCAATTTAAAACATTCCATGACATTGTTTGATTTCTTCATTTTTGTTTTTGAGGTCTTGGCATTTAAAAAAATAAAACTGGTAGAAATTTTTCCCATATGGTTGATTCCGCCGTAATGTTGTAGTTTTCAGCATGAAGAGATGCTAGAACTACTTAAGAGTTTTTAGTGCCTTAACGGGCATTTCGTCCTCGGCAATACAACGGGCTAATTTTTCACCCAATGATTCATTTTTGGCAGCGTATTTTGGCAAAGTATTATTTGTCGTCTCCTTAGAACTACTTCGAACGGAGTTAAATTTCATTTAGATCACAATAATGTCAAGCATGTATACTAATTAAAGGTGATTAATAAGTCGTGACATGGAAGAACCTTTGTAACTTATCATTTTAGGGCACTTATCATTCAAGAACCTTACTTTGTTTTTTAATCGCGTTCGAAAAAGATCTAGAGATAACCTTTATATAAAAATATATTTAATATTTAGTATACTCTTGCACAAATTACTATTTACTTTTTAACTGCACACGTTATTTTGAATAGTTTTTAGTTTTTTTTTCTACAAGAACACACGCTTTTATAAGCGATTTGTATTTACAGTGTTCATAATATTTTTTGACCTTTGTTACATTTTGTTTTGACATTCTTCATAAAAAGTTCAAGTTTGGCCAATATTCAATTAGAAAATACTTAAATTACGGGTACATCTACAACAAGAGTAAGGAAAATCTATATAAATTACACATTACTCAAATAACCGGTTTATTATACCAAAATAACCGGTTTATTCGATATTCGAAAAATGGGCATTTTAAAATAACCGACTTGGGCAAAGCTAAAATAACCGGTTAAAACCGGTCGAATAATAACCGTTCGATCTCCCTAGTTACAGCCGAGAATAATTCCAAGTTTCATTCATCAATTTTAGCTAAGATATATAATATGTTTGAAAAGATTACCATAGTCAAATAATTTTTTTTATTTTGCCAAGAGCATCAAAATTAATAAAAATAAACTGTTTTGTGTGCAAATTTTTGGAAGAATACAAAATTAATTGGAATGACTCATTAGTGGACTTTATAACGAATATATACTCTAAAAGTATACTTACTAAGCCCTTGAGGAATTCTAAACCGATTCAGAAAATAAGTAGAGAAAAGATGTAGAAAATCACGCTAATTTTCGAAGAGAAAATGTGTGTAGTTCCTTTCAAAGCCGATATTGAAATACTGCAAAATCCATTTAGTAAAAATTAATTTATACTTGAATGTGGACTAACCTCTGAATAAAAATTATGTTTTTGAAACATTTCAGACCTTATAACAAAAAGGGTTTTCTCTGTTAAACTGATATAACAATTTCTTTTTTTTTTTCTTTTAGTATATATAGAAGATTTTCTCAAAGTTAATCATAGATCCCAAATAAAGTATACTCCCCAAAAACTGCTTCTGCTTGCTTTAAATTGTTACAGCGATATCTTCTATATTCTCAATATGATATTAAGTTAAAATGGAGGGTGGACCCAACACCATGCTGCTCATCGCACTGGGTGAAAATAGTGCGTATAGTAATTCCTCCATGTGTATAATCCGGAAGAATTTAAAACTTGCCTCCTTCTTAAGAGCTAGTGCTTTTTAACCTTCACTGCTGAAAGACCAGCAAAAACTGTTGAATAGCAATATCATTTAGGAAGATTCGCTAGCAGACGAAACTTCGCCAGATTAAGTGAGAAAAGATTTTGGGTATTAACTACACCCACTACGTGATTCCCGAAGGAGCCTCACCAATAACCCGACCGAAGTGCAGAGGCAACTGGTTTCAGTGGTATATGAAAAGGATCTCTGGTCAACCGTTATCAACTTCTTAAAAATATGAAAGACCTGTGAACTTGTTCCTCCGAATAATGGGTAATGTCCCCACCAGTTTCACCAAAGATTTAAGTTTTAAGTCATACAATCAAATTTCTGATTTTGATTGCAATAAATTTTCGAAACCAACTTATATAATAATTGACTGCAATCAAATATAAACAATCGATTTGATTTGAATACTTTAATTGCAATAAAAACCAGTGATGGTTATTACAATTAAATCAGATTCAAAACCTTCGTTCTCTTCAAATGAAACTCCTTCTTCTAGAAATAAAGCAGGGTCATAACAGTTACAAGAATAAAAATAAGTTATAAGATTAAGATTAATATTGGGGAATTTAAGAAAACAGTTATAATTAACAATTATCTTTTAATATATTTGATTTTAGTCACACTATGTAACACATAAAATGCAAACTCCTTCTCATGTGTAATTTCTCGAAGTACTTACAGCAACTAACAAAGTCCTATTTGGCTTTTGCTAGTTTAACTTGATTTTTACGAAAAGCATGCAATTTTTCTCGGAAACCAATAGAAATTTTGTCTTCCTGTCTTCGGCCCAATTACAGTTATTTACTAAGAGAAAGAAAGTGTGGCCCACACTAAAGCGAAAAAATGGTGGAAATAAGTATACACTCATAAAATTATTACAGTAACTGATTGTGGACAAAGTTATTTTACGAATAACTTTAATTTTTAACATTTATGTTTCCAAAAAACAAACTACCAAAAAAATAATGTTTTTCCGTACTTATATTGTTATGTAGTTTTATTTTTTGTCGGTTAAATTATATTCATTTGTTTTAAATGAAATGTAAATGATACGTTTTTAAAATAATGTTTAAATGAATTTTCTGTAGAAATTAACTACATAATATTTTGAGTGTATAAAATTAATGGTTCGATTACGGATGACAAATGTGAAGTTGAGTTGCCAGCAGTGAAACTAACATGAGTGGAGTTGCCTGATTTCGCTGCTGGCAACTCAACTTCAGTTCATTTATCATCCGTAATCGACCCATAACATTTTAAATATTTCGAGATACTAAATGCAGTTTTTTCTCATTATATTGCTACACACTTTATTTCTCCATACGAGATTGTTTAAAAAATTTTAGTTTTTGGTAAAAAAAATGTTGACAAAGGTACAAAAATGTTTCGACATTTTAGCGATTTTAATGCACTTTATGCTGTTTTTCGGATTAGTTTGCATTGCACTTTCTTTTTCCCAGTTCAGAGCCACAATCGTGCCAAGGGCCAAAAATCAAAATTCCAATTGGTTTCCGCGATAAAGACATGAGAAAAATTACATTTTACATGTTTGAGGCAAAATGTTCATGAGGCAGTAAAACCGAATGGCAGCTAAACTAACAAAACGCAGAATGAGTTTTGTAGGTTTCGGTAGGTACTACGAGAAATTACACTCGAGAAAGAGTTGGCACTCGATGACTTATAGAAAGAGTTGGCACTCGTGACCAATTAAAGTAAGAATTTATTTTGTTATAAATAACCATTATTTTAAGCAAAAACCTTTATTGGTTTTAAATAATTACACTGTCGAACAGCCATTTTGCGGCCGGGAACTTTGTGTAATTTTTTTACTAATTTGAGGTTGCTGATTCCAAATCTAGCCTTCATTTTTCTCTATCAGCTCCAGTTTTAGAGATATACCGTTATGTCCAAAATTAAGGTACTTTCAGCACATATATTGAAATAACATGAAAATGGTGCATCATATTCCCTTAAAAAAAAACCGAAATTCGCTAACAATATTATCTTTAAGACGTACTAACATTGTTTTAAATTTGGCCAGTAATTTCAGAGATATTGTTGAAGTTTTTAAAAAAACAAATAAAAATTTAAGAAAAAAAAATTTTTTTGTTCTTTAAAAATTCATAAAAAATAAATGTGCAACAAAAACACAGTTTGGGTCTAAAAGCAACTCAAAATTTGTGCACCGATTGCAATGAAATAAAGCTCATTTCATTCGAAATATGTTGAACTAAATGCTTTTAGACCCAAACTGTGATTTTTGTTGCACATTTATTTTTTATGAATTTTTAAAGAAAAAAAAATTTTTTTTTTCTTAAATTTTTTTTCAGGAAAAAAAGTGTCAATTTCTTGCAGTGTTTTTATAGGGTAAATTCGCAAAACTTTTCTCGAAATACTGTGGTGTTAGGAGTTACATGGTCTGGCTTGACTATATATTTTAGTTGTTCATAATGAATATTTGTAGCCATATTTGTGCTAAATTCAGCTGTGCCGAATATTTGATACCCTCCACCGACAGAAGTGGGTTCTATATTGTAAAAACATATATATTATTAACAAAGCTTCACAAAAACGAACGTCGGCATAAAAAATTGGTTGCGGTTTAGACCTATATTAAATTATTTACCGACAAAAAGAAAGTTTTATGCGTTTCTTGTTAGAAAATATCATGATTCGTAACTGCTTTAGGCGAACTAAAATGGTTTTTAGGAGGGTGATTCTGAAGACTGATTTCTGCTATTACAAAAATTAAATTAGAATAAATTTCAAAACAGCAGTGTAATTAGTTATATTGTCAACAGTGAATTTAACAAATTTGAATGATATTTTTTGTGGCCATATGAATCTAAGTTGGAAGAAATTTAATCACAATATCTATATCAGTTATAGATTAAGGCGAATTAAATTATTCTCCCAAAGTGGGCATTATTTGGTCTTAGGCGTACTAAACTGGTTTCTGGGAGTAGGGTTTATATGGGACCTAGTGCAAATTATGGGCCGATCTTCAAACAATTTACAGTGTCGTTTCAGGTCCTATAAAACTGTGACGTAACAAATTTTAGTATGATATCGTTATTTATTATGGTTTTAGGCGTACTAAAAAATTTTCCGGGAGTAGGGTTTCTATGAGGTCAAGTGTTAATTATGGACCGATCTTCACGAAATTTAGCAGTGGAATTTCTAGTCCTACAAAACTGCACTATACAGAATTTAATTATGATAGCATTATTTACAACGGTTTTGAGCGTACTAAACTGTTTTCCGGGAGTAGGGTTTATATGGGGCCTAGTGTAAGTTATGGTCCGATCTTCCAAAAATTTTACAGTGATATTTCTGGTCCAATAAAACTGTGACGTACCAAATTTTAGTATGATGGCGTTATTTATTACGGTTTTAGGCGTACTTAACTGTTTTCTGGGAGTAGGGTTTATATGTGGTCTGTGGTCAATTATGGAGCGATCTTCACGAAATTTCACAGTATTATTTGCAGATGTATAAAGCGCATTCGTGCAAAATTTTATATCATTGCTTGCATTATTCCACTATTTATGTTAGTTTTTATATCTAAATTATCAATTTTTTTTTAGATTCCAATTCGTTGAAATCATTTTGATTGCAATCACAATTGATTGCAGTTTTTTATAGTTCTGATCCCTACATATTCTCAAGGGGAATGGGGGTGTCAAAGATTATTACTTTTTTTAACTTTAGAGTATTTTATGTTATAAATTAAATTAAAACTACTGCCAAAAAACTTTGTGGGCTCCAACCACAATTAGGTTAATGGCTATATCGGAGAACTTAAAAGTCAATAAATATTATTATTTTTCTGCACAATAGCTGAATTTGCATAACTAAATTTATTTTCAATGTGTATGCAAACACACGAATTCACATTAAGACCCAGCCAGCATTTAGTATAATTTTAAATCACAACAGCACTCAAATAATGAATAATAAGAAAAAATATATTCAACAGAAAAAAAAAGAGAAACAGATTTTCTAAATTCTCCAATGTTATTTGCAAAAACCTTTTGATTTAATGTTTGCTAGGATACCACCAATAACGCTTTACTTACCTTATAATCACGATGTAAATTCAAATCAACTTTTTGCAAAACTGTTAGAGGTTTTTTAAATACAAAATTATCTAGACCAAAGGGACCTTTAAGTTTCAGAGACAACACGTAGCGTATATAGCCGTATTTGCATTCACAGGAAGTGGGACACAACGGTGGCAATCCAATATCGAATGTATAGGTGTATGTGCCCGGCTGTAGAACATTCTCAATACGCAAATTAGTGCCATTGTCAATATAAGTTTCATGTGACTTATAATAAGTAGTATGACGACCAGCGTGTTCGCACCATTTAATTTTGGCCTCACCCAGAACGAAAATACGCACATCTTTTGAAAAGTAATTACATAAAAAGACATATATTATTTGTTGGTGGTTTCTGTTTTAATTCCCTTTTAAGGAAAGTGCTTTGTTTACTTATTCTCCTAAACTTACTTCTTACATCCTGCACAAATGTTATATTGACTATGGCTTGGCCACTTATAGATTCGCCACTATAGTATACAGCATTTGGTTTATTTAAAATAAATTTACAAGTTGAAGGCATTTTACACTTTTTTTAATCTCTTTTCTTTTAGTTTTTCTTTTTTTTTTAATGTTAGTAAATAATTGAGCAGAAACTTTTCCTTTTCATAAACTAAATTTTTCTTATTTTTGTTATTTTGCTTAGTATAGAATTTTATTTTTTAAATAAATTTTCATTAACTTGCACTTGTGTGTTCTGTTCGTTGCATCTGGTATCCTGCGAGCTTTATTTTATACTGAATAAACATATAAAATTCATAGCAATTTTTTTCTTTTTTTCCATTTCTGCATCACAGATAGAATATACTAAATTCATTTGCCTGGTATTTCTATGACATCACATGCCATACTGTGTGTTCATTTGTTGTAAGTCAATTTCAGTTTTTTATGAATTTTGGCACTAAATGCGATAAAAGTTTACGGGTACGTTTAAAAGTCGGTACGTTTTGTTTAAAAACAAATGCATTTACTTTTTTGGAATTTTGCCTTTTATTATAACTACTAGGACATTTTTTTGCGGTTTGTCCTGTTGAGGTCCTTTAAAAATGGCAACAGATTGTAAAGTGATATACATAAGAAGGTAATATACATACATACATATGTATTTATTTAAGGAAATATAGTAGACTCGAACTTTTTTATTTATCTGTATGTATGTACTACGATTATGAATGTATTTACATTGGTACTTTCATACAATATGTAAATATGTATGTCAATTTTGTTTGTTTTTATTACAAAAGTGCCGGCTGTAAATGTAAAAGACAAAATTTTATAATAAAGTGAAAATATTGTTTACGGCAATGAGAACCTTAATATACCCTAACCTCAAGGTTAGAACTGCATTATTTACAGTTCTTTCAATCTTACGTATTTCTATACCCTTTACAACAAGTTAAAAAAGTATATCATCACCTATAATGCAAAATAGCGTTACAACAAAAAAATGCAAAATAAAATTTTGATTGATTTTTGTTCGTTTTATTACACTACATACATGTTGGCAAAAAAATTTAGATCCCTGCGACATTATTAAAGAAATTCAAACGCCAAGTATACCTTATTGTTAGTGATTTTGTTAAGCTCTTTGCTTCTCCTATAAAAAAAATAGAAAGTGTTGCTACGCCCTTTTGCATTTAAGATTACGATATACTAAGCATATAAGTTCATCAGTTCGTTTGTAATTTCTACAGTATTGATCTTCGGGCCTATGAAGTCTAACATTTTGAAAATTTTACAGGAGAAGCAAAAATCTATTTAAAATGATATATTGCCTTATATCCGATGTGCGAAAGAATTATTTCTTTCCAACAACTACCTTTAAAACAAAAACAAATTCTAAAAACTTTGTTTTTGTTTTATATGTAGTTGTCAAAAGAAAAAATTAAGCAACTTAAAATTTATTTTAAAAACGGATCACTTACATTTAATTTAAAATAAATTACTTTTACATAAAGTTTTGATTTTTTTTATTTAACAGCAAATTCCGTAAAATTTTACAGTTGTTGCTTTTAAAAAAATTTATTTTAACAGAAAAAAATCAAATAACATAAAAATAGGGTGATTCAAGTAGTTTTGAATAGACTTTTTTTGACAGATCACGTGCGAGTCGTGTCATGCTGTCATGTTATTTTTTTTTTAAGTATAGTTTGGCATTTCATAATGGAAAGACTTACGCCTGAACAACGTTTACGAATCGTTCAACTTTATTACGAAATGAGGAATGTGTTTCGTGCACTTTGCTTAATTTATGGTCAACATAATCGGCCTACTGAGCGTACTATTCGGAACACCATCACTCATTTTGAGACCCAGCATTCATTATTGGATAATATTCGACCGAGTAGACCAAGTCCAGCACACTGTGAAGAAAATATAGCGGCCGTAGCTGAGAGTGTATACGAAGACCGTGGAGAGTCGATTCGGCGACTATTTATTGCCTGAAATTGAAGCTCGTGATCTCGGCGACATTTGGTTTCAGCAAGACGGCGCCACTTCCCACATTGAGAGAACACTTCGGTGAGCACATAATTTCATGTTTTGGGCCGGTCGATTGCCACCAAGATCGTGTGGTATTACACCGTTAGACTTTTTCCTGTGGTGATATGTAAAGTCTAAAATTTATGCGGACAAACCCGCTTCGATTCAGGCCTTGGAGGAAAACATCACACGTGTAATTCGCCAGTTACTAGTCGAAATGCTCGAACGAGTCATCGAAAATTGGACTCAACGGATGGACTATCTGCGACATAGTTACGGTCAACATTTGAAAGAAATAATCTTCAAAAAATAAATGTCAAAGAACTTTCTTGCAAATGATAATAAACATTCCCCATTAAATATAAATTTTCTGTGTTTTTTTCTTTAAAAAAGTAGGGAACCTCGAAATGGATCACGCTTTATAAGTACGGAAAAACATTATTTTTTGGTAGTTTGTTTTTTGAATAACAAATATAAATGTTAAAATTAAATTTCTTCGTAAAATAACTATATTTTTATTTAATTTTAGCAGTACGAATTTAATAACCCACAATAAGTTACGGTTATAATGTTATGAGTGTATAAATCAGGGAGTTGGAGTTTAGGTTTATGTATCCAAATCGAAGTCGGACTCGAGGTACCCACAAAAACTCGAAACTCCTACTGCAAATTGTCTCTTCTTTACATATGTAAATAATTAAATTAAAGGTCAATGCGGTACGGTACGTGTATGAATTAAAATATGCATTTGTTTACAGAAATTTTTACAGAATTTCTTTCTATATTTATCCATTTAAAAGGCACCATATAAAAACAAGGAGCTTAAAGTCAAATAAGGACCAGCCTCATATACATTCAGTATCAAGGTTAGAGAAGTAGTAGGAGTTGAAGTCGGAGTAGGAGTCGGAATTGAAAAATTTAAGCGGTTGAAGTCGGAAGTCAGAGCCTAGAACTATTTTTTGACGACTCTTCAGCCCTGGTATGAATACTTTTTTCCGTAATAATAATTTTGCCACAATAGCATTTGCGCCAATAGCATATGTATCAAATCAAAGTATTACATTTAGCGGAGATATTTCCTAAATATTAAAAGTATTTTATGTTACCAGTGAAATAATTGGGTCCATTATTTCGCCTAGCCCCCATGCAAATGTTCGCGCGGCTTTAGGGTGTTGGTACAATAGGGCCATACAGAACAAGATAGGTTAATGAAATTGAAATCAAATATTCTCGTTTGGTTTTAAAAGCCAGCGAAACCGAACTATTATAAAACATTGTCCTTTACAAATAAGCTCTTCGAATAAGGATTTTCATTGCCATGGTGAGGATATAAAGGATTAGGCCAATCCAAAAATTTTAAGATTTTTCAGATTTTGCTTAAAAATCCTTTCCTACATCGATTTAAGCATATCCGCTTTGCCATTGGCTTTGATTTTATAAAAACCTTGTTATCAAAGTTTCCTTTGAATAGCAAATTTTCACAAAATTTCCTATAAATAACAAATTTTCGTAAAATTTCCAATAAATAGCAAATTTTTGTAAAATATATCTAAATATACATATATTTAACAAATTATAGTCTCCTAAACCGCTGAAACGATTTTAGTGAAAATTAAACTTTAACTGATTGTCTGGCTGTATACACAGAAAAAAGTTTTTTATTAATAAAAAAAATGGTTTAAAAAGTATTTAAATTTAATTAACGTAATAATTGGATCAATTATATTTTTAGTTGAAAAAAATTAAATATTTAATTTTGATTTAATTAACATTTTAGTAATAAATTCATTTATTAATGATGTGCTAATAATCCCAATTTTTGAATGAAAACACTGAAATTTATTTTAGTTGTTTTCAAAAAAGTTTTCAATCACAATAATAATTAAATATCAAAAAATATGAATTGATTTTTTTCGTTTAAATTAAAATAGTTTAAACTTGTTGAGTTGTTGTTGGGAATTGTCAATATTTAAGTAAATAAATTTACACATTTTTTGAAATGGCAACGTTTTCTGATACTTTTTTAATTCAAATTAAAAATATCATTTATTACAAAAAAGAAAATATTTACACATTTAAAATTTTTAGTAATCAATATAACCATTTTGGTAATGGGTGCCAAATCAACAACTGGTTTGCTTGATATTATGAATTTGGTATAAATTTTTTGATTAGAGAAAATCTTTATTTTTTTTTTGTGTATTCTATTTTTTTTTTTTTTGGAATTTTAAGTAGGCGTGTCACCTCCCAAGTAAAGTTTCTAAATTTGGTAGATATATCGTGGTTATTAGTGCACAACATCTTACGAAATTTTCGGAGTTGGACAAACGAGCGTGGAACTAAATAAAATTCTTTATGTCTAGAGTACGGTAGGAGAAAAATTGTCCAAATTTGATACACATAGCTGGGTTGTCAATACACTACCTTTTTTAAAAATTGGCGGCATTAGAGAAGACGACGTGGCACCTCTCATACAAAAACATTATAGATTTCTGTATATCTGGAAAACAGCAAGAGTCAAAGTTTCCAAACTATGTACAATCATCTTGGTTATCAATACACAACATCCGATAAAATGTGGACGGGATTGAAGAAGTGGAAGAGGCACCTCCCATACAAATATCAAACTGGTTTCTGTATATCTGGAGAATTGTATCAGAAAAAGTTTCCAAATACCTTTTATTCTGTCAAAAAGTGGTCGTAATTGGAGAAGTGAGCTTGGCACAAACCAGATTTATATATATCTGGAGAACGGTAGGAGAACAATTATCCAAATTTGTTTAAATTCGTTAAAAAGCGGGTATTATTGTATAAGTGAGCACATCAAATACAAAGACTTATATCTGGAGAGCGGCAAAAGCTAAAGTTTCCAAATTTAATACACATGTCTGGGCTGGCAATAAACATTATCTGTCAAAAAGTGGATGGGAGTGGATAAGTGTGCGTTGCACCTCCCATAAAAATGCAAAAGAGTTTTATGTATATCTTAAAATCGGTCGCAACTAAAATTTCGAAGTTTGGTATAAATAGATCGGTTATCAATACGCAACCGCAGTAAAAAAAGTGGCAGTGGCACAAAATAGAATTCTCTGTATCTGAAAAGCGTTTAGTGTAAAATTGTCCAAATTTGGTACAAATAGAGTGGTCATCAATAGACAAAATTTGGCAAAAGCCGTACCATGGCAAGTGTCTTCGTTTTTGACCCCATGACACTATTTATCATTGTGATGTCAGCCTTAACATCACCTGGCCAAATTGTTATCAGCGTTAAAAAAATTTAAATTGTGTCATCAATGGGATAACACATCGGGAAATGACGAATCGGAGTCAGTTTAATAAGTTTCATCAGTGCGAAGCCTCAGTAACAACGTTGAAAGGACTCATTACGCACTTTGTCATTAAATTGAGCCATTGGAATTGACTTAAGTCAAAGTGAGAGAATATTATTATTTTCCTACCCGTTACACATGTCTGTTTCACTTTTGTAGTATTCCGCCCTTTGTCTACAGAAGAACTCTCAATTTTAAGACACCAGCACTTCGAAAATTTGATGTATTTAATTAAATAATTTAAAAAAATAGAATATGGGAATTTTTGCCTCTCATTTTACTTTTAAATCACGAAAATTATGTTAATAATACAAAGAATATGGCATTGATGTTACTGTAGTCATAGCATAGACACATAAAATATGACAACATTTTATGATCACATTCGTCTTTGGATTTATGTCACTTTTTGCCTCATTGATGCCATTTGTAATAAAATTGGTGTCACGATTCTACATCATCAATATGAAGATGCATTTTTCTATGAGTGTGAACGCGATTACATAAGTGGGCGTGGCACAAAATAAAATTTTTTATGTTTGGAAAACGGTAAGTCTACGAATTTGGTACAAGTAATTGTTTTAGGCACATAGTTTGGTTTTCTATAGAATACATCTGTCAGAAATTAGATTGAAAAGTGACCATGGCACCTTATATAATATTGACATACATTTGGAGAACTATAGCAATAAAAGTATCTTAATTTAATACAAGTTTTTTAGTTATATTAACACGAGATCTGTTTTTTAATTAAATTACTAATTTAGTTTCAATGGAGGTAGGAAAGCACACCGGGTTAAGCTCAGCTTTTTATAAATAGAAAATTTCGTAGTGTAGAAAATTTCTTATAAAGAGAAAGTTTTAATAAAATTTTTCACACGTGTATGTACATTAGGGCCATAACCACATTTTGGCCCCAGTACGACGCAATGACGAATGTTGTCTTATTTACGACAAAAAAAAAATTCGGTTGGTTTTGGAATAAAAGACACCCACAAAAATGATTTTTATACCCTCCACCACCACTGTGGTGAATGACGATATACTAAATTTGTCATTCCGTGTGAAACTTTTTTATAATACATCTAAGACCCCATAAAGTATATATATTCTGGCTCCTTGAGTAATTCGATTTAGCCATGTCCGTCTGTTTGTCCGTCTGCTGAAAACACGCTCACTTTCGAAAAACGCAAAAAAAAGAACAAACTTGGTCTCAAATTGCTTGTAGTTATCCTAAGCAGTTTGGGATTGAAATCCAGCAACATCAGTTCAGTAGGAGCAGAACTATGAATCAAAATCTGGATCCACCACCCTTAAAAAAATTGATGAAATTGATACAAAAACTAACAAAATTGGTGGAATAATACACGGAATGACATACAATTTTGCACGAATTCGCTTTATACGACTGCAAATCATGCTGTTAAATTTCGTGAACCTCGGTCCATTATTGACCATAGACCCCATTTAAACACTTCTCGCGGAAAAGAGTTTACTACGCCTAAAACCGTAATAAATAACGCTATAATACTAAAATTTGGCATGTCAAAGTTTTATAGGACCACAAATCACACTATACAATTTTTTAAAAATCGGTCCATAGTTTACACTAGGCCCCATATAAACCCTACTCCCGGAAAACAGTTTATTGCGCCTAAATCCAAATAAAACACACTTTAGGAAAATAGTTAAATTCGCCTAAAACCATCACAGATATAGATATTGCGGTAAAATTTCTTACTTACATTCATATGGTCAGAAAAATTATCATGCAAATTTGTGAAATTTACTGTTAACGCTAAAACTTATTACACTGCTGTATTGAAATTTATTCTAATTTATTTTTTGTAATACCAGAAATCAGTCTTCAGAATTTTAGGATGATTGGTCCATAATTTACCATTTCAAATTACGCTCCTAAAATTTATTTTGGTTAGGCTAAAACATTTACGAATCATGATATTTTACTCAAGCCAGTTCAAAGTTCTAACAAGAAACGCACAAAATTTTCGTATTGTATAATAACTTAATTCAGGTCTAAACAGCAACTAATTTTAATGCTAACGTTCGTTTTTGTAAAGAGTAGTTTATAATATATATGTATTTATCATATAGAGCCCACTCCTGTCGGTGGAGGGTATCAAAGATTCGGCACAGCCGAATATAGCACTCTAACTTGTTTAAAATTAATTTTATTAATAAAGTAAAATGAAAAATGTTGTTTAACTGTTGTGTCTCAGTTAGGGATGCCAATTGGGACTGGTTTTCGCCAATTCTGGGATTCGGTATTGAAAAAAATCAAATCCCTGGATCCCGGGATTTTTCGGGATTAAGGATTTTTGAAAGTCAAAAGATATATGCTTTTTATAGATATTTATTAAAAAAAATCTCTTTTAAAGAAGTTTACAAACCAAAGTTTTATAATTCATTTAATGTTACATAGTTGTTTAATGATTATATTAATTACGAAAATTTGAAATAGGAAAAAACAGCGTACGATTTCCAACAATGTGTTAATTGTTTCAATTAAAAAATAATTAATATTATATCTATATTTTACTCAATTACCTCAGTTGTTTTAAATTTAATAACAAAACAATTAATATAGTAATTGAATAGAGCAAACTAGTAGTTGATTTATTTGTAAGATTCTATTAAAATTTTTTATAAACGAATTAAGATGAATAATTGATTTTTGAATTCAAAATTAATGAACAAAGTCAATTTTTTTAGTTTAAAACACATTTTTATACCCACCACCACTGGTGGTAGGAATTATGCAGTGTATAATATCAAATACTTAATTTCGTGAAATCGTTCCACTCTCGGAAAACACTTTATCAAGCCTAAGTCTGTAAAGAGTAAAGTTTAAATTTTGCACACGGAACTATTATATTTTCTTTTTGTTTTATGCCTTTCAAAAGACATTTCTTTCTGTAATTAATTTCCTTCTTAAATCATATTCAGCACTTCTCACATTAAAATTTCGACTATGTAAGGTTCATTTTGATATTTGCAAAAAATTGAAAAAAGTTATCACCCTAATGTACATATGTACTTATTTAGCATATATACATGTATATGGTATATTTTTGTCAAATATTTTATAAAAAAAATATTTTTTAACATTTTTTATTAATTTTTGAGGTCAATTGCAGGCCTAACTCACCTCTAAGTACAAAAATAGTTTTTTCCCAATTCCGTTTAACTTATTTAATACAACTATTTTTGCATTAATTTTTACCCCACATCGAATTTATTTGTAGGTCATGTATTTTATAAAACATTGAACATGGAAGTAGCACACACTCATCCGAAATATACCATATTCTTGTTTATAACACATGCGTAATTAAGATGAAAATGCTTAAGCAACTTGTTTTCCTTCTCTGCCATTCACCTCTGAAGATGCAATAAGAAAAAATAAACGAGATACTTGAATAAAAAAAAATTCAATTTATATCTAAATATGAATAACATTTAAAGTCTATTTTGTTTAGTTTTAAGGCCTTAGGCATTTTTCTTTAAATGAATGTAAGTTTTTATATAACAAAAAAAAAAAAGTGGTGAAGAAAAGGTTCAAGGCCTGGGTAAGTTAAAATTCATATTTCCTTAACTGTTTCATAAACCTTGGCATTTTTTTTTTATTACTTATTATTGCTAAATTTTTTCAAAAATTTCATTAAAAAATCTGATTTTTTTTTGTAAAGTTTCATAAATGTATAAAATTTTTCCATAATGTGTATTTATACCCAAAATGGGGAAGGGAATTATACGTTTATCCTAAAGTTTGTAACGCATAAAAATATAGAGTGTAGGCCTAATTTTATGTCTACCAATTGACTTAGTATTACATTATTGATGTACATCCCTTTGTCTAGGTAACTGTTTATTCGTTCAATGTACCTGTGTACCAAAGTACCAGTTTTAAGAACAATTTTATACGAATTTATATGGCCCGATGGGCATACATTTTTATTGGTGACTTTGTCCTTTGCATAGTTGTCAACTCGGTGCGTTTCGTACCATTTTGGGTGCTTTTTTAATTTTTGTGTGCGAAAAATTTCTTTTTGGGGCGTGGTGCATTTTTTTTAATTTCGGTGCGTTTTTTTAATTTTTGGTGGCACCAAAGCTATTTTAACACAACTTTTTGTTTCAGTGTGAAAAAAATCTTTGTACAATAAAATGCACCTGTTTCAATAGATAATCATTCAATGAAATAAATAATCATTCAAAAACAAATTTCGATCTACCAATTTGTTTTAAAGATTGATGTTTGGCTATTGACTGCCAGCCGCCTTCGATGGCGGTGAGTGTTAAAACGCAAGCCCCTTTGAGAAGATTGTGTGGTTACAAGGGAAACATGTCAAGGCCACATGTCCGTGATAACCTGGGTTCAATTCTGAGCTCAGTCAAGAATGAAAAATTATCAATAAATTTTAATTCATTTTAAGTTGAAAAAAATTCCTTTATTCATAAAAATAATTTAATGAAAATTTAATTTACTGAAACTTTAGCCTGAATAAAATATTAACAATTTGGATTAAAAACATTAAACAGTTCAATAAAATAACCACAATACTAATTTTTACTAACAATTTTACAGACCAGTAGTAAATGAACAATAATAAATGATGTTTGGGAGGTACCAATACAAACAAATTTAAGATGGTAAGCCAGCGCTGCAACGACAAAAAAATTGTAAACAATATAGCGGTATTCAGCGTTTGGTGCATTTAAGGTTGCAACTGATTGTTATTGCAATAATTTGGTCATAGACAGTGAGCTGTAAAGCAACTGCAATGGTAGATGCAAAATAGGCAGTTAACAGCTGATATACAGAATTATTGGTCGGAGTTTGATTATTGTTCTAAGACTGTGCTAAGATACCACGAAGAAGTGTAAAAGAAAATATTATCGCAGCATTATTAAATTTTTTACAAATGTCAGCTGTTCGATACAAACGCAATACACGTAGCAGAATAGGCTATAAAGTTTTAGATTTGCGCAAAAGCAATGATGTAACAATTGCAATTCTGTGTATTTTGTTTTTGGATTGCAAATAGAAGCTACAATATTTTGCATTTGCACATTCGCAAGACCATTTTCATCAAACACTGAACTGCGCTTATGTAAAAATAAAATAACCAAATGTGGAAAAGTAACCAAAATAGATATTATGTATTTAAATTACTATTTTATTTGAAATTCAGTTGAAGAATATTCTACATATCAAAGTTTATATATAAAGAAGAAACTATGTTTGTTTGTTCCTTATAGACACCAAAACCTCTGAATCGATTTTTATAAAATTTTTTAAGTTTGTAACAAATGGTCTGAAAGGTATCTAAAATAAACGGTCTATATTAATTTTTTTAAAATAGTGAAATTGACACTTCCCAAACAAAGTTAACATTTATTTTTACCTCAATATATGAGCTAGATAGAGCTTTCAAACTTACATGAAATCCACTAGCGATGTTGCAAATATTTGTCATCTAATTCGTATAGCCGAATATTCGCCTATTTCATGATATTCGTATTCGTATTCGCCGGTGAATCGTACAACGCATTACAGGGAAAATTCGTTTTTTGGCTGTTCGTATGTGGAATAACCTTCCTGCTGAAGTCTTCCCTCTCACTTACAACATGAATAAGTTCAAGTCGAATGTTCACAAGCACTACTCCCTCTTTCCTCCTTCCCATAACCTATTTTCCTAGTTCCAACACAATGCATTGCATTAGTAGGGGTCATCCCCTGAGTGCTGGTCCTAACAAAAAAAAAAAAAAAAATATATTTTGCAAAAACGTTCCAAAAGAAATAAAAAATAATATTATAAAAAAATTAAATAAAATATTTTAATGTTTAATAATTTTTATTTAAAAAAAACCTTTGTCTTTAACGAATTGGAAATGCGTTCGCTGTAGTGGATTGAACACAGTATATCATCTTTCGGCAATAAATTGGAAAATATAACTGAAATGCATGAGCCATTTACTACCAGATTTGCTTTTGTTATAAATATAAGTTAGGCGAACGAACTTTATGTTCATAATCGTTTTTTGGTCTGCTAATTATAATATAATTTATGGTGGGAGGCTAACCAGTTTGATATTAATTATTAAACAATGTGAAAATCAAAGTTAAGCAAAATAAAAATAAGAAAAATAGAAAAAGAGCCTAAATTAAATATGTGAAACACCGCCGACTTAGGTGGATGTAGAACCTGCGAAAATATGTTCTCCCAAACAACACTGACTTACTTAGTAAAAAACCTAAAAAGACCAAGAAAAACGAAGTCTAGAAGCATTTAGGTATAAGTATGAAAGCAAAAGTTCATTGGAGTTATCTTAATCACTCAAGGTGCAGATTACAATCTCATCGTGTAGGATAATTGGCTCTATTTGCAGCTTAAAGGTGGATTCATCCATACGTTCCGAACAATATTTTTGTCCGGAGAATAATTTTTTACTGACAAAATACTGTACGATTCACCTATTTCGGAAAATTTTTCCGGAAAAACAGAGCTACCAAATGGCTTACAGATGTAAGCAATTATAAAAAATCGCAGCCCACAAGCGACCTGTTTCGCTCTCAAAATTATATTTGGGAAAACATGTTGTTTCAATCATGTTTGGGTCACGAAACAGGATCCCATTCCTGAGTGAAACACGAATATTGCTGTCCGTGTGAACATGGTATTTAGAAAAATGGACGAAAAAAGGAAAGTGATTTCATTATTTTTAATTAAATTTATTTATTTTTTATTTAATTATTGAGCAAAAAAAAAACAATTGTTTTAAAATAAAAGCAAAAACACTATATGATGTGGCAGCTCAATTCACCTTTTATGTACAAATTGAAAAAAAGTGGCATCTCAGTTCATGTTTTTCTGAACAAGTATTAAAATTCAACCAATTCACGAAAAATCTTGCCGAGCAAAATAATTTTTCTCTCTCTCAAAAGTAAGACGTTAAGCTCAATATAAACTTTTTTTCTCCGGACCAAAATATTGTTCGGAACGAATGGGTGAATCGAGCTTAAATCTACTTCAGTGAACACTAAGGCTGCACAAAAGATCCTTTTCACTTAACTTATTTTCAAAGGGGCAGCAATTCTTAATGTAAAAATCGGATGACGTTTTAAAATAACTGGTGACTTTTTAATTGCAACCATTTTTTGCAATTGTTTTTTTAAAAAAATTTTTCGAATCCGAATCGGACTTCCTAAGCACTTCCTCCTAAAACAGAAGCCCAGTCGAGGCCTGACCGCAGCTAAACAGTTAGGATAATCCATTTCCGAACCCAGTCTCGCTAACTGATCAGCTATCTCGTTGCCGGTGCAGTTTCAGTGACCAGGTACCCAACAAAGCCTCACCACAAAATCCCCTAAGATAAATCCTAGAGCCCTCCTACAATCATCCAATATTTTGTAGTGACCTCCGAGAACCTGATAATGTTGCTCCCTACCAATTCCACGGTCATAAAAACCCACAAAACCTCCGCCTGAAATGGACTGCAGTCGTCAGAAGGTCTATATGAACTTCTGATGTCCATCCAGTGAAAGTAGCATATCTTTTATACAATCTGGCCGGACCTGACCAGCTCTCCATAGACGTCAATATTACCTGTGACAAATGCCCAAGTCGACCCTAGTGCTCACATAATCCGTGGAGCGGGGCGAGTCTAGGAAATAACCACCACGGCTAATTTCACCCAAGATCCGCGAGTGAAATTCCCTAACAGTCCTAACTCCGTCAGTCTAAGAATGGCCCTGGCTGCCATTCTCATCACATACTGCTCTATAGGCAGAAGATGTAGAATAACATCAAGGACCGCCTGAGGAGTACTTCTCATGGCGCCTATCATGCCCATCTAAGCACACCTTTGAGCCTTAGACAGAAACTCCCTCCGGCTAGCCAGTCTCACTGCCTCTCTCCAATCACAGCATCCATATGTAAGAATGGGTCTGGCCACCAAAGTGTACTACAATCTCAACAATCTCGGAATATATGCTAAATGCACTAATACTATAGAGAATTATATAAGTCGAGAAAAGCGGAGCGGGTAATGGTAATACTAAAACAAAAAATCTGTTATTTTTGAGTGGAAAAAAGTAACCAAAATGAAAAAAATATTCATTGAAATAATAGTGACCAATTTTGGTTAAATTTATTTAAAATAGCAACGGTGCTTATAACCACTCTTAGAGCATAGCAGGAATGGAAAGTACGACTTGAAAACCTAACTTAAATACTAAAAAATTAATAAGTTACTTTTTAAATGTCTTAAAGAGAAATGCATTTTGAATGTAATTTCAAAATGTATTTGTTTAAGAGCTGTGTAGGTGCGATTATGTAAAGCGCCTATTAGGCGGTCAAACATTGTATGACAAACATGGTATGTAGAGAGAGAGAGAGAGTACTGATATCAAAATCTTTTGATTTTCAACATACCAAACTGACACACAAGAATTTTTCGCTTTTATACTAGTTTTGTTTAAAAATAATGAACTATTATATTTGAGTGTCAAAATTAGATCTTAATAATTCAAACTTCATGCATACTTTTGTACTTAAAGTTATGCATATCTATATCTTATTTATAAACACATATTCTTATTTTGCGATCTGAGGAAATCAAAGTTGATAAACAAAAGTGTTTCAATCAATATTCAGAACGAGATTCAATTGTTTATAATTTTATCATTCAATTTGAAGATGAGAAGATGCTTGGGTTAGAAGAACCAAGTTTGAGAAATTTAATATAATTGTTTGGGTGCTCGTGCAAGTGAAAAATATTATCTTTATTTACACTTCCTATGAGCGGTTAGTCATAGGCAAGTCCGTTGTAAGCTCTAGAGTGAGTGATATGTGGGTACACACATAACTCACTAATATCATTGTATAATGGCATACCATTCTTTCATACCAAGTATGACCGTTTAATATGGACTTAAAGAGTTTGAGAAAATGTTGCTTTTTGTTTGATTCACACTAAGTAGATCGAACGTTTATTATTCGACCGGTTTTAACCGGTTATTTTAGGTTTCTCCAAGCCGGTTATTTTAATATGTACATTTTTCGAATATCGAATAAACCGGTTATTTTGGTATAATAACCGGTTATTTCAAAAATGTGTAATAATTATATGTTTTCCTAACTCTTATTGTAAATGTATCCGTAATTTAAGTATTTTCTAGTTGAATATTGGGCAAACTTAAACTTTTTATGAAGATTGCCAAAACAAACTGTAACTAAAGTCAAAAAACATTATGAACAATGTAAATAAAAATCTCATATAAAAGCGTGTGTTCTTCTAAAAAATACAAAGTAATTCAAAATACTACAAAAAAATGTGTTCAGTTAAAAAGTAAATAATAATTTGTGTGAGAGTATTCTAACTGCCTATTGCACTAAATGCGAACGAAAGCGTTCGTTCGCATTTAGTGAAATAGGCAGTAAATATATTTTTATATAGATGTTATCTTTGGCGATATTTCGAACAGAATTAAAAACACAAAGTTAGGTGCCTGAAATGTCTTAAATGAAAAGTTTCACCTTTAATTAGTCCACATGCTTGACACTTATGCACTCCAAATAAAACTTTATTCCGTTCGAGGTGTTTCAAAAAAGACGACAAGCAATTGTTATAAGCAGCAGCCAATAATGAATAATAGGGTGAAATATTAGCCCGTTTTATTGCCGAGGACGGAATGCCCGTTAAGGCACTAAAAACTCTTAAGTAATTCTAGCATATCTTCATGCTTAAAACTACAGCATTCCGGCGGGATCAACGATTTGGAAAAATTTATCAGTTTTATTTATTAAAATGCCAAGACCTAAAAAACAAATTACACAATGCCATGGAAAGTTTTAGGTTGCAGTCAACGAATTGACAAATATTTTATATAAAAAGCATGTTCATATTACTATTCGTTTCATTAACGCTGAAACAAAATAATATGAAATATATAATCCTGGCTAAGAGGTTTTGTTCGCAACTTTTCAAAAATATGAATGAAGTCTACTGATTCGTATAGACCTGTTTTACCACTAACAAATTAAAACTCATTTAAATTAAATTTGGGAGAATATCTCAAATAATAAATTACTTAAATTCCTATAAGTTTTTATTTGCTTTTGCAAACCGTTTGGCTAGATCAAACATCATTTAATAGTTTTTAAGCTACATTATACAATTATCTTCAATTTATATTTATTTAATAAAGTTAAATAAATATATATAAATTGTCACACTTTTCTTGGAGTTTATCGTCAATTTTTTGTTAGGTCTGAACATGCCTTAAGTCATATCAATGTAGTTTGTTGGTTCTTTAGCTTTGTGAAATGGTTTGTTTTTATTCAAATAAACTTTTTATTACAAAAACTTTTTTGTTTATTAAAATCGGTTAACCGGTTATTTTAAAAACGCTTAACCCAAACTCGGTTTTTGAAATAGCAACTATTCGAAATATTCAAAAACCGGTTTTTGAAAAAAGTCCAATAAACGATCTCCCTATTTCACACATTCGCTTCTTTTAATTCTCATCTTGGCATTAACCAAGAATTGATGATGTCACTATCAGTCAATTTGCTCTTTAAAAAAAGCAGTTCTCTTAAATTTTTATAATGTATAGATAACAAAGAAAAATTAAATACATTATAACCGGTCATTTGTTTAGTTTACTAAGGAATCTTGAAGAAGTATAAAGTGTAAACAAGAAATTAATAAATATAAAAAGGGATTTCCATTTTAAATAAATTAGTTATAAAAATTAGCAAAATTTGCTAAAAATAATTAAGTATGAATACAACTTTCTTTTATTGTATGTTTCATATGAATGAAGTGTTTTGTTGGATGTTTTAAAAACAACAAACATAAAATATATAAATATTTCCAAAAACTCATAGAAATCTTCTATAAATAATTTTAAACAAATATGCCTTCATCATGCAGTTTTGAACTTAATAAGGCGAACGCAATTTATTTTAGTGGTGAGACTATTGCGGGTACAATTATTTTAAAAACAACAAGTGATAAAAATGTAAGAGGTGAGTAGTACGAGCATAAGTAATTGCATATTTTTTTAAGATATGTATGTATGTTTCTATGTACATGCCTTTATAATGCTTCAATGAACAGAATTATAAAATAGTTAAGCGTTATGTCTACAACCACCTACCGGGTTAAGTTTCTTATTTTCAATTCGGTATAATTTCATTAGATACGTAATGCGCCAGTAATGAAATTTTAAATATGCTCCAAAAATATTAATTTTTTATTTTTGCAAAAGCAATTTGTATTTGAAATACAAATTTGTTTTAAGGTAATCTATAAGAAGTTTTTGCAACTTACCCCTTGATTATACGAAAGACATAACCGGGTACACACAGAATAATTGAAGAAATTTGTTTATTAAAAATGCAAAAATATGGTTTATTTAATTTTTTGTTATTAATATTATACCATATGACAATTTTTCGAGAGGGCACACTATTGGGGACCCGCCAGAAAAAAATTACATATGTTATGAAGCTAAGATTCATGTAAAAATTCTTTGTGCTGAATATTATTTAGATATCTTAATAGACATAAGATTTATTTACCTTTGGGTTTTTTTTATAATGGGGGTTTATAAAGACCCCATGAATAATTGTGACCTACCAGTGCAAAATTTCTTCACGTCAGAATAGCTATTATTAAGTTACCGTTACCAAATTTTATATCAATACCATAACATTTATAAGAAAGTTATGGCATTTAAAGCAAATTTCGGGAGCAGTATTTATTTGCGAGTTATGGTCAAATATGGACCTATTCCAATGAAACTTTGTAAGATGATTTAGATTGCAATCTTTACTTCTATGGTTTAAGGTACACATAAAAAATTATTAAATTTCACCACATTTGTTCTAAATTCATAATATCAAGCAAACAAGTTGCTGATTTTGCGCCTATTGCCAAAATGATTATATCGATTACTAAAAATTTTAAAATTTTGAAAAATTATTTTTAATTAATGATATTTTTAGTTTTAATTAAAAAAGTGATCAAAAAAAATTTTCCATTTAAAACAATGTGTTAATTTATTTAAATAAATATTGATAATTCCCAACAACAATTCTACATGTTTAAATTATTTTACTTTAAACGAAAAAATTCAATTAAGATTTTTTGTTATATAATTAAAATTTTAATTGAAAATTTATTTCAAAACAACTAAAATGTTAATTAAATCATAATGAAATTTTTAATTTTCTTTCAACTAAAAAAATAATTGATTCAATTATCACATTAATTAAATTAAAATTCTGTTTAAACCATTTTTTTAATTTATAAAATACTTTTTTGTGTGCCTATTCAGCGACTTTGTAGAAAATGTTACATGAAATATTTTTGTGGAACATATAAACACTCTTATTGTAAACATATCAACTAACTTATTGTAAAAACACCCCTAAGAAGGGTAAGGGCAGAAATGAACTGTCCTACAAAAAAAGTGGCTATTCAATTCACAGCAAAACCAAAAACTTAACACAAGACCCTAAAGATTTAATAAAAATACGCCAATCGGCCAGGTATGCCTATTTCATACATTAAGCTTACAATGCACAGTGCAGAGGTAGACATATTATATATCACAGTTTAGGGAATTTTGTAAAGATTAAAAAAAAACATAATTCTTAACAATTGTAAAATTCATTGAAGACATTTGGAAAAAAAGTGCGAAAAACGTTTATTTTTTGAGTTTGGATCGATAATTTAAATTTTTGTTTATACAAGAAAAACTTTACTAATTAATAATTACTAACGTTTAATTCAAGTATTAAGGCCGATTAATATATTATATCTTAGCAAAAAGAATGTGGGAATTATTCTTTCTTTTTTTTTAATTATTTAAATGGTGCTTCTTTGAGTCAAATTTCAATTTATAAAGCATTTTCGTAATAGTCCTAACCCCTTAATATTTTACATATTTTTTTTTGGCTAAACCAAATGTTGGTTAACATTAAAGTTTTAAGCATGTTTAAATACTAAGGAATAATTGTAAACCACAATCAGAATATCTTGTAACCTAACTTTAGCTATCTTTTGTTTAGCAATGAGTAAATTGTATGTATATAAAAGTTTACAATTATCAGACACAAGCAGAATGTAATGAATTTTGTGGCCCGCTACGGACTTCGTCAGCCTTCTTTGTGTCTTACTTGATACTAATTCATTACTAATTTCCTGTACAAGGTGTCTGCCGGGAAGGTATACTACTTTGATTGTTTATAATTTTTGATTAAATGAAAGAGAATGGATCTTAAATTGATAAATGTTTTATTTAATGTCGGTAATTTTACAATATCAGATAAATGTCCGCAAAAATGGTATACCGCCATAACGGTATACCATTTTTATATATGGTTAGTTATCAGCTTACTTAGCCAGCTAAGATCAGCTGGTGTGAATTCGCCATGATTTTTTCGAATGTGTTTCTTAGAATCAAATTTCAATTTATAAAACTTTTTATAATAGCCCTTTTCCCTCAATATTTAATATACTTTTTGCTTAAGTCAATTTAATTCAAGCCATAGTATAATAAGTACAAGGTAGGTTCATAAGAAAGAGTTGCCATTATTTACCCAATTAATGTCAAATTAATTTATTTAATTTTTGACGCTTATTTTAATTTTTTTCCTTATTTTCTTTTGTTTGTCGTTATATGGGTCTTAAAATTTAGAACAAAATTTATTATGACAGTACCTTGTACATAATATAGAAAATTTATAATGACAATACCTTGCCCAATTATATACTTATATTTTTGTTCAAATCATACAACTTCAAATGTTTTTTTAAACTCCGTAACTTATATTTGAATTTTAAATCAAAAATTTTGGATGCCGTAAAATCAAAATTTAAAGCGACTCTCCAAAAATCGTTAGTGATCTATTTTTATTTTGCATTAACCCTCAAGCAAACACCAAATTGTACTCATGCAAACGGGCCTGGCTGGGACGACTTGTATGTTGTATGGAGTTTTATGACTATCACAAAAACTCACACAAACCAATTTTAAGGCCTGGCTGAGACCACTAGTATTTGTATGGAGTTTTATGGCTACATCAAGAACATTTTCTTTTGTGTCACGTGCGCATTTATATACGTTTTGTTTTGATTTTATTTACTTAAGTCTATATAAAATACTGCAAAGCTGGCCAGGTCCTGGTCATACAAATTTAAATAAAAATTTCTTGACAAAGATTGTCATGCCCACATACACTAAAAATTAATTTCTCTAAACTTTTCCACTCAAAACATCTCTCTTGAGCAATATCAAGAGAAAGCTTAAAAATGCCTTGTTAGGACCTTGTATCAACTCAAATATAACCCTGTCATCATAAGTTATTATTGTTATTTGAAAATTTTTAAACAATAATTAGATCAGAGATATATTTTCGTAAGTAATACGTAAGACTCGTGGCGAGTAAGACTTGTGGGATAGGGCTTATACAGTTAAAATTAATTACAAATTTTTATTTACACTATGTAATATTTAGGTTTACTTGGAATAAAAATCCATTAATTCGTAGTATTTTTAAATTTTTCAATCAAACGTGTAAGTGTTATGATTCACACTCTTATCTGTTGATTTCTCCAAAGATACTTTTTTAGACTGTATGAGCAATTTGCTTGTTTTTTTTTTAGCTGAGACAATCCCACATTAACGATTTTTAAATTCAATGGCCTAAAGCATGTCATTTGGCAATCAAATTCGATGGTCTCTTGATAAGAATTTATATTAAATATTAATACAAGAAATTGATTCATATTTATACGAATTGAGGCCATGTGCTCTTAATATGACACTGTATGAAAAATTTATTGAATAAAATTTTTTGTTTCTATCATTATTCAGATGTAAGCATTATATTTCTCGGCGAAGGAAAAGTCAATTGGGCAGAATCTCACTCAACGACAAATACCGATGGAAGCACTTCGACTAGTACGACTTACTACACATCACATGAGGTATACATAAACAATAGTACAATGGTTTATGGAGAGGGAGCATTACCCGCTGGCACCCATACTTATACATTTAATATACCTTTGCCCTGGGAGTGCCCAACTTCCATTGAGGGCCAATATGGTCACATACGTTACGAAATATCTTTGAAACTTAACAGATTCTACCGATTTGATAATATTTTTAAAAGGCCAGTGACTGTTATAAGAACGATTGATCTAAATTTGGATCCAGCTTTTAAGGTAAATATAACCTATCCTCTAAATACACATATTTGTCATATATCTCTCTTACTTGCAGCTGCCACTTCTATTAGACGCTGTCAGCAGTTCATGCTGTTGGCCCTGTTCAAAAGGCAATATTTATTTTGCTTTAAAAATTCCGTTTGGTGCCTACGCTTCTGGCCAAACTATTAAACATACTTTACACATTAATAACCAATCTATGGGCGATACTGAAGGCTATTATATAGAATTAATAAAGACAATAATTTTTACTGCAAAATCTCCTACTCGTGAGACACGTCAGTCTAAAGAAATTTTAGTATCGAGATCTTTCCGAGATACATGTTTACGCCTTACAAATCGCGTTTTAGAGGGAGATTTAATTATACCAGCTACACCCCCATCTACCGAGGTAACGAGTATTATATGCATTCAGTACACTTTAAAAGTAAGTGTATACGTATCTGGGTGCGGTTCTAATGCTGAGTTAAAAGTACCAATATTTATTGGTACCATACCAATTCGGGAAAGTTTACAAGCAAACCAGTTTTTGATAAGAGATGGGCCAACTGCTCCGGAATTGGCTGGAGGAGGTGATGACGGTGCTCCCAATGATAAGCCACCGGAATATAATGAAATAAGTACGTTTTGAATTGAACACTTTTGCATTTGTATTTAAATTTGGGTAATTCCATGTCAAATCGACCAAGAGTCAAATTCGGTATTTAGCGAGCCAGAACTTGACGATTAAATTGATTTATACATAAATTTAATAATATATTTCTTATTTTTATTTTGCAGAACCACCTACATTTGAAGAGGCCACTAGAAGCAATTCACCTTTTATAGATACCGATGTCGATGAAAGAGATCGTATTGTGGGCTTCCGGCCATTATATCCAATGTACAATACGCCTTTTCAAGGGAAATAATCGATGTAAAAATTTTAAAGATCTTCGTTTTTATGTACATACTCAACAATTCATACAAATTAATTTAAGATTTTCTACCCGCCACCAAAGAGTTAAGGAGTACAATACTTTTCGAAATTACCATACAAATGGTATTTATTTTTCAGAACTAGAACTAGTGCAGCAACACGTAAACCTATAATATAAGAATAATACAAATATACGTGGAAATTAACTAAATTTTTTAATAACTTATAGTTAAATAATTTTCGCAGAGATATTTTGGACTGATGGTGTGTCGTGATTTGTTTTTTTCCTCGTTTAATTTGGTGATGAGTATCACACATACAGAACGTCTGCATAAACTTTTCTTACTATTTTTGTACTTAACATGTTTTTATAATTATACTTTGTTTTTATATATCAATGATGTTTAATAAAATTAAATTTTGAAAAATATTTGTTTTTAATTTCTAGGTGGGAATTCTGTTATGCATTTGTTCTGCTGTTTGTGACGCCAATAACTTATGATCGCTAAATTTGCGTGTATAAACTGACACAAAATCGATTTACCGCAACAAAATTTAACACAAATAACGCTCGTCAATATATAAATAGCTTCAGAAAATTTTAAAACGATAGATTAATAAAATTGCATCACTTGGGACTTTATTCGTTCGATAAAAAACATTGCTTACGAATTTCATAGTTTCTTGAAAAGCTGGGCACCCTGCTGCTAAAGCTTATTTGAGTAGATTTCAATGGTGCTAGAAATTCTTCGAAGTTAGTGCACTTATTCGCAGTATTCGCAATTAAAACCTTTAATACTAACGTACCATAAAAATATATTTTTTAAACTTTTGCTATCGTTGTTCAATTTAAATCAATTAAAATCCTTAAAGCTTCGTTCACAATGGCAGCAAAATTTTCACTTGTTGTCCACAATTAAGCCTCGTACACAATAGGCGGCAACATTTTCACTGGTGTTAATAATAGAGCAACAATTTTTTTCTCAACCACACACATTTTCCATTAAGAAACCGCTTTCAAATTTTGCCCACAACAATATTACGTATTTATTATTATTTCTTATAAACAATTTGTTGAAATTTTCATTCAGAACTAAAGGTACGTTCAGACTGATGAAATATTTGAAAGCAAACATCAAATATTTCGTTGACGTAGTCTGAACATAAAATATTTTTGAGTGTCAAATAAAATAACAGCTGATTTTGAGCAAATAAAAGTATTTTCCGGCAAACAAATATTTGTCTAATGTGAACATAGTGTGAACACAAAGAATCAAATATTTTAGTAATTTTTGTGCAAACATTTAGCCATGTTCCCGTAGAAGCAATTTTTCATGTAAGTTTTCGGATTCTTTACAATTTTAAAGTTTTTTTATATATATAAGACTTTGCTATCATGCCGCTATTAGCAAATTTTTGCGAATTTCCGCTAATTTAGCAATTTTTATCGAATTTTTGCCGTTCCTTATAGTTTTAGGCACTTTTCATAAATTTTATGGTTTCATCGAAATATCTATTTTCGCTATTTTTGCAACATTGTTTTTTTTTTGGGTTTTTCCCGACATTTTGTTTTTAACCGATTTAGCGACTTCAAATATATTTTAGGTTTTGTTTCCAAGTTTGCAAATTTTAGCCATGTTCACTTTACCCATTGTCTTCCAGTTTTTAAACCCTCCACCACCACTGTGGTGAATGAGGGTATACTAAGTTTGTCATTCCGTGTGAAGCTCTTTTATAATACATCTAAGACCCCATAAAGTATATATATTCTGGCTCCTTGCGTAATTCGAAGTCGATTTAGCCATGTACGTCTGTCTGTCCGTCTGTCTGTCTGTTGAAAACACGCTCACTTTCGAAAAATGTAAAAGAAAGAATTTGCTCAAATTGCTTGTAGTTATCCTAAGCAGTATGGGATTGAAATCCAGCAACATCAGTTCAGTAGGATCAGAACTATGAATCAAAATGTGGAACCACCAAACTAAAAAAATTGATAATTTTGATACAAAAACTAATATAAATGGTGCAATAATGCACGGAATGACATAAAATTGTGTACGAATTTGCGCTAAACGTCTTCAAATCATACTTTTAAATTTCGTGAATATCGGTCCATAATTGACCATAGGCCTCATTTAAACCCTTCTCGCGGAAAACAGTATAGTACGCCTAAAACCGCAATAAATAACGCTAGCATACTAAAATTTGTTACGTCACAGTTTTATAGGACCAGAAATCACACTGTAAAATTTTTCGAATATCGGTCCATTATTTACACTAGGTCCCATATAAACCCTGCACCCGGAAAAATGCTTAGTACACCTAAAACCGTAATAAATAACGCTAGCACGCTAAAATTTGGTACGTCACAGTTTTATAGGACTAGAAATCACACTGTAAAATTTTTTGAATATCGGTCCATAATTTACACCACGCCCCAAATAAATCCTACTCCCGGAAAACCGTTTAGTACGCCTAAAACCGTAATAAATAATGCTATCAAATTGACGTCACAGTTTTATAGGACGAGAAATTACACTGCCAAATTTCGTTAAGATTGGTCCAGAATTTACCCTAGGCCCCATACAAACCCTACTATCGGAAAACAGTTTATTGCGCCTAAAACCAAATAAAGCCCACTTTGGGAAAATAATTAAATTCGCCTAAAACCATCACAGATATAGATATTGCGGTAAAATTTCTAACTTAAATTCATATGGTCAGAAAAAATATCATGCAAATTTGTGAAATTTACTGTTAACGTTAAAACTAATTACAGTGCTGTATTGAAATTTATTCTAATTTATTTTTTGTAATGCTAGACATTAGTCTTCAGAATTTCGGGATGATTGGTCTATTATTTACCATAGGTCCAATACAAATTACCCTCCTAAAAATTATTTTAGTTCGGCTAAAACGGTTACGAATCATGATATTTTACTCAAGCCAGTTCAAAGTTCTAACAAGAAACGCATAAAATTTTCTTATTAAACCGCAACTAATGTTAATGCTGACGCTCGTTTTTGTGAAGAGTAGTTTATAATTTATATGTATTTATCATATAGAGCCCACTCCTAACGGTGGAGGGTAACAAAGATTCGGTACAGCCGAATATAGCACTCTAGCTTGTTTTTTTTTCTTTTACATTCTCCTGTTCTTACACTATAAGAGATGCAGCTCCAAAAAATAAAACATATAAATTAGATTTTGTGAAATATATTTTTATTTTTGAACACTTTCATTAAATAATTATTTGATGCAAATATATGTTTTAGTCTGAACGTATGGCAACCATGATTTAATTTTTTTTTTTTTTTTTTAACTATTTTCCAACTGTTTTAACAAACAAAAATTCTCAAATATTTGAGATTAGTTTGAACATTATACAAAATATTTTCTTGTTTCACACAGTTTGAAGCAAATATCAGAACAAATATTTTCGTCAAATATTTCATTAGTCTGAACGTACCTTTAATAAAATTATTATAAATATTTACATATATATTATTAGTATAAACGTCATATACATTTTCATACAAATTGTTGCTGAAGTAGATGAAGTAGGCTTTAAGCCTCGTACACAATGCTAGCAACAATTTTGTTTTTTCTTCTATCTTATTTCTTCCCAAAGTATCACATATATTTTGCTTTCATTTTTCGAACAAAAATGTAACAAATTTTTTTTTTTTTAAAGTTGAGTCCACTTCTACTTCAGCAACAATTTGTAGGAAAATGTGTATGACTTTTATAATAATTTTATTTAGTTTTGAATGAATATTTTAAAAAAATGCTTAAATAATAATAATAAATACGTAATATTGTTGCGAGCCAAATTTGCAATCGGTTTCTTAATGGAAAATGTGTGTGGTTGTGAAAAAAATTGTCGCTCTATTATGAACACCAGTGAAAATGTTGCTTCCTATAGTGTACGAGGCTAAAGGCAACAAATTTTTTTTCGCAATCACACACATTTTCAGTGAAGAAAACGTTTGCAAATTTTGCCCACAATTTTACGTATTTTTTTATTTTTTTTACATCATTTTGTTAGCATTTTTATTCAAAACTTAATAAAATTATTAATAACGTCATTTATAATGTCACAAAAATTGTTGCTGAAGTAGAAGTGTTCAGTATACTTTTTTTAAAAGAAACTTTAGTTACATTTTCGAAAAATTAAAGGAAAAGATATGAAATACTTTGGGAATGACTAAGCTAGAAGAAAAAAACGAAATTGTTGCTGCTATTGTAAACGAAGCTTTTAATACAATTTTTCGTTATTTGTTATCGTTGTATCGTACATTTGTAATATATATTAGTGATGTTACGAATATTCGTATTCGTATTCGAACTGCCGAATATTCGCCTATTTTAGGATATTCGTATTCGTATTCGCCAAGTTCAAGCAAATATTTCACGAATATTTTGTTAATACATTCCGAAAGAAAAAAATATAAATGTGTAAAAACACATAAAATGAAACTTAAAATATGAATTTTTAATAATTTTTATTAAAAAAAACCTCTTGTATTTAACGCAAAATAGAATCTTCTTTTAGTTAAGTAAAAGTAAAAAGCAAATATTGTGCCGCCACAAAAGGAATTTATGAAAATTACTCAAGTTGATTTTAATGATTCCAAAAAAAAACTATCATTTGCAGCAATTTTGTAATAATCGTACGAAAATTATCGAGAACTGGAATGGGTCAATGAAATTTCCAGATTATTTCGAACTCATTGCACAAGTTAGAAATGCGTTCACTGCCGTGAATTGACATTTACCATTCGCAGAATCGCGGAGAGATCTTTTCGTTTTGTTTATTATACAATCATTATGAGTGGGAAGCTAAACAGTTTGATATCCATTCAAAAACACTATGAGAAGAAAAGTAAAGAAAAATAAAGAAAAAACCATAAATTAAATATGTGAAAAACCATCAAAACAAGTCGGTGAATTACTAAGTAAAAGCACAAAAAGACTGAGAAAAATGCTATTTGAATATATTTAAGTATGAGTAACATTGTGACAATTTAAGCATTTTTGCAATTAAATCTAGCATTCAAAATTTTCATTTATAAAATTTTTTCCGCTTCTTTACCTTTAACTTAACTCTTTTTTATAAACTTTTTTAAAGTTTGACTACAAACAGTTGCACTCAAAAAGAAATTTCGTATAAAAGTGGATTAGTTTTAAATTAAAAAACGTCTTACCGGTTTTGTAAAAAAGATTAACATTCATGGAATCTTAGAAATACCCTAATAATGTTGATTATAACAATTTTATAAAAATGTAATTAAATGATCCCAAGATAAAAACTCCATAGTGTAAATATGTGGGCATTTCATGTTAATCCAACGAAATATCTCAAATAAATTTGTGCTGTAAACTGCTGAAAAAATAACAGTTTTGAAAGTTTAGCTTTTCTAAAACTTTAAGAAATAAACTGGTCTAAAAATTCTTCTTATAAAACATTTTAAATCAGAGCAAGACATAGAAATAAGATCGCTTGCATTTTGTTTACATCAGAGGTATTGCAGGCCGCCTAAATTTGTTAAAATATTTCCAATATTTTAAATGTTGTTTAACCCTGAGGTTAAGTTAGAAAAAACTTACTAATGTTAGGCTAATGAGCCATTTGGTCCATATAAACAGCTTATGTAAAAAACAATAGTGGGATTACCCTTTTTGGATTTTTTTTAATCAACACAGATAAAATATGTAAAACACAATTGTGGGATCCCCCTTTTTGGTAAAGAAGCACAAATGTTTGAACCGCTTGATTCAATTTGTGTGTTGTTTTCAATAGCTCAGACGTTTTTTACTTACCACATGGCAAACTTGAGTGAAGGTGAGATACGAGAGCTGCTCAATGCAGGAAGTGACACCGGTATTTCAGTTTCAGAAATCGATTCTATATCAGAAAATATTAAAACAAGTTTTTCGGAAACCGATACTGAAAAGGAACCAGCCCTCGCTGCAGCTAGCTCTTGATCGGTAGCTCTTGATCGGTTTTTTTTTTCTAAAAACAAAATGGTTTAGAGTGCCACTCCATTATTTTAGCCTATTGAAGCTACCAGGACGAACTTGATTTGCAGTGTCCAGATGTGCTTACATGCTGTTTGCTTCCTTTTGGTATTTTTTCCAATAGAAGTAATTACCATCGAAAATACTAATAAGAACGTCAGGATCAAGTTTGTAGAAACTGCTGATCAAATGGTTGGTTTCCACAGTACAAAACGCAAAACAAATTGATGGCCAAACACTGCATTTGCAAACATACTTGATACATCCGCTTTGAATGCGTATATATTTTGTTCTGAAATTTAAGTTTCATGGGCTATAGCTAATCGGAATCTCAGGAGACCAGCGTTTTTGCGGCAACTAGCATTTACTCTGGCTAAGGCGTATATGATGAAACGTACTAGATTACTTCAACAATAGTTGTCAGCACAGCTATTGACTGAAATACGATCACCATGCATAGCTCCAGTGGCCTTCAAATAATAATACTTCTAATTCAGGGGCTCAAAATAAATACAACGTAAATTATTGTCGTTAAAATAACGAAAAATAAACTGCTTAAAGTAACAGCCGAATCAAAAGCGAGTATCGTTAAAAATGTAACTAAATAGCAAATTCGATAAATTTTCGTTATATTTATTTTAACCATACGATAATCATAAAAAAGCTAGTGAATCGCACTGGCAAGTGACAAAGAGAAATACCAAGAAAAAAATATTATCTTTATTTGCACGTCCTTTGAGCTAATAGTCCTAGGCAAGTCCGTTGTAAAGCTTATAGGTGATGTGTGGATTACACATATAACTCACTAGTATGATTGTATGATGGGATACCATTCTCTCTTACCAAGTATGACCGCTTAGAGTTTGAGAAAATATTGCTTTTTGTTTGATTCACACTTGGGAGTGTGCGCCCAAACATTTTAAACTTTTTATGAAGATTTACAAAACAAAATGTAACAAAAGTCAAAAAACATTATGAACGCAGCAGCCAATAATGAATCATATGGTAAAATATTAGCCCGTTGTATTGCCGAGGACAGCATACCCGATAAGGCACTAAAAACTCTTAAAGCCTGTTCATCGATTTCGAACATTAACGTTCGCATAGAAAATTACATTGAAAACAAAAACAAATTTTAGAATTTTGTTTTTGTTTTAAATATAATTTTCTATGCGAACGATGACGTTCGAAATCGTTAAACAGGCAGTTAAGTAATTCTAGCATATCTTCATGCTTAAAACTACAACATTCCGGCAGGATCAACGATAGGGAAAAAATTCATCAGTTTTTTTTTATTAAAATACCAAAAACTAAAAAACAAAATTGAAGAAATCAAGCAATGTCTTGGAAAGTTTTAAATTGCAGTCGACGAATTGACAAATATTTCATACAAAAAGCAAGTTCATATTACTATTCGTTTCTATAATTCTGAAACAAAATAGTATGAAATATACTCGTACAATCCTGGCTAAGAGGTTTTGTTTGCAACTTTTCAAAAATATGGTTGAAGTCTACTGATTCGTATGGACTTGTTTAACCACTAACAAGTTATATAATAAATTACTTAAATTCCTATAATTTTTTATTTGCTTTTGCAAAACGTTTGGCTAGATCAAACATCATTTTATAGTTTTTAAACTACATTATACAATTATCTACAATTTATATTTATTTAATAAAGTTTAATAAATAAATAGAAATTGTCACACTTTTCTTGGATTTTATCGTTAAATTTGTGTTAGGTCTGAACATGCCTTAAGTCATATCTATGTATTTTGTTGGTTCTTTACCTTTGTGAAATGTTTTGTTTTTATTCAAATAAACTTTTTTTTTAAAAAAAACTTATTTGATTTATTTCTTTTTATGTATTGAAATTAAAACCGGTTAACCAGTTATTTTAAAAAAGCTTGACCGAAAACCGGTTTTTTGAAATAGCAACTATTCGGAAAAGAAAAAAGTCGAATAAACGATCTCCCTAATTCACACTTTCGCTTCTTATAATTCTCTTCTTGGCATTTAGCAAGAATTGATGATGTCACTATCAGTTTTGTTTTTGTTTTCAATATAAATATAAGAAAGAAATGTTCTTGTCGATATTGTGGGCCTGGAAATAAATATGCTCCAAAAATATTAATTTTTTATTTTTACAAAAGCAATTTGTATTTGAAATCCAAATTTTTTTAGGGTAATCTAAATATAAGAAGTTTTTGCAACTTACCCCTTGATTATACGAAAGACATATCCGGGTAAACACAGAACAGTTGAAGAAATTTGCTTATTAAAAATGCAAAAATATGGTTTAATTAATTATTTGCTATTAATATTATACCATATGATATGAAAATTTTTCGAGGGGGACACACTATTGGGGACCCGCCAGAAAAAAATTACATATGTTATGAAGCTAAGATTCATGTAAAAATTCTTTGTGCTGAATATTATTTAGATACCTTTATAGACATAAGATTTATTTACCTTTGGGTTTTTTTTATAATGGGGGTTTATAAAGACCCCATGAATAATTGTGACCTACCAGTGCAAAATTTCTTCACGTCAGAATAGCTATTATTAAGTTACCGTTACCAAATTTTATATCCATACCATAACATTTATAAGAAAGTTATGGCATTTAAAGCAAATTTCGGGAGCAGTATTTATTTGCGAGTTATGGTCAAATATGGACCTATTCCAATGAAACTTTGTAAGATGATTTAGATTGCAATCTTTACTTCTATGGTTTAAGGTACACATAAAAAATTATTAAATTTCTCCAATCACCACATTTGTTCTAAATTCATAATATCAAGCAAACAAGTTGCTGATTTTGCGCCTATTGCCAAAATGATTATATCGATTACTAAAAATTTTAAAATTTTGAAAAATTATATTTAATTAATGATATTTTTAGTTTTAATTAAAAAAGTGATCAAAAAAAATTTTCCATTTAAAACAATGTGTTAATTTATTTAAATAAATATTGATAATTCCCAACAACAATTCTACATGTTTAAATTATTTTACTTTAAACGAAAAAATTCAATTAAGATTTTTTGTTATATAATTAAAATTTTAATTGAAAATTTATTTCAAAACAACTAAAATGTTAATTAAATCATAATGAAATTTTTAATTTTCTTTCAACTAAAAAAATAATTGATTCAATTATCACATTAATTAAATTAAAATTCTGTTTAAACCATTTTTTTAATTTATAAAATACTTTTGTGTGTGCCTATTCAGCGACTTTGTAGAAAATGTTACATGAAATATTTTTGTGGAACATATAAACACTCTTATTGTAAACATATCAACTAACTTATTGTAAAAACACCCCTAAGAAGGGTAAGGGCAGAGATGAACTGTCCTACAAAAAAGTGGCTATTCAATTCACAGCAAAACCAAAAACTTAACACAAGACCCTAAAGAATTAATAAAAATACGCCAATCGATCAGGTTTACAATGCACAGTGGAGAGGTAGACATATTATATATCACAGTTTAGGGAATTTTGAAAAGATTAAAAAAAAACATAATTCTTAACAATTGTAAAATTCATTGAAGACATTTGGAAAAAAAGTGCGAAAAACGTTTATTTTTTGAGTTTGGATCGATAATTTAAATTTTTGTTTATACAAGAAAAACTTTACTAATTAATAATTACTAACGTTTAATTCAAGTATTAAGGCCGATTAATATATTATATCTTAGCAAAAAGAATGTGGGAATTATTCTTTCTATTTTTTTAATTATTTAAATGGTGCTTCTTTGAGTCAAATTTCAATTTATAAATATTTATAATAGTCCTAATTTTATAATAGTCCTAATCCCTTAATATTTTACATATTTTTTTTGGCTAAACCAAATGTTGGTTAACATTACAGTTTTAAGCATGTTTAAATACTAAGGAATAATTGTAAGCCACAATCAGAATATCTTGTAACCTAACTTTAGCTATCTTTTGTTTAGCAATGAGTAAATTGTATGTATATAAAAGTTTACAATTATCAGACACAAGCAGAATGTAATGAATTTTGTGGCCCGCTACGGACTTCGTCAGCCTTCTTTGTGTCTTACTTGATACTAATTCATTACTAATTTCCTTATATTTACTTATATTTATAATTTTTGATTAAATGAAAGAGAATGGATCTTAAATTGATAAATGTTTTATTTAATGTCGGCAATTTTGTGTGGAATACAATATCAGATAAATGTCCGCAAAAATGGTATACCGCCATAACGGTATACCATTTTGATATATGGTTAGTTATCAGCTTACTTAGCCAGCTAAGATCAGCTGGTGTGAATTCGCCATGATTATTTCGAATGTGTTTCTTAGAATCAAATTTCAATTTATAAAACTTTTTATAATAGCCCTTTTCCCTCAATATTTAATATACTTTTTGCTTAAGTCAATTTAATTCAAGCCATAGTATAATAAGTACAAGGTAGGTTCATAAGAAAGAGTTGCCATTATTTACCCAATTAATGTCAAATTAATTTATTTAATTTTTGACGCTTATTTTAATTTTTTTCCTTATTTTCTTTTGTTTGACGTTATATGGGTCTTAAAATTTAGAACAAAATTTATAATGACAGTACCTTGTACATAATATAGAAAATTTATAATGACAATACCTTGCCCAATTATACACTTATATTTTTGTTCAAATCATATAACTTCAAATGTCTTTTTAAACTCCGTAACTTATATTTGAATTTATATAAATCCAAAATTTTGGATGCCGTAAAATCAAAATTTAAAGCGACTCTCCAAAATTCGTTAGTGATCTATTTTTATTTTGCATTAACCCTCAAGCAAACACCAAATTGTACTCATGCAAACGGGCCTGGCTGGGACGACTTGTATGTTGTATGGAGTTTTAAGACTATCACAAAAACTCACACAAACCAATTTTAAGGCCTGGCTGAGACCACTAGTATTTGTATGGAGTTTTATGGCTACATCAAGAACATTTTCTTTTGTGTCACGTGCGCATTTATATACGTTTTGTTTTGATTTTATTTACTTAAGTCTATATAAAATACTGCAAAGCTGGCCAGGTCCTGGTCATACAAATTTAAATAAAAATTTCTTGACAAAGATTGTCATGCCCACATACACTAAAAATTAATTTCTCTAAACTTTTCCACTCAAAACATCTCTCTTGAGCAATATCAAGAGAAAGCTTAAAAATGCCTTGTTAGGACCTTGTATCAACTCAAATATAACCCTGTCATCATAAGTTATTATTGTTATTTGAAAATTTTTAAACAATAATTAGATCAGAGATATATTTTCGTAAGTAATACGTAAGACTCGTGGCGAGTAAGACTTGTGGGATAGGGCTTATACAGTTAAAATTAATTACAAATTTTTATTTACACTATGTAATATTTAGGTTTAACTTGGAATAAAAATCCATTAATTCGTAGTATTTTTAAATTTTTCAATCAAACGTGTAAGTGTTATGATTCACACTCTTATCTGTTGATTACTCCAAAGATACTTTTTTAGACTGTATGAGCAATTTGCTTGTTTTTTTTAGCTGAGACAATCCCACATTAACGATTTTTAAATTCAATGGCCTAAAGCATGTCATTTGGCAATCAAATTCGATGGTCTCTTGATAAGAATTTATATTAAATATTAATACAAGAAATTGATTCATATTTATACGAATTGAGGCCATGTGCTCTTAATATGACACTGTATGAAAAATTTATTGAATAAAATTTTTTGTTTCTATCATTATTCAGATGTAAGCATTATATTTCTCGGCGAAGGAAAAGTCAATTGGGCAGAATCTCACTCAACGACAAATACCGATGGAAGCACTTCGACTAGTACGACTTACTACACATCACATGAGGTATACATAAACAATAGTACAATGGTTTATGGAGAGGGAGCATTACCCGCTGGCACCCATACTTATACATTTAATATACCTTTGCCCTGGGAGTGCCCAACTTCCATTGAGGGCCAATATGGTCACATACGTTACGAAATATCTTTGAAACTTAACAGATTCTACCGATTTGATAATATTTTTAAAAGGCCAGTGACTGTTATAAGAACGATTGATCTAAATTTGGATCCAGCTTTTAAGGTAAATATAACCTATCCTCTAAATACACATATTTGTCATATATCTCTCTTACTTGCAGCTGCCACTTCTATTAGACGCTGTCAGCAGTTCATGCTGTTGGCCCTGTTCAAAAGGCAATATTTATTTTGCTTTAAAAATTCCGTTTGGTGCCTACGCTTCTGGCCAAACTATTAAACATACTTTACACATTAATAACCAATCTATGGGCGATACTGAAGGCTATTATATAGAATTAATAAAGACAATAATTTTTACTGCAAAATCTCCTACTCGTGAGACACGTCAGTCTAAAGAAATTTTAGTATCGAGATCTTTCCGAGATACATGTTTACGCCTTACAAATCGCGTTTTAGAGGGAGATTTAATTATACCAGCTACACCCCCATCTACCGAGGTAACGAGTATTATATGCATTCAGTACACTTTAAAAGTAAGTGTATACGTATCTGGGTGCGGTTCTAATGCTGAGTTAAAAGTACCAATATTTATTGGTACCATACCAATTCGGGAAAGTTTACAAGCAAACCAGTTTTTGATAAGAGATGGGCCAACTGCTCCGGAATTGGCTGGAGGAGGTGATGACGGTGCTCCCAATGATAAGCCACCGGAATATAATGAAATAAGTACGTTTTGAATTGAACACTTTTGCATTTGTATTTAAATTTGGGTAATTCCATGTCAAATCGACCAAGAGTCAAATTCGGTATTTAGCGAGCCAGAACTTGACGATTAAATTGATTTATACATAAATTTAATAATATATTTCTTATTTTTATTTTGCAGAACCACCTACATTTGAAGAGGCCACTAGAAGCAATTCACCTTTTATAGATACCGATGTCGATGAAAGAGATCGTATTGTGGGCTTCCGGCCATTATATCCAATGTACAATACGCCTTTTCAAGGGAAATAATCGATGTAAAAATTTTAAAGATCTTCGTTTTTATGTACATACTCAACAATTCATACAAATTAATTTAAGATTTTCTACCCGCCACCAAAGAGTTAAGGAGTACAATACTTTTCGAAATTACCATACAAATGGTATTTATTTTTCAGAACTAGAACTAGTGCAGCAACACGTAAACCTATAATATAAGAATAATACAAATATACGTGGAAATTAACTAAATTTTTTAATAACTTATAGTTAAATAATTTTCGCAGAGATATTTTGGACTGATGGTGTGTCGTGATTTGTTTTTTTCCTCGTTTAATTTGGTGATGAGTATCACACATACAGAACGTCTGCATAAACTTTTCTTACTATTTTTGTACTTAACATGTTTTTATAATTATACTTTGTTTTTATATATCAATGATGTTTAATAAAATGAAATTTTGAAAAATATTTGTTTTTAATTTCTAGGTGGGAATTCTGTTATGCATTTGTTCTGCTGTTTGTGACGCCAATAACTTATGATCGCTAAATTTGCGTGTATAAACTGACACAAAATCGATTTACCGCAACAAAATTTAACACAAATAACGCTCGTCAATATATAAATAGCTTCAGAAAATTTTAAAACGATAGATTAATAAAATTGCATCACTTGGGACTTTATTCGTTCGATAAAAAACATTGTTTACGAATTTCATAGTTTCTTGAAAAGCTGGGCACCCTGCTGCTAAAGCTTATTTGAGTAGATTTCAATGGTGCTAGAAATTCTTCGAAGTTAGTGCACTTATTCGCAGTATTCGCAATTAAAACCTTTAATACTAACGTACCATAAAAATATATTTTTTAAACTTTTGCTATCGTTGTTCAATTTAAATCAATTAAAATCCTTAAAGCTTCGTTCACAATGGCAGCAAAATTTTCACTTGTTGTCCACAATTAAGCCTCGTACACAATAGGCGGCAACATTTTCACTGGTGTTAATAATAGAGCAACAATTTTTTTCTCAACCACACACATTTTCCATTAAGAAACCGCTTTCAAATTTTGCCCACAACAATATTACGTATTTATTATTATTTCTTATAAACAATTTGTTGAAATTTTCATTCAGAACTAAAGGTACGTTCAGACTGATGAAATATTTGAAAGCAAACATCAAATATTTCGTTGACGTAGTCTGAACATAAAATATTTTTGAGTGTCAAATAAAATAACAGCTGATTTTGAGCAAATAAAAGTATTTTCCGGCAAACAAATATTTGTCTAATGTGAACATAGTGTGAACACAAAGAATCAAATATTTTAGTAATTTTTGTGCAAACATTTAGCCATGTTCCCGTAGAAGCAATTTTTCATGTAAGTTTTCGGATTCTTTACAATTTTAAAGTTTTTTTATATATATAAGACTTTGCTATCATGCCGCTATTAGCAAATTTTTGCGAATTTCCGCTAATTTAGCAATTTTTATCGAATTTTTGCCGTTCCTTATAGTTTTAGGCACTTTTCATAAATTTTATGGTTTCATCGAAATATCTATTTTCGCTATTTTTGCAACATTGTTTTTTTTTTGGGTTTTTCCCGACATTTTGTTTTTAACCGATTTAGCGACTTCAAATATATTTTAGGTTTTGTTTCCAAGTTTGCAAATTTTAGCCATGTTCACTTTACCCATTGTCTTCCAGTTTTTAAACCCTCCACCACCACTGTGGTGAATGAGGGTATACTAAGTTTGTCATTCCGTGTGAAGCTCTTTTATAATACATCTAAGACCCCATAAAGTATATATATTCTGGCTCCTTGCGTAATTCGAAGTCGATTTAGCCATGTACGTCTGTCTGTCCGTCTGTCTGTCTGTTGAAAACACGCTCACTTTCGAAAAATGTAAAAGAAAGAATTTGCTCAAATTGCTTGTAGTTATCCTAAGCAGTATGGGATTGAAATCCAGCAACATCAGTTCAGTAGGATCAGAACTATGAATCAAAATGTGGAACCACCAAACTAAAAAAATGGATAATTTTGATACAAAAACTAATATAAATGGTGCAATAATGCACGGAATGACATAAAATTGTGTACGAATTTGCGCTAAACGTCTTCAAATCATACTTTTAAATTTCGTGAATATCGGTCCATAATTGACCATAGGCCTCATTTAAACCCTTCTCGCGGAAAACAGTATAGTACGCCTAAAACCGCAATAAATAACGCTAGCATACTAAAATTTGTTACGTCACAGTTTTATAGGACCAGAAATCACACTGTAAAATTTTTCGAATATCGGTCCATTATTTACACTAGGTCCCATATAAACCCTGCACCCGGAAAAATGCTTAGTACACCTAAAACCGTAATAAATAACGCTAGCACGCTAAAATTTGGTACGTCACAGTTTTATAGGACTAGAAATCACACTGTAAAATTTTTTGAATATCGGTCCATAATTTACACCACGCCCCAAATAAATCCTACTCCCGGAAAACCGTTTAGTACGCCTAAAACCGTAATAAATAATGCTATCAAATTGACGTCACAGTTTTATAGGACGAGAAATTACACTGCCAAATTTCGTTAAGATTGGTCCAGAATTTACCCTAGGCCCCATACAAACCCTACTATCGGAAAACAGTTTATTGCGCCTAAAACCAAATAAAGCCCACTTTGGGAAAATAATTAAATTCGCCTAAAACCATCACAGATATAGATATTGCGGTAAAATTTCTAACTTAAATTCATATGGTCAGAAAAAATATCATGCAAATTTGTGAAATTTACTGTTAACGTTAAAACTAATTACAGTGCTGTATTGAAATTTATTCTAATTTATTTTTTGTAATGCTAGACATTAGTCTTCAGAATTTCGGGATGATTGGTCTATTATTTACCATAGGTCCAATACAAATTACCCTCCTAAAAATTATTTTAGTTCGGCTAAAACGGTTACGAATCATGATATTTTACTCAAGCCAGTTCAAAGTTCTAACAAGAAACGCATAAAATTTTCTTATTAAACCGCAACTAATGTTAATGCTGACGCTCGTTTTTGTGAAGAGTAGTTTATAATTTATATGTATTTATCATATAGAGCCCACTCCTAACGGTGGAGGGTAACAAAGATTCGGTACAGCCGAATATAGCACTCTAGCTTGTTTTTTTTTTTCTTTTACATTCTCCTGTTCTTACACTATAAGAGATGCAGCTCCAAAAAATAAAACATATAAATTAGATTTTGTGAAATATATTTTTATTTTTGAACACTTTCATTAAATAATTATTTGATGCAAATATATGTTTTAGTCTGAACGTATGGCAACCATGATTTAATTTTTTTTTTTTTTTTTTTTAACTATTTTCCAACTGTTTTAACAAACAAAAATTCTCAAATATTTGAGATTAGTTTGAACATTATACAAAAAATTTTCTTGTTTCACACAGTTTGAAGCAAATATCAGAACAAATATTTTCGTCAAATATTTCATTAGTCTGAACGTACCTTTAATAAAATTATTATAAATATTTACATATATATTATTAGTATAAACGTCATATACATTTTCATACAAATTGTTGCTGAAGTAGAGGTAGTAGGCTTTAAGCCTCGTACACAATGCTAGCAACAATTTTGTTTTTTCTTCTATCTTATTTCTTCCCAAAGTATCACATATATTTTGCTTTCATTTTTCGAACAAAAATGTAACAAATTTTTTTTTTTTAAAGTTGAGTCCACTTCTACTTCAGCAACAATTTGTAGGAAAATGTGTATGACTTTTATAATAATTTTATTTAGTTTTGAATGAATATTTTAAAAAAATGCTTAAATAATAATAATAAATACGTAATATTGTTGCGAGCCAAATTTGCAATCGGTTTCTTAATGGAAAATGTGTGTGGTTGTGAAAAAAATTGTCGCTCTATTATGAACTCCAGTGAAAATGTTGCTTCCTATAGTGTACGAGGCTAAAGGCAACAAATTTTTTTTCGCAATCACACACATTTTCAGTGAAGAAAACGTTTGCAAATTTTGCCCACAATTTTACGTATTTTTTTATTTTTTTTACATCATTTTGTTAGCATTTTTATTCAAAACTTAAAAAAAATTATTAATAACGTCATTTATAATGTCACAAAAATTGTTGCTGAAGTAGAAGTGTTCAGTATACTTTTTTTAAAAGAAACTTTAGTTACATTTTCGAAAAATTAAAGGAAAAGATATGAAATACTTTGGGAATGACTAAGCTAGAAGAAAAAAACGAAATTGTTGCTGCTATTGTAAACGAAGCTTTTAATACAATTTTTCGTTATTTGTTATCGTTGTATTGTACATTTGTAATATATATTAGTGATGTTACGAATATTCGTATTCGTATTCGAACTGCCGAATATTCGCCTATTTTAGGACATTCGTATTCGTATTCGCCAAGTTCAAGCAAATATTTCACGAATATTTTGTTAATACATTCCGAAAGAAAAAAATATAAATGTGTAAAAACACATAAAATGAAACTTAAAATATGAATTTTTAATAATTTTTATTAAAAAAAACCTCTTGTATTTAACGCAAAATAGAATCTTCTTTTAGTTAAGTAAAAGTAAAAAGCAAATATTGTGCCGCCACAAAAGGAATTTATGAAAATTACTCAAGTTGATTTTAATGATTCCAAAAAAAAACTATCATTTGCAGCAATTTTGTAATAATCGTACGAAAATTATCGAGAACTGGAATGGGTCAATGAAATTTCCAGATTATTTCGAACTCATTGCACAAGTTAGAAATGCGTTCACTGCCGTGAATTGACATTTACCATTCGCAGAATCGCGGAGAGATCTTTTCGTTTTGTTTATTATACAATCATTATGAGTGGGAAGCTAAACAGTTTGATATCCATTCAAAAACACTATGAGAAGAAAAGTAAAGAAAAATAAAGAAAAAACCATAAATTAAATATGTGAAAAACCATCAAAACAAGTCGGTGAATTACTAAGTAAAAGCACAAAAAGACTGAGAAAAATGCTATTTGAATATATTTAAGTATGAGTAACATTGTGACAATTTAAGCATTTTTGCAATTAAATCTAGCATTCAAAATTTTCATTTATAAAATTTTTTCCGCTTCTTTACCTTTAACTTAACTCTTTTTTATAAACTTTTTTAAAGTTTGACTACAAACAGTTGCACTCAAAAAGAAATTTCGTATAAAAGTGGATTAGTTTTAAATTAAAAAACGTCTTACCGGTTTTGTAAAAAAGATTAACATTCATGGAATCTTAGAAATACCCTAATAATGTTGATTATAACAATTTTATAAAAATGTAATTAAATGATCCCAAGATAAAAACTCCATAGTGTAAATATGTGGGCATTTCATGTTAATCCAACGAAATATCTCAAATAAATTTGTGCTGTAAACTGCTGAAAAAATAACAGTTTTGAAAGTTTAGCTTTTCTAAAACTTTAAGAAATAAACTGGTCTAAAAATTCTTCTTATAAAACATTTTAAATCAGAGCAAGACATAGAAATAAGATCGCTTGCATTTTGTTTACATCAGAGGTATTGCAGGCCGCCTAAATTTGTTAAAATATTTCCAATATTTTAAATGTTGTTTAACCCTGAGGTTAAGTTAGAAAAAACTTACTAATGTTAGGCTAATGAGCCATTTGGTCCATATAAACAGCTTATGTAAAAAACAATAGTGGGATTACCCTTTTTGGATTTTTTTTAATCAACACAGATAAAATATGTAAAACACAATTGTGGGATCCCCCTTTTTGGTAAAGAAGCACAAATGTTTGAACCGCTTGATTCAATTTGTGTGTTGTTTTCAATAGCTCAGACGTTTTTTACTTACCACATGGCAAACTTGAGTGAAGGTGAGATACGAGAGCTGCTCAATGCAGGAAGTGACACCGGTATTTCAGTTTCAGAAATCGATTCTATATCAGAAAATATTAAAACAAGTTTTTCGGAAACCGATACTGAAAAGGAACCAGCCCTCGCTGCAGCTAGCTCTTGATCGGTAGCTCTTGATCGGTTTTTTTTTTCTAAAAACAAAATGGTTTAGAGTGCCACTCCATTATTTTAGCCTATTGAAGCTACCAGGACGAACTTGATTTGCAGTGTCCAGATGTGCTTACATGCTGTTTGCTTCCTTTTGGTATTTTTTCCAATAGAAGTAATTACCATCGAAAATACTAATAAGAACGTCAGGATCAAGTTTGTAGAAACTGCTGATCAAATGGTTGGTTTCCACAGTACAAAACGCAAAACAAATTGATGGCCAAACACTGCATTTGCAAACATACTTGATACATCCGCTTTGAATGCGTATATATTTTGTTCTGAAATTTAAGTTTCATGGGCTATAGCTAATCGGAATCTCAGGAGACCAGCGTTTTTGCGGCAACTAGCATTTACTCTGGCTAAGGCGTATATGATGAAACGTACTAGATTACTTCAACAATAGTTGTCAGCACAGCTATTGACTGAAATACGATCACCATGCATAGCTCCAGTGGCCTTCAAATAATAATACTTCTAATTCAGGGGCTCAAAATAAATACAACGTAAATTATTGTCGTTAAAATAACGAAAAATAAACTGCTTAAAGTAACAGCCGATTTTAATCAAAAGCGAGTATCGTTAAAAATGTAACTAAATAGCAAATTCGATAAATTTTCGTTATATTTATTTTAACCATACGATAATCATAAAAAAGCTAGTGAATCGCACTGGCAAGTGACAAAGAGAAATACCAAGAAAAAAATATTATCTTTATTTGCACGTCCTTTGAGCTAATAGTCCTAGGCAAGTCCGTTGTAAAGCTTATAGGTGATGTGTGGATTACACATATAACTCACTAGTATGATTGTATGATGGCATACCATTCTCTCTTACCAAGTATGACCGCTTAGAGTTTGAGAAAATATTGCTTTTTGTTTGATTCACACTTGGGAGTGTGCGCCCAAACATTTTAAACTTTTTATGAAGATTTACAAAACAAAATGTAACAAAAGTCAAAAAACATTATGAACGCAGCAGCCAATAATGAATCATATGGTAAAATATTAGCCCGTTGTATTGCCGAGGACAGCATACCCGATAAGGCACTAAAAACTCTTAAAGCCTGTTCATCGATTTCGAACATTAACGTTCGCATAGAAAATTACATTGAAAACAAAAACAAATTTTAGAATTTTGTTTTTGTTTTAAATATAATTTTCTATGCGAACGATGACGTTCGAAATCGTTAAACAGGCAGTTAAGTAATTCTAGCATATCTTCATGCTTAAAACTACAACATTCCGGCAGGATCAACGATAGGGAAAAAATTCATCAGTTTTTTTTTATTAAAATACCAAAAACTAAAAAACAAAATTGAAGAAATCAAGCAATGTCTTGGAAAGTTTTAAATTGCAGTCGACGAATTGACAAATATTTCATACAAAAAGCAAGTTCATATTACTATTCGTTTCTATAATTCTGAAACAAAATAGTATGAAATATACTCGTACAATCCTGGCTAAGAGGTTTTGTTTGCAACTTTTCAAAAATATGGTTGAAGTCTACTGATTCGTATGGACTTGTTTAACCACTAACAAGTTATATAATAAATTACTTAAATTCCTATAATTTTTTATTTGCTTTTGCAAAACGTTTGGCTAGATCAAACATCATTTTATAGTTTTTAAACTACATTATACAATTATCTACAATTTATATTTATTTAATAAAGTTTAATAAATAAATAGAAATTGTCACACTTTTCTTGGATTTTATCGTTAAATTTGTGTTAGGTCTGAACATGCCTTAAGTCATATCTATGTATTTTGTTGGTTCTTTACCTTTGTGAAATGTTTTGTTTTTATTCAAATAAACTTTTTTTTTAAAAAAAACTTATTTGATTTATTTCTTTTTATGTATTGAAATTAAAACCGGTTAACCAGTTATTTTAAAAAAGCTTGACCGAAAACCGGTTTTTTGAAATAGCAACTATTCGGAAAAGAAAAAAGTCGAATAAACGATCTCCCTAATTCACACTTTCGCTTCTTATAATTCTCTTCTTGGCATTTAGCAAGAATTGATGATGTCACTATCAGTCAATTTGCTCTTTAAAAAAAGCAGTTCTCTTAAATTTTTATAATGTATAGATACCACAGAAAAATTAAATACATTATAACCGGTCATTTGTTTAGTTAACTAAAGAATCTTGAAGAAGTATAAAGTGTAAACAAGTAATTAATAAATACAATATTACGATGCACAAAAGAATATAAAAAGGGATTTCCATTTTAAATAAATTAGTTATAAAAGTTAGCAAAATTTGCTAAAAATAATTAAGTATGAATACAACTTTCTTTTATTGTATGTATCATATGAATGAAGTGTTTTGTTGGATGTTTTAAAAACAACAAACATAAAATACATAAATATTTCCAAAAACTCATAGAAATCTTCTTTAAATAATTTTAAACAAATATTTGTAAACAAATATGCCTTCATCATGCAGTTTTGAACTTGATAAGGCGAACGCAATTTATTTTAGTGGTGAGACTATTGCGGGTACAATTATTTTAAAAACAACAAGTGATAAAAATGTAAGAGGTGAGTAGTACGAGCATAAGTAATTGCATATTTTTTTAAAATATGTATGTATGTATCTATGTACATGCCTTTATAATGTTTCAATGAACAGAACCATAAAATAGCTAAGCGTTATGTCTACAGCCACCTACCGGGTTAATTTTCTCATTTTCATTGCGGTATAATTTCATTAGATACCTAATGCGCCAGGTAATGCAATTTTAACTGCCTGGCCCACTATCTCGACAAGAACATTTCTTTCTTATATTTATATTGAAAACAAAAACAAATTTAAATTTGTTATTATTGTTTTCAATATAAAAATGCGAAAGAACTGTTCTTGTCGATATTGTGGGCCTGGAAATAAATATGCTCCAAAAATATTAATTTTTTATTTTTACAAAAGCAATTTGTATTTGAAATCCAAATTTTTTTAGGGTAATCTAAATATAAGAAGTTTTTGCAACTTACCCCTTGATTATACGAAAGACATATCCGGGTAAACACAGAACAGTTGAAGAAATTTGCTTATTAAAAATGCAAAAATATGGTTTAATTAATTATTTGCTATTAATATTATACCATATGATATGAAAATTTTTCGAGGGGGACACACTATTGGGGACCCGCCAGAAGAAAATTATATATGTTATGAAGCTAAGATTCATGTAACAATTCTTTGTGCTGAATATTATTTGGATATCTTTATAGACATAAGATTTATTTACCTTTGGTTTTATTTTATAGTGGGGGTTTATAAAGACCCCATGAATAATTGTGACCTACCAGTGCAAAAGTTCTTCACGTCAGAATAGATATTATAAAGTTACCGTTACCAAATTTTATATCAATACCATAACATTTATAAGAAAGTTATGGCATTTAAAGCAATTTTCGGGAGTGGTATTTATGTGCGAGTTATGGTCAAATATGGACCTTTTTCCAATGAAACTTTGTAAGATAATTTAGATTGCAATCTTTACTTCTATGGTTTGAGGTTCAGCGACTTTATAGAAAATGTTAAGTCAAATATTTTTGTGGAACATATTAACACTCTAGCTCCCCTTTATAACGGTAATTTTTGACTCTATTCTAACTTATTGTTAAAACACCGATAAGAAGGGTAATGGCAGGGATGAACTGTCCTACAAAAATAGTGGCTATTAAATTTAACTACATATGTTAGAGCACAGCAAAACCAAAAACTTAACACAAGCGACAAATATTTTCCCAACTAAAGAATAAATAAAAATACGCCAATCGGTCTGATTGAATAGGCATACTATTTCATGTATTAAGCTTACAATGCACAGTGTGGAGGTTGAAATATTATATATCACAGTATTGTGTAAAGATTTAAAAAAAACATAATTTTTAACAATTGTAAAATTCATTGGTCATTTGGAAAAAAAGTGCGAAAAATTTTTAAGCATTTTTAGTTTTGATCGATAATTTAAATTTTTAGTTATACAAGAAAAACTATTAATTAATAATTTGTAATGAAAATTAACAACTGAATAGATTTTCAACGTTTAATACAAGTAATGAGGCCGAGTATAATATTATATCTTAACAAATAGAATATGAGAATTATTCTTTATTATTTTTTCTTTTTTTCTTTGAGTTTGATTTCAATTAATACAGCATTTCCGTAATAGTCCTATTCCCTTAATATTTAACATACTGATTTGCTTAAACCAAATTTTGGTTAAAATTAAAGCTTCCGGCATGTTTATATACTAAAAAATAATGCGAAGACACTATCAGAATATCTTGTTTCTCAACTTTAGGTATCTTTTGTTTAGCAATGAAGTAAATCGTATGTACATATCTAACATTTTTAAAACTATCAGACACCAGCAGAATGTAATGAATGTTTGGGCCTCCTATGACCTTTGTCAACATTCTTTGTGTCTTACTGGATACTAATTCATTATTAATTTCTTGTATTTTACTTAATAATTTCAACAAATAGAATGTGGGAATGGTTCTTTCTTTTATAAATTATTTTATTTGTTAAAAATTTTTTCCAAGGCGAATTCATACAAGGTGCTTATTTTGAAAACGGATAAAATACTGTAATATACTTCAACGTTGTGTCAAAATAATACAACAGTAGTAAACAAACTAGCTGTCACATTTAAATTTGTTTTTAATTTTAATTTGTGTGTTTTGAAATGTAATAATTTATGTTTTAAATTTCCTAATTCTAAGTGAAAATTATAGAATTTATGAAAAATTCCCCAGATCCATTACCATTTTAATATGTGGCTAGTTATCGGCTGTTGTTGCCGTAGCCAGCTATGATCACCTCGTGTGAATTCGCCAAGATTTTTTCGAATGCGTTTCTTGTAATCAAATTTCAATATACAAAACTTTTTTATAATAGTCCTTTTCCCTCGATATTTAATTCACACCATAGTACAATAAGTACAAGGTAGGTTCATTAGGAATTTACCCATTTAATGTCAAATTAATTTATTTGATTTTTGACGCTTGTTTTAATTTTTTTCCTTATTTTCTTTTGATTGACGTCATTTGGGTCTTAGGACAAAATTTCTAATGACTATACCTTGTACTTCTTCTACCATGATTTAAATCTACTTTGCCCAATTACCTACTTAGATATATTTTTCATTCAAATCATACAACTTCAAATGCCTTTTTAAACTCCGTTACTTATATATGACTTTAAATATATCAAAAATTTAGGATGCCATAACATCAAAATTCAAACAGACTCTCCAAAAGTTTTAATTGATCCATTTTTATTTTGCAGTAATTCTTAAGCAAACACTAAATTGTTCTCACACAAACGTACTCCAGGGCCTGGCTGGGGCGACTTGTATGTTGTATGAAATTTTATGGCTATCGCAAAAACTTTAAGGCCTGGCTGAGACTACAAGTGTTTGTATGGAGATTTATGGCTACAGCAAGAACATTTTGTTTTGTGTTGCGTGTCATTTTATATACGTTTTGTTTGGATTTAATTAACTTAAGTCTATATATAACAATGCAGGGCTGGCTAGTTCCTGGTCATACATTCATATATAAATAAAAATTTCTTGACAAAGCTTCAATACTATCTAGGTAAACTATTAAGAGGGAGCATTTATTAGTTAAAATAAATTACAATTTCTATTTACAGTATGTAATATTTAGGTTTGATTTGGAATAAAAATCCATTATTTTGTAGTATTTTTAAATTTTCAATCAAACGTAAGTGTTATGATTCACACTCTTATCTGTGGATTTCTCCAAAGATACTTTTTTAGACTGTATGAGCAATTTGCTTTTTTTTATTTAGCTAAAAAAATCACACATTAACGCATCTTAAATTCAATGGGCTATAGCAAGTTATTCGGCAATTAGGTTCGATGATCTCTTGATAAGAATTTATATGAAATAATAATACAAAAAATTGATTCATATTACAGTACAACACATTATTTTGGGACCCAATTCTGACAATTGCACATGAAAGTATTTCCAAAAATAAAAACTTCTGCATCATTAGTTTTGTCAAGTTGGCTGCATTAATAATTTAATGGCCAAACGGCCTTTTGTATCTGAAGCAAAGTTGTGGATAATGAATATGAGAACATACTACCCGAAAAATCCAGTGCCTTAAAATCGCAAAAGTGCCCATATTTACAATTTTTTCTTTAAGTGGGGGAAAGTGGTGCCTGTTTTTTAAAATTAAAATGTTCATTTGGGAACAAATATTGAAAACAAAAACCAATTTTAGTTTTTCATTGTCGTTTCAATGTAAATTCCCAAACGAAAATGTTTATTTTGCTTTCAAAAACCATCTTCTATATGATGGTGTTTCGCGCGTTTTATGAAACACCCACGCTTATTAGACTGTAAAGGACCACACCATTTGATAAAAAAAAAGTTCAGAATAATTTTCTACACAGAGAAATAAAACCAAAACGGGAACGCTGATATAAATTTTCAACCACCATTTCAAGTTAATGAGTAAAACAAAACACAAAATAGTCAAACCAATTGACTGATAAAAACAGCATATTTATGGATTTGTAATCCAGTTATTGAGCAAAAAAAAGGAAAAATGGGGAAAAAAAAATTGAAAAAAATATTTAAGGCACTGGATGCGCTTTTTCGGGTAGGTATGTTCCGCTTTTTTCTCCTTGGCGCTACTTGCACGTGGATTTGTCAGAATTGAGTCCCAAATCAATGAGCTAAAAAATGTTGTACTGCGTATTAATAAGAATCGAGACCATGTTCTTTTATTGTGATACTGTACGAAAAATTTATCTAATAAAATTTTTTGTTTCTCTCATTATGCAGATGTATGCATTATATTTCTCGGCGAAGGTAAAGTCAAATGGGAAGAATCTCACTCTACGACAAACAGCGATGGAAGCAGTTCGACTAGTACGACTTACTACAGATCACATGAGGTGTACATAAACAATAGTACAATGGTATATGGAGAGGGAGTATTACCCGCTGGCACACATACTTATACATTTAGTATACCTTTACCCTGGGAATGCCCAACTTCCATTGAGGGCAAATATGGTCACATACGATACGAAATATCTTTGAAACTTAACAGATTCTACCGATTTGATAATATTTTTAAAAGGCCAGTGACTCTTATAAGAACGCTTGATCTAAATTTGAATCCAGCTTTTAAGGTAAATATAACCTATCCTCTAAATACACATATTTTTCATCTATCTTTCTTACTTGCAGCTGCCCCTTCTATTAGACGCAGTCAGCAGTTCATGCTGTTGGCCCTGTTCAAAAGGCAATATTTATTTTGCTTTAAAAATTCCATTTGGTGCCTACGCTTCTGGCCAAACTATTAAACATACTTTACACATTAATAACCAATCTATGGACGATACTGAAGGCTATTATATAGAACTAATAAAGAAAATAATTTTTACTGCAAAATCTCCTTCTCGTAGGACACGTCAGTCTAAAGAAATTTTAGTAGCGAGATCTTTTCGAGATACATGTTTACGCCTTACCAATCGCGTTTTAGAGGGGGACTTAATAATACCACCTACGCCCCCATCTACCGGAGCAACGAGTATTATATGCATTCAGTACACTTTAAAAGTAAGTGTATATGTATCTGGGTGCGGTTCTAATGCTGAGCTAAAAGTACCAATATTTATTGGTACCATACCAATTCGGGAAAGTTTACAAGCAAACCAGTTTTTGATAAGAGATGGGCCGAATTTGCCAACTGCTCCGGAATTGGCTGGAGGAGGTGATGACGATGCTCCCAGCGATAAGCCACCGGACTATAATGAAATAAGTAAGTTTTGAATTGAACACTTTTGCATAATTATTTAAATTTAGATATGATAAATATTTTTAAAATTTTCCAATTAAAATTTAAATTTTTTCACCAATTTTTTTAAAATGGAGTATAGCTTTGTTTTTTTTTTTAGACTTTTACTGCCAGTTTTTAGAATATGAAAACCAAATTTCGCGTGAGAAATTATATAGAAAACAAAAACAAATTTTCATATTTTATTGTTGTTTTCAATATAATTTCTCACACGAAGTTTTGTTTTCATTTTCTAAGAACAGGCAGTTATTTTTAAAATTAGTTAAAATTGTATTCACATAACCGGGGATATACTTTTCTATTCAGTCGTACGGTTTTTTATTAAAAATCGCGTGTGCTCATAAAGTATGACAGTGTGGCTTAAAAATTAACTGAGTGGCAGATTTTTTTGAAAAGTCTGCAATTTGGAAATGTTTATAGAAATTTTCATAAAATGCTAGATTCTATGCGGCCAGTGTTGCATTTTCTTACAAAGTAGCTGAGTCATTTGAGTATGCATCGTTTTTGTGGGATTGTGTGGCATAAACAGCAGATTTTGCAGACATTTTTTTGTGCTAGTTAATCGTGTGAGTTAATCGTAGGATTGTGTAGGATAGTGAATCCCCGCCCTTAAGCGAATATTACCTACAAACCCCTAGCTAAGACCTTATGTAACTTAACGAAGTTTAAAATTTGCTTCGACTGTTACTTTAACCTATTTCTAAACTATATTTTAGATGTTTGCTTTGTGTTGGTTGTCATTTTGAAAATTTTCGCAAAAAATGTTCGTTCAATTAAGAGTTAGTAGTTTTTTTTTATAATAGACGCTCTATATATGATAAATTTTTAAAATTTTTAATTTATAAAAACAGTATTTTTCTCAAGACGACGAACAAAATTTATATTGTGCTAGTTGGAAAAGGGAAAGGGAACGGGCGTTTTAACCTAATTCAGGCACGCTGAATCCAGTGCTGCTTACCGTTTTTTTTTTAGATTAGTTCTAGTTTTCGAGATATACCGTTCTTTAAAAAATGGAGGAGGCTGCTCAACATGTGTTCATAACGATTCAAGTGACAAATAAAAGATATAGTGTTGCCATTATCCAATTTAAAAAAAAACGCTTAAACGTTTATTAGTTAAAAAGATAAATATGAATACGAATATTTAAGGTTGAAAATGTTTTTTTACTGACATATATTTATTTGAAACCTAAATTAAGATTTTTTTTACAGATGATAAAATTTGAAATACGATTCATTCGTTAAGTCTATTAGATTTTAGTTGAATTTAAATTCGATATTTAGCGAGCCAGAACTTGACCATTAAATTGATTTATACATAAATTTAATAATATATTTCTTATTTCTATTTTTCAGAACCACCTACATTTGAAGAGGCCACTAGAAGCAATTCACCTTTTATAGATACCGATGTCGATGAAAGAGATCGTATTGTGGGCTTCCGGCCATTATATCCAATGTACAATACGTCTTTTCAAGGGAAATAATCGATGTTAAAAATTTTAAAGATCTATGTTTTATGTATGTATGTACATAATCAACTATTCATACAAATTAATTTAGGATTTTCTATCCGCAACTAAAGAGAAAAGGAGGTACATATATCGGTTATGTCATCCCATTTGCAACACATCAAAAGAGTCACAGGAGATCATATAATGTATATGTTTTTGTAGATATAGTCTGAATTCTTGTTAAATTCAAAAACGATCTATCCATGTCCATCTGTCTGTTGACATTAAGATTGAAATAGCTTGCAATAGTGGACTTAACTTTATCGATAATAACTTTATTTTATGTCTGTGATTAAGGGGGTTATTTTCCAAATCACTTCACCTAGCCATATAAAATTTCTTTGAATTTTTAAAAAATTTATGTGAAAATATTTTTCAAGTGAGGTGAAGTGTTTTGGAAATTAACCCCCTAAAACTTTCTTGTACAACCCAATTTTTGTTGGTTCGGTATTTTGAAAAATTTTAAAAACCGTTGGAATTAATAGCTTAAATTTATTTAAAAAGATTTCTTGATTAAAATTTGCATTTTTAGTTAAATTTTTGAACAAAATATTTAAGGCTTTATAAAGGAAACCAATTGATTTTTAGTTGACTCCGTAAGTTTTCGAAAAAAAAAAATATTACAACGCTTTCTCCATAATGGCAAACTTGGGCACACGGAATGAATCAAACAAACAAAAAAATTATATATTAGGGGCTTACAGCACTAGGGGCTTAAGTGCCTTTTTAAAAATATTGAGATTAAGTGCCCATATACCCCGTGTGCTCCAAGCGAAAAATGTATTTTAATGAAAACTACTAGAACTGGTCGCCATATCTCGCTACCAGATGAGAATTCCACGTTCACCTCTTGCGTTCTGAACTTCTCTGAACTTCACCTACTAATTTCATTTGTAATCTCAATTTTAAAAAAAACTACTTAACCCTTTGCGCTTTAAGCCCCTCATATAAAATTTGTTTTGTACACGTGGAGAAAACTCATTTTTCGATATGGTCACCTTCAACACAACTATTTATTTTACATATTGTTGTATGGTCACTTTAACTATGTTATTGCCATCAGCAACCATATTATGCCTCAACTAGAACTTAAGAAGCCATAACCATTAATTTATTGCTTCCGAAAATTTTATCGTTAATAATCACAAAAATATTTTTACCACTAATATTTTTATGGTTGCTAATTGACAGTAACATTATCATTTTTTCAAAAGCAACAAAACCATACTATTACTGTTATTATAAATCATAACATGTTCGGAGGCAACCATTACATGATTGCGGCTTCCTAATGGAAGACTTATTTGACCACAATATGGTTGCAGGTGGCAATAATAATAAACCATAAACAAATTTTCGTTGAAAATAGTTTTGTTGGAAACTTAAAGCTGAAAAATTTGTCTTATTATCGTATATCGAAATGGGACAGCTCGTTGAATTACATATTTTATATAGCAGCCATACGAAATCAGTACGTACAATACACTTCGAATTTACCATACAAATGATATTTATTTTTTAGCACTAAAGTTGCTGCACGTACAGCTATAATATAAGAATTTGCAAATAATATTATAACAAACATACGTGGAAATAAACTGAATTAAAATTTTTTAAATAACTTATAGTTAAATAATTTTCTCAGAGATATTTTGGACTGATGGTGTTATTCGTGATTTGTGTTTTTCCTCGTTTAATTTGGTGATGAGTATCACAGATACATTACGTCTGTATAAACTTTTCGTACTCTTTTTGTACTTAAAATTTTTTATAATTATACTTTGTTTTTATATATGAATGTTGTTTAATAAAATTAAAATTTGAAAAATATTTGTTTTTAATTTCTAGGTGGGAGTTCTGTTAGGCATTTGTGCTGCTGTTTGTGACCCCAATAACTTATGATCGCTAAATTTGCGTGTATAAACTGACACAAAATCGATTAACCGTAACAAAATTTAACACAAATAACGCTCGTGAATATATAAATAACTTCAGAAAATTTTAAAATGATAGATTAATTATTGACCATAGCTCATATTTATATTTTCTTCCCGAAATTCATTAAAATTGCATCACTTGGGTCTTTATTCGTTCAATAAAAACATTGTTTACGAATTTCATTGTTTTTTGTGCCGCCACAAAAGGAATTTATGAAAATTACTCAAGTTGATTTTAATGATTCCAAGAAAAACAATCATTTGCAGCAATTGTCTAATAATCGTACGAAAATTATCGACAAGTGGAATGGGTCAATGAAATTTCCAGATTATTTTGACACCATTACACAAGTTAGAAATGCGTTCACTGCGGTGGATTGACATTTATCATTCGCAGAAGCGCGGAGAGATCTTTTCGTTCTGCTTATTATAAATATGTTATAATATTTCCAATTTTTTAAATTTTGATTAACCCTGCTGTTAGGTTAGAAAAAAACTTACGAATGTTAGGTTAATGAGCCACTTAGTCCATATAAACAACTTATGTAAAAAACAATTGTGGTATTACCCTTTTTGGATTTTTTTTAATCAACACAGATAAAATATGTAAAAGACAATTGTAGGATTTTTTGATGTTTTTTTTTTTTGGTAAAGAAGCACAACTGTTTGAACCGCTTGATTCAATTTGTGTGTTGTTTTCAAAAGCTCAGACGTTTTTTACTTACGACATGGCAAACTTGAGTGAAGGTGAGATACGAGAGCTGCTCAATGCAGGAAGTGACCCCGATATTTCAGTTTCAGAAATCGATTCTATATCAGAAAATATTAAAACAAGTTTTTCGGAAACCGATACTGAAAGGGAACCAGCCCTAGCTGCAGCTAGCTCTGTTCGGTTTTTTATTGCTAAAACCAAAATGGCTTAGAGTGCCACTCCATTACTTCAGCCTATTGAAGCTACCAGGAAGAACTTGATTTGCAGTGTCCAGTTGTACTTACATGCTGTCTGCGTTTTTGTTATTTTTTCCGCCTCCAATATAAAGAATTATCATCGGAAATACTAATAAGAACGTCAGGTTCAAGTTTGTAGAAACTGCTGATCAAAAAAAAAAAACATACTTGATACATCCGCTTTGATCGGAATCTGCGAAAACCAGCGTTTTTGCGGCAACTAGCACTTACTCTGGCTAAGGCGTAAATGATGAAACGTACTAGATTACTTCAGCAAGAGTTCTCAGCACAGTTATTGACTTAAATACGATCACCATGCATAGTTCCAGTGGCCTTCAAATAATAATACTTCTAATTCAGGGGCTGAAAAGCGTGGAACTAGTAGTTGCTGCAAGTCTAAGTCTGACATAAAATGCTCCATTTGCAGCAAGTTTATTTCCAAAACTAACCGAAAATCCTTTTACTCATCATGCATTGACAATTTTTGTAAAACAAACTAAAAAATACTTAAGGAAACCAAAGAAAATATACTATGGACCAAATGGTCCCTTAACCTAAGATTCCTATTTTTTTATTTTTCTCAGTCCTGTTGTAAGTTAGAACAATGTTTTATAAAAAGACCACGTGCGCTAAAAAAAACTAAGTCAAAAACAACACTGTGCAAAAAATTGACACTTTTTTTCGTGACAAGCTGGGCACCTGACGTTTTAACATAATTCGGGTACGCTGAATCCAGTGAAGCCCGCGGTTTTTTGGCTCTGGTTTTCGAGATATACCGTTATTTCGAAAATGGAGGAGGTTGCACAACATGTGTTCGCGTAACTCAAAAACGCTTCAGCTTATTGAAAAAACTTAAAAAATTTCCTTTAAGAAAAGTAAAACTTATTTCTAATATACTCAGTTCTTTTTAGAAACATAATTTTTTTTTGGAAAAAAAAAATAATTATTTTAACAAAATTTCGATATTTTTGTTTTTTAAAAATTCATAAAAAATTGGATGCAGACGTATAAAAAACAAAATTCCAAACAAAACAAGCTATAAATGATTAAAATATGTTTGCAACTTTTGATATTCTTCACTAAAGTCGACAAATTTTATTTAATTTAAGAATTTCATATGTATGGGAGCCCCCCCTAAGGGATGGTGATAAAGGGAAAGTATAATTTGGGAAAATTTTAAGAACAAAAAACTAATGGAGGTCAGTCATACATTTTATCCCCTTAGGGGCGACTCCTGGGCATATATGGGACTTTTCTTCAATATATTTCTAGTCTGCATTGAACATTTTGTATGGAAGCCCCCTTAAGGAATGGAGATAGCGGGTGGGTATGTTAGAAATAAATGATTGAGATGAAAAATAAAGTGGGGTTGGTCATACATTTGACCCATCTAGAGGCATCCTAGGCGCTGCAGGGTCCAAATTTAAGAATTTCATTAAACGGCCATATTTGTCTGGGAGCCCCCTAAGGGGTGGAGATATATGGCAACTATATTTTAAGAAAATGTTAAGAACAAAAAACATTGGAGGTTGGTCATATATTTTATCCCTCTAGGAGTGAATCCTAGGCCTTAGAAACAAATGGTGGGAATGAAATATAAAGTTGCGCTGGTCATACATTTGTCCCGTCTAGGGGTATCTCAGGTGCTGCAGGTGCAAAATTTAAGGCTAGGGTTCTACGCGTATACAAAAACAAAGTTCCAAACAAAATAATGAAATTTTTTTATTTTTTATAAAAACCAAACTTAAAAATTTCAAAACATTTATTTTTGTTGTTTATAAGTTAAAGTTAAAGTTTTTATTTAGATATGTATTCTTCTTCCTCCTGCAGATTCCAACAAATATCCCCTAATAGCGAATCAAATTGTTTGCTGCTATACCAGTGTTCGAGCTTGGCTGTTAAGTTGCATGTACACGACATGTTTTTTACATCTGACATGTCAAATTTCCCACTGCAAAATACATACATGTCGTGTGTTACCTTTAAAACATTGCATCTGTACAAGTCAGACGCAAAGTCATCTGACAAAATTTCAATTAGAGCGTGCTCTATTTTCTTCTGACAAATCATCTGACATCAGCTGTGTCAGAAATTTATGCCGGGAAGAAAACCGCAGCGGCGGTGCATTGTTGACGAAATCATTAGCCGGCTTAAGTTAATATTTTACAATACCGATATATGTATAATCATTTCACCATTGAATAGAAATTATGTACATATATAAAAAAAACGTATCATTATAATATCCTAAACTGGTATATTGGAATTTAAAGAAAAAAAATGTTTAGATGGCTGAACTTTTTTACGGCGCAAATAAAAATTTTTGTGGCGGTAGCACGCTATTTTGAAACCAAGAACTACTTTGGTTTACTCCATCACTACAGAGGAAAAACATAGACAATGTCAGAAGCAAATTACATGTACGTGTGTGACCAAATATTATAAAGCTTATGTAAAACAGCAATTTTGACAAACATTCACAATTACATGTGACTTGAAAACTTGACAAGTCAGATGTAAAAAACATGTCGTCTACGGGTACCTTTACTGGGTGAAATCTCTCGCCATGTTTATCAGACTCGTCTGGTGATTGTTCATTAAATTTTTCGGCCTGGTAATGCAAAAAATGTATTTTCAATGCCATTCTAGCGTTTAAGATTTTAAATGCGGTTAGCATGTTTTTGATTAAAATTCGCCAGTTTTCAGACCGATGATTTCCTAATACATTTTCTATTACTGATTTCACACAATTCGAGGCCAATAGCTCGATATCATTCATTGCAACCTCAAATTGATGGTCCTTCATAAGACGACGAATGCCCGGTCCATTAAGAATTCATCTAAAATAAAAACATTATGATATGAAATATAAATCTGATTTAATAAAGTAGTTAGAGTTCATACCTTCTTTTACTTTCATGCCGCTTAATCGTGGAAAAATTCGGCGCAATTCGGTCATCTGGGCTCAATGCTTTTAGAAAATTTTTTACAATACCCAGTTTGATGTGGGGTATAGGAAGCAAAATCTTTTCCATCGGTACAGGTGTAATTCAATAACATTATTTCTATGCAATCTGCTTTCCTCACGCAAAGCCCAATCCCGTGTATTGTACTGGTCGCCATCGAAACGCGTATTCCATAAGCACATGAAGCACATATTTTTAGTACAGCTCAATTGCATGCCTCTTAACAGAGCCACTACTTTTAAATCTGCGCATATTTTCCACTTGTGGTCTTCATATTTAATTAACTGTATTATTTTTTCATTGATGCGTATGTCTCTTTAGTATTTGTGCTTAGTGCTATCGGAATAGGACTTTTTAAATTAGTGACATGTAGCAAAACTGCTTTTAAGCTACTTTTGGTAGAATCAATGAATAAGCGCCAATCTCCAGGGTTATATTCATTTTGCATTGTTAAAACCAAGCCGCGGATGTCAGTACAATACGCCATAGAATTATTCTCAATAGATTTAAAAAAAGTCGTAAATCGTCTATGGCGCTTGATAGCCCCGTATATTTGTACACCTGGTGCTAAAATAGTAGCTCGTTTTAACTCTTTTGTCAAGAGAATGCTCTGTCTTTGAGATAATTTTAGACGCCGTACCATTATATCCAGACGATCTTGCGTGATTTCATTGTGACTGCATGGAACCGTGATGCATGACGGTTGATACATTGAAGTAGCTGGTCCACCCGCTTCAACATAATGAATTATTGGGGGAATATGTTCTGTTGGTATTTGGCTATCCGGAACAGGAATTTCATCAGAATGTGGCAGCGGAAATCGAGCATATGCTTTTTCAGTATAAGATATATAAGTCATTTTTCTTCTATTTATACCCGCTGTATAATTTATGCACGCATAACACTCATCTTCAAGATGGGGCTCCCACACAAAGATAGCGTTCTATGAAATTCTTAAATTAATTAAAATTTATCGACTTTTGTGAATAAAATCAAAAGTTGCTAACAGATTTTAATCATTTATAGCTTGTTTTGTTTGCAGCTTCGATTTTATATGTCTGCAAAAAATTATTTATTTTTTATGAATTTTTAAAAAACAAAAATTTCGAAATTTTGATACAAAAATAAATTTTTTTTTTAAAAAAAAAAATTATGTTTCAATAACGACTACTCATATTAAAAAAACAGTTTTATTTTTCTTAAATGAAATTTTGTTGCGGAAATTCGGTTTTTTTGTAGTAATTTCAAGTAACTAAACCGTTTTTGAGTTACGCGAAATAACGGTATATATCGAAAACCAGAGCCAATCTGAAAAAACCGGAACGGCACCACTGGATTCAGCGTACCCGAATTATGTAAAAACGCCATGTGCCCGGCTTGTCTGTTTTTTCAACTAGCATAGTGCAATTAAACAATTGGACCAAATGGGCTTAACCTAACAGCAGGGTTAAAATGAGATCCTAAAATGTATGTAGCTTCAAATAAAATTTAATACTGTAAATAAATTGTTAGCAAAAATCTTGAAAATTTTTAGCATTTTCTAAAATCATTTTTAGCATTTTCTGTACTTGTCTAATGCAAGATTTAGCTGTAAACAATTTTAAGATCTGGTCACACTGATAAGTATGCAAATATATCCTTGGAGTGATCTTTATTCCTTCAGGTGAAGTATACAAATCTCTCACGGTGTAGAATAATTTGTTTTATTTGCATCCTTAATATACTTCAGTAAATACTTGGGCTTCACATTAGATTCTTCAGGCCGTAGTGCTTATGGCGTTTTTATAATAATCATAATGTTAGTGTACAAATTTAAAAATTTTCAGTAATTACATTCGCGAATATTAAAAATTGATATTCGTAACATCACTTTTATATATATTTAATCACAATTAGCTTTTTGCCCTTTTCCAATATAAGATTTATCTGAAAAAGTTTAAGCATCTGGTCTCACTTCTGCTCTCTTTATAACATTTGTAGAACAAATATTGCTTTGTATGTATATTATTAGATATTTCAGAAGAAAAACAAACAAAATAAGAGTTAACATTAAAACAGGGTTCCCAGATATTTCACAAATGGTAAATTTGTATCCCCAAAAATTCCAAAAAGATTTTTTCATACCAAAAATTAAAATTTGTCATCCTTGTTGTACGAACATGTTAATATATATCTATATATTAAAAGTTCAATAATTTCTAGAGATAGTTCAAAGTGTTGCAACAAATTTAATGATTTTTAAAATAATTATTAATTTGTATAAATTGCATCTGAATGCTGCAGCTGAATGAGGTATATAAAAATTTGTCATTCCGTAATTTCTACAATATTGATCTTAGATCCTATAAAGTATACATATGCTGGGTCCTCATGAGTAGCGAAGTTCATTTAGCGATGCATGTACGTCTGACCGTGTGTTTGTTGAAATAGATTTTCCGAAGGCATCGGATATGAGGGGGCTAGGTTCTTATATATTTATGTCACATATACTCCATTCAAAATTGCTATTGAGTTATGAGCAAAAAAGACGACTGCAACTTATTTTACCCATAAATCCCTTGTTGTTGTATACCTGGAGAATGCCAAGGGCCAAAGTTTCAAAATCAGGCACAATCATCTTGATTATCAATACCCAACATCCGACAAAATGGGGGAACACATATCTGGTTTATCAATACAGAACATCTCAACGAAAATGGGCGGGATTGGAGAAGTGGGCGTCCGTGCAAAGACCTTATAGATTTTTGTATATCTGGAGAAGTACAAGAGCAAAAGTTTCCAAATAAGATAAAAACATCTTGGTTTTCAATACACAACAACAGAACAAATGTGGGTGGGATTAGAGAAGTAGGCGTGTCACAAAATAAGTTTTTTATATCTAAAGAACTGTATTTGTGTAATTTCTGTTTTTTTGGCACCATGAAAAAGGGCACATAAGAATAAAATACTCTTACATGTTTCATTTGTATTTTTAATTGGCTAAATCTTTAAATGACCGGGATCCGGCGGAATCTTTATTTTTATAAAACTCTGTCTAAAACTAGTTAAAATGTTCATAGTTAAGCTGAAATGGGTTTTGCTAATAAGTTACAGCATATAGAACTTAGCAATAATAAAGTGAAAGAAAAATAAAAATTCACAATCCACAATCCAAAATAAAATTGTTGATCCCCATTTTGGGGATAAGACCCCTAATCTGACAACTCTGCTTTTGAAATACTTTCGCTTTAAAATTTTTAAAAAGTAAAAACAAAAATAAAAAAATTTTTATTAGCATGCGTACACCGAATATAAATTGATGATGTCATTATCATCGAACATGCTCTTTGTAATATAATTATTCTCTTATATGATAAGAACTCACAAACAACAGGGATGGAAATTACGACACACTTGTACGTTTTTTTTTTTTTTGTACATTAAATACAGTAGAAACTGTAGACACTTATTTGATACAATTTAAACTTGTACTGTAGACAATTTGATTAGAAATTTAAATGTTTATTCATCATGCTTTTGGATCACTTAGTGAACAAAAGTGAACTTTAATAAAAAAAGTACTTTAATAGTTTTTAGTTATCAAAAAAAGTATAACGCATGGCAGAATAATCCAAGGCATATTCATTAGAAAGTTTGTTCTCAATTTTAAAACCCATGTAATGTCAAACAAAAGAATATTACGAAAACAAAACAAGCTTCAAAAATCAAAGAAATTAGTTTAATTTTTTTTAAATATTTTTAAAATAAAAATTTTGTAATTCCAAATTTTAATCAAAAATTAATTGCAAATAGACAATATATTGAATAAAATATTATTTTATATAAAAAACTGAATTGCAATATCTAAAAAATCCAAAATATGTTAAGATTTAAATATTTGAAATTGAGTAATGTTTCGTTTTTTGGCATTACAAGGGTAAATAATGACAACTCTCCCTAATGAACATACCTGGTACTTATTATACTATGGTATAACGTATAAAATAGTTTGTAAAAAGATGTTCCCAATCAACACCACAATTTTATTTTTTAGTTATAATGTACGTTAATTTTATGTATTAATTACATGCGATAAATCTTTGGCGTTAGGCCAAAAGGGGCTAAGTCAGAAACTGTAGTTTTTCGTTATGCTAGACTTTTTTTTTAAAGAGCTGCTGATTACGATTAGAAGCAGTTGTGCTAGACTTAAGTTATTGATACCAAACAAAACAGAAAAACAAATTTTATTAAATTATTAACAAATCAAAAACGGCAAAGACATATGGAATTATAATACAGAGTAATGGTAGCCGAAGTCATAAAACTTATAACATACAAAGAGTCAAATATTGCATGGTAGCAGCTGAAAGCTTTTCTGATGAATTATGAGTTTCGGTTACACTAGAGCCCCGATTTGTTTCTGTCCTACTTGCGTCGTTTAAATTTGCATCGTCTTTTAAAGACTTGTTAAATTCACTTTGCGTCGTGTTGATTCTGATTTGCGTCGCTGCCTACGATTGGATTGTTTCACTGAAGTCATAATCACATGTGAATAATTTTTCTATTTGCGTGTAAAATGGCAATTTATTCTGTTAGGTAAATTGTTCTCAGCATAGTTGCGTGTTACGAAGTAAGAATTTTGTTCTTAATAAGAAGTGCTGTGGAAAAATGAGTGCAAAGAAAAGAAAATGCATTAGCTTGAAACTAAAATTGGACGTATTAAAATGTTTCAAGTCTGGTGAAAAAGCTGTTGACATCGACAGAACCCTTGTTTAAACACCTTTAACATGAAAAACAATTTGCAACAGAGATAGCGCTAAAAATATATCATTTAGAGATAGCTCGAGTTAATCGCAAATTAGATTAAATTTTTATTTAAAGTTTCTGTGAATATGGATAAACGAAATAAGTAAATTTGTGTTATGTTTTTATGAAAATATATTTTTTCTTATGTTTTTCTTTATATATTTTTATATTTCTTTCTAAATAATAAATAAAATAAATACAATAAAACCTAACCCTAGCACTTTTCTTTACCATAAATAGAATTTCTTGCTACAAATTTATATTTTGGAACCAATCAATATATAATCAGTGCATATATATATAGAAAAAAATTATCCAATTTGCGTCGTTTCGGATTGCGTCTCATTTCCCCGGTCACCATTAACGACGCAAAACGGGGCTTCATTGTATTTCCAAATACGATTCAAAACATTAATCTATGAACTTTACATTTCTCGCGAATTGTGTAAACTATGACTTTTGTAGGCCCCAATAAAAACCGCAAACAAACAAATTCATTTGGCTTTAAAAGTAAAGTATTTTTCATTTGGTAAAAATACAGAAAACACATTTATTGTGCTCAGAAATTTTAAAAAATTTAGACATATGTATGTATATATCGCACTTGTTCAACAACAGTGTGTTAACTAAATTTTTTTTATATGTTTTTTTTACTTTTGAAGAAACATATCGACACGTAACATTCACATCTTACCGCTGTAAAAATATTGTACTGTTTTGTCTACTTTTTGGTAATGAAATGGTTGGTTTAAAAATTCTTAATACTAAATTAAAAAGTGCTTATGCTGAAAATTTTTAAATTTTTAGTCAATACAGTATTATTGAACAAGTGCGATATGTATTACTATATGTAATAATAAGCAATATAAAAACACACATATCGCACTTAATCAAAAAGAGGGTATGAACTCAAAATTTAAAAATTTTCAGTAGAAGCAAAACAATTTTTAATTTAATGAATATATCATTTCAATTGCTATCGATTGTTGTAAATAACAACTAAGAGAATATAATTCATCATTTATCCGCTGCTGTCGCTGTGCCGTCGTTGACTTTCATAATAGGGGGGGGTTATTATAAGCAAGTACTTTTTTTAAAAACAACTGTTGCGGAATGTTTGAATCATCTCTAGAAAGAAATATAACTGTTAAGTTCTAGAAAAATGTATCAATAACTGAACGGTTGACAAGTCTAAAGGCTCAGTTAAGCCTTATCTGTACTGTATCAATCAGCTGTTCAATTTTTGGTATATGAAAAGCAATGCAAAAGCTTACCGAAATGTAATGTACCGTAATTATAACGTTTCATTCTGTATATAATAGAATTTCATACCGTTGTTACGTGACATTTGTAAAACAGTGATGGTTGCTTCTATGTTAAAATGACTGCGGGTATTTTCGCTCTTTTTTTGGTACTTTTTTAGTATATCTATAGACTTTCAACAATACTACTTACAATACAACATTTTTCCATATATATAAATATACATATGCTTAGATGTACAAAAGAAACAAATGCATATGCACATACAATAGAATTGAATAAAATATACTTATAAAAGGCTTTAAATGGTTACAAAACATTGTTTTGTCTATACACATTTACAAAATAATACATGTAAATGTGTATTTTACATACACTAAATACTGTTTTAAAACCATTTTAATCACTTGGTACTTTTTCTGCATAGCCGGTCACCATTTAAACCTTTCGATTTCCCATCACTGTGTGTGTTGTTTTATGTATACTATTACTTTTTTGTTTATGTATGTGAAAAACATATGACACGTTTTCAGATGTTCTATAAGTGCACCAACGTGCTAGCAGTCCGCTACAGTATGTAACGGGTACAGTAACGTTCGCCTAACTCATACTTAACTGTTAACTTAACAGAAATTTACAATTATTAAATTGGTGTAAACTTTACTAAACAAACAAAAGTATACATACCTCAAATCAGGGATGTTAAAGTTGTTACAATTGTACTTTTTTGGTACATTTTGATCTCCTAAAGAAACGTGGTACTACCATGACTCATTTGGTACAATTTATAAATTTGTCATAGTTCCCCCTTTTTGAATTTTTAGTTTAGCAAACAAATTATTGAGTCCTTTTCATTGCATTATTATTTTAACTATTATTTCTTTCATCAGGACTTAAAAATCCTTCTTTTAAATTGCAATTTTTTTTTATGCAATATGCACTTAAAATTATAAACATGGTTAATTTAGAAATGCAATCAGAAGATGCACGAATGCATGTATTTTTACAAATGCTAACTTTTCTGTTCCGCCAAATAGCACGTAATTTCTTGAATAAAAATTTCACGTAATTTCATGAATAAAAATGTTTTGGATGAATGTGATATCTTAATCGTAGACCGTTACAAAAATCACATGCCCTTTGAAGATATTTATTGCGGAACAGAAGTGCATTTATATATCTCTACAAATAATATCACAAAATGAGCTGAATGTGCATATGTTTCCTGACATTTCTAGATTCGTTGCTGGTTTTATCCATTCCACATTCTTCTGCAAATGTGGAAAGAGTTTTTTATTTTCAAAATATAATAAAAACTAAGGAAAGACACAGAATACATGTGCCAATATTATCAAGTCTCATACAAACAAAGGATTGTATAAGATCGCCAAATTCATGCTGCTATGATGTCAAAATTCCAAATAGTTTAATAACTAAACAAATAAGTGCCCGATTTTGATCTTTTTTATAAGACTTTTATGTACCATATTTTATTCATAAAAATAATGTATGTTAATGTTAAGTTTTTTTTTGTGTACAATTGAATTTTTATGTACTTTTTTCTGTTGTTTTAATAAATTTAAAAAAAAATGGTACCGTGAAGGTCCAAAAAGCACATTTTATTTTGGAAGTTGGTACAAAATTTAAAACCCCATTTAACATCCCTGGCTCAAATAGGTATACAAATGAAATGAACCCCAAATAAAATTTTAAGCATAATAAAGTTAAAATTTAAGAGAATTTAGTGGCGATTTTTGTGAATGAAAAAGAAAAAAATTATTTTTGGCAACATTGTGTGTGTGCACCAGGGATGGAAAATGTCTTTTATGATTTTATACCAATTATGAAAACAAAATGTACCTACTCTTTAGACAATGACGGTACCATTTTTTATTATTTTCTTAGAACAAACTTCAACAAAAATGTATACAAAAATTCACAAGATCAATAAATATTACATCATACATATGTATGTACATAAATTTATATACATACATGAGTCATTGCAGTTTTAGTGATCAGTTACATATTAAACAAAATTATTTCTAAAATAATTTTAGATAAATAATTTTTTGTTATTCTAAAATTAAAGCAATACTAAGTTGTTGACTTCAATAAATCTTTTGATTGTATCAAGTTGGAAACAGCACACTCGCTTAGTCCATTTCCTTTGACATTGGCCGATGAATCTAGAATAGACAGAATTCTTGTTGCAACTCTTCAAGTATATAATTTTTCATCTTTTCATGTTACTTTAGACCTTAAAAATGTATTTTGATATTAGCGAGATCACCCGTTATTGATATTTTGCAAGGAGTACACATTTTGCGTTAACCTCTATTTTCCAAAGAAGTAGAAAAAACGGACAAAAATTAAAGAGAACATAATTAATGTTGCGAGATAGCGAAACGTTTGGATTTTCAAATTTTACCAAGTAAGCCGCGGTAGTGCCACGGTACCAACATGTACCGAAAAAAAGTACAATTGTACCATGCTTTCCATCCGTGGTGTGTACTTGAATATTTCGTTTTGGTAAACAGCAAATAAACTGATGAATTTATTCAGTTACAAAAAATATTTCGCGCATTTAGTATAAAATAACGCACGCTTTTTAAATGTCTAAAAAGTGAACTACAAAAAAACTATTAATTTATTATGACACAATGCTAATAACCATTCTATAGTTATATAAATATACAATAATATTATTAGTAGGTGCCCAATAAATAAACTAAGGAATGCCTTCAACATGTGAATTTCAATTAAATCATCCCAATGGGGTTTACAACAGTGGTGACACCGTAAGTGGTGCTATCGTACTTAATACAACCAGTGCCAAAAATGTAAGAGGTGTGTTGAAATCTTTTTGTTGCTTTTATGATCAGTGAAGCATATTACCGACTTATTAAAATTCAGTAGATGACCTTGACTTTTATAAATAGATTGAAATTGAAGAAAAAGCCATCGAGTGTCAAAATTTCGGTGCAGTATTTCAAATAGACTCCATACAAATATGTTTTGAAAAACATATATTTTAGAGTAATTCGACTTCCATGAGAGATTAGATGGAAAGTTTTTTTTCCAAAAAAAAAAAAAAAATCGTTTAAAAAAACGAAAAAAAACGCGAATATTCGTCGCCAAAAATAAAACGTATTGGTGTATATGAAAATACACACAATAATAGTGTCCGCCGAAATTCGTCACACGCGGCGACTTTGCAATATATTTGTTTCTATTGCATACGACGAACAAATCAGTACCAGGTGATCATGTTTGGTTTTTGTTTAGAAGTATTTTAGTAAATAAAGTTACTTTTTACTTTAATAATTGTTTTTTTTTAATGGTATAACATTTAAAATAAATGTACAAGGTATTTGGCTATAAAAATAGTTTTTTTTTTGGGTTTTTGATTATGTTTTAATGTTTAATCATTTTTTTTTTTTTATATGGTCACACTATTTCTCTCTATTTGCACAAACAGCAATCAACTTTGTAAATTATAAAGGCTGCTAGTTATTCATCGTTATTGTGCTTCATATGACGAATTTACTCAGCGAATTTTTACTGAAAAATTCGTCGTGTGCGAAATTCCTCGTTTGTCCCAGTTGTGTTCCTAGCAATAGTGTAAAATTACTTCTAGTTATCCTACGTAAGAGTTATTAATACAAATGTGGAACTAACACCCTAAAAAATTGATAGTTTTCTATATAAAAACTAACATAAATAGTGGCATAATGCACGGATTGATATAAGATTTTGCATAAATTTAGTGACGATCGGTCCATAATTTCCAACAGGCCCCATATAAAGCAGTCTCTCTGAATACAGTTGTGTATACAGTATACTATACTATAACTTGTTTCAAGTCACTTTTTCCTACCACAATATCACGTTTTTCGCCGCACCAATAAACTGACAATATCAGGCCTGTTCTAAAAATCACTTTAATTCAACTCACGTGATTTCAAATCACATGTGCATTTTAAAATCACACGTGTGATATGTTGGCGTTTCGTTTTTGGGTGTTTCGGTGTGATTTTCAATTGCCGAAAGCTCACCGAGAAACACAGGAACAGAATGATTTTCAGAACCCCACAAAATCACACGTTTGATTTCAAAAGCGCGTGATTGGAAATCACGTGATTTTCAGAACAGGCCCGTATAATAACGAAATTAGATATAAGGTAACTGAGAGAAGAAAAAAACATTAAAACAAAAAAAAAGAAAAAAGAATGCCGGTGATTATAATCACCGGTTGGCGAAAAATGGGTTATAAATAAATCTCATTTGTCCATATTTCAGCAATACAAATAAATTTCTCCGGCGAAGGAAAAGTAAATTGGTCTGAAACGGAAAGGAAAACCAACTCAGATGGAAATGATACCAATGAAACGATCTATTTCAGTGCCAGTGAGTTGTATGTTGACAATAGTGTTTGCGTACACGGTGAGGAAACACTACCTCCTGGTAGTCATAGATATGCATTTAATATGGTTTTACCCCTACAATGTCCCGCCTCTTGTGAGGGTCTTCATGGACATATACGCTATGAACTCGCGCTTAGACTCAATAGGCCGTTTGGGTTTTATAATGTGTTCAGCAAGCCGTTGACTGTGGTTAAAAAGCAAGATTTAAATTTAAATCCAATTTATAGGGTGAGCTTATAAAGTCAATCTTTGTTTAGGTAAAATGCATTGTAAGACATATTTTAAAATAAAAGTTTTTATTTTCTGTTTATTTGATCAAATAAATTAATGTGTAAATAGCTGAATTTATTTATTTATAGCTTTCCATTGATAGTGAGAATATCTTTAACACTTGCTGGTTTTCGTGTTCAAGTGGTACCATTAACACCTGTTTTAAAACACCCTTTAGTGGCTATGCTATTGGCCAAAATGTCAACTACTCTTTGTTTATACAAAATCAAACCATGGATGATGTTGAGGGTTACACTGTGAAATTTATTCGTGCAATGACTTATGTTGCCGACACACCCCATCATAAGGCACGGCAAGAAAGTGCCATTTTATACTCAAAAAAATATGATACGTCTTGTTTACGTCTGACAACACGGATTTTTGATGGAAGCATTCCAATAGAATCTACACCTCCTTCCACGGACAATAACTATATTATACAAAGGCAATATTATATTTATGTAATCTTACATATGTCAGGTTGTACAACGGATAATGAAATTATTTTGACAATTTTTATTGGAACCGTTCCGTTACGAGAAAGCTTAGCAATAGAACCCACTGAAAGTAGTCGTTTAATTAGCATTGTACCGACGGCACCTGATCTACCTACAGATACACCAAGCTCCAGCGATTTACCACCAACCTATCAGAATTTCGGTATGTCTATTATCAGTGTAAAACCTGTACTTTTGTTAATGTTTTTGTATAATTAAAGGTCCTCCTACATTCGAAGAGGCTACAGGCTGAAATACAAGCTTGGACCATGATAATGATAAACCTGGTATTCACAAATTGATGAATAGATGTACTTACTACCTCATTATAATAATGTGTATCAATTAACAAACTAATCTCGAATACAATATGCATTCGTGAGATAAATATAGAATTTTTATTATTTTTGGATAAAATCTCTACTTTAAAACTCATGTATATACAAATGTATATATATTAGGGTATTCATTCATTTATTACTATCCGATTAACTGATCGGTTAGTTTGAAATAGGCTTTTTTATGTTTTTAATTATTTGTTTCGTCTCATATGCAAAAGGTATGCGTTTAGAAAATATTTTTTTCATACAAACAAAGAAGGTGTTCAGTGACCTTCATTTTAAATAGGTCTTTGCCATCAACAGCTTTTTGTTTCACGTACTTTTTGATATGGGGATATCCATTGTGACGTGACGTGATATTTGTACGAAAAAATTAATTAAAAGAAGAAGTTAAATTTGTAAAAAGGCTTTTCTATATTTACGCAGTAATGAAGATGACTTAACCAAAAAATTATATAGTTTTACCTCTTCGGGGATATGGTGGAAAACCTGTGCTGGTGTAAAGTATAATGGTGCAAAAGAATAACGGGAGTACAGTCGCCCCTTGTATTGGACTGGAGCTATCCAAACTCCAGGAGGATACGCCACTAGCCAAAATTCCCCACAATGTAGTATAATAGTCTGTAAACACAGAAAAAAGTTTTTTATCAATTAAAAAAATGGTTTAAAAAGTATTTAAATTTAATTAATGTGATAATGGAATCATTTTTTTTTTTAGTTGAAAGAAAATCAAAAATATAATTTTGATTTAAATAATTTTTAAGTTGCTTTGAAATAAATTTTTAATTAAAATATTGATTATATTCCTATTATTTCGACCTTTTTTCAATTAAATATTATATTTCAATATATTTTTATTAAGCTTTAGGTCACTCTTTTATAAAAAACAATTTAAATATTATTTATTTTTCGATATTTCGATTTCCGTTGGAAATCTTCTTCAGGAAATTTTTAAAATAATATAAACTTAAAAAATAATTTTTGACAATAAATGGAAAAATAACAAATGGAAAAATAAATTTAAAATTTCAATTACAAATTTAAAATAAAAAGATGAAACCAAACAAAATTTTTAAAAATATTTTAAACCTAAAACCTTTTTTAATTTCCTTTCCGTCAATATATTTATTTTTATCTAATATATATTTTCAGTCTGTGCTGTGCCATCTGAACTAAATTTTATAAATAATCAAAGACAAATACCTATTTATAATTTTCCCTTCCATCAACCTATTTATTTTAATTCAATAAATGTCTATAAATCTGAGCTAATCCCTCAGTATCTTTTTTTAAATTAATCCTTTTCTCAAATGGAACATAATTAATCTGTAACATTTCTAGCATATATCTACGTTTCTTAAAATTTTCTATGTTCAAAATAGATGTGTTTTCAAAATCAGGATAATGATTAAAATCTCTGCAATGTTTTGACAATGCCGTTCCATGGGCTGAATTATAATTTCTATATTTTTGGTCATGTTTATGTCCTGCTAATCTAGTTTTCAATTTTGTCCCAGTTGTTCCTACATATATTTTCCTACATTGTTCATTATCATTCCCACCACAATGAATTTTATAAACTAAATTAGACATATCCGACTTTTGTAATCTATCCTTAGTTTTCGTGAATAATCTCCCAACATTATTATTCACCTTATGTGCCATTCTGTATTTCCCTCTGTCATATATATTTGAGTTTTCTAATCTTTCCGAAAACCCAGGTACATAAGTAAATGTTTTATAAATTTTTGGTTCCAAAATTTCATCCATATGACGAGATCTTCTTATATTATATTGTCTTATTAATTTGCAAATAAGTTTGTTAGGAAAACTATTATTCCTCAAAATATTTCCAATAATCACCTTATTTTTCCTATGAAATCTATTATCACTAATTGTTAATATCCTATATATTAGATTCCTAGCTGTATTAATAATAATTCTCTTCGGGTGTTTCGAGTAATAATTTAAAATTCTACCTGATGAGGTTGGTTTTTGATACCAAGCTATCAATAATCTATTTCATTTCCTTATCACCAACGTATCCAAATATGGAATTTAATAATTCAATTCCCTTTCAATAGTGAACTTAATATTCTGATCAAATGAATTAAATGTTGATAGCAAGGTATCTATCTCATTCTCATCAACTATAAGAAATAAATCATCCACATATTTCGTTATTATTTTTGGTTTAATTATCAATTTTTCTAAACATGTATCTAATAATTTCTCCATCACAATATCAGCAACAATTGGAGATGCTGGAGAACCCATAGGTAGTCCCTTTTCTTGTGCATATATTTTCCTATCAAATTGAAAATATCTATTATCTAATTATAATTCTCAAAAATAAATCCTTATTAATATTTGTTAACCCTGAAATTTTATCCCAATTTTCTTCTATTATTCTAATTGCCAAATCAACCGGAATACTAGGAAATAATGAAACAACATCAAGTGATATTAGTTTTTCATTATTCTGAATTGTTACATTTTCCAACTTATGTTTAAATTGTACAGAATTAATAACATTATACTTAGAAGTCTCCGTTATCTGCTTAAGCATATTCGAAATATATTTACATAGATTATGTGAAGGTGAATTTATGGACGAACAAATAGGTCTTAAGGGAAAATTGTCCTTATGAATTTTCGGTAATCCATATAATCTTGGTGCTACAGATATGGAAGTTTTTAGTTTGTGTCTTTCAACTAATGTTATTATTTTCAATTTAAAAAGTTCTTCAATGAAATTATTGTTAAAAAAAATTTTGTTTGGTTTCCTCTTTTTATTTTAAATTTGTAATTGAAATTTTAAATTTATTTTTCCATTTGTTATTTTTCCATTTATTGTCAAAAATTATTTTTTAATTTTATCATAGCTGGGGAATTTCGATTAGAATTAGAAATTATTACGATTAGAGAAATAAAATAATCTAATCATTAGAATTGAATTTTGATAAAATTTTCAGATTACTAATTGACTTGATTAGAAATAATCAAAAATCTACTCACAATTAGTGACGATTAGCATTTCTAATCAAATCTAATCAAAACTAATCCAAAAAATAATTGAATAGATTTCTTGATTATTTTTGATTAGATTTGATTAGATCAACTATTTTTAACCATTTTTGTGAAAAGAAAATATTTATTTTTCACATTTGTTGCTATATTTACATAATGTAACAGTTTTTGAATATTGCATAAAATTGCATACGGTGCACCCTGTTCTTAAACTAAACACTTGACTCAGCTGGTTCACTTTGTTGTTGTGTTATTATTAATGTTAATTTTCAATATTTAATATTCAAAAACTGTTACATTATGTAAATATAGCAATAAATGTGATAAATAAATATTTTCTTTTCACAAAAATAGTTAAAAATAGTTGATCTAATCAAATCTAATCAAAAATAATCAAGAAATCTAATCAATTATTTTTTGGATTAGTTTTGATTAGATTTGATTAGAAATGCTAATCGTCACTAATTGTGATTAGATTTTTGATTATTTCTAATCTAATCAATAAGTAATCGTCTAAAATGGCTAACTAATCATAATTTATCAATTTTTCATCACAATTAAAATTTCTAATCCAATTGCTAATCATTAGGATTTCTAATCATTATTCCCAAGCTATGAATTTTATATTATTTTAAAAATTTCCTGAAGAAGATTTCCAACGGAAATCGAAATATCGAAAAATAAATAATATTTAAATTGTTTTTTATAAAAGAGTGACCTAAAGCTTAATAAAAATATATTGAAATATAATATTTAAAATATTGATTAAATATCAAAAATTTTTAATTGATTTTTTCGTTTAAAATAAAATAATTTAAAATTGTATAATTGTTGTTGGGAATTGTCAATATTTAATAAAATAAATTAACATATTATTTGAAATGGCAAGGTTTTTTGATAATTTTTTTTAATTTTAATTAAAAATATTATTAATTGAAAAAAAAATATTTACAATCTAGTAAAAAACTTGTTTGCTTGATATAATGAATTTGGTTTAAATTTGGTGATTAGAGACAGTTTTTTAATTTTTTCTGTGACTCTAACTTTTGAAGGTCTCTACCCAAAATAGCTTAAAATGCTTTAACAACTTTTTTTGATATAAAATTTGGCATTGATCACTTTTATAACAGATATTTTGTCATGACAGGTCTATAATTGATCAGTTCCTGAATAAACCCCCTCTTCAAAATCGCTTTAACCCTAGAAGACTTTATAATTATTGCTACACAAGCATCCAGTGCAGGCCTATCATATTTGCCGATTTATCGGCATTTTGCCGATTTTTTGCATTAAAATTTGCACAGTGCGGATTTGCCGATTTTTGGATAAACACTTACAGCACAGTAACTTTGCTTGTTAACGTATAACTGATTGATTTTGGGTAACTTTGGAGAACTTGTCATAACCTATACAACAAAATAAAAGTGTTTTTAAAACTGTATTAACTAATTTATAAAAACAGGTTAAGAAATAAGATTAACTTAGCGGTATTTATGAAGGCAAAGAATTTTTTTTTAACTTTAATGGAAGCATGTGGGCTTATTGGCTAATGAGTTACTATCAAAATCAAAACTCAACAAAAGCAATATCACCAAATTGTTAATAACTGTATTAATTTTTATATAGAACTTTCAAACCAAATATTAAAACGTTTTGGTTTTGAGCAAAAATCTTATAAATCTTTAAACATGATTAACCCTAACAATATTATGAAAAAGGAAAATATTTCTTATATGCATATTCTGAAAGAGTTCCCCAGCTTTATTTCTCAAAAAAAAAAAACAAATTTTAGACCCCGAATTTAGAGAGTTAAAATGTTTACCCCCATATTTATAAAAAAAGGCTATTAAACAAATTTTCATAGAAAATTCGTTTTATAAACCTGCTATAAACCTAAATATTTTTTATGAATATGGGGGTTAAACTTTAAGAAGATTTAGAAGGAATTGAAGAAAAAGTTTCAGACTTAAAACGTGGGGATTCTACGGATGCATTTCCAGTGCTGTCAACGTTTGTACAACAAATTATGGTCCTTCCATATTCTTCCGCAAATGTGGAAATTTTTTTTAGCCAAGTCAACCTTAATAAAACCAAATTTCGATGTTCCCTGAAAAATAAATCCTTTCAAGGAATTCTTTTTTCTAAAGATTTATTAAAATATTAATTTATTTATTAATGACGTGCTAAGTTCCCAATTTGTACTTTTGATAAAAACACTGATCAAAAATAAAAATTGGGAATTTAGCACGTCATTCATAAATAAATTTTGTGTTCCCGAAAATAACTTGTGATGATTATGAACTTAAAATTTAATAATGCAAACTGCTTTGATGTTGATATTAAAATGGATTTAATTAAACTATTAAGCTCAAATATGTATCTATAAATATTTATTAAAATAAAATGTTGAAAAAATTTTTTAACTATAGAAACCATTTTAACCTAATGGACAAAATTTTTTTAAATTAACTACAATTTATTTATAAAAATACTCTTTTTTAAGTTGTAAGTATGGTAGTTAATGCTGAATTATTCTGTTTTTTTTTTTGCCGATTTTCTTTAATTGAAGTGCCGATAATGCCGTTTTTTTTTTTGAAAATATGCCAATTTTTATCAAAATTTTCTGGCACCCCTGACGGAACGGTACCAAACATTAAAAGGCTATAAATGAAAGTAATTTGTTTTATTGCCGCTTAATTTGATTTGATCTCTAATATGAAATTTTATATTGCTTTAAAAATTGTTTTTGCTTACCTCAATATGAATTATAATATAATATTTATTATCTAATAAACAACAAGTAATAAAATAATAAAAGCTTTAAAAAAAATTCCATAGTTTTAACGTATAATTAAATAGCGTTTGTCTTTTAGGGTTAAGAAGAATAAATCTCATTTAGATGTTGATATTTAAGTAATATTTGGCGCAAGGAACCTTTGTAGGAGTCTTACCCTCACAACATAATGTTATTTTCTCTGGCCCATCATTAGCCATAGGTGCCAAACAGCGTACTCTCTAGGATATTTGTCTTTATAAACTGAAGTGCGACCTTCTGATACCCTCAGAAGGTCGCCCTGGTCCTTTATACCTTCTTGCTTTTTTATTTTTTTAATTATCAAACGCTTGATTGTCCAAGTAAATTTTAGTTGTCTGTGTTAAAAATTGCGTAATTAATTAAATATGTAAAATGAAATATTTTTAAAGCTCAAAAAATAAATATGTTTTTGTTAAGAAAATTTCGCATACGATATCGATTTTCATTTCAATTGTATTGGAATTTCGATCGGTATCGAATGCCGTAATTTGCCCCCTGAACTTGTTTTTATCAGAATATTAAAAAAGTATAAAAGTTTTCTTAAACCAAAAAAGTTCTTTCTTATAAAATTTCCATTCTGTTGGTATATTAATCAGAGACCTTATTTTAATACTTTTAAAAATATCATTTTTGTTTTTTTTTTCATATAAAAATAAAAACAATTGTGATTACAAACTTTTATTTATCCATCTAGATTTTTTTATTTGAAACCAAAACTTTATTTTTCTCTTCTTTTCAAAACAAAATTAAATCAAAATCGTTTATGACATAGTAATATAAGTAACAGGTAGCATACTATAATTTTATCAGAATATAAAGAATACAAATTATTAAAAATCATTTGATATCGTTAATAAAATAACTTAAATCTAATTTTGTTAATTCAAAAGTAAATATTAAAAAGTTTGTTTTATTTGCTTGTTGGCCAAGTGTAATCATATTTCACTTCCATGAATTTGAATAAAGTTATTGTTAATATAAATTTTTTTATTTAATATACAAATTCACAAAATTTTTTGTAAAAAAATCAACTTAAAAAAATTCAAATTATATATCTTTAGTTTGATTCAAAGAAAAACATTCGTTTTTATCAATATTCATTAAAAAATTCACAAATAATTTAATCCAACAAAAAACCTTCTAAATAATTTAATTAAAAAAAAAAAAAAAAAACTATACATAAGTACTTTGATTAAAGAAAGAAGTTTCCAGAAGTGTCAAAAATACATGCTGTAATTTTTCATTTTGTTTTTAATTTTAATTTTAAATCGTGGAATGTTATAATGGAATGTTATAATTTAAAAACGTGTGCTAACAAAACATTATTTGCAAAAAGTTTTGCTTTTTTTATTTGAACGTACAGATACATATTTACACACAAATATATGCAGATGAACACTACAAACTCGTAACACCCCTTTTTTGGGAGGGGTTAAAATCGATTGGGGTTCTTTTATAATTTATATTTGCATTTTTTATATTAGCATTTTTTGTTTTGAAAAAATGTTAATTTAAAATATTTAATATTTAAAAAATAATTATTTGACAATTTTTTTCTGAAATTTATCGTCTAAGTATTTTCATTTATTCATCATGATTTTTTTTTTTTTTTTGAATAAATGAAAATAAATTTAAATCAACAAAGATTTTAACACATCGATACCTTCCCATAAGAATGTATTAAGCGACATTTCTAAAATTGTGTAGGAAACGAAAAAAAAACGTCTCATTTAGTTATTTATTTGTGTATTTTATTGAAAGGAATATATTTACAAAGCGATTTTCAGAATACAAAACTTGACATTATTGCAAAACCAAAATTTTAATCAGATAAAAAGTTTTTGTCGCTTAGTACACTTTCGTGGTCAAGATATTGGCGCTTGGTACAATGGTAAATGGCGCTTAAAACATTGATAGGACACAAAAAATTAAGGTTTGAAATAAATTGTGTCGTTTAATTCATTTTTTATTTTTTCTGTTAAACAATAAATAAATAAAAATCTATATAAAAAGTAACAAAACATTTATTTCAAGACAAAAATTACAGTTAGAGATCAAAACGGAAATTTTAAGATTATTAATAATCATTTTGATTGTCAGACATATCATCTACTTCGTCTGTCGCTGCCAATTCGTCTTCTTTCTCACCAAATGTATTTTTTATAATATCCTCGTATTCTTGTATGTATCATTCAGGACTAAACTTTCTTTTGAGCAGACTCTGTAAATCCTTTCGTTTCCGGCCTGATATTGGCAGTTTTGAAGAATAAAGAATGTCTGGTTCATTGAATTCTTCAAGGCATTTTACTTGATTGCGCGTACGACAAAAATCCATAAATACGCTTACAACCGACGAGACAAAAAAAAACACAAAATAAATGGGAAAAAAGCAGTAGCGTACTTCATAGAAAAATTATTTAAACTCAAAGACAATCATAGTCTGGAGTGTTATAAGCGACAAAAATGGATCAAGTTCTAGTTGGATGAGTGTGCTAAGCGACAATTTCGGTTAAACTAAGCGACATCTAACAACATTTTTGTGTGGTCCTTTTGTTGCTTACGACAATTACATACAATTACAAATGTGGCTGAGCATAATTTCTTTGGCGGATAATACAAATTTCAGGGAGCAACATTATTCCAGTGAGAAAACTTGACGGTTGATACAATGTTATTTTCTCTCTTGTTTCCTTTGCATCCATGATAGGGCCAACCCAGGCCAAAATGTGGCGCTTAACTTCGAGTATAGTTCCACATCAAAAAGTCATTTTCGAAAAAAGTGTCGCTTAATACATTCTTATGGGAAGGTATCGATATGAATGTATCATGGTGAAATTACTACAAGGTGGGAGCACTAGGATTTGTTGTACAACAATACAACAAAAACAGGCAAGTTTGTTTGTGTAAAAAAGTTAAGTGTGTCAAAAATATGGATTTTCACCACACCAAAATATTATTCTTATTGAAACGTCAATGCCTTACAAAATAAAAGCCATATAAACATATACTTAGTAGAACCAATTCTTGTGGCTGAATTAAATTCCTTCCTGCACAACTTACTCCACTTTTGACTCGTACCAATTATTCTAGGTTTGAAAAACACACCGTTGCCAGGCAATTCTTCCTTACCGCATAATAAACACTTACGCATTTTTGAAAATCACTCACAAAGGCTTCACAATTAAAATAGGTTTGATTTTTATTTAAATAAAATTTTTCTTTTGCAAATGAGTTTTTTTGTTGGTCCTCGACCACGATGCAAAAATTTACGTTATAAACGATTGGCTTTAATTTGTAATTTAACACACTAGTTGCTTTTCGCAACCAATAAAAAGCACTTTTATAATACAATACGTATTTTATTTAAGTTATATTTCAAGCTATTTGCAAAACTTTCACAACAGAATGTAAATTTTACAAACGATTAGTTTTAATACAACTCACAAGTTTTTTTATTATACAATACGTCCTTTTTTATTTTTTTTCCAATTGCTTTTAACTATTTGTTTTAAATACAATACCGAACAAATTGTTTTTTTTTTATCTCACAAATTATTTTTTGAAGAAAATTAACGTTAGCAATCAATATTTTGACACTTGCTATGAATAAACAAATAATTTCGACAGAATAAATCTTTCACCATGGATAAGCAAAAAATAATAGATTCCGTAGTGCTGCCACCTTCTAGTAATTTCACCATGGTATGTATATGATATGGAAATAAAAAATAAAAAGCTTTCAGGTCTCTGCAGAGAAAAAAGTAGTTTTTTATCAATTAAAAAAATGGCTTAAAAAGTATTTGAATTTAGGCCCTAGTCATGTAAAACGCAACGCAACGCCAAAAAATAACATTGAAAGCACAAACAATGTCATAAATATTTTGTAATTTTGTTGTTGCTTTCTACAGAAATTCACATTGCGTTTTAAAATTTCAAACGCTGCATAACTTATATTAATTAAATAACAAAAAATCTCAATTGATTTTTTCGTTTAAAATAAAATAATTTAAACTGGTGAAATTTTTGTTGGGAATTGTCAAAACCTGAGCTATATTTAATTAAATCCATTAACTCATTGTTTGAAACAGCTAAGTTTTTTGATCATTTTTTTATTAAAAATTAAAATATCATTTATTGGAAAAATATATTAAAAATTTTAAATTTTTAAAAATTTTAGTAATCAATATAATCATTTTTGTAATAGGTGCAGAATAAACAAATTGTTTGCTTGATTCTATGAAGTTAGTATGAAGTTGGTGATTAGAGACAATTTGTAAGTGTTTTCTGTGTAATATTAATTGAGGAGGTTTCTTTACAAAACTTGACTATTCCACTTTCGACAGAACTGATTTTTGACATGAAAACTCAGCAAAAATAAAATTTGCCAAAACAAATAAAAAGCATAAGAGGCATGATTTCGTCAAATGTAGATTTTTCCAGTTCAAAATAGAATTTATAAAAAAAACTATTTTCTCAAATTATGCAAAACCTCAAAGAGTTCAAGAGTCAAGTTTTAAAAAGAGCCTCTTTAATTACTACACTTACTGCTTGTGGCAGTGTCATCCTGTAAATTAAATTGTAATTCTTCTGGTAAATCGTAAAATAAATACTTTGGTTTAAAATCACCAAGATCTCCAGTAATTTGATGTTTTGATTTCTTATTTAACTGCACTGCGGACATAAATTCAGCTTCTTTGAAAGAAGATGAAGCTGAAAAGCAAAAAACTATATAGAACGCAGACGTTTGCTCTCAATAAATTGTTACTATTTGTAACAATCTGCTACTTACCTAATGAACTCATTGATGCACTCATACGAGTTCTTTCGATTGCTGTAACACTTTCCTGCAAATCCATTGCAGAAGGCAAAGTTAACTCCTCCATTGATCTTGCTACTGTTAGGGAAGGTACATTATTGTCGTTTGTATTAACAGGTAGAATTTTCACATCACTCTTTAGCGATAAAGTGCCCATTAAAATGGGTATAATAGTTCTAACCCATCTCTTTCTATTTTGACAGGTAACCAAAACTTCCAGTTCGTAAGACAAAGCTATACATTTACATTCATCAAATGCCATGGTGGGCGGAGTTTTGGGTATAAAGATCTGTTGTAAATGTTGTATGATATATGAATTTTGGCCATACAAACTGTAAATATTTGAGGCAATTGTTGTGATTTGTTTGGTTGTTTTGGAAATGTTTTCCTTTAACAGCCCCTTATAAGAGGCAATACGGTTCAAATTGCTGGCTATTGTGTTAAGTTTTAATCTTGCTTTATTCGTTACATTAATCTGTAAAAAGATACATTCACCAGCACAAAAAGATTTCTGAGGCATACTGATTTTAAGTTGTAAAGGTTGCTGCCAAAATTTTAAACACGATATCGTTTCCAATTCCTCTTCTTCTGTGGGTAACTGTACAGGGTCCATAAGTCGTAAGTCTTTTAATTGCTCTATTATAATTGCTGAAGTGTAAAGAGTATCTATGCGTTCACCATAATCCGCATTAACTTTTATTTCGTAACGTATACAACCCAAGGGGCTGTCAAACGTGGAGGGTGAATTTTGTGGTATGTTAACCAAAAAGCTGTAGTTGTATATACCAGGTTCTATAGGTTTCGGAGTTGCCATTTCGGAACCTATCAAGTAGCTTGTCGTGTCCACATAGTCTTCTCTGTTTTTTATGTAAATTTTTGGGTTAGGTTCTTCAACCGACTTCTTTATTTTTTGTGGCTTTTCCCATTTTGTATGCGCATAACCGGTAAATTGCAATGATAAGGCTTTGAATTAAGTATTTATGAAGATAAAAATTTTTACAAAGTTATAAACACATGTTCTTATGACTCATTGATTTTCTATTCACCTTTGATTAATATAGAGCTATTGCTACCAATATTTAAAACCACTAAGCCTTTGATGACTTCCCCGGGTCGATAGCTTTCGCTAACATTTTCTAGTTGTATTGTACATGATACTGTATACATTTTCACTTTCTAAGAACCCTGTTTGCTATTCTGATTTACTGCAAATATATTTTGTTATGTACCTTTAAACGTCTATTTGCCAACTGTTGTATATTTGTTTTCACATTTTGTATATTTGTTTTCACATTTAGCTGCGCTCAATTTTGATTATCTTATCATTGCCGTAATCGATATTTTATTTCTTAATCAGAAATTTTTGCAGAATATTACTGGTATTTGAAACAATAAGAATAACAAAATTATTTTGTTGTCTGTTTAAATACTATTTTTTAAGATTTTGTTTTTGTATATTTATGTGAAACCCAGATTTAAACCGGTCATTGCCCTGTCATAAATTAGTAACAAGAAATGTTTATTAAAAATACTGCAGCTTAGCGAGATTAAAAATTTTTATTTTTATTATTTCTGTAATTATCAACGCAATTTGATATTATTATGATATTTTACTTAATTAAAAAATAAAGTAAATTTTCTTAAAATATTCAAAGCAAATATTTCTATTTCTAGCAAATCTTGAACAATAACACTTTAAATTAACTATTAATGTAAAAATTTTTGTAAACTTCAATGAACAGCAAAATCACGGGAAATTTGCAAATTTCCTGGTATAAATTTACTCTTTTTTTTAAACAAAATTTCTTATTAAAAGCAAAGTTTCTTTAATAGCAGGTTATTCATCGTGAGGTTCGATTTATAATGTAAAATAAGACAGAAATTTTTCAAACACAGAAAAAAGTTTTTATCAATTAAAAAAATGGTTTAAAAAGTATTTAAATTTAATTAATGTGTTAATTGAATCAATTATTTTTTTAATTGAGAGAAAATTAAAAATTTGATTTTGATTTAATTAACATTTTAATTGTTTTCAAATAAATTTTTAATTAAAATATTTATTAAATTTCAAAAAATCTTAATTGACTTTTTTCGTTTAAAATAAAATTATTTAAACTTGTAGAATTGTTGTTGGGAAATTTCAATATTTAATTATATAAATTAACACATTGTTTGATATGGCAAAGTTTTTTGATAATTTTTTTAATTAAAATAAAAAATATTATTTATTGAAAAAAAATATTAAAAATTTTACAATTTTTAGCAATCAATATAATTATTTTGGTAATAGGTTCAAAATCAACAAATTGTTTGTTTTATATTACTGAATAAGTATAAATTTGTTGATTAGAAAAAGGTTTTAATTTTTTCTGTGAAAGTAAACGTAAAATTTTTATTATCGGTTAAAAGAACAATTTATGGCATTTACTGTTTGAAAATTATATCATGTAAATGTTGGCCATTACCTCGTGTGAGGTGGTCCATTCGGAAGGTAAAATTTCGGGCGACTCGTTCGACACGAGTCTGGCTTTCAAAGCGTCAATCGTAGCTGACTTATTCCTGAAGTCCAAAGGTGTGATATTGCACGATTTAGGTGGCCAATTTACCGTAGCAAAACGTTAAATTAAGTGCACACCAAAATGATTTCTCAACAAGGTAATTTTTTTACGTAGGGATTGCAAGTTCTGAGAAGTTGCTGTATCGGTTAAAAATAGAAGAATATTTTGTCGAAGTCTTGAAATAGCTTGTATTTTAAGCAAAGCTCCAAAATAATTTATTTATAGATATAATTTTTTTTTTTTTTTGAAGATTTTTTTGTGCATATGAATTATAAAAAATTAAAAAGAAAATCACTCAAAAATATCAAAATATGCGTTGAAAACAAAATGTGCAACAATATGCAAAACAAATTGATGCCATTTTAACACAAAAATATGCATTTGCATGGAAATCGCAGCCATAATAATTACCAATAAAATTTGGCAGCATATTATACCTTTTTTTACTTATTTTATTATACTAATTTTATTTCAGAAACGTCTGGAAAAATCTGGAGTTTGGAAACATTTCAAAATTTAGAGCACCAGTCAAACACAACAAAATGCAAGATTTGTAAGAAAAACCGAAAACCGAACCGAAATCGACTGGTTATAATAATTTTAAAACCGAAACCGCGGTTTCACATTTTTACTCTAGTCTCTCGGGCTGTATGGCTCATAGTGCCGTCTTGTGGAAACCAAAGCTCAACGAGAACATGGGCTTTAACTTCAGGAAGCACATAGTACGTTAAAATGGTGCGATAACGGTTACCATTGACGGTAACATTCTGATTTTCCTAATTTTTGAAGAATTATGGACCAATGATTCAACCAGCCCATACACCATACCATATCGTTTTTTTTTAATGGTTGTACTGGTAGCTCTTGGTACTCTTCGGGATGCTCATCAGCCGAAATACGGCAATTTTGCTTATTAGCGTATCCATTTAGCCAGATATGTGCTTGACCACTGATCAACATTTCACGACGAAACACCGGACTTTCATTGAGTTTTTCCAGAGCTCATTCACTAAAAATAAGGCGCAAATTTAAGTCGCCTGATGACTTGCCAAACGATACTGAACAAAAATGTGAAAGTAGTTTGATATGAGTCACGCGTGGTCTGTAAAAACCATACTGAAAATCAAACCTCACATTCAATCACCCTTTATTCTGTAGGTAAATAGTTTAAGAAAATATAAATTTTAGTTACATCAATAACACAAGGGAACAGGGGTTTTGTTGATTTAAAATTGAATATTGTTTTTAAGGTTATTTGGGACGCTGAATTTAAATCTGTACTGTTTATTTCTATCTGCTCGAGATATGCCGTTATTTCCAAAATTAAGGCACTTCCACTACATATATTGCAATAACTTGAAAACGGTGCTCCATATATACTCAAAGAAAAAACCAAAATTCGCTAACAATATTATATTACATTGTTTTTAAATTTATCCCGAAATTTCAAAGATATAGTTGAAGTTAAAAAAAGAACAATTTAAAAAAAGAAAAAAGTTTTATTTAAAAATTCATAAAAACAAAAATCACAGTTTTAGTATAAAACTGTTAGCTTAACATATTTCGAATGAAATAAGCTTAATTTCATTGTAATCGGTGCACAACTTTTATTCGCAATTTACTGAGGCAATTAAATTGAAAAATATCGCGATTTCCACACAAAAATAATATTTTTTAATTTGTATGTGTTTGCTGCTGTTATATTTATGGACGTTTTTTCCGCTTAAAAATGAGGGGACTTCAATTAATTGTCAATAAGAGCGAAACGCGTTAATCGATTTTTATGATTTTTATGTCTCATTTTGTTCATAGGTTATGTGACTTTACGTGAAAGTAATAAGACTTTGACTCTTTTCTGTTTTGGATTTTTCATGATTTCTAGAAATAAATAATTTTAATTTCTTAGATTTTTTTTACGTAAACAACCATTACTCAGTCATTTGCAAAACTTTGATTGTTTTTCAAAGCTAACAATTACATCTTTAAAAAAGAATAATTCTGAAAATCGCTCAATGAAGAGTGAAGTTATGATTTTCTGAACTTTTAGATTTTGGAAAAAAGTGAAAAATTCGATTAGTACCTGTTACTTAAAAATGCGAGCTGATAGAGAAAATGGGATTTTAAATTTTAAATTAGTAAAAACATTTCATCATATTTCCAATCAACACACAAAAAAAATTCAATTTTGTTCCTATGTGTATTTTTTTTGCTGCAAGCGTTTTAAATTGTTGTAAAATTTTAATAGAAATTACAAATACATAAGCATATTTTTTTAAGCTCCAATTATAAAAAAGCTGTAGTGAGTGAGCTTTCTAACAAAAATCAAAGAACTTCAAAATATTAAGAGAGAGAAAAAGTAAATAAAAAACAAACTCAGTTGCCAGCAACATTGTCAGTTTTGGGAATTTATCCCCAAATAGACGTTTTTTTTCAGTTGGGGATACACATTTCATTAAAAAAACCAGGGGTTTTTTTTTTTTTTTTTTTTTTTTTTTTTTTGAGAAAAAGCTCTTTTTCCTTGGGGATTTTATTATACATATAGCATTTTCAGTTAAAATAAAACCTTTTTCAAATTAAACGAAACCTTTTTGAAATTAAACGAAACCTTTTCCAAAATAAACGAAACTTTATTCAAAATAACCGAAACATTTTTCAAAATAAACGAAACATTATTCAAAATAAATGAACCTTTATTCAAATACAGTTAAACATTTTTCAAAATAAAATTTGTTAAAATTTGTAGGAAATTTATTTTTTGGATTTCTTTGAATTAATTACTGATTAATGAAGAGACGACACTTACGTTACGACCAGTGGTAAAATAACTTAATAATGATTGGGCATGAAATTTTAACTTTGAAAATGTCTCCTCTATCGGGTTCAGCAAAGGAGAATAAAGTGGTAACATTATAATGTACATTCACTATTGTCCACCATATGCCATATTACTTGGGATTTATGGATTCTGGCATACTCCATAATTAAAAATGAGTTTTGTAGCATTAAATTTTTTTGCTTTCAATTTTATCTAAGAGCACCCGAAGAAATACTTAGAAACTGGCCGAATTAACAGTGGATACAGAAATAACTTTATGGTTAACAATGCCAGTATTATCTGTCGTAGCAATTAGAGTATATATTCCTTCTCTTTACGGTTGACAAAACACCATGAGCTCTATCACCTTCTTTAGCAAAAAAAAAAAAAAAAAAATTATTCATACAAGATTTTAAAAATGGTTTTATTTAATTTGAAAAATATTTAACTGTATTTGAATAAAGTTTCGTTTAATTTGAATAAAGCTTCGTTTTATTTGAATAAAGTTTCTATTATTTTGAATAAAGTTTTGTTTATTCTGAAAAATTTTTATTCTGAAAATTTAAACTGAAAATGCTATAAATGTAATTTGTGCAATAGCAAGACAGGTTTCGTCAAGACTTGGGAACATATTAAAGCCTTTTTTGGTGCAAAGTTTTTTTTTCATACAAATACGCTGGTGTTTCGAAACCTTTTCAAGAACTTGCTAAAACAGTTAAAAGTATGATTTCTGTAACAAGAAGTAACGGTTGGGTTGAACGAGTCTTTTCTAAAATTATAAATTATAAAAAAGGGTGGTGGTTCCATATTTTGATTCATGGTTCTTGTCCTACTGAACCGATGCTGCTGGACTTCAATGCCAAACTGCTCAGGATAACTACAAGTAATTTGAGACCAAGTTAGTTCTTTTCTTTTGCGTTTTTCGAAAGTGAGCGTGTTTTCAACAGACGGACAGACAGACGGGCATGGCTAAATCGACTTAGAATTACGGAAGGTGCCAGAATATATACATATGTTCTTTATGGGGTCTTAGATGTATAATAAAAAAGTTGCACACGGAATGACAAACTCAATATACCCTCATTCACCACTCGTGGTGATGGAGGGTATAAAAATGTAGAAAAGTGCTAAAATTAATAATAAAGTTAATTTATTTTGTTTTTTTGATTTTGGAAATTATAATAATAATATTGTTTTGCTTATTTTAATGACAATTAAAAAACCATGGTTTTTGTTTACCTTCGGAAAACAATGTTATATACTTACAACTAATAAAAACATGAAGTTTCGAAAAATCGCGATACAGATAATATTAGCACGTGTCAAAATTTTCGTGTGAACTCATCAATGTTGCTCAATATTTTTCGCAAGTTCGAACTAGGGATGGGCAATAAATATCGATATATAAAAATATCGATATTTTAAAATATTATAATGTATATTAAAAATACCCATATATCGATACATCGATATTTATCTCCGACTATCGAATTCGATATTTTTAAGATCTCTTTATAATAAAATTCAACATTTTAACCGTTGCTCAACTGCTTACAATACTGTTGTTTTCTAAGAATTGCATCATATGTTTTTTAACTTGTATTAAGAAAATAACGGCGCTTTTCCCTTGTACATTTTCATAGATTATACAGTTCAGATTTGTCTCGGTTTTTTAAGAGATGACAACAAAAAACGGAAAAAATATTCTGGAAAAGGTTCCTAGAATTATGCAAAGAATCGCCTCATGCAATGGACTCATGAAAGTTGGAACGTTAAAAATAAAAAAAATATTTTGTTTTTTATTTGAGCATGTTCTTATATATTAAAAATAAAATATTGCACAGTTTACTTGAATAGTATGTGTCACAACTTTCGTTTACCGGCAGTATATAATCCAACAGTATATAATCCCAATTTTTTTTCATAGATGGCGAATAAATAAAAATTTTTTTGTATTCTTTACTTTTTTTTAATTTTTTTTTTTATTGTAGAATTAACAGCCGCTCCCTCGATTTCAAACGTAAACTTCCTCCGCATAACTTATCTTAAAAATTTAATTTTAAAATTGGGTTTTGTTTTGTTTTAAATAAGCAAAGTAAAGTTTCGTTCGTAATCGAGGGACAGGCAGTAAATTTGAAATTAAAAGAAACAATAAAAAGTTAGAATGGAATGACATGTAATATGTTTGTACATATGTAAATATGTATTGACATAGGTACATATATTAAGTTTTTAAATTTGGTAATAATTTATGCATACATCGATTAATCGATATTTTTAATTAATAAATCTCGATACTCTTAAAAAATATCGATACGACATATATCGATATATATTTTATAATTGCCCATCCCTAGTTCGAACAGAGTACTAGGCTTAAAGTACAAAAATATTACTTTTACTAAACTACAATTTATATGTGGATTTTTATGGATTTTCTTGGTTTACTATATGTTTTAAATCAACATAAGATTATACTGAATTGCTTGGTACTTTTTTGTTTTTAAAAATATGTTTATTGTATTAAAAATATGTATTTTTATGTGCCGATTTGTTATCGATAAAGTGCCAATAATGCCGATTTGTTTTTTTTTTTTTATTTTTTTTTTGAAGATATTCCGATTTCTTATAAAAATCGTCTGTCACCCCTGGAATACATGTGTTTTGCGGACTCACATTAAAATTAATATAAATTTTGTATTGTTTTGGTTTTTTCCTTGTAATCTTATTTTTTGGCCAAAAAGAAAAACAATTTTTTATGTAATACAATAAATTCCAAATACACTCTTGTGCATTCTTTTAAAATGTTGGAAAATATTTTTTTTCAGAAATGAGTTTATTAGCAAAAAATATATATGGCAACGCTGCTATAAACAAAAGCACTATTTGTATCATTTAACTTTACATTGCTCTCTTATACGAAAGTTAAATTTATTTATAAGTAGTATTTATGTTAAAATTTCTTTATTTTATAATTATTGTCATTAGGTTGTTGATTTGAAGGCAATTTTGTTAAATTATTATTAATTATTATAATACATATACGAGTACAAATATATATGTATCTACTTATAATTAAGATTGAGAGGTAACTAAATTTGTAGTATTTTTTAAGGCATTTATTATTTAGAATTAATTAAGCAAATTCTAAAAATGATTGTATGATTAGAATATTTTTAAAAATTTATAAATAAAGTTTTACATTTTATAAAAAATAATTCAAACTTTAGTTCTACATTGATACAATTCAGACTAAATTTAATAAATAAACTTTTGTGTTTTTTTTCAAGAAAGGGATATAGAAATTTATAAGAACATTTTATGGAAATTAATTCCAAAAATTTTATTTTTTTTTCTTTTAAGTCGCATTTGTTTTCTCAGAATCCAGGGAAATCCAAAATTTATTTTGCTGAAACGACTTTCTAATAAATTTTAAATTTCATGCAGTTCACTATCAAAAGAAGATTCTCGAGACTCCAAATTATTATAATCGTTATCTTCGACATTACTTTCATGAACAGCAGCTATAACTTTGGCCATAACATCATTATTATCAATTGACTTACATGCCACATTTAAATCAGAATCATTATCTTCACCTACAGCATTACTGCAACTTAAAACGTCTAAAGTGTCTAATGATCTTCCCGTATGATCTGTATAAATAGAACCATATGAATTGTATAAATGTCCATCTTCCAATAAAGAATCGTTTGATTGACTTGGAGCCTGACTATGTGAATTGAATGTATTATATCCAGGAAATTGTGGCAACTGTATATTAATACGGCGATTTTCTTCAGACTTGAGTTCGGTTACCTCTAGGGCTGGTTGTTTGAAACTACCAAAAGTGGTAGCAAAACTAAAGGAGGGAGGTACTAAAATAAAAATGAAAAATTTTATAAAAAAAATATTTTTTCAAACAAATGAACAATAAAACTTACAACAACTATCATAGGAAGGTGGGTCATCTTCTGTCATATTTTCCACGGCTCGATTTAATTCTTCCTCATCCCTATTCTGCGAACCCAAAGAATTCTCTAATTCTTGTCTCAATCTGAATGTGGGCTGGGATGTTACTAAATTACCTCCCATTGTTGTGTTACTACACAAATTACAATTCCCATTAAAGTTACGTTGCAAAACTCTTTGTTCCTCTTGAAACTGCCTCAGTGGCACAGTGCCAATAACGACAGGCGCTGAAATGTCCGTATCATAATGAAAAGCACCCGTTTTCAATTTGACTTGCAGTGTATAGTGTATGAACACAATGTAGTTAAGATTTAATGTTGACCTTGGTGTATCGGTTGGCACATACAAATTACCCTCATACAAACGTTTGGTCAAGCGCAATGTGCGCTCTTCGATTGAACTTCTTGCCAATGATTTCGTATAGAAATTACGTTTTACTGGTTTTCGCGCCAAAAATACGTAGTGTTGTTTTAGGGAAGCTTCTACGCCAAAAATGTCATAGTGTGGCGACTGATTGTCTAGTTCGAGAAAATATTTTATATGTTGTCCGGGTATGTAGCCAGCATAGGGCAACATAAGAGTAAAACATAAAGGTCCTGATGTACATGGCCAATGGCAGAGATATTTGAGATTTTCTTCTTTTACGGGGAGCTAAAAAATTAAATATTTTTATTAGTAGACTTATTAAAAAATTTTTTTCATGGAATATGATATGCATACACAGAAAAAAGTGTTTTATCAAATAAAAAATTGTTTAAAAATTATTTAAATTTAATTAATGTGATAATTGAATCAATTATTTTTTTTTGTTATAAGAAAATTAAAAAATTTAATTTTGATTTAATTAACATTTTAGTTGTTTTGAAATAAAGTTTCAATTAAAATTTTAATTAAATAACAAAAAATCTTAATTGACTTTTTTCGATTAAAATAAATTAATTAAAACATGTAGAATTGTTGTTGGGAATTGTCAATATTTATTTAAATAAATTAACACATTGTTTTGAAATGGCAAAGTTTTTTGATCACTTTTTTAATTAAAATTAAAAATATCATTTATTGAAAATATTTTTTCAAAATTTTAAAATTTTTAGTAATCGATATAATCATTTGGTGATTGGAGAAATTTAATAATTTTTTCTGTGTATAGTGGACAAGACAACTTGTGATAAATTATTTTGTTAAATGATTGAGCTAGATAAATATTGTGCGTAATAATCAGCACCTTGGAAGTGAAAACCCCGTATAATAGTTGCCCCCAATCATGTTATAGTTATTAATAACTTAAATATGTATCACAAATCATTGTAATATTTTTTTTTAATCAGCAATTACATTTTGCTCTTTTAATGATATTTATATGGTTAATAAGTAATCATACTTGTATTTATGGTAAACATAGTAAAGTTATTATTAACCAAACATGCTCGGAGGCAACCATAATATGATTGCAATTTTATTTTATTTTTTGGTAGCAATAATATTTTGCTCTTTTAATGATATTTATATCTATATATGTATATCTCAATTTCTTGTTTCTTATAAAATGTTAAAAAAATCTCAGTCTATTAATCAGTGGATGTATTTGTACCCAGAACAAATGGTTCCATATGGTCAAAAATAATTCATTGATTTTATGGTGTCTTTCTCTGCTGCAAACATATTATGATTGAATCAGTTCGTTTAAGGTTTATTACAATAACATTTTGCCTTCGCACATTTTAACCCGTTTCTGTATTTCTCGCATCGTAAAATTTCCCGCATGAAACAAGTGAATAATGACAAAAACAGTGCAATATTGAACAAAAAATGGTTTTTCTCACATAAGTGATTCTGCATCTTTACTTTGGGAGAATTGCCTGTCATTTAAAGAATTCTCGAGCAATTATTGAAAGGATGTGAGAAAAAGAGTTTCTGTATCAATATTTTGCTAAAAGTTTCTCACAAGAACTGTCAAAATAAGTCATATTTGAAATTGAAATAAAATTTAAAAAAATGGAGCACAAATTATGTATGTATGTACACAATAATTTTTTTTTTTTTATTTGAAGAGAAAGAATTTAAATGATGAAAATAAATAAAACACAATTGTTATAGGTATTTTGTTATATTCATTTTTTTAAGCCCTTAATTGTTTTCGTTTTATGCAGGGCTGCCAGATAACTTTGTGAAAAAATCGTTAATTTCCTAAGAAAAAATAAAAAAAATCGCCTATTTTGTTTTAAAAAATCGGACAATTTAAAATTAATTTTGACAAGTTCATGGGTAAAATATATATTTTATACATACATACATACTTAAGCTTGAGGTCTATGTAAATCAAATTATTTATTTTATTTTTTCTTTACTCCGATAACAATTTAAAATTTCCGATTATTTTTTTATCTGAAAAAATCACTTAAAAGCGTGACAAAATATCATATTGAACTAAAACTAACACTTCTGGCCAAAAAAAGGGCAAAAATTTCCTATAGTGCATTGACTGAAAAATGTTTTGTTTTGATCACATAAACGAATGTATTAAATAATCTAAGGAAATAAAAATTAAACAGTTTTCTTTCGAAATTTTAATTTTTTTGATAAATTTTTTAAGCTGCCTTGTTTTTAAAGATACCGTTTTTCTGTGGTGCCGAATATAAAAATATATTAAACTATTTAAAATTATTTTATTTCGAAGACTGAATAATGTCGTGACTAGAAAAAAAACCGCAAATCAGCACTTTGCTAATTTTGGAACAAAAAATCGTCAACATTACGATAAATCGTCAAATCTGGCAGCCCTATTTTTATTTTATCTATTTCTTTCGTTGACGTTTCGCTTGCATTTGACACTTAATTACTGGAAGTATTCCAGGTAAAACAGAATCTGTGTTGACTGTTCTCGCATTCAAATACAGAAACACTTTTTTCTCACAAATCGAGAAACGATGGAATTTTTTGTTTCGCACTAAGGGCTAATAATTCAGAGCAAGAAAAACTTTATATTTGGCTTAAAATGTGTTTAATCCAACAAATCTATAAATCAGTAAACAAAAATCTTTAAACGCATAAAATTGGGCGTTTAAACTACCAATACAGACCATATGAATTTGACAACATTTATCGTAGTGCTGCCACATGTTATTGTTTAAACTACATATAATACATGGGACACTGATATACAACTGTTGAGTATGAACTACATATAAATTAAAGTTTAGTTTAACTAAGCCAGCGTATAAACACGCACTGATTTATTAGCCATTGATGTGAGAAATTTTGCGATGCGAGAAATACAGAAACGAACTACTGAACATAAGTGATAATAAAGCGATAATATTATGTTATTTTTATATTTATAGTAAGAGCAACATGTTGTACAAGCAACTATTTGTGGTACACATACAAATTATATTAAGAACCATAATATAGCCGTAGGCATCCACACTATGGTTGGGCTTGTTTTATGATAAATAAAATTATTTTTAGTTTTTTATAATATAAAAAAATAAAAATGTCCGGTAGGCCAGCCTCACCATTTGTATAACTTTTTTTAACCTCACTACTAAAGGGTTAATATAGGTAATTATATGCATGTATACTAACTTTATCTAAAAGAGAAGACGTATGTATATGTACATATTATCCTGTACTTTGCCCCTTCAAAAATACTTTATATTTTAATATGGACCATTGGCAATCGTAATATCAAATTCATTCAAATGAGAAAAAGTAAATTTTTTCCAATTTTGCCTCTTTAGAAGTACCCTATACATATTCGGATCTGGGCTATGTGCTAATTCTATTCCAAATTGATCGAAAAGAAAAAAAGTACCAAAGTTAAAAAAGTACCAAAATTATCAGCTGTTCCTTATCCTAGGCTCCCAGAAATTACAACGTATGTTAATGCAGACTTTAATCTGTATATACACCAAATTTATCGATAAGAGAAAAATTACCAATTTTATCTTGTTTGACGACTTTAAAGTACCCTACATTTTAATATGGACGGTTAAAATATACATTTTTTTCCCCGATTTTACCTCTTAAAAACTACCATAGATTTTTATCTGGGTCATATTCCAGCCATGTACCAAATTTTATTCATACCCCTAAGTGGTTTTCGCGTATAAATTCACAAATTCACAAACATGCGAACTTTCACATTTATAATATCAGTGGGATGAAAACCCTAAAACATAAGATTTGACCTTGAACATAAGGCATTAGAAAACTCTTGCTTAGATTATTTATAGACGACTTTCACTTATAAAGAACGAAGAAAAAATAATAGATTTTTTGAAAACTATTTACGCAATTCTATTATTTAAAACGTCAAGTTATTAAATTAATATTTGAAAAGTTTTCTTGATGTATAAATTTCCTCCTTACCGAATATTCCGGATGAAAATTTAAATCCAAAGTTTGTATCACACATATTGGCTTCCGAAACACCTCATCAAAAGTTCGTTGTTTATCGATAACCACCGAAATGTTGTAGGCAATATAACCATAGGGGCCCTTAACCGACGAAGGGCAATCAGGTGGTATACGTAAAGTTAAAACATAAACATGTGTACCGGCAGCAAAGTCTGAATTATCAAAAACATTTGCACGTGAGTACAAATACTGTTGGCGCCCACAATAACTGGCCGTTTCTTTGCCACTTATGGACCATTGAACTTTAGCCTCGCCCTCCAGGGTAACATAGACAGCTGGTATTTATTGTACAAAAATAATTTATTAATTTATATTACATCACTATAATGAATTACTGTTTTGTTTTTTTTTTCAAACTTACAGTTCACTCTTTTGATTTTATCTGTTTTTAAAATAATCCGACCATTAACATATTCGCCGGAAGTATAAATGGGATTTAAACGATCCAATTCAAAGGCACAGGTAGTGGGCATATTTTTTACAACTTTTTTAAATAACTACGAAAATATTGATATTTTTTTATTTATTTTTTTATTTAATTAATTTTTTTATTTAATAGATTTTTTTACTTCCTGTTAAGTTTAAAATGACACAACCTTTCTCTTAAAGCATCCTTTTGAAAATAAATGCGTATTGCCAATTTTTTTATTATATTTTTTTTTTTGGTAGCTCTTTCTTGAATCAATAAGTTGGCGCCATAGAGTTACAGTTATTTTATTTGTTGTCATTTTTTTCATCTCAAATTCAGTAGACATCATTATTGTAGTTATTTGCTTTCTTTGTTTACATCCTTTATTAACACTTAGGGCAAATTTTACCAATTCTATTTAAATATCAATTCATATTTTTTTTTCCGATTTTATTTGACATGAAAACGAGTATTTTTATTTTACACTTAAGCCTTTTGAATATAAATCCATAAGATCCAGTTCCACAAGATAACATTAATATTTAAATATTTAAAATAAAATAATTTTTTCTTTTATAATATTAAATATTTTGTATCTTTATAGTTTTTGGTAAATTTTCCTTTATACCAGTCACCAAAGTCTCAAGTGTATTACATTGCTTTTGCTTCCTTGTAGGAAGATCTTATAAGTTTTCTGTTATTTATTTATATTAGTCTTTTGTCCTTCTTGCTATCCTTGTTTCGTTTATAATTATTCTAAATATATGTACGTTAACATGACTGGTTCTAACAATACACGATTCCTTGTTGTGTCTGTGGTAAGGGATTTTATGTGCACATGCTAATGTTTTGGTTTAATATTTTCCTTTGATAGTCAGGTCATGTGCTCAAAAGTTAATGAACTTTTTTAACTGTCGATAGTTTGTGAGTAGTTTTAAATATTTGGTATATTATACGCCCGAATATAAAAAGTTAGTTAAAAGGATATTAAATGTAGAAGAAAAAATATTTATATATAGGTATAGCATTGAAGAAAGAAAATTATATATATTGTTATATAAAAATTTACCAGGCATTCCCTCAAAAAATATTTCCGTATTATATTTATTGACTGATACTATTTGAAAATAAATTTCTTAATTTTAAAAACGTGTGCCTTATTGTGGAGTTTCAACAATTGCATCAGTTGCGAAATTATTTTTCAAAACAAAAAGTTCGTATACCATTGTGATATGTTTCAGTAAAATAAAAAGAGCAAAAAAAAAATGATGCGCGTATTTTCATTCCAATGAAAAAAGTATGTATGGGATTTAAGAGGGCACTTAAAGCTTTTTAATGGTAGTAAAATCTCTTTGACCCACCCCTTTTGAGCTTAACAAGTTTTATTGCACTGAAATTCGGATTTAACTTAAATTAATCCCTTTTGTTAAAAAAGTGAAATAATTGGAAATTTTTACAATCCAAGAGATTTTTATTAATGTTAAATCTATTAAAAGTAAATATTTCATAATGGAATCTTCAACATCAGGTATTAAGGTATATAGTAAAAATTATTTTTTTTTTTTTTTTTTGGAAAATTTATGTATAAATATTTTTAATAATTTTCTTAAAAAAGGTCCAATATTGGGATAATTTTCGCATTTAATGGTCCAAAAGTATTAAGTTAGTAAGAGTTTGAATTAGTTTTATGGATTTTAGAGAAGTATAGGATATCAGCTTATATTTTAAAATAAAAATCCACACAATGCCCTGCCCTTTTTATTTTTATTTTTGTAAAAAACTCTCGAAAACAAAGATTTCCCAAAAAGTTTGAAATTTTTTATTTTTTCAGATTAATTTAACTAAATTTAATAAGAGCCAAAAATATATACTAATAGGAATACATATTATTAACTTATTTTTTAAATTTATTTTGATTTCAAAGATACAGGAAAAATTGTGGATCATGTTTTTTCCGAAAAACATGATTATTCATTACTAAAAAATTATAATATTCTCTTATGTGACTTTTTTAAAAAGCATTTGTACATTTATAAAATTTTGTGAAAAACAAAAACTGGACTTTAAATTAAATTTATACTAATACTAATACATATAACTAAATTATTATTTAAATTTTTTAATAACACATTATTTATTTCATTTTATTCATTAATTTATCGTTTTTCGTTCCAACGGTACAGCATAAATTGTGAACTAAGGTCTTGTTTTCCAAAAAACAATAATGCGCTTAACGGGTTAAAAAAAAACTTTTTTTTTCTAAAATGCTGTGTTTTTATGTGCTTATGCTAACTCATCAAAAAAAAAAATATATAATATATTAAAACTACGGCTTCTATGAATTAGTTGCCACTTTGGTTTCAATCGAACCTACTGTGCAACGTTTTAATATATATAAGTATTGAGGAGGTTTTTATAAAGATTGACTGACTATACCACCTTCGACAGTAATGATTTTTTTTTTATTTTTAGCATTGAGATAAAAACTCAGCGAAAATAAAATTGGTCCAAAGCTCTATAATTATATCTTTCTAGTTCAAAATGACATTCGTAAATAACTATTTTCTCAAATTATGCATACACACAAAAAGTGGAATAGTCAAGTATAGTAGTTGAAAAGAACTTTCTCAGTTTTTTAGCTAAATACCAAAATCTACAAGAAGGAGATATACAGAAGCACTTATCCGATCAGAAGAGCACTAAACACCTATGTGAACGGGAACCGTGATAAGGACAATTTTTGTCCGGCATTAGCAGGACGCACACTTAAGAACAATAATAAGATCTTATTAGTTACTGTTAGTTCATATTTTAATATATTCATATATGCAATAAATAAATAATGAAAAAACGAAAGTCTTCATATATGAAATTTACTCCTTTTATTTTTTATTTTCTAGTTAGGACAGTTAGAACGAATCAAAGTTTATATTATTGTAATAATATAAAAAAAAAAAGTGTAGGCACGACTCTGCAATTTTGCAGGGTATAGAAAGTATTAAAAAACATGTAAAACAAGAGCTACATCAACTATGTATATAAAGCGGTGGAGTTGGTCTTGCACTGACTAGGAAATGACTAGCCTTAATAGTATTTGCTGGCTTAGACTCAGATATGTTTAGATCGTCTGTTTCAATCTAAACATATCTGAAAATATTATACATTGTTAGGGATGATAAACAATTTTTCTCTTATAAAGTTCAGATATTCGACAAAAAAAATCCGTACACGACAGATTTTTTAAACAATATAACAGTTTTCATATTGATTTCAAATGGAATATTTTATCTCACAAAAGCCATGCAAAAGTTTATGGCGAATAGGTTTATTTTGTTTACGAAAAAAATACAATGTCGAAAAAAAATATCCCCTATAAACGTTCATCTCGGTAAAATAAAAAATAAGTTTATTTGAAAATCTTGATACTTTTTATAGTCATGAATTACTAAGTAATAACAATTCATGATAGAAACACAATTGCATTGTATGTAGGGTTTCCCATTTTCCGGGGTTTTTTAATATCCGAAAGGACAGAAGACATTTGTTGTTCATTTCCGGTATATAGGTAATAATCAGGGGTTCTAGTCCAGCATTCCCATTTGTCAAGTTTTCCCTTTTTTTACAAGTTTTTTTAAATGCAAAAAAGTTTTAAATTTATATTAAGTTTTTTCAAGTTTTTTTAAAAATACATACATAATTCACAACTAAAGTATATTGGATGAAAATACTGAGTGCTTTTGTATGCAATTAAACGATCTTACTCTATATTTTCTCTGACATTTATTATTGCAACAGTGTTCAATTGTGTTAACTCCTTCCTACCTAAAAGATCCCAACTATATTTTTTATGCGCTGGAGTATATTTTACACATATAAATTATCTAAAGGTTATCTAAAAATGGACTTTAGGGTTCATTGTTTAAAGTTTTATGTTGAACTTTGTAAAATTCGTTTTAATAATGACTTTTATAAAAGTCTTAGCACCTTTTAGGTTTTTAATAAGTTTTTCCTTGTAAAATAACTTATTGGGTAGAAAGAATACTATTTATTTTTTTTACATTTTTCTTTATTTTTAAACAAATAAATTCCAAATTAATTTTTGGTGTATTTTTGTATTTAATTTTTTATTTAACAAAATTAATTCCATATAAATTTTTGTGTTTTATTTTAAAATGTTGGCACTTTTGTAATATAAATGTTTTCTTAAAAAAAGGGGTTTTTTTCGATATAAGACGTTTAAAAAAATATATATGGCCACGCTGTTCTAGCCCCAAATAAGGGGAAATTTGGTTATTGAAAAGAATTAAATTTTTATGTGGGGCTTGGGGCTCTCATTGCGCGGCACCAGGCCCACAAAATCAGTAACTTCGGAAAAAATTACATTTTTTGTTGACTTAAAAACTATACAGATCCACGAGCCCCCATTACTTTTCCTCTTTATACCCGAAAATCGTTTTCGGACCCTTAGAGGTTAACTGGGCCCTCGTTAGGAAGTCTATATCGTTAAAATCGGGTAATTTCGTTAATAAGGGGTTAATTTCTAAGACCGACACCAATTATTTTTATATAATCAAGATTTCTTGTAAAGGATTGAAAGCATTATCTCTGCTCCTAACAGTAGCTCCCATGCAAAACGTAAAATCTAGTGGAAAAACATTAATGTTTAAGAACATTAGTTATTTTTGAAATTCGAACATTTTCACGGTACGGTTCATTACACATAATTTTTTTTAAGTTAAGATTCACAATCTTGGGAGTAGAGATATTGGGTATTATAATTTAATTTTATTTTTACCAAAAATTAAGAAATTAATAAGAAATTAAAGATTTAATTTAATTTGCAAATTTTCGTTTGCGGCACAAGCACGTACGCGACAACTTTGGCTAACTTTTAACTACTTTTTAAGAGGGAAACCGGTGGAGAAATTGGTGCTTTAAACTTGGCATATGGTCATTATTAAAATTTTTAAAGGTAAAGTTGGTACTTTTTAAAAGGGTATAGAGCAGGATAAAATTGGTACCTTTTCTCTTTTCGATAAATTTGATATATATATACAGATTATAGCCTACACTTACATAATAGGTGATTCAAGTAGAGATACTTTTTTCAATCGCCTTTTTTTTGACAGATCACATGAGTCGTGTCATGCTGTCATGTTATTTTTTTTTAGTATTGTTTGGCACGTCATAATGAAAAGACTTAAGCCTAAACAACGTTTACAAATCGTTCAACTTTATTACAAAAATTCACGTTCTGTGAGGAAAGTGTTTCGTGCACTTCGCTCAACTTATGGTCAACATAATTGGCCTTCAGAGCGTACTATTCGCAACACCATCGCCCATTTTGAGACCCAGAATTCATAATTGGATAATATTCGACCGAATAGACCACGTCCAGCACGCTGTGAAGAAAATATAGCAGCCGTAGCTGAGAGTGTACACGAAGACCGTGGAGAGTTGATTCGGCGCCGTTCGCAGCAACTCGGACTGACGTATGGAACGACTTGGCGCATTTAACGTCGAGATCTTAAATTGAAAGCGTACAAAATACAGCTTGTGCAACAACTGAAACCGCTCGACCTTCCCAAGCGACACCGCTTCGCTCTATTGGCTCTTGAAAATATCCAAGAAGATCCGACGTTTTCGAGGCAAATTTTTTTCAACGATGAGGCTCATTTCTGGCTCAATGAGTATGCAAACGAACAAAATTGCCGCATTTGGGACGAAGAGCAACCTGAAGAGATAAAGAACTACCACTTCATCCAGAAAAACAACGGTTTGGTGTGGTTTGTGGGCCGGTGGAATCATCGGTCCATATTTCTTTAAAAATGATGCCGGTGCGAACGTTACCGTCAATGGCGACCGTTATCGTGCCATGATAACCGACTATTTTATGCCTGAAATTGAAGCTCGTGATCTCGGTGACATTTGGTTTCAGCAAGACGGAGCCACTTCCCACACATCGCATCAATCAATGGATTTATTGAGAGAACACTTCGGTGAGCACATAATTTCACGTTTTTGGCTGGTCGATTGGCCACCAAGATCGTGTGATATCACACCGTTAGACTTTTTCCTGTGGGGATATGTAAAGTCTAAAGAGTATGCGGACAAACCCGCTTCGATTCAGGCCTTGGAGGGAAACATCACGCGAGTCATTCGCCAGTTACCAGTCGAAATGCTCGAACGAGTCATCGACAATTGGACTCAACGGATGGAACACCTGCGACGTAGCAACGGCCAACATTTGATAGACATAATCTTCAAAAAATAAATGCCAAAGAATGTTCTTTCAAATAGTAATAAACATTCCCCATTAAATTTGAATTTTCTGTGTTTTTTTCTTTAAAAAAGTAGGGGACCTCGAAATGGATCATGCTTTACAATAAACTTTCTGGGGCCAAAAATGAGAAAATGCTTGTACTCTTGGTACTCTCTTACTTTCTGGTACCTTATCTCTTTTCGAAAATATTGGTCTACACCCAGAGAAAAAATATGTTTAAATTTGGTCACCTCCAACAAAACTATTTTTAAAGAGAATTGCAAACATATTATGTTTAAATTTAACCATACTATTGTCACCGACAAATATATTATTGTTAAGTTAGTCCTCCATCAAGAAGTCACAACCATATTATGGTTGCCTCCGAACATCTTTTGGTTAGTAATAACTAAAATATGTTTTACATTTATAATAGCATGGTTGATTTTCAACCAAAGCATGTTGCTCTTAGAAAAGAGGAAAATACTATTGTTAATTTAAAAACAAATTATTGTCATATTTAACCATATCATGTTTAGATGCAGGACTAATTTAACAATTATATGTTTGTCGGTGACAATAATATGGTTAAATTTAAACATAATATGTTTAAAATTTTGTCTAAAAATAGTTTTGTTGGAGGTGACCATATCTAAACATATTTTTTCTCTACGTGTAGAGATAGCATTTGTTCCGAATTAAAATATAGGGTACTTGTTATGATGTAAAAAGGGAAAAAATTAGTTTTTTGATACTTTTTCTCTTTTGAATAAATTTGGTGTACAGATTGCATATGGTCCAGTGTCCGAAATATACTTATTTAGATCCCTCTTGCTTTTCATATGGACAGCTGAATATTAATTACTCAAGAGTAACGAATGCTCTAAAATTATATGTATGTGCTGGCAAAACATTATTATTCCAATAATGTTGTTTATTGCAATATCTTAATAAGGATAGACGTAGAAGACTACATAAAATTAATGTAAATTTTTAATAGGAGAAACCCTTTTCTTTAAATATTTCTGTTATTTTCACGTGAACGAAGGCACGGGTAAAAGCTGGAACATATAAAAAATCAAAATATTTTTAATTACTTTTCTCAAAGTCATTCAACTTTTTAGGAACTTGTTTTTTTTTCAGCATCTAATAAAATTTCAGTTTTAGCAACACGTACTTAAACGATGGCAATTTAAATTTAATTATAAACAAATGTTGTTTTGTTTTGCAGGGCTTGCAATTTAAATTAATTTCTTATTTGAAAAATCTTTTTTATTTATTGAATTCTAAATCTCTCCTACATACCTTTGATTAACTAACATTATCTTAAATTATTGCTAAACAAGACTTAGTATAATTTATTTTACCAGCTTTATTATTATAAACAAAAAAAAAACCTTATTGTCGCTTTTTGTTTAGCAGCAGAACAGATAATATTAAACAAAATTTTACTAAAGTTAAGAAAAAAAAAACCAGTAAAAGTGCATTATTCAGCTGAGCCGAATTGTTGACTCCCTCTTTCAGAATTTTAATTTTTCCGAAGTGAAATTTATATGGGATATACCAAATCTAGTTATATAAATCTAATGTGTGCCAAATGTCATGAGATTATTTTTATTTTATTTCGTTAAAAGTCTTAATATGTGCACTACAAAAGTTTGTAGTGCAAACTATTGTGTTTATAATCCCTTTTATTCGTATGAAAGTTATTTTCAGAAAAGAGTTGATATATAAATAATTATGAACCGATCGTCATGAAAGATAGTAAGAAGCCTTCTGTTTAAAGAATTTCTGTAAAATTTCGTGTCAATACAATTAATAATTGACCGATTATGCAAAACAAAATTTCACCACCGATTTTAGGCCAATTATTGGTATTCTGTCGCATAAATACATAAAACAAACTTTTTTTTCATAGAGTAAGGCCCCCTTAAGTGGGTAGGTAAAATTGTTTTATAATGATCTAATAATATTTGTTTAGTGTACATTAGAAGAAATAATTATTACGAATCAAAATTTTTCAGTAAGATTTGAGCTCATGGCATTTTTTGGTCACTGGACTGTATTGAATTTTTATCTTAAACTACTCAGAATAACTTAAAACAATTTGACACAATGCAGTCGCAAATATTGCTGATGACTATTTTGAACAAAGCGTGCAAGTTGATCCTGAATAACCCAAGATATACTTTCTGGGATATGATTTATAGCGATACACACGAAATGATGGGATAATTTTGGATACTTTGAGAGATATTTTAAATAAATATTTTATTGATATCAATTTCAAAATCTTATCGGCATTTACCATGACATAAATTATTATGGATCTAAAGTTACAAAACTTTATTGTGAATGAAGCTTATGCGCTATTACGAACATACCATTTTTATTATACCCTAAATTTTTAAATGTAGGCTAAACCTACAACCCCATAATTAAGATGAAATTTTAAAGTAGTTTCTGCAATATTTTTATACGTAAAGGTGTTTTTAGGATTAGGAATTATGTAGAAGCTACTACGGTCCATTAAGGACCTGCAACCCGAAAAATGATAATACAATATTTATGATTGAATAAAACGACTCGTGCCGCATATTTTCCTTAGACTTATGGAAGATAGTGCCATTTTTTAACAAAAGCTTTTATGGGTGCTGGGGCTTATTATGGATCATCTACCAAGACGAAATTTTGTAAAATTTAGATTAATATTTTACTTATTTGAGTCGACTTTTTATGCAAATATCTGTGTATTTCAGTAGGGTATACACTTTCGAACATGATCGACAGTTTTTCTTCAATTTTTGTTTATTTGGTGAGGAAAGAAAATGGGCTTTATTGGTTTCGTACTAACTTTTAATACAAAATGTACCATAACGGTACTATTTAGAACTTATACTTTTTATACCAACACCATCAAAGTGCTCAGGGTATGTTGAGTTTGAGCTGACGTGTGTAACACTACAGTATATTGGCCCTAGACTTGCGATCGTCAAAATCAGGTCGCCACTTTTTATCTGTTTTATTGCTTCCGTGTGCCCACACATTGAAGATGATTTAACAACATTAACAACAACATATGTAAAATCCATACAACGCATACAATCGCAAAATGTAAAAGTATAGGTTGCCGATCGCAGCCCTAGACCCACCTTTAAGTATCTAACGATATCTGCCCGGCTGGCTGTCCATGTAAAACTTGTGAACAACGTACAGGTCGCAATTATGGTGATACTTTAACAGAATTTTGTAAGTGCGTTTTGATTATCATAAGGATCAAGCCATAATTTCCTTAATTTCACATGAATATAAGCCATATTATTCTGTTGGTATTTAGATTATATAGCTCTCATACAAATACTCTATAAAGATCTTAATGCCGTTACTTACTTATAAATGTTGGTATTGACATTTAACTTTTATAATAGCACGTATCTTATAATGCAATATCTGAAAAGAGAACATATTGTTTATCAAAGTAATGTTCACCTACCAACAGGAAATCTTGGACTTATTGTGTTTTTAAATTGCATTATATGCCACACTTAAGCACAAAATGTTTTACGATTTGTTCAATGAGCAAGTACAAATTAAAAATTTTTAATTGTACCAAATAAGTTGCGGTAGAACCGCAGTACCAATAAAATCTAAAATATGCAAAAAAAAAAAAAATAGAATTTAACCAGGATTTCCATCCCTGGTATGTAACCGACCTAAACTATTTACGAGCAGTAAATCTCTATTCCATGAGTTGTTTTGTATGGGGTCTAGGTGATATATTGAAGAGAATTTTACTATTTTTTAACACCCTTAATCGTAGGGCCAAAAATAAAACGAATGTTTTAAATTTAATAGTAATTGCGACCCAAATAACAGTTAATAAGCACTACATCGACAGACGGACAGACATGCTCAAATCGATTTGGAATGTGACTATTTTTTCTTTTCTTTCGGTTTTTATTTACTGAATCTTCATATATTAAATATGAACTAACAATATTTCATCTAACTCTGGTTCGATATGTATATTAAGAGGCCATTATTAAATTATGAGTTGTAATACCTTCTCCATCTTTGATGGTGTAGGGTATAAATACAGCCCTATAACAATAAACATCAAGCGACAAATAAAAGTTATAAGCAAATAATTGCGACTAAACTTCCATTCAATCCAAAAATAAAATACGTAAAGTCAAGTGGATGTTTCTGCTTAATTTTGTGCAACAGTTTCATTTTAAGCGTCCAACCATCAACACAGATTTCGGTGTAACGTTGCCGTAGAATATTAAAAGGAATAATTTGTGAATTTTGCGAACATATTTAATATACAAAGATACACATGTATATATCTAAATATAATTTTTTAGTACGAAAACTATGCGCATTTAAGTAATAATAATAATAATAATAATAATAATAATAATAATAATAATAATAATAATAATAATAATAAAATATTCCATGAAAATTTGTTTTAGTTAAGTTAAAAAAAAAAATTGTTTTTGTTATTGGTATAAAATGTCAGTTACATGTAAATTTGAATTGTCACGCACTTCTAATAGTTATTATAGTGGTGAAGAAATTGCGGGTTCGATAACAATATGCAGCTTAAAAAAGCGTCTAATAGAAGGTAAGTGAGTGGGTGGGACAGTTGTTGGTTAGTTTTATGAATAGAAGGTATAACACTGAAAATATGAATATAAACAATATTGTACAAACAATTTCTAATAACTGTGTTCTAGATTTAAAAAAGCAATAAGTTTTTCACAAACATTTTCTTTATATTTTGTTAGTTAAAAATGATAAAATTATTGTTATAAAATTTAAAACCAACTTAAAACAAAAACAAGTAAGAAAATATGGTTGGTCACGCCCGATCATTTGATGCTCTACACCACATTATGTACAGACAACCTAACGAGAGTGTAGCCTATCGGGGACACATGGGCAATCAAGGACCAGCCAAACATAAAGCATCTTATGAGGTATAGATTCCTATAAGAGTTCTTTGTGTCGAAAGTTATCTCTTTTTCTATATGTCTGGTATATTAGACCATTTCGTCTTTAAGCGATAGTGGAGGAGGTAGCAAAGTAGTTTTTATAAAAGTTTCTTCGCCACTTAGAGAGTAGTGTTTTTATTTGAGGTATGGTTGATTATGGACCAATATTAATCATATTTTGTAACGTGATAAGATTGCAAAAATATATTTGTGGAACAAATTTAATATGAATACCAATTCAGTAAGATGGTTTATACAAATTTCACGAAATAAGTTTGTATGCGGGCAATGTGGAGTTATGGACCGATGCTTACCGATTTTAATATAGATTGATATCGTTATATCGACTCAGAAACTGACGCTCGTTATACTAAACACTAACAGTGTTAGTGTAGTAAATATGAGCACAATAAGAATGATGTACTTTAGTAATTCTACATAAGGTTGAGAACATTTCATTGCATTCTGTTTTTCACAAAAAACCACAAACATTAATGTTTTCGGCTTAGCACATTAATATTCGTTTGTTTTAGTTATGCTCAGCGCTCGTTTTGGCTGGTGTAAACAACAAAAATTATTTTACAAAAACCAAGTCCATATGCGTTTTTACAGAAAAAAAAAAAAAATAAAAATAGCCAACAAATAATTTTTACTATTCGTACAACTAATTTTTACTATTCGTACTGTGGTCGTGCAAACTTCCAAGCAACAAAAACATTCTAGCAAGAAACGATGCTAAAATTTGTTGTTTGCTCATTCCTTCATCAATGTGAAAAATACACTACAGAAAATGTAAATATAATTAGGGGATTCACAAGGTGTGCTATATCATATCGTCATAATATACTAAATAATATTTTACAATTGTTTAAAAATTTTTTTTATAGTGTTTCAAACATAATAAGAATTTTTATGCTCGATTAATTAACCGAGGTTTTGGTTTAATCGGTTAATTTTGTTATTGATCGGTAAGCCGATTAAAAAGGTTTTTTTTTATAAATTAAGTTATTTCAATAAATAAAAATGCATAAATTATTTATTACTAGCTGACGGCCCTTAAATAAAAATCCATGAAACCGCATTCTCTGGCAAAATTTCATGTCAAACTGCATGTAAAACATCGTTCATCCCCAGTTCTGTTTCATCATTATTATATTATAAATTAAAATGTTGTTCATATACATATGTTTGATTTGAAAATACATATGGTTGTATGTATGTATATATATGCTGCGGGGCAACATTTTCTTTCCGCAAAACCTAAGTTAGACCATGGCGATCATTTTAAAGAAAAAATCGTCCAAATCGGTCAAGCCGTTCTCCAGCTATGCGCTTAATAGGAAAAGTTAGCGTTAAAGTAGGCGTGGTAAATTTTTCTTTCGATGAAAACTTCAAGTTGATTAATACGAACATTTGAAAGAAAAATTAGTCAACTCGATGGAGCCGTTTTCTGATTTTAGTTAAATCGAAAAAAGTTTCCGTAAAAACCTAAGTTGGACCACGGCGATAATTTCAAAGAAAAAATCGTTCAAATCGGTCAAGCCGTTCTCAAGTTATGAATTTTGCCACGCCCCTCCGCCCCCAGGCCATTAATTTAAATAATAACTATCCTATCATCTAAGTTGGACCAAATTACATATATATGCCAATTTTTATGAATATCAGTTGACTCGTTTTTGAGTTTATTCGAAACATACACAGTGACACGGATTTTTTATATATTAAGATTTGGAGTTAATTAGTAAAAAAAAAAAAATACCATAACATAACAATTCTTGATCTAAAACGAGTAAACAAAAAAATAATTCATAAATTTTATTTTACTTTATTATTTATTTTATTTATTTTTGTGTTTTATGTGGTACTTGTTGTATTGTTTAAAAACAAATTTATTTAAAATTATATGTAAAGATTATATGTAAGTGGAATTATTCTTTTATGTTGTGTTAGTTTAAAAATTATTAAATTAAAAAACATATTGTTCTTTATTTTCCATAACGTTGCCAGATTCAATAAAATTTAAAAAATAAAAGTTGAAAAAATCTCAACGAAACGTCGGAGGAGTAAAATTATGAATAAATAGTCTTTTATTTTTCATTTACTGTGACCTTGAAAGCCTGACTTAGATAATTCTAAGAAAAAAACAATATATAATACATATTTTTCAATTAGTACATAAATATTATGTAGTAATTAAAAAAAAAACTATAAGATAATTTTATAAGTTATTTTAAAAGTTTAAGGATACCTTAATTTAGAAAAATGTTTATGATTAAGCGATTCTTTTCTTTAGTTTTGATAAAACTTTACTTGGAAAACATTCGTTCGCTTACCGTTGATGTTGGAGAAATCGAGAGCATCCCATAATATAGAATATCTAATTTTTCAGTCCTTTTCCTGGATTTCTCTAAACGTATAAAATCGTCCATTATGCCTTAGAGTCCTGTTTAATTTTTTTTTTAAATTTTTAACTCTTAAATTTGTTTCGGTTGATTCTGTTAAAAGATTGATATGAGAAGAAAAAAGTAACTAAACACATACATATAAAAATTACGTGAAACGAAAACCTGTTGGCAGCACACACCTATTCAAAATAAAGATCACGGAACACCTTCTTTGTTTGTATGAAAAAATATTTTCTAAACACATGCCTCTAGTATAAGAGACGAAACAATTAATAAAAAACTCAAAAAAAATATGTTATAATACTACAAAAAAGTAAGAATTTTGTTACGTCGGTTAATCGACTAAAATCAATCGTTAAATCGTTAATCGAAAATAGACAGTTTTAAATTAACCGATCAGTTAATCGGGTATTAAGTAATCGGTTAACCGAATGAATACCCTAGTGTTTATTGATTTGCCATAACTTTACAGTAGTAATCTAAATCATGAGTGGTTGCCCACAAACAGTCATATATTTTTCTTGTTAATATTTTAAGACATATGACTTTATAACTTAAGTTTAAAAGTTATTAAAATTTGGATATACATTTAAGAATCGCATGAACCCCTATATTTGTGTGGGAGCGCCCTAACGGATGCTGATATGAGGAACGTGTGTTTGAAACAAGTTAGAGTGCTATATTCGGCTCTGACGAATCTTTGATACCCTTCATCGACAGTTCGAATATTTTAGGAGTGGGCACTATATGATACCTATTTATTATTAATTAATCTTTTTAAAAACGGACGTTTTCGGTTTAGACCTAAATTAAATTGTTAACCGACAATCGAAAAGTTTTATGCTTTCCTTTTTAGAAATTTTAATTAGCTTTGTTAAAATATCATGATTCTTAACAGTTTTAGTCGAACCAAAATGATTTTTATGAGGAGAATTTATATTGGACCCAAAATAAATTATCGACCAATAAATCCAAAATTCTGCAGAGCGATTTCTGGTATTAAAAAAACTTAAATTATAATAAATTTCAATACAGTAGTGAAATAAGGTTAGGAGTTTACAGTGAATTTCAAAAGGCTGCTTAATATAGGATCTTAGCTAAATGATGGAACGTATATCACAAAATTGCTTGACATTTTTTCTGGCTATACGAAGCTAAGTTAAAGCAAATTTTACCGCAATATCTATATCTTCTTCGATTTGAGGCGTATTTAATTAATTTCCCAGAGTGGGCTTTATATGGCGCCTATGCATTGCTGCCAGATAAAATTGGTCGAAAATCGTAAATTTTGATCGAAAAAATCGTCTAATTGACTAAGCTAAATCGTCATTGTAAAAACTACTAACTTTTAATAAGTTTTGAAAATCAATTGTTAATTTTAGTTTCCGTTACTAATAAATTTTTTTTTTTATATTCTGTCTGTTTTTGAAATGAAATAAAAATCTTCGTTAAGAAACTAATTATTAAAGTAATACAATTACAAATGTTTCAAAAGTACTAACATTCATTAGAAAAAAAAGAAAATAAACTAAAACCGAGAAATATCAAACACCTATTTTTTAGGTCGTAAATCCTGCTTAAGAACTTACCCAGCAAAAACTTGGTAATGACTTCCAATTAAATAAATAAACCATTTAAGGTTTTATTTATTTAAATTGATTTTAAATACATATTTGTTTTTACACTATGTTTTTTTATTTGTTGTAAATGGAGAACAATTTGTAATAGATTTGAATGTAACAAATTTAAATACTTAATTGATTTTGATATGTATTTTATAACAAAAAATTTGAATAAAAACTACACTTCCCAATAAACCAAACAGTATTATAACGATATCGTCTAGGATATACCTATAAATCATAATATATGATATCGATCTGGTATCTCGATAGTATTTAAATTGTACCTTTCCTTATAATATCGTTTTTGCAATTATATCTTTCTCTGGTTTATTGGGTATAAATATGTCCTTAATGCAGAATAGTTAAATTTTGCGTTAGAAAGTAAATTAAATTAAAAACACAATTTGTTTGTCAAATTAAATGTTGTTGATACTAGTGTAAAGTACCTATTTTTAAGCAAACGTGACTTATTTAACTCCTTTTTTGTAAGCGAATGTGGGAATGACTTATTTAACACCCTATTTGTAAGCGAGGGTGGTAAGTACTTGCCTCCAATGACATCACCGTGTTATAATAATGAGTGAAAATGCCAATGTATAAGTAGTGAAGAGTAGTTATATTAGCTTTTTAACTCATTACTTTGCAATGTAAATTTTTGCTGGGTAAGTCTGGTAAACACCAATAAAATCAGACTTTCTGAACCCAGTGAACCCAGACTATAGAGAGTGGGTGTTAAATGCCTGCAATTAAGCAGTGCGCTAACTGATCAAATAGAGCTCTTAAGAATATGCATCGAGCAAAAAAAAAAATCGTTTTTCATATGATGAACAGCTGAGACATGATAATAAATGCCAATCAAATAATGAAAATAAATCAAATTATCTAAGAAGCTAAAATAAAATGGGAAACTGTATTAAAAACATTTGTAAATTTTAACAAAATTTGTCATATACAAAGTCGTCAAATTTACGGTTTAAATCGTCTTATCGTCAATAGACCATTTTTGTACCTAAAAATCGTCCAAATGACGATAAATCGTCAAATATATTTGCTATGGGCCTATGGTAAATTAGGGGCCAATTTGCACGAAATTTGATAGTGTAATTTCTAATCCTATAAAACTATGACGTACCAAATTTTATTATGATAGCGTTATTTATTACGGTTTTAGTCGTACTAAAATGTTTTCCGAGAGTTGGGGTCTGGGGTAAATTATGTATTGATCTTCACAAAATTTCACAATGTGATTGCTATTCCTAAAGAACTGGCTCGTACCAATTTTGATTATAATAGCATTATTAATTACGGTTTTAGGGGTACTAAACTGTTTTTGAAAGAAGGTTTTATATGGGGCTATAGTAAATTATGGGCCGATCTTTACGAATTTCAACAGCATGATTTCCAGTCGTATGCAACGAATTTGTGAAAAAGCTAATATCCTTCCGTGCATTATTCAACCATTTGTGTTAGATTTTGTAACAGAATTATCAATTGTTTAGGATGGTGGCTCCACATTTTGAATCATAGCACTGAACCGATTCTGCTGGATTTTAATCCCAAGCTGCTTAGGAAAACTACAAGCAATTTGACAACAAGTTTTTTCATTTCTTTTGAGTTTTTCGAAAGTGAGCTTGTTTTCAACAGACGGACATGGCTAAATCCACTTAGAACCACTCAAGAAACCACAAAAAGTAAAGTAAACAATTTTCACACAGATTGACAAACTTCGTATACCCTCATTAACCACTATTGTTGGTGGAGGGAATAAAAACGTTCAGGATAAAATCTCTTGGAGGTCGCTCATACATTTACCCCCTAGGGGAACTCCTAGGCAGTTATTGGACTTTTTCATCAATGAAACTAAAGGTATTGTTATGCCAAATATAAAGGAATTTCGGTAAAATATTTTTTGGTATGTCCGCTGTGCGAATAATGCCATATATGTTATTTTTTCTAAAATATTAAATTCAAATTTGTGATTGCCAGTTCTAGATTTCTATAGCTACTGGAAAAAGGAAATGTTAGTTTAAGGCCCTAATTGTGTTAAACGCAACGCAACGCCAAAATTACATTGAAAGTTAAAATCAAGTCAAAAATATTTCATTATTTTGCTGTTGCTTTCTACAGAAATTCATACTGCGTTTTAAAATTTTCAACGCCGCAAGATATGAGGCGTTTGAAATTTAAAAATTCAACATGGATTTCTGTAGAAAGCAACAATAAATTTATAAAATATTTTTTCCTTTGTTTTGGCTTTCCATTTAACTTTTGCCATTGCGTTGCGTTTTACATAATTAGGGCCTAAATGTTTATTAATTCTGTTAAAAGAGGCCATATGATTGTTATAATATATATATAACTTCAGTGTAGGGTACAATGGAATAGATCTTAGCCAACTTTACCGCAAACAGATTCTATATTAATAACTCTATTTATTTTTAATAAAGTTAATTGTGATGTTATACAAAGTGCGAACTAATACAAAATAAGATTAGATAAAAATATTATTTATGTGTTTACTGGATATCATTGACTTCCTGTCTGTTAAATATTTTTGTGTCTTCTACTTTATTCATCTTGTTATTTATCATGTCATTTTTTATTTGCAGCAATTATACTTGAATTTTATGGTCAATCTACAGTACAATGGTTGGAATTAGATAAAACTGAGGAAAATATAATGCACAATGATTTCAGTACGCAAGAAATTTCAGACAAAATACTTTACAACCGCCAACAAAAACATGTTTGTGAACAACTTAAACTGGATTCATTGAACTGCAGCAAACATCTACAGCCACATGTTGAATATACATACAATTTTAGCTTTCCAATACCCCAGCATGTGCCGGCAACATTTCGTTGTTTGTATGGCCAAACCGAGTATGGACTGCGTTTACAATTGCAGCGAATGAAGAAAGCCAATAAAGAATTTCACCAAAGAATTGTTGTTAAAAATAAACTGGATTTAACACAAGAAATTATGTTTAAAGAGGTGAACTTTTTTTTTTAAAAAGTTCCAGTTTATTTGCATCTAAAAATAAGTAAATATTTTTAACTTTTTACTTTCATTGCATTTTTTTCAGCCTCGTGCCGTTTTTGGTCATAACGAATTTGGCCAGATAAACTTTCAAATTCCCTGTAGTGGTTTTACGCCGGGACAAAAAATTCCCTATCACTTTCGGTACCAGTCAACACAAGCCGATTGTAAATTATTAATACAATTATATTGTTTTACCACATGTCGCACACAAAGCAAAAATAATAAATTTAAACAAATTAAGCAGATCGTTAATTACCAAAAACACCTGTCACCTGTTATCTCATCTTTTATCAATATACCCCTTTACAGTCATATCTCTAGTGTAAATGACCCTCAGTTGATTCTTAGCACTGAGTATGCATTGGAAGCAGTTCTAATTAGCGGTCATAAGAAAGTATTGCTAACGGCTTCAATACCACTGACAATTGGCACCACGCCTTGTTATATTTTTGAGGGTGGCATGCAAAGTTTTATGTGCTATGACAATTTGGGTAAGTGTAAATTACTATATCCTTCACCACAGGTAGAACGTAGATATACGAGTAAAAGTATGCCTTTCAGTTTGAAGTTTATACATCCGATGATCTAAGAATCCAAAATGTATATATCGCACAACTAGTTCAAAAGTGACTCTTCTCAAATTTTTAATTTTTTGGGTTTACACAATACATTTCTTTAAAAAAAAATATTAAGTGTTGTTAACTACTGCTAACAAATAGTTATGTCTTTCTTTATGTTTCAATTGGTATAAAAATGCAATTCATAAAAGTGACTTATTTTAAGTTGTGCCAGAAACTATATTGGAATAATATTGGAAAATATATATCCCTACTGCTAAGTGCTAAATAGTCTTAATTCGAATTGTGACACTTTTGATTTAATAAATCTTTGTTGGCGTTAGTTTATATTAATAATACTTGTGCCAGTTTAGCTCATTGAGGAAAGTATGATTAATTTCTATTATTCAGCTAGAGTGACATAACTTAAAATAATTCGGTAAAAAATGACACAACTAAAAATTGTTCCGTATATAGTGTATCAATATTTAAAAACACTTTCTACATCATAATCTGTATAGATTTTCTACTAAAAGGTCCAAAGTTTTTGTTTTTAACTATATTTATTTTAGTCAAAAAAAGTTTTTTCGACTTCTGAAAAATGAAGTGAATTTTTGAGCAGAGACCGAAAATAACTGTTATTTTGAAATTTTAAAACAAAAAAAAGCATGTAGAAATGAATGCTGGCAAACTGATTCAAGTATAATATATTAATTCTTATGAACTTTTCTATGATAAAATATTATGATTTTTAAAGTTTTTATTATTATTATTTCGATCAAAAAATACAGTTATTTTTTGATTTGTATTTTTTTGGACAAAAGTACCAGTTCTTTTTTGATTTTTATTTTTTTGTACAAAAATAACAGTTCTTTTTTGATTTTTATTTTTTCGATAAAAAATTACAGTTATTTTATGATTTTTATTTATTTGAACAAAAATAACAATTATTTTTTGATTGTTATTTTTTCGAGTTATTCTTTAAAGAAACGTACGTGTTATAATTATTGAGTTGTCATTAAATATTTATTTAAACTAGAGTTTGCCAAGTGGTCGAAATTCGACCATAATTTTTTATGCAAATATGAAGAAAACATACATATAAGTATATATGTATTTAAATGTTTAGAGAATTCGTTAATTTCGTCTTAGTGAATTGGTTTGGCGAGGTACCAACCTCCGAACCTAATATTCTCTTCTACTCAAGTCCGTGAATGTTTAATTTAGTTTTTTAAGTTGAATTATATGAAAGAAGTCAGAAAGTACCAATTGAAAAAGAAAAAGTACAAAAATTTCCCCTCTTAAATATAGTTTCTCAATTACTTAGGACTCTGCATGCTGAATTTTATGTTTCTATGTTCAGTATTATTAAAAATTCAAAAAGTACCAGTTAAAGAACGAAAAGTACCAAAAAGCTCTTCCTTACAGACTCTTATTCACTCAGAGCCATGCATGTTTAATTTTATGTTTCTAGGTCCAATACTAACGGAAATGCAAAAAGGACCATTTGAAGACCAAAAAAGTTCCCTCTTATTGATGCTCACCCCTTCGGGACATTGCTGGTTTAGTTTTATGTTTCTAGGTCCAATACTAAAGGAAATTAAAAAAAATACCAGTTGTAGAACCTCTCCCTTACGGATTCTTATTCCCTTAGAACAATGCATGCTTAATTTTATGTTTTTAGGTCCAATATTAAGAAGAACAAAAAAGTGCCAACATTTTTCATCTTATAGGTTCTCATTCACACAGCAAATAATTTTTTATTTCTAAGTTCAATATTACAAAAAATTTAAAAATTACCACACGCAGCACGGAAAAGTAAAAGAAAGTAATTAAATTTCCCGTATTTCCGCTTTCTAAAAATTATTTCACTCCGTTGAAGTATCAAAAATTTCAGTGTTGCAGTGGGAGACCACAATTTATTGCGTTATATGTCAATAAACAGAAAAAAATGTTTGTAAAAAAACGTACCAATGGGTACGATTTTATCCCTTAAAACGTCCGAATTTCAAAAAAGTACCAAATTTATATTTGTATTTTTTAGATAAGATACGAATTTGGTATAGCCTTTATTCCTATACTTATTGGTTTAAAAGCTAAATGGGGAACCCAAAAGTTCTAAAATAGAGGTTAAACCAGTTTACTCTCTGAAAGGGCCGAATTGCAAAGAGAACCAGAGACCTGTCCGCTTTTTTTTTAATGAGCAACGATAAGCATACATTTTTGGGTTTCTATTAAACTCTTAATAAAATATACATTGTCCACTTCTGTAGGTAAACCATTTAAATGGTGTATTTTTTGTTTAAATCGGTTGACAAACAGAGACGGATATATATATAGATGTGTGATCATTATTGGGAGTTCTTATGCACATTAAAATAATTATTTAAAGTCAACTAAATAATTATTACACGTACATTTCTTTAACAAATAACTTTTATTTGTGCTGGAAAAAATAAAAATAAAAAATTATTGTTATTTTTGTTCAAATAAATAAAAATCCAAAAACAACTGTTATTATCAGTGTTTAAAAAACTTAAGTCAAAAGTCGAAAAGTCGCAAAATTTTAACTTTTCAAACTTTTCTCTGCTTTTTAAAATCAAACATCGATTCTGTTAAAACTTATGAAAACAATCGGCAGTCGTGTGCTAAGTTTTCTTCTGCTTTTGATAAGTTAACAAAATCAAAATCGCAAGCAGTGTCTTTGCTTTTGAAAGTTGTCAGAAGTCGCAGTCTTAAAAGCAGGCAGTCTTTTAGTTTTGTACATTTTTAACAGAAAAATATTCTCTTTTCTCTTCTGTTTTTTTTTTTACATTTATACTTACTCACACACAGGGGTGCCAGATGGTGTTGGTAAAAAATCGGCATATTTTCAAAAAAAAAAAATAATGTCTATTTTAAACACAAGAAAAAAACATGTTTTTAATAACAAAATCGAAAAATTCAGCATTACATATAAAAAGTAAAAAAGTAAACGTTTTACAACGGCTTATGTAAATTTATATATTGTAAAGTTCAGCCCTATTTAATTACATTCAATGAAGCGGATTTTAGCGATACGGAACAAATTTTTTTTTTTTGGGATTTATAAAAAATATTTTTAATTATTCTAAAAATACAAATATTTTTGTCAAAAACTAAAAAATAAATGCTATGGCGATTTTGGCGATTTTTGACATTGACTTTGGCGAAAAATTTCAAAATCAATCTGACAACCCTGATTGGGACTTATAATTTGCAAATACAAAGAACTTTTTGCTTCTGCGACTGTTTGCGACTTACAAAAGCAAAGAGATTGATTTTACTTTTACTTGCGAAACTGTTCAAAAGAAAAGAAAATCAAAATCACAATTTTTAAAACAACTGCTGGCAAAAGTTTCGTTCAACTGATTGTTTTTCGTTTTGTGATTTTGCTTTGACTGAAACTGTTGTTGATTTCAGAAGCACAAGCAGAAGTCAAATCAAGAGAAATGAAAGTTATTGCAGTTTTTTAAACACTGGTTATTATTGTTCAAAAAAATAAAAATCAAAATATAACTGTTATTTTTGATCGAAAAAATAAAAATCAAAGAATAACTGTTTTTTTTTGTTCAAAAAAATAAATATCAAAAAATAACTGTTATTTTTGTTCAAAAAATAAAAATCAAAAAATAACTGTTATCTTCTGACTTTTATGAAAAAAGGAATAACTGTTACGGTCCCTGTTTTTGAGTTAAGTCATTTTTGAACTAGATGTACGATATGTATATATTCTGGATCCTTATAAGTAAGAGAGTTCATTGACCGATGTTTGTTTATTCGGCTATCCTCGTGTACGTTAAAAGCAAAATTTCGAAGACCCCAGGTGTTATGGTTTATCTGGTAAGGATGGCTAGTACGATTACATTTTTCTGTACATTTCTTAAGTATAAACTGTATTTACGCGCAGCGAAAACATCTTTGTCTGTATGATCGCCTCCAACAAAACTTTTTTAACGAAAAACTCTTACTTTAGCGAAATCCGAACATGTCGTAGATAATAAATTCAACAATTTATCTTGAGTAAAGCCCCAGTAAGCTGGCAGTACCACTTACGTTGCAAATTAGCTGCTTCATTTTGTTGTATGTTACGTCTCAATCTGTAAGCAATAGATTGTTCTTACTTTTTTACGGTACAGTCGCATTACTGTTACTCTCAGCTAGCTGAGCCTTATGCGCGGGATGCGTGGCTTACACTAGATCTACAGCTAAGATAATAACTGGTATAATATCTGAGAGAATGTCGAAAGAATGAGAGAACACATTTCTTCATTTATATCGTACAGTAGATTTGTGCCACCTTTATGCGTTTTTAAGTTTAACATATTGTTTTTTAAACACTTTGTACAACCTTTGCACTATTTACCACTAAAAAATTAAGGATTTTTATGATAGTATATTATTACTGTTTTATGTGTTTGTAAGTACGTATGTGTAATTTTGACAGCTCATCTTATAAAATAGTTGTTATGAGATTTCTCACAACATTTTTTATAATATTAATACTAACCAAGTTACATTGACACATGGTAAAAATACCCGACTAGTAAAAATTTTTCCATATAAAATAAAAAGAATTTAACGAACACATGCACATATTTTGGCTCATACAAACAAAAACTGACAATTCGGGCTTATTATATCTGTTCCTAATGAATCTACATTGTGTAAAAGAGTCAGCAAGACAAAAACATGAAAAACAAAAAATGTACTTTGGACTGCAAGAAGAATTCTTGACAAAAAGTACGTAAAACAGAAGTAAGGAAGAACATGTAAATCAATTAAAATAGATAATCATTCATTCAAAGCAAATTTCGATCTACCAAGGTAAAATACCATTTGGTTTAAGGATTGATGTTTGACTAATGACGTCATCCATCGTCAATGGCGGTGAGTGCTAAACGCTAAACCCCTCTGAAGAGATTGTGTGGTTACAATCGAAGCTAGTCAGGTCCGTGAAAATCTGGGTTCAATTCCCTGCTCAGTCAAGAATGAAAAATTATTAAAGAATTTTAATTAATTTCATGTTGTAAAATTTCATTCTTCATAAATATAATTAAATGAAAATTAAATTCAATGAACTAAAGCCTGATTAAAATATCGAAATTTGGATTAAAAAATATTTTAAAATAAATAAATGTCTGCATTACTCCAAGTGCACCTATTGCGGTATACCTTAATTTACACATTAACTTACAAATAAAACATAAATGAAATTGTATTTTTACATGAATTGCTTTTTATCTTTTTTTTTTTATAACAATAAGGTTAACTTATGTATAAAACACAACTTATTTAACAGACATTACTATGAGTTGGTAAAGTAGTTCACTCTACCACATTACCAGCATATGGTGTACCACATTACCTGCACATTTTTTAAAGTCGAATTTAATGGGATTTGCAATATTTTCTTAAATACCGCTGAAAATGTGGGTTTAACATTATTTGAAAATGGCTTCGTAGAATCTTAACATTTGTTTTCCTATGCTAATCCAGAGAAGCTCTACGCTTTTCTGCAGATAACCAGAGTCTCTGGCGGAAATCGAACCCGCAACCCCGCGCTGACAAACTAGCTCACTAGCAACTACCCACCATATTTTAAGCGGAAACAAACTAAAAATCTAGAAACCTAAAACCTAGTTGGGGATAGTACACTAAATATTGATTTAAATAAACATTTCAATCTCACTAAATGAAACTGCCAAAAAAAAAATTCGTTTGTAATATTTTTACCAGCTTTAGTGATGATTGGTATTTTTTTCACTTGCACTTAAAAAATTGAGTGGTATTGCAAATTTTTTCACTTCAAAAAAGCTGCATATAAACATACTCCCACTAAAATTTAAAAAAATAAAATTTTGTGATGATATGCATAAGCATAGGATATTAAAAAATTGCAATTTTTTAAACAACGCAATAACTCTTGGTTTTAATCATGTAAAGACCAGTTTTTGTCTTTATATATAGTACAACATGAGTGAAGAAAACAAAGTTGCAATGGACTATGATTGCTTTTTTTAAATCCTTTTTCTTTTTCAGTGCAAAATTTTTACAGCACTATTACTCACGTTTAGTGATATTGCTAATTTCAAATCTATCACACTATCACAAAGTGTGAGTTGTAACTGCAATAGTAGTGCACTACCCCATCTATGATCTAAAACAAAATAGGTATATCACATTACCCGCACTTACTCTACCGCTAATACTTTTATGGTTTTAAATTAACGATAACATTTTGCTCATGATTTAAAATCAACTCGCAGGGGTAAAACTGTTAATGGTTTTATTAGCCATTACATCTTCGAAAGCAACCATAATATAGTTGTGGTTTTTTAATAGCGGACAATTGTAATCATAAATAATATGGCTAAAGTTACTATATTATCAGCTATGTCACAGAGTACAATTCCGTTCGGAACCGAAGATAACATATTTGTTTATTGATAGAAAGTATATTTTGATATTTTTTTGGACTTTGCTATACAGAAAACTCCCAACCCGTTCATGAAAACAAAAATGGTATCATCACGCAAAATTTTTTCGTAATTTTCTGAAGCACCAAAATTTGGAATGAATTCCGTTTCCAAACGGAATTGTACTCTGTGACATTGCTGTATGTTACATAATTTTTCGTTACAAAAAGTTTTGTTAGAGATGACCATATCGAAAAATGTTTTTTCTTTTGGTGTAGTGAAAGAAATATGTACAATCTGTTTTTTCTACCTAGATCAGATTCAAATGCCCTTCCGATATAAGGATTTTGACGCAAAAGAGGCCGTACGAATCGATCTGTAGTAATAAAAAATGCTGAGATATTATTTTCATATAAGGTCCAGTATTTAAAACGGGCCAAATCACCCAATTATTTTATTTAACGAATATACGAGGATCAATGTCTTTCAGGAATAGAGTTTTAAGGCGAAAGCAAACAATGAGCTTTTTGATTAGGTCAATTATTTTACTTTAGCCCTATACACTTTAGGACACTTTAGGAATCAAAATTTTCTCTTTTTTAACGGCTTATCTATTAATGATAATAAATTGGATCAGTTCAATATTTGACATTGATCTTAAATAAGACCCGCAAAAAAAATCAATAAAGTCTGTCTGAAAATAAAAGAACTAGAAAGAAGGAGCTAAGAAATGTAAATATATCAAAAAAAGTTTTGCCAAATTCTTAGACCATAGCTCTGCTATTGTTACCCCTTATTCCTTAAGGACATAAATATATCTGTGGCTTGGTGGTAAAAACGCTAATGTCAATATTTTGCTGTTATAAATAAATTGTTCTTTAGGAGTCCATTCTTACTCTCTTTTATATTGATGAAATAGCCAATATCTAAATTAACCCAGAACAGCTTCATAAAGATTTTGCTAGCCAATTTCACAATCAACTCTTCTATAAATTTCCTATTTTGGAATAGTTTGGAATTACTCCATTTAGTACCAAGCCACATATGTGTATGTGATAAAAGACAATGAGCTGAATAATACCAAATAAAATCTTGAAGGAATAAAAAATATTTTAGCCCGCTTAGATCAACGGAACTGTATATTTGTGTGACCAATATAAGATGTACTACACAAATAATGTTATTATTATTGCTTAACATACACTATGGTGAAGAGTGTATAAGATTTGGTATAGCCTTATATGTATAATATTCTTATTTTTTTAGGTTCTTCCTCTATCGAATTGCCGTCACTCCACAGGGATGGAAAGCTTATCGATATTTCCCGGTCCTCTGCAGATCAATTTTATGATTCATTTAAACGTCAAACACGCCTAAGAAAATCTTTAAGATATTGTTATAAGAAAATAGTAAGACTTATTTAAAAAAATAAAATAAAACCCCCATATTCATAAAAAATATTTTTGAATAATAAAAGGTTTATTAGGCAAATTTTCATAGAAAATTCGCAATAAGCCCAAAATATTTTTTATGAATATAAGTGGAAATTAATAAAATATCGTTCTTAAATGTTGAAAAGCTTTTTGTTTACAAATTTATTTCCTTAAATTTTACGTGAATACCTTTATTAATTTTTTTTATTTTAATTTAGCGGTTATAAAGTTCACAACCCTGACGTGAACAACAGCAAATCAGTGTTACCAACTGAAAAGTGCAAAATTACACTTTGATTGAAACAATATTACACGATCTTAAAAACACCGAAATAAAATAACACCTGATAACAAAACGTTCCATTTTGTAGAAAAAACACAAAAAATTTATTTAAAGGAGATTAACATTAGACGTAATATTTAGTTTCATATAGTGGCCTCTACTAAATTAGCAAAAATAATATTAAAAACTTAATAATGAGCTCTAATTTTGCATTTGTTTATTCTTTAGTAATAAGAATAGCTGTAATGGTTTCAGATGGACGGTCTGCTCTTCAAATAAGTTTTACAAATATTAAGGATGATAAGTCTATGGCGTGGTGCCATTGTCAAGATATTCACTTTTGAGCAAATTGAAATTAAAGGGTTTTTAAAGAAAAGTTTTTTGTGAAATTGGCTTGAAAAGCCCTTATGAAGCTGTTCTAGGTTAAATAAGACATTGGATGGTTCAGCAAAAAAGGGGACGAAAAAATAGATATCTAATGTAATGACTAACACCAAACAGCAAAATATTGGCATTGGCCCATTTAGCGCCAAGCCACACTGAAGCATTTGAAAATTTTAAAATAAATATGAAGTGAATAACTTTTCGTTATATTGAAAACTTATTTTTCCCCCAGATTATTTTTTAGTTTGCCTACCTTTTCCCAATAAATTTCACATTAATTGAAATTTAAGATTACATGCTAATCCCCTTAATAAAGAAGCATTTCCAAGTCCATATATTCAAATTGTTTCTTAATAAGAAATAGTGTGTTTGGTTTAGAAGACTGTAATTTTTTTGGATCAATAATATCTTAAATGGTATAAATTGCATTACTAAAATTAAATTTTTATATTATTTGTTTTAAAACTAAACAGTTTAAAATTACACCTGATCTACACCTAATAGAAATTACCTACGCTCTAAACACAACGCGGGTAATTACCTGCGAAGTGGCATCACTGCAGCTAATATAAAATTACCACAAAAATTTGTCTCCGAATACGTCAAGAATTGTTTAAACAAAAAATCGAATTATGGCACTAAACGTGATGAATTGAATACAATTTTCTTTAATTTTTATTTCATTATGGTCAATATCTCTTCTTCATCTTCGATGGCGATGAGTGTTAAACGGCAAACCCCTCTGAGGCGATTGTGTGGTTACAATCGGAACATGTCAGGGCAACCTGTCCGTAAAAACCTGGGTTCAATTCTCAGCTCAGTCAAGAATAAAAAATTGTCAATGAATTTTAATTCATTTAAGGTTGTAAAAATTCCTTTCTTCATAAAATAATTTAATGACAATTAAATTTAATGAATTTAGCCTGAATAAAATATCAAAAATTTGGATTAAAACCCATATACAGTTCAATAAAATAACCACAATACTAAGGGGGAATAAAAAAAAACTTTAATTAAACACACGAATAACAATTATTACAAATAAGCAATATTTGTCAGCTACTGAACCGACCTATTGCCTTTTTCCCATTTTGCAGCAATATTAAAAAGATTTTTTATTTAATTTAATTTTTTTATTTTGTTTACATTATTGAAGATTTGAATTTGTATTATTTTTTTTCATTCATTAATTAATTTACAAATTAAAAATCATATAACAAAATTATAAATTAAAATTTTATAATAATAAAAATGATTTATTTTTTTATTTTTGTTGTTGTTGTTTTTATTGAAAACATCTATATTAACTGCTTATAAATGAAAAAAAAAATTACGCTTAGCTAAATAGTAAAAATTGTGCAATGACGCTTAATGACTAAAGGCTAGAAAAAATTTAAATATAATTAAATAATTTACAACATGGAAATAAAAATAGAAGACTTTTATTATTTTTAGAAAATTCATTACATTAAATTTTTTTTTTTTTTTTTTTTGTCTTTTTTTAATGTTAAATACATATATAGTTTTTTATATAAATTGTGCAATTGTTAACATTTAAAAAGGGAAGAATTTATTATTATAGGTAAAAATTTTATATGTAAAATTTGTTTTGTTTTATATTCATTTTTTATTATATTTAATTATTTTGTTTAGAGTTGTTGTTTTAATTTTATTAAAAAATTATTTGTGATCTTAACCAAATTTTTAAGGCATATGCGTTTTTGAGTACAACTTCGATTTTGTACTGTTATTAAAGTGGATCTATTACACTGCGGAACAGCCATTTTGCGGCCTGGAACTTTGTGTAATTTTTTTACTAATTTGAGGTCGCTGATTCCAAATCTAACCTTCATTTTTCTCTATCAGCTCCAGTTTTAGAGATATACCGTTATGTCCAAAATTAAGGTACTTTCAGCACATATACATGAATGCAATCAAAAGTTGTGCACCGATTGCAATGAAATAAAGCTCATTTCATTCGAAATATGTTGAACTAAATGCTTTTAGACCCAAACTGTGACTATTGTTGCACATTTATTTTTTATGAATTTTTAAAGAAAATTTTTTTTTTCTTAAATTTTTATTTGTTTTTTTTTTAAACTTCAACGATATCTCTGAAATTACCGGCCAAATTTAAAACAATGTTAGTACGTCTTAAAGATAATATTGTTAGCGAATTTCGGTTTTTTTTTCTTAAGGGAATATGTGTTAAAGAATGTATAATTTATATTACTTGCAAACAACTTATTATAAAATACTTTGTTTCATATTTTCAAATTTTGTTTCTTTATAATTTGTTGTCAATAATTTTTAAAGAAAATTATTTTTTCCATTCGTAATAAAATTGTTAAACCCAAAGCATTGTGTCGTAACAGGTTATAAGCCCAGCGTGCTAAAATACAATGGATATTTTAAAAGCATCTTTTTCTAAGCTAAATGGCGATAACTATAATTTATGGAAATATAAATTAGAGCTGATTTTAAAGCGTGAAAGGCTTTGGAGCTGTGTATGTGAAATTCCACCAACACCAACTACAACAGACTGGAACAAACGGAATGACGAGGCCACAGCAATTATTGGTTTATCTGTGGAAGACCCACAGCTATTTTTAATCAAGAAAGCCAAGTCAGCACACGAAGCTTGGAATATATTACGGTGCCACCACGAAAAGGACACATTGGGATCCAGTGTTCGGTTGATGCGCAAAATATGTGGATTGCGGTTTTCTATAAAGCGTGATATTTCTGAACATATAATGGAAATTAAAGTTTTGTTTGAAAAACTAGAAGCTTTGGGCGAGCAATTTACGGAGCGATGGCTTGTTGCCATGTTATTGAGTAGTTTACCTTCTTCGTTTGATACATTAGTAACAGCTTTGGAGGCTCGTAAACTGGACGAGTTAACTTTGATAGTAGTTGAAATAAGCTTAATTGAGGAATATCAGCGTCAAACAAAAGACTCAAAATCAAATACCGCAATGAAATCTACTACGCGCGATTGGCATAAACAAAAGGTATGTCATCACTGCAAATTGAAAGGCCATATAATGAAAAATTGTTGGAAGTTAAAGAAATCAAAATCAGGTAATACTCAAAAGACGATGATAAGTGAATCCAATGAAAGTCATGTGTGTTTTGGGCTAATAAATGGTGATAATAGCTGGATTTTGGATTCCGGCAACATGCCACATAAGTACTCAAATTTCTGACTTTGTTTCTTTAAATAAATCTATAAAAGAAAGCGTTACTGTTGCAAATGGTGAAACAATTGAATCAAGTGGTAAAGGTACGTGCAGAATAGTTATGCTTAATAGCAATAATAAAAGGCAAACAACAGATATTAAAGATGTTTTATTAATTCCGAGTTTCCATGGTAATCTACTATCAGTAAATAAAATTATGAAGAACGGATTTCGGGTAGTTTTCCACGAATCCTTATCCAGTATTCAAAACAGTTCGGGTAAAGAAGTCGCAGTTGCAGATAACAAGAATGAATTATTTATTTTACGTACGTCTTGTAAAGAAAAAGTAATGGTTGCTGAATGCAAAGAAGAAAAATGTCAACACTATTGGCACAGAATTTTTGGTCATAAAAATATAAATGATGTAAGAAAAATGCAACATGGATATACGGTAAGCGATTTTAATATTATTGATTGTGGCGTTAGAAAAACTTGTGAAATCTGTATCAAAAGTAAAATGGTGAAGACTCCTTTTCAAACTTCAAGTTCTATAACGAAAAATGTAATGGATTTAATTCATAGTGACGTTTGTGGTCCAATGAAGACTTGCACATTTAGTGGTTTTCGTTATTTTCTCACATTCATAGACGATTTTAGTCGATATACGGTAGTTTATCTATTACGCAATAAGTCAGATGTTTTTGAAAAGACTAAAATATATTTAGAAATGGTCAGAAATAAATTTGGAAGATACCCAAAAATAATGAGATCGGATAATGGAGGAGAATACACAAATAATACCCTTAAGTCCCATTTAGAAAATCTTGGAATTCAACAGCAATTTACAGTTCCTCATAATCCACAGCAAAATGGTGTTGCTGAAAGAAAAAATAGGTACTTAGTGGAAATGGTGCGATGTTTATTAACTGATTCAAAACTCCCAAATTATCTTTGGGGTGAGGCTGTTTTGACGGCAAACTATTTACAAAACCGTCTAGTGTCAAGTTCTATTCAAAGGACCCCATATGAATTATGGGAGAATAAGAAACCTAATACAGAAAATTTAAAAATTTTTGGTTCGAGGGCATATGTTTTAACTCCAAAGGAAAAACTAAGAAAGTTAGATAACAGAAGTGAAGAATATGTATTCGAAGGATATGATTATCAATCTAAAGGTTATCGTTTATTAGATTTGGCAACAAATAAAATTGTTGTTAGCAGAGATGTTAAGTTTATTAAAAATTCTAAAATGATTCCTACAAAATCTAATTTACATGAGGAAGAAATATTAGTGGAAACAATGTGTTCTAAAGAAAATGACCAAAATGAAAAGGAAGCAATTAATTTTGAAGAAAATGAAAATAAAAGCAACATAAATGAAATTGTTATTTCAGATGATAACTCGTTTTGTAGCCTAGATGACTATGATGAAGGTCCAGTTGAAGTTGGCCCATGTCCAGTTCTTGATAATAATGTTAATGAAAATAATGTAAAGGAAATAAGTTTGAGAAGATCTGCTAGGAGTACTAAAGGAAAAGGCCAAATATTTTAACTTTACGGACAGAAAGTAATGAAATCATTGAACCGAAAACATATAACGAAGCTATGCAATCTTCCCAACGAATCGATTGGATATGTGCTATGAAAGATAAAATTGCAATGTTAAAGACAACTGATACGTGGAAGTTGGTAATACCACCTCCAAATGTAAACATTGTTAGTTGTAAATTGATATACAAAATAAAACGTGATGTATTTAAAACAGTATAAAGCTCGTTTGGTGGCTAGGGGATTTAGTCAGAAATATGGCACTGATTATAATGAAATATTTGCCCCAGTCGTCAGACAATCCACATTTAGAACACTGTTATCAGGTGCAGGATCTACTAAAATGACAGTTGTTCATGTAGACGTTAAGTCCGTTTTCCTAAATGGTTTGTTGGAAAATGATATATACATGAAGCAACATCCTGGTTTTGAAGAAATGAGTGCACAACATGTTTGTAAATTAAATAAGAGCTTATACGGTTTGAAACAAGCTGCGAATGTGTGGAACAAGGCTCTTCATAGTGTTTTACTTAAAGGAAATTTTAAACAAAATTCAGCAGACCCATGTTTTTATACGAAATATCTCGTCGAGGAAGGGAGTATATACATACTTATTTACGTCGATGATATTTTGATAGCTGCCAAAAATAAAAAATCAATTGTTGAAATTGAAAAATTATTAAAAGAAAATTTCGAAATTAACAATCTTGGAGAAGTCCGTCATTATCTTGGTTTGGAAATTATAAAAGATAATGAATATAACTTTTGTATACGACAAAATAATTATATTAAGAACTTAATACAAGAATTCGGTTTAGAAAATGCAAAAATATCAAAATTTCCTCTTGATCCTGGTTATGGAAAATCATTTTCTGAAAATCAAGTTTGTAATGAAAAGTACAGAAAATTAATTGGTTCATTACTATATATTAGTGTCAATACTCGACCTGATATAGCATCCAGTGTTTCTATTTTAGCTCAAAAAGTTTGTTCTCTTAATAATGAAGATTGGAACGAACTCAAACGTATTTTACGATATTTAAGAGGCACCGCCGAGCTTTATTTAAAACTAAGTGAAAATAAATCAAGCAATAATAATAAGTTGATAGGCTATGCGGATGCAAATTGGGCAGAAAATAATGTTGGTCGCAAATCTAATACTGGATTTATTTTTCAGATTAATAACGGAAGTATTAGTTGGTGTTGTAGGAAGCAATCGTGTGTCGCTCTATCATCTACAGAGTCTGAATTCTTATCACTTTCTGAAACCTGCAAAGAAGCTGTCTGGTTGCGTACCCTTTTAGAAGGCATGAATTTAAAGCACACTGAACCCACAGTAATATTTGAAGATAACCAAAGTTGCTTACGCTTAGTTAAAGATGGACGATTTAGCTGCAGAACAAAACATATAGATACAAAGAAGTATTTCGTCAAACAACATGTCGATGATAAACAGATTCAATGCGTATATTGTACAAGTGAAGATATGTTAGCCGATATGCTTACTAAGCCTCTAAATTCAACAAAGCTAGAATATCTCAGAAATAAATCTGGTATACAAGTCGTTTGAGGAAGGGTGTTAAAGAATCTATAATTTATATTACTTGCAAACAACTTGTTATAAAATACTTTGTTTCATATTTTCAAATTTTGTTTCTTTATAATTTGTTGTCAATAATTTTTAAAGAAAATTATTTTTTCCATTCGTAATAAAATTGTTGAACCCAAAGCATTGTGTCGTAACAATATGATGCACCATTTTCATATTATTTCAATATATGTGCTGAAAGTACCTTAATTTTGGACATAACGGTATATCTCTAAAACTGGAGCTGATAGAGAAAAATGAAGGTTAGATTTGGAATCAGCGACCTCAAATTAGTAAAAAAAAATTACACAAAGTTCCCGGCCGCACAAAAAAACCTGTTATTTAGAAAATTATAGAAATTAAATTAAACCGATTGCCAATTCGTCAGAAAAGTTGTATGGTTTAAACAACAAAATGAGAATAGGCCAACAAACCTAAAAACATTGTATTATTGTTGGTCAATTTAGTGATTTAATCACTCTGAACAAGGCTACGGCAAAAATCTGCCGCTAACCCTTGGAAGCCTTGGAAATTTTTATCACTTATTGGGTTGAGTGTTTACGAAAGTAAAGGGCAAAATTTACCACACAAATGGCTTGGAAGCAACCACTTTGCTTCAGTTTTATGTTTGCCCAATAAACGTGTAGTTCGTAAAAACACTATTTTTGCAGAAGACGATAGTGCTGCAAAAAGAATTTATTAAATAAAGGACAATAATTTGGAGTAAATAGTGTTTCAAAGAATGAGCTGCTTTGTAGCAAACAATGCTGCTTAAGAGTTAACGACTAAAAATTATTTTAATGCTTTGACTAATATCCAACATGTCTGCCAAGTATTAAAAATTTCTAATAATTCTACAAACAGGCTTAAATGTTTGTCCTAACAGCAAATACCCCAATTAACGAGTATTTTTCCATGACATAATGGCTATTGCAAAAGTTGTTTTCGCATATTATTTTGTTAATACCAACATATATAAAAAAAACTTATGGCACTAAAAGTTATTTTCCGAAGTGGTATTTGTATGAAATCTTTGGTCAAATATGGCTCGATTTTAACCATAGGACTCTCGGTAATTTTTTACGACTGAGTTATCCTCTTAGTCTGGCCAGATCACAATTAGAACAATTAAATAAAAAGTAAATATATATGCTTATTATTTTAGATTATAAGAAATTATTATATAAATTTATTATTTCATTATTTTATTCCACAATCGAAAACTTAGACTTTAATTTCGCTTATTGCTTTTTCGCATCTACCACAGCTGAGACGAGTTTTGCGTTGGAATTTTGTAGTTAAATTGAACTAACGGCATAATGGGCCGTAGTTGTCTGACTTGATTGAAACTTGATTTATTGGATTCAGAATATATCATTTATAGAAGTCACGTTTCTGTTTTGTTTGATATTTTGTCCTATTTGAAAGATATTGAAAGCAAAAAAAAAAAATTATGATCTGGCCAGAACAATTAGGTAAGATGATTTATATTGCCATTATATAATTTTGGACCAAATTCATTCCAATACAGTAAGAAAAAAAAGTTCGCATACTAGAATTTGTACTGAGCTGTATAACATAATGCTCTCATCTTTAATGGTGTGGGTATAATTATGAAAATAGGGCAATCTTGTTAGGAGAACAAGTATCAAAAATTGTGGGAAAATTATTTTATTTCAGAGACTATATTTTCTATGGGGACCAAGTTTCTATGGTCCCGAGCCGCTAGTTGTTGTGTTGCCACACTTCATAACATAAATAAAATTATTATAAATATTAGCGAACATCAAATATATTAAAATTTTTATAAAATGTAAAAAAAATTATTTAAAATGATGTTATATTGATTTTCAAAATAAATCGCGATTATTATCGAGTTCGGTAATTTATTGACTTATGAATATTGCATTATTTTTTTAATTTGGTAAAGATCAAAAGTTCGACAAAGCCGAATCTTTTACAATTATTGCTTAACTATTGTTTTTTTTTAAATTAAATTTCTTCATAATTCTATAGTTTTTAGTGTCACGAATTAGAGAGAGAGAGACAAAATTAAATGGCACTTTTTATTATACAATTATTGTATTATGGTTTATTTTTTTTTTATATTTATCATATTATATATAAATTTTTTGCTATCTAGAAAAATAAAAAATAAAAAAAAACTTATCTGTCTTTCGATAGTAACACGGAAAAAGTTTTTCACTGTTTCTTTATGTAACGCAGTAATTGAAATTTTTTATATGATTTAACATGATGTAATTCAAACGAAGATGATGACATATCCGTCGTTGGCAATACCATTGAATGATGATGAAGATGTTGCTGATGGTAGCGTGTTGGTATGGCATCATAAAGGGTCTCTATAGAGAAGAAAGGATACAAATAAACGGGTGGCACAGAAGAAAAAAAAAAATAAAAAGAAAACAACTATTATTATTACACAGTAACAATAGAAAACGGACTTGCTTAAATATTTAATTAGAAAAATATTTTTAATGGTCTATAAAAATAATGTGTTATTAAAAAAATATATCATTTTTTTTTTTTTTTTGTTAAATGTAAAATACAATTTTTGCTTAAATTTCAAAAATTAAAAATATGTGTGTGTGTGTTTTCTTTTTTAAAGCGTGCAGTTGTATAATTTCAAAGTTTATAAAAAAATTTATGTATAAAAATACGCTTTTAAAAAATTTTAACATACCAAATAGATTTGTTTAATTTATGTAAATTTTTTTTAATAAAATTCAAATTTGTTTTGTTAAATGTATCTAACTACGGTTTTTTATAAGTATATAAACAAAAAAATGTATTTTTTAGTATTATAGTGATTTTTTTTAGTAAAAAACATATAATTGTTATTAGTTATTAGTTCTATTCGGATTCAATATTAGAATCATCACTACCGGGTGGTATAATGGGTGTTTCGTAGTCGTAGTAGACGGGATAACGTGGTTTAAAATTTTCCGTTTTTGTATTTGTTGCTACACTAGACATGCTCACATTCTCCATATATTCGGTGTCATCGTAGAATTTTTCACTTAAAGCCATTGCATCCTCGTAGGAAGGGGGCACTAAAGAAGAAAAAAAACGATGATTTTTTGCATAAATTGTTCGAAATGTATTTCAGTAAAATTAATATACACAGAAAAAATTATGAATGCCCCGGTAGGCTAGCTGGTAGTGTGCTAGTCTATCAGTACCGGGGTTGCGGGTTCGATTCCCGCCAGAGACTCTGGTCTCCTGCAGACAAGCGAAGAGCTTCGCGGGATCAGTGTAGGAATAAAAAAAAAATAAATTTTTACCAAATTCATAGAATCAAGCAAACAATTTGTTGATTTTGCACCTATTACCAAAATGATTTCATTGATTACTAAAAATTGTAACAATTTTAAATTGTGAATATTATTTTTTCAATAAATAATTTTTTTAATTTGGGGTTATAAACAATGTGTTAATTGATTTCGTTAAATATAGCTGAGGCTTTGACAATTCCCAACAATGATTCTACAAGCTTAAATTATTTTATTTTAAACGAAAAAAGTCAATTAAGATTTGTTGTTATTTAATTAATATTTTAATTGAAAATTTTTTGCAAAACAACTAAAATGTTTGTTAAATCAAAATACAATTTTTAATTTTCTTTCAGCTAAAAAAATAATTGATTCAATTATCACATTAATTAATTTAAAATACTTTTCTATACTAATTTTAAATAATTTTTTTAATTAATAAAAAACTACTGATAATTTTTTTTTTGTATAGTATACGCATACGCACGAGGAGCAAGAAACATTATTCTATAAGGGGCAAGAAATATTATTCTATAATATCCCAACATGATTTAACGCATCAAGAGTTTTCTATTCTCATGCTCAACAGCAAAAAAAAAAAACAAACTCAAAAAAGGTTTTGTTGGTTTCGATAAGTGCTCCGAGAAATTCCAGACGAGAAAGAGTTTGCACTCGATGACTTCAAAAATGTTGCACAATGTAATTTTAAAAGAACATGTAAAAAACTATAATCAGTCAAGCCCAACAATATGATACCCTACATCACAGTTTGCGCAGATAACTTTTCGAGGGTGTATCCATGGGTGATTATTAAGGTTAACATTCACATAAGAATTGTGTTTGTATAATATTAACTAAATACCCACATCTTAATGAGAGTTTTTGGTTCCTAAATATTTTTAGGGAGGGGGTAATATAGGACCTATAGTCCATTCTAAGCCTTGCAGCACTGCATATTGAAATGATATAGTAGCTATCGTTAAAGTTATTGTTGTTAAATTGTATGTAAATATCAATATATATTATGGCATTAAAAGCTATTTTCGTCAGCGGGGGATGTTTGTTTGCTATGGTAAAATATGGACCGGTTCCAGCAAAATTTGGTAGGATTATTAAGATTGCAAATATTTTTTGGACAAAATTTAATCTTAATACCGACATAATAAAATAGTTTTTTGGACACAAAACCTCTATTTCGAAATAAAGTTCGTATGAGGGCTATGTGAAATTATGGGCCAATTGGTTTCATTTTCAATAGACTTGCTCCTTAAAACTCACATTCCAAATTTCATCAAATTATCTCTAAAATCGCGACCTTTTCTTTGCGCACAATAATTACATGGACACTCCAGCCAGATGGACGGACAAACTGGGTTAGATCGAATCAAAAAGTGACTCTAAGTCGTTCAGTATGGTAAAACGTGGGTCTCGTACCAATATTGTTTAATGTTATACATATTAGCACAACTATGGTGGTGTGGGTATAAAATTAATTTATGAAATGAAAAGAAATTTATTGGATCTATTTTTCACAATCTCACCAGCTTGTTAGTCTTTTATCAAAAGTTTAATGTTTCGGGAGTGGGCTTTATATGGGGCCTTGATTAATTTATGGACTGATCGTTATGAAATTGGATTGTATGATAGTCTTAAATAAATGTCGGATTTGTGCGAAATTGCATACCATTACATTTATTTCACAATCGATTAAATGCCAAATTGTAGTTTATTTTTCACACCGCCCACTTAAGTGAGCGGCTGTAAAATTTTCTTACAGGAATTAAAATAATCTATCTATATATAAAAATTTGAGGTATCAATGGCCAATGTAAAGCGCTATAGAGAGATGATCCGCAGCTTTTTATGCCGGAAAATTTATTATTTAGACGTAGAGAATATGTGGTTTCACAGCAAGAGAAACATTTTATCTTCTGAAAGAAAAGTTCGTAAATCCCATTATTTCTCGTAAAGGACGAGTGAATTGGCCACCGGTCGTGCGATTTGAGAAAATTTTTTTGAAATGGAACGTGTGCAGCAATAGTCCAACAATAATTCAAGATCTTAAAAACAACATTATCAAGCAGATATCAGCCATTGACAACAGTTTATTGAAAAACGTGATTGAGAATTTTGGTAAAAGATTTGGAGCCTGCTGAGCCAGTAGGGGGTCACTTCACCGACATAATTGTTAATTTTTAACCAGAACCTGAAATAAAAATATTTTTGATATCTCAAAACAACTCTTTTTTATTAATAAAATTAAAATTATACCTAATTTGTGACACCCTTTATAAAATTGCAACGTAACTGACTGACTGACTGATTCATCATCGTACAGCCTAAACAAAAGTGTTGAAATATGAACCGCAGCACAGTGATTCGGCTAGAACATGACGTAGTTTCCAGGAAACACTGTTTACGACTTGTAAACAATCCCTATCCTCCCCCTCCCCTCCCATTTTAAATTTTAAAATTTTAAAAATTAATTTGTTTATCACCTCATAAAGGTATCTTATCAGGGAGTCCACACGCAGAGAAAAAACATGATTATGGAATGGTCACTACGACCATTTTTATTCATATTTACCTAATATGTTTACCCTAATAAATTATTTATAGTCATAATATAAACTTAAAAATTGTTTTTTGTTCTTAACATTTTTAAATTCGCTATAATAATATTATATGGTATTTTGCACCTAAAAAGTTACTCTGATCTAGCTAAACATTTTAAATTATTTAATATGTTTGCTACTATAATATATACATTTTCAACTATACAATTAAAATCATAATATTGTTGCACACAAAAGATATTTTTAATACCATAATTTTTGTTTGCTTTAAAACACATTCTCTTAGTGAGCAAACATTTATTGTCGAAACAAACAGTGTGTACTTACAAAGAAAATGAAATTTTCTCCTTCCGCGAGCGTTAGTTAATCAGGAAACATGAATGTTTACAAAATAATTAAAACATTTTTCGGGGAGAAAAAGGTCATGCTACCTTGCAAAATTAACAATATAAATTATTATACGTTTATTGAAACAGGTAAGTTATTTACATATATATAATTATAAAATATATAAATAAGCAATTACGTTGTCTTTTTTGCAGCCAAAGAACCTACAACACTGAAACCGGCATATAAATTTTGACACAAAATGTTGTCATTAGCACCGTCTTTTTTTATAACTGTTCAACAGCATATTGATATGGTATATTTCATAAGTAGAAGAAATAAAAGGTAAGTTTAATTTGAAAAGTGTTATTAAAGGCCGAAGTAAGGCTACATAGATCTCTTATTTTTTTGGAAAATTTGTACCACAAAATATTTATTATTTATTTACAAATTTATTATAATTAAATTACAATAAATCTTAATTGTAAAGCACTAGCGACTAACGGCTATCGGCTCTTACCACAAAATATAATATATAATTTATAAATTTAAACACACACACATTTATAAAATTGTATGTATTTAATTTTATTTTTTAATATATACTATATTTTATTTATTAATATATGCTTCATATTTGTAATAAAACATAAATTTTTTTAAATTAAATTTTTTATTGTTTTTATTGTGCGAACCATATATAACATGTCAAAGAAGACATTTTGCATGGTGTGGGAAAATATAGAAACATGGTTTGAAAGATCGTTTGCCTTTTTCTTCTGAACATAATAATATGTTTGAGACAATAATTGGCTAAAAACATTATGTCTGAACATATATTATTGCTTAAGACGTGTTTGACACAATCATAACCACAAACATTAATGATATTTTGCGATTGTGATTGTATCAACCATGTTTTTTCTTTGCGTGCAAGTAACCCTTATAAGAGAGGTAATTTTCATTTGAAAATCAGTTGCATTTTGTGTGCACTTGTGACAACATATTTTAAAATTGGTAGCAAAGTGAAACGAGTTTTTTGTTAAGGAAAATTCTGCTGAAGGTATGTACTCTGTAATGACTTATATTTATATATAGAAGATACACGCAGAGGAAAAACTTGTTTAAATATGGTCACCTCCAACAAAACTATTTTTAAAGAAAATTGTAAACATATTATGGTTAAATTTAACCATATTACTATCACCGATAGCCAGATTATGGTTAAATGTGTCCTCCATCAAGAAGCCACAACCATATTATGGTTGCCTCTAAACATGTTATGGTTAAATATGACAATAATTTGTTTTTAAATTAACAATAGTATTTTCCTCTTCTCCAAGAGCAGTAAGCTATGGTTGAAAACCAACCATGCTATTATAAGTGTTAAACATATTTTAGTTATTATTGACCAAAACATGTTCGGAGGCAACCAAAATATGGTTGTGCCATCTTTAAAAATAGTTTTGTTGAAGGTGACCATATTTAAACATAGTTTTTCTCTGGGTGTATGTATACTTTTGGTGTAATATCAATTTCTAAATGTATAGATAAATCCACCAAATTTTACTTTAATAATAAACTTTAAATAGTAGCAACTTTTTTTTTTATCCTCATATATCCACGTAGATTTTTCTATATGTATTACCTACAACATTTAAGCACAGATTCATATATATTATAGACCCCGAAAAGGCCCGAAAGTAATATTATTTTATTTTTTTCAGAACGAGTCGCACACTGCTTTGTCCCCATATAATGAAGGGACAAAAATAGAAGCAGTTGTCAGTTGTTATTTTAAAATTTTGTACACTAGCATAAAATAGGTTAGTTAAGAAAACTATGAATTTATGGAGAAATCGGCCCGAGGACATGTCTACCTCCCATGTGTCCTGAAAATTAAAAATTTAATTTTAGCTTTAATAATGTCCACAAATATATTAAAAGTGGTCATGCAGATAAACATATAACTAGAAACGTGTGTGTAAATTTTCACTTATATCGGACTAAGAGCTCGAGGTCCTGCTATATATCCTTTTTCTTTAAAACGCTATAATACCTACAAAAATTGTTCGATCGTTATAAAATTTGGAATCTAAATTGATATTTGTAAAATATATATTTACAATAAATTCGAAACGTATTATTGATGAAAAAATACAAAAACATCATCTATTGGAAAATGGGTTAAAACGATTAAAGATTACAGTACACATTTTTCAACTTTTTTTCTTAAAAAAGCTTACGATACCTGGAATATAAATAAACAATTAAAATAAAAGAAGAAATAATATTGTTCCGCTAGCTTGTACTAGTCGAGACACTGTGCGTAGGTAAGTCTCTCGCCAAAGCGAACCACTATGACTAAATTCTTGGAAATTCAAATGTTAAGGGGGTAAAAACATGCCTTGGCTTATATCCCTTACACATAAAGAGGTACAACAAAAATGGTCAACTTATTGTTGTTCATTAGAAAAATAAGCGCACAGGTGTCTGGTAATTTTTTTAAATTCTGCTTCTTTATGGAGTAAACGGCTGAAACCTGTATTTTGTAACTTATTTTTCACCACCTATGTCTTTCTAACCAATAAAAATAAAAATAATTATAATATCACATTCGTAACTTATTAAAAAAAAAATTCAAATATAAATTGGGTAATTTTTCGTAAATCAAACGTACCTATTTTTTTTACCATTAATTCATTGGCATATACGTATTAAATTGTGGGCTCGCACTACAATGTTCAAATTTTTGATACTTTAATTGGGGAAAAAAGTTATCAAAAAGAGAAATACGGGAAATTCCATTGTTTTTATTTACTTTTCCGTTCTACATTTGATACTTTTTGAATTATCAATAATATTGAACTTAAAAACTTTAATATTGAACTAACAAGCATAAAATTATATGTATGTAGTACGTAAAAAAAACTATTCATAATGAATTGAAGTAGTAAACATAATACACACAATTTTTTTAAAAGATTGGTTAACATTTGGGACCATTACTCTTTTTCTTCTGAACCGTATATGTTGCAATTTTAATTCTAAACTGCTTCGGAATACTAAAAACGAACTTAAAAATAAAAAAAGTTTCTTTGGCGTTTGAAATTCTTGAATAAAGGCGACGATTTTGATCGCAGTGGTCGTGCAGTTTGATAAAATGAACCATAATCAACAAAAAAACTCGATTTCGAATTTTTCTGTAATTACGTCTGTTTGCATTTAAGAGCACAGTAATACTTTGTGGAGTCTTATATAAATATGTCTTTATATTGCACTCGGAATGATAAATTTAATGAATACTTTACTCATTGTACATTTCGAGTTTTAGTTCAAATAAATTAACGAAATATAATAAAAAAAAAATTTTATTAATTAATTTAAAATTTGTATACACTGGAGTTTTTTCGTCGTACAATTGCAAATTACAATTTCACTCATACACTACTTTCCGTGCATTAGTTGTAGTACATTCAAATGTTCCCCCGGAATTCTGATTTATTTTGGTCTGAGGAATAATTTGAAAAAATCCATTAAAAAAAATATATAAAAATAGCTTAAATTTTAATTGCTATTTTTCAAACCCCGTGGCTTATATTGTTCTAAGACAAGCTATTTATATATTTTTAAACGTTACTGAGCCAACACCTTTCATCCGCGGGTGAGGGGTATTTAAAATCAATTTGGTAAATTTTAAAGGAATTTGGTGATTTGTGCCAAACTCCCAAACAAGTGGTAACTTTTGTATGGAAGTTTAATGTAAACGTAGTCGACTTAATGAGCCTAATTCCAACAATTGGAACAATTCAGTCATGTAAAAATAATACTTTTAAAAACTTAATCATTCTCAAAAGCACCATTTACCAGAATATATTAATTTTGCAGGGTTTGTTTCATGTGTTTCAAATGAATATTGAGATATTAATGTAGGCCCATTTAAAAAAAAATTACTTAAAAGTCATACAAAACTCACTCATAGCTATATAATCTGGGGGATTGTCTGTTGAATCAGTGACCATTATGGTGGGTGTATTTTGATTAGGATCATCTTCTTCGGCCAGTATACCAACATCATCTAATGTTGTCATAGGTGGCGATGATTCATCTAATTGATCACGTATTATACTATTATTGTTAGACTGCAATAAAGCACTTTCTCCACTGCCACCATTAACAGCTAACTCGCTACCTCCTCCTAACCCAATACCACCACCACCAGTATCCATTATGGGTACACTACCAATAGTCACTGGTATTTTTAATTTCATTTTCCAATGAAACTCTGTTGGTTTAATAATTATTTTAATGGCATAATTAACGCTTATAGGACACGTTGTTTTCATCGATGACGGCGGTATAGATGGCAGTTCTAAAAAGCCTCGATAAACTTTACGACTCCAGCGCAAAACATTGCCAAATTGTTTGCAGGCAATCAAATGTTTATCATAACGGTATTCATGTTGGGGATCATGGGTCTCATAGGAGACCTCTTGTTTTAGTTTAACATCACAATCGGTTATATCTATGGATGATTCATTATTGATGTACAGAACGAAATGGATTTTTTGCCCAGGTGCATATCCACAATATGGTGTAGAAAATTTGACGGTTAGAGGGCCAGTAGGGCAGCAGAAACTCCAAAAACGTTTGCGATCGAGAATATCTAAGGGTACCTAGGAAAAATAAAAATACTTATTAAATTTTTATTTTTTTTTGCATACGGTTATAGTAAAACTTACCCTATATATGGCATCGGCGTTTAAATCTAATGGCTGTATTACGGTAAATGGTAATTTAAAAACTTTTGGATAACGTCCTGGCCTATCTATTGTTGTAATTATTTCATAATGTATTTGACCATATTTCCCATCAAATGATGTTGGCAAATTGTCCGGCAGTATTACATGAAATGTGTATGAATATTCACCAGCTAACCAATCCATATAAGTTGTTGCACCGCACGAGCCTAAAACATACGAACGTGACGACAGGTACGAACGATAGGCTCGGCACATGGCTCGTTCATTGTCACGTGGATATCCTTTTTTTATCCAGCGTATCTTGGCATAGCCATTAACGGTAATGTGTATGGCTGTGAGTGTTGTTGTAGAAAAAATGAAACAAATCAAAAATTATAAGTAATTGAAGGAATTATTTAAGTAAAGTTTTCATCTGCCTGTTATTCTGTTAGGCAGAAAAGTTTGAAGTCTAGGTGTGGTCAGATGGCTTACAAAAGTGTTTCGTTATCAACAATATTAATCTTCTATAGGTTTTCAGATAACTTCATTAAGAAACTTTTGATAAAGAGGAAAATTTGATTAAGTTGACTTTAGGTAAATTTGAGTTTTTAGATATTCGCCTTCAAGAGTACACATGGGCAAAGTTTCAATTATATTTTTTTTACAATGTTTCAGGAAGTTATAGGAAAATGACTTTTTATATATATATATATTTTTATAAATATATATTTTTTTCAATGTGCAATAACATTTGGATTAAAAACAAAGTTAAATTACGTTCTGTGACGTTAGTAATATTTAGGACTCAAAACTTCTCTGCTATAACCGCAGAGAAGTGATGATTATAAATCAAGAAAAGTGTACAAAAACTGAACTAGAAATGAACCAGAACTGAACTAGAACTAAACTAGAACTGAACTAGAACTGAACTAGAACTGAACTAGAACTGAACTGAACTGGAACTGAACTAGAACTGAACTAGAACTGATCTAGAACTGAACTAGAACTGAACTAGAACTGAACTAGAACTGAACTAGAACTGAACTAGAACTGAACTAGAACTGAACTAGAACTGAACTAAAACTGAACTAGAACTGAACTAGAACTGAACTAGAACTGAACTAGAACTGAACTAGAACTGAACTAGAACGAAACTAGAACTGAACTAGAACTGAACTAGAACTGAACTAGAACTGAACTAGAACTGAACTAGAACTGAACTAGAACTGAACTAGAACTGAACTAGAACGGAACTAGAACTGAACTAGAACTGAACTAGAACTGAACTAGAACTGAACTAGAACTGAATTAGAACTGAACTAGAACTAAACTAGAACTGGACTACAACTGAACTTGAACAAAACTAGAACTGCACTAGACCTACGCTAGAACTGAACTAGAACTAAAAAAAATAAACTGGAAAGTAAGAAAGTCCAAAAAAATTAAAATAGCTAAGAACTAAAACATTATATCATATATAAGATTTTGTTTGCTAAATGTGCTAAATTCCCAATTTTTATTCCTGGTAACTACACTAAAATTTATTGTTGGGGGGCAAGCCACTTCCTATGCGCATTTTACTGGTAGGTTAGGCAAAATCATCAGAAACCTTTCTCAAAGACTTTGGAAAAGCTAACTTTATTATACAAATAAAACTGCAGAGTAAATGAGCATTAAAAACCCTTAAGTCTTATTTGGAACGATATCCAAGTTTAGACAAAACAATATCAATAAACAGTGAGTTTACGTAAATAAACCACAAATTTGAAAAGAAATTGCCTTATTGTTTTTGCAAGAAAATCAAAATAAAGCAGGTTGTCAGTTTTGTTTTTTGTGAACGGGAACCTGAAATAAAAAAATTATGTACTCCCAAAAATAACTTTGATAAATATTTTTCGTCTAAGTTTTCCTGCAATCATTTTTTTTTTTTGTTTACATTTTAATTCCAAAATAGGGATCTATTTATTTATCTCTTAAGCTGCCTCTTTATATCTTTTGAAATAACACAAACAAATTTTGTACAAAGACGACATATAAACTGCAATTAAGCGCCACTGTAATTTGATGTCTACATTGTAATTAATTTTCCACTGCAATTTTATTACACGACCGAATATTATTTTAAGCTTTTATTCTCAAAGGGGTACTAAAAATAACAAGAACAACAGCAAAAATGACAGCAACAGTAGTAGCAAAAATAGTGGAAAAAAAATTGTGCATGTAAGTACGTGTGTAAGGCTGTACCCTACATTGGCATTAAGGAAGATAAATGTTTTTAAGCTTCAAATATTTTAGAGATACACTTTTTAAAGTTAAAGATAATATTTTGTAGTAATAAATAAGTAGTACGTAACTTTTCAAGTCCATTTATTTAAAGAAATTTTTATTTTAGCCTTAAATTGTTTAATGATTGTCTCTGCATATAATACAAACAAAGTCTTAGCTCAATTTTATTTTCTTCCTACTTCCTTTTTTGCTTTTTACATCTATTTATTTTAAAGTTATATTTTATCCTTTTTTTGCCCTAGGGTATCTTAAATGACTGTCTAGACCTACTTTCAATTTTTTATTAACAAAAGCGTGCTTTGTGGTCATAGTAATGGCTGCATGCCAGAAGCTACTCTCACAAATATACATACATGAATAGGTTCAAACAAAAACCAAATTATTTACGAAATTTTTAACTAAAAATAGGATATAATTATATAGAGCACATAGATAAAATTGGCATACGACAAAATAAAAACAACAACAACAATAATAACAACAAGAGGAACAATATTAACAATAATAACAGCAACAAACAATCGCACAACAGGAAATGCAAATATAACAGTATCTGTGAATGTGTACATGTAAACGGAAATGCTGTTGTTGTTATTATTCATACGGACATACACACTTATTCATACTTAAGTATGTATGCATGTATGTAAAGGGTGTCCAAATTTGAGATATTATCGGTAAATGCAAATCGCTGCAGGAAGATGATCCGGAGGTTTTTGTGGCGGAGAATTGATGACTTAGACGTAGATAATATTTGGTTTCACCAGGATGAGAAATAATGGATCTTTGGAAAGAAAAGTTCGAAACTCGCATTATTTCTCATAGAGGAGGAGTAAATGGTCAATGAGATCGTCCAATATGGTTTTTCGAAATCGAAAGTGTACAGCAATAATCCCACAATGGGTCAGGAGCTTAAAGATCACATCGAGCACATATCAGCCATCGACAACAGTTTATTAAAAAACGTGATTTTGATAAAAGATTGGAAGCCTGCCGAGCCAGTAACTTGACCGACATGATTTTTCACTTTTAACCGGAACGTATTTGTAATAAACTGATATAATATTATTTTTAATATCTCAAAAAAAAAAACTATTTTTTTATTGAAACTAAAACCATACCCCAATTTTGGACACTCTTTAGAAGGATTTTGTATGTATTGCATTTCAAACAATTTTTTGTAGTTATACATGTGTGCAACAGCAGGCATTATGACATTATGATTAAGAATAATGCCAAAGTTGTATGTAAACCTTCAAATGGGCAATTCATATTCGACAAATGAAGATAAATACATTTAAGTAAATCATAATGCGTACAAAAGGTTTTTCAAAGTTATTAAATACAATGAAAGCAATAAGTGATGGTCAGATGCCTTTATGATGACAACAGACTTATTAAAATTGTATAAACTGTGATTTTTTCAGATACAAGACCATTTTTGATGTATTTGTATTGAACTAAGCTAAAATTTAATTAAATTTATATTAAATAATTATTAGCTTTTAAAGGTTTTACTTTTACGCCACAAAATATTTAAATATTTATTAGAATTAAAGACAAATTCTCGGTAACCATAAATATATTAAAATAATTTACTGTTAATTGTGTGTTTTGCAGGAATTATACAGAAAAAATTATCAGTCGTTTTTTGTCAATTAAAAAAATTGTTTTAAAAGTATTTCAATTTAATTAATGTGATAATTGAATCAATTATTTTTTTAGTTGAAAGAGAATTAAAAATATAAATTTGATTTAATTAACATTTTAGTTGTTTTGAAATAAAATTTTTATTAAAATATTATTTAAATAACAAAAAATCTTAATTGATTTTTTCGTTTAAAATAAAATAATTTAATTATGTACAAAATTTGTTTGTTGCATTGGAGGATAAATTATAATATTACGTTGTGCTTTTGTCTTTTAACTTTATGTGATAAAGTTAATACTTTCCTTATGAAATTTTTGGCTGTGCTTAGTTTCATATGTGATGGATAAGCTGAATAGTAATTTTAAATGCCATTTGATGCAATTACTTTATGGTTTGTTTAATTTTTTTAATATTTATTTACGAGTATATACATTTCATGTTACTGCAGTTGAACTTAAACATTAGTGAGACTTCTTATCAAAAATTATTTTTGGGAATGAAATATTTTATTAATTAATTCATTTATTAATGATGTGCTAATAATCCCAATTTTTTTAAATGAAAATACTGAAATTTATTGTTGTGGGAAAGCTAGTTCCTATGCGCATTTCGCTGGTTGCTTAGGCCAGCTCGTCAGGAAACTTTTTCCAAATACTTTAGAAAAGCTAAAAATATTATACAAGTAAGACCATAAAGTGAATAAGAATTTTAAAACACTCTGGTCTTAAATGTAACAATATCAAAGTTTCAACAAAGTCACAACAATAAACCGTAATTTTTTTTTTTTTTTTTTTTTTTTTTTTTTTTTTTCTTACATTCCCCTACAATTGGCTGGGTAGGGGACTTCGTAGGCCTGATAATTTGTTTGGAACGGCTTAACTATTATTAACTATTATTCATAAATTACAAAATTTTTATAAAAAATTAAATGGGGGTCCAATGGACTTCGAAGCTGTACCTCAGTGCTTAACTGAGGTACTACGGGTGTCGGTGTCCCCCGATCAGTGGGCACCGGTCTGACTATTGGTGAGGTCTCACTTAGTATGTTTATTGCGAGAAACGCTTCCTGTATTTCAGGATGATTGTCTTTACGGAAGCCTTGCTTATCTTTGAAAATATACTATCGGGGAGTTCGTAATGGGTTTAAACTAGGGATGAAACGAAACGCATTTTTGCCGATACGATACCGATACTCAAAAGGAAATATCGCCGATACCGATACCGATACGAATATAAAAATTAAATTCAATGTAAAATAAACAAAACCCAAGTGGAGTTATATATTTATTATACAAAATTACCGCGTAAGAGATTATTAATATTTAAAAGTAATTTTAATAAGATTTTAAAAACAACGAAATTCATGGCAAAATTAATTTTTTTAATTTCGCATCTTTGCTTGAAGCAGACCTGCAGGAAAAAATCGTCTCTCAGATGTGACTGAACTCATTTCACAACTAAAGTATATCCGCGCCAAGGTCTTAAATTATGAGTATAATATTTACTATGTGTAGGGGTGACCGTGTCCTCAACACTTTCGAAAATTAGAGTCATGCTGAGAAGCTCAATAGGACGTTTTTACGATCAATAGTCTTTGAAATTTTCTAGCTTTGTGTCGAAGGCAAAGAATTGTAGATAAAAAATAGATTTCATTATTTTCCTAACACTCAAATCTTTCATTCAGAGCTTATGTTTTGGCAATTTGCGGGAAGCTGAACTATTCTGCATCTCAGTTTATTCATTTATCGTATTTTCTTATAATGTTCAAAGAATTTTAACTTGCGAAATAGCGTCGGAAAATGTAGCAGTTTAATCAACTGATTTTTATTTTCACAAAAATCAATAAAAATTCACAGAAAATTCTTAAAATTTACAATTACATACAAGATTTATCAATGGGAGAACGTTTTACCATTATGGTACTAAGCAAAACGGCTGAAGCTGCAGGTCCACACCAAGCGTTCAATGCGTTTATACATCAGTCGAAAAAGTCGTACTGCTTGTTTAAAGAATGCGAGCGCAAAAGTGTCTCGCTAAACTCACTCTATTAACAAAATTTCAAAATTTGTTTTTGTTTTAAATGTAAGTTAAACGAGTCACTTTTGCGCTCGCGTTCTACAAAAAGTTTTTTAGCAATGAAAAAAATGGTTTAAAGAGTATTCAAATTTAATTAATGTGATTATTGAATTAATTATTTTTTTAGTTGAAAGAAAATTAATTTTGATTTAATTAACATTTCAGTTGTTTTGAAATAAATTTTTAATTAAAATATTAATTAAATAACAAAAAATCATAATTGACTTTTTTTCGTTTAAAATAAAATAATTTAAGCTTGTGGAATTGTTGTTGGGAATTGTCAATATTTAATTAAATAAATTATATATTATTATCACCGACAACCATATTGTGGTTAAATATGTCCTCCATCAAGAGCGCACAACCCTATTATGGTTGCCTCCGAACATGTTTTGGTCAATAACAACTACAATATGTTTAACACTTATAATAGCATGGTTGGTTTTCAACCATAGCATGTTGCTCTTGGAGAAGAGGAAAATACTATTGTTAATTTAAAAACAAATTATTGCCATATATAACCATAACATGTTTAAAGGCAACCATAATATGGCTGCGGCTTCTTGATGGAGGACTAATTAAACAAAAATATGGTTGTCGGTGACAATAATATGGTTAAATTTAAACATAATATGTTTACAATTTTGTCTAAAAATAGTTTTGTTCGAGGTGACCATATTCAAACATGTTTTTTCTCTGCGTGTTGTTAGGCAAAAATAAACATTGAAAATTAGATTGTTTGTTCAAAAAAACTATAAAAAAAGTATCGGCGTATCGGCAGTAAAATATCGCCGATACCGATATATCTGCAAGCTTGAAGTATCGCCCATATATCGGCATCGGTATCTATTTTAAAGTCGCGAGTAGGGTGCCGTCTAGTTGGAGGACTGATATTATTCCTGCGGTAAATTTCGGTTCGTGGATGGATCCCTAGGTGCTGTTGCTATTCAACAGAAGCTGCTGGGATTAATGAATAGCAGTGGAGGCTAGATAGCTTCGGCTCCTAAACAAGGAGTGGGTGTATAATTATTAGTGGATTATACCGTTAAATTGCTACTTGTGTGTGCAAATGATCCTTCACTCACACAAAGGCATTTTATATTGAAACCTACCGTGAAAATAAGTCGCAAGGCACGTATTCATGTAAATCGATATCGCAGTTTACTTTGTGGTAATATCAACCACAGTTTTTTCGATAATTCGCTTATTTCGTTACGACTTTTCAATTTCATAAATAATGTTTTCCTTTTAAATTTTACAACCGCTAAGGGATTTTGAAATAACAAGTATAAAAAACTTTTAATATGTTGTTGATTAAAATCAAGTTATTAAGTATTTATTTATGCATGAATTCATATGAACATATGTATGTGTTTTAATATATGTAAGAACATGTGTGTAAGCAAACTTCACTGGCTGGCATTTAAGTACTACATTTAAAGTAATTTCACTAAATTGAGATATTAGATAAAAGTCAGCGATAATGACACAATTTATAAATTTTATACTAAGCAATATATGTATGTATGCATGTATGTATGTATGAATGTTTATGTACATGACAACATTCATATACGAATTTAATATAACTGAAGGAAAAAAAGCAAAAATGGTACAAAATTAAGCACCAAATACGCATATTTATTTCATTCTTGAGTCATAATAATTAAGCTCATATAAATTAAGTAGTATGTAGGGTTTTTTTTTTTTGGTTTTTTATTTTAATAAAAATTAAAAACCATTTAATTGTTTTAGCTCTTTTTACCTTTAATCCGTTTTGTTGTATCAACTGTAAGATCAACAACGCCAGATAATTCTTGACCAGCATAATAGACACCTTGAGTATTGTTATCAAAGGATATAAGGCACTCAATGGGCATATAGGCACACAAATACACAAACAAATGCTTTATTTATTAGTATTATTAATTTTAAAAAAACTACAACAATAATATTTAGCAAAGAACAAAAACAAGGAGAACAACAGAAATAAACAATAAAAGTGTGAACAAAATAAACTTTTACACTACAAAAAGGACGTTCGGTTTTTTTTGGGGTTTTAGATTTTTATCAATTTTTTTTAAATCACAATTTATTTGAATATTTTTTTTATAATTTTGAAAGAGGTGATTTGTTTTCAAAAAATTTAATTATTGCTTTTTTTTGGGTATAAAATTAGTTATGTTTGTTTTATAAATTTTTTTGTATAAACTTGTTTGCTTATTAATAAATTAGGTCGAATTAAAATTTCTTTGGTTTATTTTTTTTTTTTTTTCATATAATATAATTTAATCACTGGTAATTTTTGCTTTAATAAAATTTTTTTATCACTTCATTATCCAATTTTTGGTTTCTTTCTTTTTATATGATTATTTTTTTTGTCTCAATTTTTATAAAAACTACATAAGTATATATATATTTTTTAAATTTGTTTGATTCCTTTGCGTACTTTTACAACTAACCTCACGAACGACCAGCAGCCTATTTACTACTGTTACTTATTTGTCATAGTGTTTGTCATGTCATTGTTCTCTTTAAATATTTCTTTTGCATTATTTTATAAATTCCTTTTTTAAGTTTATATAAATGTGTGCGTGTATTCGTACACATACATTCATGTTATTGTTGTATTTAGCACAATATTTTTCCCTTCACCGAAGTAAAAATATAAGCTTGACATTCCGTTTGTAATTTCTACAATATTGATCTTAGATCCTATAAGGTACATGTATATACTGGGTCCTTATAAGAAGCGAAGTTGACTTAACGATACCCGTCTGTCCGTTTAAATGGTGTTTTCAAAGACCCCAGATATGATGGGGCCTTGGTGGTTTGATATTCATATCACATATAGTCCGGAATTGTTTGGTATTGAAAGACAGCCTAATCGGTCTACAAATAGCTTAGGTATAACAAAAAAGCAAGACTTCCTTTAATTTTACCCAAAAATTCCTTGTTGTTGTCGTTATTTTATATTTATGTCTATCTGAACAACGGCAGGAGCCAAAGTTTTCAAATAAGGTTTAAGCATCTTTGCTATCAATAAACAACATCCTACAAAACATGGTCGGGACTCGACAAGTTGGCGTGGCACAAAGTTAACTTATTTATATCTAAAAAACGGTATTTATATAACTTTCTTATATTTTCGCATCATGATGAAGGGTATATTAGATTCGGCATAGCCGAATATAGCACTTTTACTTGATTTTCTTTATGTTTGTATTGCTCCAGTTTCGTCGCTTGCTGTTTTGTTTCTGTGTTATTCATGCTCTTGTCCTTTTTGGCAGCGCTGCCAAGTATAAACAATCGTTACCGTTAAAATTTGTCATACATTTTTCTCAAACGCTAACATACAAACACTAAATTAACCAAATACGATACTCGTATATACGCGTTATCTTTAGTTTCTGTTTTCATTTTATACTCATTTTTATCTAAAGTTCCTTGCTTTTATCGCCATATTCTTGTAGAAAGCTCAAGTAAAAGGATATAAACTGTGTCATGCTATAAATATAGAGTAAAGCTTTTTCTGGTAATCATACTTCATTATTAATTTTTAAAATATTTTAAATATTAAAAAAGTTTGAAATATTTGCTACTTTTTTACTTTTGGAAAAACAATAATTGATTTTCTTTGCTTAAACATCTGGCTCTAAACCTTACATTTTTTATTTATCCTTGTAGCTTACATTTGAAATTATATTTCCTTTTGTTTTTTATTCAGCTGATTAAACTTAAGTTGAAAGCTTTTGCGGAACTTTTTCGACATCTGTGACGAATTTTATGGTTGTAACAGGGCAACCTGAAAAGTGCACTAAAAACCACTTTTATAATATTTGCATACAACAAACAGGTAAAAAATAGTACAGTCGGCTAAGTCAAATTTTCGAGGGTAACCTCTTTGGGACCCATTAACAGTAATGGAACAATTATAATTAAATTATGTTATGAGCAGGGAAGACCAAAACAAGCAAAAAAAAGTGTTTCCAGCAAAAAAATATTTAAAAAAATCACAAAAATTGAGGAAAAAAGCAGCAAAAAAAAGAATTTTTATTATTTTAATATATACCAACCTATATATATTTCTATATAAAAGTTAAAGTTATTCTTTTTCTTCAGACATGTGAAAACAGTTACAATAAAAAATCATGTGGGCTTTTATATTTGTAAATGTCATTTTTCTTCGTCTTTCTGTTAAAAGTGAATTGTATAAGGAAAAACTTCTTTCCACGTCAACCGATGTTGTTGGAGCAAATTTATATTTCAAAATTTCATTTGATGAGAGCCTTTCTACCATTTCGTCATCAGGTTTAGCACCAGTTAGAAGAATGTTGTTTATTTGTAAAATTTGTTTGAACCCCGGATTTCTTTGAAATACTGCATTAAATATTATGATATATTTTTTGATCATGTAGATTCTCAAGTGCTTCTCGTACATTTGACACAATATTTACACTTTCGTGAATAGCTAACCCAACTGTTTGTAGCTTTTTTATTGAAGACACAATAATTGAAAAATTGTTTTTGATAAACGTAAGTTGAGAACTTAATCCGGGCAAAATATATATAACTTTGGCGTGCGCGATCGAATCTGAGTCTTCACTATTCAGTTTAGAAATAACAGCCTTTACTTTATCCACGCTTCAATCCAAGTACCCCAACGTGTAGGGCATGGGAACGGTGGAAGAGCCAAATTGGGGTTCATTTGTAAAAATAACTGCTTTCTACGAGGAGCCTATGGAAATTAAAATTTTAGTTTGTATGTGTGTAAATACGAGTTATTGAAAAATTACCTTAACAAAAACGGATTTGGAACAAGATATTAATTTATTTACATGCTGAATCTCTAAGCGTATGAAGTCAGCAACACGATAAAGTCCATGAGCAAAACATGTCAAATGTATCATTTTCGGATACATTATCCTAAGGGACAAAATTCCACTTAACATGTATGCCGCTGTATCAGTTACCATTAGCAATACTTTGCCGTATTAATTGCCTAGATTAAATTAAAAAAAAAAAAAAAAAAATATAAAAAAAATTATGAATCAATTATTCACTTACCATGAGGCCATAAAATTTGCAATGAATCGTTGCAGAAAGTTGCAATAGAAGCCCCATTTGCATTTTCGAGAGCACCCACGTTCAATAAAAAAAGGTTTATTTCCAATAAGATACCAAATATAAAGTTGGCCACATATCTTTGTTCACTGTCTGTTTTTTTATCAACAGAAATCTATTTATATTTATCTTTAGCCTTTTCACATTTGAGGTATGTATTTACCTCGAATAGAACTATCGCTTGGAACTAACAAATTGGCGTACTTTTGAAAGATGTTTTTGAAACTGGGATGGCTTACTTTTTTTACTGGTATATTGGTCTCAAACAAAAATTTACATATGTACATACATATATCTTCGTGAAATGTATTGGCAGTAATAGTAACAGGAAATTCCGTTATAAGTTTTTGTGAACGATTTTCTTCACTTCTGCACTTCTTTTCGCTATTAATTTTACTCGAACACACATTACAAAAAAGCCAATATTTTTCAACTTTTATTACTTCAGGATACAATTTTACCATTTTTAGAAAAAATAACATATTTAACTTTTATTTTGGAATTTTTGTTATTATTTTTTCGTTCACAACGGCCGATTTACTTATTTTGTTTTAAACTCAAATTAGTTACATGGTTGTTTTTTTTTTGGATGGTAAGTTTATTAATTTTAGTTGTACTAAAGCGTATTGTATTAAAATATTAACATATTTTTGTTTTAACCCAGAAAAAAGTTGTCAATTATTTTTTTTTCTCCTGTTTTCTCAAAAAAATATTTTTTATGTAAAAATTATGCCAGAAAAGCTATTTTCAGCAAAAAAAAAATGGGAAAAAAGCAATATAAGCACCATACTAACAAAAACAGCAAAGAAAGCAAAAATGGGCAAAAACAGCAAAAAAGAAGCAAATTTGTCTTCTCTGGTTATGAGGTTAAAAATTATACAAGAGATATTTCTGAATTTAAAAAAAATATTTAAAAGTATTCAAAAATATACTACACATTAAAGAAATTTGGTGTTCTCAATGTCTCACTTGCCTCTGTTCTAGCAAAGCTAAACGGCATTCATCTGCCAATTATTTATTTGCCGTACAGATAGTTTCAATCAGCTGACTTCCAACTTTTACATGTAGTTCGGGGGGTGTATGCAACTGGCAACAATGTTTTTTGCCGGTATGTTTAGAAAACCAAAATCGTTAAGGAAAAGTTTGTGGGTCTAATAAATTTGTGTCGACATTAGTCACAGGCAGTTTTTCGATGCATTGAGAAAATGTTCAAAATCTGGACACTAATGGAACTTCAAACCAGAATTAAAAAAAAATGGCAGAAATAAATAATGCAAATCTGCACCATAATTAGCAGATACCAGAGTCCCCCTCGTCGCTTTCTGCCAGTGTGTCCTCGATCTTATCGCCTCTTTGATGATTTATGGTCATTTGGCGATTTCTGAGTTAAAATATGGATACAATACCAAAATATGGCAGATTATCAGAAAAATTTGAATTAATTTCATGTTGTCAATCTTCCTTCACTTAAAATAATTTAATGAAAATTAAATTTGATGAACTTAACCCTAATTATAATTTTAAAAACTTCTATTTCCTAAACTTTTAAATGTAATTTTATTTTAGATATTTTCATTTCTAATTAGTATTGTGGTTATTTTGTTGAACTTTTTTATGGGTTTTAATCCAAATTTTCGTATCTCTAAATAGGCTTTAGCTCATTAAATTTAATTTTAATTAAATTATTTTTATGAAGGAAGGAATTTTACAACATGAACTTAATTAAAATGTATAGATAGTTTTGCATTATTGGCTGCCGTGGGGCTCGAACCCATTCATTTATTTTATTGGATATAATTTACATGTCTAAGCAGTTTATTATACAAAATACGCTTTTTTATATTTGATTAATTAGTCAGCCAATTTTTTTTTCTAAAGGGCTTAAACATACACAGGAAAAATTAAAAATTGTCTCTAATCACCAAATTTATACCAAATTCATAATATCAAGCAAATAAGTTGTTTATTTTGCACCTATTGCCAAAATGATTATATTGATTACTAAAAATTGTAAAATTATGAATATTTTTTTATCAATAAATGATATTTTTAATTTTAATTAAAAAAATGATCAAAAGACTTTGCCATTTCAAACAATGTGGTAATTTATTTAATTAAATATTGACAATTCCCAACAACAGTTCTACAAGTTTAAATTATTTTATTTTAAACGAAAAAATCCAATTAATATTTTTTGATATTTAAGTAAAATTTTTATTGAAAATTTATTTCAAAAAAACTAAAATGTTATTTAAATCAAAAATAAATTTTTAATTTTCTTTCAACTAAAAAAATTATTTAATTCAATTCAATTCAATTTATTGTGTTAAGTGAGATTTACAAAATTTACTTACAAAAGTATATATGTACATTAGGGGTATAACCAAAAAAAATACCTATCACGACGGGGTGGCCACTGATGTATATATCAAGAAAACAGTTTTTTGAGATCAATTTGGATAAAAAACCTCCCCCCCAAACCGTTTTTTCTAAAAGCTTCCAAAAAATAATAATATTTTAATTTTTATTTTTTAAATACCATTCATACACTCATGTACTATATATTAACTTCAGATACTAAAAATTATCTTTGTTAAAGGAAATAAACTTTGTTCAAAGTGCGTGTTGATCTGCAATATTGTATTTTTAATAAGCAAAAAAAATCCAAATACTTAACTTCAAAGTGATTTGGGGGGGAACTTTTTTAACGCCCGCGAAAAAGTGACCCCACTTTTCATCATAGATTTTCATGGTCTATGTGGCATGGATGGGTATTTTTTGATAATTTAAAAAATTGTTCAAAAGTTATACCCCTAATGTACATATTTACAAAGAGTTTAAGGATGTTTCCTTTTTCTACTTAGTAATACAATTTGGTTTTATGGTATATTTAATTTTTAATATAGTATTTAAGTTAAGGTGAAAATTTTCAAAAAACCTTGTGAAAATGTTTGGTATTAAACTGAAAAACTACTTAACTGACTAATCTAAAGCGGCGGCTAGCTCAGCTATGTATATGGTTATGTTCAGAATATAAACAACTAGTATTGAAATTTTCATACAATTTGTATATCTTAACAGCAACCAAATCAACATATGCATTTGGTGCAGTCTTGCTGTGGAATAATGCCTGGGAAGATTATAAATTAACTTTAGAAGTTTGTTTTGAAGAATTTTTAGCCTTTTTATGTGGAATTTTGCACTTTTTGCCCAAACGGGAACTGCATAAAATATAATTGCCTGAAATATAAGTTTAAATATTAACATTTTATTGTCAATACTTAAAATTGAGTTCCTATTTATTAAAGGGTAAAGGGTTCTTAGAAGTACGTTATATTTATTAACGATGTATGATACGTGATATCTATAAGTTAATTTTGGGTCTAGAAGTACACCTAGATACTTTACGTTGTTTTACCATTCGATTTCGGTATTGTTAACACTTATACCATTTTGGGGAATAAAACATGATTCCCTTTTTCTGTTAAAATAAATTGCTTGACTTTTGTTATAATTTAATGCTATTTTCCATTTTGTAAAATATTGAATTAATATTTCAATAGCCGATTTCAGGTTTGCTAATATTTCAGATGAAAAATTACCTGAGCATAATACTGCAGTGTCGTCTGCAAACATGGATATAACACAGTGGTTTGTAGTAGGTATATCCGCTATATATATTATGCAAAATTGGTGATAAACAGGATCACTGAGGGCATCCTGCATTTATTTGAAAAACGTTTGAATAATTGCGAGCCTATGTACACTCTAAATGACCTTGAAGATAAATAACTTTGAATTGTTTTAGTAATATTTGGTGGAAAATTAAACTGTTATACGTTGGCGAATGCAGCCTTTATATCCATCAATATCATTCCAGTCGAATTTTGTTGATTAAAGTTAGACTAACCAATGTTCCTTTGCGTACTAACGGGTGTACGGTATTAAGTGCTTTGCGGAACCCAAATTGTTGGGGAGGTAAAATATCTCTACAGTCTAAAAAATTAATAATTATATCTTTTATAACTCTTTCTAAAACTTTACTTATAGAAGATAATAAGCTGATTGGAAGGTAAGGAGATGGGGAATCAGCAGGTTTGTTAGGTTTTTAAATTGCAATAACCTTCGCTTCTTTGAATTCATCTGGAAAATAACTTAATTTTAGGCAGCTGTTTATAAGATGTGTCAAGAACTTTATACCTTTTCTTGGCAGAGCTTACTAAAAAAATAATTGATTCAATTATGACATTAATCAGATTTAAATAATTTTTAAACGATTTTTTTAATTGATAAAGCACTTTTTTCTGTGTTGGACTTCAATAAGCCAAGAACAATTCAAGAGCTAAAGGATGAGATCATTCGGCACTTTAACGACATTGAAACTCAATTATGTCTCAGAGTCATTGAAAATATGGACCATCGGATAGAGATATGCCGCCGAAGCCTTGGCGCGCATTTGGCCGATATTTTTCACACATAATTGTCATAGAGCCTTCTACACGCAGAGAAAAAAGATGTTTGGGCATGGTTACGGCAACTACACTATGTTTTTTGTAACAATATATTGTTCTCGTAAGCAAAATATTGTTAAATGTTATGTAGTCTTATTTGACCTTTCTTTTTTTATAGTTATTTTTTATTGTTTAAGAAATAAATAAATATAATATTTTAAGCTTAAAAAATAAAAAATAATTACAATATATTGTTATTTTTATTTAATATCGACAATATTATAGTTACTGTTAACATGTCAATGTTTATCGCAATTATAAATTTAAGTATGGTTCACTGAAAAATAATAATTTTTATAGCAACTAAATAATGAAAACTTTGAAAACATATTCCTCACAACCATTTATTGATATTTAATAGCCATAACGTGATAACTTTCTATACGTGTAATCATAATATGTTTAAGATGCAAACAAAATATCTTTACTCCAATAATATTTTGTTATCGCCATTTGTAAAATAATTTTGCATCAGTTGTGTCGTTTGTTTTACATGTGCCTATCGAATTATTTGTTATTGAGTGGTTAAACAATTTAAAAAAAAAATACCCATTAAAAAAACCAAGTTTAAAGAAATTAAAATATAAAGAAATTTTAGGTACATTAATCAAAATTGTAAAGTGTCACAAAATAAAATATCAATGCTAAAATAATTTCAATATTGTTTGAAAATGGTGCAAAAATATGGGCCATTGTTTTGTGTTATTTTAGAGCAAAAGAATGAAAATTCTATAAAATAATTTATAAATTATTGCGACTTACGGCAAAAAAAGGTTACAAATATTATTTTTAAAGTTGCATTATGATGTTAAATATGTGTAACAGTTTTACTTTAAAGTTGCCAGCAAGTAAATAAGCATAGGCATATATATTAAAACTATTTTTCGGTTTTGGATTTAATCGACATATTATTATGATTAATATAATACTAATATGATTACTTCTTAACTTATTATGATTAACATGATAATAATATGATTACATTAAATTAAATTAGGATGTAATAAAAACAAATTAGGATTAAGGGAAAAATATTATGATGTAATATTACGAATATATTTGATCATAATATGTTTCAATAATAATCGTAATATGTTGACTACAATCATGAATCTAATCATAGAATATGTTTACCATAACCATGTTTTTTCTTTGCGTATATCATAAAAAAGAATATTAAGAGAATTTTCTGAAAACTTTTTATTTTATTTACAGTTAACATCGTGCATTTTAGTTGAACAACCCAATATTTATGGAATCTTTATATTAAAAAAGTTTCTAACGGAATGACAAACTTAGTATACCTACCCTAATTTACCATTAGCAGTTGAGGGTATAAAAAAGTAAAGAAAATAGTACGATATTCTACAACGGATAGATATAAATATTACGTATCGGTATTTTCACAAAAGTGAAAATATTAAAATTTTAAGTTAATATTCTCATGTTGAGCAATTGTGATATGAGAAGTTGGTAGTTTAAGGGTTAATAAATTAATGAATTTTTTCAGCTGTTTTTATATGATTTATAAAAAGCTTTTCTTTAACAAACATTAAAATATGAAACGAGCCAATCAGCTATAGATGGTAGCGAATGACTGCCAACTTTGACAGTTCGAACCAATTTCTTTTTGTTGGTAAAAGAAAGTTGACATTTAGAGCCGTAAACCATAACAAAATGCAATGCAAAAAAACCTGTTGGCTCTATAGTTTTTGTGTTTTTATATTATTGCTGCCACTGTGTATATTAATTATTTTGCTTTGATATGAAATAAAACTTTTTTAAAAAAAGCTCTTTAATAGAGCTTGGGGAACATATGTACATATGCTTTCTTATTGTTTGTGTGAAGCAAAAACAAAACAAGCAGCAGCAAGACAAAGCATGAACTAGCTTTTTTGTGATAGTGCCAGATGATTAATAAATGTTTTTGTATTGTCTGTAAAAACGTGATTTTTTCAAAGCATAGGAAAAAGTAAAAGAAATAAAAATACAGACGAGTAATAAATAATTGTATATTAAAACTACAACAAATGTTTGTTTGAAAGTAAAAGAAAGCAATTTGTATTGATATTTTAATAATATGTTCTTTTAAAATAAGTTTTTCTGTAGTCAAAATAAAAAAAATGTTCGCGTTTTATTTTTATCGAATAATCAGGCATCTCTGATATATATTTTTATTGTCAAACAACTCTAATCATTTAGTATAGAAAATAATAAAAAAGTAAGATTTTTATAAAATCAAGTTAATATTACGATTTAATACGATTTAAATCTGTTTTTTTTCCAAATTAGTGAGGCTTTTAATACATATAAGGAAAATGTCGTCAAGTGTTAATTTATCAGGTTAAAAGATTTTAAAGTTTTTGATATTTTTTCTATGTATTTTTGTTTGTTGTTATAATTTTGCTTGTTTTATTTCATTGTAATTATTTATTATTACAGCATTACGTATGAAATATAAAGAAAAGAAAGATGCATTTTTGGAGGAGAACATAAAGGTGAAAGAACCCATTGCACAATTTAAAGAGTGGATGGAGGAAGCGGTTAAAACAGAGGAAATTTTAGAACCAAATGCGGCATGTTTGGCGACAGTTAATAGGTAAGAGATATATTATTACATATCTGTGGTCACAAGCAACCGCCTAAGTCGACTTAAGAAATAATTGAGTTTATATTTGTTTTTATTGAATACTAGCTGACCCGGCAAACGTTGTTTTTCCTAGAAAAAGTATTATTTTTGTGTATATTTAAAATACAGATACAGAATCAGGTACAGGTAATATTCGGTGCAGATAATTTATCTTTATTTACAAAAAAAAAAAAAAAAAAAAGAATATGAAAATGTGAATTATAAGTAAACTATTGAATAAGTTAAGAGAATATCATTGAAGAACTTTGTTATAAACAATATTTTTCGTTTTGTTGTCAGATGCTAAAATTAACAACGAGGATGGCTTTCCGACACGTGAACATGCGACATAGAGTTGACCGTGTAAAAAACAGTCGTTCTCCAAATTTAGGCCACAAACACTCAATGATTGCCCTTGGGAGTTGATGAAGAGTTGCACTTTTTTTTTAAATATATATATAGGAGATTAATCACATCAATTTAGAAACCTCCGTCGGCTCATGCACAACTACCTTGATACAGATCAAAGCATGATCAATTGCATAGCTTACGATTTGATTAATTTTCAATGGCACTTCTTGTCGGAAATGGTTCAACAACTTTACTAAAGACCATAGCATGATCAAATGATATAATTAATTTTGAGTAATTTTCAATGGTGCCGCCTATCGGAAATTGGTCATACCAACCTAGAAACCTTTGTATGCTAATGCTCAACAGCTGTGCTAAAGATCATAGCATGATCAAATGCACAGTTTATGATTTAACTCATTTCGAGTCATTTTCAGTGGCGCCACCTGTCTGAAATTGGTCATATCAACTTATAAACCTTCGCCGGCTCATGCTCAACAACTTTGCTATAGATCATAGCATCGTCAAATGCAGAGTTTACGACTTAATTTATACTGAGTAATATTCAATAGCGCCACCAATTTTAGATTTTTTTTGCTATTCTTCTTACTTGGTCAGAGACCATTCCGAATTGGTACGAATCATCGAAATCGGTCCAGCCATTCTTTAGTTATAAACGTAGTAACTAACGCCACTTTCTTTTATACATATATATTGATTTCTAAAATAAATGCAACTTTTGTTATAATTTTGTTTGTGAGCATTGTTTGGGCAATATTCTATGATTCTGAATAACGTTTTTTTCTAATGCAATAATTTTTTCAGAAGCGATTTTATAAGTATAAAGAGCCTTTTTTCAAAAACTTTTTCGACTTAGGCGGTTATTGCTTGTGACCACAGATATATGTATCTCCGAGACTAAGGATACTTTACAATATCACATAAGACTTACGTTTTCCATAAAACTTTGTAAGATAGAAATCTAAATAGTTTTGCTGCGACTGTCAAATAAATTGGCCATTACAGTTTGTTTTCAAACTAGGTGCCATAGATTACATAGATATGAAACTCAGTTGTCAATAAAAACTTAGGTGATGAGAATGTGTTAAGCCTCTAGTACACGGCATGTAAAAAGTCACATGCGCATGTGGTTCTGACGTAATTTTGACGTCATCACACAACTTATTGTGCTTATTGTGGCTTTGCATTGACGTCAAAATTACGTCAGAACCACATGCGCATGTGGCTTTTTACATTCCGTGTACTAGAGGCTTTAGTAAAAATGTTATCATTGTTTTAGTTTTCCCAGCAAACACAAATTAAAGGGTTGAAAAATAATACAGACTTTATTTTAATTTTATTCACAGAAAAATTAAAAATTGTCTCTAATCACTAAATTTACACTAAATTCATAATATCAAGCAAACAAGTTCTTGATTTTGCACCTATTACAAAAATGATTACATTAATTACTAAAAATTGTAATATTGTGAATTTTTTTTTTTTCAATAAATTATATTTTTAAATAAAAGATTTCGTTTGTTGTGCTTAATTACCTTTTTTTAATAATTCATAAAAAAATACTGAAATTTATTGTTGGAGGATAAGCTGTTCCTATGCGCATTTCACTGATTGATTACGCCAGATCCTCAGGAAACGTTCTCCTAAATAATTTTAGAAAAGCCAAAGCTACCAGCAAACAAGACTACAGAGGGAATGAGAATTACCTACATACACTCAAAAAGTCTTATTTGCAACGATATCAAAGCTTAAACAAAATACCAACAATAAAACAGTGACTTTATCTTTTCTTACATTCCCCACTACAATTAGTTGGAATTCTCCCACCATTAATTGTAGTTGTAAGTGGGTAAAGAAAAAACATATTAAAAACAAAAACAAATTGTTTTTATTGTTTTCGCAAGAACCAGTGAAATGCGCATAGGAACAGCGCATAAAATATAAATCGCTGTTTATTAAAGGTGTCAGTTTTATACTATATAAGCTTGAGGTATGGACTGCTATTTTACCCAGAGAGCCAGGCCTAAAAAACGATCTCCTCAACACGCATACGAACAACCCACGGAAACACTTAAAAACGCGAATGTGTTTTTCTTTTCGTTTTTGCTACTTTTTAATATGATAAGGAACAAGCGACACGGATAGTACGGAACAAAACCTTAACATTGTCTTAAAATGCAATTTCAACAATTTCAAAATTTATTTTAAAAAATTGTAAAGAAACACATTATCAAACAAATTTTATAAAAAATTTTGTTTTTTAATTGTTTATGCTTACAAAATATTTGCAAAAAGTTGAGGTGAACTTTTTTACAAGTCTGTTGAATTCACACAGTTCCTATATGTGCGAAGAGGTCAATATATTCACCCTTATTCAAATTAGCGTCGCTGTCATCGTCACCAATTTATTATCAACATAAATTTTTATCGACGTCGTCATGAATTCGATACAAAACTGGTATTCTATAACAGCAACGTAACGACGTCGATTGTTTATCATTTTTCAAAGCATATCTCTTATAATTTAGTCGGTTAGTTTATTTTGTTTTCAGTTTTTAATAAAAAAAATGCTATTTGATGTTCGTTTCTTAAAAATGTTTTGCTCTCAAAAAGGGCAGAATGATTTATTCTCTAAAATTTACCGTTACTAATGGCATAAGGCACATTACACTTTTCGCCCCGTATAAATCGACAGTGTTAATAATTTCCGCTAATTTAGCCATTATGATGAAATTTTTGCCATTCCTTATAATTTTAGGGACTTTTAATCAATTGTATGGCTTGTTTGAAATATAAAAAATTCAAATCCATTTTTTGAATTCAACATTATTATTATTGAAAAATTAAAAAGCAAGAAAACTGTTTCGACACCAATAAGAAAGATGACAAAATCAGAGTCAATTAATATCGATGCAGAGGTTGACGTTGCGTACGGCATACCAAAAATACATCGACGCTCATCGATAAAACTTGATATTGACAATGGTCAAACCGATTTAAAATAATCGACATGAAACGACATCGTTTCATATGATGACGCTAAATGGAATAAGGATGAATAATTTTTTTCAATTGAACGGGAGTTTCATATCTACGTAATCTATGCTATTTGTGTTCACTTACTTTACTTGCAGAAACTTGCAACGAGGGAGTAAATTTAAAATTTTCAAAATTTTTCTCTTAATTACTCAAAAATATGAGTAATTTTTTCTCACTTGTCAACATCTTACATCTACCATCAATTTGCGAAGATGTTGAAATTTTCCCCTAAGAAAACCATAACGCTAAAAATCGAAATCTTTACAAGATGTTCTTATCTCATTGCATTCACTAGAAAAGTGGCAATAAATTCTATTATTATTGTGGCATCACTGACAAAATGTCGGTTGTTTTGTCAAGTTTTTCCTTTTTGGCAAGTCTTTTTCTGTTTAATCTTTTTTTATATTTATAAACAAAATAAACTCCTACATTTTGGTGTTTTCTTTTAAAAATTTGTCAGTTTTGTAGGAAAATAGTATTTAAAACCCAAATAGTTTTTTTTATAAATGGTGTTATTTTTGATTGATAGTAGATGTTAGATGCATTTTTCAACATCTTCCATGCGATCTTCCGAAATGTATGCAAGTGTACAAAGATTATTACCAGCAAAAGCTAGCAAGATACAGCTATACTTAAAAAGTGTAAAAATTTTTTATTAATATTTAATAACTTACCGGATTCTACTGCTGTAATTTATAAGATACTGTATCTTGCTGTATTAGAAAGGCACTTAATAAATACAAATACAAGTACAAGAGCGCTACGTTTTCTTCCGCTTAGTTAATACGCTAATATGTCATACATAAACAAGAGCGTCAACGTTGTATCCCGAGCAGTATTGTCATTATTGTTTAAAAAACCGACATAATGGAAATAAAAAATGACCTAAAAATCGATCGGATTCTCCAATTGCACCGCCGCGCTATTTTAATAATCGTTTATGAATAAGGGCGTTAAACATTTCTTGAGGATTTGCTTTTTTATTTAAACAATTTTAAAAATTTAATTTATAACTCCAATATTTCGATACAGCAACGTGTATCACTATCAGGGAAAAATGAAACAATTAAACTTACGTTAAAAAAAAATAATGAAAAAACAATTGCAGTTGTTACATAGAAAAAATTATTTACAACCATTTAAAAAGTAATAGCTGAATAAAATAACATTTATTTAAACATTACTTTAAATTTAGAAGCAAGATAACCCTGTAATGACCTCCTTCTAAACTCTTATTATTTATATTTTACTTTTAATTACTACGGAATTAAATTACTTTTACTATGACAGTTTTTATTATTAAAATTTCTCTGATTATTCCAGTGACGGCTTCCCTTCAAATCGCTTTGTCTTACTTAAAGATATCACCAATGAAGGCTTCACTTTCTTCACCAACTATGGCAGTCGCAAAGCCAACGATATCGCCCAAAATTCAAATGTTGCCATGACGCTTTACTGGTGCCCCCTACGTAGATCTGTACGTATTGAAGGCAAAGCTGAGAAAATACCTCATGAAAGTTCTTTGAAATATTTCCATGAACGTCCTCGTGCAAGTCAAATTGGTGCCTTGGCCTCGGAGCAAAGTACTAGAATTCCTTCACGCCAGCACTTAGATGAAATCGAAAAGAAAATTAAGCAAGAATTAGGTGAAGATAAAGAAGTTCCTATGCCCAATTGGGGTGGTTATTTGATAAGACCAAGTCGTATAGAATTTTGGCAAGGACAAACTGATCGTTTGCATGATCGTATTGTCTTTAGACGGGGAGATGGAGTGGAAAAGGTAAATCTCTTTTTTTCAACATTCAAAAATATTTTCGTTTATTAAAACATAATTTTTTTTTAAATTTTCTACAGGATGATAATAATACTTTTATTCATTCGGGAGAAAATGGCTGGGTCTATGAGCGTTTGGCGCCTTAGGATGTTTATAAAAGTGCAGAATTTTAATTTTACTTTCTAATTGTGAGTTTGACAATAACATTTTGTATATTAAAAAAAGAGTCTGAAAACTTAATACTTGGCTAATGAAATAAGTTCTTTATTTTGCATTTACACTACAGTTAATTAAGTTTTAGCTTGTAGAGAAATGTATCTAATAATTTACAAAATATTAAAAGTAAATAAATAAAAACTGTTCGGTTAATTATATATTTCACATAAGCTGAGATAAGAGACTTTGTATACGTCCTAAAAATTTTTTATAACTTTTTTGTATGATCATAGATTTTTTCTTGCTTATACTAGCCTTAAAGTTTTTAATTTTTTAATTAATTACTCTGCAAAATTAAATTCTTGTAAAAGAGAGTTTCACAAATTTACCTTAAAATCAAAGTTGAAATGGGGGCAAGCAATAACTCAAAGAGTTTAACAATTTGTAATGTTACCGTATAAACAATTTTATTAGTATTTTGTCGCTAGTCGAAGAAGATTGTCAAATATATACAGTTTTGCCACATTTTGAAAAGACCCTGTATTTTAATGATTTCAAAATATTTTGCTTTTCGTGGGCGAGCTTCGAGAAGTACGATACAAGAAGTATGTTTCAGGCTGTTGCACAGCGAAATTTATTTTCTGAACAGCTGATCAGTGTGGCCAAATCTTCCAATCCAATATTTCGGCACTCCGTTGTGTGCCTAAATATTGGATTCAATAAAATTTAATATTATTTATAAAAAAAAAAAAGAGAAAACGACCTCAAGCTTAATAAAAAGGATTAATTAAAAAATTTTAAAGGTCGAATAAGAGCCAATTTATTCAAACATTTATTACTAATATGAAATTTTATTCGAAACTAAATACATTTTAGTGACTTATTTTTTTAACGAAATTAAAATAAATGGTTATATTTAAGCAAGATTTTGGTGAAACATGAGTTACAAAAAAATATGTAGCACACATAGTTAAGTTAAGATTACTAGTTTCGCCCGTGTGTTTGCAATAAAAAAAAAACGAAAACATTTTTAAAGAAAAACAAAAAGCTTTGGATTTTTCAACCACCGTTAATACATGTGTGTACGTGTGCACTCATAGAAAAAAGCGTCTTCATATTGATGATGCTCTAACATCAGAATTGTGACATCTATGTTATAACAAATTGCATCAATGCGGCAAAAAGTGAATTCAATCCAATGACGAACGTCATCAAAAAATGTTGTCATATTTTATGCGCCATCAATGCTATGACTACAGTGACATCAATTCGACGCCACATTTTGTGTACACTAATAGAAAAGGCTAAGGCTGATGTATTTTGCCATCAGTACATACAGACAGTCATCAGTGCGATGACATAATATTACCATGTCATCAGTATGATGACAAACTGTCATCAGTGCAATGAAAAAAGTCCGGCAAAAAGTTACATCAATCCAATGACGAACGTCATCATAAAATTTTGTCATATTTTATACGTCATCAATGCTATGACTACAGTGACATCAATTCCACGCCACATTTTGTGTACACTGATAGAAAATTCATCATAACGCTGATGTATTTTGAAATCTGCACATACAAACAGTTATCAGTGCGATGATATAATATACCATGCCATCTGTGTGATGACAAACTGTCATCAGTGCAATGATAAACTGTCATCAGTGCAATGGAAAACTGTCATCAGGGCAATGCGGGAATCGAGCCCGCAGCCTCGGCGCTGATAGACTAGCTCACTTCCAATTAGCTTACCGGGACAACCAGCCCGTAAAATTAGAAGCAAAAATTCGCATATTCTATTTTTTTAAATTATTAATTTAAGTACATCAAATTGTTCAAGTAGAATTATTACGAAAACCATATCGGGCATGCTGCCGATGTCTTATAATTGAGAGTTCTTCTGTTAACAAAGGGTGGAATACAACAAAAGTGAAACAAACATGAGTGACGGGTAAGTAATTTATGATGTTCTCTCAATTTGACTTAAGGTCAATTGCAATGACTCAATTTGATGACAGTTTGTCATCGCACTGATGGCATGCTTTATAAAACCGACTCCGATTCGTAACTTCTGTGATGCCAATGTGTCATCTTATTGATGACATAATTTTAATTTTTGACCCTGATAACTATTTGTCCAAGTGATGTTTAGGCTGACATCACAGTGATTAGAACTGATAGTACTGATCTCAAAATACTTCAGCTTTACGACGCCTTTTATATCAGTGTGTTTGCAAAATAATTTTAAATGCTTTTAAACACTTAAATTCTAAAAATTAGGAAAATAAATTTATATTCTGCATATTTACATACAAATACCTTTAAAGCGATATACGTTTCACTAATATCGGTGTACTGTAAGATACCAGCAAACCTCTGATAAATGCAAAGATAAAACGATTTTATTTCTATCCTATACAAAATTTTTTATATCATTTTATTTCTTATAGTTTAAGAAAAGTTCAAGTTTTTCAATTATTATTTTTTCAGCAATTTATAGCAAAAAATGTTTTCGAATATTTACGCTTTAGAATTTTTATCTAAATACATAGTGACATTTCTTTGTACTTTAATATCGTAATATCTAATGATAAATAATTTTAACAATTTACATGATAATTTCTAATATTCCCTTAATATTCTATTTTTTTACAAGACTGGTAGGATATTTCTTAAAATAAGAATTATCAATTTTCATAAGAAATTTCATTAAAAGTACAACTATTTTTAGTAAAAATTTATTATAATTTATAAAAAAATTTTAGAAAAATCAATAAAACTATTCGTCCAAAAATTTAAAATAATTGTAAAACAAGTTTAAAACATTTTATAAAATGCTAAATAAAATTGCAAGTGCTAAATAAAAATTTTGCATATAAATAAAAATTTTTAATGCTAAATTTAGGTGGAAAAATTTCAAAATGGTCACACTGTAGCTGATTTATAAAACGCAGTTTTTGCAGCTCATTTTTATAATTCGCTTTATGTTTTGGTTATTTTAATTTTAAGAAAAGAAAAAAAAATTTCATCATTATTAAAATGTCAATTCGTAATGGATTTATTTAAATGTGAATTCCTAAATCAATTTTTTTATTTTAACGAACCCCTTGCCCTTTTCCCTTAATTTTTCATTATTTTCAACAAACACTTCACTTATTATTAGTACAGCTACCACATCATTAATTTTACCGCGTATTTACTGCGATTAACATTTTTCTTTGAAATGAATTAATACGATTTGTAGTAAAGTGTTTCTCAAAAGTGTACAACAAATAATAATACTTGTAGTAAGAATTTTTGTAAGGTGTATAATCAGCATAATAAATAAAATTAAATAAGATTGGCGAATCTTATATACCCTTCAACTTGGTGCTATAATTACAGAAAGTTATATAAATACCGTTCTAAATATATAAATAAATTAACTTTGCGCCACACCCACTTGCCCAAACCCGCCCACATTTTGCCGGATGTTGTATATTGATAACCAGGATGCTTGTACCTAACTTGGAAACTTTTGCTTTTGCCGCTCTCCAAATGTCTAGAAATTTTTACTGTCTTAGTATGGGAAGTGACACGCCAACTTGTCCAATCTCGCCCACATTTTGCTTTGACCTTAATTGGAAACTTTGGCTTTTCCGTTCTTTTGATGTACAGAAATTTATAATGTCGTTCTATGGGAAGTGCCACGCCTACTTGTCCAATCCCTTCCACATTTTGTCGAATGTTGTGAGCTGATAACCAATTTACAATACCATTTTATTTAATTGCATAAAAATTGTACTAAGAATTACTTTTTCAAAGTTATTTGTTCTATAATTCATTAATAACATAATAATCTATTAAAATTTTTACAATATCTTGAACTGATATTTTACTATTCAAATTCAAAAAAAGCAATATATAAAAAACAACAAAATTAAATATTTTAAGTTTTCTCAATAAGGGGTTTATATTTGTTTTGATGCCTAAAAATGCATGATAAATCTATATCAGATCAAAAGTTAATACAATATCACAATCGGGTATGCTCTTTTTTTCTTATGCTAATCCTGCAAAGTTCTTCGCCTGTCTGCAGGGGACTAGAGTCTCTGGCAGGAATCGAACACGCAACCCCCGGCACTGAAAGACTAGCTCACTATCAACTAGCCTACAGGGGCACCCTGTCGAACACATTTTGAAAATGAGCCTGTAAGCAAAGTTCATAAAAATATGCCTTTTTAAAATATTTTATGCTTTGAGTACCAATTATATTTACAAGAATACCTCTTAAAAATAAGAAAAACTACATTGAAATCAAAATCTCGTTCGATTTCAATTCCATTTAGTTTCGATTTCCAGAGCATGCCCGAAAATATTTGTTTCGGTTTATATGTTAGTTATTTTTTTTTTTACCAGAAATATAAATTTTTTATGGTGGTTATTCAACTTTTCTGCTGCTTTTAAACACCAAACTGCTCAGATTAGAAGGAAAATACTTGATATCAAAATTATTATATTCTGTTAATTGTTTCGGAAGAGAGCGTGTTTTCAACAGATGTACAGATAGGCGGACATGACTAAATCGACTTGGAATTACTCAATGAATCAAAATATATGCAATGTAAACAGGCACAGCTCATAATTCAAAAATGTTAAGGAGAGGTTGAACAACATGGTTCCAATTTTTTTTTTATCAAATTGAGTTCCACAAATGTTAAAGAAGACAGTGAAGCAAACGAAATTTTCGTGGTCGCTATAGATTTAATTTGTGAAATGGGTTATGAAATACAAGAAGGGATGTCCCGAATTTTATAAACCTTTCACCATTGTGCGATAATAGCAAAAAGTTATATAAATACAATGCTTTAGATATAAGTTAATCTATTTTTTTCCACTCCCTACTTCCCTATCCCACCCAAATTTTTTGGGATGTTGTGTATTGAAAACCAAGATGCTTGTATTTAATTGGAAAATTTTACTTCTTTCCGTTGCAAGTTGCTTATACCTAATTTGGAAACAGAAATGTATAATATCTTTGTACAAGATGTACTTTTTCCATCCCGCCCATTATTTTAGAGAAGTTATGCGTGTATAACCCAACTATGATTTGAGCGATGCTTTTCTTTAGTTTTGATAAAACTTGACTTCGAAAAAATTCTTTCACTTATTGTTGATGTCGGAGAAATCGAAAGCAATCCATAATGTAGAATATCTAATTTATCAGTCCTTTTCCTGGATTTCTCTAAACGTATAAACTTTCCGTTATGCCATTAGAGTTCTGTTTACATTCTTTTTTTAAATTTTCAACTCTTGTAATTGTTTCGGTTAATTCCGTTAAAAGATTGATATGAGAATATATAATCCTAAGCACATACCCAATAAAAAATTGTGCTTCCAACGATGCAGGTTTGTAAGGGAGAAACGTTAAAGTTTCGCTTACCATATCGCTTACGGATGACATGAATTTTATATGGCGAGTTCCCACTTTGAAGCAATACATTTTTGACATAGAAAGCGCTTTATTCAGCGCATATAAAACTTGGTGAATGTAACGATGAGGTTTGCACACTGAATTTTTTGTTACCGTTATTCTTTAATATGCTCCCTTACAAACCTGCTTCGTAGTAAGGGAATGTCGTGGCTCTTCAAATGTTAATATTTATTTTTAAATTTATTAAGAATTCGTTCAATTACTTTATTGCATCTCTGTATGTCTTATTGCGTAGCGCATAAGTGTGTGCTTACTTTTTAAAATGTACCATTAGTGCTTCGCAAAATAAGAAAATTTTTTACTGGGTACATATAAAAAGTACGTGAAACAAAAACCTGTTGACAGCAAACACTTAATTAAAATGAAGATCACTGAACACCTTCTTTGTTTGTATGAAAAAATATTCTAAACACATACCTTTTGTATATGAGACCAAATAATTAATTTAAAACACAAGAAAATGTAATAAAACTACGAAATGTTAAAAATTTTGTTAAATCAGTTAATCGGTTTAATCGTTAATCGAAAATAGCCAATTCTAAATTAACCAAACAGTTAATCGGATGGTAATTAATCGGTTAACCGATTAACGGTTAACCGAATGTATAACCTAATATATACCCTTTTACCATTGGTGAAGGGTATAAAAAACGATTTTGATAAATTTTCAGTTGTGCCTGTTTATTATTTAGTGTGCGATATGTATATATACTTTATGGGGTCTTAGATGAATATTAACCCTTAGAGTACGAAGCCTAATTTTTGACATAAAGTACGGAGTGGGGTCATGAAGGTCCCCCACAGTAAAATGGGATTATATAGTATAAAGATTTGCATATTAGTATTGAAAAGATTATTATAAAAGTAAACAAGTATTATTTTATTAATTTTCAGCATTTATTTTCAAAAATCGCATCAAAAAGTATTAATTTTCAAATAATTTTCATTTTCAAATATTTTATGTTTTGACTTAAAATAAACTTAAAATTACTATTAACAAATACAAGAAAAAAATACAAAATAAAATAAATATAATAATTCAACACCTATAACATAAATATAATTAACCCTTGCATCAACCGAACTTATATTTGTAACGTAAAGTACGACGTGGGGTAACTTGGGTCCCCCAAGCGAATAACTTACCTTCTAATTACGAACTGATTAACATTTTTATGCCACTTATAAGTTTTTGTATACTATTCAAAATAAAACTCGACTACCTAAGACGAAAAAGATAGAAAGAAATTATTTTCGAAGTTATTAAAGAAAAACTAGCATTGGGGGATCTAAAGTCCCCCACTCCGTACTCTAAGGGTTCACACGCAATGACAAACTAAGTATACCCTCATTCCCCACTATTAGTGGTGCGTTTAATAACCTTACCAGAACAAAATGCGCACCGAATAGTAATATAAGTTGCAATTTCAAGTTGAACTTATGTAGTTTAAAATTTGTAACAGCTTTGTGCCCTCCAAAACAAAAAAATAACGTTAATAAAAATAAAAAATTTTATTTTTAAAGATGTTATCAGATGGATTTTTGATAATTTTGATTGGACAAGATGTTTAAGTGTCTTTCTTTTAAATTTAGATTAAGTGCTCAAATACCGAGTGTGCTCCAAGCGAAACATGTATTTTAATGACAACTGCTAGAATTGGCCGCCATATCTCGCTATCGGATGAGAATTCCACATTCTTCTCTTATATTCTGAACTTTTCTGAACTTTATCTACTAATTCCAAATGTAATCTCAATTTAAAAAAAATGCATAAAATATGATCTTACATTGTCGCCTTTTAGGTCCCCTTCATTACAATAATAGACTATTTTTTAATTTGAAATTTTAGTTCAACTCTGCTATGGATATGAGAAAGTGCAAAACAAAACATACTTTACAATTTTCTAAAAAAGTGAAAAAGTTTAGTTAGCAAAATTTTTATGTAAACCAAGAAAATAGGTTATAAACAAATTGATGCTTAACAAAATGTACTTTTTATTTATTTTTTCTTTATCAAAACGTATTTTTTTTCATGGTCTTTGCCATTTTTTCGTGTAGTTGCATATTTTGCTTTAATGATAGATGCAATCCATGTATCAATTAGACTACAGTCAGCGTTACCGTTCGATATTTTTAAAAAGTACCAAAAAAAGAGGGATTTAAGAAAGAAGGGGCGGGCACCTCTTTTGAAATCAGAATTAATACCTAATTTCAAATAGCATTTAATAAATGGTAAAAAAAAAAACATAACAGAAAACAATAAATAATAACACCGGTCAGAAAAAAACAAAAAATTCGGGGGCAAGAATTTTTTCATTTGATTTTAAATGAATTTAGCTAATTGAATCCAAATCTGTTTACAGGCTTATGGGCTAGACCAATTTTTCGGCATCATAACTTCAGATCGATTTGTCCGATTTTGTCAAAACACCTACAGATGACTAGGAATGAGATTTTCTTCTGAGTCATCCAGATAATTTTTTTTCTATTTTCAAGTGTTTCGGAGTTACAGTTTTTGTAAAATGAGTACTATTTTTGTTTTCGCAAATTCATATAAAAATTATAGGGACACGATTTTTTTATTTTTATAATTTATCTTAATGCAGGTGTATAACGAATAAAATACGGCATATATCATGAAAATCAATTTTTTATGTTTAATTCATTATTGTAGGCACGACTTATATTTCTTCCGAAAAATTTCGATAATGCTAATATATTTAATCATGACTTGAGAATGATATCCATAAGATTTTGTATGTATTCTTTTAAATAAGTTTTATGTCTCAAAGCCTTTTTTAAATTAAAGTAACGATATATTAAAACCGTATTTCATTAAAACAGGGAGTTTTAATACGACAGAATGTATTAACAAGTATCTTTTCATTTAGTAAAAAGTATCAAAAAAGTTGAAAGAATTACAAAAGGTATCACATTTGGCTGCATTTTGCAGCAAAAAGTATCCAAGCAGTCGAAAAAGTGGCAAATTGCTACTTTAGTAGCACCAACGAAAACGCTGACTACAATTGTAACAAAGCTACATGAACTCAATTTTTTATTCTCTCTTTATAAATTCCTTTTCTGCTACTGAGAGTCTTTACAATCGATTTAAACTTCAATAGTGACAAAACTTAGAAAATGAAATGTTTTTCTTTATATTGTCTATAAAATCCATCTTTATACATTTTACACTTTCCCCGTTTGAAGAGAATGGGTCGTTATTTTTTCTAAGTAGTGGAAGCAAATTAAAAACTTTAAACGCGTATGTCTCGGAATGGATATTCACTATTGAAGTAAATGACCGATATGTATCAAACCATATTGAACTTAAGAAAAATTTTCTTTTAGTTTTATAAAACTGTTTTTTTTATAAAACTACAACTACATTCCGTACGGAATTAGATATTTTTTTTGTTTGCAGAAATGCAATTTATAGGCTTTTGGTTTATTTTTGACATAAGCATTAGCTAGCTCATGCATATTATGGTTGGGCCTTAAACCTAAACGCATATATTTAGATAGCAGCCTTTACATTGCCAAAATGTTTTCGATGCACAATAAATCTCTTGATGGTATTTTAAAAGTTGGTAAACTTTTTTTTTTGTTAAATTTTTTCAAACAATTTACATTTTGAATTTTCATTACCGGCATCAGACTTCTGCAGTGTGTGTTCTTTCACACGACATAAATTAAGACGGAGATTGATTCTCAGAAAAAAGTAAAACTTATGACAAATTGGCCAATTCATAAGCTTATAGCTAATGCATTTTAAGCGATAATTGAAGAGATAGAAAACACACTAACATAAGTTTTTGATATGCAAAAAGTATAAATGGTGCTATATGTTCTATTTAAGAAGCTTTTTTCTCTCGCCAACTAGGTTTTTACAATTTTTTTTATCGTAGGCGTAGATATCAGAAATCCATAATTTTCCTTTTTTATTAAACAAAACTTACTTTTTATTTAATTTTTTAACAAACCTTACATTTATCTTTAACAAAACGAACTATTTCCAACATAAAACTGATATGATATCAGACATCCTCAGCATTTAATCTGATGCTTTATGGCAGTTTGATGCATCTTTTGATAGGTAAAAACCTGTTACCATTTCCAGGTTCATGCAGAAATTTAAGGCGGCGAAACAAATAAACCTCAATTAATCAAACATTTTAAATTATCAAAGTAGTACGTTTTGTTCTGCTGCTCCTCATATGTAAGATAAAATTAAAATTGAACTATCCCATTATAAATTGCAGACTTATTTTTCCTTTTTTTTTATTTCCTGCACTGTGGGGTATCTAAATACATTAATTAAAAATTTGGCTTTTGTATTAAACACTGTCCGATTACTATACACAATTAAAACCCTGACCGTGTTTTCCATTGAACTTAAAAAACCACGCCTGATTAAAGAGAAATTATTTGAAATATTTATATGCAACATGAAAAACCCATAAAAGATTTTGCTTAACAAGCTCTTCGGCATTCATGTCGATGTCAAACATCAGTTTTTACTTAAAACTGCAGGAAATACAAAACAGTTTACGCGAAAATATATTAAAATTAGGGATGTAACGATATGTCTTTTTGCCGATACGATACCGATAACGATACTAAAAAGAAATATCGGCGATACCGATACCGATACGAATAATAAATTTGAATTCAAAAATTGATATTAATATGATTTTAAAACAACGAATTTGATTTTATGGTATTATTAAAAAAAAATAATGCTTTTATAGAAAAGAGCAGTGTTAGAGATTATAAATATTTAAAATTTAAATTAATAAGATTTTATTTTTAAATACGAGGTATTCTAAACTTTTGCAGTGATTACAAATCCGTGCGAACCTGACCTGCAAGGGAAAATAGCCTCGCAGATGCGACAGAACTCATTTTAAAATTAGGCATTTCTGCTCCAAGCAGATCTGCGTTTCTAGAAATATTAGGAGATCTAAGGTATATCTCGTATTTTTCTTTAGCGGAACCACATCTAAGGATGAACACACCTCATCCTCATCGGATTTTCTTATAAAAAATGCTCCAAAGGCCATTTTTGTTTTTAATTTAGATAAACAATAGATTTCATTATTCCCTTAACCCTCAGATTTTTCATTCAGAACTAATATTAAGTAAGAAGTAAATTCTTGGACCTCAGAAATATTCTCTATTTTAGTTTATTCATCCCTCCAAGCAATTGGTTGAGTGTTTTTCGATTGTCTACGAATTTTAACTATTTCGGCACATTTGGTAAATACCCAGCAAAAACTTAACTTACAATGCTACTTTTAATGATTTCTTGAATTCATTACTTTGTAGCTTTATTCGCCACTTTTTGCATTATAAGTTACATATAAAATAATAACTTTATTATAATATCTTAAATAAGTCATAATTATAAAGGGTCAGCCAGCTAACGTTTTTTTTTTTAACTAGTGCTTATTTCGTGAATGGTAACACTTAGCTCATGTCTGAGTTGACAGACAATTAGTTTTATCCTTCCACTCAACGAATATGGTTGTGTATACTCTTGAACAACGCTGGGAAATATTGCGACATTACTTTGAAAATCATGGTAATGTTGCAGAATGTGTGCGAAAATTGCGTACGGATTTTGGCAGAAGAGAATCACCGTCAGCTCCGTATGTTCGTTATCTTGTGAAAAAAGTGAAAAAAAACTGGCATCCTCATCGATAAACCAAAGCGTGAAAAGCCAAAAACAGTGCGTACACCCGAGAATATTGCTGCTGTGGCAGAAAGTGTGCGTGAAGTGCCATCAACATCAATTCCCCGTCGTTCTGAACAATTGAACATTTCGGAACATCATTGAGAGGAATTTTGCATAAAGACCTTGGTATGACGCCATAAAAAGTCCAATTGGTTCAGGAGTTGAAGCCAACTGATCATCCAATGCGTTTTCGCTTCGCTAAGTGGGCCTGCGATAGACTTACACAAGATGCCGATTTTGCCAAAAAAAATTATCTTTTCAGATGAAGCTCATTTTGATCTTGGCGGGTATGTAAACAAGCAGAATTGTCGCATTTGGGGCACAGAAAACCCGCACGCATACATTTAAAAGCCGATACACCCAAAACGAGTCACTGTTTGGTGCGGATTTGGTCCAGAGGCATAATTGGGCCTTTTTTCTTCGAAAATGAGCAATGAGTGGCCGTTACAGTCATAGGCGATCGTCATCGGGGGCCATGTTGAACGAATTTTTGTTCACAAAAATTGAAGAGGAGGATATTGGCAACATTTGGTTTGAACAGGACGGCTCTACGTGCCACACAGCCGAAGCTACACTCGATGTTTTGCGACCTGTTTTTGAAGATCGCATTATCAGCCGCAGAGCTGTTGTCGTTTGGCCACCTCGGAGCTGCGATTTGACACCGTTGGACTATTATTTGTGGGGTGCTGTCAAATATAAGTGTTACGCCGACAAGCCAGAGACAATTGACGCTTTAAAGGACAATATTCGTGAAGCCATTGGTGAAATACAGCCGCACACAATCGATAATGTGCTTAAAAATTGGACTGATCGTGTAGGCTACAGCATGGCCAGCAGCAGCAGCCGTTTGAATGAAATTATTTTTCATTATTAACCAGAAGGAGTGTACTTTCGAATAAAAAAAGAAATTTGAGAAAATATTCAGTAGTTTTTTTTATAGCATTTTCAAAAAAAAAAAAAAGTTATTTGGCGGACCCTTAACATTACAAAAAAATACTTTGGGTATAATGACTTAAATAAGTTATTATTATATGAATTTAAATAATTTTTTAAATCAATTTTGTAAATCAATTTGTTAGATATCCGGTAATATTATAAAATTTTAAGTATAATTTCGATGTATGAAAATATAAACATAAATATGTTCCATAATTACCAACACAATATATTTTCATTATTTGTGATATCAATATAATGTTAACGATGTTTTTTTTGAAGAACATAATCAGGCCTGTCACAGAAATTGTCCGGAATTGTTTTGAATACGTATTTTCATTTCGATCGTTTTTTGTAATTCTGATAAATTTAATTTTGTTATTTTTAAGTTAAATGTGGCAATATTGTTCAAACCAAAACAAAAACTTTTTTCGATCGAAAAATTAAAAGTGATTTCATTCCGAGAAAATTGATCGGTTTTCGTTTTCTGAAGAAGCTTTCTCGGAATTAAAAAAACTTTCGATCGAAATTTATTTCTGTGACAGGCCCGTATAATTACACATATTAATACACACATTGTTATTTTAATGTTAGAGCTATAAATTATTTTGTGCCGAAAATGCACTCTTTATTGTGTACACTTTTCCAACATCAATTCCATAAGATTTCAGAGCAATATTAATAAGTGTATTTTAAACTTTTTTAAAGTTAATTTGAAAGTACTTATTTCTTGTCTCTTTTGGTAACTACTTATTTTTATACAACTTTTAAGTATAAAATAAAGGTATTATTTTTTAGGTCGCAATTGGCCAAATTACATCGCGAACAAAAATAAATACTTTTTCTAGTAGAAAAATAAGTACTCTTTGCCTTAAGTTCTCATTATTATTCTGCTTATTTTATAAGCAAAGTTTTCGCTGGGTAAACAGTAGATTTTTTGGTATTTAACAGCAATAAAATACTTTAGAATCTTAAATTATACTTTTTCGACACTTTATAGAGTTGTTCAGATAATTGCAACAGTTATATAATTACAACAATAGCACTATTGACCATTTTCCATATTATATTGAAGCAAAACGCCTAAAAGAGGACAGACAGTTTGTATTTAAATTGCAATGTGATCGGTGATACGTGCGTGTGAAATAATATAAATTTATTAAATTATGTAAAATAAAGTGAAATTTTAAATATTTGAACAATGTAATAGTTATAATATTGTACTTAAAATTAGGACCCCGCGAAATCCAAATGTTACCTAAAAGTGTTCTAGTACTCGAAAGTTGTATAAATTAGAGTACAAAACAGCCCAAACGTATTCTTCGGTTAGATTGGGTAAATTTTTAATAATTTCTTCTACATTCATTTTTTTTAGAGCCAATGAAAGAGAAATTAAAAAAATAAATTGATAGTTCTGTTTTTTTTTAAGGAATTTATTGATTTTGTGAAACTGTTTGCTTATTTAATGACTTCAAAATTTTTTGTGGAAAATTAGTGTTTTTAATTAATTTTTTTAGTAAAGATCAACGTTATCCATTAGTGAAGAAAATTTTTAAAAAAAAAATTTTGTAAAGCATTAGTTAGTGTTTTAAAAAATTTGTGATTTTTAATCAAATTTAGATATTTTTAATTAGGCTTAAGTTCATTGAATTTAATTTTCATTAAATTATTTTTATGAAGACAGGAGTTTTACAACATGAAATTAATTAAAATTTTTATTGATAATTTTTCATTCTTGACTGCGCTGAGATTTGAACCCAGGCGTTCACGGACAGGTTGCCCAGACTAGTTTTGATTGTAACCACACAATCTCTTCAGTGGGGTTTGCCGTCTTACTCACTCGGCTATTGCAGCCGGGTGACGCCAATAGTCAAACATCAATCTTTAAACCAAATGGTATTTCAACTTGGTAGATCGAAATTTGCTTTTGAATGAATGATTATCTATTTTAATTGATTTACATGTTCTTCCTCACTTCTGTTTTTCGTACTTTTTGTCAAGAATTCTTCTTGAAATCCAAATTACATTTTTGTTTTTCATGTTTTTGTCTTTCTTTTTTCTTGTTGACCTTTTTCAGAACAACTTGAAGGACCAATGTAAACATAGCTCGTGCCTTAGCTGTTAACAATAATTAGTATTGTGGTTATTTTATTGAACTGTTAATGGTTTTTAATCCAAATTTAGATATTTTTAATTTGACTTAAGTTCATTGAATTTAATTTTCATTAAATTATTATTAAGACAGGAATTTTATAACATGAAATTTTCTGTAAATTCTTTTAAAAACATTTTTCCACATTAGGTTTTTAACTTTAAAACATTAACAATTATTTTGTTTAAATGTACTGTAGATTTTTTTGATAGTTGTAAAACTTTGACCTCTTTTATTTTTTATTTTACTTAGACTAACCTAACAAAACAAACAAAGATAAACTGTTAAACGGCCCACTTTTTTATTATAAAGAACAATAGGAAAAAGTAAAACTTCAAAAGAGTACTTTTTAGATCCAAAAGCGATACTACTAAATTCAATTGATATTAAACAACCAAAGCACCCTAATTTATCATAAAATATAGACACCAAGTAGATACGTAACTACATCAATAAGAATTGAAGAGCAAAAGCGATAGATTTTTGCTAAACGGGGAAACTATTTAGACAATTTTTAGATCGAAATTGTTTGCAGGGTTTGATTATATTGGCTAATAATGTTAGAGGACTGTAAACCAGCGAAATGCTGTCAGACAATGTAGCAGTGACCTTGCTTATGGATTTTGTAGCCTCTAAAGTACTCGTAACTCAAAATTTTCAGAAAAAGAATTTTTATTCTTACAAACATTTCATTAAAAATAAGCATACAAATTTACAAAATTTGTACAATTCTTGCTCTACAAACTCATAAAAGATTTAGCAGTGAGAGAACATTTCACCACTATGGTAGAAAGCAAAACGGCTAACGCTGGAGGTCCACACTAATCGTTTAATTCGTTGATGCGTTAAGGCAACTGTCAAAAAAATGGAATCAGTGTAAAATGTTATTTACAAGTAACACAGCAAACGCGTCTAATGCATATACGTATAGAAAGCATTAAGTGGGATTACTAACTAATTAAGCAAGCGTCTCGAAACGTGGCGTGGACCGACCTCCAGCTTAAGAATAAAAAAAAAAAAAAATATTATTATTCAGTTTGATTTTTTGCAATTACTTGTTATTATGGCTTCCAATCGGGACTAGTTTTTCTGAATCCCGGGTTTCGGTATTAAAGAAAATATTTCGGGATCCCGTTTTCTCGGGATTTTCGGGATATTTCGAATCCCGGGATACACGGGATTTTTAAAATTTTTTCGGGATTTTTTTTTTTATTATTTTTTTATTTATACCCAATATATAAAACCTTTTAAACTGTTTGAAAAAATATAATAAAACCAAACTTAAAATATTAATTGATCACAATTTATAAAGAACATGTATTAAAAAACGCAACAAAAAAATCTTACTTTTATCCATATTTGATTCTTGATATAAAAAATTGCACCATTTCCAATTGTATTTTAAAAATTTCCAAATGTATTTTCAAATTTTTCAAATTAATTTAAACATTGAACATTGCCCAAATATATTTTTAAGTTTTCTAAATGTATATTAAAATTTTCCAAATAATATTTAAAATTTTCAAATACAATTTAAAATTTTCCATATGTAAGTATTTTTAAATTGTCCATATGTATTTCAAAATTATATAAATGTGTTTCAACAAAATTTTACATATGTAGTTCAAAATTTTCTAAACGTATTTTAAAATTGTCCAAATGTATTTTAAAAATCAAATTGGGCAATTTCAACAAAAAAAAAATTGGAAAATTTTTAAATTGAATTAGGCAAATTTTTAAATACATTTGGATATTTTTGAAATACATATGAACGATTTTAAAATACATTTGAAAATTTTAAAAATAGATTTGAAAAATTTTTAAAAGCATTTGGAAACTTTTAAAACACAGTATGATGTATTTCAAACTATTAAAAGGCGTGAACTTAATACTGAGTTGAAGTGGTTTCTTAAGAATATTAAAGCAGCCAATGTTGTATCTGCTAAACACGAACGAATTTTGTTGTTAAGATATGATACAGTTAAAAAACATATTTCGCACTCAACACTCGTTAAAAGAATTATTTGTAATTATTTATATAAATATTCCCGGGATTAAAAATCAGAAATCCCAGGAATCGGGATTCGCCTTAACCAAAAATACCGGGATTTTCGAGATCGGGATTTCCCGATTGGAAGCCCTACTTGTTATGCAAAAAAATAAGTATTAATAATTAAGTTGTTTTCCACATTTGCATGCGTCTTGAAAAAAGGTCCAGAAAGTAGCAAACGCATAGAACGCGTAGTGTGGACCTCCAGATAAAGAAGTAAAGGAAACAATTTATTATTCTGTTTTGATTTTATGTTCTGCTCAAGGACCAGAAAACTTTTTTTGTATGTTTATTAACAAATATTTATCATTGGTGTTCGAAAAATATATTTTAAATTGTACAATAACCAAAAATAGAAACTTAAGATTGAATTTTTTAGTATTTTAGTATAGAATTTTATAGTAAAACATTTTAAGCTAATTAATAATAAGTAGTTATAACATGATAAAGATTATCCTAGAACTAAATAGTAATCAATTAGCTTGATGTTGAGTTTGAGCAACAATAAATTTTCTACATGCTCGGAACTTAGATTCCTTCTATTTTTGGTCATAATAATTGGCAAAGCACTGAAGGCTGTCTCCACAGATACCAGTGTTGCGGGTATAGCTTATGCATCAGCAGCTAGTTTTAATAATTAAGAATCTCTCGAGATTTTTTTTTAATTGCAATTTTCAATATAATTTTATATAATAATTTTAATTAAAATTCACAATTTTAACTTCAAATTGAGTTTTTATTGTTAGTTTCTAAAAACAAAAAAAAAATATTTTTCTCAAAAACGTTTTTTTTAAGAACTTTGAAGAACAAATAAAACAAAATATTTTTTATTTTTTTTTTGTACAGTTGAAAACATGTTTTGAAAGCCAATGATAAATATTTTTCAAAAAAAAATAAAAATAATAAAAAAAATGTTTTTGTGTATTTTTCAAATTTTTGTTTCTTTTCATGTACAAAACACATATTGAACTTAAAAAATAAATATCTTTTTTGTGTTTCCTATTTTTTTTTTTAATTGATAGAAAAAAATTTATTTTGTACGCATGAGTTTTGAATTTTTCAAAGAAATTAAGTTTTCGGTTCTTAATTTCTGATGCCTGGTTCTGCTTTTAAATGTGTTATTTCATTTAGCTGCTATGCAAGAAATAACCATTGAAAACAAAATTGTTTTTTCAAAAAAACTCAAAAAAGTATTGGCGTATCGACAGTAAAATATCGCCGATACCGATATATCGGCCAACCTTAAGTATCGCCGACATATCGGTATCGGTATTCGTTACTTCCCTAATTTGAATATTCATGTTCTTTTCGCAATAAAAGAGACAAACACATTATGAGAACTTTTATATCTACAAAGCCCAAAATTAAAATTTTATACTTAAAGTTTAATGTAGTTGTGGTATCTTTGTTTAGGTTTTTTTGGTAAACTTAAGAAATTACTTTTGTAATCATTAAAATTCAAACTAAACATTAAAATAAAACCAAAATAATATTAAAAGATGCCTTCTTTAAATAAAAAGCACACTAACTTTATTTAAACCACATCAAACTGATGAATGCTCTGAATTTGTACTCTTTTATGTTCTTTTTTATGGTTTTTCTTCGAATATATTTCTACTTTTTTTTTTTTGTTTTGTTTTGATTCTTTTATTTTTGATTATTTGTGTTTGTTATTTTCAAGGGTGGTTCCGTGTTGACAGTATTATACGGTTCTGCCTTTTATTGTTATTACAACCGTTTTTAATGTCAACGTGTGAGTGTTTATTTTATTCTTAATCAAATACCGAAAGTCACTATTCATTTTAAGGGTTTTTGAACTTTTAACTGTCATTTGGCATTTCATCTTTACTTCCTTATTGTTTTCTCTTCTTCTATATCTCATTCTCATTTAACAACTTGTTTGCTGCTTCAGTATTATCTCAGCTAAAAAAAGGTGGAAAAAATCAGGGAGAATCGAAATGGAAGTGTAACAGAATTTCAGAGATTTTCAGAAATAATATTCAAAAGTTAAATATAAAGAGTTGCCAATTTATAATTTTATTAATTTTAAAAGATATCACCAATACCAGTTATATTGTTCAAGTGTTAGTGGAATTAAGTACGTGGTGTTTGTACGCATAGATTTCGTTTCTTCTGTGTTAACCGAAACACAATCATGTCTCGCACTTGCTACAACGCACAGAGGGTCGAAATTGACTAAAAGTTAGGATTAATTCAAAAGCTGAATTTTATTCTTCGCACTTATGTTTTATATTGGGTTAAAGTAAATAGAATTTGAATTAGTTGCTGAAATTACTGCTTTAAGTAACTTACCTTATTGACAATGCGCATTCAAAGTCAATTTATTTTTAAAAATTTTGCGTGGCGTGGTTAAATTTTAAAATTCATATATTTCCAGTGACGTTGATTTTGTATTAACTGCCTTTTTTTCAAAATAAATTTAAAAATTTATATTCAAAACAAAAACAAATTTGAGTTATTTTTTTGTTGTTTTAATATAAATTTCCAAGCGAAAATTTTTATTTTATTTTGAAAAAAAGGCAGTTAATACAAAATCAATGTCATTAATTTAATATCAAAATCAATTTTTATCGACGTCGTCATCAACTCGATACAAAACTTGTATTCTATAACAGCAACGTAACGATGATTGTTCATCGTTTTTTTAAGCACATCTCGAATAATGTAGACAGTTGGTTTGTTGTGTTTTCAGTTTTTAATAAAAAAATTCATTTTGATATTCGTTTCAAAACGTTGTGCTCTCAAAAAGGGTAGCTTGATTTAATCTTAAAAATTCCCTTACGGCTGGTATTCACTATCCTACATAATCGTACGATTCATTCACAAGAAAATCTGACGGAATTCTATCCGACATAGAAAAAATGTCTGCAAAATCTGCTGGCAATTCCACACTATCCCACAAAAAAGATGCAAACTCAAATGACCCATCTACTTTGCAAGAAAATGCAACTCTGATCGCATATAATCAATCATTTTATGATAATTTTCATAAACATTTGCAAGTCGGACAGACTTGTCAAAAAATTCTGTCACTCAATTCATTTTTAAGCCACACTGTCATACATTATGACCACTTACGATTTTTTTTGACATATCGTGCGACTAAATAGGATAGTGAATACCGGCCTTTACTAATGGCATAAAGAATTGCACTTTTCGCCCCGTATAAATCGACAGTGTTAATAGTGCCCTGTCTGCATCTTTATAACGGCGACGATTGCCGAAAAGAGCAACAAAGCTACGAGAAAATTACAAAAATTGGCAAAAAAAAATATACCGAAAATTCTCGAAAATTATTTATATTTCAAACAAGTCCCTTAAATCATAAGAATTGGCAAAAATTCCATAAAAATGGCTAATTTAGCGGGAATTCTCGAATAACAGCTAATTTAGCAATTTTAATGGAATTTTCGGCATTCCTTATAGTTTTAGGGACTTTAAATATATGTTATGGCTTGCTTGAAATATTAAAAATGTTCGCGAAATTTCGCTATTTTTGGGAAATTTTTGCAATTATCACATAGCTTTGTTGCTTTTTTTCCATTTTCTTGCCATTCAACATTATTATTATTAAAAAATTTAAAAGGAATAAAACTGGCGAAAGGAAAAAGACTGACGACAAAATCAGAGTCAATTTATATCGATGCAGACGTTAACATTGCGTACGGCATACCAAAATTCATCGGCGCTTATCGATAAAACTTGATATCGACAATGGGCATACCGATTTACAACAATCGAAACGAAACGACATCGTTTCGTATTGATGACGCTTAATGAAATAAGGGTGAATGTAACTATCAAACCTAACCTAAGCTAAATATCAACCTCAGGTATTTAGGTTCCGTATTAAAATATTCTTGTTTTGATTAATGTTTTGGAAATATTTTTTATGTTTTTTTAAGAACTTCGTGAATGAGGTATTTTCGATATATAAATCGAGTTTAAAAATATTTTATTGATTGCTCTTCTAATATGATATTTCAGCTTATATATATAAAAAAATATTTTGCGAATTTACTGCGTTTTTCTGCTAAATTCAATTATTGTAAAATAACTATACTAACTACAAACATATCGTTAGTTAAAGTGCAAAAACGCGTAAATAATAAAAATATAATTTTACAGGAGAAGCAAAAAACTTTGTAAAATGAAAACTATAAACATTTTTAACGAAGTTTTTTCTCACTTCAGAAACACATTCATTGATTAGTCGTCCATGGAATTCTTCAAACTATTTTCAAAGCAAACCATTACATTCTATTTTGTGTAATTACGTCGTTTGCTTTTATCAAGTCACCACACATGTAGTTATGGCCCTTTGTTTTATGTTAATAAAAGAGTAATTTTCGATCGCAAAATTTAAATTTTCTCAAGACATGTAGTTTAATGGCATTCATAATAATCAATCAAAAACTCCATTTTGAATTTAGTTACCTATGCCTTTTTGCATTTTAGCTAACGATATGCTGAAAACGGCGTGTAAAACAAAAAAATATCTTTTGCAAATTTTTTTGTCGACCTGCTTCAATGTAACATGCATAAGCAATTTGAGGTGTGCCGTAAAAGTGAGCTTTGTTAAAGGTAGACGTACAAAGGTTGAGAAGGGCTTCCTTCCACGCGAAAATAATTTGATATTAGGGGGAAGGATCCGAAATGCAAAAAGTGTCACCCAGAATTTCTTGTCAGAAAAAAAAAATTACCAAAGGCAGAAATAGGAGCCATAGACAAGCCACGAAAAATGATATAAAATATGGTCTGATCGGACTTCAAACTACGACGCAGGTTGCGAAAACCCAAAAAATCGGTATACAGAGGCGTGGCAAAAAAAAATTATTTCTAAATAATCTTATATTCTTGCGGGAGGCTGGTTCAACATGATTTTTAGAACCACTCTAATCCATTTATAAGTATGTACGACGGCGGATCAAAAAGTCCGTGGCTTTTCAAACTTCCCTCGTAGCTATGTGAAATGCAACACTGCTCCCATCAAGTACCACCTGTTAATATACTACTGTCACGTTTTCAGCAAGTTCCGTCATTTACTTTGCGTTTAACAGCTGTTCAAAGCATACAACCTCTTAAACATTATTTTTTGCGAAAAAAAACCGTCAATCGAACCTAAAGAAATGGCTCGGTGGAAAGAGATTTTTGGAAGGGATACACAAATTGGAGAAATATTGGACTAAGTGTATTGAGCTAAACGGAGATTATGTTGAAAAATAAATTTTTTTTTTGTAAAAAAACTGTGTCATTCAAAAAGTCACGGACTATTTGTCTCCTTTTTTTTAAATAAAATAATATTTTCTATCAATTTTTTTTACTTAATAATGAATAGTTATTTCAAAAAATTATAAACATCGATAAAAATTGGCTTCCCTGAGTTAAGGCTATTAGGCATATTTTAGGTGGAGTAGTCTCATCAGCATTCAGGTAATTTATCTTAGATGCCGAAAGTAATTCCATCTTGACTAGAAATGGCTTTCTTTATTATGATATCTAGAGCTGTGTTGAACTAGAGAGGCGACAGAATGCAGACTTACGCTCTTACTAATTACAATACGATAACTATTAGTTTGAAGGTCTCATACATTTAGTTATTAGCTATCTTAAGTATTTTATCTGATTTTTTCGAAATTTTGAAACAATTAGGGTTGCTTTAGATGCATCCCCAATAAAAGAAAAATTCTTGTTTTGCAAAGCACTAATAGTATAATTATAAATAGTGAGCGCACATTTTTGCGCTAAGCAATAAGACATACAGTCAGTCATGCAGTTAATAAAGAACGGATTATTAACAAAAAAAAAAAAAAAAAAAAAAAAAATAATAACATTTCCCTTACTACGAAGCAGGTTTGTAAGGCAGCATATTTAAGCATAATAATAACAAAAAAAAAAAAAAAAATTCAACGTGTAAATGTGGTCGTTACATCCACCAAAATTTATATGCGCTAAATAAAGCTCTTTTTATGTCAAAAATTTATTGCTTTAAAATGGGAACTCGCCATATAAAAAAAATGTCTTCCGTAAGCAGGATGGTAAACGATAATTTTGCATTTCTCCCTTACAAACTTGCTGTGTTTGAAGCTCCATTATGTATTGGTTCGGGTCAGATGGCCACTGCATTCGTCACCTTGTGATTTAATTTGCATGTGTTTTTGTTTTCTGCTCCCTTTTTATATCCTTAACAGCGTCCTTACTTAATAGTGATGTTGTTCGTTTTTTAGCGGTAGGCATGGGTTTATCAAGGCATTCTTCATATACCCTCAGATTTACCTGTTTAAAAGCAAAATACACAGTATTGTCTGAACCGGAAGGTGGCGAGATTTCTTATTTATATTTTATAACTACATGATATGGCCTCATCCAGTTAACCCTGCCTTGTGAAGAACGAGAATGCTGTACCAAAATACATTTATTAGCTTGTGGTATAAACGGAATGGCTTGCTTGTGCGCGACCCTATTAGTGGTTACTGAATATATATTGGTAAAGCACGGTTACTTCTTGAACCTATCTTAGTTGCATGGCATTGATCATGTAGCATTTCAGTCGAAATATCGATACTAATAGTATTTAAACGGAAATTAAACATTTAATAAAATAATTAAAGTGTGGCTTTTCTTTATTTCCAAATATTTACAGATTAACAAACCTTTTAAATATCTGATCCCTTTAAAATTTTTGAGGATCCATTTTTAATTCCACCTAACGAACATAATTAATATGTTTAGAAATTACGATTATATCTACTACTATGGTGATCGGGCCATAATTATAAATTTATCATATATAAGGTCTCCGAAAAACTTAATAGCTAATATTTATGTAATGTTTTTACCCTTTAAAAATGTTTGAAATGCTTCTAATTAAAGACGTTCGGCAACTCCTTATTTGCTCTTCTTTTGTTGCTTTTTCTTTGAATAGAATAAATAAAAAAGCAAATGTTAAAAACGCGCAGCAACACAACAACAATAATAAAGCAAAAACTCTTCAAACATAATCAAAGATACAAACTCTCGCACAGACACAAACACATGCTACGAGTAGCTCATACAAATGCACCCCACAAACATTTATTGTATAAATTTTTTCAAAATTTGTACCGACAGTCTGTACACGTTGATGATTTTGAATTCAAATTTCTGACCGCAACCTTTCGAGACAAATCAGAACTCATTAAATGGAAAAATTCAGAAATTTTTTAAATATATCATTCAGAATTCTCATCATGAATATCATGAATTCAGAGCAAAGTTTCTGGGGAAGTTCTTAAATTATTTTCGAAACCTTCAATGTAAAACATCAGAAAAGTTTTAGAGTCTCTAATACTTTGAAGGACTTGTCATTATGGTGCCAGATAAAACGCGGAATTACTATGAGAGAGAACTTTGACATGTCTTACATAGAAAAAATAGAAAATCGACTTCAATTAAACAATTCGTTTAGACAATTAAAATTTTTTACTAATTTTGTCCTTGCATAAGAACTGATCATATCAATTAACGGATTTGTATTTTAAAATTATTTATTTTTAGCAACAGTTACTTCTGTGTATAACAGTGTGATTAATCTTTAGATGTTGTTCCAATTTTTCCAATTGCAATCAACACAAGTAAAAAAATTTGACTAAACTATAAGCAGAAGTGGCTAAGATTAAGATTATTACGGCAATCTGTTAAATGTCAAAGATGAAAGTAGTTGCTTGTTAAAGTTTCAGACACTGTCTGACACCAGACATGTTGGCAAAAATTGTTTACTGGACTTAGACAACAGCGAAGCAGAAAAAAAACAGAAGAAAATAAAAGAGCTTGGTAAAGGCATTTGTTTGTATGTTTGTGTGTGTGTGCATATTAGTTAAGTTGTATTGTTGTAGCCTTCGCATAAAATAAAATTATACTTTTTACACACACACAAACCTAAAAACCCCAGTGAGGTTAGAGGTCCTGCAGTAGTAGTATGAATAAAAAATGGTTAAATAAATACAAAATTATTAAAACAAATGAAAAAAATTGAATAAAATAACAAATTTTATTAAAAAAAATCATTAATAATGCATTTCTGCTGATTTACAGTGAAGTGAAATGAAGTGAAGTGTGAAAATTATTTTAAATTAAATGTTTTAAATTAAACATGTAAATTATAAGAAAACAAAAATATTCATACTTTTTTACAGTTTTTTATATGTATTGTGAATTAAATTAAAATTCAATTAGTTAGTAATAGTTAGTATTTTTCTTAAAATAACAAAAATGATATGTTATTTTATAAAAAGGCTTTAAATAAATAAACGTTTTCAAGCCTAAAATTATACTTCAATAAAATGTTAAACTAAATATGCATAAAAAATATATGTGATGTTTTTTTATTAAATAAAATCCCTAAAATAAAAAGAAATTTCTACCATAAAGTATTTTATATAAACTTTTGTATCAATGTTAAATTAAATTAATTTAATTACTTAAATAAAAAAAAAAGAAACATAAACTTAATTAAATTTTAAAGAAAACAAAAAACATAAACTGCCTTTAATTTGTAGTTATAAAAACAAAAACTATGAACGTTTTTATTAAACTAATAAACCAATTTTCTTTAAATTAAATAATGACATAAAAAATATTTAATATAATTAATAACTACCCTAAATTTATACACAAGCACATAAACTCTTACACACCCATAAAATACCAGAAAAAGGAATCAACAAAATAATCATAAAAAGCTGCAACCAGCAAACCCCGTTTTTTCCACAATGTCTAATCAAAGACTACATGTTGCTACAGCCACTCTGACTGCAAGGGCAGGTGAAGGAAGAGGAGGTAGTGGTAGTGTTGGTGGTCGTTTTGTTCCCGGCAGGAGTAGTGCTATTGGAAGTGGTGGTAGTGGTCTTAGCAGCACTTGCAGTTCTGGTAGTGTTTCACCCATACCAATACCGGTAATTGCCATTAGTCCTGGAGATGAATCTTCTGAATCGGAAATTGAAACTGAGCCGGCAAAAATATTTCATCGTCGTGTTTCCACCAAACGAAATGTTAATAGTTCGGTAAGTATTCGTCAAGGCTAAACATCAATTCAAAATCACACAAAATAAAAAACAAAACAAATAAAAAAGTAAAAAGAAACTTCTGCAAAAAAAAGACAAATATTTGAAGAACTCTTCTTACAAAAGAAATAAATTTATAACTTTTATTGTTGTTGTTTATGAATTTTAAGTAAAATTTTTATTATATATTTATTCTTTATTCTAGTTTTAATATTTAAATTCTTTTGTTGAATTTGCATTTCTCTTGTGCTCTCTTTCTTAGTTCCCAAATTTTCTAATGCTAAAGATTCCTTCTTCATTGTTGGTGCTTTGCTTTTTTTATTTTTTTTTTTTACATTTATTAAATGAAAATAAAAAATGGCTTAAGGCGATCTTTATTCTGTAGAAATAACACAAAAGCTAAATAAAACAATAGCTAGGAAAAACTAAAAAAACAAAATATAGAATTAAAAAAGGTCGTGATTTAATTACCCCGCACGAAATATTAGTGCTGTTCAATTTTTAAGGCAAATGGTCTTGCCAAAAACAAGTGTAAAATACCGTAGCTCTCAAGGCGAATTCATAAAAAGGTGACTGTAAAAACCCAACTAAATATTTTTTTTAATCGTGCTTACGTTTTGTTTCTGTGTGTTTACGCTTTGTTTCTATTAAGTCCTCGACCAGACTTGGAATTTTTTTGCAGCAATTCTTGAGTTAATTGGGGTGAGTGGTGAAAAGATTGGGGACGGGTACTCAGTTTCATGTACACTACAAAAATTGCAAAACTAAAATTTGATAATCTGGACACTAGGTCTGGACGATGACTTAAGCCTTTAGTACACGGAATGTAAAAACCCACATGCGCATGTAGTTCTGACGTATTTTTGACGTCATCACACAACACGCAATATTCATTGTGGCTTTGTAGTGACGTCAAAATTACGTCAGAACCACATGCGCATGTGGATTTTTACATTCCGTGTACTATAGGCTTTAGTGATTTTAATTTTTGTTCTTGTTTTGTCAGTGCCAGACAGATTGAATTCGTATTTTTCTTATCACCCAGGCGAAATCCTGGAAACGGTGGTGGCAATACTACAACAAGTGCAACACCAAAAACACAACATTGTATTTCTTGTTGCTTTTGTTGGTCGATATCTCAAAAACACACACCCCTTTGGATATTTATCTCTCTAAGTAACAGCCGTACCTTAACAAGAGCGTAAGGCAGAACGTTTTCTTACTCGTAGCTTTTTCGCTGATATGCCATACCTAAACAAGAGTGTCAGCGTTGTGTCACAAATAGTAGTGCTAACTTTCATGCTTACTAAAACCCTCACAAAAGAACCAGGAAATGGAATTAAAAAAGTTAGTTTGGCCTAAAAATAGCTAATTTGCCATTATTTATTATCAAACGATAAAAACAGGGTCGCCAAAACCACAAATATAGCAACTCTGCTTATTTTAACGCGCTGCCAAAGTCGAATTTTCCAATTGCAAAGCAACGCCGCGTTATCTAGGGATGCTTCATACAAATTGTATGGGCAAGAGTATTTTTGACAGCTAGAAAACGCGTACCACTCTTATTTAGGTAAGGCTGTAAAAAAAAAAAAATTTTCAGATGCGTTTTCAATGCCACCTAAAAGGTGAATTCGCCTGGGTAGCTCTTTTATAAAATCAAACGGAAACTCTGTGGACTTTATTGATGTAAAGCATGATCCATTTCAAGGTTCCCTACTTTTTTTTAAAGAAGAAACCACAGAAAATTCAAATTTAATGGGGAATGTTTATTATCATTTGAAAGAACATTCTTTGGCATTTATTTTTTTGAAGATAATCCATCCATTTGATGGTCCATTCATTGAGTCCAATTTTCGATAACTCGTTCGAGCATTTCGACTGGTAACTGGCGAATGACACGCGTGATGTTTTCCTCCAAGGCCTGAATCGAGGCCGGCCTGTACGCATAAACTTTAGACTTTACATATCCCCACAGGAAAAAGTCTAACGGTGTGATACCACACGATCTTGGTGGCCAATCCACCGGCCCCAAACGTGAAATTATGTGCTCACCGAAGTGTTCTCTCAATAAATCCATTGATTGATGCGATGTGTTCGAAGTGGCGCCGTCTTGCTGAAACCAAATGTCGCCGAGATCACGAGCATCAATTTCAGGCATCATATAGTCGGTTATCATGGCACGGTTACGTTCGCACCTGCATCAATTTTAAAGAAATATGGACCGATGATTCCACCGGCCCACAATCCACACCGAACCCTTGTTTTTGCTGGATGAAGTGGCAGTTCTTGAATCTCTTCAGGTTGCTCTTCGTCCCAAATGCGGCAATATTGCTTGTTTACATACCCATTGAGCCAAAAATGGGCCACATTGCTGAACAAAATTTGCCTCGAAAACGTCGGATCTTCTTGGAACTTTTCAAGAGCCCATAGAGCGAAGCGATGTTGCTTGGGAAGGTCGAGCGGCTTCAGTTGTTGCACAAGCTGTATTTGGTACGCTTTCAATTTTAGATCTCGACGTAAAATGCGCCAAGTCGTTCAATACGTCAGTCCGAGTTGCTGCAAACGGCGCCAAATCGACTCTCAACGGTCTTCGTGTACACTCTCAGCTACCGCCGCTATATTTTCTTCACAGCGTGCTGGACGTGGTCTATTCGGTCGAATATTATCCAATAATGAATGCCGGGTCTCAAAATGGGTGATGGTGTTGCGAATAGTACGTCCAGTAGGCCGATTATGTTGACCATAAGTTGCGCGAAGTGCACGAAACACATTCCTCACAGAACGTGAATTTGCTTAATAAAGTTAAACGATTTGTAAACGTTGTTCTATTATGAAATGCCAAACAATACTAAACAAAAATAACATGACAGCGTTAAACGACTCACACGTGATCCGTCAAAAAAAGGCTATTGAAAAAAGTATATCTACGGGAATCACCCATTATTTTACAAAAGATCTACAATATTTTGCATTTGGTATTTCGCAAGACCATTTGCACCAAACACTGAACTCCACTATTATGTCTCTTATTAAAATTATAAAGATGCATCGGATTTTGTATTTGTCTAAAGGATCTTTAGAAATTATTGTTAAAAATTGTATTTTTAATTAAAAAAAAGAGGAAAAAATCCCTCAGTTGGCTGTGGCAAATCTTTAATGCTACGGACACAACTGGTTCTAACGACGAATTTTTGGCCGCGAATAGTCGTCACCCAACAGAAGACAAATTTTTTTATGAAAAAACATACAATAACTTCGTCGGGCGAAAGTCGCTATGTGAGGTGAACTCTGCAATAAATGTATTTCTATTTCTTAAGCCGGCGTACAAATCCGTATCTACATCGTGATCATGTTTGGTTTCTGTTTTCAAAAAATTTTTTTTAATAACTTTTTTTAATATGGTCACACCATTTTTCTCTCGCACAAACAGTTAACAATTTTGTCAATTATAACCAGGGACCGTAACAGTTATTCCTTTTTTCATAAAAGTCAGATGATAACAGTTATTTCTTGAGTTTTATTTTTTTTGAACAATAATAACAGTTAATTTTTTATTTTTCTTTTTTTGAAAATAAATAACAGTTATTTTTTGATTTTTATTTTTTCGATCAAAAATAACAGTTGTTTGATGCTTTTTATTTTTTTGAACAATAATAATAGTTCGTTTTTGATTTCTATTTTTCCATCAAAAATAACAGTTATCTTTTGATCTATATTTTTTCGAGCAAAAATAAAAGATATTCTCTAAGAAATGTACGTGTTATAATTATTTAGTTGACTTTAAATATTTATTTTATTGCGCATAAGATATCCCAATGATGATCACACATTTAAATAAATATTTAAAGACAACTCAATAATTATAACAGGTACATTTCTTTAAAGAATAACTTTTATTTTTGCTCGAAAAATAAAAATCAAAATATAATTGTTATTTTTGTTCAAAAAAATATAAATCATAAAATAACTGTTATTTTTGATCGAAAAAATAAAAATCTAAAAATAACTGTCATTTTTGTTCAAAAAAAATAAAAATACAAAAATAACTGTTGCTTTTGTCCAAAAAAATATAACTCAAAAAATTACTGTAATTTTCGATCGAAAAAATAAAATTCAAAACTTTAAAAATTTAAAAAACTTAAATTAGTTTGCCAGCATTTACTTCTATATGCTTTTATTGTTTTAAAATGTCAAAATAACTGTTATTTTCGGTCCCTGATTATAACAGATAAATAATATAAAATTATTTAAATGGTTACAGAACAGGGGACAGGTGCCCCTGTCCTGTAACTCCCGCGTCGATTAACTTCTCGATTGAAATGAAAGAAATGAAAAAAAAGATGCCATAAGTTGAAACAAAAAACAGTTTTTCTCACTTAATTGTGCCTGTAACATTTTTATCGCGTTATAGCTGTAATGTAAGGAAATTACTCGCCAATTTTCAAAAAACGTTTGTAAAATTTTTGTGAGAAAGTTTCCGCTTAAACTGTCAAATAATAATAAATATTGTGGTTATCAAGATTGATAGAAATAAAGATTACGACATTAGGCAGGCAAAAAATTGTTTTACTGCGCATGTAGTAACTCTGACGTAACACAACCTGTGTTCTTATTGGCTAAAATTTTTAGCTCTCAAACTGATATATTTATGTGTAAGCATAACAGTGGGACAATTTTTAATTTTTCTATTTAAATTATTTAAAATAAAAGATTTTTTTAAGGTTATTTTTTCATAGTTTTATTTATTACATAAATATATACAAACATAATGTACATTAACTTTATCTTTACTACATAAATTAAAGCAGACGAAAAAGGGAAAATTCTTTTATATCAAGAATTTTAGTTTCTAATTTTTTTTTAGTTTCCTGTTTGGCTTGTTGAAATTTTAAGCAATCTCGGCATTTAGTAACCGCATTCGAAAATACTTTCTACATCTAAAAAAAAGTTTTTTCATGTCTTAACTTACTTCAAATTCCTTTCCTTCTAACAAATGATATTTTGCCTTTAAGCAACAATTTTTCCCATTAAATTGCAAGAAGATAGCATCACATGATCTCAACGTTTCCATTAATGCACTTGATGGCTTACTTAACCCACCTTCACTTAGGTGGTTAACCCATTAATAATTTAGGTTATCTATTATTTTGTTCCACGACGATTGCTAAATCTTATTCAATATAATTTAGTTATAAACTGCAAAAATTTAATTTTAGTTAACTTACCCATTTCAAAATTTAAGTCTCTTTCAAAATCTTCTTGTGTGATATGTATAGCACAAATTTTTTCTTTCTTCAAAATTACTGATTTCACTCGCTTGCAAAATATTACCCATAGCTTTGTTTGGGCTAAATCTTTTGGAAAATTGTAAAATGATACAGATATAGCCAAAAATGTTAGCATATTTTCAAAAACACGCTAAACTTTATTATTTACACAATTTCTCACATGTATTTTTTTTTTTTGCTGTTACTTTATTTGCATTTGCCCACAGCACACATCATATTTTCACTCTTTTTTTACTCTCTTCAATTTTTAAAATAAAAACTATTTATTAAAATTATTGGTTTGTTTGACAGTTAATATAAAATTTTTTTTTAAACTCTCTGAGTAAATTAATTGTGGGGTAGCCAACTTTCACGCAATACATACATTTTTTCCAAGAAATTATGAATTTCACATATAAAAAAGCCTTGGTAACCTTTATAAGGGAAATACTACGTCATCGCATGCGCAAGGCGTAATCTTTATATCTATCATTCTTGGTGGTTATTTTATTGAACTGTTTATCGCTTATAATCCAAATTTTTATTTTTAATGAGAAAAGAAATTTACAACATGAAATGAATTAAAATTTTTTGATGACTTTTCATTCTTGATTGAAGCTGGGATTGTACCCACGGACAGGTTGATTTTACATGTTTTGATAGTAACCACACTATCGCTTGAGAAATCTTTGCCGTTGAACACTCATCGCAATTGACGACGGCTGGCATTCAATAGTTAAAAATGTACTTTGGGCCTCAAGCAGAATTTTTGACAAAAAGTATGGAAAACAAAAGTAAAGCAAAAACATGTAAATCAATTGAAAATTGATAATCAGTCGCAACAAAAATTTTCTTCCCACCAAAAAAAATTACAATTTGGTTTTTTGATGTTTTCCTTTTTTTTTTTGCCAGCCGCCGTGAATGGCGGTGAGTGTTAAACGGCAAAGATTTCTGAAGTGATAGTGTGGTTACTATCAAAACATGTCAAATCAATCTGTCCGTGGGTTCAATCCCAGCTTCAGTCAATAATGAAAAATTAGACAAATCTTGAGAAGTTATGCTTCCTCTTGCTTTCTGATGCAAATCTTACAGCGCTACAAAGATGTTTCTCCTCTTTCAGCCCATAACGTTTTATTTTTTTTTCAGTATTTATTTATTGAATCTTCATATATTATATACGAACTAAAAATAATTAATCAAACCTTAACCTAATATTTACTTTATGTCATGCCAGTGCCAGACAACAGATTTCGCCATCACGGTTTCTGTTCACATATTTAGGTGCTTATCGCACTTCTGGGTGAGTGCTGCAGTGTTTCTTCTCCTTAAGCGAGTGTTGCCGCCATAATTTAAAATATTTCGAGCTAGTGCATATGGGTGTAGTTCCAGCCTTTTTAAATATTTTACGTAATCATAGTTTTTACTAATGGCACATTGAGATCCTTGTGAATATATGAGTTGTTAACATACCAGGGAGCAGCTGTGATTATTCGAAAAAGTGTATTTTAGTGCCTTTGAATTTTTTCTATATTAGAGGCCGAGGCAGTGCCCCAAACTGAATACCGTAGCACCAGATTGGCTTTAAGATAGAGTTGTAAAGTAGAAGTTTGCAAGCGAGACTAAGAACAGAATTTTACCGATAAGCCAATTAATTTGAATTGCTTTTAGTTTCATTTGAGTTAATTTAGCTTCTATATGCCATTTCCACGTTAAACGCCGATCTAGATGTATACCGAGGTATTTTACATGCGAGTGTTGAGGTATTATTTGACTATTGATTTTAATAGGGGGTCATGTTTCCCGACGCAATGTGAATGTTATATGTACGCATTTTTGCTCGTTGACTTTTATTTTCCATTGTTTTAACCAATTTTCTAGTTCAAATATATGATTCTGCAAGTAACGAGATGCTTCATGACTGTGTTCGTGTACACTTAGAAGAGCTGTATAATCCGCAAATGTTGAATTTTGGTTGTAGTTGTGTGTTGGCATGTCCGAAGTAAAAATTAAGTATAATAGAGGGCCCAGGATGCTGCCTTGTGGATAACTTAATAAATTGCCTTCCTTTATAGTAAATTGACGACCAACTAAGTAGCTTTCTTACAGCTTGTGTATGTTTGCTGGTAAGTTTTGCTGCAATTTATGTAATAATATTTCATGCCACCCTTTATAACCCACTAGCATTTAACCCGCTACTTCGTTAGCGTCTCCTTTTCTTTCGTTGACATATTTTTACGCCAAAGTTTTTGTTTCTAGGTTTTAACCCGTACCTACTTTGTAATAGGTACGATTTTCACCTCTTAAACGTTCGAATTTCGAAAACGTACCAAATTTTTATTTGAATCTTTTAGATACGTTACGAATGTGATATTTTTTTATTTCAATGTTTATTGGTATAATAGATCGATGGCGTGGCAAAAAAGTTTTAAAATACAGTAGCTTGTTTCTCACATTAAGTGTGAAACAAAAATTCCACCGTTTCTCGATTTGTGAGAAAAAAGTGTTTCTGTATTTGAATGCGAGAACAGACAACAAAGATTCTGTTTTAACTGGAATACTTCCAGTAATTAAGTGTCAAATGCAAGCGAAACGTCAACGAAAGAAGTAGATATAATAAAAATAGGGCTGCCAGATTTGACGACTTATCGTCATTTTGACGATTTTTTGTTCCAAAATTGGCAAAGGGCCGATTTGCTGATTTTTCTAGTGACGATATTATTCAGTCTTCGAAATAAAATAATTTTAAATAGTTTGTATATTAGGCACCACAGAAAAACGATATCTTTAAAAACAAGGCAGCTTAAAAAATTTATCGGCAAAATCAAAATTTCGAAGGAAAACTGTTTAAAATGTATTTCCTTAGATTATTTAATATATATGTTTATGTGATCAAAACATTAAACTATTACCCCATTTTTCAGTCAATGCATTATAGGAAATGTTTGCCTTTTTTTGGCCAAAAGTGTTAGTTTTAGTTCAATATGATATATTGTCACGCCTTTGTGTGTTTTTTTTTCAGGAAAAAAAAACAATCTCAAATTTTAAATTGTTATTGAATTAAAGAAAAAATAAAATAAATAATTTTATTTGAATAGAACTCAAGCTTAAGTATGTATGTACGAGTATGTATAAAATATGTATTTTACCCATGAACTTAAACCATTTTTTTTTATTGTTTTAATAAAAATCGAACAAAATTTGTCAAAATTAATTTCAAATTGTCCGATTTTTTAAAATAAATTAGACGATTTTTTTTTTTTTTTCTTAAGAAATTAACGATTTTTTCACAAATTTATCTGGCAGCCCTGCATAAAACGAACACAATGAAAAATTAAAATAACAAAATATAACAATTGTGTTTTATTTATTTTCATCATTTAAATTCTTTCTCTTCAAATAAAAAAAAAAAAAAATACACATTCGTGTGTACATCAGAGATCAGCAATGAATCGCTTTTTCGCTACTCATACTGACTCATGAAATTTTAAGTATAAGTGAGTAGAAATCATTTAAACTCAACTACTCTGATTCACTCACACTCACAAATATGAGTGTGACGTCGACTCATACTCACACATTTAAAAATGACCTCAATTTGATTTGTAATTTCAGGAAAATACTTATAATACTCACATTTATTCAGCTCATTTAACTCATCCAAGTATATTTACAAGTTTAGTCATTTAACAGTTTCTAACTAGTATAAAATGTATAAAAATATAAAAAAGCATAAAATTGTAAGTTTATACAGAAACATTTTGGGGAAATTACATTTTTTTTATTATTATTGATATTTATGAGCAGGTTGTAAAAAATGGATAGAAATAGTGAGATAAAGGAAAAAATAAATAGCGGAGTTTTCCAATTAGTGAAAAAACGTAAGGGTGAGTCCACAATGGGCTTGTGGACTCACATTTTGCTTCGCTTATACACATTGAGTTCTGTTGAATCTAAATCAACCACTACATAAATGTTCTAAGTATGAGTACGATGAGTAAAATCAAACTTCTGAGTGAATATGAGTTTCGATCGAATTACAATAAGTATGAGTGCGTATAAGTACAAGAAATTATGAGTCATGATTCGGCTCTACTCACTTTTTCACTACTCATTTCTGATCTCTGGTGTACATACATACATATATAATATGTGCTCCATTTTTTAAAATTTTATTTTTCTCTATCAATTTTAAATGTGACTTATTTTGACGGTTCTTGTGAGAAACTTTTAGCGAAATATTGATACAGAAACACTTTCATTCACTCACATTCTTCCAATTTAATTGCTGGAAAATTATTTAAATGACAGATAATTCTCCCAAAGTAAAGATACAGAAACACTTATGTGAGAAAAACCATTTTTTGTTTCATATTGCACTGTTTTTGCCATAATTCACATGTTTCATGCGGGAAATTTTATGATGCGAGAAATACAGAAACGGGCTACAGGTTTTACTCGTTTACTCCCCACCCGTTACCCGTTTTTACGTTTTTTTACCCTATAACCATAAACATTTCTAAAACACCCATCCTAGGGAATTGATTTCGGGAGAGGCCAACCTCCCGGGCAAATCTCAACATTTTAGCTTCAGGCGTTTAGGATGTGCGATGATGAATCAGTCACTAACTTTACAATTTTATTTTATATACATAGGTAGATGAAGAAAAATTAAGAAAAAAAATAAAAGAATTAGGTACGATTTTCACCCCTTATTTTTTTAGATAAGCTTCAAATGTGATATAACCCTTATTTCTATGTTTATGGGTTTAAAAGATAGATGGGGTGACAAAAAAAATCCAAAATAAAGGTTTTTCCCGTTTACCCTGTTAAAGGGCTGAATTTCCAAAAAGTACCAGATATTTGTCCGCTTATTTTTTTTCTATCTCTTTAAGTTTTGGAGATACAAGGTTACCGAATTTACCCGTTTCTACCCTTTTTACACCCTAAACATTAGAATTTCCAAAAATCCCGTCTTAGTGGATTGATTTGGAAAGACCAAATTTCAAGTTTTTAGATTTAGGCGCTAGGCTGTGCGATGATGAATCAGTCAGTAACGTTAAAATTTTATTTTATAGATAATGTGTTTATCAGCTAAAAATTCACTGAGCTTATTACGTTTTTTCAAAATTTAACATTTTAAGTTCCTCCATTAAGGCAGAAATGTGTTTCTAAATTTTCCAACCCATATCTCAAAGACAGTTTTATTCCAAACCTACTTGTAACAAACTTGATATCATGGGACAAAAAATAAATTATTTGCAATATATTTAGAAAAAAACATCAAAATTTAAATTTTCAATAAACAATTTTTTTTCTTGAATGTGTAGATCGGAAAATGATTAAGTGTTAAGAGACAATTTAATTTGTTTACATATTAAAATTTAAACCGAAATAACTTTCTAACATGACAAATATATTTCAATACTAACAAAAAACTTGTGGTCTACATCATTTAAATATAAGATTTTAATGCGATATCATCCATCTATTTGCTGTTTAAGTGCAACAAGATACTTAAAAGCTTTTTTATAGTTTAAACCGGCAAAAACGAGCTTTTTGTTATTTGAATTTTATCTTCTATTCAACAAATTGTATACTTTCTATTGCTTTTTGTTCAAACTTCTGAGCAAATCTATAAGATAGAAAATCTCTTTCTGTGTCAGAAGAAAAGAAAATCCTTAAGAAAATAAACAAAAAGAAAATGATAAATGAGAACTCCCGAAACTTTCGCATATAAGATACGAAAAAAGAACCCGCAGAACCATAAACAAAATTTTACACAATGTTTACGTTTACGAGAAAAGCAATGACAACAAAATATATACACAGCAAACTTTTTTTATTTGTGTGTTTTTCTGAGAAAATACAAAGGTACATGTAAAACATGCATTGGTACATACATGTTTACATCAATAACATCAACAGCTGAAGAAGCAACAAAAAAAAAACGCACATGTGACATTGTGATAAAAATGGAGCTGACATAAGAACTTTCCCCCACTAACTACTGTAAACTCCATATTTGTCTATAATATCGACTCTTTATGTAAATACATTAAAGGATACATATCGCTCATTTCGTGCAAGACCGTCACAACTCAAAATTTGAAACTTTACAGGAGAGCCTTTTTAAGATTCCAACCTATTATTTCTCACCTTCTCTTTCACTAAAATACAGTTATAAAATCAAATGTTTCTTTTTTGCTACAAAGAAAACCACATGTACAAGAGGAATGCCAAACACAAACTGAAATGTGACCTTGTTGATGTTAATTGCTCAAGTTTGTTACGGTTATTTTTTCGATAATTCTCTCCGTTCTTAGATCAATTTGTAGAGATTTAAGAGAAGAACATTTCTGCATTACTTACTCGAAAATGCCAAATTTTGAGTTGTGACGGTCTTGCACGAAATGAGCGATATGTATATAAATGTGTCTCTTTCATAACACATACATACATATACAAACAAATTAAGTTTAATGGACTAGGGAATGTTGATAATATATGAGGGATCACCTATTAGCCATTTTCAAATCGAAATGTTTTTTCTATAAATTAAAAAAGGGTGTTTTTTTAAAAGAACATCGAAAAATTAGCAAAAAAAAATTTAGCAATTAAATGAAATTTGTATTCTCTTCAAAGTCACATATAATATAATATTTAACAAATGACCATCACGACTATTATCACTTTTTAAAGATCTTCTGCTGATATTTCATCATTGGCATGTGTTGTAGTGACTTCCGATTGTCTAAGAGTTGTTGGATTGTTAGGACTGCGTAATGCGTCACCAAAGAAAAAAATCAAGAAACGTAAAATTAAATGATCCAAGTAAGACCCCAATAAACAGGTTTTGTTCGTTAAATAATATTATCAACATACAGGCCTGTTCTGAAAATCACTTTTATTCAAATCACGTGATTTCAAATCACAAGTGCCTTTTAAATCACACGTTTGATATTTTTGTGTTCCGTTTTTGTATGTTTTGGCGTGATTTTCAACTGCCGAGAAACAAAAAAACGAAATGTTTTTCAGAACACCACAAAATCACACGCGTGATTTGAAATCACGTGATTTTCAGAACATGACCGATAATGACGTTTCTATTCCACAAACATATCATGGATGGCGATGATTATGTTATGGCTACAAATATAATTTATATGTTTGTAAATAATTGTTTGTCTGCTTGTGCAAATATAATAGTTGTATGTTGTTCGTAAAATATAGGTTAGGTAAAGTAAAAATGCTCGTATGATAATTTAATTAATTATATAAAATTATAATGACAAAAATGCCGAAATACCTTTTTGACCGCTTACAGTTCACTAGATCATCGAGAGGTAACGGCATCATCCAATTTAGGCATAATGATACGGCATCTGAAAAGCAGTTTTTTATATTAACAATTCGTCTCTGGAACCAACTCCCTGCTAATTTGCAAAATACAAGCAACGCAACTAAATTTAAAAAATTACTCTTGCAGTTGTATGGTAACATACTGTAACTTTTTCAATCTTTTAAACTTTTAACACAATCATAAACAAATATTATTAATGATGTTATATTTTTTTCTTTTTTGTTTTATTCTTATATATATTTTTCATACTATTTTCATATAATTTTTTGTTAATATTATATTTATAAACTGTTAAATTTTTTTTTTTATAATCATTTACTATTTATTAATCACATTATGTAACTTGTCTGATTCTAATACTTTTAATTATAAGATATTATGTCTTGTTGTATTAGAAACTCATATTCTTAATAAATAAAAAAAAATATAATCAGCTAAATAACTACTTATGAGTTGTCTTGTTTTCAGTACTGAATATTTACTTACTGGTAACTAGCACCATAACTACTTATTAGGTCTATTAACTAGCGCCAATTAAATAAAAACTAGTTATTTTTTGGTTTCTAGTAAGTACATTGTAAGAACTTACAATTCAACTTACTGGTAGTTAAATAATAACTAGATATTTTGTGACTTCTAGTAAGTGTATTGTAACTACTGAATTAGGTGGACAACTCGAATAAAAATAAGAAGTTATTCACCCGAAAAATAAGTAGTGTTTATATTTCTCCAACATTACTTGCTAACTTACCAGGTAAGTAAAGTTTTTGCTGGGTTGTATTGAAAAGAAAAAATTGTTGCTGGTGCACAAACTGCTTGTGTGTTTTATTCTTGCTTACTCATTTGATACGACAAGTTCTTTTCGCTCGTTACGTATTATTTTTTTATTTTAATTATAATTACAAATATAAATATGGATGCGTTTAGACGTCTTGGTTGATTCAAAATGACAAATGATGAATTATTTAAAATGCTTTGCAATAGCGCAGAATTTCCTTATGACAGCACTGATGAAATTGAAATTACAAAAATAGTGTCCTATAAAAATAAAAATCTCGTTTCTTAAGATCCATTTTCATGCGAAATTTCTTTTTGAAGTCAAAATTTATAATAGCTTATAATCAAAGTTAAATTAATCAATCTCCAAACTAAAGATAAGGCTAAAAAAGCTGAAAACATTTTATAAAAATACTAAATAAAATGTCGAAATGCTAAAACACAGTTTTGCAGCTAAATCAAAATTTTTAATACTAAATTTAACTGCAAAAAAGGTCGCAGTGATACTTTGAGATTTTGTTTTTCTCACTCTTTTTGCACTTTTGCTTAGTAATTCACCGACCTATTTCGGTGTGTTTCACATATTTAATTTAGGGTTTATTTTGCTCAACTTTGTTTCTCACAGTGCTTAGTAATGGATATCAATATGTTTAGCTTTCCACTCCTAATTATTGTTTAAAAAGCAGAATGAAAACATCTCGCCGATTTTTTTAAAATGTTAAATGTCAATCCACAGTAGTGAACGCATTTCTTAATTATTTAATGGGGTCGCAATTATCTTGATATTTCATTGGCCCATTCCAGTTGTCGCTGGAAATCAAAGTTTATCTAAAATTGCTTAAAATCAACTTTGTGTTTAACCTTTGATATTGTTACATGTAGGACCAGAGTGTTTTAAAATTCTTATTCACTTTATGGTCTTACTTGTATAATATTTTTAGCTTTTCTAAAGTATTTGGAAAAAGTTTCCTGACGAGCAACCAGCGAAATGCGCATAGAAACTAGCTTTCCCACAACAGTGTTTTCATTCAAAAATTGGGATTATTAGCACATCATTAATAAATGAATTAACTAATCAACTTGAGTAATTTTCCTAAATTTTTTTTGTAGCGGCTAAATACTTCTAATGTTTGTTTGTTATATACTTTACTAAAAGAAGACTTTATTTTGTGTTGAAGACCATAGCTGCTTAATATGAATATTTTTACTACAAATATTTGTTAAAGCTATATTTAACTATAATTTTATCAGAATATGAAGAATATCAATTAACAAAAATCTTTTGATATCGTTAATACCTTAACTGAAATACAATTTTGGCAATTTGAAATTATATATTTAAAAATTCGTTTTTTTGCTTGTTTGCCAAGTTCAATTATATTTCGCTTCCATGAATTTGAATAAAGTTATTGTAAATATAAATTATTTTAATATTACTTGATTAAGATTAAGATATAAGAAATCTTTTTATTTAATATACAAATTTAAAAAATCTTTTTGTAAAAAAATCAACAAAAAAATATTCAAATTATTTTATTCGTTTGTATCAATACTCATTAAAATATTTACAAATAATTTAATCCACCAAAAAACCTTCCAAATAATATAATTTAAAAAAAAAAACTATAAATACTTTGATTCAACAGAAAAACCTTGCAAATTATTTAATTTAGAAAAAAAAAAATGATAAATGCTTTGAATGGTTTTAAAGAAAATTATAAATTTGTTCAATATTTAAAATAACAAATACTATAAATTTTCTGACGCGTTTCGATAGTTATTATCTCTTTCATGTTTTTTCAAGGACATGTATTAATTCAATCAGTATATTTCTTCTCAATATGTAATTTTAATATTCTTAATTTGTTAAAGATTTCAAGATTTCTGTGCATTTAAATAAAATAGAAATGAATATTACTCAAGATTTTTTATATTCAAATATATAAAATTTTATTATGTTTAAACGAAACGAACGTGGAAATGGCAGATAGAAGCTAAATTAACTCAAATAAAACTAAAATGAATTCAACTTAATTGACTTATTGGAAGAAATTACGTTCTTAGTCTCGATTGCAAACTTCTACTTTACAACTATATCTTAAAGCCAATTTGGTGCTACGGTATTCAGTTATGGGTCACTGCCACGGCGTCTAATATCGAAAAAATTAAAAGGCGCCAAAATAAACATCTCCGAATAATCACAGCTGCTCCCTGGTATGTTAAAAACTCAAATATTCACAAGGATCAATGTGCCATTAGTAAAAACTATGATAACGAAATATGCAGTAAAATATTTAAAAAGGCTAGAACTGCACAAAACTCCACTAGCTTGAAATATTTTAAATTATGGTGGCCACTCTCGCTTAAGGAGAAGATAAACTACAGTACTCACCCAATCAGATGAGCGATAAACACCTACATATGTGAACAGAAACCGTGATGACTAAATCTTTTTGTCTGGCACTGGCAGGACATAAAGTAAATAATAGGATAAGATTTGATTAATTGTTGTTAGTTCATATTCACTATATGAAGAATCAATAAATAAATACTGAAAAAAAAATTTTTTTTAAACGAATATTAATATCTATTGATCGTAAAAAAAAATTAAATTTGCATTTATGGTTTTCCATTTTAAATACATTACCATCGAATTTAAATTGATTCCAGAAAACTAAGTTATCAAGCATTTATTTTAAAAAAAATTCGAACTTAGATTGATTATATTTGCAGTTTAAAATATTAACTAAAAATTTAATTTAAAAAAATTTAATTTTCTATTTAATTCACATCTTACAGCTATGTTTAAAACAAAAGATTTTTTTTAATAAAAATTATTAAAATCGATATTTTTTGTTTCATTTTGTGTAGTTTTTACACTTTTGTAATTTTTTTCTTTTAAAATATATTAACAAAATATTCGTGAAATATTCGCTAGAATATTACATTGAAAAAAGTAGACTTTTCGCTGGAAATACCCATATGCAATAAAATCGATTAAAAGCTCGAGTTCGGGCCTTTCTAAATTAAGGCAACGCTATGTATTAGTTCTATGTGATTTGTTATAAACATTTGAAATATTTCGATAAACATTTATTTTTCTCATTTAATTGAAAAACAGAAGCAAATGTTTTTCCTTAGTTTTTTTTTCAAATTAATAGATAGTTATAAATATTTTTTATGCTCTATACATTAAGCTATTAAATATTAATGATTACTAAAATGAAATATTCAATATATATCTTATAGTAAAATATTCAACTTTTCTCCGTCTTGCGTAACATGACAGAGGTAAAAATAGTTATTTTAATACACATACATTGACATAAATATATGGATATGAAATAAATATTCATAAATTTTATACATGTCCATTAATAACTATATGTGTGACAGTGAACATAAATTCATAAAGCATTTGTGTTTACTATGATAAAACAAAATTCAATACAATACATATTAACATCCGCTATGAAAATTGGAAATGACCAGATGTTTCTCTAGTGACAAGTATTTTTTTGTAGCAGTTTTAAAATAAATCTTCGTTGTATATTATATTCTTGAAAGCTAATATACTTTCAGAGATAAGCAACTAAGTTATTAAGATTTTAATGTTATGCTACCGAAATTAAGAAAATATTCTAGGGCTAATTGCGATAATTTTACTAAATATCCCACACTGCTTATTGTAGGGCATAAGATATTATTAAACTTAAATTTTTTTATTCAATCTAGAAATTAGGTCACATACAAATATCCCTTTCATGCATGTGTGTGTGTCCGTTGTTAATGTTTCATTTCCGTTAATCGAACAATGGCACAAATATTAGAATAAAAGGAAAAATTTCATGTTAACGTTGTTAAAGTTTTACACGTACAACTTGTCTACTCACGTTTCATGGTGTCATGAATAAAAAATATATACATATATTTTGTATAAAAACAAGTAAAAATATTGTAGTTGGCTGTGCCGAATGTTTGATACCCTTAACAAAAAAATTTAAGTTTTTTTTGGAATCTTTGATAACTTATGAATCAATCAGTATTAGTAAAATCTGCCAAGTTTTCACAAAATATATATAATTTTTCATAGCAAGCTTATGCACCTTTAAGCATTTTTTGGATTCACCTCTATTGAGACCAATAGTAAATTATGGGTAGATTAACAAAAACGTGATTGATATTTATTTTTATTGATTGATTGATTTGTCACAATATCATTAAGCGTTAGCGTTGCAGGTGTTGTGAAGTAATTTTTTTTTTGATTTGGTTTTATGTAAGACCTATGAAAAATTATGGACCGCTCATCATGATATAAGTCGATGTCAATTCTGGTTATATAATAAGTTGGACCAAGTTCTAGGCATATTTAACAAATTTATGTAAAATTTAATGAAAATTCTCGTATTTACATTCCCCAACCGATTGTATGCCAAGTTTTGCTATTTTGTTGCGCTTATGTGATATAACGCAAGCCTTAGTTAGCGGATCATCACATAGACAAAGGCTATGGAGAATTATTGCATCCGATCAAAATATATATCACATATCTTGCCGGATGGGAATATTATACTGATAGAAAAGGCGCCATAACGCTGATGTATTTTGACATCAGTACTATGACGAGTGTCTTTGTTTTTGACCCCATTACACTTTACATCACTGTGATGTCAGCCTTAACATCACTTTGCCAGATTGTCATCACGGTCAAAAAATTAAATTATGTCATCAATGGGATGATATTGGCATCACATAAATTACGAATGGGAGTCGGGTATACAGCAGGTCATCAGTGTGATGACAAACTGTCATCAAATTTAGTCATTGTAATTGGCTTTTAGCCAAATTAAGATAATATAATTATTTACTTACCCGTTTGACATGTTTGTTTCACTTTTGCCATATTCCATATTATCAATTATTGGTTTTCGTAATAATTCTACTTTAAAAATTTGATGCGTTTAAATAAATAATTAAAAATAATAGAATATGGTAATTTTTCCTTCTAATTCTACTTTTTAAACATAAAAATAAGCCCCACTGAAGAGATTGTGTGGTTACAATCGAAACTAGTCTGGGCAACCTGTCCGTGAAAGCCTGGGTTCTAATCTCAGCGCAGTCAAGAATGAAAAAATTAAATTTTAATTAATTTCATGTTGTAAAATTCCTGCCTTCATAAAAATAATTTAATGAAAATTAAATTCAATGAACTTAAGCCTAATAAAAATATCTAAATTTGGACTAAAAACCATTAACAGTTCAATAAATAACCACTATACTAATTATTAATAATGTTAATAATATATTATGATATGGTGTGTTATGTCATCGCACTGATGACAGTTTGTCATCGGACTGATGACATTATGTCATCGCCCTGATGACAATTTGTCTGTACTAATGTCAAAATACAGCAGCGTAATGACGCCTTTTCTATCAGTGTACACAAAATGTGGCATCGCACTGTAGTCACAGCGTAGATAACGCATAAAATATGACAAAATTTTAGGACGACGTTTGTCATTGGATTGTTGTCACTTTTTGCCTCATTGATGCCATTGGCAATAACAATGATGTCACAAGTCTGATGTTAGGGTATCATCAATATGAAGATGCATTTTTCTATGAGTGTAGCACCGAAATGTGTGATAGAACCCCAACAAGGCATCTTCATATAAACTGCATCGCCAAAATACCAGAAAGAAGGGAAGGAAATATATCGCAATGAAATCCGAAAATTTATATATATACGGATGTGTCAAAAACCAGTATCCGGAATAGGCTACTTGACAACAGTCAAAACATGGGTGCATACTTCCAACTTCCGGTTCACAATACTCTTTACCAGGCTAGAATAATAACTGTTTTTTATACATGCAAGAGGGGAATTGATAACAAAGTGCCGATATATTTTTATGTATAATCAAGCATAGATCAGGGGAGCTACTCTCTATTGCGATGCGAAAGAAAATGGTACCAAGTCTAGTGATGGTACTTTTTAATGCGTTTCCGCATTTGTCTTCCGCATCTTTTTTTTCGCAAGTCGTCAATATTTCTTCTATTTAAATTTTCAAATTTCAAATTTATGTTACATATTATGACATTTTATTACTGTCAATCTGCCCCATCTTTCATTTCACTGCCAGTGTTGTTTTATTAAAAAAAAAAAATTTTCATTGGCATTTAGCTTTTGTACCGAAATTGCATTCGCATTGCGATAAAGCGTAGACCCCCAGAACTCCGGAGAACGATAACGCTAAATGTCTAACCGTAATGAGCTGTTAGGACACTACCATCTGCATGATAACGAAAGTCCTATGGGGAACCCAAAATCTTGATTAAACAAAGGAGATTATAGAATTTAAAAAGCATAAGCCAAGACTGCTTTTCTGAAGATCTCAATTAAACTAGGTTTAGTTAATCAGAAAACAGATTTGTGCCACCATTACCAAGTTTGTATACAAAATTTTGACGGAACAACTTAATGAAATAAAAAAAAATCACATTTCGCCAGAAAAATCAGAGCTTCAGAGTTCGTTAAACTAAATATAAGCTTAATCCACATCTCATAACCTGGCCTTAGAAAATTAGTTTACGTTGTAACGTATATAATGGAACTTATTACTTATGTAGAGCATGTGGCAGAAAGGACGAGGTACTGGATCATTACTTGCTGGAATGCTTTAGGGAAATGGAATGATACAGAGGCGAGTATGTTCTTAAGCTAGTATTGAAACGGGGTTTTATTACGAATGGGTAAAACTGTCTTACAACAAATTGGCCACGGTGTATAACGAAATGGTTATGGGTGATAGCTGCGTCATTACCCTCGTTTCAACCTAACTTAAGTCGGTATGTCAAAATTATAATATTAGTTAAAAATTATAATTATAGTTAAGTAACAAAATGTGGGTAGGATTATTTTAAGAAAATAATTAATATTGGTTCAAAATAGTAAATGCTATTCGAACAAAATCAGTTGTTATTCCTTCTTTGTATTGACACAGAAAAAAGTGTTTTATCAATTAAAAAAATGGTTTCAAAAGTATTTAAATTTAATTAATGTGACAATCGAATCAATTATTTTTTTAGTTGAAAGAAAATTAAAAATTTAATTTTGATTTAATTTACATTTTAATTGTTCTGAAACAAATATAATAATTTAAACATGTAGAATGGTTGTTGGGAATTGTCAATATTTATTTAAATAAATTAACACATTTTTTGAAATGGCAAAGTTTTTTGATCACTTTTTTAATTAAAATTAAAATTAAAAATATCATTTATTGAAAATATTTTTTCAAAATGTTTAAAAATTTAGTAATCATTATAAGCATTTTGGTAATAGGTGCAAAATCAACAACTTGTTTGCTTGATATTATGAATTTGGAATAAATTTGGTGATTGGAGAAATTAAATAATTTTTTCTGTGTAACAATATTAACTTCAATAGTTTGTAGTAATAGTATATGAGGCTTAATAAGTTATATAATTTCTAAGGTTTCATTATATATCTGAAATAATGCTATAAATAACACAGTACAACATTTTTCAGTTAATTGATTGCCAACTCAATTCTGTGAACTGTATGTGAAATTAGACCCAAAAAGAAGAATTTCTGCATCATTCGTTTTGTCTTCTTACCTGCGATTTGAAGTTAGTATCGATTTGAAGTTAGTACTATCGTATAGGGGAATTTATCACGTTTTAGGCCCTGTTGTTTGACATAGCTCGACAACCACTAGCCCAATTTCGTTGAAATAAATTTTAAAAAATTAAGAATTACAATTCCCTTAATCTGTTCATATATTGTTTCCTATACAAGTAACACTTTCGAAGTTAAAAATGAATGTATGAAGGGAAAAAATTATTTTTTGCCTAAAAATTTAAATTTTTTTTTTTAAATACATAAAAAATGCAAAATGGAAAAAAGTTTTAAGTCTAGTTATTTTTTCGCAAAGTCACATAACCTATGAGCAAAATGAGACAAAGATCATAAAAATCGATGCACGCGTTTCGCTTTTATTCGCAATTGAGTAAATGTATGAATTTCAAAAATTTGCTCGAGATATGCACAACATTATTTGGAGAAAACATTGACACCTTTTTCATGATTCTGAGAATTAAAAAAAAAGGAATAAACAAAAGGTTATTTGATTTTTATGATTGCGGTAATAAATGTACGTGGACAATTAAACGGAAAGTGGACCTTTTTATTATTTGGGTTTTTCCGGTGGCTACCTATATGATTTTTTTACAGAAATTGCACCCACATTTAAGGGTGGTCATTATTTGGAAAGTTTTGCACAGTTTGAAACGTACAAGTGCTGAATCAGGTATATAGCCAGCCGCCCTTAAAATATGCGCCCATTTATAAGTACCTGGCAGTAAAATATTCAAAAATACGTAGTATTTATAGGTGTGCATTGATCGATTTTTGGCATTCAGCCAGTGCCGACGAACGCGAACAGTAAAAGTGATTTTTCTCCAGTTTTTTAAAAGTGAATAACAACAAAACATAAAATATATCAATATGGAAAACAACAAGTGCCCATATTTGGATGAATATTGTTACGTTTGTGGTCATATCGTCCGAAAAATACAGAAAAAAGATCGAAAAAATTTGTTTACTGAGCAATTCAAAACCGCGTATTGTAATTATTTCGATGAAGCAGATTTAAGTGGTGCAAATTTTACGCCGAACACAGTGTGCAACAGTTGTTATACTACCCTTCTAAAATGGATTCACGGAAAAAGTAGAAAGTTATCTTTTATGAAGCCAGTAATTTGGGTGGAAGACACAACTGGACATGATGAATCCAGGTGCTATGCATGCATAAATTTTCGTCCTGGATTAAACAGACAACAATTGAAAACAAAAGTATACACTGCTGCATTTACTGCCACACTTCCAGTGCAACGCCCTGCTGATACCGATGCACCTAAACCTCCGAGTGCGGATACTGTGTCCCTGCTAGCCGAAACCGTTTTCACCAATCCGACCGATTTGGATGATGCTGATTGGATACCCGATATTGAAAATAGTGCACCACAACCGCTACCACAAATCGAAATGGATTACATTGTGGCCAAGCTGGGACTATCACAACACGACTCCGAATGGCTGACATCATTTTTGAAGAGAAGAAAACTCACACAGCAAAATGTCAGCGCAACATCATACCGACAACGCCAAGCTGATTTTCAGAAATTTTATTCCGTTGACGAAGCAGACGATACAGACTCAGACCATGAATATGAACAACCTACGAAGAAAGCAAGATCATCAGAACCACAAGCGTCAACTTCTACAAGGATGGATATTGCCAATAATTGAAAAAATGTTCTAAATTTTGTTTTTATGCATATTATAATTGCGTATTAATTGCATATTATTTTATTTTCATTAAGTTTTTATAAATAAAGTTTTTTTTTGCATGATAATTTTTTAATTTATATTTTTATTTTTATTTTAAGGGTGGTGGCTATAACTGATTTTTGAAATTCATACCTTTACTCAATTGCGAATAAAAGCGAAACGCGTGCATCGATTTTTATGATCTTTGTCTCATTTTGCTCATAGGTTATGTGACTTTGCGAAAAAATAACTAGACTTGAAACTTTTTTCCATTTTGGATTTTTTATGTATTTTTAAAAAAAAAAATTTAAATTTTTAGGCAAAAAATAATTTTTTCCCTTCATACATTCATTTTTAACTTCGAAAGTGTTACTTGTATAGGAAACAATATATGAACAGATTAAGGGAATTGTAATTCTTAATTTTTTAAAATTTATTTCAACTAAATTGGGCTAGGGGTTGTCGAGCTATGTCAAACAACAGGGCCTAAAACGTGATAAATTCCCCTATACGATAGTACTAACTTCAAATCGATACTAACTTCAAATCGCAGGTAAGAAGACAAAACGAATGATGCAGAAATTCTTCTTTTTGGGTCTAATTTCACATACAGTTCACAGAATTGAGTTGGCAAATCATGTGTTGTACTGTGTAATTATTATTTTTCATAAATAGATAAAGTTGTTTTTCGACCTTTTTATTAAAAAAAATCAGAAAAATGACCTCGAACTTTTATTTATTTGCTATTTATATTATTTTTTATATATTTAAGGATCAATATGATTTATGCCATATATTTCTTCTTATGGTTTAATGAATCATTATTTAGTAGTTGGGAAATGAGTAGTAGAATCATTTGATCAAGTTTGGTCAGAATATTGCAGTCCAAAACATCTCATACGAACTTAAGTTATATTGACACACATGTGAGCGTGATTTCAGAAGACAAATTGGAAATTGATCGACTTATAATTTCTCCAGCACCAAGAATATATTTATGTACTTTACCGACTCTTACATGAATATTTTATATTTTTACACGCGAAATGATGAACTTAGTATACCCTCATTTACTACTTACTAAAAATATTGTTATTTTCCTGCCGGAAGCCAACATAAAAATATCCTTTTTTTATCTAATGTAGATAAATGATAGTTAAGACTTATACATACACCCAAAAATATCAATAAGTTAGGAGTTTTCATGTTGTTAATTTTTTTATTTTAAGTTTCATTCTTATGTAGATTGACATTAAGACATGTTGTCGCAGAGTTATATGTTTGGAATTCTTTATATCCTTTTAAGTTATAATTTTTTCTTTGTTTTTTTTTTAGCATTATTAAGAAGACTTTTGAAATTAGTTAGGAATAAATATACAATCGACCAAAAAAAAATTTGCACCTGAAATTTTGCAAAAAGTTATGGAAAATATTGTGAAAAGAGCACGTATCTGCAAAGCAGAAAATGGACGACACTTACAGGATATCATTTTGCAAAGCTAATTGAGAAAAATTTCCCAATGATATACTGTATTTAAAAAAGAGCTTAAAATCGAATAAATAAAAAAAGTAATGAGCCATTTAATTCATATTTCCATTTGTACGTTACCCTGTAGTTTAGTATGTACAGGGTCACAGAAAGGTCTACACACCTCCCAGGGAATATATATGCCCTTATTTCTAAATAAAAAAATTAAGAGAATATGTAGGCCTTTCTGGGTCACTGTTTGTAGCAAAAAATATTTTTGACTAATGGCCTGTTCATCGATTTTTAACGGGGACTTCGTTCGCTTAACTTAAATGTAAAATAAAAATATTAAATTATTTGTTTTTGCTTTAAATGTAAATTAAGCGATCGAAGTCTTCGTTTGTAAATAGATGAATAGGCAGTAAGACTTTAATTTTATTTTGGCTCTTTTGCTTTAAGAATATCGAAATGATATTTGTATGTGAACAATATGCTAAGGGGATTCTTCGGCCAACATTCGGTTCAAACGAATTACGTATCTGTATTTGGTACAGGCCCCATTCGATCGGCCTGGTTTAGTAGCTTATAATATAAAATACCCGTCTGGTCTCCATATTTAGGCTTGGCGTTGATTTGGCAGGTAGGTCATGCTTTACATACGATTTCTTGCTCCTCAACGAATGATTTTAATGGTTTAAAGCTGCATTTCGGATACGGCTTTCACTCGCGTGGTATCTTAATTTGTTACTTTTGAATTAATCCTGGCTACAAATGATTTTGCAACATTTTGTTGAGTTTAACGTCAATCATTAATGCCTTTAATTCATCATTTTTGAACCTTTTTGCCCCACTCAAGCGTTTTTTTTCGTGTCAAAATCACTGGGCTTTTACCGCAAAAACAATCTCGGGCACATTAACCCTCTGCGACTGACGTGACTTTGTAATAATAATTCCAATGAGGTGGTGGTACACTAGACACCATTTTGATGGCTTATATTTCCCAAGTTCTGTTTGAAAACCTTTTGAAATTATTTGTTATTTTTGATTAATGTTATAGCTTGCTATTTGCTGTAATTGATTTTTGAGAACAAAACGACAATTAATTTTAAACCATATCAATTCAAGAACTTACATCTACACAAAAACCAAAAAATAATTTAATAATTTCCTCTTTGTTTTTTACAAGTTTTACACTAGGTTTAGTCCACACCTGAGCTAACCAGTATAGAAAAAATGAGAAAAATTTAATGGTTAAATAAAAAGATACAACTGATTTTATCTAGTGCATTGAAACAGACATTCTAACATGGATAAGTCAAATTGGTTGACCCAAAGCTCGAATTACGGCTTTAAAAAGTTCCAGCTGATGTTCTCTTAGAACAATGAACAATTTGTTTTGTCCCATCAAAATAAAAATAATAAGAGATATAAAATATTGAAACAATTTTATTCACGTGTTGTCTAAGAGACACTACAAAAATATAACAAAAATATTGATGCACAGAAAAAAGTTTTTTATCAATTAGAAAAATGGTTTAAAAAGTATTTAAATTTAATTAGTAATTGAATCAATTATTTTTTCAATTGAAAGAAAATAAAAAATATAATTTTAATTTAATTAATATTTAAGTTGTTTTGAAATAAATTTTTAATTAAAATGTCAGTAATTTTTTTAACTGAAAGAAAATAACAAAATATAATTTTGATTTAATTAATATTTAAGTTATTTTGAAATAAATTTTTAATTAAAATATTAATTCAATATCAAAAAATATTAATTGACTCTTTCGTTTAAAATAAAATAATTTAAACTTGTAGAATTGTTGTTGGGAATTGTCAATATTCAATTAAATAAATTACCACATTGTTTGAAATGGCAAAGTTTTTCGATAATTTTTTTAATGAAAATTATGTATATCATTTATTGAAAAAAAATATTTACAATTTTAAGTAATCAATAGAAACATTTTGGAAATAGGTGCAAAATCAACAACTTGTTTGCTTGATTTTATGAATTTGTTATAAATTTGTTGATTAGAGACAATTTTCCATATTTTCTCTATCTACTTTAATATTTACGTGGTTGTCTTGAAGACACTTTTCTGCTTAGTGCGACGCATACAGTCTATTTGATCGCGTTCGTCACGCCAACGTACACATGAAAACGTATTAAGAAGGTACTGAATGGGTGAGAGCCGATGTTTGAAAAAGAACGGAGAAAATCGCTTTTTCCTTTTATTGGTGTCGGTTAGATAACCACGTCAGTAACAGTGGGTAAAGATCGATGGAACAACTGAAGGATAAGCTTTAGTGAGCAATCGGTAAGCTTAAGTTTCATCTTTTGCCAAAATGAAAAAGGAAATCAAAATGCTTGATAAGTATTAAGTCATTAAATCAATTAAAAATTTTTGTTCACATTATATCGTCGTTTAGTGACTAACTGAGAATAAATAACCGATGTTTACCCTTGTTGATCAGTGTAGATCAACATCTTACATCTACCATCTATTTGCGAAGCATCTCCCATAGGGCTAAAAACCAACATATCTACAAGATTTTTTTATCTCATTTTATTACATACTACATCTTCCGATAATTTTAGTGCCATCGCGTGAAAAGTGTTTGTTTTGAAAGCAGCGTTACCATTTGTCTAGTTTTCCCTTTTTTTTGCAGATTTTTTGTTTAATATTTTTTATATATTTAGACATATTGGGCCATAATCATATTCAAAAATAAAGTCGACTTTTTTTAAAGTGTACTTTAGATCAATGGTGGTCACATGTATTTAAAGCATTTAAAACAAATCCTGTATTTAGTTACATACAACAACATACTAAGCATCAAACAGTGGATAGATTTTCATCATTTTCAATTGGCTTCGCGCCAATAACAGACAACTATCCAGACGGACGAACATTGATAGCTGGTTAGACCTTGGAAATTGATTTGCTGCAATAAAATGTGGAGGTCAAACTAATAACGTCATTCTTTTTATTTATATTGAATCTACATTCAAAATTTAAACTGGACTTGAAAGTTTATCAAAATCGGTTTTTTTGTTTGGAAATTAAAGAAATAATTTTCCCTGTGTATCAGTCATTACGATTTGTCTTCAGATTATTCACTATTTAACTGCGAAATTATTTTTAGTTTTTCTAAAATGCTTTATGTAGTGTGTTAGTTTCACTTAAATTTTATAAACTTTACAAATTGTTATAAATAAACATTTACTTTTATTAGTTATAACTACTTTTATATATTTTTTAAGACCCTTTAAAAAAGTAAAAATGTCAATAAAAATTGCACAACAAAAATCATGAAATGCCAAACCCTAAAATGAACTTACCAGTTAATTTTCCAAATAGTGTATTGAGTTTTTTTCTGATTTCCATTGAAGTAAAATGTAAAAGTAAAATGTTTTTGATGTTGTATTGACATTTAATGGAAATCACAACCCATTTACAAGCCCATTCTTCGTTGTTAACAATTCATATGTTCGTAAATAAGTAGTGCTTGACTGAATTGCAGGAAGGAAAATTATGACAGTAACGAATGAAATTGATATAAATCAAAAACTATTGTTTACTTTGCGTAATAGATTACGAGTTTAATATTGATTTCTAGCGAATATTAACTGTTTAAACGATAAATTCACAGTGAAGTGACTTGGCAAAATGAACAAAAGGAAAGTACTAAGCACTAAATGTTTGCATTTAATCTAACGTATAGTAGGGTGTCCCATTAAAAAAAAATTTTGGGGATCATTCTTAATTTGAATACTCATAAGGCTAAGAATTTTTGAGATTTTTTTCCGATTTTTCGGAGGTTGTTTAGAGGTCGCGCAAATTGATTTTGTACCAAAAATCGACCTTTTTGGGCTTTTTTTGAATTTTGGTTGAAAATTGGTAAAAAAAAGTAGATATTTCTTCAGCTTCTGAGTCAATATTCTTTTGTCAGGGATTTTCCACATTTTGATACATAATATAACAGTTTTTCGTAAATTTTCAGCAAATATGAAAAAAATGCTTTATAACTTTTAAAATTTGTATGAAGACTAAAAAAACAAATGATGCAGTTTAAAAGATTATGAAGTTTTAAATAAATTAGCAAAAAAAAAAAATTAATTTTCTCTCACCGTTCTTGAGTTATACCCTTTTAAAGCTTTGTACACATTGTATGAAATGTATAATACTATAAGGTGTGAACTAGGTTTGCATTGCTTTAAACTTTAAATAATTGGATTTAGAAAATGTTTTTACAAATAAAATAATAGTTACTTACCACTCATACATAACAATTATATTAAAAACAAAGAAAAATAGAATTGTTATAAATCATTTATTATAGTTCTTGCGATGCTGCTCTACCCCCTGCAGTAAACTCAGAAAGTCTGTTTCAGAAGTTGTGATATTGATATAACTATTAGCCAAGGCCACACCACGTTCTGCGACATCATTTACAACTTGCAATTGTTGAACTCTGTGTTTTGCTTCCTGAAATGATTTGTTGTTTTCCCATTTTTCTGGATCCGTTTGTAAAAAATCAGTAGAAATGTTGCAGGCTTCAAAAAAAGTTAGGCGGGGTTTTGTAATAAAACACTGAATTTGTTAATTTTCAATCATATCTTCTGTTAAATTTTCTTTCACTAATTCGTTGTTATTACTTGGTTCATGTAGGTTTGTAAGCATTAAACGCAAAGTTTTGGTATCTATACGTTCATCAAAAAACGATAAGGCAGCCAACTTCTCGGAAAGGTACCACTGATGCCGCAGAAAGGTTTTCAGAGTCTCGCGTGCAACTTTATTTTTTTTAAAAAATTTATTTAAAACTTCATAATCTTTTAAACTGCATCATTAGTTTTTTTAGTCTTCATACAAATTTTAAAAGTTGTAAAGCATTTTTTTTCATATTTGCTGAAAATTTACGAAAAACTGTTATATAATGAATCAAAATGTGAAAATCCCTGACGAAACTTATTATTTATGCACATAAATTTAAAGATCGGAAAATTTTCTTTAAGAATATTTACTCAGAAGCCGAAAAAATACCGATTTTTTTTTAGCAATTTTCAATAATAATTCAATAAAAGTCAAAAAACACTAGATTTTTTGTACAAAATCAGTTTGCGCGACCTCTAAAGCAATTCCGAAAAATCTGATAAAATTCTCAAAAATACTTTACCTTATAAGTATCCAAATTAGGAAAGATCTTCCGAGAAAATCCAAATTTTTATTTTTTTGGGACAACCTAATGTATAGGTTGCTTACATTTAATAAAAATTTTGAAATTAAAAGCAAAAATATTGATGGTTCAGAATGTTTAAAACCAATCACAAAAATACGCCTTTATTTTTTTTTGGAATTGCAAATCATTGTGGCAAATTAGATCAGAAATGGGTTGAATTAAATTTTATAAGAAATTTCTTTAATTCTTAAACAAAAAATCAATTATTTATTTTGAAGTGTTGATTTTGATGGTAAATGGAAAGAAAGATTAAGCGTTAACTGATCTTTTCGTGATCCTCTGGCAAACAATGTACATGAACCAGTACAGAAAGTAATAGTGGACCATAAGTAATGCTAAATAAATAAGAAATTATAGTCGGTCAAGCCTAACCATGTGATGCACTACACTACAGTATACAAGAAAACTTTTTGCAAGTATACACTGATAGAAAAGACGTCATAACGCTGATATATTTTGACATCAGTACTATGACAAATGTGTTCGTTTTTGACCACATGATACTTTACATCACTGTGATGTCAGCCGTAACATAAGTTGGACAAATTGTCATCAGGGTCAGGAATTTAAATAATGTCATCAATAAAATGCCACATTGGCATCACAGAAATAACGATTCGGAGTCGGTTTAATAAAACATGATATCAGTGCGATGACTCAGTAACATCGGAGAAAACGAAAACTGCCATTGAAATTAGTTATTGGAATTAAGTTAAGTCAAATTAAGAGAATATTATTATATACTTATCCGTTACACATGTTTTTCACTTTTGTTGCATAGAATAACTCTCACTAATAAGACACCCGCAGCATGCCTGATATGGTTTTCGTAATTATTCTACTTTGATGTATTTAGCTAAATTATTAAAAAAGAACAGAATATCGGTGCCCCAGTAGGCTAGCTGGTAATAAACTAGTTTATCAGTGCCGGGGTTGCGGGTTCGATTCCCGCCAGAGACTCTGGTCTCCTGCAGACAAGCGAAGAGCTTTGCAGGAATAGCATAGGAATTTTTGCTTCTTATTTTACTTTTTTAACATGAAAATAATGTTAATAATACACAAAATGTGGCATCGAATTGATGCCACTGCAGTCACAGCACAGATGACGCATAAAATATGTCAAAATTTTATGATGAATTTTGTCATTGGATTGATATCCCGTTTTGCCTCATTGATGTCATTTGCAAAAAATTGATGTAACAAATCTGATGTTAGGGCGTCATCAATATGAAGATGCATTTTTCTATGAACTATGGTTAAATATGGACCGTTTCCAATAAAATTTGGTAAGATGATTTTGATTGCAATAAAAAAAGTTCGCACCAAATTTTATCTAAGCACCAACATAATATGATGGCTTATGGGCTCAAAGACCCTATTCCGCAAAAAGGCTGAATGGGATCTATGTGGAATTATGTACCGATTCACCCCATTTTCAATAGGCTTAGTCGTTGTGGCAATTATAACCTATGTATGTACTAAATTTGATTAAATTATCTCCAAAATTGCGACCTGCACTTTTCACAAAGTATTTACATGGACAACCAGCCAGTCAGCCATCCAGCCAGTCGGACGGACATCGCTAGATCGACTAAGAAAGTGATTCTGAGTCGATCAGTGTACTTTGAGGGCATTACAAACAGCAGCACACATGCAAAATACCCTCTCCACTATTGTAGTGTGGTATAAAACATAGGGAAGAATCCTTAAACTTATTTTTCAATTGCGATTGTTCTTCTTTTCTATTTTTTTCCATATTTCTTACATATTTCTAAAATACGAAAAATACGCCAGAACGTTGAAGACTAAAACTGTAATATATGGTTAAAACATGAGTTTACAAAACATGTCAAAAGGTTCCAATTAATTTTCAGCAATTGAAAATAAATGATTTGCTGTGCATAAATTTGTTTAAGCAATGACCTTTTGTTCGAAATTAATGTTTCGTATAGAGGTGGATGGACAACAACTGGCAACAGTTACATATCGTCGGCTGAAAATTCGATTGTCGTATGTGGATTCCGATAGTTTCGAGTCAATTGAGTTTGAAGTTTGAACTCCTATAAAATCCACATACGACATTTAAATAATAAATTAATTTTTTGGTCGTTTTATATGGAAATTTGTCATATGTGGCAGTTACATACGACATTTAATTTTAAAATTGCTTCAGCAAATACCACATACGACAAACTCAACACTCCATATCTCGAAACCCGTATGAGGTAAAACTGATAACGCCAAATGAAAGATCAGGTCGGAAGACCTAAGGAATCGATCTTAACTCAAAACCGCAAAAAATCCACATACGACATTTAAATTATCAGCCGACCATATGTATGCAGAGAAAAAGAAATTGTATTGTCATAAATAACATTTTTTTTTAAATAATGATATGTTTACTGCAACCCTTTTACTATTAATCCAACATATGCCAATGCAATCTTATTTTTCTGGTCACAATTACTCAATTGCTGTCAGAATTATTTATATGCTTACCATTAACAATTGCACAGTTGGTGTTTGCAAAATATTGTAAGGAAACAAAATGTTACGGTTCAGCTTTAAACATACAAAAGGTCACGGCATCAACCCAGTAAAAATTAGAGCTTGCTGGTAAGCATGGGAAACCCCCCAAAAAAACCTGCCTACAAGGGGCATAGTTTCTATATGGTCAATTCCCACTCGGAAGCACTTTTTTACTTCTTGCTAAAAAAAGTAATTGGATGACTGATTTCGTAATAAAAAAAATTAAATTTCTATGTTCGGTTATATTTCGGGAATAATCGTAAACACATTTTGAAATTATTGCAAAACAACTTGCTTCCATGTAAGGGATTCACAGAAGCATTTATAACTTTTTGCGTAAATTCTTTATTTAAATTAATTTAATAATTCACTCACAGCCTGCTTAGGTATAAGGGATAATGCGGAGTTATTAAATCATTTTTATTTACTTAAATTAAAAATTCACTTCAATGGTTTGCGCTCTTAAATAGTATGTAATAGCCAGCGCATATATCAGCGTTCATGGTCTCTTCTTGCTTCCGGAAACCTTAACATTTTTTACAGGGAATTTCGATAATCGTGTGCCAGAAGACCTCTACAAAACCCTCCCAATACGCCATAAAGTAACTTCCGTCATTATAGGTCCCGTTTTAACCCTCGTCAAGCGGAAAGCGTACAATTGTAACTTTTTCATTTTTGATATGCTATAACTTGCTTCCCTTAATCATCAGATGCCCAAATTCTGTGACATCTCTACACTTATAATACATAGTACATTTTTAAAATTTTTAAAAACTATCGTGAGGATTTCCCCTAGTAATAGGGCCTGATTAATGGGTACAATTGTACATTCGCATATTTTATTTGAAGATTGAAAATAAAACAATTTGACAATGAAAATTTTTCAAGTTAAGAAGTAGCAAACAATGTGGAAATATAGAAAGAAATAATTAAAAATATGTTTTCTGCGATTCTGTGCATGAAACACATGTTGTATCTTTTAGTGGGTATTTATCACAGACAAGATTAGTACAGACCATACATGACTTTCTGGTTTAGCCTTGTATTCGTGGTTACATTGGCAAGTATAACACTTTCCAATAACGGCTGAGGCTATACGACTGCCATATTATGCTTTCGGTTAATTCTCTGGTTCTGCAACTAAAGAAAGCGTCTTCCCAAAACCATTTCTGCTGCACTTCGAAGGAAATATTTTATCATAACAAGTTTATTTGTGCTGCGTCCTTAAACTGTGTCTTTTTGGGAATTCCCCCGTTTTGCATATTTAAGTGTACATCAACAAAAATTTTGTTGCTTGAGTATAACATTTTTATTTCTCTGTAAATGTCTATCAACATATAAATGCTGTTTTCATTAGGTAATAGGTACGTTAATTTTCTACATTTGAATATAAAGTGTTCAAATAGGTATTGAATAGATGCTATAAAATACAAAATAAATTATATGTAGATTCGTTTAGTTTTTTTTAGCTGCTGTTGTAGCAATTAAATATTTAGGCATAAAATTGTGTAATAAGCTATTAAAGAAATTGCATATTTACAGAGGTAAGTAAATGTTTATATGCAGGTACAATTGTACCCGTACCGCCTGTTAACGTTGTAAAATTATATCGCTTGACGAGGGTTAAACCGTCTACCAAAAAATACTTTGATACGCCTAATACCGAAACGTAGAACAATATTGTAATAAATGTTTTTCAATTTAGTTACAAACATATAAAGAAGGTTTAAAATTAACTAAAGATCCCATACAAAGACCACTACCAGAACACACTTAAACATGCCTAAAACCAAAACAAATAAAGTTATTGCCGTAAATTTTGATCCATTTTTGTGTTATATTACTACAACAACATATTGGGTCTGTAATTTATCGCAAGCCCACTATAAAACTTTCTTGAGAAAAACGCATCAATGCGCCTTAAATAAACAAACACAAGTATTGTAATGATGTCGTCTTTTATTTAGTTCTAGGAGCAGAAATTCTAGTACTAAAGTGTGTACTCATATGTCTGTAACTTAATTAGGTCCCATAAAAAGTCTTATTTTGTAACACAAAATGCACAATGAAATGACAAAAGTTGGTCCATTTTTATACTCACACCAAAGTAGTATATTATGCGCTTGCGGTGATATATGTTACACAAAAAATATTGGACCTCTCCCAACTTTTCAGTAAACCGGTCGTAGTTATTATGCGCTTGCGGTGATATATGTTACACAAAAAATATTGGACCTCTCCCAACTTTTCAGTAAACCGGTCGTAGTTATTATGCGCTTGCGGTGATATATGTTACACAAAAAATATTGGACCTCTCCCAACTTTTCAGTAAACCGGTCGATTGCGAATCACTTTCTAAGTCGATCTAATGTTGTCCATCCGGCTAGCTGGCTGTCCATGGAACTTTGTGCGCAGGACCCTTATAGGGTTCCTGACGGGGCATTGTTCTGTTAGGGCTTTAATGGATAAATGGGACATTGCGATACCGGACTTCTGCAGGCTGTGCAGGGATGCCGAGGAGCTAGAGACGGTTGAGCATGTACTGTGCCAGTGTCCTAGAATGCAGGGCCCCAGGAAGACATGGCTAGGGGCTAGATAACACGACGAACTGTGGTGTATCGCTGGATTTAATCCAAGCGATCTACTGGGGTTTGTCAGGGAAATAGGACGGCTATTTCTGTTGGGGGAACCATAGGGGGGACTTCTCCTACGTGGTATTTACCTATCTGTACCAAGCCTTAGGTCTTTTTTCTAACTTATTTCTTTACTTTTCTTTTTCCTCTTTTCTCCTATACTGAAGGGATGAACAATGGACCTAATTGGTCTCCGAGTGGATATGCGCCCTTGGGCGCATAACCCTTCTTAACCTAACCCAACCCAACTTTGTGCGCAAAGTACAGGTCGCAATTTGAATATAATTTGATGAAATTTGGTTCATACGTTTCAATTGTCAGAAGGACGAGGGCTATTGAAAATAGTGAGCATCGGTCCATAATTATACATAGCTTGCCATATAAACTTCTTTCCGGAATAGAGTCTTTGTGCCAATAAATTATCTTATTATGTTTGTATTTTAAATAAATTTTGTTCAAAAATATTGTAGCGTTTGTCAAAACACAAATAACACACTATAAATAGTGACCCAGTAGAAATAGTAGACTAAGTAGAAATAAAAAAAGGTATTAAATTGCATTAGGTTTGCAATGTTTTTTTTTTCATAACATTAATAATGCAGAATAAATAACTATTTTGTTATCTAAAACCCTTAATGTAGAAAGCAAAGTATCACAAACTTATAATAAGCACCACATAAAGTTACAAACAGAAACTGTATTGGAGTCGCAATTAAATTGTCTAATAAGGGTCAAGGCACTTGAAATAGAAAGAATAGAAATAATAGAAAGAAAACTCATTATTTCTAGATTTTCAAGTAACTCATTAACAAAGAAAAAGAGTGAAATATTGAGTGAAGTTTTAACCAAAGAAAGTGAAGTGCTTGGTGCAGGTAGGTAAAGCTAGTTTTAATTATTATAAATATTGGAAAAATTTCAATAAAGAAGCAGAACATTCTCGTAGCAAAAACAAAGTGTTTCTCTTTTGAGATTCTTCTGACCGAGCACCTTAAACAGTGCACGGAAGAAGTAAAACTAGGCACACCTTTATAAACAATCTAGCATGGTTACCAATATAAAAAAAAAACTCCTTCTTCCTAAATAGCCGCATAAATTATAATATTTTATTGCAACATAAATCGACTTAAAATTTTTTTTTTAATCGGTCCATATCTGACCATAGCTCCCACACAAATACCACTCCCGAATATGGCTTAGAATTCCATAACTACCTTACAAATTTTGGTATTGACATACAATTTGGCGACGATAACTTTTATAGTAGCAGTTATGCCAGCTATTTGTACTGGTAGGTCCAGAATTGACCATTGATCCTATCTTCAAAATCGCTTTAAGGTGAACAAAACCCATACAGAAGTTGATATTTAGATAATATTCGGCATTAAGAACCCCATGATTGGCCATGGGTCCTAGAGAGGGCGCACTCTCGTTAATTGTTTTTATATACTGTGCTGTACGTTATCAAATAGTCACGCTTGATCGACAATACTTTTTTACTTGCTTGACTTTATTCTAGATTTTGTAAAGATTGATTCATAATTTATAAAAGATCTCGTGTACATCTCACTACTAAAATAATTATAATTCTTAGTCGAGGCCTCCAAAGATTTGGCACAGCCGAAATTGTATTCTTGCTAATTTTCTGCCTAATATTTTTAATGTTAAAATTTCATTTAAAACTTCAAAAACAAAACTCCAAAATGTTTAACAATAATTTTTTAGCTATTCATCCGTTTTGTAAAGGGTGTTTTTTTTACAGGTTTGTTTTTCGAATAGAGATAAAACTGGCATTTTGTGGTCAAATCTGGCAACTCTAATGTCATTTATGTTCAGTTTGGTTTGCCATTTCATCATGAACAGGTTGACAAAAGAACAACGCTTGCAAATCGTGCAAATTTATTTCGAAAATAACGGTTCAGTTCGTGAAGTTTACCGCAAGCTCCGTCCATTTAATGGTCGACATAATCGTCCATCAGAGCAATTAATTCGGTTAACCATGGATCGTTTTCGCACTACGTTTACTCTATGTGATAATACGCATCCGCAGAGACGTCGAACAGTGCGCACCGAAGAAACAATTGTCGCTGTACAGCAAAGTGTTGAAGAGGACCCGAATGAATCGATTCGCCACCGTGCACAGCAATTGGAGCTTTGTCCATCAACTTTATGGAAGATTTTGCGCAAAGATCTTGGCTTGCGACCTTACAAGATCCAGCTTGTGCAAGAATTAAAGCCGCGAGACCATGCAATGCGTCGTGATTTTGGTGTATGGGCCGAAAATGAGATTGATCTCGATGCTGATTTTCATCGCAAAATTTTGTTCAGTGATGAGGCTCATTTTTGGTTGAATGGCTACGTCAACAAGCAAAATTGCCGCATTTGGAGTGAAGAGAATCCACATGAGACTCTTGAGACGCCATTACATCCACAAAAACTGACTGTTTGGTGTGCTCTATGGGCTGGTGGAGTCATTGGGCCATACTAATGCTGGAGAGGCAGTTACCGTTAATGGAGACCGGTATAGAGCCATGATAACCGACTATTTTGTTCCCGAATTGGATGGCATGAATGTGGATGAGTTGTGGTTCCAACAAGACGGCGCTACATGCCACACAGCGCACGCCACAATCGATTTATTGAAGGAAACATTCGATGAGCGCATAATTTCGCGGAATGGACCTGTCAATTGGCCACCAAGATCGTGTGATTTGACACCATTGGATTATTTTCTTTGGGGATATGTGAAGTCGCTCGTCTACGCCAACAAACCAGAAACGTTAGGGGAATTGGAATCCAACATTCGTGGCGTTATTGCCGACATACGGCCCCATATGCTCGAAAAAGTGGTTGAAAATTGGACCTGTAGAATTGGCTTTATTCGAGCCAGCCGCGGCGGCCACATGCCTGAAATCATATTTAAACATTAGTGGCATAAAATTATGCTTCCAAAAAAGCCAAATTGATGGTCATTGAAACGATTTTATTGTTTTTTATTTCAATTCGAAGTTCTATACCACTGAAAAAAACACCCGATACAAAAACTAATATTTTGCGCATTATGAGAGTTCAGTAGATACTAGGGTGTTCATTTAATCGGACTTTTGCTTTAATCGGTTAATCGCTCGATTAATTAACCGAGGTTTTGGCTTAAACGGTTAATAATCGATTAATTCTGTTATTCATCGGTTAACCGATTAATAAAGTTTTTTTTTATAAGCAATAACATAAAAAACATAGCGATTCTTGAACTAAAACGAGGAAACAAAAAAAAAAAAAAAAAATTTAAGTCATAAATATGTAATACATATTTTTTAATTAAAACGTACCCTGTAATAATTAATAAATAAACTGTAAGTTCATTTTATAAGTTTTATATATTTTAAGAAGATCTTATTAAATAATCTTTTAAACAAATAATTTGGTTTTAATATTTAGAATTTAAGCGATTCTTTTTTTTAGTTTTGATAAAACTTGACTTGAAAAAAATTCTTTCATCGCTGATGTTAGAGCAATCAAAAGCAAGCCATAATCAGTGTGGTCAAGTCTAAAAAAATTTTACAGCTAAGTCTGCCATTAGACAGGGCCAAAAAATGCTTAAAATTTTTTTTTAAAATGCTAAAAATAATGGTAAAAATTTTTTTAAGTTTTTTGTTTAAAATTTATTACCAGTATGAAAATTTATTCGAAACTAATTATATTTTAGTGGGTAATTTTTTTAGCGAAATTGAAATAAATGGTTATATTTAAGCAAATTGCTAGATTTTGGTAAAGTATGTGATACATATAAATATGTAGCACAGCGAGTTAAGATTAAATGTTAAATTTAGCGGGCCTGCAAATTTATTTATATAATATACAACATTTTTAAATCATTTTATTTTCTATAGTTTAAGAAAAGTTGAAGCTTTAAAATAATTTTTTTCGGTAGTTAAGGGCAAAAATTTTTTTTAAACATTTACACTATTGAATTCTTATCTAAATACAAAGTGAAATTTGCTTGTACTTTTATATCGTAATATCAAAATTTTATATCGTAATACAATCAACATGATAAGGGCATTTCTTATATATATTTCCTGCATATTCTATTTTTTTTTTTAAAGACAGGTAAGATGTTTCTGAACATAAGAATTATCCATTTTCATACGAAATTTCATTTTGAGTACATCTATTTTTAGTCAAAATTTATTATAATTTAAAAATTTTTGTTAGCAAAATCAATTAAACTATTCGTCTAAATTTTTAAAATAAATAATGCTAAAAAAAGCTAAAAACATTTTCCAAAAATGCTAAATAAAATGCCAAGTGCTAAATGAAATATTAATTTTTAATGCTAAATTTAGCTCCAAAAATGGACACACTGGCCATAATACAGGTTATGTAATTTCTCAGTCCTTTTCCTGGATTTCTTTAAATATATAAAATCTTCCATTATGACATTAGAGTACTGTTTTAGTTTTTTTTTTAAATTTTTAACACTTCTAATTGTTCCGGTAAATTCTCTTTAATGATTCATATTTGAAGAAACCAATAAAGAAACGCATACATATAAAAAGTACGTGAAACAAAAACGTATTTAAAATTAAGATCACTTTCTTTGTTTGTATAAAAAAATATTTTCTTATCACACACCTTTTGTAAATGAGACAAAACAAATAACTAAAAATACAAAAAAATATGTTTTAATACTGCAAAGAATTCAAAATTTTGTTACGTCGGTTAATCGATTGAAATTAACCGGCTTAATCGTTAATCGAAAATTTTAAATTAACCGATCAGTTAATCAGGTAACAATTTACCGGTTAACAGATTAACGGTTAACCGAATGAATACCATAGTGGATACGAACCCCATTATGTATAAATTTTTTTTTAAAGATTTATAAAGGATATGTTTTCATAGAAAATTTTATGAATCATAGAAATGTTTCATAAAATTGTTTTAAGCCTGTTTTATATTTAATAAATGAGACCTAAGACTCTTTTATATTTTACAAAATTAAAATCCTTAAAACTTTTGGTTTTTAGTAAATAACTTCACAATTCGAAAAAGTCGAAACACTGGGATTAGAGTATACTTTTCTAAGGGTTTAAGTTGCGCTGAATTTGAATCTGTACTCAGAATTTCTCCATTACATAAGGCTTAAAAGTTAAAACAACCCTGCTTTTCGCCATAACTCTTCGAAGCTTTATAACTGCGCAAATTCATCTTTAGTTTTTAGAGTTGATAAGCTGTTAAGTTGATAAGGGTTTTTGCTATACTCATGATAATTGTTTGTGTTTTTTTTTATAAATTTTGGCTTCAATTTTTATTGTTTTGTATTTTTTTTAATATTTTTTAATAAAAAATACCAGTAAAAATTTTAAAAAAATTAAAAAATATACAAAAATTAGGTCAAAATAATGAAAAAAATTTTGAGTACAGATTCGTATTCACTGCAACTCAAACCTTTAGTAGTAAGTCTATGGTCACACTTAGTTAGTTAATAGTTAGTGGTGATTAACGCAGTCTTTATCACAAAATAAAACTAGTTATATTGCTAGACATAGCAAAAAACTATTTAACATTTTTTGTGTAAGATTTAGTATCATAATCAAAATAAATATTGGAATTATATTTTAGTTTACCTGTTGGTAACTTTTTTTCGTCAAATATTTGCTAAGTGTGACCGTAGCTTAAGAGTGTTATATTCGACTGTGCCGAACGTTTAATAATTAAACAAAAATAAATTAAATATTTTGAGTACATTTTTTTTGATTGAAACCCATTTTTTAGGCGGCAAATCATGTACAAATGTATTTATTATGTGCAAACAAAAAAGCCAAAAACAAAGTATACACATTAAATATCATTAAGTCTCACGCCTACATTTTGTCGGAGGTTGTCTATTGATAACCACGATGCTTGTACCTTATTTGGAAAATGTGGCTGCTCCTATTCTCCAGATACGCAGAAATCGTTATAATCCTTGCATGCGAAGTTCTACGCCCAACTCAAAAATCCTACTCACATTTTGGCGTATGTTGTGTAATGACAATCAAGATGCTTGTACCTTCTTGGGAAACTTTGGGTCTTGCTGTTCTCCAAATATACAGAAAATAAAGAAACAAACAACAACAAGGGATTTATGGATTAAATTAGAGTCAGTCGATGGCACACTATCCATTGCTTAATGGACCCACCCTAATATACATATATATTAGGGCTATAAATTTTCAAACTTTTTTGAAATGCCATAGCCAAAATGTCCATTAAAAATATTAATAAGCGCCATCCAGTTGAAATTTGTTCTATATTAAAAAATATTAGCTATTCAAATTATAATTGTCACAATGTTAATCGGCTAAAGTATATCTTAGCTGTTTTATGAAATCTAACGGGAAATCTTTGTATTTTGTTATTAGATTTAACAGAAGAGATTAGATTTTTTACATCTGCTCTTTCGGAAATCCGCTAATTTAGTAAAAAACAAAAAGTGTAGATTTTTAGAAATTGTATTTGGTGCGGAAGGTTTTTCTGCCAAAATGACCTGCAAAAACGATTTTTATCACTTATTTTGTATTGTCTATCACGTGGTGATTGGTACGTTTTTTTGTAAAAAAAATTAGCCTAGCCCTAGTACATATTTAATTTATAGACACTTTTTGGATTCCCGGGTAAGCTGGAAATATAAATCAAATTCCCGGGATTCTCGCCCAAAATTTGTTATTTATTTATTTACTTATTTCTTCAATGAAACTAAGATTTCTAACAGGCTATTATTTATGCTTAAAATAATTAAATCTAGTATCTAGTATTATAGAAATCAATATATGTATTATAGGGTGGGCCAATTTTTTTTTTTTGCCCACCAAGCGTATAGGAAAATCATAATCTATGGAAAATTCTTATTAAAGAAACTATGTTCTAAAATCAAAGTCGAGCTTCCGGTTTTTGACTTGATAGTTTGTTGCTCAGGAAATCCGAAAAAAATAAAATTATCATAGTCAAGCTGGTAAAAAAAAATTATATAATTTTTTATTAAAACTCACTTTTCTTTTTAAAAAATTCACTACCTTTTTAAAAAAAAGAAACTGAATGAAAAAATAAAATTAACAATTTCAATAAAAATGTATTTAAAAGAAAAAATACTGGCTAAACGGAGAATTAAACCCTGACATCCTAGGTCACAAGGCACAACATAACCACGAAACCACAACAGCACTTATTTACTTATGCGCTTAATACGAGTTTTTGGACATTTTTAAATTTTTTTTTATAAGTAAATATTCTTACTACACCATTTCCAATTCTATTTCAAAATTTTCTAACTGTATTTCAGAAATTTCCAATTCAACTTCAAAAGTTTCCAATTTTATTTGAGAAATTCCCAATTGTATTTCAGAAGTGTCCAATTGTATTTTAGAAATTTATGTTTTACTATTTTCTAAAATATAAATGGACATTTCTAAAATACAATTGGAAATTTTTGAAGTTGAATTCGAAATTTCTGAAATTGAATGGGAAATTTCTGAAATAGAATTAGAATATTAATTAGTATTGTGGTTATTTTATTGAACTGTTAATGGGTTTTAATCCAAATTTTGTTATTTTAATCAGGCTTAGCTTCATTGAACTTAATTTTCATTAAATTATTTTTATTCTGAAATTCAATTGGAAATTTTTTAAATGCAAATTTCTGAAATTGAATTGGAAATGGTGTAGTTATATTTATCTATTCTAGCAGTAACATTCCATTAATTATTTCTGAAATTATGATTTCCAATACTTATTTATTTCGGCTTGACCAGTATTTTTCGGTTTCTTTTTTTTAAATTAGTGAATTTTCGAAATAAAAAATAGACTAATAATAAAAAATATTTCATGTTTTAAATTTTTCACTTTCAGATTTTGCTTGAATTTTTTTTTAAATAAATTTTCGTTTAAGTTTTGAATAAATTGTTTTTTTTTATCAATTTTGAATTAAAATTTAGTTAAATTATTTTATTTAATTTTTGGGTAGCAAAATTGTAACAGTTTTAAGTTTTTTACCAGCTTGACTATGATTATTTTGAAAAAAACCTCTAAACCAATTATTTATGTACAGAATTTTCTAAAAATCAGCAGAGAAATAGAAAACTGAGAAAATTTCCTTTTAGACAAGCCCTCTTTCAGCTATGCAGGTCAACTTTTCACCAATTGCAATAATTATTTTCAAAAATTAGGTTTTACCGGATTTCCTGAGCACCAAATTTTCAAGTCAAAAACAGCAAGCTCGATTTTTATTTAAGGCCCATGGTTTCTTTAGGCTTTGTCGCTTTTTTGTTAGCTCGAACAAATTGATCCACCCTTATGTATATACATTGTCAAATTCAGACCTCATTTCCATAATTAGAATGAAAGTATTGAAGTCTTATTGGAATAAAATTTCTGGAAGGGCGATTAGGAACTGAAAGCACAACATTACAAAATTGGAATTCTGAAAAAAATTTTACTGTTTCACAAAGTCAGCAGGAAGGAGAAATTTTATTTACTACATATATTTAATAACATATATTTTTACAATTTTATGACCCTTAATCAGTAGTGGTCTATGAAGGTATACTAAGTTTGTAATTCCATGTGAATCTTTTTTTAATATTCATCTAAGATCCCATAAGGTATTTGTTTTGTGAGTCCTTCATTCATTCTAAGCCGATTTAGCTATATGGGTGTCAAACTGTATAGGCTGTTTGGGAATTTCAGCAGAATCGCTTTAGTAGTAAAAGAGTTATCCACCCAAATGTTGAGCTACCTCCCTAAAAACTCAACAAAAACTAACATCAATTTGTGTCGAAATGTACCTATTGTCATAAAATTTCAAGAAATTAATTTTAAATGGCACCAAATATTGTGAATGTCGGTCCAAAATTTACCTACGGCTCCATGTTTAGACCAATCTCGTAAATCATAGTATGGCTAAAAGCGTAACGAATAATGCTTTTGTGGTGCAATTGAGCATAATCTACTTTCATAAGGGTCAAAATTACTTGAAATGATGCATATAAAGCACAATCTAGGAAAACACTTTACTACGCCCTTAACCGCAAAACCTTATGATATATTTGTAAAATGTACACTTGAGTTTGCTAAGATCAATAAGGTCTATAATTTTTCTAAGGCCCTATATAAAGCCAATTTTCGAAAATTAACTTAAAATAAAATTTAAATATTGTGGTGAAATTAAGTTGGATTAAACTACTAAAGACACTAGTCCGACTTATACATATTTACTAAAGTTTTAAACAAAGATTTTCTTAAAAAATCCCGGGAATCCCGCAATATATTTCCGAGATAGCGGGAATTAAAAATAACCAAAAATGAAATGAATGAATTGAAATGAAAAGCCCGGGTACAAACTCTATCAAAGACCCTACCTAATATTGTAGAAGTGACAACCGGAATAACAAATCTCTATATGTACCCTTTCTATAATAAACAATATTGTTTTAATTATGTCTAATACCTACGCAAAAGTTTTTCATTATTGGCACAACTTTCCTTAACATAATTTAATAATAACTTATAAATGCACACTTAATTGTTTTAAATTTTTAATATTTTTTCATTTAAGGTTGCCATCAAAGAGGGTTTCCTACTAAAACAAACATGGTCATTTCAACGTTGGCGTAGACGATATTTTCGTTTAAAACGCAATAAGCTTTATTATGCCAAACAACCCAAGGTCAGTATTCCAACATACTTAAAACTTATACAACAAACTATTATTAAAAACTGAAATGAAAACGGAATGAATACAAGAAAAACTTTAAGCAAAAATTGTTAAAAACTTTTTATGGGAAAACTATAATTTTAAAATGAAATATTTGCATTTGAAATGATTGTTTGACCCTTGAACTTAAGAAAAAAATTAAAGGAAAGTGTATTCGCTGGTGTCGAATTTTTGATACCTTCCTTAAGGAATTGGATTTTTTCGGGGGTTGGCTTAGTATGATTGGATCTGTGAAAAATTTAAAAGTAATCTTTCTATATCTGACAGCACAATTTCTAGTTATATTAAAAAACAACGTATGCCAAATTTGTATTCTTAACAGTTTAAGGCAAACATATTTTGAGAGAAAAGACGTATGGTTTATTATTAACTGATCATCACAAAATTGGGTAGTGTAATTTTGAGTATTATAAATTTAAAAAATACCAGATTACATTACAGTATCGTATTGTGTTATGCTTTGTTCGCACTACAGCGTTTATTCGTAATTCGCTCTTTCATTCGTAATTCACAGACTAATTATGATCCAAATTACATTATCCGCCGTAAAACATGTTTAGAGCGAATTATCTCATTTGAACGTAATTCAATTTGAATTGCTATGCCAATTACTAGCAAATAAGTGTCATCACTAATTTTTATCGAATGCTGTCAAAAAAAGAAAAGAAAAAAAACATGAAATTTTAAAAAGTTGCTATTTGTGAAATTTAAAACAACAAATAAATTTATAATAAAGAAATTGATAAAATAATGAGGTACTTCAAATTGTTACTTGCTTTTGTTTTCATTTTCAAAGCAAAACAACGTTCGTAAATATAAGAAGAAGATTTGTTGGATTATAAATGTGCCGTGTGAACAAAACAAGTCGCATTCGTAATTCAAAGAGCGAACAGCGTAATTCAACATGCCGTGCGAATATATCATTAGAGCTTTAGGTGGATTGTAGTTATTGCGCTTTATAATAGGGCCTTTGTTTAATTATTGAACGATTAAAGTAAAACTATTCTTCATGATAAGGAATACACTTTATAAGTGCTGCCAATCCATGTGTAAATACACATATTCAGCAATTCCACAGAGTACAATTCCGTTCGGAAACGGAATTCATTCCGTATATTGGTTCTTCAGAGAATTGCGAAGAAAGCTTGGCGGAATTAACACATTTTTGTTTTCATGAACGGAATGGGAGTTTTCTGGCCAAAAAACTGTTAAAATATACTTTCTATCAATAAACAAATATGTTTTCTTCGGTTCCGATCGGAATTGTACTCTGTGACATAACTGATTATGTGTAATTTTTACTTGCATGTGTAAGTTGTTTCAAGTGTAATCTGAGTGTAATTTTACTTTGTGTTTTTTTTTCATTAATTTCTGACAGCAAAGATTTTCTTTTCTTACAGTTTTTGAAAAAATTATGTTTGGAATAAACTGCCAAAATCTGTGACAAAAAGAAAAAAGTGCTTAAGTCGACATAAGTAATATTTGAGCTTATGCAATTTTTTAATATCTATATTTAAAAGTACCGATGGACAAATTTTCAATTATTTTGTACAATTTTTAAGAAAGTTATAGCTTATTTTCTCAATGTGGAATAAAGTTTAGAATAAAAGTTTAGGTATGCTTTCGCTTCGTGACGTTTGAATTATTCAGAAAAAAAAATAAAAAAAAAAAAATAAAACCAAACAGAACTGATGATTTTATTAGAATTAAAATATAAACTAAAAAAATAGACTTAAGAACTTTTTTCTAAATATTTGTGCAATTTATTTTAAGACTATCGAGTGGGCAATACAAGATGCCCATAAGTTAATAAATTTTTTTTTCCATTAAATAGAAGAATTTATTGCGAATTTTAGGAATTTATTTTGAGCTTGTACATAAGCATTTTTTACTGTTCTTCTGCCTACGCTATGGCTTATGTTTGAGACGTGCCGTTAAACGTGTGAATACATTTCTTGATAATTTTGCTTTAAATGTGCAATTTGGAACACAGCCAAGTGTAATTTCCAAACTCTTCATTGGCAACACTGACCCTTATACATGCGCTGAAATCAACTTTTTCGCTGAGATAAAATTTTCAAGTCACTGTTAACAACACAACTTATGCCCAAATTAATGAATGTTTTAAAGAAGGTTATGGTTAAAACAGTCAAACTTACAATTGTTAATATCAGATGACACTTGTAATATATAGCAACCCTCATAATGTAAATTTGCGCGCCAGTTTATTGACAATTCGAAGACTGGTCCACATTTGCATCCATATATCTTTTCCTACTTTACTAATTGTGTTTTTTTACAAAACTAACTTCCTTGAAGCACTAGAAACAATTTCCCACCATATTTTTTTTCTGTTGAGTCGTTCCGAAGTAACCAACCGATAAGCGGACAGACAGATGGACATTGTAAAATCCGGAAGGTCATTATTTAATTCAATTCTAATCGGAAAATATACGATTTCATAAATTTTGCATTGCAATTTAGGAATTTTCGAAAATCATTTCCGAACGTTCGTAAAGAAATTTATTTGTGGGATTTTTACCCTCTTTCGAAACACAAAAAAAAGCTTCTAGGAAACCCGATTATGTTATAGGAAAGCAAACGTCAAAAGCGTTTCGTGAATACGGTGGTATCCAGGGCGAATTCATGTATACGGTGGTGTCGATACTACAACAAGTAACAACACCAAAAACACAACAGTGTATTTTTTGTTGCATTCGTTGATCGATATGTCAAAAACACAAACATCTTTTGACATTTCTCTCTCTAAGTAAGAAAAAAGTAGCACAGCTGTGCATTCAACTCCACCTGAAAATGAATTCGCCTTGGTGGTGTCGATACTACAACAATTAACCAGAGCTGCCGGTGTTGGTTATTTCTAACCAAATTGGTCATTTTTTTCTCAATGTGGAGATGTGAATATTTTTTTAATTTTGGTTCCGTTTTTCTAAAATATTAAATACATTTGAATATGTTTTTCTTGATACACTTGTAATTTAGGTTTTTTAAATTTTTAACCTTTTATTTACATGCGGGTTATTGCGTATATCGATTCGACAGCAATTATTTACGACTTCGAACAATGTGTACTTTGGACTACGGGCTTCTCATTATTTGATTCAAATGAACGGAAGTTCTTTATACTGTATCGAAAACAAAAAATCCCTTTCAAAACAGCTTCCAGATATTTTTGTAAAGGATTTTTGCTAAGAAAAAAATTGATAAATGTTAATTTTATAAATATTGGAAACTGCCATGTTCTGAAATTAAAATCAAAGACAGTTTTATCGATGGAGATTTTATATATAATTTTTTTTTTTAATGAGGTGCTTAAAGTAGAAACTGCATATATTACGCGGAATCTTTTTCAGAAAATGACTGAAAAAGTACACAAAAGCAGATTTGGTGTTTCTAAAACTTTGAATATAAGGAAAATGTTCTAAATTTTTGCACTATTTCCAGTAGTATATTTTCAAATATTGATATACACATAGGCATTTCAAAATGTTTCAAGAATAAATTGATATAAAATCTATAATTGGAGAACTTATGGAATTTACTGTAAGAAAATGTATAATAATTTGGCAATATTATTAATTTATAAATTAACGTTCTGAAATCGAATTTGTTTATATTCGTTATAATATTATACAATGATTCACAAAATATTTCAAATAGAAAAATTTTGAAACAGTAATAATCTATATATATAAAAATAAGTCCGTATATGTACGTCGCCGAACTAATCATAAACGCGTCGTGCGATTTCAACCAAACTTATACACTACGTAGGCAGTGGCCCATATATGGTTTGGTTGAAATCCGATAACGCATGTGTGTGCGGTGCGTATGTGAAGTGAGTGTGTTTTGCCGCAGGCATTTTTTGTACCGCATACAGCATTCATTAGTATTGAATACATTTTGGTCGTTTGTGTATTAGAGAGCATTGCACGGAGTGATGCAAATAGCAATTTGTTATCATTTCTCTTTAGTGTGTTTCTTTTCTTATTTTGTTTTGCCGTGCGAAGCAGGCAACGGGCCCGCTAGTAACAAATAAATTTAAAAATACAATTTACAAACAAGAGAAATAAGTTATCCCCATTTCAATAATATTTTAGATATATCTAAATTTACAAAAAAATGCATTTCGATATCGCCAACAGTTACCAATTTCGCCAAGACAATCGCGATATCGCCAAACGTAAATGTTCATCGCCAAAAGAATTTAAAAATCGCCACATTTAACAACCCAGCCACTGACAGTTAGAAAGCGGAAAATAATTTAACTTTTTGTTATTTATAACTGTGAACTACAAATTTCGTTTATTGTAAAGGACATATTAAAAAAATTCAATTTATTAACTTCCAATATACTGAATTTTATATGCAAATTTGATGGGTCTAATGTGCTGTTTTCACAACATAAGTAATTGAACATGTAGTAAAATTTATATGAATAATAATCAAAAAAACTGAGTGCTTTTCATATAAATTTTACTACACGTTCAATCACTTGTGTTGTGAAAAACAGAACAAAACTCTTACAAAATAAAAATATTTTTCATGAAAAAGGTCTCAAATAAATAAAACCTTATTAATTAATTCATTAAAAAATTAATTAATTAATAATAAATATTTCATTCCCGAAAATAAATTTAGATAAAACCTTTTAATTTAAGTGTCTCTTCATTTTTTAATATGTACCACAATTACATTTCTTGTATTATTTTCTTAATTTGTAATTAATATTTTCATATTAAGTGCAAATAACGTTTGTCTGATAACACTGTGGAAAAAATTCAGGTAAGCAAATTTAGGTCGATTCTGAGATTTCATTTGAAAAGAAAATAATCATTATACAAAACTTGCGTTTTCCAGCTTAATATTAATTTACTTCTCATTTTTACGTACCAATTTTGTTCAGTGTTGGTTTTGAAGAAACATTGGAAAAGAAATTATAAATATATGGAAAAAAATATAATTATGATATGTTAGTTAGGAAAAGTTTTAAGTAAAAAAATTAAATAAATTAAATTAATGATTTGGCCAGTTGCCGTTTAGCAGGCGGCTGTGGATCAACATCACTGCTCTCTCTAATATCTTGGTCATCGCCATCATCATCAGAAAGGTCGATAATTTCATCCAACAGATGTTCTGTAATTTCATCTTTGTCTTCCCCTTCTTCCTCTTTTTCCTCGTCTTCCTCTTCTTTATATATTATATTTTTATTATAATAATATTTTTTCCATATTTTTATAATTTCTTTTTCAATGTTTCTTCAAAACCAACACCGAACAAAATTGGTACATAAAAATGAGAAGTAAATTAATATTCAGCTGGAAAACGCAAGTTTTGTATTATGATTGTTTTCTTTTCAAATGAAATTTATTGAAGAAACTGAGAAGCATATTATAGATTAAACAGAAAGCAAAAAAGACTTAGTTTTGTGGAAAATATTTTCAAAAAGCATGCAAACCAAATAATTTTTCCTAATTCAAAAATTTCCTAAATCAATTTTTTAAAATATATTGATTATTGCACAGGTCTCTAGCAATAATTTGGCCTTTACAGATTTAAAAAATATCAATTAGTCGAAGAGTTATAGTCAAAAAACCATATAAACAATATGCTGAAAATCGGCATTTGACTGCAAAGGTTGAAGATCGATTAAAAAAAAAATTCGAACTAACATAAACAAACGCCGCGATATGGGTCTTCTAATTTAGCCTCTATTTTCACCCCGCACTCTCAGAAACGACCTAACTTTTGCTAGCCTGAATTTGTTCCACAGTGAAATGCAACTTAAAATAAATTTTTATGTTTTTCTCAATTAATAAAAGGCTTTCTAATTTGGTTAAATTTTTTCACATTTGGTGAATTTTTCAAAACTTTTGATTGTGAAAATTGTATTAGTCGTGGCAGCACTGCAAGTAACAACACCAAAAACACAACAGTATATTTTTTGTTGCGTTCGTTGATCGATATGTCAAAAACACAAGCTACTTTCGAAATATCCCTCTCTAACAGCCATACCTAAACAAGAGCGGAAGGCGTTTTCTAGTTGTCAAAATTCCTCATGCCAATACAATATGTATGAAGCATCCCTAAATAGCAAGGCGTCAGCACTTTGCAATTGGAAAATCCGATTTTGACCGGGCGTTAAAATAAGCAGGGTTGCTATAATTGTTGTTTTGACAGCCCTGTTTTTATCTTTTGATAATAAATAATGGCAAATTAGCTATTTTTAGGTCAAACTAGCGGTCTTAATTCCATTTCTTATTTATTTTATGATGGTTTTAGTAAGCTCGAAAGTGAACACTACTGTGTGTGACACAACGCTGACGCTCTTGTTTAGGTATGGAATATCAGCGTTAAAGCTACGCGGAAGAAAACGTTCCGCCTTCCGCTCTTGTTTAGGTACCGCTGTAAGTAAGAAAGAAAGTAGCACAGCTGTGCTTTCAACGCCACCTGAAAAATAAAATCGCCTTAGTGCGTATTTTTTTTTTGAATGTCTCGTTGAATGCGAAAATATATTAAAAACAATTTTTTTTACAATATAATAAATTTTCAAATTTTTAAATGTACACAAGTATAAATAGGTATAATTATTGCCGTTTATACTTTCGTTTTATTAAAATAAAATGTTTGAAAAGGGGGGAAAATATGTGCACAAAACCAAGACAATATGGGATAGTGGTCGATTTTGCATCCGGATTTGGGTAAAGGAATCCAAATGCCAAAAATATATCAAGAGAGTTGTGGCAATATTTAAATGCTGCAGGTCCACCTTCACATGAGATCCAAAATGTGTATGTTTATTTTGACTCACAAAATGTACATACATTTAAAGTTTTGGGCAGACAATAAGCAGCATATTAAGGTAAAACCTCGACTAAGCTAAAATAGCATTTTTGGATCTGGAGGAGGGCCAAGTAAAAATTGTTCGCTAACGACAGCAAAGGGTAGCTAATCTACTGGCTACAAGTGACTTCATTGAAGGGATGATTGACACGTCTTGATACGATGCAACATCTTCTTCGTCACTGTTCCCAAAAAAAAACAAAATTCTTTTTTTTTATATAATTTGGAGTTAATTTCAATTTATACCGACTTTCACAAGAGGTATCTGTATTTAAAAAGGTTGTATTTTATTTTTAAACAAAGTGCTGCCATTTAGTTTTTTGCTTCAATAATAAGAATTACCAAAAATTCCCCTTAAATTTTCAAATGCAACTATGCAGACCTTTCAAACATACTTATACGATTTGTTCTCCGAATCGAAAATTATTTTCGAATATCTTTTCGATTCGATTTGAATTACATTATAACCCCCTGAATAAATATTCATATATTATTAGATATTAGACTTCTGTTGCACACGAAATGACAAACTTAATATATCCATAATTAACACACGTGTTGGTAGAGATTCTAAAAACGAGCAAACCAACCATATTGAAAAGTATGTACAAGTATTTAATTCAAGTTTAAAACAATTTTCGTTTGGCTTCTTATATGTATAATTTTTTCTTTTCAAGCAAAAAGAAATTAACTATAAATCCATGATGACGTCCATGAATCACAGTTGATAGGATTTTCTGTTAAAGGACTCCTTCGGTCGTTTTATAAGTGATATTATTACCACGGATGCTTTCAATGTTATATACTCGAATGTCCATACATACGTCCAAGTACATCACGTTTTGGGGAGTTTAACTCCATGTCCTCTGCATTCAAAAATAATTGTTATTCTGTTATGTTGACCTTTTAGTCCTAAGTCTTTTTTCCATTGTTTTTCCAATAATGAATGGGAGGGGTTTGTAGTTGCAAAAAAAATGTATTTATATATCTATGTTTATAAGCATTTGTTCTTCCTTTTTGAATAAAAAACCAAAATTTAATTAGGTAGGTTCGACATTTTGAAATAGAAAAAAGACATAAAAACTGAAATCATTGTTTAATATGTCTAATTGGTAAGAACACATATGCTGGAGTTAGCGAATGGGTACGTTTTTATTATCTTAAGTATAAAACGTGTTTGGTGAAGATTTTTTGGGAAAACGTTTACAAAATAGATAATTTGAAAAATACTGGGTTTAATTAAAGATATTCAGCTTCTCAAAAAAAAAAAAAGGATTCTTACATACAGGCCATACCTACTGAATAAAATTGATTATTTCGCTGATTATTTTTTTTAAGAAGAACTAATGTTTATCATTAAGACATTTATTTTTATACCCAACAATAAAAAAATTACGGATCTAAGATCCACAATTATTGGATTTTAGACCACCAAATAAATTAATTGTTTTTGTTTTTCTAAACTTAGTATGGTGGTAAAATTACTTTACCCATAGAGCGTTCTGATTGAACTAGACATTTTGACAATTAAACTCAGTGCTGCCACTTCATTGGTATTTTGGTGTAGGTATTACTGTCGTGGGTTGAGCGTGTGTAATTTCTTTGAGGTGTAGATCAGGTGTAGCTTGAAATTCTTTCGTTGAAAAAGCAAATACATTTTTGTAACTTAAATACAATCGTCATAGGACTCTTTGCAATTCTGTTTCGATATCAGAAGTAAAATTATACTTAAAAACTGAAAAGAACTTTGTATTGAAGCAGTTACCCAATATTTTTTTCTTTATTTATTTATTGAAGCTTCATTTATTAAATATGAACGGACAATAGCACTGTCCTAGTTAAAAAAAAAAAAACACAAGCTGGGGACCTGGAGTTTTAACGTAATTCGGGTACGCTGAATCCAGTCGTGCTAACCGTTTTTTAGGTTAGCTCTGCTTTTCGAGATATACCGTTATTTCGAAAATTGAGGAGGTTGCACAGAATATGTTCGCGTAACTCAAAAACGGTTTAGCTTAAACAACAATAATATATCCTTTATGAAAGATCAAACTTTTTACTCATAGGCGCATTCGTGTTAGAAACAAAAATTTTTTTTTTGGCCAAAAAAAATTATTTTTTAGCAACATTTTGAAATTTTTGTTTTTTAAAAATTCATCAAAAATGAAACAGTGCAGCTATACTTCTAATTTTTCTCAGACATATAAAAAACAAAGTTGCAAACAAAACAAGCCATAAACGATTAAAATCTGTAAACAACTTTTGATTTTATTCACAAGAGAAGAAATAAACATTTTAATTAATTGAAGCATTTCATAAAACGCAATATTTGTATGGGAGTCCCCTTAAGAAGTGGAGACAAAGAAGTGGACAAAAAACTAAATAATGTCGGTCATAAATTATATCCCACTAGGGGCGACTCCTGGCCATTTATGGCACTTTTTCTTCAATATATTTATAGTTTGTATTGAACATTATGTATGGAAGCCCCTTAATGAATGGAGATAGCAGGTTGGTATATTACAAATAAATGAAGAAGAAGAAAAATAAAGTGGGATTGGTTATACATTTGACCCATCTAGGGGCATCCTAGGCAATGCCAAATTTAAAAATTAGAAGCATAGCTGCACTTTCCCATTTTTGATGAATTTAAAAAAAAAAAAAAATCAAAATGTTGCTAAAAAATAATTTTTTTTTGACAAAAAAAAAAAAAAAAAATGCGTTTCTAACACGAATGCGCATCTGAGAAAAAAGTTTAAATTAGTAATATTGTTTATATTATTGTAGAATTTCGGTTTTTTGAGTTTGTTCCATAAACCAAACCTTGTCTGAGTTACGCGAACATATATTGTGCAGCCTCCTTCATTTCGGATATAACGATATATCTCATAAATTAGCACCGCTGGATTCAGCTTACCCGAATTATGTCAAAACGCCAGGTGCCCAGCTTTTCTAAATAAAGTGTAAATTTTAAGCACAGTGTAATTAATCAAATCTTGTTCTAATATGTTATTTTATGTCCTGCCAGTGCCGATAAAAATTTTCGCCTTCACGGTTTCTGCTCACATTCACATCCGGTATTTAGCGCTCTTCTAATCGGATGAGTACTGCAGTAACTCTTCTCCCTAAGCGTGTGTGGCCACCATAATTTAAAATTAGATTCAGGTGTTGAGGTATTATCTGATTATTGATTTGTTTTGTTGACAGTTTTGTTCGTTGACCTTTATTTTCAATTGTTTTAACCATTTTTCAACGGTCCTGTAGGTATCGAGATGCTTCATAGCGATTTTCATGGACGATTCAAAAGGCTGTATTATCAGCAAAGGTTGATGTTTAGGTGTAGCTGTTGATAGGCATGTCTGAGGTATATATAAGATACAATAGAGATCCTCGGTTACTTCCCTGTGGGACTCCAGTAATAATCGGTTAAGGGATACTTGAAAAATTTGTGGGTAAATTTAGCTTCAGTTTATGTATAAGGCCTTCATGCTGCACTTTCTCGAAAGCCCGAGAAACATCAATGAAGAGCGCAGAACAACATAATCAATAGCCTTTTCAATATCACTTGTCTCTAGTCTTCGTGGTATAGCTGTTCTAGAAACTACAGACGCTAACTTTACTGATATATTAGGGGAAGTACTAGGGAATTCGTTTAATCGGGCTTTTGCTTTAATTGGTAAATCGCCGATTAAGCCGATTAATAATCGGTAAATTTTGTTACTGATCGGTTAACCGATTAATAAAATTTCAATAGATAAAAATGCATAATTTATTTTAAATTTGAAAAAAGCAATAGCATAGCAAACATAACAATCCTTGAACTAAATCGAACAAACAAAAAAAAATAATTCATAATTATGTAGTACATATTTTTTTAATTAATACATAGTCATGGTTCAGACCTGCAATTTTTGTAACTCTTGAGTTTATTCTTGAGAGAGGTGAGATTCTTGAGAGGAGGGGTACTCATCTCACCAATAATATCAAGAATTTCACCAACAAAAATTGTCAGTCTGAACCATGACATATTACGTATAATTTAAAAAATAAGCTGTGAGATCACTTTTTAAGTTATTTCAATAGTTTAAGGAGAATTTATGAAATAATCTTTTAGATAAATAATTGGGTTTATACATATGTTAACCCCAATATCCATAAAAAATATTTTGGGTTTATAGCAGGTTTATGGAACGAATTTTCTATAAAATTTGTTTGGTCTTCACGAAAGTCACACATTAGGAAAATTTCTTTCCCCGAAAATTTCTAAATTTGTTAAAAGTTGTTTAAATGAAAAAGAATAATAGTTTGTGTAGATTTTGTAGATATATGTTCGATTCGTCTAATTTTTGATTATTTTTTCAAATAAATCTGGGCTTATGGCGCACAGAGGGGTGAAATCGCAAAAAATGGATATTAATTGAAAAATGAAAATATGTTTTTTTAAAAAATATTTAGTAACCGATTACAGTATATTAAATTCTATATCACTACTGAAAATTTCAATGTCATATGTTGTTTACTTGTCAAGGTGCATTGTATTAAAGTTAAGTAATTTTTGAGCTATTCGCGTCTCAATTTTGGCTATTTTCAAAATATTCGTGGATATTTAAATATGAATGGTGTTAATTGGCGTTAGAATATTAATTTTTTAAGAAACTACAGTTCTTAGGCTTTCAGATTCAGTAATAACATGTTGCGCGTTTTTGCGCGAATTTTTTTTTTTAAATTAATTATGAAAATAGTCACTCAAGCAAAGAACACCAGTTCTTGTCTTTTGTTTGATTTGTCTTCGTTTTCGTTGTTAGGACATGCACACAATATTAATTGCCATATCTTGTGGTCATGATATCAATGTAGAAAAATTTAGAGTATTTGCTCAGAATACAGCTCGACTTTTTGTTAAGAAGTATCACTGGGTTAACATGCCTCCAACCTTGCATAAGTTTTTAATACATGGCCCAGAAATTATTTCGCACGCGCTATTACCGATCGGTAAACTGTCTGAGGAAGACCAGGAAGCCCGAAATTAAGATTTTAAAAACTACAGAGAACATTTTTCTCGCAAATGTAGTCGGGAGGATTGCAATCGAGACATATTAAATAGGTTCCTACTAAGTTCAGATCCAATCCTATCTGGTTAAACAAAATTGCCCAAAAAAAATTCCACCAGCTTCCAAAATAAGTAGTAGATCTACTAGTTTCGCCTTCAGTTTTGACGTGGCACCAGAAGGCACAAATCATGATACAGATGACGACGGGCATATTTTTTAAAATAGCAGGTTAGAAACACATGTCTTATAATAAATATATACAAGCTATTTATATTTTTGAACAAAACGCCCACCAGACACATCCGTACACGATCGAATAATTTAAATATCTGCTTTGAGTCCCGAATTTAGTTACATATATGATACAATAATCCCCCTTTCGTCTACGTAATTATATTAAAAATAAATTGATTACTATGTAAAAATTTTATTACTTAAAAAAAAAAAAAAAGAAAAAAGAATCCGACTGAGCCAGAGCTATATTTAAAAGGGGGTGTGGTACCGCCCTATTCCTCCTTTGATGTAATTCATACTGTACGATCAACATATATACCAAATCTCATCTTCATACCTCTGGTAGTTCATGAGATATATTCATTCTAAGTTTCAGGATATATGGGCGGTGCCACGCCCCTTTAACCGATCATAACCAAGTATATCCAAGGACTATTAGCAGGTCAACAGTACAACATTGGGAAAGTTTCATGACAATCGGTCTATTACTTTGGCCGCTAGAGCGATTTTTAATAGGGGGTAGTGGCACCGCCCACTTTTCCAAAAGATGTGTAGCCTATGTCACTCAGTGATAACGTAGCATTCTAATAGTGAAAGAATTTTTAAAATTGGATAAGTAGTTTAATTAATCTCCATTTTTCGAGATTTCAGCTCACTGTGTGGCGTAAATGCTGGCTTGAATATTGTCTTCCAATGCTTCAAGATTCTCTGGTTTGTTGGCATTAGCCAATGACTTAACAATGACCCATAAAAGAGATTCCAAAGGCGTTAAATCGCAAGAACGAAGGGGATAGTGAACCGGATCACTTCTTGAAATAAAGTTGTCACCAAGTTAATTTCGCAATAAATCGATTGTTAAGAGCGCTGTATGGCAAGTTTCGCCGCACCAAACAATTTTATTTTAATGCATGCGATGATGATTCGTTACCGGCTTGAGTATTGTCTTCGCTTCAAATACTGCAATTTTGCCTATTGGCGTAGCCATTTTATTAAAGATGAGCTTCGTTGTATGGACAAAGTGCTCTATTAGGTTTTCGAACAGACTAATTTTTTCAAAGTAAATTTCTTCAATTTGAAAGCTTTGTTCTAGCGTTAAAGGATTCATGATGACTTACCAAACCTTGCTGAACAGAAATGTCCTCACAGTTCGACATTCTCCGCTTTCAAACCACAATTACTCTAGGCTCTTTGTATATCGTTCTTGAGAAAAAATGAGAAACACAAAAATTACAAGAACGTTACACTTTCATCTCACATTCAATATTGCACTTTGGACTTTAATTTTAAACAAACTACGTTTTTACCAATATTTTCATTTGTAAAAAATCGAAAACAATAACAAATTTGCCATTTTGTGCAATTTTGAGATATAAAAGAAAGAATAGTTTTGAATTAAGTATCCATCGCTAAAATTGTTCTAACGAATTTCATACAAAATATTTTTCAAAGGATAAAAAAAAAACATTCACTTGCTTTTATTGCTTAAGCTAAATTGGTTTATTTCAGAGCTTTTTTTTATCAGTGTGTTTATAAAAAATAAAAACATTTCAGCAGTACCTGATACAAGCAGTTCTCGCCGCATTCTTTATTTATTTATTTGTTACACAGGTTAAAATTGGGCGCAATTCCTTCCACACTGCCTCCTACTCTTACAGGTAATAAGGCTCACAGATGAAGGACTTTTAAAAGGGAATATTAATAATATTGTGGTCGACTTTGATGATTGCTAGTTACTAAAAATATGTAAACGTCTAGAAATGCATTAAAAGGATAACAGAAAATTTGTTAAAATTTATATAATCTCAATAAGAAATTTTGCAGGAATCCAAGTATAAATCAAGTGTAACTCCAGACCTGTTTTCCATTTGCAAGCTTTGTATTATACTTGAATTATACTGGAATGCAATAGCACACTCCAGCAAAATGCTGGAGTAGTTATACTTGAATTCAAGGATTCAAGGAAAGTATAAATCAAACCTAAAATAACAACATGAATCAAGCCTACAATTCGAATGGAATGGTTTTTAAGGAAAAACAATTGGTGTAATAACATTTAACTATTAATCATCTACTTATGTTAAAATGTGACATCAATGGAGACGAAGTTTGAAGGACTATACGATCGTACAATTTTTGGTGCTAGAGTGATGTTATACGGTATCAAAGACAATAACGAAATTGGTACCTTTAGATTTACTTAAAGATGTACATAATATGTACAATGTACATATTTTTTGAGTTACGGTCTAATGCACATATATTATGTATGTATATGTACATATGTATGTATTAGGGATGTATCGGGATCAGTCCCGATTGATTTTTGAAAATCCCGGGATTCGGGATCAATGTGTTGTCTTAAAATGCTACTTTTTTTTTAATAAACAACACTTTTTAAATATTCAATAGGGTTTATATACGTAACATAAATTTTTAAAAATGAAAACAACAAAACAATTTATTTTATACATATGTTTATAACACTGACCTCACCCATGATCCAACTGATCAGATTCTGAAAAAAGCTTAAAAAAATATACGTATCTCTTAGTATTTCTAGATCAATTAATTTCGGTATTTGGACAGCAATTCAATTTTTAATGTGAATTAAGTTGTGACGACATTAATGCACTGGAAAGTGTAGTCCCTCATCGATCTCGATAGCTGAGCTAAAAACTTTAAAACTATGTCGACTGCAGTGCAGTACACCTCCAGGGTGAGGGCGAGATTCATAATCAATAATTTAAGTACGTTTAAAATTTATTTTAAAACAAAATATTTATAGAAATGTTTCTTAAAACAAATTTCAAGTTTAAATAATTTAATTGTGAATACGTCAAATAGAGTTTATTTATAAAAAAAAATTATTTTATTTACCGTATGTTTTTTAAGCAAATTTTTTATTTTTATTGGACCAGAAGGAATATGAGCTATTTCATCAATATTACGACTAAATTGTTATAATTATATCAATTTTTATTCTTTAGTTTCTGAATAAAACTTTAATGGGATCGTTAATTTTTATTTTTTGCTTGATATATAACAATTATTTCTTGATTTCTATATTTTGCATAAAAATAATTATTTTCATTTTGGAATTATGTCTTAAGCCAAAGCTGAACTTGCTTAACGTTATTGTGATAAAGGCTTGAGATGTGAGTCTGCAAATTTCGTTTCTACTTAAAATAATGGTTTTTATTAAGCAAAATACAAAAATCCAGAAATAGTCGTCATATATCAAGCAAAAATGGAAAATTTTAAATACTCGCTGTGTTCCAAAAACAAAAATTAAACTCAAAAATAAGAATTATTTGCAATAAAAAATATAACTCAAATATAATTTTTATTAATTTTTTTTCAATAAAAACGAACAGTTTTGTACATAAAAGTTGATATGTTAAAATCCCGGGACTCATAAAAATAAATCCCGGGATTTTTCGGGATTTGCCGTTTGGCATCCCTAGTAAGTATGTATATATGAATATATGTATATTAATGTTTGATTTGGAGACCTCGTTTTGATTGATTTTGGGCCATCGCCACAGTTAAAGATGCATTAACACTAAGGAAATTAATGGCATAATTTTTTGAAAGTTTAAAATCCTTCTTCCTTTCAGCACACGGAAATATTTACAACTATTTGTTCACAAATGTATCTTTTTGATAACTTACACAGAAAAAATTAAAAATTTTCTCTAATCACCAAATTTATAGCAAATTCTTAATATCAAGCGAACAAGTTGTTGATTTTGCACATATTACCAAAATGATTATATTGATTACTTAAAATTGTAATATTGTGAATATTCTTTTTTCAATAAATGATATTGTTTAAAGTTGGGAATAGTTTAGCTTTGGTTATTAAGTTTGTTGATTTAGTTCGGCAGTAGGTCATACGGTTTTGTTTTTCTTAATGTTTTTGCTTAATTTTTACAATCATTTATATAAAATGTTTGTATTTTTACATAGAACCCCTGAAGATGGTGAACAATGTTGACCGAAATATTGGGAAATGAAAGAATAAATTTAAAACAAAATATTTATAATTTTATTTAAATTTGTTTAACACGTATGACCTACTGCCGAACTAAATCAACAAACTTAATAAATGATATTTTTAGTTTTAATTTAAACAAGATAGAGTGCTATATTTGGCTGTGCTGAATCTTTGATACCCTCCAACGTGAGGATTGGGTTCTATATGATAAATACATATATATTAATAACTAAGCCTCACAAAAACGAACGTCAGCATTAAAACTGGTTGCGGTTTAGACCTATATTAAATTATTGACCGACAATAAGAAACTTTTATGCGTTTCTTGTTAGAACTTTGAACTGTCTTGAGTAAAATATCATGATTCGTAATAGTTTTAGCCGAACTAAAATGGTTTTAAGGAGGATAATTTGTATTGTACCCATGGTAAATTATTGACCAATCATCCGAAAATAACGAAGACTGATTTATGGTATTACAAATAATAAATTAAAATAAATTTCAATACAGCAGTGTAATTAGTTTTAGCCTTAACATTGAATTTCACAAAATTGCATGATATTTTTTCTGGCCATATGCATCTAAGATGGAAGCAATTTTATCGCATTATCCATATCTGTTGTTGTTTAAGGCAAATTTAATTATTTTCCCAAAGTGGTCTTTATTTGGTTTTAGGCGCAATAAACTGTTTTCCGAGAGAAGGGCCTAGAGTAAATTACAGTCCGATCTTCACTAATAATAAGCTATGTGATAATAGGCAGTGTGATTTCTCGTCCTATAAAACTGTGGCGTACAAAATTTCATTACGATAGACTTATTTATTTTCCGGGGAAGGAGTTTATATGGGGCCTAGTGTAAATTATGGACCGATCTTCAAAAAAGTTAACAGTGTAATTTCAGGTCCTATAAAACTGTAACGTGCCAAATTTTAGTATGATAGCATTATTTATTACGGTTTAAGGCGTACTAAACTCTTTTCCGGGAGTAGGGTTTATATGGGGCCTAATGATATTGTGGACCGATCTTAAAAAAATTTTACAGTAACACTGTGGCGTACCAAATTTTAGTATAATAACGTTATTTACTACGGTTTTAGGCGTACTAAACTGTTTTCCGCGAATAGGGTTTACACGAAATTTAACAGTATGATTTGCAGTCGTAAAAAACAAAATTTTATGTCATTCCGTGCATTATTCCACCATTTATGTTAGTTTTTGTATCAAAATTATCAATTTTTTTAGGGTGGTGGTTCCACATTTTGATTCATAGTTCTGATCCTACTGAACCGATGTTTCTAAATTTCAATCCCAAACTACTTAGGATAACTACAAGCAATTTTAGACCAAGTTTGTTCTTTTCTTTTGCGTTTTTCGAAAGTGAGCGTGTTATCAACGGACGGGCAGACGGACATGGCTAAATCGACTTAGAATTGGTGCTGGAGGCTATAAAATGATCAAAAAACTTTGCCATTTTAAAAAAATGTGTTAGATTATTTTATTAAATATTGACAATTCCAAACAACAATTTTACTAGTGTGCTGTTTCCAGGTGACAAATAATTGATTGTGTAGTAAAATTTATATGAAAATAACTCAAAAAACTGAATGTTTTTCATATAAATTTTACTACACAATAATTGCTTGTCACCTAGAAACTTCGCATAAATTAGTTTATTTTAAACGAAAAAGGTCAATTAAGATTTATTGTTATTTAATTCATATTTTAATTAAAAATTTATTTCAAAACAACTAAAATGTTAATTAAATCAAAATTACTTTTTTAATTTTCTTTCAATTAAAAAAATAATTGATTCAATTATCAAGTTAATTAAATTTAAATACTTTTTAAACCATTTTTGTAGTTGATAAGAAACTTTTTTCTATGTAAGCAATATAGCAATATGTAAAAACAAAGAGTTTCAAACATGAACTGGAATTTTTCTGAAAATAGGGAATAAATTAAAGCTAGATTCCAACAATATTAAAATTTTTAAAAACTTGAATTTTTAAAATTTACTGCTTATTGAAAATTTAAGCTCTTGTTATGTGTGCTTTTCGTATATAAAAATAAAAAAAACGCCACGTTTTTCGAGGTATCAATACACATAATCAAATATAAAAGTATTTCACAGCTGATATGTAAAAGTCATGCTAAGCAACTTCGAATAGCGTGTGTCCTTTAAAAGGACCTTCCAAAATATCATGACACTTGTATTTGACTTGTATTTGATACGATGAAAGTATACTCTTAGCCAAAAAAATAAATAAAATACATATATAAATGTGGCTAATTTTATCTGGCGTTTGTAGCTTGTTTATACAAATATTTGTGTATTTCCCAGTTTGAGGTTTTCTTATGAAGATTTCATTAGTACAAAAATTTTTAAATATGACAGTTTAACAAGATTATCTGTATCTGGTCTTAACCAAACTAAAAAAAAATAAACAAAAATTTTAGAAAATCTTATTTAGTTTGAAAAACCACATTGTTAAAAAAGTTTATGCTTTGAAAGGCGTAGTAAAATTATAGTGAAATCATGTCATGGAACAGTGTGGCCAATCTGTGTGTAATTACATATATTCTAAATGTTACTTGCACGCATTGTTGCTAAATTTTTCTCAAAGAATATCGCTTAAACAAAATGCAAATAAGCTAAATATTTTTAATTGAAAAAAATTTTGTGATAAATCGTTAAAAAATTATTTTTGCATATAAGATTATTGAAATATTAAAAAACTTTGCGATAAATCGCTAAAAAAAACATTTTTGCAAATAAAATCGGTAATTTACGTTAAAACTTATAAAATTATGAATGGTAATGCATCATAAAGTACAGTTAAAAAAAATAAAAAATTCAGGAAGCATGTAAAAAATACATTTGTAAATAAAATTAATTGAATGCTGAGAGAAAATTGTAATTTTAAGTATTTCAAAGGTTGTATTTGTCTATAGTAATCAATAAAAAAACGATTTTTGATATCGCTGACGAAGTTAAGCTCTGCTCTCAAATTAAATTTTTTAATAGGTTTTATTAATATGTATTATTAATACATATTAGGGAGATCGATTCTTCGACTTTTTCAAAAACCGGTTTTCGAATATTCCGAATAGTTGCTATTTAAAAAAAACACTCATTTTCGGTTAAACATTCTTAAATTAATCGGTTAACGTGGTTTAATTCGAATACATAAAAACACAAAAATCAAATAAGTTTTTGTAATAAAAACCTGGAAACGAAGAAAATATATGGATATGACTTAACCCTGCTGCCACACGATCAAGCTTATCTTGATAGTCTTTTACATATTCTGTTTGTCAAAATTAACATAAATTGAAAGCTGTGACGAAGGCTGCACACAATTTGTATGCAATTTTGACTTCATCAAGAAAACGATTTATAAAAACAAAAGAAAAATTTGCTCACTAAACTTGTAATCAGCTGTTAAATTGAGCGTTAAATTGCCAAACAAATGGAAAGTTATAATTGAGAGCAATCACGTGGTCAATTTAAAAAGTGTGAGTGTGTTAGTAAAAAAATGAGCGTGAGAGTAAATTAAAAGGAATTGAAAGACAAAAATTGATCTTGTGGCCGCCAAGTAAGGTATGTTCAGACCCAACAAATATTTATCGATAAAATCCAGGAAAAGTGTGATCAGAAAATTGTTCAAATTTTAGCTTCGTATTTACAATTTCTATTTATTTACAAAACTTTATTTTTAAGTAGATAATTGTATAATGTAATTTTGAAACTGCTAAATGATGTTTGATCTATGTAGCCAAACGTTTTGCAAAAGCAAATAAAAAATTATAGGAATTTAATATATTTATTATATGAGATATTCTCCCAAATTTATTTTAAATGAGTTCTTATTTGTTGGTAGTCTATATGAATCAGTAGACGTCAACCATATTTTTGAAAAGTTGTTAGCAAAACTTCTTAGCCGGTATTATATATTTCAAATTATTTTGTTTCAGTATCATTATAAAGAAACAAGAAGAAGAACGAAACGAATATTAATATGAACATGATTTTTGTATTAAATATTTGTCAATTCGTCCAACACAATTTAAAACCTTCCATGACAATGTTTGATTTCTTCAATTTAGTTTTTTAATTCTTGGTGTTTTAACATTGAAGTTTTTTAATATCGTTGATTCCGCCGAAGTGATGTAGTTTTAAGCATAAAGATATGAGAGAACTACTTAAGAGTTGTTATTGCCTTAAATGGCTTATCATCTTCGGTAACACAACGGGCTAATATTTCACCCAACCATTCAGTTTTGGCTGCGTATTTTAGTAAAGTATTATTTGTCGTCTATTAAGAACTACTTCGAACGGAGTTAAGTTTTATTTGGGGAACATTAATGCCAAGCATGTGGACTAATTAAGGGTGATATATAAGAAGTGAATTGAAGACGCTTTACAATTTTTCATTTCAGAAAACTTGAGGCACCTGTCTTTGTCTTTTTCATACCGTTCGAAATATCTCCAAAGAAAACATCTATATTACAATATATTTAATATTAAGAATGCCCTCGAAAAAATACAATTAATTTTTAATTGAAAACTATTTTGTTGTATTTTAAATTGTTTTTGTTTTTTTTTTTACAAGAACACACGCTTTTATAAGCGATTTGTATTTACATTGTTCATAATATTTCTTGAGTTTTGTTACATTTTGTTCATTCTTCATAAAAAGTTTAAGTTTGCGCAATATTTAATTAGAAAAATACGTAAATTATAACGAGAAAGTTGATTACAGTTGTTTACCTCTAATAATTATATAGTTTTAAGAAACTATAACATATTCCTCTTTTCCGAGAGCAACATGTTATGGTTGAAAACAACTTTACTATTATTAGTGATAAACAACTTATTGTTATTATTAAATTTTTAAATAATAAAACATTATTTGTTAAAAAAAACTTCTTATTGATGCCTATATGTAACGTTACAGTTTTGAATCCTTAAATACATCCTTAAATTAAACTGCTGTATTCGTCTATTTATTTCCTTTTTAGAAATTTACGGACTTGTTTAACACAGCATCGCATTACGTAACTCGCCGTTTTAATACTCTTACAAAAATGTCAATCTTTTTATCGTCATTGTTAAGATTTAACAACGCAAATATGTACAATAAAACATACAATTATTTTCTCGTGCTGCATTCAAAATCTAATTTATTCATGGCCATTAAATGTTCACTTACCTTTTCATATTCACAACAACAGCTTCTATTATATTTTCTTTTTCATTTCTTGTAACAATTCCCTATATTTGTTGTAATAATTTAGTTTCTTTTTCACTTCCTACATAAAATCAGACATTACATTCACAAACACAATCACATATTCGTATTCATATTTGTATGCCAACCATTCAGTAGACTTTGCGCCTATTTGCATACATCAGCTACAATTGTATGTTTGTTTCACAACAATTATTTGTAAGAGTATGAGTGTAAGTAAATAAGCGAGTTTGTTTTGAGAAAAAAATATATACCCTTCTCATATGTGAGTTTTTATGATAAGAATTGTACTCATAGCTACAAGTGTGCAAGTGTTCATGTGCCATTGTTGAGATTTTGTGCATGTGTGTAAAGGAGTATTCATTTAATCGGGCTTTTGCTTTAATCGGTTAATCGCTCGATTAATTAACTGAGGTTCTGGTTTATTCGGTTAATTTTGTAATTGATCGGTTTACCGATTAATAAAGTTTTTTTTTAATTAAGTAATTTCAATAAATAAAAATGCATAGATTATTTATTATTTGGAGTTTATTTGTTAAAAAAAAATCAATAACATAACAATTATAACAATGCAAACATAATAAAAAAACAAGTTAGATTGCTATATTCGGCTGAGCCGAATCTTTGATACCCTCCACCGACATGAGTGGGTTCTATATAATAAATACATATATATTATTAACTAAACTTCACAAAAACGAACGTCAGCATTAAAATTGATTGCGGTTTAGACCTATATTAAATTATTGAACGAAAATCAGAAAGTTTTAGGCGTTTCTTGTTAGAACTTTCAACAGGCTTGAGTAAATTACCATGATTCGTAACAGTTTTAGCTGAACTAAAATAATTTTTAGGAGAGTAATTTGTATTGGACCCATGGTAAGTTATGGACCAATCATCCCAAAATTCTGAAGACTAATTTCTGGTATTACAAAAAATAAAATAGAATAAATTTCAATACAGCAGTGTAATTAGTTTTAGCGTTAACAGTTAATTTCACAAATTTGCATGATACTTTTTTTGGCCATATGAATTTAAGTAAGAAATTTTACAGCAATATACATATCTGTGATAGTTTTAGGCAAATTTAGTTATTTTCCCAAAGTAGGTTTTATTTGGTTTTAGGCGTATTAAACTGTTTTCCAAGAGTAGGGTTCATATGGGGCCTATTGTAAATTATGGACAGATCTTCAACAAATTTTACACTGTGACGTACCAAATTTAAGTATGATAGCGTTATTTATTACGGTCTTAGGCGTACTTAAGTGTTTTCACGGAGTAGAGTTTATATGGGACCTAGTGTAAATTATGGACCGATCTTCAAAAAATTTTATAGTGTGATATAAAACTGTGACGTACCAAATTTTAGTATGATAGCATTATTTATTACGGATTTAGGCGTACTAAACTCTTTTCCGGGAGTATGGGGCCTAGTGATATTGTGGACCGATCTTAAAAAAATTTTACAGTAACACTGTGACGTACCAAATTTTAGTATGATAGCGTTTTTTATTACGGTTTTAGGCGTACTTAACTATTATCCGCGAGAAGGGCCTATGGTCAATTATGGACCGATCTTCAAGAAATTTAACAGTATGTTTTGCAGTCGTATAAAGCAAAATGTTATGTCATTCCCTGCATTATTCCACCATTTATGTTAGTTTTTGTATCAAAATTATCAATTTTTTTACGGGTGGTGGTTCCACATTTTGATTCATAGTTCTAATCCTACAGAAGCGAAGTTGCTGGATTTCAATCGCAAACTTTTTAGGATAACTACAAGCAATTTTAGACCAAGTTTGTTATTTTCTTTTGCGTTTTTCGAAAGTAAGTGTGTTTTCAACAGACGGACAGACGGACAGACAGACAAACATGGCTAAATCGACTTAGAATTACTCAAGGAGCCAGAATTTATATACTTTATGGGGTCTTAGATGTATAATAAATATGTTTAACACGGAATGACAAACTTAGTATACCCTCATTCACCACAGTCGTGGTGAAGGGAATACTAATTTATAAATATGTAACGCATATTTTTGAATTAAAACATAAATATTATTATACTGTTAGATAATTATATAAATTATTTCAATAGTTTAAGGAAAAAATTGTCTTTTAGAAAAATAATTTGGTTTAAATGTTTAGGATTTAAGTGATTGTTTTCTTTAGTTTTGATAAAACATGACTTGGAAAAAATTCTTTCACTTATCGTTGATGTTGAATAAATCGAAAGCAACCCATAATACAGAATATACAATATAATTTCTCAGTCCTTTTCCTGGATTTCTCTAAACAAATAAAATATTCCATTATGCCATTTGAGTCCTGTTTTAATTTGTTTAAATTTTTAACTCTCTTTATTTTTTTCGTTTAATTCTGTTTAAAGATTTATATGAAAAATATGAGAAGAAACAAATAACTAAACGCATACATATTAAAAGACCGTGAAACAAAAAGCTGTTGACAGCAAACACCTATTTAAAATAAAGATTACTGAACACCTTCTTTGTTTGTATGAAAAATTATTTTCTAAACACATACATTTTGTATATGAGACGAAACAAATAATTAAAATCTCAAAAAAAATATGTTATAATACCAAAAATTCAAAATTTTGTTACGTCGGAAAATCGACGGAAATTAACCGGGTTATTCGTTACTCGAAAATAGCCAATTTTAATTTAACCGATCAGGTAATCGAGTAGTAACCGAATGAATACCCTAGTATGTATCGTTTACATACACAATTGTTTTTTGCTATTGGGTGTGTTCGTATGTCGTTTATTCATAAGTTTTTATTATAATTGTTGTTCTTGCTGTTGTTGTCGTGTGTGTCCTTGCGAAATGTAAGTGCTCCACTTTAGTATTTAATACAACACTCACGCATTCCTGCTGTATTTTTTTCGTTTTTTTGTTTCCCTTCTGATTTCTCCTCTTGCTATTCACTTAGATGTGAGTGTGTATGTATTAGATTTTGTTTTAAATTTGGCGTATCAACGTGCATGTATAGATTTTAATCATTTTGTATGAAGAGGTGTGCATTAGGGTGGACCGTGAGATTTTTTTTTTGTGAATTTCAATTTCGAATAGCACTTAAACTTTGCATTTTATTTTCAGATGCATGAAAATATAGTAAAAATAAATATTGGGAACTTCTTCAAGCCCTCTACCGCTGCATCAAGATTTTGAAAATGAGTTGAAGTTGATCAGTTGGTGACACATCATATGATGCAACATTTAACATTTTTTATAATTTATGTAACTTATTACACTCAAAATATCCGCTATGTTTTTACGTTGATGGTGCTAAATTTCTAATGACATTAGTCGATAGCGAGCGACTGTTCGAATGCAACCTCGCAAGTTTTCAATCGTAGGAAAAAAGCCTATCGAGTAACGCTTTTTTTGTAAAGAAAATAATTAAAAAGGAAATGTAAGCTAGAATTTATTCAGAACTAGAGAAAAGAAATATATTTTTGTATTTTTTTGGTCAAAATTGACAACAAATAAATAATACCCAAAAATATATAGATTTGTCCGAACTTATATTTTCTAAGAGCATAATTAAATCCTTCCTTTGCCAAACGAAAACGTTTTTTAAAGCATAAAAATGTAAAAATCGAAAAATTTTAATTATGCAAATATGTATTTATGTATGTAACATTTGTATATACACACATCAGCTTGGTTAAACTTAATCGAAAATATTATTTGTTGAAAAAAAAAAAATTTTTAAATTTAAAATATTAAAAATGTTTAGTAATCAACATAATTATTTTGGTAATGGGTGCAAAATCAACAAACTGTTTGCTTGATTCTATAAATTTGGACTGAATTTGGTGATTAGAGACAATTTTTAATTTTTTCTGTGCGGGATTTATTTACAATTTTTTTTTTCAGTTATAAAATTACTTCTTTTCCCTTTATTAAATAAACAGTTTGAAAACTTGTTTTTTGTTTACAATTTCCAAGGCGAATTCATTACAGGTAACTGCGGTAATACAACTCGTACAAAAACCACAAATAGTTTGTTTTTGTAAAAAATCAGAACAAAATAGAAACAAAGATAATAAAAAAAATTTGACATCGAACAATTATAAAGCATAATAAAAAAGTTATCAGAAGATCTTTTAAGACAACCTGCAGTGAATTCGCCTTGCAATATCTTAAAATTTATTCAGAGTTGTAAACCATATTGTTGAGCTATCACAACACTGAAAAAATAATTTCGATTTACAGAATTCATAGAATCAAGCAAACAATTTGCTGATTTTGCACCTATTGTGAAAATGGAAAATTGTGAATATCTTTTTTCAATAAATGATATTTTTAATTTAATTTAATTCTAATAAAAAAAAAAAAATGATAAAAAACCTGCCGTTTCAAGCAATGTGTTTATTGATTTAATTAAATATAGCTCAGGTTTTGGCAATTCCCAACAACAATTCAACAAGTTTAAACTATTTTACTTTGAACGAAAAAATCAATTAAGATTTTCTGTTATTTAATTAATATTTTAATTAAAAATTTTTTTCAAAACAACTAAAATGTTAATAAAATTATATGTTTAATTTTCTTTAAACGAAAACAAAATAATTGATTCAATTATCACATTAATTAAATTAAAATACTTTTTAATCAATGTTTTTAATTGATAAAAAACTACTGATAATTTTTTCTGTATTCGTTTAGTGTCGACTGACAGAATAAAAAATAAGACCACTATTGCAATCGTGGTCGAATCGAAAACAATTTCGATCACAACTACCAAAATTGACCCCAAGATTTCAGGCCAATATTTTTAATTTCCAAGTTGCTGTGATATCTTTAATAATAAAAAAATCTAAGCTGATTTGAAGTTGCTGGACACGTTCACATTAGTGTAATTTATTTCTTTTAATGAAAGTTTGGTCGATATAAGCGAATATAATGTTTTTTCCTTTAGTGTTTTTGGTTCTTGATGAAAACTTTGAGCACGATTCATCTCAATAAAATATTTTTTACACTCGATTTATCGATGGCTGCGAGTGTAAGACGGCAAATCCCTTTGAGAAGACCTAGTGGTTGAGGTCGAAACATGTCAGGGTAACCAGCCGCCTGGGTTCGAATCACATTTTTTACACTTTAAAATATATATCTCTGTATTCTTTGAACTAATATAACACTTGTTTTGATCGGATAAAAATGTATTGAGTTACAGGCCTTAAAATTTAAGAAAGTTTATTTTTAGACGTTTTGTAAAAACTATAATTTTTAATTAATATTAATGCCGATTATATTTTTTCGAGCACTTTTGTGGCTATTACATGGAGTATAAAAAGTTGTAAACTAAGATAAAAGCTAAAAAATATTAATTCAGTTTAAAGTATAATTTTTTTTGGATTTAAGAGAATTTTGTATGGGAAATTAAATCTGCTTTTTTACTTAATGACTTATAACTTTCTTATTTGTTTCCGATCTCCTTGATTTTTACTTTATTTTATTCAGCACAGAATTGCTTTTTTGCGTGTAGGCTTGGAAGAAAAAAATAAAATATCAATATTTGTTGGAATAATTTGTGTTTCAAAATATATTCTTGCAGTGATAACCAACGTGACTCCCCAATATAACCAAATGAAGATACAAATCAATTTGCTTTTTTCAAATTCAATTCAGTTTTTATTCCTGTTATAGACAAGGATTTTATAAAAAAAAATTACTTAAAATAAGTTTTATATTTTGACTGTTACGAAACTTTTCATAATTGTATACATTTGAGTTTTAACGCGAGGCTTGATTTTCTCTACCAATAAAAATTAAAATCAAATTCATTAAATAAATGCATCTTCCCTGGTAAAGGCCTTAAAGATATGCCAAAAAAAAAAAAAATTTTAAAAGAGGTATTCTAATTCTATTGGATACTTTTTTTCTTCATGCACCCACGCTCCATCCTACTGTACATTAGGCATATAACTCAATTTTAAGAACAATTTGGCATGTTGAAATGTTGGCAAAAATTGTATAAGTACCCAGCAAAAAATTGGCTCCAAAAGGAGCAGGTTCTATGTATGAATTCATACCTCAAAATGCTTCAAACCTGCTGATGGGATGCCTGATTTTTGTATGGGGTATTCCTAGTTTGGAGGAGTATTTTCTGCTGACAATAAGCGCTTCTTTTAACATAATAAAACATGCAAATAAAGCACTCCTAAATTTTTTTCGCTTTAAAACCTCACAGGCAGAAAAATTAGCACGACGCTGTGCCGACGTTGATGGGAGTATTATAAACATCAATACAACGTACTGTTTACCAAATTTACAGTGTACTCACAATACAAAAATGATAACGGCAAATGTTCGTCTTCCGACTCTTGTTTTTAGTGTTGCCAGAATACTCTCAATATAAATTTACAATATTGGATTCACGAATTTACAACGTAATCACAACATTTAAATGCTAACGCCAAATAACAGTCTTCCGACTATGGTTTTCAATATTGTCACAAAATCGTAAATTTGAATTTACAACATTGGTTCTATAAACATAAAATGTAAATATTAATATAATGATGAAATAATAGCTATTACTCTTTGACATACATAAATAATTAAATGTAATGTGCATATGAATGTAACTACATAAACTCGTTAAATCAACAAACAAAATTTTACAGTAAATTTGTATATTGTTTCTTACCTTAAATAGTTTTTGTTTAAATTTTAATACGACACTACATAGTAAATTAAGACTATATTTTTGTTTATACAGCGTTCTAGTGGTATAGAATTATTGTTAACTCGGTATTAGGAAAAAAGGTTATGTTCTTGTATAGGTAAATACGACATTACGAAACTAAAGTCGTATACATATTTGTATTTAGTGTGTTGCAGCTGTGTATAATTTTTGTAAAAAGAGTATTAAAAAACTAAGATTTTAATTTGGTATCTTCAGTGTTGTGATTGCACAATATTTTTGGAAGAGTCAACATTTTGTATACACAGGGTCGCGGCGGTACATACTATTTAGAACAGTCGTAATTTCTGTCTGGGATAGCTCTCTTGTTAAAGCGCTCCATTATGCGTTTTTTTCTCTTAAGTGCTTCAAAAAAGACAATTTTTTTTACTGGGTAAGGAATATCACTTTGTAAGGTGATTTGGGTAGCAAAACATTTGTGTTTTTTTTTGAAACACAAATGTTTTCAATTGTTATATGAAATAAGTTTTGTATTTCAAAAATGTGATGATTTATACAATACCGAAATGTCTTGCACAATTTCAATTGCACGTTCTGCACAGAGGTTGCTTCTCTGAACTTCCTGAATAGCTGATGGTTTTTTGACCCAATGGGCCGCTTGAATAAAACGGTAGCTATAGCTAATACTTGAAATTTTAAAGTTTAAGCTAGCTTTGAGGTGAATAAAAATTTTAGTTAAAGCTAGTACTTTATACTGACTAGTAGAAACTAGTTTTTCCAGCGTTGACTCGAAAAAATTGTGAATAAAAAGTAGCGAATGCTTAAAATGACTAGTTTATGCTTCAGTTTTTGTAAGCATATAATTCAGGTGCTTGAGTTTGTGTTTTGCTTCGCCAAAGAAAAGAATACCGCATTAGAACACATTCTCATCCAGCTGATTATTTCAATTTATACCTACATATATATTTTTAAAATTTGAAAAAAAAACACGTGCTGTTTTTGTCACTCATATTTCAACTTTTATGAAATTAAACAATAACAAAACATAAAAACATAAAAAAAAAAACATAAAATCATGTTGCCACTGTGTTTTTTATGAATTACCCCATAAATGCACTCAATAAATTTTTGTCATTTTTCGTCAAAAAGAAAAAAATTTATAAAAAATAGATAAATATATAAAAATTGCTTTATTTATGTTCGCATACAAACTTAACATTTACAGGAAAGTTTTTTTTTTAAATGCCCCTTGCATACAAATAAAAGATATCTCCTAAAGCAGTAGTTTAGTAATATCCCCAAAATCTCATCTAAAAGAAAATAATAAAAGTAACTTTTTATTTTCTTCCTTTTGTAATTTTTGAGCAAATTGTTCTTATCATCCCAATGAATTTTTGGCGATATCTTCCAATTTTCTTATAAGTGGCTATCTGGCGATATTGCTAGTTTTAAATTCGTTTCAAAATGGTGAGGTGTAATTACTAATTTAAGAGCACTAACATAAAAGAAACTTTCAAGAAATATGTCAAATGATGGAGAATCCTGGTGTTTCTTAAATTGTTTCTTGAAAAATAGACAAAACCTGTTTAGATAACATTTTTTTATATTTCTTACAGGTTACAAACTTAACAAGAAAAAAATGTGACAATAAACAAAAAAAAATAGCATTGACTTATCTCTTTGTTCTATTCTGTTTTCTATCACTGCTGCAGTTTTTGAAACACCGGGCATATTGATTAAGAGCGATTGATTAAAGGATAAACTTTAGTTTTTAGCCAGTTTTTATTTTATTTAATGTGAAAATTTTCACTTTCGTACAAATAAATTCTGTGACATACCTGCATATTAACCATTTTTTCGAATGTGCTTCTATGAGTCAAATTACAATATACGAAGTTTTTTACATCATTCTTATTCCCTCAATATTTGACATACTTTTTGCTTTAGGCAATCATTGGTTAACATTGAAGCTATAGACATGTAGTGTATATAGTCATTCCTAAGAAAAGGTACAATATTAACCAAAGGTTGGCTTAAGGGCCCTAGAGACTATCAAATAAGCCCATCAATCAGTGCATATTTGTTAGCGTCGTTTATTTTAGGCTTTTTCCGAGACGTACAAATAAACGCGACAATCACCAATTGTATTTTGTAAAAAAAACAAAATATTTATATTTTTCATGACAGCAAGCACAAAGAAAATAAAACTTTTTTGTCAATCACAACAGGAGGCTATCAAATAATCAGCCATCAAATAAAAAAATCAAAGCTTTTTGATTTTTATTTAGCATTGCCGACAACGGGTATGTGAAGTCGAAAAAGAACGACTGCACGCACAAAACCATGTAATTGATGTGTTTATTTGATAGTCTCCATAGCGCTTTTTATATAAATATTTTTTTAAAATAAGTTTTAAAAATATTTTAATTTTAGAAATTTTTGCACTTATTAATTAATGTTGTTATCGTATAAAATAGAAAAAAAATGTGTACACAATCAATTTGTTTTATTAACATAAATCAAAATTATGTTTCTGCAGAAGAAAATGTAAAACTCCAAACGTAGAATTCCGGCAAAATTCAATACCGGGTTTTAAAAGTAAAATTGTGGCAACTTCAGAAATGATTTTCGGCAGCTGATTTAGTAGTCAAATTTTCCAGCTTTTACTTCCCCTTTTCAGCACCAGCTATATATCACTAGCAAAGAGTTATTCACACTTTTTGTAGCTTAAACTTTTCAGCATAGCTAGTGCTAGTACTTAGTACTATGTTGTATACACTACCTTTTTATTCACTCGACCCAATGTCTGAAAGTATGTTTAGATTGATGAAATATTTAGCAGCAAACATTAAATATTTCGTTAACGTAGTCTGAACACAAAATATTATTGAGTGTCAAATAAAATAGCAGCTGATTTTTAGCAAATAAAAGTTTTTGCCGGCAAACAAATATTTATCGAATGTGAACATAGTGTGAACACAAAAAATCAAATATTTTTGTAATTTTTGAGCAAACATTTATTTTATATTACAAAAAAATTGTAAGAGCCAACAACGACGAATAATTATAGCCATGTTCCCTATAGAAGCAATTTTTTTGGATTATTTACAGCTTTAAAGATTTTTAATAATTATTTGACTTTGCTATCATGGTAGTATTAGCAAATTTAGCAATTTTTATCGAATGTTTGCCATTCCTTATAGTTTTAGGCAATTTTAATAAATTGTATGGCTTGCTTAAAATATCTACATTTTTCGCAATTTTTGCAATATTTTTTTTGTTTGCCTTTTCCCGACATTTGGTTTTTTAACCAATTTCAAATAAATTTTAGTGTTTGTTTCCAAGTTTGCAATTCCACAGCAACCTTCAGGAACAATTAATTACTGAAATAATATTAAAAGGAGTACGAAAAATGTATTGAAGTGATCTGTAACAAATCCAATTCCGTACTCATTGCCTTCCAGTTTTTTTTTTTCTTTTACATTCTCCTCTGCTATTTGTGAAATATATTCTTTTACATTCTCCTCTTCTAACACCATAAGAGATGCTGCTCCACAGCATAAAACAAATCAAGTATCTTCTGCACTCATTTTTACTATTTGTGAAATATATTTTTATTTTTGAACACTTACATTAAATAAATACACTATGCTAGTTGAAAAAACAGACAAACCGGGCACATAGCGTTTTAACATAATTCGGGTACGCTGAATCCAGTGGCTCTGGTTTTCGAGATATACCGTTATTTCCAAAATGGAGGAGGGTGCACAACATATGTTCGCGTAACTCAAAAACGCTTTAGCTTATTGAAATAACTTAAAAAACCGAAATTCCGCAAGTAAAACTTTTTTCTAATATCCGGAGTCGTTTTAGAAACATAATTTTTTTTTTTGGAAAAAAAAATAATTTTTTTAACAAAATTTCGAAATTGTTGTTTTTTAAAAATTCATAAAAAATTGAAAAATGCTGCTATGCTTCTAGTTTTTTGCAGACGTATAAAATTCCAAACAAAACAAGCCATAAATTATTAAAATCTGTTTGAAACTTTGGATTTTATTCACAAAAGTCGACAAATTTTAATTAATTTCAGAATTTCATAAAACGCAATATTTTGTATGGGAGCCCCCCTAAGAAGTGAAGATAAGGGGCAAGTATGTCTCGAGAAAATGTTAAGGACAAAAAATTAATTGAGGTCGGTCATACATTATATACCACTGGGGCGACTTCTGGGAATTTATGGGACTTTTTCTTCAATATATTTCTAGTCTGCATTGAACATTTTGTATGGAAGCCCCCTTAAGGAATGGAGATAGCGGGTGGGTATGTTAGAAATAAATGATTGCGATGAAAAATAAAGTGGGGTTTGTCATACATTTGACCCATCTATGGGCATTATAGGCGCTGCAGGGGCCTAATTTAAGAATTTCATTAAACGACCATATTTGTTTTTTAAGTTATTTCAATAAGCTAAAGCGTTTTTGAGTTACGCGAACATATGTTGTGCAACCTCCTCCATTTTGGAAATAACGGTATATCTCGAAAACCAGAGCCAATCTTAAAAAACCGCGGGCACCACTGGATTCAGCGTACCCGAATTTTGTTAAAACGATAGGTGCCTAGCTTGTCACGAAAAAAGTGTCAATTTCGTGCACAGTGTTATTTGATGCAAATATTTGTTTTAGTCTGAACGCATGGCAAATATGAACTAATTTATTTTATTTAACAATGTTTGCCAAGTGTTTCAACAAACAAAACTTTTCAAATATTTGAGCTTACAGAGAAAAAATTAAACAATTTCGCTAATCACCAAATTTATACCAAATTCATAATATCAAGCAAACCATTTGTGGATTTTGCTCCTATTACCAAAATGATTATATTGATTATTAAAAGTTTTTGATTTTGAAAATTTTTTTTTAATAAATGATATTTTTAATTTTAATTAAAACAATGATCAAAAAACTTTGCCATTTCAAACATTATGTTAATTTATTTAAATAAATATTGACAATTCCCAACAACAATTCTACATGTTTAAATTATTTTATTTTAAACGAAGAAAGAAAATTAAGATTTTTTGTTATTTAATTGAAAATTTATTTCAAAACAACTAAAATATTGATTAAATAAAAATTATATTTTTAATTTTTCTTTCAACTGAAAAAAATAATTGCTTCAATTATCACACTAATTAAATTTAAATACCTTTTAAACAATTTGTTTAATTGATAAAAATCTTTATTCTGTGTAGTTTGAACATTAAACAAAATATTTTTTTGTTAAACAAAGTTTGAAGCAAATATCAGAACAAATATTTTCGTAAAATATTTGATTAATCTGAACGTACCTTGAGAAAACATTTATTTGCTTTTGTAAAGCCGAACAATGATTTTTTAGTGTGGAGAAATTATTTTTGTTGAAAGTATGATCAGGAAAACTTCGTTCTAAGCATCACAAACAAATTTACAAAAATAAAAAAATAAATGCAATCGATATTCCGGAATAAAAGATAAAAGTGCCATAATAGCTCTATATTTCCAACGAGCATTACTGAGCGCTGGCACTGCTCTAAATTTATTATGGGGAAAATATTTATTTTTTAAAAGTATTGAAAAAACTTGGACCAGTTCATATAAATATTCAGTGTCACACTTATATCACTTTTTAATAATTATTCAAATTTCTAAATTTAGTGATATTTAATGATGGTCATAAAAATTAATGGGTATTCCTACTTGTTTGTGGTCTAATCGACTATGCTATGCCATTTTTCCTATTTGCCTAAATTGTTAACGCTTAAATGCCTACTGTATGTATGTGTAGTAGGCACCGGTAAATATAAATTTATAAAGTGTTTAGTACTTCTTATACACAGAACTTTAATTACCAAAATGATTATATTGATTATTAAAAGTTTTTGATTTTGAAAATTTTTTTTTAATAAATGATATTTTTAATTTTAATTAAAACAATGATCAAAAAACTTTGCCATTTCAAACATTATGTTAATTTATTTAAATAAATATTGACAATTCCCAACAACAATTCTACATGTTTAAATTATTTTATTTTAAACGAAGAAAGAAAATTAAGATTTTTTGTTATTTAATTGAAAATTTATTTCAAAACAACTAAAATATTGATTAAATAAAAATTATATTTTTAATTTTTCTTTCAACTGAAAAAAATAATTGCTTCAATTATCACACTAATTAAATTTAAATACCTTTTAAACAATTTGTTTAATTGATAAAAATCTTTATTCTGTGTAGTTTGAACATTAAACAAAATATTTTTTTGTTAAACAAAGTTTGAAGCAAATATCAGAACAAATATTTTCGTAAAATATTTGATTAATCTGAACGTACCTTGAGAAAACATTTATTTGCTTTTGTAAAGCCGAACAATGATTTTTTAGTGTGGAGAAATTATTTTTGTTGAAAGTATGATCAGGAAAACTTCGTTCTAAGCATCACAAACAAATTTACAAAAATAAAAAAATAAATGCAATCGATATTCCGGAATAAAAGATAAATTAATTCTTTGTTAAAGAACAAAGAATTTATTTACTGCCGATATGCTTAACCTTAAAAAAGATATTAAAAAAAATTTTATAATATCTGTATCCCTGAAAAAGGGCTTTAATATACCATAAATGTAAAAAAGATATTTTAAATTCTTATGAATATAGCAAATTTACATCAGCATTTAAAAAATTTAAGCAATTCTTTTGGAAAATTTTTAAGAGGAAATAAAAAAAAAAAACAAAAAAAAAAAAATATAAATTGATATTTTTTCAGCAAATTTTTTCAAACGCACTTAATTATAACAAGAATGCTTAATTAAAATAAGTTTCGCTATTTCCATAGAAAACTTCGCATGAGTTTTCTACAGAAAAATTTTCAATTTGCATTAGTTTTCTATTTAAATTTTTTCGATTTGAAAGAATTTTTTTGGTTCCCACTAAAATGAGTAGCGAACACTGTTGCCGATTTGGCATATTTAAGCATGAACAACTTTTTTCAACAGTTTTCCAAAATTATTTAGCATTTTAAGTTAAAGTAGCAAATTTGTATGTGCATATGGGGGATTCATGTCAACTGACCCAACTTTTGAAATCGATGTCTTCCGATTTGGATGACCAAGGTTAGACCTATTGGATAGTTGTTTAGACACAAATTTTGAACAAGATCGGTCAAAAAGTTTCTGAGTTAGATGGGGTCAAAATTTGACGATTTCGTTCTTTCTCATCCATGTAACTTATTACTTATTGGTGTTAACAAAATTTGCCCCAAACAAAATAGATAGCTATTTCAATCTTGCGAAAAGCAATTTTTTTGTTTTATTTAAATTTTTTAAAATTTTTTTTTTTAATATAAAATAATAATAATAAAAACAGAAAGATAAATAATTTAAAAAAATTTTATCTTAATCACATATGATCATTTTATATCAAAACTATTTTTACACTTAATTTATAGTAGCTAAGGAAGTGTTTAATTAAGTTTTGCAAATTTGCAAATACCCAGTCTTACCACCTCTCTATTTATTGCCTTTATTTTCTGATTTTTTTTTGCCAATCCTTTCTTGGCGTTACTATTTAGGTTCAGTTGATGATTTCACTGCTGTTTCTTTGCTTTAATTCTTCAAACCAACCATGACCTGCCGAATATATGCTTTTTTGTAGTTTATGATGTAGATGGTAGTTGCTCAAAGTTTTTCATAAATCGTCAAAGCTTTATTTGCAATAGCATTGGTTTCAATTGAGATTCGCTTTTAAGTTTGATCTGCTATACAGATCATTAATTACTTTTCCATATTTTCAATTGTAGTGTCACGAACATATAAAGTTCTACGCAGGCTCGTTTTAATTCCAGATGCTATACTTCCCCTAATTATGTTTTCCTTTTTTTCGCTCTGCGTATGCAAATAAATTAAGAAACTTTTGTTATTCTGTCTCCTTTACTCTAACTATCTAAAATCTAAGTTTTGTTTTCTAAAAATATTACTTGCCCTTTCGCCTGGTTTTAATTAATATTTTTAGAAATTCGAAAAAACAACAAAATTATTTCATACGAATTTCGTAAAACCAACTTCTAATTAAAAATAGTTCTTCGATACACACCTTTGGTCTGTTCTTGAACACTTATTAGCGCTTTTAAGCATTTCACAATTTGACCGTTTTTGTTTCTTTTGAACTAGTAATGTATTTCTAAAAACTCCCTCATATGCATAACAGCATCATGAAAAAAGTTATTTTATGCATCGAAAATGCATGAATAAATTCAAAGTTTTATCAATATTAAGCAAATTTAGTTTTGATGAAAAAACTTTTGTGCGTTTTTTAATGTATTTTACGGAAGTTTAAAGCAATGCGTATATGAGAATTGTTATGCAATTTATTAAAATTGTATTATGTTTATTGTGATGCTTAAATGCAGGATAAGCAAATAAGCAAATGCTTATACCGGAACAATTTTGGATATCTTAAAAAGAAAACTGTAATTGCACAAGTTTGGATGCATTAGAGAGTAAAATGCTTATAACTGGTGTGCAAATTTTTTTTTTCTTAAGTATTTATTTATTGAATATTCATATATTAAATATGAACTAACAATAATTAATCAAATCTTATCCTAATATGTACTTTATGTCCAGCCAGTGCCAGACAAAAAAGATTTCATCAACAAGATTTCTGTTCACATCTGTAAGTATTTATCGCTCATCTGATTGGGTGAGTGTTGCAAGGTCTCTTCTACTTAGCGAGTGTGGCCGCCATAATTTAAAATATTTCGAGCTAATGAATTTGGGTGCAGTTCCAGCCTTTTTTAATATCTTACTGCATATTTCGTTATCATAGTTTTTACTAATGGCACATTGAGATCATTGTGGATATTTGAGTTTTTGACATACCAGGAATTTTCGGTTATTATTCGAAGAAGTTGATTTTGGCGCCTTTGAATTTTTTCGTTGTAAGAAACCGAGGCAGTGCTCTATAACTGAATACTGTAGCACCAAATTGGCTTTAAGATAGAGTTGTAAAGTAGAAGTTTACAATCGAGACTAAGAACAGAATTTCTTCCAATAAGCCAATTAATTTGAATTGCTTTTTGTTTCATTTGAGTTAATTTAGATTCTATATGCCATTTCCACGTAAATCGCCGATCTAGATGTATACCGAGGTATTTTACATGCGAGTGTTGGGGTATTATTTGATTATTGATATTAATAGGGGGCAAGTTTCCCGAAGCAAATAATTAATAAGTGTGCAAATAAGTAATCAATATTGTATTTTTGTGTGTGTGTGGAAAAAAGGGAAACCACCTTATTAAATGCTAGTGGCACTATACGAAAATCCACTTTTGGAAATAAGCGTTAATTTTAAATAATGTGTAACAGCTTGATGTGAAGAAGGTTCATGTGTAGAGGTTACATAATTCTTAAGTGAAATTACTAGATTTGATATATGGGGGATTTCATGTCAAGTGACCCAACTTTTGAAATCGATGTCTTCCGATTTGGATGAAATTTGCACCAAGGTTAGTCTTATTGGATAGTAGTTTAGACACAAATTTTCAACAAGATCGGTCAAACCGGTGTTCTTTCTCGTCCATGTAACTTATTATCTATTGGTGTTAGCAAAATTTGTCCCAAAGAAATTAGATAGCTATTTCTTCAAGCTATCGAAAAAAATTTTTTTTGAATTTTTTTATATTTTTTAAAATTTTTTTTTTTAAATTTAAAACTTATTTTTTATTTTTTTTTTGGAAACGGTATTTTTTTTTTTTTTTTTTTGCTCAAAAGAAAGCTTATACATTTTTCTTTTAGGTAGTTTTGGTCGCTTAGTGGGATGAGAGTGGGCTATGTATAAAAAAAATAATTTCTAACTCAAGACGAGGGTTTTTCAATTTTTTTTAGCATTGACGTCTATTTTCGATAGCTTGAAGAAATAGCTATCTAATTTGTTTGGGACAAATTTTGCAAACACCAATAGATAATAAGTGGACGAATAAGAACACCGGTTTGGCCAAAATGTCAAATTTTAACCCCCTCTAACTCAGAAACTTTTTGACCTTTCTTGTTGAAAATTTGTGTCTAAACTACTATCCAATAAGACTAACCTTGGTGCAAATTTCATCCAAATCGGAAGACATCGATTTCAAAAGTTGGGTCACTTGACATGAAATCCCCCATATATATCTATATATAAATCCTATTTTCTGAAAAAATTTAAATTTTGCTAAGAATATTAAAAATAAAAAATCGTGTAAATTGATGTAATTTGTACATCCCTCGATGTAAAAGAAAACCAAATAAATTAAGTAAAAGTGAAATTGTGCAAAAAAAATCGAGGGATAGGTGTACTTTGGACAAATATAGAAATGCACATCAAAATTTGTAGCCAAATCATGCTTAGTTAGTAATGTATGTAAGACTGCGTTCTTACCGACAAAGGCGTTCTAACTTAATTTTTTAAATAAAAAATTCTTCGCAAAATGTTTGACCCAGTGCGACGCAAAAATGGTTATTCGTTCAAAGAGACAACTTTCAACTGTTCGAACTTTGTTAAAATTATAAGGCTTAGTCTAAAACAGACATTAACAACACTCAGAAAAACATATGGTTGGAGCTAACCATATTCTAAGAGCAATATACTATGGTTGGATTTTAACAATGTTAAACTTTCAGGTTACCATGTTATGGTTAAATATGACCATAATATGGTAAAAATTACCCATAATTTGCCCGAAATCAGCCATAATATTATTAAAATTAACCACACTTGGCTCAGAATTAACCATATTTTGGTCAAAATTAACCATATTATGTTCAAAATTAACCATAATATGGTCAAACTTTTGCAGGATTCGGACTAAAGTAACCATACTATAGTTCGAATTAACAATAATATGGTCAGTGTTAACCATATTATTATTATTTATTTCAGCCATTTTACCAAATTTTTATCAAATGTAAATTTTTAATTTTATTACGTTGCTTATTCCTGTTACGTGTTATGTTCCACTTTTATAAGCAACAACCTTTAATTCAAGTTCCTTCATTCTGTTTTACTGGTAGTTTATGTATATTAAGCAGTAGCTAAAATAAAGTGATTGAGAATTTTAAATAAACCAAGCAGGTGTGAATTTGAAAAGCATTCAACTATTGTAGAGAGTAAAACAGCCATAATTTTGTTCTTTTAAAAGTATTATTATGTTATAATTAAAATTAAGTGTTTGTAGGTAATTCTCATTCACTCTGTAGTTTTGTTTGCTGATAGCTTTGGCTTTTCTAAAATTATTTAGGAGAACGTTTCCTGATGAAATGCGCAGTGAAATGCGCATAGGAACAGCTTATCCTCCAACAATAAATTTCAGTATTTTTTATAAATTATTTAAAAAGGAAATTAAGCACAACAAACAAAATCTTTTAATAAACATACTATGTTATAACATATTATTATTTCCAACATAGTATTGTTATTGTTACTAACTTTAACATGTTTGAAGACAACCATAATATGGCTATGGCTTTTGGATGAATTAATTTAACCATTATGTGGTTGCGGTGACATTAATATGGTAAAAGTAATAATAATTTGTTTAAGTGTATAGTTGTAGCTTTTTTACATTAAAACATGATATTTTTACCTTTAACCATATTTGAAGTTTTAAGGGAGGTAAGCACTATATTGTAAAATATAAACATATTATTATCAATCATAAAAAAGTTTTATTAACAACAACCAAAGTTCGTTTGGTGCCATTGCGGGGACCATAATATGTTTTTTTTTAACCATACTTTAACCAATTTTTTTTCTCGGCGTGTAACATGAAGTATAGACTCACCATGTAAAAATTTTTTAATGTTATAACTCGGTTGTTAATGCATATGTTTTAACAACGCTTTTATCACATCATGTTATAACTTATAAAGTAAGGACTTTTCTAGGGTTGCAACATTGTTCGTATGGAAAACAGCGGATCGCAAAAGGTGATGCTGAACTCCGACATTATATGTTCTAGATCATGTGGTCGGCTAAGAGACAAACAAAAGGACTGCGTTAACCCATTTTGTTCCAGCGGTCAATACCTTGATCACAGACCTTTGCTGTTTTTCATTAAATAAATTAAAATATTACTTAGTGAGATTTACATATTTTTTTTTAATTTATAACTTTGTTTCGCATTTTTGCCTTCCCACCAGAAATTTTTTACTCGCTTTTCCCCCTTTTTATAGTTCAACAAGAATTAATTAAAAATAAACTATTGTTAAAGTACTTGAAACTGCTTGCAAAAAATAGAAATATAAAAAAGGGTTATTTGTTCAAATAGTAAGCCGCTGACAGAAATTTAAGTGTACTTTAACAACAACAGCTACTACAGCTGATCGCCAGGCAGCCTTAAATATGGCCGGTAGAGATCTCGAACACTGGGATATTTAGCTATATTTGCTATATTTGTTTTAATACTTATCTTTTATAGGGGGAAAGCAATTCACATAAGATACAAATATTGGTGGTTGTGTTCATCGAAAGGAAATCTGTTTCAATTCCAAATATATGCTGGAGCTTTGGATACAAAAGCAACACGGCCTATGTGCAAGCGTGGTTATGAGTCGTTATGTTTAGGTCGGATTATTGGTATCCAAGACAACATACTGTTCATTTCGATAGCTTTTTCACCGGATATCACATGCTTTGCCTTCTGCCGCATTCTTACAACCAATAATCAAATGATTGTATTGGTTAGATGAAGGGACAATGCAGAGGTCGCATTGCCTACGAACTATGCTCAAATGGATTGGATGACTTGCACGATAATGCTGCTGCTAACTATCGCATTGGAATCAAAGGCAAGAAGTTTTCTTGCGCTAGTGTCAATGCATGGAAATTGCATTGCATGGCTGATAAAAAATAAATCAGAAGCCTTTAAGTCAAATTAATTTTAAGAACTCCATAGCAAAAACTCTGTTGTTATCCGCCAAACTGAAAACAAACATCAAATAACCTTCGTCGAATAAAGAAAATGGAAGTGACGATGACTTCAGAGACCACCTAACACCATTACCCAAAATAAAAGGTATGCACATGTCTGTGTATATCAATCACTGCTATCGCCGATGCAAAGTATGTTACCAGCACACTGCCTTTAAATGCACTTAGTGTTATGTAAATTTATATATGAGTAATTGCTTTAAGGTCTCCCACAGAAAAATGAATAATTTTTTTTATTAAAAAAATAAAACTTTACTCTAAGGCCCATTTTCACCACTTACCGATAGCTAAAGGTAGAGTTTTATTTGCCGGATAAAAGGTGTTCCAGTATTGCAAATTTACTTTAGCCTACCAGACAGGATGCACTTTCCTTTTACTTATCGCTCACTTCTGGTTAAAGTACAGTTGTAACAATGGAAGGCTTTTTATACGTCCGAGAAAATCCTACCTTTAGCTATCTGTAAGTTGAGAAAACGAGCCTAATTGTGTTTAATTAGAAAGATGTAATTTGGCGTTTATTTCTTAAAAATGGTTTGCGCTCTAAAAGGGTAGCCTGTTTTTTCTGAAAAATTCAGCCTTACTAATGGCACAAGGAACCGTATAAATAGACAGTTTTGATAGTGCCCTACAAAATAGGTGCCTTCGGTTTATATATGCGGCTATTTATGGCGACGATTGCATCAAAGAACAACAAAGCTACGAGAAAATTGCAAAAATTCAGAAAAGTTTGCAAAAAAAGCGAAAATTTGCGAAAATTTTTAAAGTTTAAAACAAGCCATAAAATTGATTAAAAGTCCCTAAAACTATAAAGAACATTGCTAAACTAGCGGCATGATTTAAGTCTTATAAAGAGTGATTAATCGTGATGTATGATTTTTAATATGCTTTTTTATAGATCTCGCGTCCACTAATATCCAACTGCGTTGTCATTTTTGTTGAGTATCGTTTGGCCAGTCATCATGGAAAGACTCAAACCACAACAGCGTCTCAATTTGTGCAGCTGTATAACGAAAATCAGCGTTCTATGAGAAATATTTTTCGTGCTATAATCGACCTACTGAAATTACTAATGCCAACACCATTTACTAATTTGAGTCCCAGTTTACATAAGTGCATAATAATCGGCCGGATAGAGCACATCCAGCACGTAGTAAAGGGAATATAGCGGCTGTAGCTGAGAGTGTACGCGAAGACCGTGACGCAACGATTCGCATCATTCTCAGCAGCTAAGCTTGTCGTATTCGAAAGCTTGGCGTATTTTACGTAAGAAAAACGGCCTTAAAGCGTACAAAATTCAACTTTTGCAAGACTTGAAGGCATAATGCGTGTGAAACAACGACCTTGTTGAGAAATCATTTTGGTGAGCACTTAGTTCGATGTTTTGCTACGGTAAATTGGCCACCTAGATCATGCTATATCACGCCTTTGGACTATCTTCTCTGGGGATGTGTAATGTCTAAGGATTTCAGGTTAAGCCAGCTACGATTGACGCTTTGGGAGCCAGCAAAAAAGTTATTCGCGAAATACCAGACGCTATGCTCGAACAACTCGCCCAAACTTGGACCTTCCGTGTGGATCAACTCAGACGTAGCCATGGCCAACATTTACAGTTATCATTTTCAAACGGTAAATGCCATAAATTATTCTTTTAACCGATAATAAAAAATTTAATTTCACCTTCAAATTTATGTGTTTTATTTAACATTATACATCAATCATGAAGAAAAACACCCATATTTATTAAAAATCGTTAAAGCTGTGAAGCACCAGAAAGCTTACAAGAAAAATCGCTTCTATCGAAAATCCTAAAATTAATGCGAAAAGCCTTAATTGGTTAAAAAAAATGTCAGAAAACAAAATCAAAATTATGAAGAACACACTTTTTACAGGTGTTAGAAACAGGACATTCCACATATTCATGTTTTGTTCTCGTCAAATAATATGTAGCATTTAAACAGGGTTGGCAAAAAAATGTATGCATGCAGCTTTTCAGAAGGTGATATTTTTTGTCTAAAAAAGAAAATACCATTTTAGATTTAAAATGAAATGTACCATTTTTTTTTGATTATATTTTATATCAAAACGTATCATAACACACAGAAAATTGATTACTCTTATTATTTCAGTGGTCGAGATTTCGACCAGCAGTTTACACAAGTAATCACCGGAAAAAAATGTGTTTTCTAATATTATTTTGGACCGATTTCTAACTAGCCATGGAAATTTCATTAAAGATATTGAAGCATTTATGTAGCCTGGTACAAAATGGTTTAAATTACTTTCACTAAGTCATCATCCAGACTTGCAATTTTTATTGCAGCAATTCTTTAGTTTATTGGTGAGAGGGGTGAGAAAATTTGGGAAAGATACTTTTCTCAACAATGAAATCAATAATTGCTGCAACAAAAATTGCAAGTCTGAACCATGACTAATGGATGTCCGTTAGTCGCAATAAAAAGCCGGCAACAGGAAAGAATGATAGATGAAAGTGAAAAAGCTAGAAAATATATCGATTACATATATTTTTAAAATGAGCAACTTGAATTTATGAAAGAAATTTATCGATTGCTCGAATTTTCCATAGTAAATGGTTGTCTTAAAAAAAAATTATATGTAAACAACTTTTTTTCACTCCTTAGCATTTGGCTTAAATTTTCCATAAACCAATTATCACTATCTTATTGCAGATTAATTTCGTATTTACTGTAACCTTTGTCATAAGTTTCTTAAACAAGAAAAATCCATTAATAAACCTTTATGGTAAAAGTTTTATCGTAAAGTTCTACTTAAATATAATTAGTTTTATTTGAATGTCCTTTTTTAAGCCATTGCAAGTAAACAACAAGTTTTCTGCCTTAAAAATCCAATAGTGAGAGGGTTGATTTACAATCCTGTCAATTTAAATGCCAAAAATCGTAAAAGTTTCCTAAAGTGACGATTTTTCTGTCCAAAATAATTTCGCTTAAATTTAAAAATAAAATATTTTTTATGTGAGTGACATGCGCTCTTTTAAAGTTGTTTCGAATTTATCAAACCAACAACAAAAATAATTCTCAAAATGAAAGGTAATAAGTTGTTCTATTAGCAAAACAAATATAAATTTTTCTTTGTAACAAAAACAGTTGGAAAACAAATTTTTTTGATGTCTGCTTTTGTGTAAGTGGGAATGTGTGTGTCTGTAATCCAATACACCTTCGGCTGTATTTTTATATGATTGTTTGCTTTCGATTGTGTACAAACGTTTGTTTAACACAATACAAACTAATTAGAATTTTAAAGCACCTGAGTTTTTAAACTCAAATTGTAAATTGTACAAAATTTAAATCTCTTTGGAGTAAAAATAAATTCAATTTTGAAATTTTTTCCAATCTATTTCTATAAGAATCCAAATGCTGGTTATTTTAAAAAGTTACTTGTTTATATTTATATTTAATGGAATTTAATTTTTATTAAGTTCTACAAATGTAGATAATCAATCTCTTTTTTTATAAAGGGAGTTTCTTAAAGATTGACTCAATTTGTTTCTTTATGCTAAAAACACAACTGGGACGTAAGACGAATTTTGGCAGCGAATATTCGTCGCCAAAAATAAAACATATTGGTGTATATGAAAAAACACAAAATATTAGCGTCGGCCGAAATTAGTCATACGCAGGGACTTTGCAGTAGACTTTTTTATATTTCATACTCAGACGATCAAATCAGTACTAGGTGACCATGCTATGGTTTAGTTGTCACGTATTTTAGTAAATGAAGTAACTGATAACTAAAATAATTGTTTTTTTTTTAATTTATATAATTTAAGACAAATAAACAAAATAGTTTGCTATAAAAACGGTTTTTAGTTATGGTTTTTAATGTTTTATTTGTTAAGTATTATTTTTTTCATATGGTCACACACTTTTTTAATTATCAAAGCTGTTAGTTATTCGTTGTAATTTTTCTGAAAAGTTTTGTCGTGTTGGGTAAACTTTTTTGTTCGTCCCAGTTGTGTTCCTAGTTCCTATTAATTAACTGCCAGGCCCCCAATGTCGACAAAAAAAATTAATTTCGCTTATTTATATTGAAAACAGTCATAATAAACTAAAATTTGTTTTTGTTTTCAATATAAATATACGAAAGAAATGTTATTGTCGACATTGTGGGCCAGGCAGTTTTATAACTTGAAGGTAATTAAAAAATCAGGTTTTCCCTATTTGTGGAATACAAAATCGTTCAAAAGACCGCCGTTAAAGCGATCACGCGAGTTAATACGCTGAACCAAGACATGGCTCGACTCGAAAAAACAAACCAGCCGAAATCCCAAAAAAATTCGCAATTAATGTTGACATAGACGAACAACTTAATGTCGACCCAAAGAACAAAGACCGAAAGAGTAAAATTTTAAGAATAAGGGCCTTATATATTTTAATATACATATATGTAATTTTTTCTAACTATTTAATTTCTCAAACAATTTTTTACTTCTTTTTTTCTTGAGTGTAATTAGCATGTGCCAGTTGTCATAGTATTCTACCGCGTGTTTAGTAATTTTTTTTTTTTTTTTTTTTTTTTTAACAAAAATACACTTAAAATGTACACATGCAGGTCCTGTATTCACCACTATATACAAGGACACATACATTTTAAAACAGAGAGAAATTCTTGAGGAAAGAGAATAGTAAAGAAAAATACCGAGAGGATATGCGTAGTGAGTAGTGTTGCTAAATGTTTAAAATGTTATTTGTTTATATTATAAACTGATAACGAAACAGCGAAAAATGTGTAGCGCTTAAGAATAAAAGTTTAAAGATTATGTACGACTATACTTTTTGTTTAAGGAAAACTTAATATAACAATCGAATCGGAATCACTTTCTAACTCGATTTTACGATGTCCGTCCGTTCGGTTGACTGACTGTTTGTTGGTTTATGTAATCCTTGTACGCAAAGTACAGGTCGGAACTAAGAGAGCATTTAATGGCATTTGGTATATGAGTGATTCTTATTTGCAATGATTTTTTGTGTTTGTTGAATGTGTGATTAAATATTTCATAAAATAAACACATAAATTTGAAGTTTAATTCACCTTTAGCGCGATTTTTTAAGAATCTCTGTATTTTTAAAATTACGAGAGGAAATTTAAAATGGGTTTCAAATATTTGCATTTGGTTTTATTATTTATCCCATTAAATATATCGAGGGTTATTATTCAAATAGTGATATCTGCAATTTTTCGAAAATGTGTTTTTTTTATAGAAACGAATTCACTGACTGAAGGGGCATCTGTCCTTTAAATTTGAAAAAAAAAAAAAAATTTTGTCGAAAGTTTTTTTTTCACAAATATTGTATTGTGCTCTCTAACGCACACGTTTTTTTTTTTTTTTTTGTAAAAAGTGCTATCTACATAAAAAATATTACTGTTTATAATAAAATGATAAACATATTTATTACGAAGTAGACATATTATTCATCAAAAGGTTGGGAATTGTGTCTTCATATCAAAAACTAATATTATTTAAAAACGCGTTGAAGACATTTTGCAAAAAAAAAACTGCAAAAAATTTCTGGATGAGTTTTTGTCAATAGTATAAATTTTTATTTAGAAATTTTTTTATATTTATTATATTTATTTATGCCATGTTCTTACCATGGCTGCACAAGCAGTAAAACTATGTCCCGATATAAACGTATCCGCTATTTATTATAAACAGCGCCTTCAAGTACACAACTTTACAATTTATAACCTCGCAAGCCATCAATGTTAAAATTACTGGTGGAATGAAAGTAATGGGGATATGTCCGCATCGACTTTTATTTCATGTATAATACATTATTTAAAGATCCAGTGTTTGTCAGATACGTTACCAATTAAAATATATTCCAATGGTTGGGGCTATCAAGATCGTAACCACTATATATCGAATGAACTCTCCGTTTTTTCTATAGAAAATGATAAGACAATTGAGCAGAAGTACTTAGAGAAGGGGCCCACTCAAATGAACTGCGACAGTGCACATGCTAAGATTGAGATGAAGCTGAAAAATCAGACAATTTGTTTGCCCAGCGATTATGTTAAAATAACAAAAGATGCCAGAAAGACAATCAAAATTGATAATAAAATTGTTTAAATGCCTTTGATAGTCTATATCTAAATTATGATTTCTTTAATGACTATAGCAGAAAAAAACTTATTCGTTTCACATCGATTAGACCTGGTCGACAAAAAGTGATCCCACCGTATCACAAATAAAATCTCTCATCTATCTACCAAGTACTGACATTCCGACTACAATCAAAACATACAGCGGTCATATAGAAGCGAATTCCTTACAATCTGGCCCACGTCCTATTCAACGAAGCAAATGGAAGCACTTACAAGCATTGACGCCTTATTTTCCGCAAGAATATCATTCTTTTTATGATAATTTAAGACATGCGAATAAAACTTAATTTTTTATTTCTATATTAATATTATGGAGATCGAACGGTTATTATTCGACCGGTTATTTTAGCTTTGTCCAATTCGGTTATTTTAAAATGTCCATTTTTCGAATATCGAATAAACCGGTTATTTTGGTATAATAAACCGGTTATTTAATTGTAATTTATATACATTTTCCTTAATCTTGTTGTAGATGTACCCGTGGTTTAAGCAATTTCTAATTGAATATTGGTCAAACTAAAACTTTTTATAAGGAATGTCAAAGCAAAATGTAACAAAGGTCAAAAAACATTATGAACACTGTTAATACAAATCGCTGTGTTCTTGTAAAAAAAAAAAAAACAAAAAAGTAAATAGTAATTTGTGCCAGAGTATTCTAAATATTAAATATAATTTTATATAAATAATATCTCTATATATTTTTCGAACGCGATTAAAAAAACAAAAATGATAAGTTACAAAGGTTCTTCCATGTCATGCTTGACATTAAAGTGATCCAAATGAAACTTAACTCCATTCGAAGTAGTTCTAAGAAGACGACAAATCGATGCCTTACTTTCTCAACCTCGTATCTTAAAAAAATACGGTTTTGACTTTTTCATATAAAACGATTGTTTTTTTTGTATTCTATTACTGCAAAAACTTATTATTTCAATACTTTGTCTCAATTCTGTTAATATTAATAAATTATTGAAATAATAAGTTTTTGCAGTAATAGAACACAAAAAAAAACAATCGTTTTATATGAAAAAGTCAGAACCGTATTTTTTTAAGATACGAGGTTGAGAAAGTAAGGCATCGAAATAATAAATACTTTACTAAAATACGCTGCAAAAAATAAATCACTAGGTGAAATATAAGCCCGTTGTGTTGCCGAGGACGAAATGCCCGTTAAGGCACTAACAACTCTTAAGTAGTTATGGCATCTCTTAATGCTAAAAACTACAGCATTACGGCGGAATCAACGATATGGGAAACATTTCTACCAGTTTTATTTATTAAAACACCAAGTTCTAAAAAACAAAATTGAAGAAATCAAGCAATGTAATGGAAAGTCTTAAATTGTAGTCGACGAATTGACCAATATTTTAAACAAAAAGAATGTTCAGTTCACTATTCGTTTCTATATTGCTGAAACAAAATAATTTAAAATAGATAATCCTTGCTAAGAGGTTTTGTTTGCAACTTTTGAAAAATATGGTGGATTTATATAGATAGTCTAACAACCGACAAATTAATACTCATTCAAAATAAATTTGAGAGAATATTTAGATATCTTTATAAAATTCCTATAATTTATTTGCTTTTGCAAAACGTTTGTCTATATCAAATATCATTCAACAGTTTCTAAATTACATTATACAAATATCTTCTTACAAATAAAGTTTAGTAAATCAATAAAAAATTGTTGAAAATTTAAATAAAGTTTGATCCATTTACTGGTCCCACTTTTCTTGGATTTTATCGTAAAATATTTGTTAGGTCTGATCTAAGTCATATCTTTGTATTTTATTGGTTTCTTTGTTTTGCAAATTGTTTTGTTTTTATTCAAATTAACGTTTTATTTTAAAAACATAATTGCTTTTTGTGTTTTTAAGTATTCGAGCTAAAACCGTTTAACCGGTTATTTAAAAATTGCTTAACCGAAAACCGGGTTTTTTAAAATAGCAACTATTCGTAATATTCGAAAACCGGTTATTGAAAAAAGTCAAATAATCGATCTTCCTAACTAATATATTAATATGATTGCGCCTTTCTTAATATATTATTTTTTCATTAAATACTGTTTTGTTAAAAAAAAAAAAATTATTTTAATAAAAGTTCGTGCTACTTAAATTAGAGTCTCAAATAGTATTCATTACAGCTCATTTTATTTATGTTCAAATAGTGCTATCTACTTATTTCAATATTCAATGTGCTATGAGACATTTAAGCGCGAATATCTGGAATTAAAAAAAAATTAATATATGTATGATTAAGACGTTTATATTTAATAACATTGTTAACCAAAGTTTAGTTAAAAGAGTTATAGAAACAATCAGTTTTTTCGCTCTTAAAATTTTGATTTTGATAAAACTCTTTGAATAATAACCCTCGATATATATAAGAAATACCTGATTATATATTTTTTTAATCATTTGTTATTGTCCGTAGCTCTGTGTCTTGAGCCTTATTTGTTTTAGTATGCTTTATTTATTTATTATATACACTTAAATAACAGCGTCGGTTTTAGCATTCGAAATGTTTAAGAGTTTTGGGAATTTGTAAAAACTTAATTTACCAAACCCAACAAAAATGTTAAAAAAAAACATAAACGTCTTAGATGACACATTTTCCCCTGGTTTCAGTTATCACAAAAATTTTTCTCTAAAATATTGTAGAAGTTGTTTTATCTTTGCAAGATTTATATTATTTGGAAAAATAAAAAATTTTCAGAGTAGAATAAAGTAAAAAATTTCAATATTGAAATTTGAAAAATATGTTTGTTGGCAACCAAAATGAATTTCGGTATCGGTAACAATACCGGCCAGTGTTGCCAATAAAGAATATGGAAATTACACATGAATGTGCACCAAATTACTCATACGTAGCAAAATTACATACACAAATCGAAAAATTTGCTAGTATGAATACGTCTTGCAATACCTTATTAGTACTCCTTATTTGCTATTAAATCGTTAGGCTTGCAAACAAAGAAAAGATTACCAATTTTTGTAGTATGAAAGAACAAGATGATCATATACAACGGCACGTATCGACGCGCAGTATTTATTTTCGAACATCGGCGGAAGAACAGCTAAAAATATTTTGTACAAGCCTAACGCTATGTTCACACCTATTAAATATTTAACGTCCTATACTTAACCACTAGTTTATTAAAAAATTTTTTGGTTTTGCAAAACGTTTGCTAAGTCAAACCAAAATATTTAAGAGTTTCTAAATTACATTATACAATAATCTTTTTACAAAAAAAGGAAATAAAGAAGTCAATTAAAATTGTTAAACATAAAGCTAAGGTTTCATCAATTTGCTGGTCATGCTTTGTTTTTGGATTTTTTCGTCAAATATTTGTAAGGTCTAAACATACCTTAAGCAACATAAATTTTATATATTCGCTGTAAGTGGTTCTGTTTCATTCAACCATTGTTCGAATAGAAAATCTTGACGGTCAGAAATTAATGAAAATATAGGGCTGAAAGTAAAATTATACATCGATTACTCATGGCCTACACATGCTGGTTAAAAAAACACACAACATATGTTATTACACATGGATTGGCAACACTGATAAAGGTATTCAATTTTAAACGTTATTGCAATAGAATCGGTAGTAATAACGGTATTGGTTACCAACCTTGCTTTTAAGTGAAAAAGTAAGTTTTTTTAGACAAAGCAACTTTTTAATGAAAAAGGCCGTATTTTTTTTTTGCAAAAAAGTTAGTTATTTTTCGTAAAAAGGTGAACATCGATTGATCATGATGTGTATCTTAAAAATTGAGTGTTACACAAAATTTTTCAAATTAATTAAAAAAATTTATTCTAAAATTAATTTATGTTAAAACGCATCGACGTTTATACACCTCAATTATAAGAAATGCAACATAAACTGTTTTATTGTGAAAATATCTGGAATTCGTACAAAAATGTATTGTGCGTTAGATTGAAAATTTTTTTTCTATAATGTATCTGTTTATTTAAGGATGACAAGAAAAAGTTTTTTTTTTTATTGAAGTGTATTAATTTTATGTCCACAACCTTGTGATCAAAGTTAAGGTCACAATTTTGAAGATAATTTGATGAAAGTTGGTACAAAGGTTCTAATTGTAACTTTTGAAAATAGTGAGAATTGCTCCATAACTTCGCATATCCTTCCAGAATAAAGTCTTAGTAACCATAAGCCATTTTATTATTTTGATTTTTCGATTTGGCCTAAATTTTTTAGGTTGCAATTTACACAGAAAAAGGTTTTTTATCAATGAAAAAAATGATTAAGAAAGTATTTAAATTTAGTTAATGTGATAATTGAATCAATTATTTTTTTAAGTTGAAAGAAAATTAAAAATATAATTTTAATTTAATTAATATTTCAGTTGTTTTGAAATAAATTTTTAATCAAAATATTAATTAAACATAAAAAAATATTAATTGATTTTTTCGTTTCAAATAAAACAATTTAGAATTGTTGTTGAGAAATGTCAATTTTATCGTTAGGCCAAAAGAGCCAATTTACAAAATTTTATTATATTATCTTTAATATTGCGACCTACACAAGGTTTTCATTAAAAAGGAGCTAGAAGACATCGTTAAGCAGACTCACAGACTAGATCTTTATCTATCGTAAAAGCAAAAGTTGGAAACACAATCTAAAAAGTTTTGATTATTCTTGTGATTCCTCTTTGCATTTATTTTTTAAAGATAAATAACGAGTACTGATACTTAAAAAAAAATTAATTACTAAATATAATTTGTTTTGTTAAATTGTCAACATAAAATAGGCAAAAAAAATAGATGTTTTGTCAGGTTCAATAGGCCAACATAATTCTTAACCTTTGCTCTCATGAAGACATTTTTGTATGTGAACTGATGATAGCTACCTGGGTAGATAATGACTTTGTCCTTCCTATTTGTTTTTTTTTTTTTTTTTTTTTTTTTTTTTCATTATTTATTTATTGAATCTTCACATATTAAATATGAACTAACAATAATTAATCAAATCTTATACTAATACTTTATTTTTGTCCTGCCAATGCTAGACGAAAATTTTTCTCTTCACGGTTTCTGTTCACATATGTAGATGTTTAGTAGCTATTTGTGTAAGGCATTTTGTATATGTACAATTTTTTTTTTTACCAAAAAATCTAATATTATAAGAATACATAGTGGAGGAGTTTACACAATGGACAAAAGGTGTGTCAATACTCAATCATAAGAGCAACAAGATGTTGGCCTGTGGCGATGTTTTTTAACTTTTTGAATATTTCAGGCCTATAACGTCAAAGTACAGTTAAAAAACATCAACGTAGATTATTCTTGATATCCTTGGGTACAAATCATTGGATATCACAAATCTCGAGCCGAAAACCGGAAGGTAGTTAGCAAGATTTTTACCAAGACTATCTACAACGAAACATATAAAAACTTCCGCAATATTGCTTTAAACTTTTTTTTTTGTTGCTTATTAAAAGTTACTTAAAAGTCGCCAAATTTTGATAACTGAGGTGAAAGTAATTTGAATGTTGATGGAAACTGTGCAAGTTATTAATAACTAAAAATCAAAATATCTACCTCGGTAGATACTATGAGAGCGAAGGTTAAATAAATTAACGCATTGCTTGAAATGGCAAGTTATTTGATCATTTTTTAATTAAAATTAAAAATATCATTTATTGAAAAAAATATTCATAATTTTATAATTTTTAGTAATCAATATAATCATTTTGGTAATAGGAGCAAAATCAACAAGTTGTTTGCTTCATATTATGAATTTGGTATACATTTGGTGACAATTTTTAATTTTTTCTGTGAACATCATTCTACCAATTTTTTTTTTTTTTTTTGGAATCGCTCCATATATAAGCATAGCTCCCATACAAATACTTCTCCCGAAAATAGCTTCTAAGGCCATAACTTCCTTATAAATACTAGTGTTGACATAACAAATGTCGGTTGATTTTGATAGTTTGTATCATGTATAACTTTTTGAATACATTATTTTTACAAATTTTAATTTTGTACTTTTCCGTGGGATCCCAACTCAAAATTATTTTAAAAATTGCCATAACTTTAAACGCTGATGACACAAAAATTATAAAAATTCTAAAAATATAATTATATTTCAGGATCAATTGAATGAGGCGAAAACTATAACATGAACCTTACCTTAAGTAATTAAATAGATAAAGCTAAGAAAAAAGAACACAAAATATACACTTGAAATGAGAATTGTTATAAGAATAAAGCCTACTGAAAAGGGCGAGAATCGGTCTATAATTTTACATGGACCCCATAGAAAAAAGTCCAAAAAAGATGATTGCTCACATAGAAATACCCTCCCTCAAATCAATTCATATGGAGATTTCTCAACAAAATGTAAATGTCTAGATAATATTCCGTACAAAGAACTTCTGTATGAAAATTAATTTCCTAATGGAATTTTGGTTTGGCGTACGTTCTCGAAAATTTTTATATAAATATCGATTTGCTGGTTACCAAATCGTCGGTCTTGACCGACTATACTTTCTTGCTTTTTTATAATCAGAATTGCCCTAATTAGAAGCATATAAAATTGTAACTGAAAAGAGTAAAAATAACAAGTTTTTATAAGGGCAAGTTTTGGCCTAATTTACATTGATAATATCTTAACGTATGGCAAACGTAAAAACTTTAAGTAAGCAAATTTATAACTTGTAATTTTACTGTCTGCAGGTTTGTAGGGATCATATTAACTATATTTTACCTTATTTCGGGAAATGGTTAATGTCTTTTAAGAAGATTGTGTTTGGGAAAGTTCCGCTTTTCCGAAATCAGATGAAGTCAATACCTGGGATTCGCCAAAATTTACAGATCTAAAGAGATTTGCACAATCTCTTGCGATCGCGACTAACCAGAGATTCCAGCCGGTAGCACGGGAGCTGGTAGCCCCATGAGCATGACGCAGGACTGACAGTTGGTTGGGGCCTCCGTTAGTATGCTTCTTTCTGGAAATGGTTATTGTCTTTCAAGAAGTTTGTGTTTGCGGAAGTTTCGCTTATCCGTTAATTCGGGGATCACGTGGCTGTTGATGTTTACTATGCAAAGTTGCCGGAAAGGATATGCTAAAAATATCACTAAAAGGCTGATATCACCACTTTTGGGAGAGCTTGGCCTGAGCAAGTATCTCAACCGATGCTGCTAGCATTTTTCCAAAAGCAGCACCCATAAATGTGGCAAGTATATAATCTTGCTAGATTATGCACTCAAATTGTGAGTATTGGTTGCGCTAAGACTTGGAGGTAGTTAATAAACGCATTGTTTGGAGTCGGTCCAATTTTTTTTTGCAGTATTTATTTATTGTATCTTCATATCTTAAATATGAACTAACAATAATTAATCAAATCTTATCCTACTATTTGCTTTATGTCCTACCAGTGCCAGACAAAAACGATTTCGTCATCACGGTTTCTGATCACATATGTAGGTGCTTATCGCTTATCTGATTGGGTGAGTGCTGCAGTGTCTCCTCCCTTATGCGCGTGTGGCCGCCATAATTTAAAATATTTCGAGCTAATGGATTTGGGTGCAGTTCCAGTCTTTTTAAATATTTTACTGCATATTTCGTTATCATAGTTTTTACTAATGGCACATTGAGATCCTTGTGGATATTTGAGGGAGCGGCTGTGATTATTCGAAGAAGTTTATTTTGGCGCCTTTGAATTTTTTCAATGTTACAAGCCGAGGCAGTGCCTCATAACTGAATAACGTAGCACCAAATTGGTTTTAAGATAGAGTTGTTTGCAATCGAGACTAAGAGCAGAAATTCTTCCAATAAACCAATTAATTTGAATTGCTTTTGGTTTCATTTGCAATTTATTTGATTATTTGATTATTGATTTTAATAGGGGGCATGTTTCCCGACGCAATGTGAATGTTATATGTACATATGTGGCCATTTTTGCTCATTGAGCTTTATCCTCCATTGTTTTAACCGTCGGTCCATTTTGTTGTTATTATTTTTTAGGTACATAAAATAAAGCGATTGAGTTTAGTTCCAATACTTGCAATTGAAACAAAAAACAGAACAATTGCAAATTACATTGAACTGTAATTGTAAAAAAAAACAAACCAAATGTGTAGCATTATTAAGTTTGAGGTATATTTCCCTTTATTTTATTTTGCTCTCTTATTATTTTCCACCAGTTGTTTTTTCCCTCTACCAAGCAAAAACACAAAATTTTACTCTTTGTATTTGAAAAGACTAACAAATTTTCTTTGGTATTTTTTTATGGGTCTATAATTTACCCTCCACTTTTTGTTGCTTTAAATCCTTAAAGCAATAATGTTTGTCTGTGGTGAATTTGGTTTTGGTTACAACTCATTGTAAGAAAATCAAAATAAAAACACAGATGCTGTATAGAAAGTCAGTCAGTAGTAACAAAGTTAAGCAACCTTAAACATAAGAACTAAATAAGCGGAAACAATTTGATGGATTAATAAATTATTTAGTATAAAACTTAAAAAAAAAAAATTGGAGACCAAAAAATATCATAAAAAAAAAAACATTAAGCCCGTTAATTTATATGCAGAAGATAAAAACGAAAATTGTTTTAAGGCAAAAAAAATTAAAAGAAAATTCAAACAAAAATAACTTAAACTTAAAAAGTAATTTATAAATTTATAAAAAAAAAACAACAAATCGCAATAAAAAGAATTTTAATTAAATCTATTTACAGATAAAAGTCGAAATTATTTTGTTTTCTTTAAAAAATAAAAATTTATTTTATGAAATAAGAAATAAATTTAAGGATAATTAATGTAATTTAGGTGTACAAAAGTGTTTTTAAAGTGTTTATTTTATAGTGTCTTAACTTTAAGGTTATTTTAAGTAATTAACAAAATTATCCCCGAAAAGAAAAACCCAAAAACAGACAGAGGTGAGTAAAATTATTGATTTTTAAAATAAATAATAAAAACTAAAGTTAGAAAAACATAACAAAATATTTGTTTTTTTAGAGAGACGTTAAAATAATTTAAAAGTTCACTAAAACTCAATGGAAAATAACAAATTTCATTTTAATTTTTAAACTATTTAATCATTTATTCTTGCTGTAACAATGTGCGCTCATACGTATGATTGTTATTTACTTTTAATTAAAAAGCAATCATACGCTCTGCGTGTATTCTGGTTTATTTGCTTTTAGATTTGCTATAGCGGGTTCATCTTTCTTCAGAGTTTTCCCTTAATATCGGTAAAAGGAAAATTATTTCATTGATACTTAAATAAATTTATTAGGGGTTTTTAATGTGTGAATGTGCTTTTATCCCTAAGTCTACCACAATCGTTTATGTTCATTAAATTGTTAACCACAATTTTACTTTATTTGGCCAACATACACAATTCCTAATAAAATTTGTGTTAAACTTTTGTATTTAACTTTCGTCGAACAATGTGTTCATCTGAAACTGTATGTGTATTAAAAACGTGAGACCTGTTAAACCAATATGAGTTTAAGTTGAATTTATATTTCTTATAATTAATAAGAAACATAAAAACGTTAATTACTTGCAAACAAGTGAATATAAAATTCGCTTATAGGCAAAGAATAATATTAATTTTTTTTTGGAGAACAAATTTTAACCATTAAATGCAAAGCATCATACAAAAACAAGTAGTGGGGGAAGTAGCGCAAGAAAGACTTTTTCGGTAAGATAAACTTATAGTCTTAATATTATGTTTTTGACTTTTAAAATAAAGAGATTCTTAAAAAATTCTAAACAAACTAAAGGAAATTTAAAAATTTTATGTTTTATGATCGCGAAAAATCCTTTAAAGCGGACAAGCGATTAAAAAGAAGTCCTTAGTTTAGGAGGATAAAAAAGTTACAAAATTGAGTACAACACCCAGAGAAAAAAATATGTTTAAATTTGGTCACCTCCAACAAAACTATTTTTAAAGAGAATTGCAAACATATTATGTTTAAATATAACCATACTATTGTCAACGATAAACATATTATTGTTAAATTAGTCCTCCATCAAGAAGGCACAACCATATTATGGTTTATATGTTTGTCGGTGACAATAATATGGTTAAATTAAAACATAATATGTTTAAAATGTTGTCTTAAAATAGTTTTGTTGGAGGTGACCATATCTAAACATATTTTTTCTCTACGTGAAGAAAGAAAAAAATTGCAGCAAATGGACAAACAATAATTAAATACAATTCTTTGGTAACTGTTCTAAATCGAGGTAAAATTTATCGAGGATAAAACCTAAGCAGAATACAGGGTGATGATTGAAGATAATGTATCTAGTTGTGGCCTCAAGGAAAGAGAAGGAAGGTCCGTCCAGCTAAAAGCAGACATCTGACAAGGCCAGTGCAAAATGCATATCGTGTAAAAGTAGTTTAATTAAACATAAAACGAATTTATCGCCACGTATTTCTGAATGACAATATCGTCGCGTTTCTTCTTTTTTTCAAAATTGACTTTCTTGGTTTTTATGGTAGAAAACACAATTTTGTATGGAAAAAATAGAAATTAAAACCATTTCGAAAACCACGTAAGCGCTATACAAAATGACATTTGCATGCAACATAGAATAAATACATATTTAAAGCTGAAAATGTGAAAGTTTCACCCAGCTATTATTTTGTTTTGGAGCAAAAAAAAAAAAAAAAACTGGAAAGTTTTGGAAAAATTAGAGCATTTTTGGTGCACCTTCAGGCCCTTAAAGTCATTGACCTCGGTAAAAACTACACTTTTCATCGAGTAACTTGAACACTATATATCCTATAGAGCAAAGATATTCCACGATCCCCCGTTGTTTTAATTAAGTGCAATTTTTTTTTCTTTTCTATTTTTAATTCCTTGGCACCCAAATCATTTTTTAATTGTCGTATCCAGACTAAGAATTTTGTTCTACAATTATTCTAATGCAATCAACTGGTCTGCCTTGATTGACTCTGATAGAAGTTCAAACTTTTATTTTTCCATATTTATTTAAGTAGAAAGTTAAAGTGAAACTTTAAACCTTTGCACTTCTTTAAATTTAATATTAAGCTTAAATTGTTGTTATAAAATATTTAATTAAAATACTTGAAAATATAATTGCATCATATTAATCAAATTCTCGAACGTTTTGTTTGTTAACTTTTAATGATCCATCAATCACAAGCATAAGTGTACATAAATAACGTTTTGTAATTCTTTTTAAATTTAAGTCTGTTAAATGTTTATCAGAAGACTGATAATATTTTGTAAAAAGGAAGATTATTTTTCTTTATTCCTAAAAAGTTTAAGCTTTTTGTTTTAAGATAAAATACATAAGAAAATAAGTTTTCAAGTTTTTTTTTTTAAGAATTTGTTTGAAATACATTTTATCCTTGTACTTTTCTTTGTTTGTTTCAATGAAATTTTACAAAAATTTATATATGTATTTATGTTTGTATGTGTATGAATGTATATATACCCTGCAGGAGATAAGGAGTTAATTGTCAAAATACCGCTAGTGCAATTACTTGAACAAGAGATACTAGTGCTAACAGGATGAACGTTTTTTTAAAGGGTCCGCCATCTAACGTTTTTTGTTTTCAACTAGTTCTTATTTCGTGAATGGTAACACTTAGCTCATGTCTCATGTGACAGATAATTAGTGTTATCCTTCCGCTGAACGAATATGGTTGTGTATACGCTTGAACAACGCTGGGAAATATTGCGACATTACTTTGAAAATCATGGTAATGTTGCAGAATGTGTGCGAAAATTGCGTACGGATTTCGGAAGAAGAGAAGCACCGCCAACTCCGTATGTTCGTAATCTTGTGAAAAAACTGGCATCCTCATCGACACACCAAAGCGTAAAAAGCCAAAAATAGTGCGTACACTAGAGAATATTGCTGCTGTGGCAGAAAGTGTGCGTGAAGCGCCATCAACATAAGTTCACCGTCGTTCTCAACAATTGAACATTTCGGAGACATCTTTGAGACGAATTTTGCATAAAGACCTTGGTATGACGCCATACAAAGTCCAATTGGTTCAGGAGTTGCAGCCAACTGATCATCCAATGCGTTTTCGCTACGCTAAGAGGGCCTGCGATCGACTTACAGAAGATCCCGATTTTGCCAAAAAAATCATCTTTTCAGATGAAGCTCATTTTGATCTTGGCGGGTATGTAAACAAGTAAAATTGTCGCATTTGGGGCACAGAAAACCCGCACGCATACAATGAAAAGCCGATACACCCAAAACGAGACAATGTTTGGTGCGGATTTTGGTCCAGAGGCATAATTGGGCCATTTTTCTTCGAAAATGAGCAAGGAGTGGCCGTTACAGTCAATGGCGATCGTCATCGGGCCATGTTGAACGAATTTTTGTTCACAAAAATTGAAGAGGAGGATATTGGCAATATTTGGTTTCAACAGGACGGCGCTACGTGCCACAGCCGAAGCTACACTCGATGTTTTGCGCCCTGTTTTTGAAGATCGCATTATCAGCCGCAGAGCTGATGTCGTTTGGCCACCTCGGAGCTGCGATTTGACACCGTTGGACTATTATTTGTGGGGTGCGTCAAAGATAAGTGTTACGCCGACAAGCCAGAGAAAATTGACGCTTTAAAGGACAATATTCGTGAAGCCATTGGTGAAATACAGCCGCACACAATCGATAATGTGCTTAAAAATTGGACCGATCGTGTAGGCTACTGCATGGCCAGCCGAGGCAGCCCTTTGAATGAAATTATTTTCTATTATTAACCGAAAGGATTGTACTTTCAAATAAAAAAAGAAATTTGAGAAAATATTCAGTAGTTTTTTTTATAGCATTTTCAAAAAAAAAGTTATTTGGCGGGCCCTTTATATAAATACTAGTGCTTATGCCTACCGGTACGTGCTGTAGTACAAGGGCACCACTGGTGTTACTGATAAAATTTTTTTGTAAAAAAACCAAAATTCGAGTACATATTTGTATTTTGATACTGTTTCTTAAATTTGATTTCAAATCATTTATTTTCGCCATTTTTATTATTAAAAAATGGTAAAATGCTTAATGCAAATTTTTTCTATAGACAAGAACTAGTAACAAACAATGTGGTCGTAGTGTACTAGTACACGCCTAAAACCAATAGTACAAGCGAATTTCCAAGCACACTCAATGCTTGAGCATTAAGATGGTATAGAAAAGTTTACAGTTGGGAACTAGTACTGGATATTATTGTACTAGTTTGGTACTAGTAAGGTACTAGTTTATTCTGCGGCAGGGTATGTATATACAAAATTTTTTATTTTTAATTTTTTTTTTTTTTTTTTGAATATAGAATCTAACATTTATGGTTGAAAAGTTTATTTAACCTTTTAGGGTTTTTTTCATAACTGCTGGTGTCTTTTTTATAATACTAAACATCCTGTTTAACAGAGATTGTTGTTGCTGTATCTTTTTTGTGGCGGATTCTGGGTTTTTCTTCATGATGGTTTGTTTTAAAAGGTCAAACTTTATGCTTAAGCACATTAATTTTGTATAATTTTCTTGTATCATTTCGACACTAAAGTTTGAAAATGTTGAAATCTAAATGCGGCGTTTTAAGCGAGGTCAGTTGAAAAGTAGTTTTAAAGTAGAAAATATTAAATGGTTTTTTTTTCAAACGCTGCACGCAGAGAAAACTTAAGGTCATATATGGTTATCTTTAACAGAATATTTTTTAAAGAAATTTTGGGTAATATTATTATGTTACTATCACAGGTAAACATATAGTGGTTAAACTAAAGCCTATAGTACACGGCATGTAAAAAGACACATGCGCATGTGGTTCTGACGTAATTTTGACGTCAATGCAAAGCCACAATAAAAATTGCGTGTTGTGTGATGACGTCAAAATTACGTCAGAACCACATGCGCATGTGTCTTTTTACATGCCGTGTACTATAGGCTTAAGTCCTTCATCAAAAAGCCAACGAACATGTTAAGGAATCATAAATAAATATGAATGCCGTAAAAATTTCTAATTTTAAAACCCAACTAAATGGATATTAAAAACGTTTGTTTTTTTATTTAATATAAATTCAAAGATGCACAGAAAAAATTTTAAATTGTCTCTAATCACGAAACTTATAACTATTAAATTTAGAATATCAAGCAAACAAGTTGTTGATTTTGCACCTATTACCAAAATGATTATATTGACTACTAAAAATTGTAAAATTGTGAATATTTTCTTTCAATAAATGATATTTTTAATTTTAATTAAAAAAATTATCAAAAAACTTTGCCATTTCAAACAATATGTTAAATTATATAAATTAATATTGACAATTTCCAACAACAATTCTACAAGTTTAAATTATTTTATTTTAAACGAAAAAATCCAATTAATATTTTTTGATATTTAATTAATATTTTTAATTAAAAATTTATTAAAAAGAACAACTTTAATATTAATTAAATCAAAATTATATTATTTATTTTCTTTCAACTAAAAAAAAATAATTTATTCAATTATCACATTAATTTAAAATACTTTTTAAACCATTTTTTAATTGACAAATAAACTTTTTTCTGAATATTAACCACAAAAAAAAAACAACTAATATCTTTCTAATCACAAATTAGCTTTGATTTTAACTATATATCAAAGCTATGGATTACACTGGTTGACAAATTTTCAACTTTTTGCCATAACCTCAAAAATTAGATATTTTCTAAGATAAATTGGGGCTGCTGAACACGAATATGGCATTCTTTTATTTTTCTCAAGAATCGTTTTCAAGATATACGCGAAAACCCCGTTATTTGCAGTTTATAAGGCTTTATCTAAAAATCTTGAGAACTGATTTTTTTCTAATCACGCAAATTTGCACTGTTACAAAGATATATTTTACCTCTTTCAGAATATACGTATACTGTGTTTATCGGATAAAAATTTACTGAGTTACACGCCTTTAGATTGGAAAAGAAGATTCTTTCTACGTTTTTTTTTTCAAAATTCAACAGTTTCAGTCCTTCACTTGAGGAAAAAAAATATATATTTTTTTTTCAACTTTGTAAGAAATTTTAGTTCCAAACATATTTGTCCCAAAATTGTTATCATCGAATAAAATATAAAAAGCTGGCAATAAATTCGTAAAATCATCCAAATTTAAATTTTCAGAAAAAAAAATTTTTTTTTCTTGGTTGTGTCGATTGGATTAGGTTCAATTTTTTTTTCTTGGTTGTGTCGATTGGATTAGGTTCAAGTGTTAAGAGACAATTTAATTTGTAATTTGTTTACATAATTTTATTTTTGGTCGAAAATTTAATGTTTATCCCCTTCGGTTTCTTTTTGTAAGTTGCCATGACGTTTAACGAATTTGCATCCAGCAGTATTTACCAATCATGTTCTGATCCCCTGAAAGAGAAACCCCATTTAAACTTGAAATAATACTTATTTATATAATAAATTATACAGAAAAATAAAAAATTGTCTGTTATCACCAAATTCATAGAATCAAGCAAACAATTTGTTAATTTTGCTCCTATTACCAAAATTTACAATTGAGAATTTTTTTCAATATATTAATTTTAATTAAAAAAAATTATCAAAAAACTTTGCCGTTTCAAACAATGTGCTAATTGATTAAATTAAATATAGCTTGGGTCTTGACAATTCTCAACAATAACTACAATTTTTAATTATTTTATTTTAGGCGAAAAAATGAATATTGATTTTTTGTAATTTAATATTTAAACTGAAAATTTATTTCAAAACCACTTAAATGCTAATTAAGTCAAAATTAAATTTTTCATTTTTTTTCAACTAAGTCACTTACTACTTTCTGATAAAAATTCCATATAAGTCAGAGCGATTGCGATAGTTATCCTTTTTCTTTCAAACATGAAGCAAGTAAGTTAGAGTTCTGTTTTAACAAGTTTCAGGCACGACATAAATCATTAGGTCCGCTTTGGCTCATAGTTAAATATTTGACTTAAGTTTAGAATTAAAACTCAGATTTAAATTTTCTTCTTGATTATGTGATGTTACTCTTTTTATATATGTAGACACACCAAAAGTTATCCAATGAATATTTACAAATATAAATATTATTTAGAAATTTCAAACGTTATCTAAACAACAAAAGCAGTGCAGTGGCTGACATCATAAACTCAGAGTTGCAATGCAACACTTCACAGACAAGAAACCTTTTCTGTTACACAGAAAAAATATTTTTGTCAATTAAAAAAATGGTTTAAAAAGTATTTAAATATAATTAATGTGATAATTGAATCAATTATTTTTTTAGTTGAAAGAAAATTAAAAATATAATTTTGATTTAATTAATATTTAAGTTGTTTTGAAATAATTTTTTAATTAAATATCAAAAAATATTAATTGGCTTTTTCGTTTGAAATAAAATAAATTAAACTTCTAGAATTGTTGTTGGGAATTGTCAATATATAATTAAATAAATTAAAACCTTGTGTGAAATGGCAAAGTTTTTTGAAATTTTTTTTAATTAAAATTAAAAATATCATTTATTGCAAAAAAAATATTCACAATTATACAATTTTTAGTAATCAATATAATTATTTTGGTAATAGGTGCAAAATCAACAAATTGTTTGCTGGATATTATGAATTTGGTATACATTTGGTGAGTAGCGACAATTTACAATTTTTTCTATGAAACAATGCCTTGAGTTCATTATTGAACGGTAACCGTATTCACTGCATCACGGTTTCCAAATTTGTGCATTTTTTTTGTCTGAAGCTTTTCAATGCATTCATTTTCCGTGATGCTTTACAACGCTGCATTTAGGAAGTCATCCCGTATTTTAAAATAGAGGAACAAGTGAAAGCATACTCCGTTAAACCAGAATAAGGTACATAAATAAAAATTCGGTTTAAAAATACAAAGTTTTTACTAAATATATCGTTATTTTTAAATTTTCTGTCCGATAATTTTTTGTTCTGATGAAAGAAAAGATACATACATATCTATGCAAATGTTTAAATCTTCTATAATTCAGATGAACAGTTCTGGAGATTTTTCAAAATAGCTATAGCAATTGCAGAAAATATTTTTTCCGAGATTTATCTCGAAAAGTAAATGAAGGCCATATTCATTATCAGCAGCCCCAATTTAGCTTAGAAAATATCTTATTTTTGAGGTTAATTTTTTTGTGGCATAGTGTATTTTACCAAAGTTTTTTTTGCTGTGACTTCTTTGAAAAAAAAATTTAATATATTGAATTTAATATATTAAAATTTTTTTTTTCTAACCTAAAACCCTGAAAGAAAATGGGTGGTTTTAAATCATTAAGATAATCAGGGTTGCGCTTAAAAAATTTTTATCCTACCAAAATTGTCTGCAAAAACCTACCATTATCCTTTGAAACCGACCAAATTTTTAAAGTGTTTAAAAACAAATATATTGTCATATAATTTCAAAAAAGCCCTAAGTTACATTGAAAAAATTTTACAGGAGAAACAAAAAAATATTTACATAAAGAAAAAATTAAAAAGAAATTTTTTTTAGAAAAGAAAACAGTTTATCTCTTATTAAAACAACAAAGGCAAATTTATTGTTGATAAACAAAAATACAAATAAAAAACTTCCTTTTTTTGTGTTTCAATCGAAAACAATTGCGACCAGTGTTCTATATTTGTTGATATAAATATATGTATGTAGTACATTTTCTCAAACCGACCAAAATTAGGTTTAGCCTACCAACCGACCAAACGAAAAATATCCGACCGAAATTGGTCGGAAAAGACCAAGTTCGACAGCCCTGAAGATAATGCAAAGTTATAGAAACATTTAAAAATATTTTTAAATAATTTGCATGCCTGCCTCCATAGCAACACCTTTATATGCTTACATAAATTACAGTCTCTAAATTCTTACCTTGCCGGATGTGCAGGATGGCGTAAAAAGGAAAATTTACTTAGTAAATATTTAAGCTTTTTAAAAATGCTGAAAAAATGTTTACCTGACTCAATATGAATAACAATATAAAAAAGCCATCATAAATGCTTAAGACCCATGATTTTAAAAAATAAATCACAGTTCCTAAAGTAATGGCAAAAAAACACCAGCGTCAGAAAAAATCATGGGAAAAGCAAAATGTGTAAACTGAAGAACACTAAAAAATAGAAATCTCTTTAAGTATCTTTACATACACTACCACACACACATACACACCGTAGTATTTTATGGTAAAAAAGGATTATTCCTCTTTAACCAATGTGAAGATATTTATATAAAAGGACGCAGACGTTTTAAAATCTTTCTCGTGTATATTTTTTTGTGCTAGTTTTGTCCAAATTCATACCGGCAAACAGTGGAGGTATTTAAAAAAAAAATGGAGTGGAAATTCTGGACTTTGTAAAAGGTTAGTTTGATTGGAATGAATTTCAGGTGGCAAGTTAGGACTTGCATACGAGTTAAGATTTTGGAATTGGGATCTACGGACTTACAAATAGGTGCCCTATAAGGCACCTCGGGTATTACAAAAATTAAAAGCGGACCAAAATTAATTTTGGCCAATTTAAAACTTTTTTTTAATCACTTAAATGTACTAGACGTGTTCTACAAAAGCAAATCCGACATGCAAAGTTTGTCTTGTGCTGTTAAATTTTTTTGGGATTTCGGAAGTTTTTTGAGAATTGTAAGATTCGCATTATAAAATTATTTTGTAAAATTTCATAAAAAAAATTTTATTGCATAAATAAGAAAAGAAATTTATATTATTGACAAAAACTAAAAAAAAAACACATTTTTGTCCTCAATAAATTTTAAAATAGTTAAGAGTTTTGAAGTCTCCTTTTTGATGTAAAATATGTCTCCTGAACCAGTCCTACATACCTTACTAATAAATTACGAAACTTGCGTCAAATACTTTGTCATTGTCCAGACTTGAATTTTTGTTGCTGCAATTTTAAGAAATTCTACTCTGAAATTGCATTAGAAATTGCAGTTTAAGAAATTATAGTTTTCAAATGTTTGTATTTTTATCTTGTATTTCCTCTTCTCCCTTTTATATTTTATTAGTGTCCGACCGAGGCCACAACAAGAAAACATTTCAAATTTTTCATTACCAAAAAGTAAACAAAATAGCACGATATTTCTACAGCGGGTAGATATGAGAGTAAAAAAATTTGAGTTGATACCCTCCACAGAAAAAATTTTTAAATTGCCTATAATCACCAAATTCATAGAATCAAGCAAACAATTTGTTGATTTTGCACATATTACCAAAATGATTATATTGATTAATAAAATTTAAATTTTATAAAATTAAAATTTTGGATATTTTTTTTCAATTTTTAATTAAAAAATTATCAAAAAACTTTGCCGTTTCAAAGAATGTGTTAATTGATTTCATTAAATGAAATTTTCCAACAACAATTCTACATTGCCGAATCTAGCACTCTCACTGGTTTTTGGCAAAAATAAAACGTCTTTTTCACAATTTTTACTAAAAATTCATACCCCTTTTGAATCACAAAAATGTCTTGACAGTTCTTTCTGTATAATATTAATTGACTTGATGGTAATTCGCAAATATAAAGCATGATAAATATGCGTCTTTTGCTGCAAAACACTAGACCAAGAAAATTCAAAACAGCAAATTTTAATTTCCAAAGTCCGATTTTTTTCCAAACTATAAGCGATAAACGATGCATGCCGCCAACTTTTTTTAAGATTTTGACCAGTACATTTCATAAATAAAATTAGTTATTAATTTAAGATTTTTTAAAATCGGGCTAAAAGTAAGAATTCTGAATCGTTTTTAGACCCGATGTATGTATGCTTCTTGGGGCAAGTATGGTGGACCACCTAATATGTCTATAGACCAGAAATAAAAATCTTAAACTCCAAGCTATTAATAACCACAAGAAATGTTATTCCAATCGGACTTAACTTTTACAACGTACAGAATTATTTTCCTCTTTTTAAAAAAAATGTCCCACTGTGCTCTCTACAATTTAATGACCAAAACACCTTTTCAAAGTGTTTTTTTGTGTCAAATTTGTATTCCTTTTTCATCCGTCCAGTTATGGAGCAGAAGTGGTGTTTTGTTCTTTTCATCTCTTAAAAATCTTTTAAATGCTTGCTGGGATCTTGCATAAAAGGTATATTTTTCGTTTGTGTGTGGGCAAGATATATAATGTGTGTTTTATACGTTTGCCAAAATACTACAATATTAATATCTCTTTTAAAATTGTATTTTTGTCAACTTTGTACAAACATATATAATTTAAAATAATGTGAATGATTTTGTGTAAAAAAAAAAAATTAAATATATAAATACAACAACAGGAAGATAAATAAGATATTCTAAGGCAACAAATGTGTTTATTATAATCGTACCGTTGTTACATTTGCTGTTTTGAAAGTAAATTAAACGTTAAGATTACACGCTTCAGTAGTTGGGAAAATAAAGAATATATAGCCTACTATTCGCACCACGAAGTAACTACAGTAAACCTTAGATTGAATTTAATTTAATGTCTTTAATTTTGGATTAAAAAAACCTATTCTTAGATCTTAGCTTGAGTGTAACAGTCAATTTATGATAGGGTCACAAATTGCAACATAAAACCTTTCCATTTAGTCTCATCATCATCACCTTTTGTCACTAAATTCCGGTGTGGGCCTTAACCTCATTCACTTTCTTCTTCCAATCGGATCTATTTTGCTCAGCAGGCCTCCAATCTGATATATTGGCTTTCTTGTAATCTTTTTCGGCCCCATCGAGCCATTTTGACATTGGTTTGCCTATTGCTCTTGTTCTGTATGAAGTAGAGTTCATAATTCTGTGCTGTGCTCTGTTCTTGGACATTCTGGCTACGTGTCCTACCCTGCTTAATCTTTGAGCCTTTATACATTTTAACACGTCTTTACCTTCGATTGTATTGTCGAACTCTCGGTACTTTTTCAAAGGTGGCCTTCGGCGTCATCGCGTTTTGGGCGGTATATTCTTCTTATAATTTTTCTTTCAAGGATTCTTAGTTTTTCTTCATCTGCCAGAATCAGAATCCATGTTTTACAGCTGTATGTTAAAACTGGAAGCTCAATCATTTTGCTTTATTTGCAATGGGGATGGTATCAGCTTCGACTTAAATAGTTTGATATGGGCATAGAATGCCATATGGGAATGCGATCGTTTATAGAAAGGTGCATGTCGTTGGTGCTGGTTATTAAAGCTTTTTTTACTTTTTCGTACGTATATTGCTGAAGCGTTATTGATTGCTGAGTATTAACGACCGAGGCCCGTGTCATGTGTATGTACTTGGTCTTGCTTTCATTTATGAGTAATCCAAGTTTTCTTGTTTCTGCTTCTACGACAGCAAAGCTTTCTGTCAGCTCTTGAACACTATAGCTAAAACGTCTGTATATGCACACATTATTGTCGACCGTGTAAAAATGTGTCCTCCGCTATCTAAACACAAATGATTAAGAAAAGTTCCATTTAGTCTAAGATACTATTACCTACACGACCTATACCCCTGCGGGAAATTTGTGTCAATTGTTCCAACAGATTGCTCCTGGGATTTGTGAAAATAGAACAAGTACAAAAAGAAAGAGCTCATGACCAGTGAAAGGAGAACCAATAATTTCACTGGCATATGAAGAAGCAAAAGATAGAAAAAGTAATGAATTACAGTATTCATCGTTGGTGTCACACATTTTTTTGGGACTTTTTAAAATTTGATTCTTAAATTTAGTTCTAGAACTTGTTTATTGAAATAATAATACATTGTATTGAAAAAAACACTCCATTGTAGTAATTAACTCTAAACACGTGCATCGAGAATAGATGTGTGACTTGTCAAATGGTGGCTGTTAGGTGTGAATTGAGCCCCTCCAATGACAACCCCATGTAAAAGTGATAGGTCCAATTCATATAAAGTGATAGAACTAGAACCGGTCTCTACCACCAAAGATCTATCACGGGATTAGTTTGGTGTCAGTTCTCTTCCATCTAGGGAAGTTACAAAGTTTTTAAACTTGTAGACTTGCAACTTGTAGTTTGAAGATATGGGGTACAGTGCTAAAAAAAAACTATACAAAACATAATTTTGTCACTTATCAGTAAAATTTACTGGGACAACGAAATGAATTACTAAATTCTGTACATTAACCGAACTGATTTGGAGAACTTGGCAAAATTTCAACCCAAAAGTATGTTATAGGGTCTTGCATTAAGCGCTTCTATATTTAAATTTAAATAAAACAAAGTATGTATTTTACAGATATCATCAAACTTTTCTCATTTTTTAAAGGCCTATCTGCGTCGTCATTCACTTGAAGTTTTAGATTTTCCTTGATTCTAGGGCATAAATGAGGCCGAATTTGACCAATGACATGGGTTATTTTGGCTTTGGGGCCGCTGTTTGTATATTTTTCATTAGACCCTCGACTTTAGAAAACACATTAGGAAAACATTTTAACGGGGTCAAGTCGTTCTATCTCAGCGGCCAGTTCACATCACTCCCACAAAAGATAACAATATTCTCAAATCGCTTATGCAGTATAGCAAAAGCTGTGGGGCACGCCTGTTTTATTGCAACCTAATTCTGCTGGTGTTCCTGACATTCAATTCAGAGCAAAAGAAATTGGTAGTTATCGACCTATAGATCTTGCCGTTGACAGTGATGACATAAACAATGAAGCCGCCAGCCCAAAATCCACAATAAATATTGCTTTTGTATGCTTTTGGTTCATATGCGTATTGGTGTCGTCCCAAATTTAAGAATTTTGTTTGCTGACGTACCCGTTTATCCCGAAATGAGCCTCCTCACTAAATATGCATTTTCGACGAAAATTAGGGCCAGCTTAAAATATTTTAAAATTTTTTTAATTTGTAAAGCTTTCTTACAATAGTCCATAAAGAAAATTTAATTAAAAACGCTTAAGTTTAAAAATCCTACACATACTTTAAATAACCATACAAAATTTTCTAAAGGACCTTTTTATACTTAATTTTAAATCTAAAATTCAAAAGATTTCCTTGCCTATTAACATAAGGCCCGAAGTATGTCTATCAAATTATTTTAAAGTATTTGTCTTCTCAAGCGAAATATTCATTAAATAAACAAATTTCGTGTAGTCTACGAAACAATATGATTTCTTAATTTTGCTGTTCCCTGAAAAGTATTTACCAAAATCATTCTGACTGAAGGCTAAAACCTTTTTCCAACACCTTTTTGCATTTAAAAAGTTGTTCGTTCAATGTATGTATTTCTCGTTTTGTTTTTGGCCGAAGTCTCACTTAACAATAGCTTGACAATGAGTTTGGTTACAAAACAAATAAAAAAAAAAAATTGAAATGAACCAATCCGTTTTGGGATCCAAAAATTTTATATTTATATGATTTCCTTCTGGCTAAGGTAAATATTTATTTCGTATTCTTCGAATAATAAATCAATGCTTAACTAAATTACAAACATGAACAATTCGTCAAGAAGCAATTGTAGGGGAAGAGAAAAGTTTTTGTTTTAGCCATTTTTCATTTAAATTATTTTATATAGAAAATGGTCATGTAAAATTTAAATGTTTGAATGTATTTATCTAGTCGAACGAACTTAAACAATGATGGTTTTAAAAATAGTGAGGAAAAAGGGAAATAAAAACACTTATTTTAAATAAGATTCTTACCAATATAAACTTTGTTAAAATCTAAAAGTCAGCAAATAAAAAAGAAATTTGTGAAAACTGATTAAATAGTGAAATTTGTTGTTTCTACTGTTGAACTTTTTATACCATCCATTACTAGTGGTGAATGAGGGCATACTAATCCCTTTATTTTGTAACACATTATCATCATTGCATGTGAAACTTTTTTAATATCCATCTGAGATCCCATGAAGTAAATATATTCTGGGTCCATGGCTAATTTTAAATCGATAACGTAAAGTCCACCTGTCTGTCCGTCTGTTGAAAATACGCTCACTTTCGAGTTACTCGCAATAAAAGAACATATTGCTGTCAAATAATTTCTAGTTATCCCAGGCGGGTTAAGATTGAAGTCAAGCAAAAAAAGACTTATTAGAAAAAGAGATATGAGTCCAACCACCCTTAATAGTTTAAAATTTTGAAACAAAAACTACATAAAACTGGTGACAGAGTGCTCCGATTGTTATTTAATATTCCAGAAATTCGTTTTTTATTACCAGAAAAACCACTGCCAAATTTCGTGAGGATCAGTTCGTTATTTACCATACGCCCAATTTAAAGCCCACTCTCGGAAAATGGCTTATTACTCTAAATATCATAACGAATAATGCTATTGTAGTAAAATTTGGTATGTCATAGTTTCATAAGTCTAGAAATCACTCGTGATGATCGGTCCTTAATTTCCCTTCTCCTTCTCCCGAAAATCACTATAATACACATAAAACCAATTAAGTTTTGTGAATGTATTTTAAGTTATTACCACATTCCAATAACTGAACCAGAAATTATTCACTTCTCACCTGAATAACGGCTACAAGCATCACGACTAGAGAATCTCAATTAATCGTTGATCGATTAATATAAGAAATTTTTCGCTATTATTTGATTGAATAATTAAAATAGGCAATTTCAAATAACGAATAACTCGAACAATTTATATCAATTAATCGATTAAAATGAATTTCTTAGAAAATTCTTCTTTTGTAATATAAAAATTTAGTTTTTTTAGATTTCTAACTTATAAAATTCCTAACAACTCAATAACATGTTGTTTAATTCTGTATCTATTGTATTACACGCACTTCTGGACATATTTTAGACCCTGTTTTAGATGTGGGTGTGTGTAAGATAAATTCTGTAACAAACGATTAACTACTAATTCCATACATAAGAATATTTGTAATAAAATAGTGCGTTTTCATATTGATTTTGACGCTCATTGTTAAAAATCATCACTATTTGATTATGGGTTACCAGTTTTTACCCAACCCTCAACTTCTTTAATACCTCGTACTATCCAAACGGCAGAATGAATTTCGACATTTAAGGTATTGTTAGATTCGTCTTTAAACCCGAAGTGTCCTTAGACAGGTAGTTGAAAACCAAATCACGGATTGTTGAGGCAAAAGAGTAATACGTTAAAAAATAAATTACCCAAAGCTATAGAGTAGAGCTTTAAAATAAAGAAACATTAAGTTATCATCCATGTTCGGTAAATCGAATATATATGAGTGAAATTTAGTTCAAACAAACTTGATCCAGTTTAAAAAGTTTATATAATGCTTCCTTTTATATACTTCATACTTTGAGTTCTTATCTTAACCAAAACTTTTCTTAAAATCAGCAAAAATATGGTGATTAAAAAAAATAAACTGATAATCTCCATTGATTTCAATTTTGCTTGATTTTCAGAAATAATGAATTAGTTCAATTGAATTACGAATAATAGATTTGTTCAAATAGGCTGGATCTCTCGTCAAAATGCCGCGACAAAAAAATCTAAAATAAAATATATAATTAAAAAATAACTTATAAAAATATGTGATGAAAGCCTATGTTGAATTCCCGTATTAAGTTTTTCAGGCAGTTTCAAATTATACAATGAAATAAAATTAATGGACCCATACTGCTGCTTAATCTAACGCATTTATTTAACTTTGGCTTTCATTGTGTATTCTTTATTTTATTTCCTTAATTTTGTTTCGGTGTTTTAAGCGTCTTATTAACTGTATGTTTTGAGGCAGGGTTTTTGATTTTTTTATTATATATTTTATTTTAATGTTACTGTATACGTGGTATAAAAGAATTGTCATTTTAATGCTTAACCATATTTTCATGTAATTGTTTTTTTCTGTGTATTAATATAATAAAAGTATCATCTCAAATAGACATGTGTGTTTTTCCCTTTGAATAAAATTATTTGAATTATTCGAGTTATTCGAACATATTAAAACTCTTATGCGATTAATCGAGTAAAATTAAAATTTAAAAATCGACTAATTCCTTACTCGAAAAAAACCAAAAGTCAAATAATTGGATACTCTAACCACGACCCAAAGGATCATTTGTGAAGCCCTAGTGTTCAGTGATGTTAATTAAGTCTACAAATAAAGCTAATTATTAAAAAAACCCCATTAAGCGTTTGGTTATTAACTGCTGTTCGAATTTGATGGCCCCATGTACATTTTGGCTGAAACTTAATTGTTCCGAAGAACATTAAATTCTTTCTCCCGGCTGTGTCTCGAAAGCCAATTGGATTTTTGTTTTCCCGTATTCAGTATAATTGGACAATTGTTCCAAATCGATAAGTTTTGGCATAAATTAAAATAATCATGTCAGGGCCTTTAATTTCTGCACATTTAATGGCCATGGCATAAATAGCCAATTGGACCACGCCCACACCCCATGCCCACTAAAATATTGGGGATTTCTATAAAATTTACACAGATGATAGAGATAATTAAATAAAATAAGAATAAATAGTCAATTGGGCCCGCCCGTACTCTACGCCCACTAAAAGGGATGGTACCACAGCTGAAATCAATGATTTCTTTAAAATTTACACAGATAAAAGAGAAAATAAAATAAGATCAACCTACTTGAGCTTATTGGATACTGCCCAAGCTTCTGGGATCCTGTGCAGTTTTAAAGATTAAACTTTGGGCCAAAATTGGCCCACTTTTTAGTTTGTTTATCAATAAAGTACTGCTTAAGGCTAGTTTACACTAAACATCTGCGTGAATTCATTCGTCCAACGAATGCACAACCGCATTCATGAATGATTCTTGCTAGTCAGTGTGCAAAAAGACCATTGCATGAATGTTGTGTTGTACTTCGGTGAAGTTGTATTGTACTTCGTTGTGCTTCGTCTGGCGTAGATTTTATTAATTCGTCCCATACACCGATCGAACTCACAACATTCAATAATAGAGACAACAAAAAGACAAGTGCTAGTAGCAATGAGTCCAATGAGTGATTAGTATACATTGTATTGTGCATTCGCTCTCTTCACGCCAACAACGTTGTAACCACGTGCTTTCGGCGAATACATTGTATTTGTATTTTGGTTGGTTAATTACATTGTTTCAGTATGGAGGTAATATTAAATTATATAAATTTTTGTGGATTAGCGCCTAACACAGAAAAAAAACACGATTTAGTATGTATGTATATTTTTTAAACTATTCTAAAATTTTCAACCATTTTCTGAATTTAATTATCATATTAACAATTTGTTTTAGTTGAAAAAATAAAAAAATTTTCTTTCAAAAATTTTCTATACAAAATCAGGGTTGCCAGGTACTTTTTTCCTTGACCCCAAAAAATTTAAAAAAAATCCCCAAATTAAAAAACAAAACCTTAAAAAGTTAATCTTTTTCTGTTTTTAAAAATTAAAAATATTTATTTGTTTTTGTTTTAATTTTGTAAAAAATGAATGCTGTTATTGAAAACAGAGTATATCTTAGGGGTAAGTTAAACTGTTATTTGAAACTTCTTACCGAAATTTTAACACGGTTTAATTTATTCTAAGTCCGTTTATGTTAAATATATGTATTTGTGATCAGATTTTTATTATAATTTGAAAAAAAAAATTAATTAGATCAGCATTTTTAATGTATCTGTCATACATTTCTTAAAATTAATAAGCAACAAAATATTTTGTTAAAATGACAATTTTGTAATTAATTTTTTTATTTGATTGCTAACTAATATTTTATTTAATTTTACAAACTCATTATTAAAAATATTTGTTGACTTACATATTTATGAATTTAATATTTATTTGTGTTATAGGTATAAATACTTTTTTGTTTTCATTACTAAGAAATAATTAAAAAAAAATTTTTTAATAAGTAAAAATTGTGTTTTTCTTTAATGATATTTCTTCAATTAACTCGGGTAACGCGAATAATATGTATAATTCGAATGCACCTTACAAACTCATTGTATATAACAAAGTCGTACACGTACTTTTCTCATTTGTACCAACATACAACATATATTCATACCGAAGCAACCATATTCAATGCTTACCGAGTTGTGCCGAGTGTGAGTCGTGGGTTGTGTGAACGCTACAAGTTGATCGGCTTCGATGCTTTCATACTTTAAATAACTCAAGTATCTTTTTCACTCACTCATTGCTTCTCATTGCAAATTAATTAAATGAATATGTGCCGTTATTTTTTGTGAGTGTCTCATAGCTGATTTTTTTTTGCATTCATGCAGATGTTTAGTTTACACTATAATACTTTGTATAAATACATTTTAAAAACTCAAGTAATATGTAAAAGTGTCATAGTGTGAATGCAATGTGTTATGAAAATGACAAGTATTACAAAAAAAATTTTACATCATCGTTTTTTGGAAATTTATTAAACAATAATACTTTTCATTTGATTAGGGTTGCATTTTAACAAAAACAAGTTCAAGTGTGATAGTGTGACTGCAAACTGTAATGTTACATTAGATTTTTTACACAGTCGCAACAAAACTCATTAGATTTCTATCTCACAATGTATTATGGAAAACGTAAGACTTGTGTGATAGTGTAAACTAGCCTTTAATAATGACAATCATACCAGATCGGTTTCATTGTGAAGAGAATTTGATACTTTATGTTCAGTAAATATTTGTAAGTGTATTGAACTATTCAACTTAAAATATATAATTTCAGTGATATTTAAATGTATGTTTGAATATTCCATAAGGTGACAACCAAGTTTCCACAACGAGAAAAGCCGGTAAGCTCACACATGCCTTTCTTATATTTTTTCAATCTTGTGTGTAAATTTCAAATAAATCTGGTTTTTCTATTGAAATTCCTTCCCTTGATTGGTCCATAGATAACATAAAATATATTTGAATGGGTTTTTAATATTAAATTATTAAATTATTTTCAAAAAATTATAAATAATAATAATATTAAAAATCTTAAAAACTTATATTCTTTCAAATCTAATGTATTTCAAAAGTACCAAATCAGACCAAGTTTCCTCGTTATCCAGAGACAAGGCATTCGGCCTTATTGTGTAAGGCGCGTGAGCCGTTGTTTGTAACAGATTAAACTAACACACAACCTATGTTCTTTAATCTATTACAAACTACGACTCACGCGTTAACGACAACGCCTTGCACAATAAGGCCGATTGTTTGTAGAACAAAATGTCGGTTCTCACAAGAGATCGATTACCTCTTGATGAAGTACTGTTATTTTATTTTGGACTCTACTCTTGGCAATACATAGAATCAATAATAGTGGATCCGAAGAATCTAGAGCTCTATCAAAAACATCACTCAAGTTATTTATTCAGCTATTTCGTCTAGCGAAAGCTGCCTTCATTGTAGGTTAAATGGGGACGTCCAACATTATTTAATGGTATGGCAATGTACTCATTTTTCTCAATATTTATAAACATATTTGTCGAAACCCACACAGAATGGGCTATTAAAACCGCTCTAATTTATAATTTTGTTTCGATTAAATATTATATTTTCATATATTTTTATCAAGCTTTAGGTCACTTTTTATAAACTATCAATTATAATATTATTTATTTTTCAATATTCCGTTGGAAATCTTCTTCAGGAAATCTTTTTAAATAATATAAAAAAACTTAAATATATATGACAAAGGAAAATACAGAATGGCACATAAAGTGAATAATAAAGTTGGGAGATTATTCACAAAAACTATGAATAGATTACAAAAGTCGAATATGGGCATTTCCTCCGAATGGTCAACCAGGATGAAAAAATAAAATGTTGATTATCATCGTGTTTTATTGTTTGTAATAATAAAAAAGTCCATGTTTTTATTATAGAATGGTGTATATGATATGCTATGATATCTCCGCTGTTTTACTTGAAAAAATTGAGCTGGAAACTGGAAAATGTAATATTTTCTTTTTAAGCTACTTCTAAAGACATTTTTATATTTAATTATTTTTCATGCAAAAAATTTTTTTATGTTTCCACTCTTTTTTGAAAATCTCTCTTTAACAATCAATTAAAAGAAAAGTGAAAGGAGAACAAGAGAAGTTCGATTGACGGTTAATTAACGGTTAAAACATATGGAAAAATCGTACGTTCGCGACCCGTACGTTCGCGACCGGTACTTGATCCAATTAAACAGAAACCAATATTTTATTGTGTATGTACTGGATAGAGACCTATTAATATACTTTTAAAATAAATTAATCACGTTTGAATATTCCTTTCCATTTCACAGATTTTTACATTTCATTACTGTCAGCTAAAGTTGACTTCTATTTTGCGTACGTTCGTGACCACATGTTTATAACTATCATTATGAAAACTTAAACTCGATGAAATCCATCTTTTGCACTAAACATAGAGCTACCAAGATGCTATCGAATCGCAAAAAAAAATGCTACGAAAAAGTTTTGTTTTCTATATTATTTGTACATTAAAAGCGTACGAATGTACGTTCTTGACCCCAGGAAATGCCCACATGTCTAATTTAGTATATACAATTCATTGTGGTGGTAATGATAATGAACACTGTAGGAAAATATATGAAGGAACAACTGGGACAAAACTGAAAACTAGATTAGCGGGACATAAACATGACCAAATATATAGAAATTATAATTCGGCCGATAGGACGGCACTATCAACATATTGTAGGTATTTTAATCATTATCCTGATTTTGAGAACACATCTATTTTGAACATAGAAAATTTTAAGAAACGTAGATATATGCTAGAAATGTTACAGATTAATAATGTACCATTTGAGAAGAGGATTAATTTTAAGAAAGATACTATCAGTAGCTCAGATTTATAGACATTTATTGGAATCTATATATATAAATATGAATTATGTATGTTTGTATGTTTGTTTGTCGCTTTATAGACTCCGAAACTACTGAACCGATTTTCCTGAAATTTTTACAGTAACATCACGTGAGCCCTAAAAATAAAATAGGCTACTTATTTTTTCGATAGGGGCAGGGGAATTGGTACCCCCCATAGGATGCCAATATTAATTATCGAACCGATTTTCCTGAAATTTTTACAGTAACATCACGTGAGCCATAAAAATAAAATAGGCTCCTTATTTTTTCGATAGTGGCAGGGCAATTGGTACCCCCCATAGGATGCCAATATTAATTATCGAACCGATTTTCCTGAAGTTTTTACAGTAACATCACGTGAGCCCTAAAAATAAAATAGGCTACTTATTTTTTCGATAGGGGCAGGGTAATTGGTACCCCCCATAGGATGCCAATATTAATTATCGAACCGATTTTCCTGAAATGTTTACAGTAACATCACGTGAGCCCTAAAAATAAAATAGGCTACTTATTTTTTCGATAGGGGCAGGGGAATTGGTACCCCCCATAGGATGCCAATATTAATTATCGCATATCTTAAGAGCCGCTGCACGCATTTTGCTGAACTTTTTGTAGTAGGATCTTCTGAGCCCCGGAATTGAAATAAAATAGCAGCGGGGGTATAGGAATACCCCATAGGACGCCAATGTTAAACATCGCATATCTTAAGAACTGTAATAGTGAGAATGTTCAAACTTTCTAAAAGTCACTCTTATGGTATACTACACTTTTGAAAATAAAAATAAAGCGGGTAGGCGCAGGGGGGGAAATACCTCCCATAGGATGCATACATTAAATATCGCTCAACTGAAGAACTATTAAAGGGAGAGTCTTCAAACGTGGTTAAAGCTACTATTATAGTAAACTATAAATTTCAATATAAAAATGTGCGGGGTCAGTGTAGCGAAGCGCACCGGGTTAAGCTAGTATATTATATAAATAGGTATTTGTCTTTGATTATTTATAAAATTTAGTTCAGATTGCTTGGCACAGATTGAAAATATATATCTGTATATGTATATATATATATATATATATATATATATATATATATATAAAAGAAAGTGGCGTTAGTTACTACGTTTATAACTAAAGAACGGCTGGACCGATTTCGATGACTCGTACCAATTCGGAATGGTCTATGACCAAGTAAGAAGAATAGCAAAAAAAATCTGAAATAGGTGGCGCCAGTGCAAATTACGCAGTATGAATTAAATCGTAAACTCTGCATTTTACGATGCTATGATCTTTAGCAAAGTTGTTGAGCATGTGCCGGCGAAGGCTTATAAGTTGATATGACCAATTTCAGACTGGTGGCGCCACTGAAAATGACCCGAAATGAGTTAAATCATAAACTGTGCATTTGATAATGCTATGATCTTTAGCACAGCTGTTGAGCATTAGCATACAAAGGTTTCAAGGTTGGTATGACCAATTTCCGATAGGCGGCACCATTGAAAGTTATTCAAAATAAATTATATCATTTGATCAGGCTATGGTCTTTAGTAAAGTTGTTGCGCATGAGCCGGCAAAGGTTTCTATGTTGGTATAAACAATTTCCGCTTTTCTAGGCAAAACAACGTTTGCCGGGTCATCTAGTATTGAATAAAAATAAATAGATTGACCGAAAGGGATATCAAAATAGGTCTTAGGTTTTGAATATTTTTAAAAATTTGTTTGGTTTCCTCTTTTTATTTTAAGTTTGTTAATTGAAATTTTAAATTAATTTTTCCATTTTTAATTTTTCCATTTATTGTCAAAAACAATTTTGTAATTTAATATTATTTAAAAAGATTTCCTGAAGAAGATTTCGAACGGAAATCGAAATATTGAAAAATAAATAATATTAAAATTAATTTTTTATAAAAAGTGACCTAAAGCTTGATAGAAATATATCGCACTTAATCAACAAGAGGGTATTAACTCAAAATTTAAAAATTTTCAGTAGAAGCAAAACAATTTTTAATTTAACATTGAAGGCATATGGAAATGAATTTTAAAACCAACCGTTTCATTAGCAAAAAGTAGACAAAATAGCAAGATATTTTTACAGCGGGCAGATATGAAAAAGTGGAAAAATAAAAATTTTGAGATAATACCCTCTTGTTGATTAAGTGCGATATGAAAATATAATATTTAATTGAAGAAAAAAGGTCGAAGTAATAAGAATATAATTAATAATTTTGTTTCGTTAAATATTTTTTTTATATGTGAGAGAAAATTTTTATATTCAGTTGTATTTTATTTCTCTTGTTAATATTTAGATTTTTATCGATTTTTTGAAGAACACACTCTATACATCATCTTTACTTTCGTTTGTTTTCCAAACCGAACGAATTTCGGAACGGTTAATCAAAATTTGTGCTAAAATAAAATGACAAATGTGGGAGTTTGCCGACAACCGCTGGCGAAATATGAATACACACTTAAAATACACACTTTGACGAACACTTCCGCATTTAAACTTCTATTCTAGTTCGTGCCCAAACACAACTTTTGGTCCACGGAACTAATAGCTTATGTAGAGACTACAAAACTACACAGACACAATATCAAGAATTACGACATATACCATAAAAATAAAATTAAAGACAGTACATCTGACGAGTAGTACTGGTTGAGACGATTATCAACCAACCAGTGTTGAAGGTACTGGTTTCCTCATGTATGACGTATGAGTAATATTTACTTATTAGGTGTTAATAATACGTAGACGCTTGTTCAATTAGCTCTATTTGTATAAAAGAAATTAAAGAAGAGAAACTAAAAAAAAATTAAGGTTTTCTAAAGGAAAAGATTAATATATTATGAAAACATATATTTTAAAAATATTTAATAAATGATTGTTCTGAGAAAATAATTTCATTAGATATGACGTATGGGTAATATAAATACTTTAGTATTTTTCAGTTGGCTCAATTTGAATGCAAAAAAACTTAAAGAAGTAAAAGGAATTATTTTACAAGTAGTTCTCCAAATTTAATTAAATTGGTCTAGTAAATAAAAGTAAACCCCTTCTCAAAATTTACAAAATCATATGTAACGTATAAGTAGTATTAAATATGAATATGTCACATACGCTTTTCAGGTCGGCCTTATGAGATAAAAGACGGGAACACATCCCAGTAGAAAAAAATTTGTGTTTTTGAAGAACTGAAGACAAAAAGCACAAAATAGAGTGCTTCAATAAGAGAGCTCTTATACAACAGTAAATGATTACGAATAAGATATACAGAAAAAGCTGCTATCTTAGTACTGACAACGAAGAAGGTTTTAAAGCGAAAAAATAATAATATGTTATGGATTACGAAAGGCATTAAAACCAGTAAAATCAAAACATTGATGAATATGTTAATATAATTAGCTCTTAAAAAAAGCATTTAGGAGGGCTTTATTTGCATTTTTTTTATTATGTTAAAAGACGCGCTTATTGTCAGCTGAAAATAGTCCTTCAAACCGGGAAAACTTAATACAAAAATCAGGCATCCCATCAGCAGGTTTGAAGCGATTTGAGGTATGAATTCATTATTAAAACCTGCTCCTTTTGGAGCACATTTTTTACTGGGTATGGGCAAAAAATTGTGAAAAAAATGTATAGAAATTAAAATGTTTAAAATGAAGAAAATTGTACAGAAAATTTTTACAACTATTACATAGATACTAAATTAAAATGTAATGCATTTTCTGGCCCGCTACGGCCTTCGTTAGCATTATTTGTATCTTAGAGCTGGATAGTGGTATTGTAATAATCATTTTGGTAATAAGTGCAAAATCACGAAATGGTTTGCTTGATTCTATGAAACGCCAAAAATTAAATTGAAAGCAAAAAACAAGTCCATTATATATTAGAATTTTGTTTTTGAAATTTGTAGGACACAGCTTGACATAGTTTTTTTTAATTTTTTATCATTTTCGGGGAACAACATAAATTACAACCGTCGTTTATAAATCTGTGCTTGCAAGTACAATGCAAGAAAAAAACACATTTTGGGAAAATAACAAAAGCCACTATTTATACAGGTATGTGCGTTTAAACCTTTTAATCCTAAAAATTTAGAAAAAAATTTATATTGTGCATAGCTATCTACACAAAAATACCTTTAAAACGATATACGTTTCATTAAGATCAGTGGAAAAAAAATCAACCACAAAAAATTGTTCCCGTATTTATATATAAGATATGTCTATATGTATTCCTTACAGACAACTTAAAAAAAATTGATTACAAAAAGATACACATAAAAATAACACACATAATTAACAAAAATTATAACTAAGAGTTAAGAAATGCGATCATTGCCCTTTTTGACATTAGGATTTGTTGAAAAGTCGATAAATCTATATAATTTTTTAAATGTATTGCTCATTCTCCTGAGACGGCCAGCATCAGCATAGAAACTAAACAATAAATTTCAGTGTTTTTATCAAAAATAAAAATTGGGAATTTAGCACGTTATAGATAAATCTTATTATGAATAAATTTTGCATTCCCTAAAATAACTTTTGATACTCAGTACAATTAGCTCTAAAAAATTTAACTGATAAAGGTATGTAATTCCGGGTAGGACGTTGTGGAATGTTGAAATACATTTTAATAATCAAAAATCCACGGCAGATGTTACAATTAATAACATTGAATTTAAATGACACATTAAACATGTTGCAGGCAGGGTAAGAACAAATTATACTCGCGAGCTTAAAATGAGTCAACTCTCTCGTTTTAAACTTTGCGCTGACGAGTTTTATTTTAAAAATTTTAAATGTGATATTCTTTCTTAGGAGGGCAGCATAAATCTACAACTTTTTAATGCATGATATTTAATAAGAGCAAGTCGAGCAGCATATGATGGCACGTTCAGGGGGTTAAAATGTAATCTTCTAATCTTATCTAAGTTAATTTCTCTTCTCGCCTGAAATGAACTTACGCATCGGTGGAAATTGAAAAATTGAGTCATAAATGACTGAGTTATAGACAAATAACTTCTTCTTTCTTTCCAAAATAATAATTTGGGCACAATAGCGTCCATACCGCATGAGCTAGAAGAACCAAATTTGGCTCAAATAGTTTTTATTTATATGTTAAAAATTACCCAAATCGGTCTATTATTTCACCTGGGCGCCACAAAAGTGTTCTCTCTGATTTACGGTTTTAGTACGATTTTTAATACTATAGTGAAGCGTATATAAGATTCGGCACAGCCTAATGCAGTATTTTAAATTATTTGCTTTGAACAGACAGAGATGGCTAGATTGATTTACAATTAATTAACGACACTAAATATATAATTAATGAAATCTTCGATAAATGTTTCTTGGCGTTGACGATGGCATAATCGACTCAATATACCCTCATTCACAAATTGTGATGTGGAGTATATAAGAAGTTAACTTCCGTATTTAACTAATTTCTTTGATTAGCAATTAAAGAAAGAAATTTCAAAGAAAAAACGAATCAAACTGTGACGGTCTATTAAGACAATTACACAATTAAAAAAAAGTCTTTTAAGTGTCCTTTTTTCAAATCAAAATACTTTTAATTACGTAATTATAAAGTTTTCAAACAAAAAAACTTTTTCCACCATCATAAAGGTGAGGGCTGTAATGAAGCGAGCAGAAAATAAGTTAAATAAATAGGAAGTTTCATTAAAATGTAAATGAGTGGGCTTTACAGGAAGATGGTGGAGCAGAAATAGTAGTACTGGTATAATAAAATCACAAATAAATAGAAACTTAATTTAAGATCATTGAAAAAAGAAAACCGAAAAGTCGTTTTGCTTCAAGTTCCTGAAAAATCGTACAAGTAATGAAACCTTTGCTAATGTGTACTTTTAAACGTGAATATCTCAAAGGTGTCATTAGCTCAAATTTGGCTTAAGTCAACTTAAGCACTTTTTCCTATTCCCCACAGATATAAATTTGATATTATATGAATGAAAAACAGAGCTTCATAACACATTTTTAAAAACACAAACTTTTTTCCCCGCTTTCCCGGGAAGTAAAAAAGTGCCCACCTCAACCTTCATTAGTGGGGAGGGTATTAACACAGAAAACATTAAAAATTGTCTCTAATCAACAAATTCATTGAACACAGCAAACAATTTGTTGATTTTGAACCTATAACCAAAATTATTATATAGATTAATAAAAATTATAAAAATTAAAAATTGTGAATATATTTTTTTCCATAAATTACATTTTTAATTTTTATGAAAAAACCTATCAAAAAAAATGTCATCTCAAACAATGTGTTTATTGATTTAATTAAATGTAGCTCAGGTTTTGACAATTCCCAACAACAACTCTACAAGTTTAAATTATTTTATTATTAATTAATTCATTTATTAATTACGTGCTAAATTCCCAATTTTTATTTTTGATAAAAACCCTGAAATGTGTTGTTGTGGAAATGTTAGTTTCTATGCGCATTTCACTGGCTGCTTAGGCCAGCTCGTCAGGAAAATTTTTCCAAAGACTTAAGAAAAGCTAAAAGTATTATACAAATAAGATCATAAAGTGAATTAGAATAATTAGAAAACACTCAGGTCTTACTTGTAACAATATCAAAGCTTCAACAAAGCCACAACAATAAACTGCGAATTCCTCTTTCTTACATTAGCCTACAATTGGCTGTTTTTTCTCCAACTCGAACTCGAATTGTAATTGTTGGAGGGTAAAAAGAGAAAAAAACAAATTGCTTAATAAAGCAACTTACCATATCAGTTTTTTATTTGCCGGGCAAATGCATATGTATTATCAAAAGTTATTTTCGGCAATACAATTTTATTATTTTATTTTAATAAAATTTAGATTAAGACTTTTTTTTTATATAATAAAAAATATGTTTCAAAACAACTAAAATGCTTATTAAATCAAAATTATAGTTTTAATTTTTTTTTCAGCTAAAAAAAAAATATTTGATTCATTCAACATTTTTTATTTTTCGAATTTATTCTATGAGTTAAATTTCAGTTATATATTTTAGAAAGCTTTTTGTAATAGTTCTATTCCTTACATTTTTTAGGAATGACTTTATACACTACCAGACTATTATATTGTATCTTCTTGTTACATTTTACCTTAGCTTTCCGTTAGATAGCAATGAAGTATATTGTATGTACAGAAAAATTTACAACTAATAAAATTTAACTCATAGAATAAATTCGAAAAATAAAAAATGTTGAATATAATAATGTTGCTTATGAAAAGATATAATTCCCAATATCTAATAATTGATTCAATTATAACATTAATAAAATTGAATTACTTTTCAAACAATTTTTCTAATTGATAAAAAACCACTAAAAATTTTTTCTGTAAAGCGTTTGTGCAAAAGTTTGCATCGAATAAAAATATTAGTCCTAGATCCACCTTTTAGTATACCTATCAACTCATAATTACTTTCTGAGTTGATTGAACCATTTCCGTCCGTCCATTCGTTTGGTCGGTTGGCTGTCTGTTTGTTCATGCTTAGCTTGTGTACAAAGTACGTTTCGCAACTTTGAATATAATTATATATTCATTTATTTATATTGGTCCAATATTTTTCTTCTTGTGATTAAATGTTTCATACTTCCCGGCTCAAAAATATTTTTACATAAAACAAAAACATATATAAAATTGAATCTTGAATTGCGAAAAGGGGTCAGGTACAAAAATACAGTGTTCAGGAGGCACAAAATACTGAATATATCTTAAATCATTTGACTTTTTTAAGCAGAAGTTTTTCCTAAAATTCAAAAACTGTTATTATAGTAAAAACAAAAATAATTATAAATGATATTTATGGGGTAAATCCGAAGTTAGTATGATGGTGCGTATCCTGACTGGTCATGCAGGACTACGGGCATAACTACACCAAATTGGACGGGAGAAATCTGACGATGTCGCATGTGGCGACGAGACCGAGAAGCTAGAACACTTCCTCTGCTACTTTCAGGCCTTCGACGAATTACGATCCAAACACATCGGGAGCGATGTTATGTTGGGTTTGGGATCCCTGAAGGACGTTGACTGGTAAATAACGTTCGGAAAACTGGGCTTCTTAACGCTGGACGTTTACCCCTCCCTAATGGTAGTGGCAGCACTATCCACCTAAATCCCCCATGTTTCTTCTTAAGGAGCGTACAGCAGGCCCGGTATTGACATAGGTGTATAGCGTGCATACATGAGGTTGCATATTCATGCTTCGCCCTCCTTTCGACGTAACCTAACCTAACCTAACCTAAGCATAATAATATTTGAAGGAGGAACTTGTCAGTGCTGATTCCATAGATGAGCAATCTGGTATCTTTAGTGTATGCAATTAATTGAAACATACAAATATTCAGATTATCTATAAACAATAATAAGTATTTTGGTTATTTTATTGAACTGTTAATGGTTTTTAATCCAAATTTCGATATTTTTAATTAGGCTTAATTAAGTGAATTTAATTTTCATTAAATTATTTTTATGAAGACAATAATTTTACAACATGAAATTAATTAATATTTATTAATAATTTTCCATTCTCGACGGCGCTGAGAATTAAGCCCACACAATCTCTTCGGAGGGGTTTGCCGTTTTACTCACACCGCCATTGAAGACGGATGACGTCGATAGTCAAACATCAATATTTAAACCAAATGGTATTTTACCTATAAACTTGAAATATATATTTCGCAATTTAAGATAAGATTAACCCCTTTGAAGATTCATTTATGAACTCGAAAGTTTAAATAAAAGTAAGCAAAATTGTTAACGAAATCTTTTTATTATAATTGAAACAATAAAAACATTTTGGTAAATTGTTTTCTGTTTATTAAGATTATTAAGATATGAATTAGAAATCTACTTCTACAGCTGCCTATGAATACATGTCGGTTGGCCATTGCCGAATGTGTTCAAACAAAAGTTTTGAATATCGGAAACCTGGATATCATTGTTCCCCAAGCAGCTGGATTCACTCATTTTCAAATTTAAGTTAAACAAAAATGCATTAATGTTAATTTTTCTCCAGAACGGTCTTTACAATTCAAAATTTTTTTTAATAATGGCAAAATCAAACATAAAACTTACATCTCACTTTAAAAATTTTTCCCATTGCTAACTTAAACACATATCGCACTTGATCAGCAAGAGGGTATTAACTCAAAATTTGTATTTTTCAATTTATTGAAAAAAATGGACAAGTAATATTCATACATACACGCTAATATTCATAAAAGTATTGTGTTATTTTTTCTACTTTTTGGTAATGAAAAGGTTGTTTTAAAAATTCTTTTTCATATGGCTTTAATGTAAAATCAAAAATTGTTTTGTTTCTACAGAAAATTTTGAGTTTGTTCATTAAGTGCGACATATTAAATATTCTAAATAAATATGGAGATGAACCTTTTTCGAAATTTATTTCAGAATGCCGTCATTCTCACAGTATATCAATCTATATGTGTTTCTCCAAAGAGATCAAAAAACTCAATTTCCAAAAATTTGGACCTAGACCCTTTTCGAAATTTAGGATTCAATAAAAATAAGTATTTTTGGAAGATCTTATTCAAACTATTTTGTCCTCGTACTGTAATTAGAATTTTGATACGTTATCGTTCATTTTGTAAAAGTTTTCTTTGTTATAAATATTATTTTACTATGTCCCCTCATACAAGTGTAACTCGGTGTATTAATTTTGGCACTGTAATTTCTACTCAGCTTAAGGGATAAAATTTATACAATAAAACAATAACAACTTTTTGCTCTGCTAAATATGTTTTCTGTACGAGTGTATTTGAGTCGGCACCAATTGTCAAAGTAAGCAGTCAATCACCGAAATGTTTAGTAAAAAACTTGACTAATAATATTTAAATATAATGGGACTTATTTAAATCAACAAAAGCACATATGGTGCTTTCTACTAAAGTAGCTTATCAATTCTCATCGTATTTTTTATATCCTGCATTACCACGAGTGAATAAGGGTATATATGACTTTTCGTATCGTGTGAAACACCGCGAAATATTCACCAAAGAGTTCATGAAATATCAGGGCTGTGTAGTCGGAGTCAGAGTTGGAGACGGAGTGCCTAAAAAAACTTGCGACTCCGATTCCAAAATAGCTCGGTATACACATGCATAAAAAATTCAACGAAAAAATTCAAATATTTTCCTAAATTAAAAAGTCTTCAAAATTTTCGACGTAATATCTTACAGTTCATTATGAATAAGTAGATTTAATTACATTGTATGAAAGTTAGTTCATTCAAGTATTTGAATAATATAAAATTGTGCAATAATTTAAAATATTATGGTATTTCATTTATTTATTTTATTTTTTTTTTTTATTTATTTATTTCATTTTCATTTCCTGTACAACAAGACAGTGTCTTATAATTACAGTACAGGAACGTAAAATGTTACAAGAATATTTAAGTACATATAATTATTACAAAATGGTTCATAGTATTAAAAGAAACAAAAAATACAATTATTAAAAAAGAATAAATCATATAAAACATTTGCAATCAAGAAACAAAAACAATTATGAAAAAAAGTTATATAAAAACATTTTGAAACTGTTAGCATTACGATTTAGTTGTTGATTTAGTGGAAGAAGGTTCCAAAGACGAGCGGCATGAATAAAAAACTGCCATTCGGAGACTAAGGTTTGATGCCGTGGAATAATAATATTATGGTTCCTTTGAGATTGAAAAAAACGTATCTTCTCAAATAAATATTTGGGGGTTTTAGTGTTTATCACTCTGTGTAAAAAAGTAAGTGTTCGGATTTTCAAAAGATTTTCGAAAGAGACTCCATACAGACTTTTTGAAACAGATGAAACATGATCGAAACGCCTTAGACCGTACACATATCTCAAAATATTGTTGAATAAAGTATTTAATTTTCTTTTGCTAATTGAATCACAGTTTGCAAACAGTTCACATCCATAAATTAAACTAGGAATCAGATATGTTTTGGCAAGTAAAAGTCTTATCCTCAAAGGGGTAAAGTATTGTGTCAACCATAGGGCCCGTAACTTAATATAGGACTGACCAACTAAATAGTTCACATGATCGTTCCAAGTGAGACTATTGTTAAAAATTATTCCCAAATTTTTCGCTGCTTTCACAATCTCAATCTTCTCACCATTTATGACAATGTTATCAGCAATGGTGGGAACAATGGTATGAGCAATACTTTTTCTACATATAACAATGCACTTAGATTTCCGAGGATTCAAACAGAGCCCGTTTGCAGAAGCCCACAGGTATATTTTGTTCATTTCAGTATTTACAGATGATATACCCACAGCAATACTATTCACAGGGCTACTTAAATAAAGTTGCACATCATCCGCATACAAGTGGACTTTGCAATTGGATAATTGTTCAGGTAAATCATTTACATATATCGAAAAAAGAAGTGGCCCCAGAATAGAGCCCTGTGGCACTCCTTTAATTAGAGATAAAGAGTTTGACCAAGAGTCGTTCAAAAATACCGATTGTGTGCGCGCCGAAAGGTAAGAAAAAATGAGATTGGTAGATGTATTGGCAAATCGAAAAAAGTGTCTCAGTTTACTAATGAGCATCTGATGATCCACTGTGTCAAATGCCTTCGAATGATCAAGAAGCACTAAAAAGTTAATGTCACCATTATCGAGTCTCTGTCGTATATTCTCACATACCTCCGCAAGAGCTGTAATACAGCTATGACCCCGGCGAAACCCAGATTGCATATTATAAAGCAAATTATGTTCATTAATATATCCCAACATTTGACTATACAATAGTTTTTCCAAAACTTTAGATAGATAGCACAAGATGGCTATTGGTCGGTATTCACCATTTGACTTAGGTAACGGAATAACTTTCGCATGTTTCCATCTTAACGGATACGTGCTAGACATTATAATAGTATTAAACAAATGAGTAATATAAGGTAAAATCAAAGGCAAAATTATCTTTACAAATTTTGGGTGCATATTATCAAATCCCACTGCGTTGGATTTCATCAAATGGATGGTCGAGATAACATCATATTGAGAAACATAGGAAAATCTGAAAAACTGGTTATCAATATTAATATTCGACGAATGTGAGGAAAAATCGTAGAAGTCGAGGTTCGCTTGTATCGAAGGAGTGCTTGTAAAAGATTCATTAAGAGTATTTGCATCAATTTGGCAATCATTATTCATGTCAGTTTTGCCAATACCTATTTCACGGATAGCTTTCCAAGTTTGCTTAGAGTCTATTGCCGAGCTAAACCGTTGGGAATAATATTCGGTTTTGGCATGTTTAATTCGTCTATTGACAACATTTCTCGCTAGAGAAAACTGAAGTTTTAGTTCCGGAGTTCTAAATTTTTTCCACCTTGCATAAGCCACATCTCTTATGCGTATGGCATCCCTGACAGCTTCCGTACACCAGGGTTTTTGTTTTTGAGTATTTTTTTTATATTTAAGGGGTACAGTTACGCTGTAAAGGTACTGAATACTGTGCTCCAAGAAAGAAAATTGATCATCGACTGAAGGCATATAATAAATATCACACCAGGGGATGTGTGAAAAATGTTCGTACAAAAGATTATAGTCAATACTATTAAAGTCACGAAAACTAAAACACCGATTAACTGGTAGCACCCGAAAGTTATTAGTGCGGGTAAGGGTCTTAATTGTATTAGCAGAACTTATACTCGGTTATAAGTCTAGTTGAAAAATTGGGTTTGTGTTTTTAAGGTATGTGGTTTATTTAGCACACTCGGCTGAATTGCAGGCATTGCAGTCATTTACTTGTGCTTAACCCTCCGACGAGCGGTATCTTTTTAGTCGGTCGTTGAGCGGACCTTATATGAAACTGCATTGAAGTTTGCTAAAATTTATATATATTTTAATTCATTTTGATGTAAATATGTTAAAATCATCACTATTATTGTCGTCATCTGAACAATATTCATCAGCTTCTTCAATATCGATGTCGTAGTCAGCATCAGATGCTTCATCATTTGGTACATAACGTCATCAGTATTTAACAAATGGCTCTTCGTCTTCCTCATTTTCAAGGAACATAGCTAAATCGTTATTAGCAGTTTCCTGATCACTGACACTAAGCTGTTGGAAAGCTGATGCACGGTTTAGTGTAGTTTTCACACGCTCCCAATTCATTTTTTTTTTTTTTTTTTTTCTTTAAAAACACGTTCGTTTATATTAAAACTCACGATGAAACTGATTTTCTTCCTACTAAAATTTGCAACGTATTCCATATTTCTTGGCCGCCTACTTCGTTTTTTTTTTATTTAAAAGCATTTCAAATATTTGAAATAAGAAATTGATAATGGAACAAATTTTTATTTTTTTTTTTTTTTGCATTTCAAATAAGAAAATTACAATGAAACTGATATCTTACTATTTAAAGTTGAAAAAAAAATCAAATTTATCTGAATGCTTACTTTGTTATTATTTTGAATATGCATTTTAAACATTTGTTTTAAGAAATTTAGTACATTTTTTAGTCATTCATATGAAAATTCATACAAGGTCCCTACGGACCTTACTGTTCAACGGCGTACTAAAAGTCTTTAAAATAAAAAATTAAAATACTCTGAAAATAAGGAATCTCCTGGAATTAGTATAAAAACACTAATAATACTCTAATAATAGAAGTCATGAAATATGTGGCCATTCTCCACATCTGTTTTTAAATGGCACTTGTTTAAAAATGTAAAAAGTCCACAGGGACCTTACCGCGCGTCGGAGGGTTAAACAAGTTAATAAAAAGAATTCCCGGTAATTTTAAAATCAAATATTTTAACTATAAGGACTAAAATGTGCCTAACATTGCATAGAATAAATAAATAAAGTGCTGATATAGACCGTTCTTCAAATTAAACAATAAAAGATACAATTCCAAGGTGCCCTGATAATATGCGTTCTGATCGCCACGGCCTTATCACCGAAACCTGTGTCTGTATAACGATTGTTTTCTTAACCTAGAATCATCAGATTCGATTTGAGAGTATAAATTGAACTATTAATTATTAGGGCCATCCTATTTCTACAGACAAATCCGGATTAATTTTTCATTTCAGATTTACCACTTGAAGATTTGTTATTTTATTTGAACCTTTTTTATTTATAGCTTCCGATATTATAGCTGTATAGACATTTCTGTTCAATAAGTCTTGTCAGGCGATCATGAATCATTTGACTTTAGAATAATGCTTCCAAATTGTGGAAATTTACTTGGAAAAAATTAAATCGCTTCGCGATGTCCATGGATCACTTCGTGCATTTTACGAAGCTCATTTCTGTCTACGCCAATAAGCTAAATTGCCGTATTTGGAGCGAAGACAATCCTCAAGAAGTTAACTTCCGTATTTAACTAATTTCTTTGATTAGCAATTAAAGAAAGAAATTTCAAAGAAAAAACGAATCAAACTGTGACGGTCTATTAAGACAATTACACAATTAAAAAAAAGTCTTTTAAGTGTCCTTTTTTCAAATCAAAATACTTTTAATTACGTAATTATAAAGTTTTCAAACAAAAAAACTTTTTCCACCATCATAAAGGTGAGGGCTGTAATGAAGCGAGCAGAAAATAAGTTAAATAAATAGGAAGTTTCATTAAAATGTAAATGAGTGGGCTTTACAGGAAGATGGTGGAGCAGAAATAGTAGTACTGGTATAATAAAATCACAAATAAATAGAAACTTAATTTAAGATCATTGAAAAAAGAAAACCGAAAAGTCGTTTTGCTTCAAGTTCCTGAAAAATCGTACAAGTAATGAAACCTTTGCTAATGTGTACTTTTAAACGTGAATATCTCAAAGGTGTCATTAGCTCAAATTTGGCTTAAGTCAACTTAAGCACTTTTTCCTATTCCCCACAGATATAAATTTGATATTATATGAATGAAAAACAGAGCTTCATAACACATTTTTAAAAACACAAACTTTTTTCCCCGCTTTCCCGGGAAGTAAAAAAGTGCCCACCTCAACCTTCATTAGTGGGGAGGGTATTAACACAGAAAACATTAAAAATTGTCTCTAATCAACAAATTCATTGAACACAGCAAACAATTTGTTGATTTTGAACCTATAACCAAAATTATTATATAGATTAATAAAAATTATAAAAATTAAAAATTGTAAATATATTTTTTTCCATAAATTACATTTTTAATTTTTATGAAAAAACCTATCAAAAAAAATGTCATCTCAAACAATGTGTTTATTGATTTAATTAAATGTAGCTCAGGTTTTGACAATTCCCAACAACAACTCTACAAGTTTAAATTATTTTATTATTAATTAATTCATTTATTAATTACGTGCTAAATTCCCAATTTTTATTTTTGATAAAAACCCTGAAATGTGTTGTTGTGGAAATGTTAGTTTCTATGCGCATTTCACTGGCTGCTTAGGCCAGCTCGTCAGGAAAATTTTTCCAAAGACTTAAGAAAAGCTAAAAGTATTATACAAATAAGATCATAAAGTGAATTAGAATAATTAGAAAACACTCAGGTCTTACTTGTAACAATATCAAAGCTTCAACAAAGCCACAACAATAAACTGCGAATTTCTCTTTCTTACATTAGCCTACAATTGGCTGTTTTTTCTCCAACTCGAACTCGAATTGTAATTGTTGGAGGGTAAAAAGAGAAAAAAACAAATTGCTTAATAAAGCAACTTACCATATCAGTTTTTTATTTGCCGGGCAAATGCATATGTATTATCAAAAGTTATTTTCGGCAATACAATTTTATTATTTTATTTTAATAAAATTTAGATTAAGACTTTTTTTTTATATAATAAAAAATATGTTTCAAAACAACTAAAATGCTTATTAAATCAAAATTATAGTTTTAATTTTTTTTTTCAGCTAAAAAAAAAATATTTGATTCATTCAACATTTTTTATTTTTCGAATTTATTCTATGAGTTAAATTTCAGTTATATATTTTAGAAAGCTTTTTGTAATAGTTCTATTCCTTACATTTTTTAGGAATGACTTTATACACTACCAGACTATTATATTGTATCTTCTTGTTACATTTTACCTTAGCTTTCCGTTAGATAGCAATGAAGTATATTGTATGTACAGAAAAATTTACAACTAATAAAATTTAACTCATAGAATAAATTCGAAAAATAAAAAATGTTGAATATAATAATGTTGCTTATGAAAAGATATAATTCCCAATATCTAATAATTGATTCAATTATAACATTAATAAAATTGAATTACTTTTCAAACAATTTTTCTAATTGATAAAAAACCACTAAAAATTTTTTCTGTAAAGCGTTTGTGCAAAAGTTTGCATCGAATAAAAATATTAGTCCTAGATCCACCTTTTAGTATACCTATCAACTCATAATTACTTTCTGAGTTGATTGAACCATTTCCGTCCGTCCATTCGTTTGGTCGGTTGGCTGTCTGTTTGTTCATGCTTAGCTTGTGTACAAAGTACGTTTCGCAACTTTGAATATAATTATATATTCATTTATTTATATTGGTCCAATATTTTTCTTCTTGTGATTAAATGTTTCATACTTCCCGGCTCAAAAATATTTTTACATAAAACAAAAACATATATAAAATTGAATCTTGAATTGCGAAAAGGGGTCAGGTACAAAAATACAGTGTTCAGGAGGCACAAAATACTGAATATATCTTAAATCATTTGACTTTTTTAAGCAGAAGTTTTTCCTAAAATTCAAAAACTGTTATTATAGTAAAAACAAAAATAATTATAAATGATATTTATGGGGTAAATCCGAAGTTAGTATGATGGTGCGTATCCTGACTGGTCATGCAGGACTACGGGCATAACTACACCAAATTGGACGGGAGAAATCTGACGATGTCGCATGTGGCGACGAGACCGAGAAGCTAGAACACTTCCTCTGCTACTTTCAGGCCTTCGACGAATTACGATCCAAACACATCGGGAGCGATGTTATGTTGGGTTTGGGATCCCTGAAGGACGTTGACTGGTAAATAACGTTCGGAAAACTGGGCTTCTTAACGCTGGGCGTTTACCCCTCCCTAATGGTAGTGGCAGCACTATCCACCTAAATCCCCCATGTTTCTTCTTAAGGAGCGTACAGCAGGCCCGGTATTGACATAGGTGTATAGCGTGCATACATGAGGTTGCATATTCATGCTTCGCCCTCCTTTCGACGTAACCTAACCTAACCTAACCTAAGCATAATAATATTTGAAGGAGGAACTTGTCAGTGCTGATTCCATAGATGAGCAATCTGGTATCTTTAGTGTATGCAATTAATTGAAACATACAAATATTCAGATTATCTATAAACAATAATAAGTATTTTGGTTATTTTATTGAACTGTTAATGGTTTTTAATCCAAATTTCGATATTTTTAATTAGGCTTAATTAAGTGAATTTAATTTTCATTAAATTATTTTTATGAAGACAATAATTTTACAACATGAAATTAATTAATATTTATTAATAATTTTCCATTCTCGACGGCGCTGAGAATTAAGCCCACACAATCTCTTCGGAGGGGTTTGCCGTTTTACTCACACCGCCATTGAAGACGGATGACGTCGATAGTCAAACATCAATATTTAAACCAAATGGTATTTTACCTATAAACTTGAAATATATATTTCGCAATTTAAGATAAGATTAACCCCTTTGAAGATTCATTTATGAACTCGAAAGTTTAAATAAAAGTAAGCAAAATTGTTAACGAAATCTTTTTATTATAATTGAAACAATAAAAACATTTTGGTAAATTGTTTTCTGTTTATTAAGATTATTAAGATATGAATTAGAAATCTACTTCTACAGCTGCCTATGAATACATGTCGGTTGGCCATTGCCGAATGTGTTCAAACAAAAGTTTTGAATATCGGAAACCTGGATATCATTGTTCCCCAAGCAGCTGGATTCACTCATTTTCAAATTTAAGTTAAACAAAAATGCATTAATGTTAATTTTTCTCCAGAACGGTCTTTACAATTCAAAATTTTTTTTAATAATGGCAAAATCAAACATAAAACTTACATCTCACTTTAAAAATTTTTCCCATTGCTAACTTAAACACATATCGCACTTGATCAGCAAGAGGGTATTAACTCAAAATTTGTATTTTTCAATTTATTGAAAAAAATGGACAAGTAATATTCATACATACACGCTAATATTCATAAAAGTATTGTGTTATTTTTTCTACTTTTTGGTAATGAAAAGGTTGTTTTAAAAATTCTTTTTCATATGGCTTTAATGTAAAATCAAAAATTGTTTTGTTTCTACAGAAAATTTTGAGTTTGTTCATTAAGTGCGACATATTAAATATTCTAAATAAATATGGAGATGAACCTTTTTCGAAATTTATTTCAGAATGCCGTCATTCTCACAGTATATCAATCTATATGTGTTTCTCCAAAGAGATCAAAAAACTCAATTTCCAAAAATTTGGACCTAGACCCTTTTCGAAATTTAGGATTCAATAAAAATAAGTATTTTTGGAAGATCTTATTCAAACTATTTTGTCCTCGTACTGTAATTAGAATTTTGATACGTTATCGTTCATTTTGTAAAAGTTTTCTTTGTTATAAATATTATTTTACTATGTCCCCTCATACAAGTGTAACTCGGTGTATTAATTTTGGCACTGTAATTTCTACTCAGCTTAAGGGATAAAATTTATACAATAAAACAATAACAACTTTTTGCTCTGCTAAATATGTTTTCTGTACGAGTGTATTTGAGTCGGCACCAATTGTCAAAGTAAGCAGTCAATCACCGAAATGTTTAGTAAAAAACTTGACTAATAATATTTAAATATAATGGGACTTATTTAAATCAACAAAAGCACATATGGTGCTTTCTACTAAAGTAGCTTATCAATTCTCATCGTATTTTTTATATCCTGCATTACCACGAGTGAATAAGGGTATATATGACTTTTCGTATCGTGTGAAACACCGCGAAATATTCACCAAAGAGTTCATGAAATATCAGGGCTGTGTAGTCGGAGTCAGAGTTGGAGACGGAGTGCCTAAAAAAACTTGCGACTCCGATTCCAAAATAGCTCGGTATACACATGCATAAAAAATTCAACGAAAAAATTCAAATATTTTCCTAAATTAAAAAGTCTTCAAAATTTTCGACGTAATATCTTACAGTTCATTATGAATAAGTAGATTTAATTACATTGTATGAAAGTTAGTTCATTCAAGTATTTGAATAATATAAAATTGTGCAATAATTTAAAATATTATGGTATTTCATTTATTTATTTTATTTTTTTTTTTTATTTATTTATTTCATTTTCATTTCCTGTACAACAAGACAGTGTCTTATAATTACAGTACAGGAACGTAAAATGTTACAAGAATATTTAAGTACATATAATTATTACAAAATGGTTCATAGTATTAAAAGAAACAAAAAATACAATTATTAAAAAAGAATAAATCATATAAAACATTTGCAATCAAGAAACAAAAACAATTATGAAAAAAAGTTATATAAAAACATTTTGAAACTGTTAGCATTACGATTTAGTTGTTGATTTAGTGGAAGAAGGTTCCAAAGACGAGCGGCATGAATAAAAAACTGCCATTCGGAGACTAAGGTTTGATGCCGTGGAATAATAATATTATGGTTCCTTTGAGATTGAAAAAAACGTATCTTCTCAAATAAATATTTGGGGGTTTTAGTGTTTATCACTCTGTGTAAAAAAGTAAGTGTTCGGATTTTCAAAAGATTTTCGAAAGAGACTCCATACAGACTTTTTGAAACAGATGAAACATGATCGAAACGCCTTAGACCGTACACATATCTCAAAATATTGTTGAATAAAGTATTTAATTTTCTTTTGCTAATTGAATCACAGTTTGCAAACAGTTCACATCCATAAATTAAACTAGGAATCAGATATGTTTTGGCAAGTAAAAGTCTTATCCTCAAAGGGGTAAAGTATTGTGTCAACCATAGGGCCCGTAACTTAATATAGGACTGACCAACTAAATAGTTCACATGATCGTTCCAAGTGAGACTATTGTTAAAAATTATTCCCAAATTTTTCGCTGCTTTCACAATCTCAATCTTCTCACCATTTATGACAATGTTATCAGCAATGGTGGGAACAATGGTATGAGCAATACTTTTTCTACATATAACAATGCACTTAGATTTCCGAGGATTCAAACAGAGCCCGTTTGCAGAAGCCCACAGGTATATTTTGTTCATTTCAGTATTTACAGATGATATACCCACAGCAATACTATTCACAGGGCTACTTAAATAAAGTTGCACATCATCCGCATACAAGTGGACTTTGCAATTGGATAATTGTTCAGGTAAATCATTTACATATATCGAAAAAAGAAGTGGCCCCAGAATAGAGCCCTGTGGCACTCCTTTAATTAGAGATAAAGAGTTTGACCAAGAGTCGTTCAAAAATACCGATTGTGTGCGCGCCGAAAGGTAAGAAAAAATGAGATTGGTAGATGTATTGGCAAATCGAAAAAAGTGTCTCAGTTTACTAATGAGCATCTGATGATCCACTGTGTCAAATGCCTTCGAATGATCAAGAAGCACTAAAAAGTTAATGTCACCATTATCGAGTCTCTGTCGTATATTCTCACATACCTCCGCAAGAGCTGTAATACAGCTATGACCCCGGCGAAACCCAGATTGCATATTATAAAGCAAATTATGTTCATTAATATATCCCAACATTTGACTATACAATAGTTTTTCCAAAACTTTAGATAGATAGCACAAGATGGCTATTGGTCGGTATTCACCATTTGACTTAGGTAATGGAATAACTTTCGCATGTTTCCATCTTAACGGATACGTGCTAGACATTATAATAGTATTAAACAAATGAGTAATATAAGGTAAAATCAAAGGCAAAATTATCTTTACAAATTTTGGGTGCATATTATCAAATCCCACTGCGTTGGATTTCATCAAATGGATGGTCGAGATAACATCATATTGAGAAACATAGGAAAATCTGAAAAACTGGTTATCAATATTAATATTCGACGAATGTGAGGAAAAATCGTAGAAGTCGAGGTTCGCTTGTATCGAAGGAGTGCTTGTAAAAGATTCATTAAGAGTATTTGCATCAATTTGGCAATCATTATTCATGTCAGTTTTGCCAATACCTATTTCACGGATAGCTTTCCAAGTTTGCTTAGAGTCTATTGCCGAGCTAAACCGTTGGGAATAATATTCGGTTTTGGCATGTTTAATTCGTCTATTGACAACATTTCTCGCTAGAGAAAACTGAAGTTTTAGTTCCGGAGTTCTAAATTTTTTCCACCTTGCATAAGCCACATCTCTTATGCGTATGGCATCCCTGACAGCTTCCGTACACCAGGGTTTTTGTTTTTGAGTATTTTTTTTATATTTAAGGGGTACAGTTACGCTGTAAAGGTACTGAATACTGTGCTCCAAGAAAGAAAATTGATCATCGACTGAAGGCATATAATAAATATCACACCAGGGGATGTGTGAAAAATGTTCGTACAAAAGATTATAGTCAATACTATTAAAGTCACGAAAACTAAAACACCGATTAACTGGTAGCACCCGAAAGTTATTAGTGCGGGTAAGGGTCTTAATTGTATTAGCAGAACTTATACTCGGTTATAAGTCTAGTTGAAAAATTGGGTTTGTGTTTTTAAGGTATGTGGTTTATTTAGCACACTCGGCTGAATTGCAGGCATTGCAGTCATTTACTTGTGCTTAACCCTCCGACGAGCGGTATCTTTTTAGTCGGTCGTTGAGCGGACCTTATATGAAACTGCATTGAAGTTTGCTAAAATTTATATATATTTTAATTCATTTTGATGTAAATATGTTAAAATCATCACTATTATTGTCGTCATCTGAACAATATTCATCAGCTTCTTCAATATCGATGTCGTAGTCAGCATCAGATGCTTCATCATTTGGTACATAACGTCATCAGTATTTAACAAATGGCTCTTCGTCTTCCTCATTTTCAAGGAACATAGCTAAATCGTTATTAGCAGTTTCCTGATCACTGACACTAAGCTGTTGGAAAGCTGATGCACGGTTTAGTGTAGTTTTCACACGCTCCCAATTCATTTTTTTTTTTTTTTTTTTTCTTTAAAAACACGTTCGTTTATATTAAAACTCACGATGAAACTGATTTTCTTCCTACTAAAATTTGCAACGTATTCCATATTTCTTGGCCGCCTACTTCGTTTTTTTTTTATTTAAAAGCATTTCAAATATTTGAAATAAGAAATTGATAATGGAACAAATTTTTATTTTTTTTTTTTTTTGCATTTCAAATAAGAAAATTACAATGAAACTGATATCTTACTATTTAAAGTTGAAAAAAAAATCAAATTTATCTGAATGCTTACTTTGTTATTATTTTGAATATGCATTTTAAACATTTGTTTTAAGAAATTTAGTACATTTTTTAGTCATTCATATGAAAATTCATACAAGGTCCCTACGGACCTTACTGTTCAACGGCGTACTAAAAGTCTTTAAAATAAAAAATTAAAATACTCTGAAAATAAGGAATCTCCTGGAATTAGTATAAAAACACTAATAATACTCTAATAATAGAAGTCATGAAATATGTGGCCATTCTCCACATCTGTTTTTAAATGGCACTTGTTTAAAAATGTAAAAAGTCCACAGGGACCTTACCGCGCGTCGGAGGGTTAAACAAGTTAATAAAAAGAATTCCCGGTAATTTTAAAATCAAATATTTTAACTATAAGGACTAAAATGTGCCTAACATTGCATAGAATAAATAAATAAAGTGCTGATATAGACCGTTCTTCAAATTAAACAATAAAAGATACAATTCCAAGGTGCCCTGATAATATGCGTTCTGATCGCCACGGCCTTATCACCGAAACCTGTGTCTGTATAACGATTGTTTTCTTAACCTAGAATCATCAGATTCGATTTGAGAGTATAAATTGAACTATTAATTATTAGGGCCATCCTATTTCTACAGACAAATCCGGATTAATTTTTCATTTCAGATTTACCACTTGAAGATTTGTTATTTTATTTGAACCTTTTTTATTTATAGCTTCCGATATTATAGCTGTATAGACATTTCTGTTCAATAAGTCTTGTCAGGCGATCATGAATCATTTGACTTTAGAATAATGCTTCCAAATTGTGGAAATTTACTTGGAAAAAATTAAATCGCTTCGCGATGTCCATGGATCACTTCGTGCATTTTACGAAGCTCATTTCTGTCTACGCCAATAAGCTAAATTGCCGTATTTGGAGCGAAGACAATCCTCAAGACGTTATTGGAACACCATATTATATCAATTAAAATTGACAGTTTGGTGCGGTTAACATTCTCTGTCGAAATGCGCAAGGAGCTGCCATTACCGCCAATGACTCGCGCTATCGTGCCATGCTGACTGAATTTTGTTTCCAAAAATGTATTAGATAAACATCAACGACTATTGGTTCCAACAAGACTTCCCATACAGCACGCCTAACAACCGATTTATTGCAATAAAAATTTATTGACAACTTTATTTCCAGAATTGGTCCTGTTCACTGGCCCCCTCGTTCATGTGATTTAACGCCTCTTACTTACTTTTTATGGGCATATTTGAAGTCATTGTCTTATGCCGACATGCCAGCAACTACTAAGGCATTTGAAGTAAATATTTAAGCCACCATTGATGCCACACGGAAAGATTAATTGGAAAAACTAGTCAAAAATTCGACTGATGGACCATAAAACTCCTAGCCGCGGCGAGCATATGTCGGAAATCATAATTTAAAATTAATGCTAGTAAATGATCTACCATGTTATAATAAAACAATTTCATTCCAACAATATCTCTATCTAGTATTATAATTTTAAGTTCTCGTATAGGTAAAAAACACCATATCGTCGGTCACAGGTTGACAACTCTTAACATGTTTTTTTGTACTTTTCAGGAGACAAAAAAAAACGTTATTACTCCGTTACTAAACCGTGTTGGAAGTAAATAAAAAAATCCAAAATCAGTAGGAGATATTTATTGTAAGATGGTGTAAAGAAAACATAGGTATTGAAATAATTTCAAATTAAAAAAAATTAAAATAAATAATACGAGTTGACAATTTCAAAAAATTTAAAAGTGAGTTAAGAGTTGTCAACCTGTGACCGACGATATACAGTTATCATTAAAATCAGAGTTGGAGTCGGAGTCGGACTTAAAAAACTTCAGCTTTTGCAGTCGGAGTCGGTGCTAGAACAATTTTTTGATGACGTTACGCCCTGATAAATATAAACGTTCTAGGTGCTTGATTAATTTGAAATTAGGCTTGACATTTCTGTCTTAATGCCCGCTGTTATACTCCTGCAGAAAATTTGTGTCAATTGTTCCGACAGACTGGTCCTGGGATTTATGAAAATAGAACAAGTACAAAAAGAAAGAGCTCATGACCAGTGAAAGGAAAACCAATCATTTTACTGGTATATGAAGACGCAAAAGATAGAAAAAGTAATGAATTACAGTACAGTATTCACCGTCGGCGTCACACATTTTTTGGGACTTTCTAAAATTTGGTACTTAAATTTAGTTTTAGGACTTGTTTTATTGAAATAATAATACTCTGTTTTGAAATAATATTACATTGTAGTAACTAAAACTAAACACGTGCATTGAGATTAGATGTGTAACTAGTCAAATGGTAGCTGTTAGGTGTCAATTGACACCCTTCAATGACAACCCCGTATAAAAGTCATAGGTCCCATTCAGATAAAGTGTTAGAACTAGAACCAGTCTCCACCAGCAAAGACCTATCACGTGGCTATTTGGTGTCAGTTCGCTTTACTCTAGATACTCTTCGCCACAGGTGCAACGGTATGTAGTATATAAGTTTTTCATACCGTAATTTCTAATCTATTGTTGCTAGACTCTATAAAGTATATACATAGGGTCCTTACGAGCAGCAAAGCTGATTTAACGATGTCCGTCTGTCCGTTGCAATGGGTTTACCGAAGACCAAAGATATTATGGAGACTAAGGGGACATTTACACGGTGTCTTTTCAGACATGTAACATCCGAAAAAATGTGGGCGAGATGGGTGAAGTGGACGTCGCACAAAATTAATTTATTTACATCTAAAGAACTGTATTTATAAACCTTTCTATTCTTATCGTATCATGGCGAAGGCTATATTAAATTCGGCTTAATCGAATATAGCACTTTTACTTGTTTAAATACACGCTCTTTTCCGAACAACAGAAAAAAAAATTTGTTGTTAAATTTTTCCAATTCTTCTTTGCAGAGTTGAATTGAAATGCAGAAGAATCGGTTAAGCATAAAAAGAGTTATGTATCCAAATGTAGGTCTGCGTTCTTCCTAGCACTAATAACACAAGGGCACAGCATCTAAACTTGTTTGTGTTGATTGGAAGTTTAATGCATTTTTTACAAATTTGAGGTCGCTGACTTCAAATCAAATCTCCGTTTTTCTCCATTAGCTCGCATTTTTAAGTTGCAAGTTTTAATCAAATTTGTTAAAATTAAAAGTTAAAAAAATCATAACTTTACTCTTCACGAAGCGATTTTCAAAATTGTTAGCTTTAAAAAACAATCAATTTTTGTTTATATATATAAAAATCATGAAAAGTCCAAAACGGGAAAAAGTTAAAGACTTATTAAGTTCACGTAAAGTCAAATAACCCATGAACAAAATGAGACATAGATTATAAAAAACGATGAACGCGTTTCGCTTTTATCCACAATTAAGTGAAGGTACCTTATTTTTAAGTGGAGTAAAAAACGTACATAAATAGAACATCAGCAAACACACACACATTAAAAAAATTTTATTTTTGTATGGAAGGCGCGATGTTTATCAATTAAGTTTTCTCAGTAAATTGGGAATAAAATAAAAAGTTGTGCACCGATTACAATGAAATAAAGCCTATTTCAGTCGAAATATGTTAAACTATATGTTTTTAGACCAAAACGGTAAATCTTGTTGCATTTTTATTATATTATAAAGAAAATAAAAATTTAAAAAAGAAAAAACTTCAACGATATCTCTGAAACTTCTGGGCAAATTTGAAACCAATGTAAGCAGGGCTTAAAGATAATATTGTTGACGAATATTGAATTTTTTTGAACCATATATATATAGTGGAAGTGCCTTAATTTTGGTCATAACGGTACAAAGCGAAAAGCCGAGCTGATAGAAAAAATTATGTACCGTCTTGGATTCTGCGTCCCAACTAACCTTAAAAACAACATTCAGTTCTTAACCAATAAAAACCTTGTTCCCTTAACGAAATTTTAAGTTGACACGTTAATGACTCGTCCACTTAGGTGGGATCTTATCGCAAAAACCTTGATTCATGTAGGGATTTTCATTTAATTTGGCACAACTACCAACTTGTGTAACGAGTATTCCATACTATAGCTTTCAAATAAACAAAATTATAATTCCTGTTGAAGGGTATAAAGGAATCGAGGCCGTCTAATTTTGCTTTTTTAATCGTTTTTAATATTTTTGTATTCATACATTTGTTTCAATTGAATTTTCTTGCTGAAATCTTGCACAAACACAAATTACTTTGCCTAAAGCATGTATTTTTTAACGCTTGAGAAATTTCTTATTGTAAACAAAAATTTATAATACTCCACTTTACATGTGTGTATGTGTGCAAGAACACACACGAGGCCAAAAAAGGATCTCTCAGTTTTACAAGTATGTGTAGAAAACTATTACATATGTACATTGTACATGTGTATTTTAAATTCAGTGACTGGAAATCTTCTTGTCTGTATTTGGTTTAACTTCGTAACACATCAAAATATATAAAAATTTTTAATGTTTTTAATTTTCTTAATGCTATTGTTGTAAATCCGTAAGAGAATTATGTATCCAAGTTGGCACGTGGCTACGAAGTAAAATATTTGATTATTACTTTTTACATTGTAATTAGGAATGCCAATCCCGAAAAATCCCAGGATTTCCGGGAGTCAGCGAATCCCGAATCCCGTGATTTTAATTTTTAAATCCTGGGATTTCATTAACTTTTAACTCAATTTTTTTTTTGTTTTACCTCTTTTTATAAAAATAAATACATCATAACATTCTCCTTTGAGAGGATAGGGAAAATAATATTGATCTTTTATATATATTATATTAACTCTGTTAATACTGTCATTGAGAACGAAAAAAGTAAAATTTTGTTATTCATTTTAAGCGTGTCCAACAATTATAAAGAAATTTTGCGAGTAGAGCTGAAAATAATTAAAGAAGAAAATTAATTAAAGAACGTAATGTCTTGAAAATGCAACAAACCAAAAGTTACGTGTCGTTTTATTTTCTAATTGAAATAGGCAAAATGTAATTCCGACCACTAGTGGTGGTGGATATAAAAATGTGTTTTTATTAATATAAGATTTTAATGGTTAACTAAAAAAATCGTTTTGCTAATTAATTTCAAATTCTAATTTAAATTATTCATCTTAAGTCATTAAATAAAAATTTTTATAGAATCTTACAAATAAATTACTTATTTGCTCTATTCAATTACTATATTAATTACTTTTTTTTTAGTTGGAATTTAGAAATCAATTGTTTTAAATATAGATTTTATGTTAACTATTTTTTAAAAAAATCAATCAACACATTGTTGGAAATAGGAATGGGCAATAAATATCGATATATCAAAATATCGATATTTAAAAAAACTATAATCGATATATATATCGCCAATATTAAAAATACCCATATATCGATACATCGATATTTATCTACGACTATCGAATTCTATATTTTTAAGATCTCTTTATAAAAAAATTTAACATTGTAACCGTTGCTCAACTGCTTTCAATACTGTTGTTTGTTAAGAGTTGCATCATATGTTTTTAACTAATATTAAGACGATAACGGTGCTTTTCCATTGTACATTTTCATAGATTACACAGATAAATTTTGTCTCGGTTTTTTAAGAGATGACAACAAAAAAATAAGAGCGGAAAAATATTCTGGATATAGTTCCCAGAATTATGCAAACAATCGCCTTAATTCTGGCGTATTAGCAGCAATAGACTCATGGAAGTTGGAATGTTAATAATAAAAAAATATATTTAGGCCCTAATTATGTAAAACGCAACGCAACGGCAAAGAATTATATTGAAAGCAAAAACAATGGCATTAATATTTTATAATTTTGCTGTTGCTTTCATGCATGTCAAGCATTTCAAGCCTGTTCTTATATATTAAAAATAAAATATTGCACAGTTTACTTGTATAGTATGTGTCACAAGTTTTGTTTTCCGGCAGTATACAATCCGGCATTATATCCAATTAATTTTTTTTTTTCTAGATTTCATATGGCGAATAAATAAAATTTTTTTTTGTATTTTTTACTTCTTTTTTTATTGTAGAATTAACTGCCGGTCCCACGATTTCCAACTAAAACTTCGTTCGCATAACTTACTTTAAAAACTAAATTTGAAAATTGGTTTATGTTTAAATAAAAGTTAAGCGAATGAAAGTTTCGTTCGAAATCGAGGGACAGCCAGTAAATTTTAAATTAAAAAAAACCATAAAAAGTTAGAAAGAAATTACATGTAATATGTTAGAACATATGTAAATATGTATTGACATAGGAATATTAAGTTTGTATATTTGGTGTTAATGTCAACTCAATACGTTCGATACATCGATATATCGATATTTTTAATTAATAAATATCGATACTCATAAAAAATATGGGTACGATATATATCGATATATTTTTCAATTTGCCCATCCCTAGTTGGATATCGTACGCGGTCTTTTAATCATATTATTAATTAAATTAAGCCATAGTTAAGAAAAAAATGACAATTTTCAATTTTAACAAATTTTTTTAATCAATATAATCATTATATTTAATATTGTAGTATTAAATGAATTATAAAATTTTGTTTGTAAACCTCTTTCAATGACGTTTTTTTTAATAAATATCTATAAAAAGCTTTTATCTTATTTTTTTCATTATTTATTTATTGAATCTTCTCCCGTATTCCGACTTTTTGAAATCCCGAGTCCCGGGATTTGCGAAAACCAGTCCTGATTGGCATCCGTATTGTAAACCATATTGTATATTTTTTGATACTGTTTTGTCGGCAAGTGGAGACGTATACTTAATAATAGTCTAAAATTTCTAATTAATCATACACTAGAGAGTTAAACGCTTTAAAACTAGCAATCTTACAAATAATATAGAGAGCATGGTTACTAATTAAATGGGGTTTTTCATATAATTTAGAAAGCATTTGATTTAAATAAATTTAAAAATGTATGTCGGGTACAGTTGCATGATAAGACTTTAATAAAATACAAAGAATATACATTAGGGTGGAGCGTCACAATAATTTTGATAATTTGAATTTTGAAATGCAACGTTTTAGTTGCATTTTTGTCTCAGGTACGTGGTAAATATAATGAAAAAAAAAAATTGGCCATCAATATATTTAAAATAAGATCAACTCGTTTTACTTGTGAAACATCATATGATGCAATATTAAACAATTTTTAAAATTGTACGTCACAATTTTTCGCTGAACACAAATATCTCTCTTTCATTTTCATTATTTATTTATTGAATCTTCATATATTAAATATGAACTAACAATAATTAATCAAATCTTATACTAATACTTTATTTTTGTCCTGCCAATGCTAGACGAAAATTTTTCTCCTCACGGTTTCTGTTCACATATGTAGATGTTTAGCGCTCTTCTCGTCGGATGAGTCCTGCAGTATCTCTTCTCCATAATCTAGAGTGGCCGCTGTCATTTAAAATATTTCGAGCTAGTGGATTTGGGTGCGACTCAAGCCTTTTTATTAATGGCACATAGCTTTTATTAATGGCAGTGAATATTTAATTTTTTAACATGCCAGGGAGCGAACATTTATCTTATAACTTTCACAATCCCGGCCCCCCAAAAAATCCCGATATCCTGAAAAATCCCGACTGGCATCCTTATTCTACGTATACGTGACATGGCACAATTGTGATGCACCGGATGACTTAGGGCATACAATTTTCCAATGTAGCTTTTTTTAGAACTTATTACTGAAAAACGAATCATGTTGGTACACTTACTTACCTACCTGCTTGAAAAAAGTTTTATTCGTCAACTATGGCCACAAGGGGTTCTACGTCATCAAGTTATCCTAAATCGACTGAGCGCACTGCCTGCTTGTCTGCCTGTTCAAAACAGGCTTCGTACCAAACTATTACTGAAATAATTTGAGCTTTAAATGTTATTGTTCTTCCAGGTAGTTTGCGTTCAAAATTAGTACTGAGTGACTTCCAAAGCATCAGATGCAATGAAACTACAAAAAATCTTGTTTTTTTTAAATGCAACTGTTTATAATTTTCCACTCTCACCAAAAGAGTTACCAATGTATACACAATAGGCAAACTGTGCGTCGTTTACCTTAACGAGATATTGTTGACTATGACTGCAAAGTATTATGATGCTATGACACTCAGAATATCTCTCCTATAAAATTGAAATTTCGATTCTGTTTATACACTATATATATTTTCCAAAATAAGTTGAATTTTTGAAAAGTTTATTATTATTTCACTAAACAATTTTTGAATCGCCCATTTGGTAAGCACTACGCCAAAAAGTCTTAATATTATGTATTTACGTCAGACATTTCAAACAAAACTATAAATTTAGTAACGGAGTCTTTATGATCAGAAACTATACTACGGATCGGTTCACAGTTTACCATAGGTCCGATTTATATGTACTTCCGTAAATCGCTTGGATTTTTTTATTTTAATCCTAACAAATATTTAAATTGTAAGGAAAATTGGTCTAGGTTCTACGAAAAGAATAATGATATATATGAGTACACATAAGATAGTTATCAGTAGTTTTTATCAATTAAAAAAAAAATGGTTAAAAAAGTAGTTCAATTTAATTAATGTGATAACTGAATCAACTATTTTTAGTTGAAAGAAAATTAAAAATTAAATTTTGATTTTAGTAACATATAAGTTGTTTTGAAATATATTTTTAATTTAAATATGAATTAAATAACAAAACATCTTTATTGATTTTTTCGATTACAATAAAATAATTTTAACTTGTAGAATTGTTGTTGGGAAATGTCAAAACATGAGCTATAAAAAAAATCGGCTGATCTAATTTTTTTTACCTTTCCAAGGAGAAATTGTACGCTAAAAACGATGGCGAAGGCAGTTTTTCCAAAAAAATTTCTTTCTTTATGTTTTGAACGTGTCTTTGTCGAAAAAAATTATTTACGTGTTCATTTTTCAGGTTTTTTTTAGTAGGTATGATAAAAAAAAATTCCCCGATTTCAAATTTTTTTTAATATAACCTATCAAAGGTAAAATTGTACTCTTAAAGGGATGGCGATTTAATTTTTTAATTTTTTTATATTTTTTTTTATCGAAAGAAATCAATTTTTCTACCAAAACTCGTGGCACAATATCAATTACTAAATCGACCTGCCCTAATGTTCATTATCACCTACTCATATAGAACCTGTTTTGCTAATTAAAGCTAAATAACTTCCTCTATATTCATATACAATTTATATTACTCACAGTTCTATAAATTTACTAAGACAAGAGTTGTTTTCTCTATCCAGACACTTCATTATGGAAATTCTTATTCAATACTGAATTGGCTAAATAATGGCAACAATTGCAAATTACTAAAGTTGTAAATGCAAATTTGTGGCTTTATTTAAGTAAATTGTGGTTAATTAAATACAACAAGAATTATTTGGAGAAAAGCTAATGTGAAGAGTTTTAATTAGAAGATTGCCAAAGTAATAAACAGCTTATCTATAAGTACATAATGAAAACCAAAATACTGTCATCCATTTGCTGTTAGTACGGTAGGAGTCACAAAATGTGATCTTAAGAGATAAGACTCAGCAATAATATTATATAGCCTTCACTGCGTGTGGTAAATTTAGTTATATAAAGGAAGTTATAGTGTGTTTATTACCAAAAAATATTCATCTAAGACCCCATAAAGTAAATATTTTCTGGCTGCTGGATAAAAGTCCACCTAAAACTGAAATTGTTGAAAATACGCCCTCATCCAAACCACTTAACAGAAAATAATGTTTCTGATGTCAAATTGTGGCTGAGTCCTTTTTTTTTTTTGCGATCAAAATTCAAAAAAAAACTCGTCTTAGTTGGAACATTATTATTAACCCAAGTATTTATCATCGTGCCTAAACAATTTATATTTTCATTGCTTTTACACGGTTTTCACTATTTAGAAATCACTTCATTTAATCACCTTTCTTAATGTTTTCTGATGACATATTGTTATGTCAGTAAAAATATTTGACCTGACCAATAAGCTGAGCGCTTCTGTGTGGTTTCATCATAATATCTTAAGTCAAATTTAAAAAGCTGAATCAAATTTTGTTAATCATACGAATTTTCATTCAAAAACATTTTTGTTTACGTTTTCAAAATTTGTAATTATAAATAAAATTTTCTTTAATTTGGCTTAGTTTTTTATTTGATAAAAATGATTTTTTCACCGAGTTTTTTTTTAACTTATTTGCTGTCTTATCTCAACTAAAGATATAATTATAAAAAGACACAGGCTTCATAACAAAAATCTTTTTTAATAAAAACTTATCATAAAGAAAAAGGCAGAATGTAAGCATTATTTTGGAAATTTGGTATCACTTAGTTCTTTATGACTAGATATTGTACTACCGACACCACCCGAAATATCAAAGCTCCCGCCTAAAAATCTCATTACTATGCCTGAAACCCAATTCAATAATGTTATTCTAATAAAATCTGTTAAGATCGTACAGTAATATATTCAGAGTATCACTTGCATATTAAGCTCATTCTCGGTAAGCAGTTTCACATCGCTAAAATGTAGGCTTATATGACAAAAAAAATTAAATGAAAAAATGGTCTTGTCCAACAAACCTTTTTTTAAGAAATATTTTTAAACATATTATGCTTACTTCAAGCATAATATTGTCACCGGCAGGCAACTGTATTGTGGTATAATAAGTGCTCCACAAAGAAGCCACATCCAAATGGTTGCCTTTGAACATGATAAGGTAAAATATGGCAATAATTTGTTTACCACTAATAAGTGTTTGGTTTTAAATTAACAATTCTATTTGCTTCTACAACAAGAGAAACATGCTATGGTTCAAAAACGCCCATGCTATTATAAGTGTTAAATAATTTTTGCTGTCGTTAACCAAAACATTTTCAAATACAACCATAATATGATTGCAGCTTCTAGTTGGAGAACTAATTTAATTAGTTGCCGGTGACAATAATATGGTTGAATTAAACCTTATATGTTAAAAATAGTTTTGTTGGAAGCAGGGCTGTGCAGTCGGTGTCGGAGTTGAGGTTTTTGTACCGGAGTCAGAGTTGTAGAACTCACAAAAGCTCGCGACTCCGACTCCAAAATATTTCGGCATAAAAAATTTAAAACAATTTTCTTATATTTTCCAAAATAAAAATTCTTTGAAATTGGCGATGCTATATCTCAAATATCGATTTGAAATTTGGACAAATTTTGCTATATTTAACCATTGAAAAGTTACTGCATCAAAAACAAAAATCATGATGCGTAACAGTTTTTGCCGAACTAAATGATTTTCAGGAGGGGAATTTATATTAGACCCTTCGTAAATGATGGACTTATTAACATTAAATCCTGTTGAGTGATTTCTGCTTTTAAAAATCTAGATGGAACAAATTTCAATACAGTAGTGAAATTTGTTTTAGCATTTCATGTGCTTTTCAGAACGCTGCTTAATATGGGATCTAAGGTAAATATGGACCTATAATCAGAAAATTACATGATATTATTTCTGGCCATATGAACGAAAATTTAACCAAATTTTATCACAAGATATAGATTATCTATATTTTAGAAATAGATAATCTATATTTTACGGGAGTAGACTTTATATTGGGCCTAAGGTAAATTATTGAGCAATATTCACGAAAATTGAGGATATTTAGTCATATAAAACTCTTACGTAACAAAGTTGGTTATGATAGCATTATTTGTTAGGGTTTTAGATGTATTAAACTGTGTTCCGAGTATAAGATTTATATGGGGCCTATATTAAGTTATGGACCAATCTTTAAGAAATTTAGAAGTATGATTTCTAGTCCTAAAAAACTATGAAATAGCACCTTTTAATAAGTAAAAATATTTATTACGGCTTTAGACGTACAGTATGATTTCTAGTCATACAGAACGACTTTGTGAAAAATGTTATATCATGCCGTGCATTATGCCACCTTTTATGTTAGTTTTGCAACAAAATGGTACATTTTTTTACAATTCCAGTAGTTGTACATTTGGATTCATAACTCTGATCATACTGATCGGATTTTGCTTGATTTCAATACCAAACTGCTTATGATAACTAGAAGCAATTTGACGCCAACATTGTTCTTATCTTTTGAGTTTTCAACGGACGGACAGATAGACGGACATGTCTAAATCGTCTTAGAATTACTCAAGGAGCCAGAATATATGTACTTTATGGTATCTTAGATGCATAATAAAAAAGTTTCACACGAAATTACAAACTTAGTCTACCCTGATTTACCTCTAAAGGTGGAGGGTATGAAAAGAGTTTAAAGTGAAAAAGGTACCACTCTCATATACATTTAGCATCAAGGTTAGAGTAGGAGTTGGAGTCGGAGTCGCACTTTCAAAATTTCAGAGTTTGGAGTCGGAGTCGGAGTTAGTAATTTTTCTGACGACTTTGAAAATTTCATGTCAGCACAATTTAATCATCTTCATATTAAAAAAAAAAAACATTTTGATACTGCTTTACACATCTATTCACCATATACTTGTACTTTTTTAATTCCTCTCATATAATTAAAATAATTGTATTAAATCATTTAATACGCCTTTTTACTTGCTTTATTATAATATTCACAATAATTATCGTTTATACATAAAACGAAATGAACTTACGATTCAGTTCATTTCAGTGGTCTTTTGTAAGTTTTTTTTTTTTTTTTTTTGTTCTTAGTAGCAAAAGTATGTGTACTCTTTTATACTTGTGGCATTTACATAATTTGATACAAATATTCGTGTGCAATCTCTTTCAATTATATCTCTTGCTGATGCTTAGGTTTTCTATGATTGTTTAAGATGGCGAGATAAAGCCAAAACTTTTCAAACGGCAATAATCGCTTTTATTACATATTGTCTGTTGTCTGTAAAAATGTGAAGTACTTATTTTTGTTTATTTAAGAGTAAAATTGTATTTCGGATGATATTAATTTTTTTAGGTAAATGTAAAGTTCTAAAGTACAACAGTGCAAAAAGTGTATAAGATATATGATATAAATAACCGATTTATTAAAAGAAAATATACTTAATCGAAAAACAGTTTGTATTATTTAATGACTTTTTTTAATTCCTTTGCTAATCTCACAAAGCTCTTCGCTTGTCTGCAGGAGACAAGAGTCTCTGGTGGGAATCTAACCCGCAACCCCGGCACTGATAGACTAGCTCACTTCCAGCTAGCCTAATGGGGCACCCTTCTGTTCTAGATATCCACATCCAACATAAGTTGGTTACCTTTTCTTTTGTTTCAATGTTTCAGGTATCGTGATCAAAGAGCGAGGAATACCTTTTAGGGGCTCCTGTAATTGGATTGATAAAAATACAATCTTGTTCACATTTTTAAGTATTTACTTGTTTCCAAAAGACTTTAGGTTACCCAAAATTTTTCAAAATAGACTTAATAGATTTATTGCAGGCTATTACTTCGAAGTCAAGAATCATGTAGTCTCTTGAAAACTTTTGTTTTAGGTTTTTGATTTTTTTTGTTTTGACCTGATTCAAAAATTATTTTATTTATTTGTCCTAACTTCCCACTGTAACTTTGAATTTGGCTGATGCGATACCAACTTCATAAACTCTCTATTATTATTTTTTTTTTATAAAGGTTTTTTTCCTTTTGTTTAAGTTAACAACAATAGCAGATTTAATTTTCATTTTATCTTCTTTCACTTAAATACACATTCGAAATTCTTTACACGCACCTTCATTTTGTAAGTATGAGTCTTTAATACTATGAATTTGTTCGCTTATCTTGTATTCTTACGCACACGAAGTGTTTTCTTTTTTCTTTTTTTTTTAATTAAAAGAAACTGCAAAAATTTGTCGTAAATAAAATAAACATATTTTCATAATAATTGGAGTTTTATCTTTTATCTTCCTTATTTATAATAAATAGAGTTTGTTTAGTAAAAACATGTGGGGAATATTTACGGCACACATTTCTAAACAGGGGATTTTTTTTCGAGATTTGCTTATGAGTTATTATTCATATTTGCTGGTCTTTAAATCGCTAAGCAAAATCGTAGAAATACGTTAAAATCGAAACAATATTTGGCGATCACTACTATTATTTAAGCATAAATATTATTTAAAAAAATAAATAATATTATTTAAAAATAAATAACTACTCTAAAAAGTGCTATAGCCCTTATTAATTTTCCAAAAATGGTTACTTACTTCATCCCTCTTCCACTATATATGAAATCTTCAAGTCCAGATCTACAAAATTTATTTGAAAAAAAAACTAAACTCTACTATATTAGAAATATATAACGCACCGATTTTGGACTCTGAGCACCGCTAGGCACACACACAAATGGAAAATAAGTTACCGTTTTAAAAATGTGGCGATGAGTGTATATGGATTAATGTGAAGACAAATAGTAACAGTATTAACAAAATTTCTTACATTAATAGCCAGTCCCACGATGTCGCACGTTAACGTTCGCATAGAAAATTCCATTTAAAACAAAAACGAATTTTAGAATTTTGTTTTAAATTTTAGAATTTTGTTTTTGTTTTAAATATAATTTTCTATGCGAACGTTAACGTGCGATATCGTGTGATTGGCTATAAGTTAACTCACAATTTCTATCAATTCGATGACACATTTCATTAACTGGGGGCTAATGAAAGATTCTTCCTTCATTTTTACCCTTAACATAATTTGTCGTTCGATTAATGTCAAAATTCATTGGATCTTAAAAAAAATTTTTTCAGTGTAGGCGTTTAACATTTATATTTATATCCATTCGATGACACATTTCATTAACTGGGGGCTAATGAAAGATTATTCCTTCATTTTTACCCTTAACATAATTTGTCTTTCGATTAATGTCAAAATCCATTGGATCTTAAAAAAAATTCTTTCAGTGTAGGCGTTTAACATATATGAGGAAAAGCTGCTTATGCACACCCAGAGAAAAACATGTTTAAATATGGTTACCTCCAACAAAACTATATTTAAATAAAATTGTAAACATATTATGGTTATTTTATCCATATTATTGTCATTATGATTAAAGTAGTCCTCCATCAAGAAGGTACAACCATATTATGGTTGTCCACGAACATGTTTTGGTAAATAATAACAAAAATATGCTTTACACTTATAATACCATGGTTGGTTTTCAACCATAGCATGTTGCTCTTGGAAAAGAGGGAAATACTATTGTTAATTTAAAAACAAATTATTGTCATATTTAACCATAACATGTTTTAAGGCAACCATAATATGATTGTGGCCTCTTGATGGAGGACTTATTAACTAATAATATGGTTGTCGGTGACAAAAATATGGTTTAGTGAAAAATAATGTTTAACATTTCTTTTAAAAATAGTTTTGTTGGAGGTGACATAGTTTAAACATGTGTTTTCTCTGCGTGCAGTGGCTGACAATTAGGGGTTTCGAGAGTAGAGTCTAGGAGAGTTTCAAGGTTGCGTCCGATTTTCAAATATACTTGAAACATCGTGGTATGTAACAGCTGATACGATTTTTCATCATGAAGTGTCCGCCTGTACTTGCATCAAGCGGGTCGCTAAATAAATGTGTTATAATTTTTTCAATTAAGTTTTTATATATCAATTACTTACTTATTTCTTTCTTCTCTTGCAGGTAAATATAAACAAATTTACGAATTTTCTTTAAGGTAAACTATTAATTTGGCTTAATTTTATATATTAATTTAAATTATTCGACCATCCAATATTGTTATTAACGAAAATTTAAAAATAATTTTCGTAACTGGCTCATCATTGGAAACTCTTATGAAAATTTTCTCCTTCAAATGCAATATTATATGTATTTTATATGTATATAAAATGCATAATAGAGACGTAAAGTTTAAGGAAAAAACTATGCTTCAAAAAGTCCAAAGCTTTAAGAGATAGCTTGTGTATCTCCTGAGTACTTTGTATTTTTGTACCTGAGCCCTTTACGACATAAATGATTCAGTTTCCAGCACAGAATATAATTACGAACGTCGTTATATGTTAGAAATGCTAAAAAAAAATTAAAGTTCCAAATTAAAATAGAATAAATTATAAGATAGAAACCGATAAAGTAGCTCTTAGTTAAAGGCATTTAGGTAATAAAAATAAAAACTAAAATTTTTTTAACTGTTATAGATAATGTTTGAATTAGGGACCGCATTTTAATACTTTTAAAACATTTTTTTTTGTTTTTTTTTCATACAGAAATAAAAATACTTTTGATTAAGAAATTTTATTTTTCCATCTGGATTTTTTATTTAAAACAAAATGTTATTTTTTTAAACAAAATCAAATAAAAATTGTTTATAATATCGCAACCTTCGGGATACAAGGTACTATCTTACATGTAACTTAGGTGCAAATAGAACCTTCTGGCCCACGCTATTTATCATAAAAGTTGAAACTATTATTTATCGGATGAAAGTAAATCTAATAAAAATGTGTTGTAACAAAAAAATCATATAATCAAAACAGTAAAATAACAAAATGTCTTTATACACATTTAAGCCATTTTTTCAACTTACCGATACCTAAAGGTAGGATTTTATCGGTCATACAAAAAGTATTCTATTTTTACAACTTTACTTTAACCTAAAGTTAACGGAAGGTTCATCCTACGTTTTGAATTAATTAGTACAAGAAGATTTCAGATTAAGCCACATTTTAAACAACAAAAATTAATATCGACAAAGGCGTTTGAAAGCAATATTACTGAATATTGTATTCAGTTTTTCTGAAGCGGATTCCAGTAAAGAATTAATTATTTGATTCTGAGAAGCTGAACAAAACGTTCAGTTTCTTTTTAGAAAACTAATTTTTTTACAATGTTTCGATCAGACAATCGATGTCTTTGAGTATTTTCAGCTGAACGTGCGCGTAGTAAATAACAAAATATGCATTCAGAGATTAGATTTCTGGAAGCAACTTCATAGGAACGTAGTAAGTATGACAATAGCGTTCGTTCGACTTTTCCTGAATGTTGCTTTCAGCTAATTAAATTTTTTCTGTAAACAAACTTGTAACATTTCTCTTTTTTGAGCAGGGCTAAAAACGATTGGGGTTCTTCTATAATTTACGAATTGTAGTTGATTCAAAAAATAATAAAAAAAACTTTAATTTCAAAAATTTTAAATTGGAAAAATTTATTTGCAATTAAATAGCAATATATTATTTTTTCCAACAAATAAAAACAAATTTTGGGAAAAAGTCGACATGTTAAATTCATATCTACCAGCTGTAAAAATATCGTGCTAATTTGTCTACTTTTTGGTATTGAAACGGTTGGCCTTAAAACTCTTTTTCATATGCATTAAATGTGAAATTAAAAATTGTTTTGCTTCTATTGAACTTTCTTTTAATTTTGAGTTACTACAGTTTTGCTGAACAAGTGCGATATGCTATAGAAATTAAAAATAGAAAGTTTTCGAGTTTCTGTTTTAAATATTTTGTTAGTATAGATTTTTTCAAATCTTGGCAAATTTTGTTTAAATTTGTTTGTCGTATTTATTGTAAATATTTTTTTAATTTCCGAAACACAAAGGGGCAAATATGATAAAAAAAAATAATTGACCATAGAAATAAAAAAAAAATATAATTAGTATTGTGGTTATTTTATTGAACTGTTAATGGTTTTTAACCCAATTGTTGATATTTTAATCAGATTTCAGTTCATTGAATTTAATTTTCATTAAATTATTTTTATGAAGAAAGGAATTTTACAACATGAAAATGAATTAAAATGTATTGATAATTTTTCACTAATGACTGAGCTGGGAATTGAACCCAGGTTTCACGGACAGGTTGCCTAGACTAGTTTTGATTGTAACCAGACAATCTCTTCAGTGGGGTTTGCCGTTTTAGCTCTCACTGCCATTCAATAAAATAACCAAATACTAATTATTGTTAACAGCTAAGGCACGAGCTATATGTTTACATTTGTCTTTCAAGTTGTGCTGAAAAACGTCAACAAGAAAAAAGAAATACAAAAACATGAAAAGCAAAAAAAATGAACTTTGGATTTCAATGAAGAGTTCTTGACAAAAAGTAAGGGAAAAAACAAGAAGTAAGGAAGAACATTTAAAACAATTAAAATATGTAATCATTCATTCAAAAGCAAATTTCGATCTAGCAAGGTAAAATAACATTTGGATTAAAGATTGATGTTTGACTAATGACGTCATCCGTCGAAAATGGCGGTGAAAGCTAAACGGCTTACCCCGCTGAAGAGATTGGTTACAATCGAAAATAGTCTAGGCAACCTGTCCGTGAAAACCTGGGTTCAATTCCCAACTTAGTCAAGAATGAAAAATTATCAATAAATTTTAAATAATTTTGTTGTTGTAAAATTCCTTTCTTCATAAAAATAATTTAATGAAAATTAAATTCAATAAACTTAAGCCTGATTAACATATCAAAATTTGAATTAAAAAAATTATTCTATAACTGCTCACTGTTTAGGCAGGCAATACACTGCTCAAACGTGCATACTGTTGCAATATTTATTTCTTTCAAAATTTGTACGGAACAGCTGTTCAAACTAGTGTTCGTCGCAATTATTATTGATTTAAGTTTAAAAATATAAATTTAAGAAAATTCGTGTCTTTTTTAAAGAGTCGTAATGAATAGTTTTTTTTTTTTTTTTTTTTTTTTTTTTTTTTTTTTTCATTATTTATTTATTGAATCTTCATATATTAAATATGAACTAACAATAATTAATCAAATCTTATACTAATACTTTATTTTTGTCCTGCCAATGCTAGACGAAAATTTTTCTCCTCACTGTTTCTGTTCACATATGTAGATGTTTAGCGGTCTTCCCTTCGGATGAGTCCTGCGGTATCTCTTCTCCTTAATCTAGAGTGTCCACTGTCATTTAAAATATTTCGAGCAAGTGGATTTGGGTGCGACTCAAGCCTTTTTAAATATTTTGCTGCGTACTTCGTTATAATAGTTTTTACTAATGTCACATTGAGATCCTTGTGAATATTAGAGTTTTTAACATACCAGGGAGCGGCTGTGATTATTCGAAGAAGTTTATTTTGGCGCCTTTGAATTTTTTCGATATTTGAGGCCGAGGCAGTGCCCCATAGCTGAATACCGTAGCACCAGATTGGCTTCAATATAGAGTTATAAAGTAGAAGTTTGCAGTCGAGGCTAAGAACAGAATTTCTTCCAATAAGCCAATATATTTGAATTGCTTTTAGTTTCATTTGTGTCAGTTTTGTTTCTATATGGCATTTCCATGTCAAACGCCGATCTAGATGAATACCGAGATATTTTACATGCGATTGCTGGGGCACTAATTGATTATTGATTTTAATAGGGGGACATGACTCCCGACGCAAGGTGAATGTTATATGTACGCATTTTTGCTCATTGACCTTTATCCTACATTGTTTTAACCACTTTTCCAGTTCAAATATATGATCCTGCAAGTAACGGGATGCTTCATGACAGTTTTCGTGTACGCTTATAAAAGCTGTATCATCAGCAAATGTTGAAGTTACGGTGTGGTTGTTTGTTGGCATGTCTGAGGTATATATAAGGTATAAGAGTGGGCCCATGATGCTTCCCTGAGGGACTCCAGCGTCAATTGGCTGAGGAGAACTTATAAAATCACATTCTTTAATAATAAACTTTCGGCCGACTAAGTAGCTTTCTAACAGCTTGTGTGTGTTTACTGGTAAGTTTAGCTTCAATTTATGTAATAACCCTTCATGCCAGACTTTATCAAAAGCTTGGGAAACATCGATGAAGAGGGTAATGAATAGTGCCACAGTTTATTGTTAAAAGTGATAATTACAATGTTGCAATAATAAGGTATAGAAATAATTGTGTTTAAGCAAAAAATGTATTTTTAATGTTAAGTACCCTGATGTTTACTCTATGTGTATGAAATATTGTTAAATAAAACACGTATTACTTCTTAACGATTTAAATTTTATTAAGGAAAAAAAAATAAATATACAGAAAAATATTTAAATATATAAAGCAAAGGTTACTATGACTAAAAATAATTATACAAATTCAAAGCATACTTAGATTAGGTTTGTAATATAAAGAAAACAAGTATTTATAACCAAGTAGTATTTTCAACACTATGACAACTTTTCTCGACCGTGCTTATTTCACCATACACAATACCACAAACTGCTGCCATCAGAAAAATATCAAACCCTGTTCTACATCTCGCTACATTAAAGCCTTCCTTCAATCACAAAAATACCTAGACACGGGCAAATATATTGGCCCCTCTAGATTACATAACCATTACGTATACGTAATAATTAAACACATTCAAATATTAAATATTACTCATACGTAATCACATGTCAGTTATTACATAACTTTTACAAATTCTATTTTAATGCAGATACAATTTAAATGCAAAGAGCAATGTAAAAAAAAATAAAGAACATGTTAAAACTATATACATACATCTCAATTAGTCATATTAAATAGATTTCTTTTGGTTCAGCAAACTAATTTACATCGCTCACTAATTTGTATTTATTAAAAATAAAAAATATATAAAAAAAATTTTTATATGTTACGAGTATGAAATAAACACCTGAATAAAAGCCAAAACAAGGTCATAGTTAGTGAAAATATATAGACACCAAACCAATAAATACACAAGCACTTACACAAGTATAAATATTAAGGCTTGCATACACTGTAGAAAAAATACATTCTTTAACAATTTTTGAATGGAGCATTTATGAATATTATGCTTTATACTTACATATGAGGAGTACTGTAACAAGACGATATCATAGCACCTTTTATTTTTATAAATTTAATTCAATATACTTTGCTACAAAGCATAACAATGGTCAAAAATTGAGGTATAATTCGACACAAAAAACAAAAGATTTTTTTTTTAAATTGGAGCTGTGGGCAATTATAGACTTACTGAATTTTTCCCTATAATAACCTGATGCAATCAGTTATAAATTTAGGGTTAATTGTGGTTTATTATGGACTACCCACAAAAAAGCTTTGCCCATACAAGTATTTGTTTTATATATGCGGTTAAAATTGATAATATTTTTCATGGAATTTAAGCAAAACTAAGAATAAATTAATAAATAAAACTTTCAACCGAATAGTAAAAAGTAAATATGTTTTGCAATTTGTTAACACTCGCAATTCAACGATTCTTTTAACTTGAATGATCCCGAGCAAATTCAAAACACCATTAGCACTTATCTCAATTTACTAATGTTAAAAAACGTATAAATTTTTATTAGAATAGTTTTTTATACCCTACACATTCCTTATGAAATTTTATTAATTTGCATCATAGACCCCACAAACCACATACATATATATATATATGTGGTTTCATCTAAGAGAACAAGTTTAGTTATAAATCCAGAAAAATCGGTTCAGTACCAAAAATATGTTACAAAAGGTAACATTAATATTAGCGGAAAGCACATATTAATATAAGATTTTGCATACATTTGTCCTATATGACAATAAATTGTACCACAGAATTTTTTTAAGATCGGTCCATAATTAGCCATATGCCTCATATGCCCAACCTCAAAAAACACTTTAGTACTTCTAAGTCCGTAACGAATAATGTCATTATAATAAATTTGGATCTGTTACAGTTGTATTCAGTTCTAAAAATCCTAATGTCAACTTTGGTTAATATTGGTCCATAATAAACCAAAGCCCCCATATAAATTCTAATGGTAATGGTAAACTAATGTTAGCTATGCACGAAAAGCTAAGGATACCTTCAAAATATCCCCAAATTTGAGTGAAATTAAAAATAAATCTAGTATTTGTTATTGTATCCTCCCAGAAATACTTACATAATTGAACGTTTAAAGCCACAAGTGGCGAAAAACCGAAAAATGTTGAAGCTGAGAGCGTGACCCAGGTACTTTTGTTATCTTATTTTAAAAAATTTTAAAAAATTTTAACAATCATCGCTTGCTTTTTGATAGTGCGCTTTGTAGAAATAAGTATTTAAACTTTATGGTGGGTAAAGATAACGTAGAGAGGGTAATTGTCACCTACAAAATTCACCACACAAAAGTATGTGAGGTAGATTGAGGTGAGAGTTCTTAAGGCCGTGTCAGATACAACTTTGTCGCTTTGCGTGACATTTCTACCTTTGACAGAAAAAGGCAAAGCAAAAGGTGTATGACACAATGCAAACTTTGAAAACTCACGCATTGTTTGTTTACTTATAAAAGCAATTGGTAATTTGTACATTTAATTATTTGTTATAAAACTAAAAATTAAAAATTTAATTGGACGGTATTTTTGAATTGAATTTGGCAAAAAAAATTAAAAAACAAAACAAAATTATAATAGCCAATTGTCAAAGCGCGCAAAAAGATGAGAGTTGGCTTACTTTTTGCTTCGCTCCGCTTTGAAAGTACTTTATGTGGCATGCTTCGTATAAGTATGTATATTTTATCTTAGATGTCAAAGCTAATCGGTAACGCAACGCGAAGCAAAAGTTTTATCTGACATGGCCTTAAGTCTAGTTTTTTGCCGACCGGTGATTTAAATTGCCAGTCCTGTTACTCTTTTTTTTACGTACAGAGCTAGTACGCTTTTCCGCTGGGAAGTCACCAATTTCAATTTTCTTTTGTAGTGTTGTTTTTGTTACTACACAAACAAGAAAATGTTTTTTTTTTTTGTCAAACAAAAATATTAGTAGACAGTAGAAATTTAATAAAATTTTCAAACGAGATGTTTGCATGAGAGTGGTTTAACAATAATTTGTTCTATGTAGAGTGATGGTTTCGACAGTGTAACTTATTTGGTAGCCATGGGCAATCACGAAACCCTAACAAATTTATGTTATAAGGTTAAGATTCAAGTAAATTTTATTTGTACCAAATATTTTCAAAGCCGACGCGGAATTATCATATTCAGTCAAACGGTTTGTCAAACAAAAAATTCCGTGTGCACATAATGTATGACAGTGTGCCTTAAAAATTAATTGAGTGAAAGACGTTTTTGACAAGTCTATCCGACTTACAAATGTTTATGACAATTCGTTTCTTAAAAATGCAGGACAGTAAAAATTTTAAATTATAATAGTTGTTTTTCCTATTAGTTAATAGTAAAAACATAAGAAAGCATTACATTGTTAATGATAGGTTGTCAGTGATATACAATTTAAGTAGATTCGGTGTTATAAAATTGTTTTTAAAAAAAGAAACGCCAAATTAAGAAATCTGAAAAACTTAGTGGTAATATATTAGCAATTTGGCAAAGGTATTTTCTTGTTTACATATTTTATAAAAAACAAACTAAAGAAATTGGAATTAAGTCATTCATTTTGTTCATTTATTTATTTATTTAATAGCAATCTATTAACAAATTTTGGCTTATGTTTATTTTTTTTTTTATATTTGGATGTTTATGTACATATTTTTTTATATTTTGAAGAACAAATCTTTTGTCAGCTGTTAAAAACAGGGCTTTCCAATTGTGTGTTTTGTTCTCGTCAAATAATAATATTACAGGGTCGACAAGACATTTTATACATGTACTTTTTAACAAGGTGGTATCTTTTTTTAGGAAAGAAAACACCAATAGATTCTATCTGATCGTGTTGCATTTTCTTGTAAAGTAGCTGAGTTATTTGAGTTTGCATCTTTTTTGTGAGATAGTGTGGCATTGACAGCAGATTTTGCAGGCCATTTTTTATGCCGGATTGCAAATCATTTTAATATTGCAGAGAAATATGCAAATGATTGGAAAATGAAATTAAATGTGGACAAATGTGAAACAATACTATTCCGTCCTCCTGTTGGAAAGTGCAACTATAATATAAGGCGCAACTGGAAATCCTTCGGCATTAAATCCAGTAACAACATATACATACCTAATAAACATACGGTAAAGTACCTAGGAATCCATTTGGACAAATTTCTCTAGTTAAACGAACATGTCAACATACAAATCAAAAAAGCTAGAAATGCTTATTTTATGTACAGAAAACTATTTTTTTCTAAACATATTAAATCTGATATCAAGCTTCTCATGTATCAAACTTTAATACGTCCAATTTTAACATACGGTTGCCAAATTTGGTTTAATGTTTCTCCTTCCTATATGGAAAAAATACGTAAATTCGAAAGGAGATGCCTAAGAGCATGTACCTCGTTATACAGATCCCCGGGTAGTGAATTTACGAAATTTATTAGTAATTCGAGACTATACAATGCCGCCAAAATTAGCCGAATTAATAATTTCATCATACACCTCATTAGAGAGCATATTAGATCTTGTTGTGATCGTTATGAAAATAATCTAATAATGGCTCCCTATTATGCCAACGACGAATATATATCCAAAACACTACAAAATGGTTATGTTCCTCCTGAAGCATTTGTGTACCTCGATAAGAACAGTTTTATGCAGAACTACACAGGCGTCCCTATATTTTTTCATATATATAGAAGAGCAAATATTAAAGCTATCACTAGCAAGCAACTGACAGCTGAGAACAGAAGATTCGATACAAACTTTTTTCGTGAGGATAAGAACATATTTCCAAATTTAAATATGTTTAGGCATGAGAACCCTACATATTTTGCAGGGCATGAAAACCCTACATGGGTCGCAATAGCGAGTACATTTACTCGTCGTTTTTTCTTTTTAGCATCAGCAGGCAATTGAACACTTTTAAACTTAAAAACCTCACAGTCAGTGAAGTGCTTTCCGAGTGTAACAAACAATCAGTCAAGCAAGCAACTGACAGCTGAGAACAGAAGATTCGATACAAACTTTTTTCGTGAGGATAAGAACATATTTCCAAATTTAAATATGTTTAGGCATGAGAACCCTACATATTTTGCAGGGCATAAAAACCCTACATGGGTCGCAATAGCGAGTACATTTACTCGTCGTTTTTTCTTTTTAGCATCAGCAGGCAGTTGAACACTTTTAAACTTAAAAACCTCACAGTCAGTGAAGTGCTTTCCGAGTGTAACAAACAATCAGTCAAGCGAACAGTAAAGTGATTTTGAAAGTGTAACTTAAATTTAAATAACTAATAAAATACTTAATACTTAATAAAGATAACTGGCAACACCGTAATGATCAGATAAAGAAAACGCGTGTGGCTTAAATAAAAATCATATTGCTAACAATATCTTGTTTTAATTAATTAAATCGTGAAATATTTAAAGAATAATTAAAGTGAAAACGAAATCGATTAATGTTTTATAGATTGGAGCATATACAGGAATAAAACACAATTGGAAAAAAAAAATCTTATAACCTCAAATTTATACTCTGCTTTGTGCTTTTACTTTGTGTTAATACATTGAATAAGTTGACAAAATGTCGCCCAGCACGCAATGTGGAACTTGCGATAAAAATATTACCAAGTCTCAAGGAAGTCTGGATTGTCAACTATGCTTGAAATATTTTCACGCGAGTTGCAGTAATATACCCATTGACTTACTTAGTGCTATTACAAAGAGTAAAGGATCCCTTAAATTCACATGTGACAGTTGTAAAGAAAATCCACCTATAACAAATTCAGGATCTATTCGTGAGGAACTTCGTAATGGGCTTGCGGATATACAAACAAAATTTGATACTATCTTAGCAGAAGTAAAAAATGAATTGGGTTTCAAATTTAAAGAACTTAAAAACGACGTAAACAATTGTCAAAAAATGATAAATTATTTGGACACATCAATGTCAAAAAAATACAAAGCTTAGAGGGTCAAAATGAAATTTTACAAAAACATATAAATAGAGCTGATATTATCATCAATGGATTTAAACAACACCAAGAAAATATGATTGATATTGCAGTCAACATTTTTAAATCGCTTAATGTTAATGTCAATGAAGAAGATATCAGTCTGTGTTGTTTTATAAATAATGGTCACTCAGTGCTGGTGAAATTCAACTCTGTATCAAAGAGGGATGCAATAATGAAGTGTTACTTTGCAAAAAGAGATTTGAAATTGTCTAGTTTTGTCTCCGACCAGCTTGGAAGGGAAACTGCGATTCAAAAAAGAATATATTTAAATGACCATTTGACACCTAAAGCACGAAAAATTTGTTATATTTGTCGAAATTTGCGAAGAAGTAAAAAAATTTCTAAGTTCAGGTTGCTAAACACAGACATACCTAAAGTAAAAATTACTCTTGTTGGTGGAAGTGTAAAGATCTTTGATTTACCTGAGCTAAATAAATTTTTCAGCTTAACTAACTCAGCACAATCTGGTGAAACAGAGGATGTCGATCAGGATGCATCAATTAACTAGTAATCATTTAAGTATTTAAATTCCAAACTAATGTTATGAATGTATAAATTTCATTAGCTAATTTTTAACCTTAAATATTTCACCATTCTGATCATACTTTAACTCTTTAAAGTATGGTTCAGATTCGGTATTTCCCACGTCTTCAACGGAATTCTTATCAGTCGTAAATAAATAGTTCAAGCAATTATCTGCTTTTGTAAAAGTTGTGTGGTCTGGAAAAGATAATATACTTTATTTTTAGGAAAGCTTTTTAGACAAGTTTTGTTGAAAATTTTAAGTAAAACAATAACCTTCGCATATTAACTATTTACATGATTATTAAGTTCAATTCCGTTGAAAATAGTTATATTTAAAGCTATGATTATATATAGCTTTAAATATACTCGGGACTATTATACATTTATTAAAATTAACTAATATTCTATTGTTTTGTAAATTATGAATTTTAAGTCATGCATAATTTTATATGATCTAGTGCAGTTCTAGGTTTATTATTATAAATAGTAGTGTAAGTATTATTATTATATAATTATAGTTTAATGAATAATGAAAATCATCCATTGTTGGAAAACTTAGGTCCTATTGTTGATAACAACTACTGGTTAAGTGAAAAACTTAAAAACTATAGTGCTTGTTTGAAAATTGGGCACGTTAACATAACAAGTCTTAAGCCAACGTTAAAAACTTCAAAATTTGATGAATTTAAATATATTATTGACGGCTCACTATTTGATTTATTCGCAGTGTCTGAAACATGGTTAAAGAGTGGAATATCTGATAGTTCTGTTGCTATTCCCAACTATTACATAATTAGAAATGACAGAGAGGACAACATGAGAGGTGGGGGAGTAGCGTTTTATGTGCGTGAGGGTATATCGACTAAGATAATTAAAACTATTTCTGATCCTGAAACCTTCGAGGGTTTATTTATTGAGGTTGACAATGATAATGACAAGACGTTAGTAGGTGTAATATATTCTCCAAGGGGAAACATTTTTCAATTAAACGTAGTACTGGGAGATTTAAGTTGTCGTTATGAAAATATCGTGATTATAGGAGACTTTAATAACAACATTTTTAATTGTCGGGGAGTGGAAAATATAAGGGGTCTATGTGAAGATACTAACCTATTTTATTATCACAACTCAATGCCTACTCACTTCGATACCCAACATTCCTCAACATCGTTAATAGACTACACATTAATTAATGACCTTAGTTTAATTAAGGCATCTGGTCAGTTTCTGGCTCCTGCTCTCACACATCACTCCTTTATTTATGTTTGTGTTGACACTCCGGTAATAGTTAAAAGTCATACGATAGAATATAAGAACTACGAAGCTATAAATTTTAACGTAATCCATGAAATCATGGATTCTTATCACTGGGATGAGATTTTTGAGACAAACAATGTCAATCAGCAAATGACAACTTTTTATCAACTTTTATATAAAATACATGATACTGTTCCTGTGAAAAAAAGACGAGCTCAAAACGATCCAAAATTTTGTAATATTCCTGAAGTTAAGAATGCAAAAAACATGAGATATTTGGCTTTTAAGGCGTATAAGGAAAACAAAAGTGATACCAGCTGGAGAACCTATTGTAAATATCGTAACAAAGTTAAGAATATTTTGAGAAAGTACAAAAAGAGATACTGGACTGACGTTTTTGATAATTGTAATAGTAAGGATATGTGGCAAATAATTAATAACAAACGTGGTAACAAAATGGAAAATCCATTTCTCCATTATGATCCTGAAATTTTTAATGAATATTTCATTTCGTCACAGACGAGTAATGATGATGTTCCTATGGATTTTTCAAATTCTGGTTTTTCCTTAGGTGCATACATAGAGAAGAGCTTTTAAGTGCTATGTTTCAAGTTAAATCTAATGCTCTTGGTCCTGACGAACTACCTATTCTATTTATAAAAAAATTTTGCAATATATTGAGAAATATTTACTTTTTATTTTTAACACCATAATTACTACATCACAGTTTCCGGATTTATGGAAAACGTCACGTATAGTGCCAATAAAAAAGAAATCATTCCATAATAACTTGGAAGATTTTAGACCAGTCAGTATACTTTGTTGTTTGTCGAAGGTATTTGAAATTATATTAAAAGAGCAAATTTTACATAGTTCGGATACTAGAAAATTGCTAAGTGACCAACATTTCGGTTTCGAGCTGGCTCTAACACATCTTCATTGTTGCTTAGTATGACTGAACAAATTCGTGACAACATGAATAGAAAATGTATATCCACACTGGTTTCACTTGATTTAAGTAAAGCGTTTGATACGGTTAACTACACCGTTTTAATGAACAAGTTGTATGCAGGGTTTGGTTTTTCGGGTACTGCTTGCAAACTTATTTACACGTTTATAGCTCATAGATTACAATATGTTGGTTTAAATGGAAACACCTCATCGCTTAAATTATGTTCAAGCGGCATTCCTCAAGGTTCTACACTTGGTCCGTTACTTTTCCTTATATATATGAACGATTTTATTGATCACATCAGTATTCTGCAATGTCAAGTTTTTCTTTTTGCTGACGATATAAATCTGCTATTTACAGGAAATAAGGAATTTCTCGATTGTCATGTCGAAACCATTAATTATGTACTTTTAAGAGCTTTAGGCTGGGCAAAAGAAAATAAACTTAAATTTAATCCGAATAAGACCAAAGCCATAGTCTTTGGCTCTATTGAGAACCCAGATGACTCTATGAGTGTAGCTTTTGACAATACTCGTGTGCAATTTTTTGATACAGTAAATCTTTTGGGAGTAATACTGGATAGGGACCTGAATTTTAGGAAACACATATCGGCAGTTGCTGCTAAGGTTGGTTATTCTCTGCGTTTACTCTATAATTTGGACTGCTACATACCTACTAATATTAGGATCAAATTATCCCATGCTTTACTTATGACTCATATCCTCTATTGTTTAGAAGTTTATGGCAACACCACTCGAACCAATATTAATTATTTGCGGACAATATATAATCGTATATTACGATATATTTATCGTATTAAAGTTTTTGACCCGGTGTCATCATACTCATTTAACTTCATAGGTTGTACATTTCCGCAGTTCATTAATATGAGGCTTTTAATCATATTGTATCGAATTGTAAAAACACGGAAGCCTACATCTGTATTTTCGTTTCTCCAGCTCAACTCGTAACCCTGAAATAATTATACCGCGAATAAATAATAGTATTTTCGAAAAATCATTTTTAGTGAAATCAGCTAGAATATGGAATAGACTTCCACGTCAACTCAAAACTTTTAGTTATACAATATCAACAATACGACCTAAGCTTTTGGAACACATTAAAAATTCATAGATTAGAAGGAAAAAAAAAAAAAAAAAAAAAAAAATTTAGATCTTTATGTACAAAGTATATTAATTTGATCATATTATCTTACTGTATTAATCATATATGGCCCTAAGGGGCTCGATTAAGTAAATAAAAATGAAAATAAAATAAAATAAAAAATATATATCCATATATACAATAATAAGCTTAAGTATCAATCGGTTTTTTATGTGCTGAACTCAATCGTTTTCCAAACGAACCGAAATTCCTCAGTGGTAGTTTTTTGTTAAAGTAAAACAATACAACACAATTTTCTAACGTCCTCTTTTGGACATTTGTAAACCGAGTTTCCAAAGAAAAAATAATAAAGTTTTCCAAAATTTAAAAAGGAAAAAAAAATAAATAGTGTTTTCTTTTGTAAGTCGAGACCACCGGTCTTGGGAAATAAATAATCAGTTTTCACTGCCCAAAACTTGGGTAAAATTAACGTTTCGAGCGAATCCACAACCGGGAAAAGGCAACCCCAAGGACAGAAGCCTTCAACAGTGACGACTAGGCCATCTCATCCCATTTCACGGCGACACCGACACCGCAATTTGCACCAGACCCCGGTAAGTACTACACTTATAATTACCCCCGTGTACCTATACAAAATATTAGTAAATACTGGTGGCTTAGTCAAATACCGTAATTTCTTTTCTTAATTCCTGACTTTTCCTTTTATTATAATAATTGTTATTGTAATGTTTTTTGAATAATTTTTCATTACAGGTTAGGTTAGGTTCCATGGGCAGCCATCGAGAGACAGTACACTTGGGTCCTTTAGCGGTCCCTTTGTGATACCCAGCGCCACCGCCCATCCCAAAGAGCAGCTACTCAGATGGCGTCACTGCAAGGTTGAGCCAATTCGTCTTCCTAATGAAGAAAAGAAGCAATCTTAGTTCTATTTTTGATAGATCCTCCAAACAGGAAAACACCGGTTCTCCCAGGTATTTTTCCCTGATGCCCCGTAGCCCAGGGCATTGACAGAGAAAGTGAAGCATAGTTTCCTCTTCCTCCTCATCATGACAACTTCTACAGTATTCATTGAATCCCAGACCCATTCTTCTAGCATGAGTCCCAACAGGCCAGTGTCCAGTTGTGACCGACACCACGGTCCTGATTTGGTTCCTATTGAACCTAAGTAGAGATTTGGTTCTCCGTTCATCATATCCAGGCCAAAGTGCCCTAGATATAAAGCAGGTGGACTCACGGGTCCATCCCTCTTGCGTAATTCTATAGTTCTCGCGCCGAATGAGTGACTTACAGTGAGCCATTGGAAGGCCAATGAATTGATCAATGAATGTTTCATCCATACGACCACCTTCCTTGGCCAGCTCATCTGCTATCTGGCTTCCCGGGCAGTTTGAGTGCCCTGGTATCGATATAAGCGTTAACTCTGAATGTTCTGCAATCTCATTCAAAGACATCCGACATTCCACAGTCAACCTAGATGTCGTGTAGACACCCGCCATAGAGGCAATGGCAGCCTTGCTATCAGTAAATATACGTATATCTCCCGATACGCGATAATACCTTAGCCAGTTGGCTGCCCGCTTTATAGCCGAGATTTCCGCCTGCAGGACACTACATCCATCCGGCAGACGAAAGGAAACTTTAACGCCCAGTTTCTTTATGTAGAAACCTCCGCCAACTCTTTCCCCCTTCCTTGAACCATCAGTGTATACCCCCAGGGCTGGTTCATGGAAGGTGCCCATGACCGACAGCGCACCCTCGTGCGCTATATGTGTCGCATACCTCGCGCCAAAGAAAGGCTCCGGGGTGCAGTAGTCCACTCCTTCAGGGACAATCGAGTATCCCATTATACTGGAGTGTCCATAGTCACGGTTCGACCAGCCGTGTGTCGCGTTCAACCGTATCGCCGAACAAAGAGCCATATGTCTGGCCGTGATGTCTACCGTCAGCCAGTTTAGCATTGTAAACAGCGCCCTGGTGGGAGTGGAGCGCATTGATCCTGTGATCATCAATGCGACCAGTCTGTGAACCTTCTCAAGCATCGCACGGTACCTGCCCTTGTCCAGTGCAGTCCACCATACGACAACACCGTAATACAGAGTCGGCTTTACTACAGCTTCAAAGATCCAATTGACACACCTCGGGCCCATGCCCCAGTTCTTGCCGATTGCACCTCTGCACGCATATATAGCAACAATTGCCTTTTCCATCCTCGTCCGGATGTTCAGCCCCCACGACAGTTTACTGTCCAGGATTACGCCCAGATACTTGGCGCTGTAAGTTCAGTCCCATTTAGTCTCGGAAGTCTAATGACCTCAGTCCTATACTTCCTCGTGAAGAGCACCAGTTCCGTCTTAGACGAATTAACACCCAAGCCGCATGATACAAATTTTTCATTACGAAACATATGTTGTTAAAAAACAGATATAACCTTGTATATATTTTGTATAAGAATCATAATTAGTTTTAAAAAATGTATATATTGTATATATTTTATACCTATGTATATTATACTAGAGAGCTCGTTTATGGGACAGTGTATAGTTATACGCTATTTATACTATTACTTTGTTTATTTGTAGTAATTATTATAAAAATTTTCTTTAAATAAACGTTACTAAAAAAAAAATAAAAAAAAAAAAAGAGTTCCGTCAGATTTTCGTGAATGAATCGTGCGATTGTGTAGGATAGTCAATCATGGCTTTAATATATCTAATCCTATATTTATTTACCTTTAAGTAATTTTCGGATAGGAGTTTATATGGGACTTATGGATCATTTTGGACTTTCCAGCACAATATTTTGTCATGATATAGTAGGTATCATAAAAGTTATTCTCGCCAATTTGTATGTCAATAGCAAAATTTATAAGGAAGTTATGGCATTGATAGATATTGTCAGGAGTAGTATTTGTATTTATATTTGTTTTCTATTTGTAAATATTTGGACCGATGATTTAGTTTGCTATAAAATTAGCTTGGAACACATTTAATCTTAATACTCCCATAATAAGATAGTTTATGATCACAAAGACTATATTCCGGAAATAAGCTTAATCCCTGTTACAATTTAAGCCTATGTACCAAATGTCGTCAAATTATTTCCAAAATTACGACCTGTACTTTGCGCACAAGGTTGGCTGGGACAGCTTCCCAGCTGCCGGCCTGACGGTCATCGTTAGATCGACTCAAAAAGTGATTCTGATTCGATTGGAAGACTAAAGGGTGGGTCTAGGACTAATATTTTAAGGTGTTACACATATCAGCAGCAACGCATAAAACACTCCAATTTTGTGGTGTTTCTATACGCCATAGAATCTTATTACGGCTTGATTTAAATTTTATAGAACTTCTCATTTCATATGTATGTACAATGTACATATCGTCACCTAATATGCAAAAGGGAGTAACAACACTTTTTACTTTTATACAGGAAAAGCAAACAACTTTATAAAATCAATAGCAACAAGGCGTACTTGGCGTTTCAAATTCTTTAATAAAGTCGCCATTTTTGATCGCAGTTTGATAAAACAAACAAAAATCAATCAAAAATTATTTTTCGATTTTTTTTTGTTGTTAGGCCCTTTTGTATTTTACGTGACGATATACAAAACAATATTTATACATACATATGTATATGTACATCATGTACATATGTATGTACGGTGCATGTACTAGGGTATTCATTCGGTTAACCGTTAATCGGTTAACCGATTAATTACTACCCGATTAACTCATGGGTAAATTTAAATTTGGCTATTTTCGATTAATCAGACGTAACAAAATTTTTAATTTTTTTTAGTATTATAACATATTTTTTGTGTTATTAATTTTTTGTTTCGTCTCATGTGCAATACGTATGCGTTAAGAAAAAAATTTTATACAAACAAAGAAGGGTTCTTCATTTTAAATAGGCATTTTAAACCAGCAAAGGTTACAGCTTTGTGTTCCACTTACTTTTTTATGGGCATTTCCATTGTGACGCGACGTGATATTTGTACGAAAAAATGTAAAAAAATTAAATGAAGAAGTCAAGTTTGTAAAAAGTTGTTTTATATTATAAAGTAATAAAGCAGCACTATATTCAGAAAAAAATTTATAACAATCAACTCTAAGGATTTGAAGATAAAAGCAAAAATATGTGCCGGCGTGACGTTACGAGTACAAAACCAGAAGTGGATTTTGACTTGCATTTTTGTATTAAACCTTTTTTAATAAACTTTGGACTTATAAAGATTAATTTTCCAGGTTATCAATTTTAAAAATCTATGCTCGTTTTAAAGTCTACATTTTGTAATGCAACGCCAGAAAGCAAATAAGCTTGTATTTTAGGACAATGTTGTTCAAAAGTAATCCCCCTTGTAACTTAATGTAGAGCTAGCATTTTACACAACATATAAAAAAGTAAATTATACATATACGATTTAAATTACTTCTGGCGTAACGTTATAAAAAGGAGGCTTTTCGCAGGAACTTCACATATGTATGTTTGTGTTTAGTTATTGGTTTTATCTCATATCTTCTCATATCAATCTTTTAACAGAATTACCCGAAACAATTAGTAGAGTTGAAAATTTAAAAAAATTAAAACAGGACTTTAAAGCCATAATGGCAGATTTAATACGCTTAGAGAAATCCAGGAAAATGACTTAGAAATTAGATATTCTGTATTATGGATTGCGTTCGATTTCTCACACATCAATGATAAGTGAAATAATTTTTTCCAAGTCAAGATTAATAACACTAAAGAAAAAAATCGCTTAAATCATAATGGCCGTATTCATAAAAAAATAAATTGGATATGAAATCTATTTAAAGGAAAATTTGTATGGAAATTTGTTTTTAAATTTGAAATCTATTTTATTTATTATGAATACGGCACTAAAAATTTTTCTCAAGGATTATTTTTAAAGTCTCCTTAAACTATTGAAATAACTAATAAAATTACCAAACAGTTTCTTTTTTAATTACTACTTAATATCTTTGTATTAATTAAAAAATATGTATGACGTTTTTATGAATTATTGTTTTGTTTGCTCGTGTTACTTCAAGAAATGTTATGTTTGTGATATTATTGCTTATTTTTTAAAATAAACTCCAATTAATAAATAGTGTAAGCATTTTTATGTATTGAAATTACTTAATTTATAAAAAAAAAATTTTATTAATGGGTTAACCGATCAATTACAATATTAACCGATTAAACCAAAACCTCGGTTAATTAATGGAGCCATTAACCGATTAAAGCAAAAGCCCGATTAAATGAATACCCTAGTATGTACATACTTGTATATATTTATGCATATTATATGTGTCATTTGCCATTACAAATATTGTTGTCATTGTTACTGCTACTGATGATGGAGCAATACTTAGTTGCCAATAACACACAACACAAATATGCTCGTTGGAAAAGGTTTCCAATTGTTTTGTTTATTTTTAATTCATTTCTGTTCTTTTTTTTTTTTTTTTTGAATGCTCTTGCTGTTGCAACGGTAATTAGAAAACAATCATGTAATGCAAAAACCTCACAAACTGGAAGTTCAATAACAACAGTTGAAAAGGTATCGTCAGCAAATACGAAATCTTTGAGGTTACATAAAATATTTAATTACTGTATTAAGTGTCGAACAGTGGTAAGAGTATTTATTTATTTATATTTATTAAAAATTTAGATAATTCATTAACTAGGCCTTCAGCTGAAATATTTACAAATATATATACAAAGATTAATGTATATAAATAACATATTATTGAGCATATGTCATCATAAGTAATAATATTTACAATATTGATTAAATTGTATCGTAAACTTTGGTGATTTTCAAAATATGTATGATTTGTGTAATAGAATATTCTTCTGAAAACGAAAGTAGTGCAAGGCGATCAGTATTTCTTAAGAGTTGTAGTCTATGGTATTCATATTTCGAATAATTATTGAAGATATGTGAAATGGTTAGAGGGGTGTAATTATTGCAGTTGCACATAAAAGGATAAGTCCTCCTTACGATATGGTCATGGGTCATTCTTGTGTGTCCTAGTCTAAGTATGATGAATTTAACGAGATCCGTATGTCTTATGTCATTATTATCGAGTAGCCAGCTTTATGCGTTATTCTTATTAAAATTAACCAATTTGTACCAAACGTTTGCTAGATCCCAGATATTTAAATTACGTAATACTATTTGTTTTTTGAAATATTTGTTGATATCTGAGTAGTTCCAATTTATGGTTTGTATTAATGGTTATTTAAGTGCCTGTTTGGCGGTATCATCTGCAAATTCATTGCCTTTTATCAATGAATGACCAGGAATCCAAATAATACAAAAATGTTTGGGAAGTGATGGACTATAGAAGTCCTAGAAGTTAGAAATGCCATGAATTGAGGATAAGAATCAGTGCATCTGTGCTCTTCTACAACATTTAATAGCTTCGTAAATAGCTATTATTTCAGCAGAAAATACTAGGTAAGATAGAAGTAGTAATTATTTTATTCTCTAACGTACCTGCGAAAGATGTTGTTGTCTCTGTTTTGGAACCGTCAGTAAATATAAAAGTTATTTTTCGATATTTGGTCATTATTTCACGGAATTATGAATTATATTGGTATTAAGGTGTGTCTTCTTTCCTTTATATGGGCAGATACGAATCAACGCATTCTGGATTACAAATCCATGGGGTGCATTCTAAATTTTCAAGTTTTAGTGTTTTAGTTGAAAAATCACATTCCATTGATGAGTTAATAGCTTTTTATCGGGTGGTTAAATTTTAAGGGTCAATGTTGAATGTGAACCCCACCTAACAACAAGTTTTTTTCTGCATTTCATTTGACATTTCTCAATTTCAGACAGACTCAATTTTAACCATGGAAAGATACAAAATCGAGCAACGCGTTAAAGTTATTCGGGCTTATTATGAAAATGGGCGTTCAAATCAAAATGCATATCGTGAAAATCATCTTCCGTGATGAGGTACATTTTCACCTCAGTGGATTCGTCAATAAGCAGAATTGCAGAAGTTGGGCGAATGATAATCCAATAGTGATATCCATAGAACCCCAACCTACGTGAACTTTTTTACAACAATCCAATATTATTAAATATTCGTATTTTTGCTGACTGACAATCATTAAACAACACAAGTTTAAGGATATGTAAAACAGTGATATCATAAATCACCCACTAATCCATCAGAAGAAAATTTTGACAAAATCTATGATTTTTTTAAGTGTATTTAGTTACATAATTATATATACATAAGCATGGAAACCATAAATATACAATTGCAGGTTTTTCCCTGTGCGACCAATTAAGGCATAAACAATATATTAATCCGTTTAGAGCTTTTTATGAATTTTGTCGTCGATTAATTGGTGCATATTTTCTTCTTTACAGCACTGTTTTGCATAATTTACTTAAAAGACCATTTTTGCAGATATTGTTAGTTAATGGCGCATATTTGGCCTTTTTGAAGCATATTTTAATACATGTTGACATTTTTTAGATGCTACCAAGAGCTTTCGTAGCAAAAAAAATTTGTTTCAAAATGCAGGGTCCGTTTTAAATAAATATCTGTATACCCAACATATTCCTTCAATTTCGCCATCTACATTTTTACACTAAAATTGTAAACCAAATCAGATTGTCATTAAATATGACAAAAGTTAAGGAAAAAGTAATTATATACGTTTTTGTCGATGTAATACGTAGAAATCTGGATCAATCTTTTAGTAAACCGACCGACTCAGAATCACTTTTTAAAGTGATCTAACGATGACCATACGTCCGTTTGGCTGGTTGCCTATCCATGTTATAACTGTTTGCGCAAAGTACAAGTAAAAATTTTGTAGATAATTTTTTTAAAATTTGGTAAATACATTTTAATTGTACAAGCAAAGAAAAAACATGTTTCAATATTGTCACCTCCAACAAAACTATTTTTAACGTAAATTGTAAACATATTATGTGTAACTTAACTATATATTTGTGTCTTCGACAACTATATTATGGTTAAATAAGTCCTGTATCAACAAGCTACAACCATATTATGGTTGCAACACTCTATTGTTGAAAATCAACCATGCTATTATAAGTGGTAAACATATTTTAGTTATTATTAACCAGGGACATAACCGTTATAACCAATATTTGAAAAAATCCTGATATAATAATTTATCACGAATTTTTAAAACCTGCTCTCTGAATAATAGTTACAAATAACCAATATTTTTTTGGTCTTTGATAACCGTTATAGTTTCATTTTGTTTTTTTAGGGCGTCCATAACCATTACAAAAGATTTTAATTTTTTTTGGTCTTCCATAACCATTACAAAAGACCTTTATTTTTTTTGGTCTTCTATAACCATTATAAAAGATTTTAATTTTTTTTGGTCTTCCGTAACCATTACAAAAGAATTTTATTTTTTTCGGTCTTCCATATGCATTCAAAAAAATTTTCTTTTCTTTTTTTTCGTTTCTGTTATTAGGGAATTATCTTCATTTCATTACTGAATTTCTTCACAAATTTTATGAAAATATTCGTTGGAGTTCAGCAAATGACACCCTAATAAAATCTATGAAACAGGTTTCGTTACAGTCAATGTTTATGAAAAGCTTCATAGAATTAATGAAACTCTTTACAGAAACAATAAATTGTCAGGTAATGAAGCATTTTATAGAATCTATGATACAGTTTCATAAAAGTCATTTCTAAAAAGAACTTCATTAAATTATGATTTTTATTACCATTTGTATTACTAGCAATATTTGCATTTGTTGCGGTTTTTTTAAGATTTCTTCACCCTCACTTTAGAATCGATGAGATTTTCATCAGTTTTAAGCTCTTGTTTACACTCATAAAAAAATGTAATTAGAAATAGCGAAACCTCTGCAGAAATAACTGATAACAGTACCAGTATTTTCGGCTGTAGAAAAATCAATGAAGGTAAGAATCATTGTCTGTATATTTAGATGAGCTAAATTTTAGAAAAAAATTAGTAAATATTCAAAATTAATTAAGCTTAAACGGTCTTTGAATTTAGCTGAAATTTCAATTGAATTAGCTAAATTTGTAGCAAAATTTACAAACAATGTTCAATGATATAAGGAATATTTTCTGCTAAAATTTGGAAAAAAAATTCTGGGTTTTTGAACCCTCCAGATCAGGCCCGAATTTATTTTTGGAAATATAGATAGTTTAATAAGTCCAATTGAATTAGAACACGTTTTATTGAACTGTTAATGAATTTTAATCCAAATTTAGATATTTTTAATTAGGCTTAAGTTCATTGAATTTAATTGTCATTAAATTATTTTTATGAAGAAAGGAATTTTACAACATGAAATTAATCAAAATTTTTATTGATAATTTTTCATTCTTGACTGCGCTGAGATTTAAACCCAGGCTTTCACGGACAGGTTGTCCTGACTAGTTTCGATTGTAACCACACAATCTCTTCAGTGGGGTTTGCCGTCTTTACTCACTCGGCTATTGAAGCCGGATGACGTCAATACTCAAACATCAATCTTTAAACCAAATGGTATTTCACCTTGGTAGATCGAAATTTGCTTTTGAATGAATGATTAGCTATTTTAATTGATTTACATGTTCTTCCTAACTTCTGTTTTTTGGTACTTTTTGTCAAGAATTTTTCTTGAAATCCAAAGTACATTTTTGTTTTCCAATATCAAAAAATTTGCGGATCCTTATTAAAATCAATAAAAAAAAGTTCGTCCTTGTGCAAATATAAGTCAGTGTGCGAAATTTTATAAAAATATCTTAAGATTTGCGAACTGTAGCGTGGTTATAGAAGACAGAAAAAATAAAAATCTTTTATAATGGTTATAGAAGACCAATAAGAATACAAATCTATCATTATGGTTACCAAAGACCAAAAAAATTAATAATCTTTCATAACGGTTATCAAAGACCAAAAAAAATAATAATCTTTTATAACGGTTATCAAAGATGAAAAAAATAATAATCTTTCATAATTTTAATCGCAGAACTACAATTTTCTGGGTAATTTATAATTATTATTACAGGACCAATTTTTTTTCAGTTATTTTTTCCATGACCTATTAGATATTTAAAAAATAATAAGAGTTATTTCGGGTCCCTGTTATTAACCATAACATGTTCAAAGGCAACCATAATATAATAGTGCCTTTTTGATGAAGGACTAATTTAACCATAATATGATTGTCGGTGACAATAATATGGTTAAATTAAACATAATATATTTAAAATTTTCTTCGAAAATATATAGGTTCCATCTATAAATAGCTTTAACTTTTTTTTAAATGTTAACATTAATAAACAATTTAGCGACCGCCCCCGAAGTCCTTTTAAGACAAAATATCTCATATTGATGTTATTATTTAGATAATATTCGCCACAAATAACTATCATATGGATTTTAACCTCATAACATAACTTTGTTTTTTTGAGCCCATGACTGCCCATCGCTTCCAAATAGGGTCAAAGCTTGAAAATTCTCTGGTGTTTTGGCTTAATCGATTATAATTTTAGGATTTTTTTTAATGCAAATGATTTAAAATTGCTGAATATTTTGTTTTCAAATGAGCAATTTTTTTTTTTTTTTTTTTTTTTGTATGTTTTTAACAATTTTCAGGGCATATTTAAGAGTTTTTACTGCATATTTAATTCGTATTGTTCAAACCACATTTGAACATTAAATTAAGAACGAAACAAATGAATTCTAAAATCTCGAAAATTAATGAATTAAGTATGAAAGAAAATGAATTTAAAAAGCTTTAAAATTAAATACGAATGTAATCTGAAAATGGAAAAAATGAAAATATATTAGGCTGTAGATAGATCGAAGTACTTACGCGAATTGAATTTGAATTGTAACGATAAAAAGCATGAGTTGTAATTCCTAAATTAATAGTTATAGTTTAAAAACCATTGGCTTAAAATATATCTTATACTTATCTGTAGGTAAGGAACGGAAATGAAGTTGTAAACCTTTAGTACTAACGGAATTATTTAAAACCTCTTCGGCTATCTGCGAATCGAATGCAGGTTAATAGTTAAAAATAAATTTATGTACTATTCATTATTCTTTCCGTAGCAACAGAAGCGAATAGTTGAACGTACCCTGTACAACCCTTTACTTAAATTAAAATTCTTAACCTAACTTAAAATATTTAAATACAAAGTTAATCTTAAATTTAAAAGTATCCTCTACACCATTTACTTAAAAAAAACCTGGAACCAATCAATACTTACCCTAGTGCTCTTTTATTTACCTACGTTGGAAACTACCACACAACCTTACAGGTAAAGAAACCCCAATTGTTAAAAATTCGATACTACTTGGCAGAGAAATAATTAAGTTCAACTTTTTTTTTTCTTTCCATTTAACCCAAATCCCTACAATTTTAATCACTCAAATGAGCGATTAAAATTACAATCCCCATCAACGATTATCCCACATCTAAAAGGTGCCCTGCAGATCCGTAGTCAAAGGTGAGGATTGTTTAAAGTTTGTGTGTGGGCCTAACACACAGAACTACACGTATAAAACGCGTTTTAGAGCATATTTCTGGTTTCCCTGTACATAAGTCTCCATTTTTAAACTTATATCTTATATAACGAGAGCCAGCAGCCTTAGATGCTAGCGCTTAAATTGTTTTATTTATTCTAGTTTTATTTACAATTAGTTTTAAAATAAAAAAATAAAAAATAATTAAAACAGAAAAAATTATCAGTAGTTTTTTAAAATTGTTTAAAAAGTATTTCAATTTAATTAATGTGATAACTAAATCAGTTTTTTTTAGTTGAAAGAAAATCAAAATCAATTTTAAATTAAAATATTCAGTCCAATTATGAACAAAAATTCCCCGGGAGTTTTTTCCCTTCTCCAATTTTTCGTATTTAATTCAATTGTAAAAATGGGAAAAGGGAAAAAACTCCCGGGGAATTTTTATTCATAATTGGGCTAAATAATTAAATATCAAAAAATATTAATTGATTTAAATAATTTTAACTTGTAGAATTGTAGTTAGGAATTGTCTAGGGTATTCAATTAATCGGGCTTTTGCTTTAATCTGTTAATCGCTCGATTAATTAGCCGAGGTTTTGGTTTAACCGATTAATAAAGTTTTTTTTATTAATTAAGTAGTTTCAATAAATAAAAATGCATTACAAACATAATAATTCTTGAACTAAACCGAGCAAACAAAAAAAAAAATAGGCTGTGTGATCATTTTATTAGTTATTGCAACAGTTTAAGGAGATTTTGTCAACTAATCTTTTAGACAAATAAGTTGGTTTAAATATTTAGGATTTAAGAGATTCTCTTCGTTAGTTTTGATAAAACTTGACTTGGAAAAAATTCTTTCATATAGAGAGAAATCGAAAGCAACCCATAATACAAAATATCTTATTTCTCAGTCCTCTTCCTGGATGTCTCTAAACATATAAAATGTTCATTATGCCATTAAAGTCCTGTTAAATTTTTTAAATTTTTAACACTTCTAATTATTTCTCAATTATTTCTTTTAAAAAATTTATATGAGAAAATATGAAAAGAAACAAATAGCAAATGTACCCAGGAAAAACTTTTTGAGTTCTGGTAATAGGTCATAGTTATTTCATACGTTACCTGGTAAGTAGTTGTCATTACAATTGTCATTATTCTGAAAACCTCAATAAGTACTTGCTAGTAATGAATTTAGTAAGTACTTTTCACTACTATTATTTTCAGGTATGAATATTTGCTTATAATCAGCTAAGTAACTTTTTATTAGTTGTCTTGTTTTCAGTACTGAATATTTACTTACTGGTAACTAGGTCCATAACTACTTATTAGGTATATTAACTAGCGCCAATTAAATAAAAACTGGTTATTTTTTGGCTTCTAGTAAGTATATTGTAAATTGGTATAATTCGACTTACTGGTAGTTAAATAATAACTATATATTTTGTATAAGTGTATTGTAACTACTGAATTCTGTGGACAACTCGAACAAAAATAAGTAGTTATTCAGCCGAAAAATAAGTAGTGTTTATATTTCTCCAACATTACTTGCTAACTTACCAGGTAAGTGTTACATATAAAAAGTACATGAAACAAAAAACTGTTGACAGCAAACACTTATTTAAAACGGAGAGCACTTACACCTTCTTTGTTTGTATTAATAAATATTTTCTAAACACATACCTTTTGTATACGACACGAAAAAAGTAATTAAAAACACAAAAAAATATGTTATAACACTACAAAAACTTAAAAATTTTGTTACATCGGTTAATCGGTTAATCGACTGAAATTGACCGGTTTAGTCGTTAATCGAAAATAGCCAATTTTGTGTGTTTTTGCCGCAGGCATTTTTTGTACCGCATACAGCATTCATTTGTATTGAATACATTTTGGTCGTTTGTGTATTGGAGAGCATTGCACGGAGTGATGCAAATAGCAATTTGTTATCATTTCTCTTTTCTCTTTGGACGTCATTGGTGATTGATCTTATCATAATCGATTTTTGCCGTGCGAAGCAGGCAATGGGCCCGGTAGTATTTAATAAAATCAATTAACACAATGTTTGAAACGGCAAAGTTTTTTGATAATTTTTTTCATTGAAATTAAAAATATTATATATCTAAAAAAAATATTCACAATTTTCAATTTTTTAAAACTTTTAGTAGTCTATAAAATCATTTTGGTGATAGGTGCAAAAATAACAAATTGTTTGCTTGATACTATGAATTTGGTGACTATAGAAAATTTTTAATTCCTTCTGTGAATATATGAAAAAGAGTTTTTCATGATATGCTTTTCTAATACGTTGGACGGATTAGGGAGAGGTACCCTTTTGACCAGAAGCAAAGAGATTATACATATGATTGCAATGTATAAAGAGGTTTAGTCACTGTATTCCTCTCATATAAATATGTCATATTATTTCTAAATTTTGCGCATGCAGTAAGTAGGACCAATTATTAGGCTCCAAAATTACTCATTTCATTTAACAATCATTAACGATAATTCGATGCTTCCGAATTCAGTACCAAAGGTTCGTTGTATAAAGAAAGTTGCATTTAGGAAAAATTTTCAATCCAGTTAAAAATTGTTTTAACCCTAGGATTACCAACTTAGTCTGGCCAGACTAAATTTGTGTTTTGCTTGCAATATTTTTCAAATACAACAAAAAATCAAAAAAACATTGACGTGAATTCTATAAATGATATGTGCCGAATCGAATGAAACTATTTTGGATTCGATTGGAGCAAATAACTGGGGTGAAATTCCATTTTTATATAAAGTCTATGAAATAACCCTCTTTGCCTTTTTTCGTTGCTTGTAATATCTTTCAAATAGGACAAAATATTAAAAAAAAACAGAAACGTGAATTCTATAAATTATATGTTCTGAATCGAATTAATAAGTTTGAATCAAATAAGACAACTACAGCCCGTTATGCGCTAAGCTCAATTTGACTACAAAAACCAAACGCAAAACCTGTTTCAGCTGTGGTAGATGCGAAAAAGCAATATGCAATATTAAGGACTATATTTTTGATAAGGTAAAATAATGCAAAATAAAATAATGAAAAAATAAAATTATATAATAAATTCGTATAATCTAAAATAATAACCATATATATTTATAAACTTTTTAGTTAATTGGGGGTTTTTTGCTGTTCTAATTGTGGTCTGGCTAGACCAAGAGGAGAACTTAGTGAAAAAAGTTACCGAGAATCCAAGGGTTAATTTGAGTGAATTATTTGCTTAAAATGTTATGGCTTTATTTTATCCCATATGGTTGTTATCGTGCCAAAAGTCTTATCCCGGGAGGACATTTGTATGCGAACTAGGTGAAACAATAACAGATTTTTTCCATTTTTAATACCAAACGAATTAATTTTTCCAAAGTTCTCTATTGCAAGCCTAATCCTGCTTTTCGACTTATATTACAGGTATTCGCAACAAATGTACTTTATAGATTCTCTGATGATAACTTTGACATGTTAAAAACGGAATGTCAAAAAAATGTATACCCCATCTCTTGACTATGTTATATTTATAACATGGTTTGCAAAATGTCAATCCTTATTCTAACACATGTCAAATTAATAAAACTACCCTGATTATACATTTCAGAATCTTAATGTTTTCCTTTAATCCAAATCACATGTACATTCTTTTTATGACATTTTTGTGCCATAAATCAAATTCTAAAATATAAACCAAACTTTTGTTTTTTATATTTCCTTAGCATTACAGTATTTAAATTGTATTGATAGAAAAGCATTGAATATCATGCTGTGAGAACAATCATAGCACACATGAAAACAAATACGACCATGTGACAAGCATAACAATACAACACAATTACCTTTCCATTAATAAAAATAATAATAGTCATCATTATTGATACGTAGTGTCATTAATTCTTACAATTGGTAAAAAAGGATGAAAAATGGAGTTAACCTTTTGCATTTATTACAAAACCATAGTGAAAATGAAAAAATCCATAAAAAGTCATTAAAAGCCATTAAGTATTAAAGCAGATGTATGTACATATCGCACACTAAATCATAAACAGTCACAACTCAAAATTTAAAAATGTTCAGGAAAGGCAAAAACTGATTCTAAAACTTGTTTGCAGTTTGTTATTAAAGTTGTTCTTGGAAAAACGAAATTTTTCATTAAAAGATTTTGTTTGTTGTGCTTAATTCTCTATTTTTATTCTTAATAAAAAAACATTAAAATGTATTGTTGGAGGATAAGCATTTTCTATGCGCATTTCACTAGTTGCTCAGGCCAGATAATCAGGAATTTCGACAAATTTTGTTAGATTTTTATTAAAACATAATCAAAAAAAACATATGGGTTGTTCACGGAAGGCTGGTTATCAGCTATTATGGTTATTTAGTTATATTCACAACAACAGAATATATTTATTTAAATTTTTTTATATATATGTTGTTGCTGTTAATATAACTACTTAACCATATAACCTGATAATCCGCCTTTCGTGAACAACCCAATGGTTAAAGTTCATGGGTATTTTATGCATGTTGTATACATATATACTTCAGCTTGAGGTCCATTTTATAAAATTATTTATTTTTTTTATTTTTTCTTTAATCCGATAACAATTTAAATTTTCAGATTATTATTTTTCCCTGAAGAAATCACACAAAGGCGTGACAAATTTTAACTAAAAATAAAACTTTTGGCTAAAAAAATTTCCTTTGTGCATTGACTGTTAAATGGGGTAATGTTTTGATCCCATAAACAAATGTATTAAATAATCCAAGGAAATAAAAATAAAACAGTTTTCCCTCGAAATTTTGCTTTTGCCGATACATTTTTTAGGGAACAGACAAACAAATTCGAGGACAATTTTCATAAAAGAGATAAATATAAAAATTTAGGCTGCCTTGTTTTTAAAGATATCGTTTTTCTGTGGTGCCTAATATATAAACATATTAAACTATTTAAAATTATAATACTGAATAATATCGTCACTAAAAAAATTCAGCAAATCGGCACTTTGCCAATTTTGAAGCAAAAAATTTTTTAAAACGAAAATAGATCGTCGGATCTGATAGCCCTATTTTTATTATATATATTTCTTTCGTTGACGTTTCGCTTGCATTTGACACTAAATTAATGGAATTATTCCAGTTAGAACATTATCTGTTCTCGCATTCATATACAGAAACACTTTTTTTCTCACAAATCGAGAAACGATGGAATTTTTTTCTTCACACTTCATGTGAAAAATTTTACGATGTGAGAAATACAGAAACGAGCTACTTTTTTATGAAGAATAAAAGAATTTGATAAACTTTGAGTTGTGCCTGTCTATGATTAAGTGTGCGATATGTGTATGTGAATATTCAATACAAATAAAAATAAACAGGGTTATGTGCAATGTACATTGGAAAAGCCTTCGAACTTTTATAATTTTTTTTTTTTGTTACATTAGTGATTTTTCTTTTGGAAATTTTTTCTGTGTGTGTGTTTAATACATCCATATGAATGAAACAAAAATAAATATTAAAGTACCCAACTGAAACAGTATTACCATTTGCGATGTATAAAAAAAAGTTTCTGACATTGAATTTAGACTTTAGGTTTATGAAATTAAACTTTCATGGGTATAGCAGATTATGGTTTAAAATACTGGCGAGCAATAAATATTATACAATATTCACATTTGTACGGTAAAGCGGTTGAAGGTGGTTTAGTGGTTTAGTAGGCTTCATTCCAATCTGACTTGTTTTGAATGTTCCCTTACGTTTTGGAACTTATTTTCAAGAGGTAACTTGTATCCGCCCAGGTGAAATAAATGAACAGATTTGCCTTATTTTTGACATCTTAAACATTGCTTTAAAAAGAAAAAGGGACTTATTTGCATTTGACTTGATAACATACTGACCAATTATGATTATTTTTATTGCCAGTATACTACTAAGTTATTTAAGGTTAATATGAAAAAATAATGTGCATAAATTATTTAGGGCCTAAAAAATTATATTGTTTGGTTCGGTTGTGGCTTTTTACTCGAGGTTTTTACTTGGCCATTATTTGACCGATCTGGCTGAATTTCAATAGAAAACTTTTCTAAACTAAAGGTTGGTCCAATCAATAATGCACGATGTTAATTGTGAGTAACACCTTAACGTCAAATTTTTTGCCCAACATAACTTGACATTTCTTTGTTTCAGTGTTTAGCAAATTTAAGTATGGAGAGGTACACAGTTTAACAGCGGCTTAGATTTAATTATTTATTTATTAATATATATCGTCGGCTGATAATTAAATTGTCGTATGTGGATTCCGATAGTTTCGAGTAAATTGAGTTTGAAATTTGAACTCTTTTAAAATCCGCATAGGACATTTAAATAATAAATTAATTTTTTGGTCGTTTTATATGGAAATTTGTCGTATGTGGCAGTTACATACGACATTTAATTTGAAAATTGCTTCAGCAAATACCACATACAACAAACTCAAGACTCCATATCTCGAAACCCGTATGAGGTATCGAAAAACTGATTACGCCAAATGAAAGATCAGGTCGGAAAAATTAAGGAATCGACCGTAACTCAAAACCGCAAAAAATTCACATACGACATTTAAATTATCAATCGACGATATGTATGTCTACGGAATTGTATTCCTTGCAGACAATTTAAAAAACATTTGATTACAAAAAGATACACATAAAAATAACATAAAGGTATAAAATTCCGGGATGGATGTTGAGGAATGTTCCAACAAATATCATTATTCAAAAATCCACAGCAGATGTCACCATTTATAACATTGAATAAAAATGACACATTAAGTATAGTTCTGCGACTTTTTAATGTAGAAAGTTAAATAGGAGCAAGTCGAGCAGCATACGAATGCAACTTCAGGGGGTTAAAACGTAGTCAACGAAGACAAAACAACAGGAATTGGGAAAACTGGGAATTTCCGGGTTAATTTTGTCTTATACTCAAAGAAAAATAAATCAGACTACTAAACTTTATGCTGGTCGGTACATAACTTACCATAAGTCTCGCAGATAGGCTGCTTCAAAAAACACGTTTATATTAAATGTGGCTCACACTAGTTTTAAATGACTGGAAATGTTATTTATTATTTAGATCGGTTTCATAGATCTCATATACAGGCCACACTGGTAAAATTAAAATTCTTTGTAAAGGGTATTAAAGATTCGGCACAGGACAATATATCATACTTTCTTGTTTTCATATGCACTTTTATAAGCGTGATCCATTTCGAGGTTCCGTACTTTTTTAAAGAAAAAAAAAAAAAAAACCCAGAAAATTCAAAGTTAATGGAGAATGTTTATTATCATTTGAAAGAACATTCTTTGGCATTTATTTTATGAATATTATGTCTATCAAATGTTGGCCGTTGCTACGTCGCAGATGGTCCATCCGTTGAGTCCAATTTTCAATGACTAGTTGGAGCATTTCGACTGGTAACTGGCGAATGACACGCGTGATGTTTTCCTCCAAGGCCTGAATCGAAGCGGGTTTGTCCGCATAAGCTTTAGACTTTACATAACCCCACAGGAAAAAGTCTAACGGTGTGATATCACACGATCTTGGTGGCCAATCGACCGGCCAAAAACGTGAAATTATGTGCTCACCGAATTGTTCTCTCCATTGAATGATGCGATGTGTAGGAAGTTCCGCAGTCTTGCTGAGACCAAATGTCTCCGAGATCACGAACTTCAATTTAAGGCATCAAATAGTCGGTTATCATGGCACGATAACGGTCGCCATTGACGGTTACGTTCGCACCGCCGTGATTTTTATAGAAATATGGACCGATGATTCCACCGGCCCACAAACCACACCAAACCGTTGTTTTTTCTGGATGAAGTGGGTTCTTGAATTTCTTCAGGGTGCTCTTCGTCCAAAATCCGGCAATTTTGTTCGTTAACATACCCATTGAGCCAGAAATGGGCCTCATCGCTGAACCAAATTTGCCTCGAAAACGTCGGATCTTCTTGGAACTTTTCAAGAGCCCATAGTGCGAAGCGATGTCGCTTGGGAAGGTCGAGCGGCTTCAGTTGTTGCACAAGCTGTATTTTGTACGCTTTAAATTTAAGATATCGCCGTAAAATGCGCCAAGTCGTTCCATACGTCAGTCCGAGTTGCTGCGGCGCCGAATCGACTCTCCACGGTCTTCGTGTACACTCTCAGCTACGGCCGCTATATTTTGTTCACAGCGTGCTGGACGTGGTCTATTCGGTCGAATATTATCCAATTATGAATGCTGGGTCCAAAATGGGGGATGGTGTTGCAAATAGTATGCTCAGTAGGCCGATTATGTTGATCATAAGTTGAGCGAAGTGCACGAAACACATTCTTCACAGAACGTGAATTTCCGCAATAAAGTTGAACGATGTGTTAACGTTGTTCAGGCGTAAGTCTTTCCATTATGAAATTCCAAACAATACTAAACAAAAATAACATGACAGCATGACACGGCTCACACGTGATCGGTCAAAAAAAGGCTATTAAAAAAAGTATCTCTACTTGAATCACCCATTATAACATTCTCAAATAATAATTATACATTATTTACTTTTAAATTTCTATAATTTCCTTTTCCCTGTAAAATCTTTAATACGCGAGATGAGATTACGGCAAAGACACTCAACCTTGACCTTTTATTTAACATTCTTTTTTATAAAAAAAATACGTGATAAATGCTTATCTAAACCTTAAGTGGCAGCAAAAGAAAATTATATGAAATATAGAATAGTATATATACTGAAAGTGTGGAGCATGAAAAGCACGTTTATCAATTGGATATATTTTTTTGCTTAGAAAAAAACTTGGAAAGAGATAATTTTTTTTCTAACGAACACTTAAGCTTCATCCTCATGCTTCCCTAATATAAAGTGTTAACTCAGTTTTCTACACATATCAGTGCCACGTAATTGTGTTTTAAGTGTGTGTTTATGTAAGGACATCAATGTGTTTAAAAACTGCTATAAATTTGTAATTATTTGTATTAACGACTATTCTAGTGTTAATGATTAAGTTACATATTATGATTTTTTCACTTTATGACCATTTATTAATTATGAATAAAAAATATTTACACACATTCGTACAAAATACACGTGTATAATTAATTTACCTGCAATCAATAACAAGGAAGAAGAATATTCGGTTGTGCTTCTTCACCAAAAATTATAAGTTTTTGGGATCTGTCATGAATTGCAACCCAATCTTTATAAAATTTGACTTAATTATATTTACTACGACCGCCATGTGGCCGAAATTCGACCACTTGGCATTACAGTTATAATAAATCCTTTTATGCATATACGGAATATGCAATTCTTATTTAAAAGGGCTACCTCAATTTAAAAAAAACACTTAATTTTTTTCTAAATTTTTAAGATTTAAGTGTTTTAAATATTCGTGCAAATACACATACATATACAAAATTTTTTTTTTTTTTTTAAATAAAATAAAAATTTTCATTCGGAAGTTTATATTTTTTTATTGTTGTTTCAGTAAACATATTGTTTTTGTTATTTAATTTTTGATGTTAGAGCAGCTGTTCCCCTAAGAATTGAGATAAGTGAAATCGAAAAGGCTATTTGTGATTTAAAGCCCAAGAAAGCTCCTGGTTTTGACAAGATCATTAACAAATTGCTTTTGGGGCTACCTTGCATAGCAAAGAAAATTATTCTTTTTATTTTTAATGCCATTTAACGCCTTCAATACTACCCTCAAGAATGGAAAGTTTCCTTAGTTACCATGATACCCAAAGCAGGAAAAGATCACACAAAAGTTGAGTCATATAGGCTGTTTGAGAAACTCTTAGTGTCAAAATTAATCCCAATTTTAAATGAAAATAGATGTATTCCTAACCAACATTTCGGTTTTAGAAAAGAATACAGCACAATTGAACAAACCCATCGGATAGTAAACGCCATAAGAACTGCCTTTGAAGAAAAAAAATATTGTTCCGCTCTCTTCATCGATGTGTTTGAAGCATTTGTAAAAGTCTGGCGCGAAGGCTTATAACATAAATTGAAGCTAAACTCACCAGGTAACACAAACAAGCTGTTAGAAAGCTACTTAGTCAGTCGTTAATTCATTATTAAAGAAGCCGACTTTTTAAGTTCTCCTTAGCCAATTGCCGCTGGAGTCCCCCAAGGCAGCATCCTGTGTCCACTATTATACCTAATATATACTTCGGGCATGCCAACTAACAACTACACCCAAATTTAAAATTTTGCGGACAATACAGCTTTCCTAAGCGTGCATGAAAACCGTCATGAGGCATCTCGTTACTTACAGGAACGTATATTTCGACTAGAAATATGGTTAAAACAATGGAGGATAATTGCCAACGAGCAAAAATGCGTACATATAACATTCACCTTGCGCCGGGATTCAGACCCCCCTATTAAAATCAATAATCAAATAATACCTCAGCATTCGCAAGTAAAATATCTCGGTATACATCTACATCGCCGTTTAATGTGGAAATACCATTTAGATGCAAACTTAACTCAAATGTTCTGTCCTTAGTCTCGATTGTAAACTTCTACTTTACAACTCTATCTTAAAATCAATCTGCTGCTACGGTATTCAATTATGGGGCACTGCCTCAGCGTCCAATATCGAAACAATTAAAAGGCGCCAAAATAGTCTTCTTCGTATAATTACAGCCGCGCCCTGGTATGTTAAAAACTCGAATATCCAGAAGGATCTCAACGTGCCATTGGTAAAAACTATGATTACAAAATACGCAGTAAAATATTTAAAAAGGCTTGAACTACACCCAAATCCGCTAGATCGGAATATTTTACGTGATGGCCACTCTCGCTTAAGGAGAAGAGACACTGCAGTACTCACCCATTCAAAAGAGCAATAAGCACCTAAATGTGTTTACAGAAACCGTGATAAGAAAAATTTTTGTCGGGCACTGGCACGACATGAATTAAAGTATTAGGATAAGATTTGATTACTTATAGTTAGTTCATATTTAAAATATGAAGATTCAATAAAGAAACTCTGGAAAAAAACTTTTTCAACACTTAAATCCTAAAAATTTAGAAAACAAAACATTATATATTGCATATCTACACAAAAATACCTTGAAAATTATATATATTCACTAAAATCGGTGGACGATAAGATACTTAAAACTCAACTACAAAAAATTGTTCCCGTATTTATTATAAGATATATGTATATTGACCGTCGTTATCATGTTAAATCATGTAAAACTAATATGTATCAAGTACAACGATTAGTTATTGGAGTATTAAGTTTTATTTCGAGAATGGGACCTATTGTAGTTTTCGGATCGATCATTACGAAAATAGATTGTGTAATTTCTAGTTATATATATAAAACTAAATGTTGCCTAATTTAAAAACATTTACACACTCATTGCAGTAGTAGACATATATAATGGTTTTCGGGAGTAGGCTTTTTATGAGACATGTGGTAAACTCTATGCTTATTATCATGAAAGGCAGTAGTATAATCTCTAGTCATAAAGGATGAAAGTCAGTAGTATAATTTAGAATTACAACGGGTGCATTTTTATCCAATTTCATGATAACACGTTGGCATGCCATTATGTCTAATGTCATGATGTTCATGGACAACATATCACACAAAACAGTGTCACAATGTTGATGAACAATAAGACACGTCTAAATGTCTCATAATGTCCGAGGAAATTGTGACACTTTTTGGTGATATAAAACTTTTAAATGTATCGCAAAAAAAAAACAAAGTTATATTTTTATGTGAAATTTTTTTTTGGATCAAATTAAACAAGGATAAGTTATTAGTTTTTTGATCGTTGCGCCCGACCAAAGGCCGGCTATTTCAGTGAAGCTGCGGTTAGCAAAGCCCTGTTAACCATACAGTAGTAATTCCTTGAAAAACAAACACCGGCTTCGCTAACTACAGCTCCTCGGCCGGACGTAACGAATTTTTTTTCCTCCTCGGGATTGTTAAATTTAGGATTTCACAATTCGGGATTATAAAGTCCGACATTTTGAGATTCAGAATTCTTAAATTTGTGATTAAAAAATTCGGGAAATTGACGATATTCCATATTTTTGGCATAAATACCAAAACTTTTAAGGAAATTATGCAATTAAATCTAGTTTCGGGAATTGTATTGGTCTGTGAGCTATAGTCAAATATGGACCGATTAATATAAAATTTGGTAAAATAGATATTGGGAATTATTTCTTTTCATAAGCCACTTTTATTATATTCAACATTTTTAATTTTTCGAATTTATTCTATGAGTTAAATTTCAGTTATGTATTTTATAAAGCTTTTTGTAATAGCTCTATTACTTAAAAATTAAATTTAACTCATAGAATAAATTCGAAAAATGAAAAATGTTGAATTTGGTAAAATATTTAAAATTCCAATAAAATAAATTTTGAACAAAACATCTCAATACCAACATTATTTAATGAGTTAATGGCACAAAGACTCTATGTCGGAATGCAGCTTGTATGGAGCCTACACGTAGAGAAAAAATATGTTTAAAAATGGTCACCTCCAACAAAACTATTTTTAAAGAAATTTTTTAAACATATTATGTTTAATTTAACCATATTATTGTCACCGACAATAATATTATTGTTTAATTGATCCTCCATCAAGAAGCCACAACCATATTGTGGTTGTCTTTAAACATGTTTTGGTTAAATATAACAAAAATTTGTTTTTAAATTAACAATACTATTTTTTTCTTTTCCAAGAGCAACATGCTATGGTTAAAAACCAACCATGCTATTATAAGTGTTAGACATATTTTAGTCACTATTGACCAAAACATGTTTGGAGGCAACCATAATATGGTTGTGGCTTCTTGATGGAGGACAAATTTACCAATAATATGTTTGTCGATGACAATAATATGATTAAATTAAACATAATATGTTTAAAATTTTCCTTTTAAAATAGTTTTGTTGGAGGTGACCATTTTTAAACATAATTTTTCTCTGGGTGTATGTGAAATCATGGACCGAAGATCACCATTTTAAACAAGTTTGGTCCCAGGAATAATCAGAAACTTTGCAATAAGTTTTATCAAATTATCCCTAAAACTGTGACATGTACTTTGCGCACAGGCGGAAGGGTCTTGAGGACCAATATTTTAAGTTGTCTCACACATCAGCACAAAAGCATAATAATATCTCCACTATTGGTTTTAAATAGAAAGTAAGCAGAATATAAGTATATATTTTTTATGAAGATTGGTTCACATTTGAATTCATAACTCTTTTTCTTTCCTTTTTTATAACTGGATTTCAATCCCAAATTGCTAAGAAGAACTTAAAAGAATTTATTTATTTTTTATTGAGAATAGACAGACGGACGGACGGTCAGACGGTAAAATTTATTTTATAAAGACCCAAAATTTATATGTCAAGGACCAAAAATAACAGTTATTTTGAAATTTTTAAACACAAAAAAGCATATAGAAGTAAATGCTGGCAAACTGATTCAAGGATACCTTATTGATTCCAGTAATTTTTTGATTTGTATTTTTTTGGACAAAAGTAACAATTATTTTTTATTTATATTTTTTTGAACAAAAATAGCAGTCATTGTTAGATTTTTATTTTTTATTTCTTTAAAGAATAACTTTTATTTTTGCTCGAAAAAATAAAAATCATAAAATAACTGTTATTTTTGATCGAAAAAATAAAAATAAAAAATAACTGTTATTTTTGTTCAAAAAAATAAAAATCAAGAAATAACTGTTATCATCTGACTTTTATTAAAAAAGGAATAACTGTTACGGTCCCTGATATATGTATATAAATATTTTATGGGCTCTTAGATTCATATGACTTGGTGTTACATATAGAATGATGAACTTAACATTTATATCCACAATTATTCACCACTTGTTATGTTGAGGGATATAAAAATGTTAAGCCCACGAAAATTACTTTAAATGACTTTATTGGAGTTTAAATTAGTAACATAATAAACCATCTTGTTTGCTGTATTAATGTGATACGTGAATATGTACAAGCACTTCTGTTATCTTTTAATGTACAAAAACCTTTTCCTTTAAGAAAAATTACCAATTAACCCCATGAGAGTACAACAATAAGTATTTAATAAAAAACTGTTCTTTAGTATTTGCTTGTTCATTTTGTCATTGCGTCTACTCGTGCTTGTATCACAGGGAATACATGTTTCTCATAATTTACTGCAAATTACACTACAAAATCATATAAATAAAACTTATGTGTATTTACTAGGGTTTCTACAGGAGGTGAACTTCTTGGAAATTCCAGGGAAAAATATTTTTTAATGCTCGGAAATTTTAAGATTCCGAGATTCTGCAATGTCCAACCTAATGTTTTAAAATAAATGTTATTTTTTCTAACAAAAAATAGCGCTAAAACTTTTTAATTAGTTTAAAAAAATTAAACGAATTTAGGAAATTTTAAAAGATAAACTTCGTGTTTATTTATAAAAACAGCGTAAATTTTCCACACCATTTGAAAAGTTCTAGCCCCCATATTCATAAAAAAGATTTAAGGCTTATAGCAGGCCTATGAAACGAATTTTCTATGAAAATGTGTTTAATAGATCTTTTATTAATCGAAAATAGTTTTTTTATGAATATAGGGATAAGAGTTTAAATGAAAGAAACCTTTTCTGAGCATCCTGGCATGTAAAAAGTTTTGGAAAATAGAAACCCTAGTATTTACACAAGTGATTGTAAATGGATAATATGATAACGTCTTCGTGATTATAATTAATGAATAATTACTAGAGTATTAAATCTTTGACTTGTATTTACAGGTACTTATCAGTCAAAGAAGTAGAACTGTTGAATGAAGCAACAGCACAGCGTGATTTTCGAGGGGCGTGAGTAGTAAAAAATATATAACTTTTGAAGGGGTAAAATTGTTTCCTCACAATCGTTTGCTTTGTTTTCTATACAATATTCACTACCGAATGAAATTCAACTTAATAAAAAAATTGATAAAATAAAAGCCAAATAATGAAAGATCCGCAAATACAACTTACTGCTAGTACTTATGTGGATGCGCCTTTTGGAGCTAGAAATTAGTTTTTGGTAGATCCAATCTCCGTACAAATGACTATCGGCTCATTTTTTAAATAGTCAACTTTAGGGAGACACACCAAGGCCACATCGGGTATTTGGACAGTGATAGTGGTCTTTCCTTTGGTTCCGCTACCATCGTCCAACTGGTTGATTGTGAAGAAATAAAATAAGAATTTACAATTGGGAAGTTAAAATCTCATCGCCAATGCTAGTTTTTATCCTGGTAGGGTGTCTCAGTAAGAGTGCACTTTTTAATTTTAGTGTAATTTTTTTTTTGTGCAAGTGGCAACTCTAAAATTTTATCCCGATTACTAAAAATGGAGAGCTTTACCAAAGAGCCACTTTCCAATAGCTGTAAAACGTATTACAAAAATTTAGAAAATACACTAGTCGGCATGAGTATTTTGACGAAATAAAAATCGTGCATTTTTGCGTTTGATTTTTAAACGGCTTTTTTAAAAATTGTTGTTTATTTTTTTCCTTTTTATTTATAACTAACAATAAAAGTTATAAATAAAAATGCTGCGATCGATCGCAATCTTCGAAGAATTTTCAGGCTAAGCGCACTTCCATCTGAATGGCTTCGGGAATAAACAAAGTTGTCGCATTTGGAGCTCAGAAAATTATCATGCGATCCATGAGAAACAAATGCACCCAGGAGGCGTCATTGGGTCTTACTTTTTTTTAACATGAGGACGAATTCGCAGTAACTGTGAGCGGCATTCGTTACAGGAATATGATAAAGGAGTTCTTGTGGTCTCAACTGGACGGCATGGTGTTTTAGCAAGACGGTGCCTCCTGCCACGCAGCGCATGAAACAACCGATTTCTTGCAGCTACGATATCCAGAGCAAATAATCTTAAGAACTACAATTCGTGTTGGAAAAAAAACCAGCCAATTGTAGGGGAATGTAAGAAAGAAAAATTGACGGTTTATTTGTTGTGTCTTTGTTGAAGCTTTGATATTGTTACATGTAAGACGTGAGTGTTTAAACATCTTATTCACTTTATGGTCTTACTTGTATAATATTTTTAGCTTTCCTAAAGTATTTGGAAAAAGTTTCCTGACGTGCTGGCCTAAGCAACCAGCGAAATGCGCATAGAAACTAGCTTTCCCACAACAATAAATTTCAGTGCTTTCATTCAAAAATTGGGATTATTAGCACATCATTAAAAAATTAATTAATTAATAATTAAGAAATTCTGTTTTCAACTTGCCGCCAAGATCATGCGATTTAAGGCCGTTCGATTTTTTTTTTTTTTTTTTTTTTTGAGGTTTTGTGAAATCTCGGGCTCATGCAAATAAGCCAAAAAAAATTTCTAAGCTTAAATCCGAGAAATCCAAAGCGTCATTAGTGAGATACAGCCACATATCTGTGAAAAAGCCGTGGAATATTTCATGAAAAGAGTAATGGCCTGTCATCAGAGCAGTAGGGGCTATTTGACAAATATTGTATTCCATATTTAATCGGAATATGTCCAATAAGAAAATCACAACTTTCTCAGAAAAAATTTTGTTTATTTGAAAATTAGAAGGTGCTTCTTCCTGAGACATAAAGCATATAAAAATTTACTGCCAGGCCTTTCGACTATTTATATTGAAAACAATTTAAAAAAACTAAAATATGTTTTTGTGTTCAATATGTGTAAATATACGAAAGAAATCTCTTGTCGACATCGCACAGTGTAAGATTTAGCCATTCTAGGGAGACAAAATTAAATATCTTGGAAAAAATTAAACTAGACTTATGAATTTTGGGTGCAAGGTGCTACTAGGCTACTATGTACCATTTTCAAAAAAATGGGCGAAACTGGATCACTGACATAGCCCGTTGGATAATCAAAAAGTATAAAAGCGGCGAGTATGCATGACAATGTTTAAAATAAATAATAAAGAGGTAGAAGTAATAATTTTAAAATAAGAAATATTTCATATGTACAATAAAATTCAAGGAAAAATAATATGTTAAAATTAATGGTTTTCTTCTGGTATTTCTGGAGATTGCAATAAATGTAGTACAAATATGGTTTATGGAACGGTCAAGCCTTTCATTTTCGGGTATTTTAAGCCATATATCAAAAATTTCGTGGTATGTGGTATTATCACTCATTATTTGTTTCTTTTTTTATCGGCAAATATCGGCAGATAATATTATATATGCCTTAGTGTTGGTACTTCAGACGTTCGTTTAAAACTAATTTGGTGTTAAAGCGTTAGGAAGAAAAGAATTTATCGATTATAAAATTTAGTTTTTTTTTTTCTTAACTTAACGAAAAGACTAAAGCACTAAAATAATTTTCAAGTTCTAAAAATAGATTCTCATGATATTAACAGCGAATAAGTTGAGTTTCAAAACAAAAAAAGAATCGTTAAAAAATTCCATTCCAATAAAAAGTTACACGCTTTTAAAAATGAGCAATTTCATGTAAGTGTTTTTGTTGTTCTTAATTCACTCAAAAATATTCTAGTTTAAAGTAACGTTATGGTTATGGTTGACAAATTAGGCAAAGCTTTTGCATTTTCTAATTTAATAACAAGTGCTCTTTCATATTTGATAAATATATTTACTCAAATTTAAACTAAAAAAATCTTACACTGTGCATTGTGAGCGTGTTGGACTTTTGCCAAGATTGGCCGGTAAAAGTCTAACTAAAGACATTAAATTGAAGAAAATTGATTCTTACACGACGATCTGTGTAACGAATTAAGCCTATAGTACACGGCATGTAAAAAGACACATGCGCATGTGGTTCTGACGTAATTTTGACGTCATCACACAACACGCAATGTTTATTGTGGCTTTGCATTGACGTTAAAATTACGTCAGAACCACATGCGGATGTGTCTTTTTACATGCCGTGTACTATAGGCTTTAGTGTATTTAAGACAAAAATAGCAAACATGCCTTGATGTGAACCAAATTTTGCACACATAAGTTAGCATCACCATTATGAAAAATTCAGAATATTGTGTGTTTCCGCCCACTGCCACTCCTATTTCCCATACAAAGGAATTTGGGGTTTCTTAACCTGGTCTTACTGATTTCGTTAGAAGGCACACCTTATTAAGAAGATAAAATATCTCACTATAAGGGCGTTCTGAAAGAAACTGTTAAGCCCGATTCAGTTAAAAAGCTTGTTTCTTCATTTATAAATACATAAAAATTTAACCGTTTTCAAAAAATTACATGAACATACCAACGACTTAATGTTCCTATTCACATTGCAAATTGTATGATGTGCTATTTGAATTGGAACTCAGTAACTATTCGGCTTTTCTGCGCTTTTTTCAGAGCTATCTTCGTATATGAGAACAGATCCACCTCTGATTGTACTTGGGGTCCAAATTAAAAACAACCAAGTAATTAGAAAAACAAAGTAAATGAGAACGCAATATGCAGTTACAAAAATTAAAATTTTTAAAAAAGGTTCAAAGAGGCGCAGGACTTTTTTTCCGATTATATTAATAGACAATATTTTTTAACTTTTTGCAAGCGTACAGGTCTGCATTTGCCAGCTTTTTGATTCCCTCTTAAAATCTTTAAAACCAAGCATAAACGTTTTTGAGAAAAGCACTTGTTAAAAGATAAAGGAATATTAAAAACAGGCTAAAGTTGACTCTGGTTTTCTTATAATTTCCCATTCTTTAAAAATACATCAAACTTGTGCAAGGTTTCATTTAAAATTATTACAGCTTCTAGAGTTTCACCTGGAACTACAAACTTTTTGTGTGTAGACTTACGTTACATTGAGAGAACATGTCAAAGTAAGAAAGAATGAATAAAAAACTTTTTATATATTTTCTCATTTATACTATTTATTATGTATTAAAAAATTATTTGAATCGCGTGAAATTTTATTTTTGTTCATTTGAATACATTGTGGGACGAGTTCTTTTGTTATTACAAATAATACAAGTCGATCTATTATTTCAAGGTATAAATAAGACACACAATATAAGGCTTTGTTCATATGACGATATAAACCACTTGTTTCGCTCTCTAAAACTAGATCGCCAGACATGCTGTTCATACGATTCATTCTTGTTGCAGTTTTGACACTTTTTTTTTGGTGTAGTCAATGTGATTTTATTTAAAATTGATTAAAATTTAAGTAAAAATTAAAAATATATTATTTAATACTTTAATTTATATAATTATTTACAACCTATCACTTTTTTTTATTTAACATGAATTTTTATTTTGTTTTGATTTTTTGAGAGAAAGTTCAAATAAACTAACGATAATTGTTATTAAAATTGGAGATGATAGTTAATTTTTCCTGTTTCGCAGCATGTTTCAAAATGAAACGACCTTTTTCGCTCGCAAAATATTGCATTGCAAAACATGTTGTTTCAATCATGTTTGTGCCGCCAAACAGGAATGGGAGCGCGAAACACGAATATTGCTGCCCGTGTGAACATGATATTAATCATAACTACGATACGCAAAGCTTTTTCGGGCTAAAAATTAACTAAACCGCATACAAATATCGCTTCGGCAGAAAATTAATCCTTCAAAACGACATTTAAGACTGGAAATTTTGTATTAAAAATGGGTTGAACTAATCTATTATTTCCCCTAATTACCATATATATAGCCCCTATAAAAATTTGGGTGGTATAGTAGTTACTGAGAATACTACTTACCATTCTAATGACCGAACCAATGAATTTTACAAGGGATCTCCCAAAATGAATGCGTCCACTTTTTCGTATTTCTTCAAGTTCTTGATTTTTTTTCTAACTTAAATATTAACATTTAATTAAATGGCAACTAGTTACCAAAGCGCGTATGAGAAGTAAAATGTTTATATATAAGCCAAATAAATATGGAATAAATAAAGAGTAAATGTATTTAAAAAAAATTTAAAACTTGTCAAAAATCCTTTTTTATTAAAAAAAATTACTGTTTTTATACTCACAAATAGCGGAGAGGGTATTATGAATTTGTGCTGATGTGGATAGCACATTAACATATTGGTCCTATACCCTCCTTAAATTATACCGATCGAATCAGAATCACTTTCTGAGTCGATCGAACGATGTCCGTCCGGCTGGCTGGCTGTTCATCTAACCTTGTGCGCAAAGTACAGTTCGCAATTTTTAAGATAATTTGGTGAAATTTGCTACATACTATGATCTTATTAGTACAAAGGCCAGGCCTATTGAAAATGGGGCGAATCCGTAAATAATTTCATATAGCTCCCATACAAGCGGTTTTCCGGAATAGGGTCTTTTTCCTTACTATCAAACCAATTTTAATGAAATTTAAGAGATAGATAGATACACATAGGCAATGCATTTTGTTAGAATAGTACCACGAGGGGAGATAGGGGGCTATATATGCCTTTAAGAAATTATATAACAGATTTAAAATATATAACAGATAAAACATAGGTAGATCCCTATTCATAAAGCCACATTAGCTATACATTTTCAAAACTAGGTCTCAAGAAGGTGCACTTGCCATTTGTTTTCATATATTGCGGTGTAGGGTATCATATGGTTGGGCATGATCGAATATGCCTTCTTACTTGTTGTTTTTGGAATCGCTTTCGTAAATCTTTATGTTGAAAATTACCCAGGAAAAACTTGGCAATAGGTAGTAGTTACTTCATACGTTACCTGGTAAGTAGTTTTCATTACAATTGTCATTTTTCTGAAAATCTCAGTAAGTAATTACCAAGTAATTACCTCAGTAACTACTTATTAATTCTATTGTTTTCACTACTAAATATTTGCTTACTAATATTCAGCTCAATAATTGCTTATTTGTTGTGTTGTTTTAAGTATTGAACATTTACTTACTGGTAATGAGCTCAATAACTACTTACTAGGTCTATCAACTAGCGCCAATTTTTCAATTTTAAATTGGCTTTAGTCAAAAAAATTCGAGGTTTTTAGCAATTTACGTATTAATAAAATATTAGAATTAAATCTTTGTCTTTGTCAATGGATCTGTTTGACTGTTCGGCTTACTTCTGACTTACTGTTAGCTAAATAATTACTAATTAATTTTCAGCTTCTATTAAGTATATTGTAAGAACTTACAATTCAACTTACTGGTAGTTAAATAATAACTAGATATTTTTGACTTATAGTAAGTTTATTGTAAGTACTGAATTCTGTGGACAAATCGATCAAAAAGAAGTAGTTATTCAGCCAAAAAATAAGTAGTATGTTCTTGTCTCCAACATTACTTGCTAACTTATCTGGCAAGTCAAGTTTTTGCTGGTTTATTATGACAATGATTTATATATAAACTCCGCTCAGTATTAGTCTTGCAAAAGTGCAAATGAAAAATATCGTAGCTCTTTTGTTAAATCCAATAACAAAATATACAGAGTTTCCATTAGATTTCATTAAATTGCTACGTTATTTTGCATTTGCTCTTTTGCAAGCCTAATACTGAACTCTGCTTTTTTAAATAAGAATGTGATAACTACTAAGTAAGCACAGTTTTTACTGGGTACAGCTTTCAAAAATGCGCCATTAGAGCATTTAAATGTCATATTAATTTTTTTCAAATGCTCTAGTTAAGTTTGCAACGAATTTTTTTTTTTCATTTAATTCAATTAAAAAAACATTAAAAATGTTCAAGCACTTTATAAAGTTTAAATTTTGGTAGACGAATTTTAAACAATTTAATAATTTATCTAATATATAAAAAAAAACTCTTGAACACACTTGAACTTCATTAACCCTAGGACTACCGTCTTGGTCTGGCGTCTGGTTTGCTTGCAATCTTTTTCGAATATATATTCGATTGGAGCAAATAAGTGGGGTGAAACATCATTTATGTAAAAGTCTATTTTTTTTTTGCTTGTTTTATTTAAATAATACAACATAACAAAAAAACACAAACGTGAATTCTATAAATGATATGTTTTGAATAGAATGAATCAAGTTTGAATCAAATCAGAAAACTACAGCCCTTTTTGAGCTTAGTTCAATTTAACTATCAAAACCAAACGTAAAACTCCTTCTAGCTGTGGTGAAGGCGAAAAAGCAACTTGAGAAATTAAAGACTACATTTTCGATGACTTGCGTATAATCTAAAATAATAAGCATACGTTTAATAAAAAAAATATATATATTTACTTTTTAATTAATTGTGTTTTTTAGCTATTTTAATTGTGGTCTGGCCAGACCAAGAGGACAACTTAGTAATAAAAAGTTACCGAGAATCCTAGGGTTAAATACTTTCATAATTAAAAGCAGAAAAAAGCTCTTAAGTAAGCATTTTGCTGCTCCTTCTTTAGAATTTCTAATAAAAAAATATTTATATTCATATAAATTAAATTAACGAATTTTAAGCTTAATTTACTTAGAAGTTTTTAAAAGCACTTATTTCAGAAATTCATTGTAAATTTTTCAAAAATTTCTAAAAAAAATTGTTCTCTACTTGAGTCGTTAATTTTACACACTTGTAAAGTAAGGAAGCAAGAGCAACGACATCAAAGTATTTCTTTCAACATTTCTTATCAATCTTTTTTAAGCTTTTCTAGTTATGGGGCTCAAACGTACATATATTAACAATGATATATGTTTATGTTTAGTAATCTTATAGCCGTCATCAAGCCAAAACATACTTATATATTTAAAAAAAAGAAAAAGATACAAACACTTATATTCTTATCTACGTACATTCACATACAAACTGAAGCCACAGGCTTTAGATTTGTATGTTTCGTAACATGTCGCAATGTATTATTGCACACATAGGAAAACAAAATACATACAAACATTTTTGTGTTAGTGAAATACGCATTTATGTCTTATACGTAGAAAACTGTATAATGTACAATAAGTGTATGAACAGAGTAAGTACCTGCACACACATGAAAATACTTACAGACTCATGAACGCACAACAAACATCTTTAATGGAATACATACAAACACAATACACTTTTTAAGAGCTAAACTCATATACTCACACATATACTTTATGCTTTTAGAGATGGATATCTTTTTACACTTAAGAGACAACTACACCATTTTTCATTGAAAATGAGAAAATTCCAGATGAAATTGAGATATTTCCAAACGAAAATGAGAAGTTCAATTTGAAATTGAGAAAATTCCAATTGAAATTGAGAATATCAATTTGAAATTAAAAAAATTCCCCTTGATATTGAGAAAATCAATTTGAAATTGAGAAAATTCCAATTGAAATTGAAAATATCAATTTGAAATCGAGAAATTTACCATTGAAATTGAGGAAATCAATTTGAAATTGAGAAAATTAAATTCCAAATGAAATTGAGAAATTTTAATTTATAAAATTGAATTATATAATTTTTTTAGTATTCATACAACGAACGTACATAACAAACATAATGATGGAAAAAATAAAATAAATACAATTCGCAGTATTTTTGACCAACAGGCATATCTTCCAGATCCAGAGCAGATTGGTAAAACGTTGTAGTATGTTGTATGGCGTAGTATATCCTGCAATTTCCAGCTATTATACATGTATTAGAAGCCTTAAGCACCTCTTCTAAAAAGTCAAGTTTCTGCTCTTCTACAAAATTGGGGGAATAGGGTTTGGTACATTCATCTTTGTTTTCACCATACTCTCCAGTGATTGAGCCCCTATTCGCCGATGCTTAACCCCATTGAAATTATTTGGTCAAAAATAAAAAGTTTGGCGAAAACAAAGATAAATGTACCGAACGTAATAATGCCCCCCCCCCCCCATGTAGGAGAGCAGAGGCTTGCCTTTTTAGAAGAGGTGATTAAGGCTTCTAAGACATGTTTAACAACTGGAGATTGCAGTAGAGCCATACAACATACTACAACTTTTTATCAATCTGCTCTGGATCTGGAAGATATGCCTGTTAATAATACGGCAATTTGTATTTATTTTTATTTGTTCTATGAATATAATAAAAATCATATCATTCAGTTTTATCAATTTCAAATTAAAATTTCCCAATTTCATTTCGAATTTTTTTAACTTCAAATTGATATTCTCAATTTCAATTGGAATTTTCCAAATTTCAATTTGATATTCTCAATTTCAATTGGAATTTTCTCAATTTCAAATTGAAATTCTCATTTTTATTTGGAATTTGCTCAATTTCAATGAAAAATGGTGTAGAATAACTACGATTGATAAAGAAAATTAAAAACAAACAAACATACTCCCACGTTAATGAAAATATATTTTAAATATCTATTAGAAAATGACAAAAGCGAAACTGCTCTACAAGAAATGAAACAAATGGAGGAAATTATTCTGTTTTTAAACAAATACACAATAGCTTAAAAGCATAAATTTTTCTGGCGGGCAGTGTTATTTTATACCTTATCCCCAATTTGCCATTTTCAATCCACCAAAATCCCCAAAATAGCTATTTACTTATCCCTAAAAAGATCCACAGATCCGTAAAAATAAAATAGTTATTAACAAGAACTTTATTTTCTAAAACAAAATAAAAACAAAAACTTAGATGAAGATGATTCAAATTTTTATTGTATTATGAAGAGAAAAGTTCGGCAATTATGAATGAAAAATTATTTCTGGCAAATGTCCACCACGAGCACGCTGACATATGTCGATTCTTTCATCAAAGTTTTTAATCACTTTTTAGCATATGGCAAAATGGGCTTCGTCTGAAAAAATTATTTTTTTCAGAAAATCTAGCGGGTTGTTCCTGAATGAATTGAGCAAATCTACGGCGATGTGGATGGTCGGTCGGCTTCAATTCTTGCGCCAGTTGAACCTTGTAAAGCTTCAAAGTCAAATCCTTGCGAAAAAATCGCCATGTGGTGGTTTTGGATTACCCTAATTGTTGAGAACGTGGAGGAATTGACATATTTTGGATCTTCTTCAACACTGTGGGTCCCGGCTTCGATGTTTTCAGTTGAACGACCCGGTCGAGCACGCGTTGATGTTGGCACATTTTGTATCGATCCTGTCGACTCAAATTTAACGACTAAACTATTAATAGCGCCTAATAAAAAATGGAGCTTCCAACGAAGCAGGTTTGTAAGAGAGAAACATAAAAGTTTTGCTTACCATACCGCTTACGGAAGGCATGCATTTTATGTGGCGTGTTCCCACTTTGCAGCAATACATTTGTGACACAGAAAGCGCTTTATTCAGCGCATATAAAATTGGGGAATGTAACGATCAGCTTTGCACTCTGAATTTTTTGTTACCGTTATTCTTTAATATGCTCCCTTACACTGCTTTTATATACGTTGCTTTTATATAATTGAACTTAAAACCATATTTTCTAATATAAAAGTGAAAAATCCACAAAGGGGTACCGGGGAACGCGGTTATTGACTAACGTATATAGTTTTGGTTATTGACCGAAGTGTTAATTATTTAATTTTGTAGACAGAAAAAATTATCAGTAGTTTTTTTTATCAATTAAAAAAAAATGGTTTAAAACCTTTTTCAATTTAATAAGTGTGATCAGGGACCGTAACAGTTATTCCTTTTTTCATGAAAGTCAGATGATAACAGTTATTTTTTGATTTTTATTTTTTTGAACAAAAATAACAGTTATTTTTTGATTTTTATTTTTTCAATCAAAAATAAGAGTTATTTTATAATTTTTATTTTTTCGATCAAAAATAACAGTTATTTTATGATTTTTATTTTTATGAACAAAATTAACAACTAGTTTTTGATTTTTATTTTTTCGAGCAAAAATAAAAGTTATTCTCTAAAGAAATGTACGTGTTATAATTATTGAGTTGTCTTTAAATATTTATTTTAATACGCATAAGAAGTTCAAATGATGATCACACATTTAAATAAATAATTAAAAACAACTTAATAATTATAACACGTACATTTCTTTAAAGAATAGCTTTTATTTTTGCTCGAAAAAATCAAAATCAAAAAAAATTATTATATTTGTTCAAAAAATAAAAATCATAAAATAACTGTTTTTTTTTTATCGAAAAAATAAAAATCATAAAATAACTGTTATTTTTGATCGAAAAAATAAAAATCAAAAAATAACTGTTATTTTTGTTCAAAAAATTAAAAATCCAAAAATAACTGCTATTTTTGTTCAAAAAAAAAAATCAAAACTTTAAAAATCATAATATGTATATTTTTATAGAAAAGTTCATTAGGATCAATATGTTATACTTGAATCAATTTGCTGGCATTTACTTCTATATGCCTTTTTTTGTTTTAAAATTTCAATATAACTGTTATTTTCGGTCCCTGAGTGTGATAATTAAATCAATTATTTTTTTTGTTGAAAGAAAATTAAAGATATAATTTTAATTTAATTAACATTTTGGTTGTTTTGAAATAAATTTTTTAATAAAATATTAATTAAATAACAAAAAATCTTAATTGATTTTTTCGTTTAAAATAAAATAATATAAACTTGAAAAAATTGTTGTTTGGAATTGTCAAAACCTGAGCTGTATTTAATTAAATCAATAATTTTTTGAAACGGCAACGTTTTTTTTATCATTTAATTACAATTAAAAATATCATTTATTGAAAAAATTCACAATTTTTCTATTTTTAGTAATCAATATAATCATTTTGGTAATAGGTGCAAAATCCACAAATTGTTTGCTTGATTCTATGAATTTGGTGATTATATATGCCAGGAAATGTTTTTTTATTCAGATATTTCTTTTAATTCAATTAAGAATATTTTAAAATTTATTTCATGAAATAGGAATTCTTATTGTTTTCAACAAAAATTAAATTGCTTGACAGTAAAAAATATATGTACATACATGAAATTTTTTTGTCTATTCTTTCGGGAATCATTTTCGAAATAAACTTTTATGTTTCAATAAATGTAATACATGGAATTTTTTTTATTTCTTTTTTTTTAATTTATAACAAAATTGCATCTGGGGAGGAAGTGAGAGAATAAATGTTTTAGGATTGTTAAAAAAATTTTATGTTGAAAAGGACAAAACTAAAATGATGATCTATAAGAAAATGACAAGCAAAAACAAAAAAAAAAAAATGTCAAAATTCATTGCGTGTGAAATTGCAAGAACAAAGTAAATACATTTCTTACCAACACAATCCTAGTAATTTTTTTTTTTTTTTTTTTTGGCTAACTCACCTAGGCTTTCTTTCTTTCCTCATATTGTCGTCATATTCTAAGTGATTAACATGAACACAATGACTTATAGCCAATTTACACTACAACGAAATCTAGTATGTTCGAGATTTCGAGCCAAATCTAGTTGTTTTTTGGCTAGATTTTCCGTACAAAACAAAATCTACTCCGTAACTAGATTTTGACGAAATCTATTCGAAATCTAGTAGTACTTATTAGGGAGATCGAACGGTTATTATTCGACCGGTCTTAACCGGTTATTTTAGCTTTGCTCAAGTCGGTTATTTTAAAATGGCCATTTTTCGAATATCGAATAAACCGGTTATTTTGATATAATAAACCGGTTATTTTAATAATGTGTAATTAATATACATTTTCTTTACTCCTGTTGTAGATGTACCCGTAATTTAAGTATTTTCTAATTGAATATTGGTCAAACTTAAAGTTTTAATGAAGAATGTCAAAACAAAATGTAACAAAGGTTAAAAAACATTATGAACACTGTAATACAAATCGCTTATAAAAGCGATTGTAACAATAATTGATGAAATATTAGCCCATTGTGTTGCCAAGGACGAAATGCCCTCTAAGGCACTAGAAGCTCTTAAGTAGTTCTAGTATCTCTTCATGCTGAAAACTACAACATTCCGGCGGAATCAACGATATTGGAAAAATTTCTACCAGTTCTATTTATTAAAACACAAGAACTAAAAAACAAAATTGAAGAAATCAAATAAATTGTAGTCGACGAATTGACAAATATTTCACACAAAAAGCATGTTAATTTTACTATTCCGTTTCTATAATGCTGAAACAAAATAATTTGAAATAGATAATCTTGGCTAAGAGGTTCTGTTTGGAACTTTTCCAAAATATGGTTGATTTATATAGACATGCTTAACCACCAACAAATCAAAACTCATTAAAAATAAATTTGGGAGAATATTTCAAATAATAACTTTATTAAATTCCTATAATTTATTTGCTTTTGTAAAACGTCTGTATAGATCAAATATCATTCAGTTTCTAAATTACATTAAAGAAATATCTTCTTACAAATAAAGTTTAGTAAATCAATAAAAAATTGTTAAAAATTTAGCTAAAGTTGGATCAATTTACTGATCCCACTTTTCCTGGATTTTATCGTCAAATATTTGTTAGGTCTGATCTAAGTGATATCCTATGTATTTTGTTGCAAATTGCTTTGTTTTTATTCAAATTAACGTTTTATTACAAAAACTTATTTGATTTTTGTGTTTTTATGTATTCAAATTTAAACCGGTTAACCGGTTATTTAAAAAATGCTTAACCGAAAACCGGGGTTTTTAAAATAGCAACTATTCGTAATATTCGAAAACCGGTTATTGAAAAAAGTCGAATAATCGATCTCCCTAGTACTTATTGATGCAACTATGTTTTTCCCCATATAGCACTAAAAACTACTTCCCTGCACAAGAAAAAAATGACATTTTTACAAAAACAAAACAAAAACAATAATAGCTGCTTGTTAAAATTGTTAAAAAAAAATTAAAAAATTTTGTAAAATAGTAAAAAAAATTGCAAATGACAAATAATATTGATAAAATATATGAAGTTGATTATAAAGAAAATGTAAAGCAAATTTTTAAATGCCTATTTCTTTATACGTAAGTATGTGTTACACAAAAAACTTTCAGTCGGCGGTTTTTGTTGTGAAAACCAAATCTCGCTAATGTCAAACAAGTATAATGTAAACGAACTAGATTTGGAGGAAGATTTCAAATGAAATCTACTATATTTCGATGTAATGTAAATGCCCTATTAATTAATAGAAATAAACATGCATAATAAAGTGTTACTTATAACGTTTCTAAGTTATACTTTGAATATCCCTGCAGGAAATTTGTGTCAATTGTTCCGACAGCCTGGTCCTGGGATTTATATAAATAGAACAAGTACAAAAAGAAAGAACTCATGACCAGTGAAAGGAGAACCAATAATTTAACTGGTACAGGAAGAACCAAAAAGGTAGAAAAATTAATGAATTACAGTAAAGTATTTACAGTTGGTGTCACACATTTTTATGGGACTTTCTAAAATTTGGTTCTTAAATTTAGTTCTAGGACTTTTATTTTATTAAAAAATTGAAATAATACTGCATTGTAGTAACTAACACTAAACACGCTCATTGAGAATAGATGTGTGACTTGTCAAATGGTGGCTGTTAGGTGTCAATTGACCCCCTCCAATGACAACCCCGTATAAAAGTCATAGGTCCCTTTCATATAAAGTGTTAGATCTAGAACCGGTCTCTACCACCAAAGACCTATCACGGAACTACGTTGGCTTCAGTTCGCTTCCCTCTAGGGATTATATATATAAAAATAAAAAAACTTTTGTTTGTTTGTTTGTTCCATATAGGCTCCAAAGTTACTGAAGCCATTTTTCTTCTATTTTCGCAGTAGTTGCACAATTACGAGGCTCTTAACATAGTCTATTAATATTAGTAAATCTTCCAGTTGGCATGGAACCTTCCGTACAAAGACTATACAAAGTATATATCTGGAGAATGGTGACAGTAAACGTTTTTAAATTTGAAAAAATAACTTGGTTATCAATACACAACATCTTCCAAAAAGTGGGCTGTGTTAGACAAGTGTCGGCAGCCATATATACACACAGAGAAAAAAATATGGTTCGGCATGGTTACAGCAACTACACTATGTTTATTGCAACAATATATTGTTGTCGTAAGCAAAAAAATTGTATTTTTATTGAATAACAGCAATATTTTAGTTACTGCAAACATTTCAATGATTATCGCAATTATAGATTTGAGTATGGTTGACTGAAAAATGATTATTTTTCTAACAACTTAATATTGATAACTTTGAACACATATTATAATACTTGCAACTATTTAATGACATCTAATAACCATTACACCATATTATGACAACAAACGATTATTTTAGGATGATTGTAATACTTTGAATCATAATATGGTTATTTTAGATTCACTGCAAGTAAGACTTTAGTGGTTGTAATTCTCATTCGCCTTACAGTTTTATTTACATTATATTTTAAGCTTTTCAAAATTCTTTAGGAAAAGGTTTCCTGATGATGCATTTCATATTCACACGTGTGTATCATCATACCACCTTCACTTTGAATATTTTATCTAATATGGATAGCTAAATGAAAGTGACTCAGATAAACTTTCATTTGGAATTTCAGCAATTGATTTTCCACTATTTTTTCTTTTTGTAAAAGTAACAGATAAGGAACCAATCACAAACTGGAGGAAGAATCCAACCGGTTGTACACATAGCTGTATAAAAATTTTAGATCTTCTTACTTATGAAAAATACAAAATGGACAAAAATGGTCCTTTACCTAAGATTCGTAAGTTTTTTTTTTAACCAGGGTAAATAAATACAAGGTTCACCTTATACAAAAACTAGTGTGGAAACTAGGATACATAGTTTAATTGGAATTGAAAAAGGTACAGAAAAAATTCTTTCAATACTTCCTCAAACAAAATTTAACTTTAAGTCCAGACTATCGAAATATCAACAGTATTATAATATTTTGCCTTCAATAAAACATATTTGCTATTGCAAAAAAAGCAGTTACTTCCATTATAAAAGTCCCTATTGACGACAATGGATTACTATTGACAGTCACTTGGTATATTCTGCTGCGCTTTAAGAAAGAGCAGCATTTACTTTGTTTTGGTCGACAGAAAATTTTTTGACGACTTAAACTAAAATAAAAAAATTTTATTTAGAAAATAACTACGAGTATATTTATTAAATATGTTCTACGAATTGGGTCCTTCTTTCTCATATGATATGGGCAATAGTGTGCCGAAACCCTTGACTAGGTCCCTTATAAATCGATTGTGTTAATTTTTACTGCTATTATTCTACTGCGTTTATTAAAGGTGAAAGTGAAAAAATAAAGTTCATAGATTAAAAGAAGATTTTAACAAGTTTAGTTAAATGAGTAGAAATTAAATATTTAGTAAAAGACAGTAGTAGTTTGCTCATATCCCAGCTATTTGTATTCCAGACTATATGGACTACACAAATGTAAATGAAACTAATCCCCATTATATCTGGTGTATTTGGGAAACCCGGCTACCATTCTAAACGTCTGTATGAATTGCCAAATTAGTGTTCGAATTGAGCAACTATACTTTACAACGAATGCATTGCCATTTTAAACTCTTCAAAAGCATCGTAAATTTAAGTAAAGCGGTAGTTGCGTATGCATGCGTATTAGCTGTAAAGCAGATGACCTTAAGAGTGCTACACTTTGTCCATATTTGCACGGTTGCGTTTGTGAATACGTGACATTGTTGCACTACACAGCAACGTGCATTTAGAAAGGTAGCCCTTTTTTTAACTACCGCCCGCCCAGATGGATTTACGGACAGACCGATATTATTAAACCAACTTCACTACTCATAAGGACGCAGAATATAAACATATCGCACTTGTTCAACAATACTCAAAAATTAAACATTTTCAGTAGGTTAGGTTAGGTTCCATGGGCAGCCATCGAGAGACAGCACACTTGGGTCCTTTAGCGGTCCCTTTGTGATACCCAGCGCCAATGCCCATCCCAAAGAGCAGTTACTCAGATGGCGTCACTGCAAGGTTGAGCCAATTCGTCTTCCTAATGAAGAGAAGAAGCAATCTTAGTTCTATTTTTGATAGATCCTCCAAACAGGAAAACACCGGTTCTCCCAGGTATTTTTCCCTGATGCCCCGTAGCCCAGGGCATTGACAGAGAAAGTGAAGCATAGTTTCCTCTTCCTCCTCATCATGACAACTTCTACAGTAGTCATTGAATACCAGTCCCATTCTTCTAGCATGAGTCCCAACAGGCCAGTGTCCAGTTATGACCGACACCACGGTCCTGATTTGGTTCCTATGGAAACTAAGTAGAGATTTGGTTCTCCGTTCATCATATCCAGGCCAAAGTGCCCTGGATGTGGAGCAGGTGGACTCACGGGTCCATCCCTCTTGCGCAATTCTATAGTTCTCGCGCCGAATGAGTGACTTACAGTGAGCCATTGGAAGGCCAATGAATTGATCAATGAATGTTTCATCCATACGACCACATTTTCAGTAAAAGCAAAACAATTTTTAATTAAGCATTAAAGGTGTATAAAAAATAATTTTCAAACCAATTGTCTCATTACCAAAAAAGTAGACAACATAGCACGATATTAGGACAGCGCTGTAGCGGTTAGATATGAATATTATTTCATGTCGATTTTTTCCAAGAAGTGAAAAAATATAAAAGTTCTTGTACAAATTAGAAGCGAAATGATAAAGTTATATTAACTCTTTCTACCTGAGGTGAAATGTATAATACCTGTCCGATTTTCGATAGCTAGTCGACATTGATAAGACATTCTTAATTAATACCATACTAACGCCGAAGTGATGTAGTCTTCAACTCGATATGACGATAACTTAAGATTGACGTCAACATCGACAATGACTTACATAATAGGGGTGAATAATAAAACTTTTAATATAATTGAAAAGAGCGACAACTTGAATAAAAACTACCTTATCATTGTTAACAAAATGTATCTGGCTATTCTATTTTATTGTTATTATACCATTTAATATTCTTATCGTGACTAAATTACAATAAATCCGATATGAGAAAATGGGCATATTGTTAGATATTTAATCTTTCAACTTTCTTAGCCCAAAAAACTTAACAATGCAAGTAAAATAATAAGTAGATGTTTTCTTTGGAAAGCAATGAATATAAATATTTATTTATTATATACTCTGAAACAAAAAAAAAAAAAATAAAAAGCCAAATTAAAACAGAAAACTAAAAACTACAGCAATAAAATAAATTAACAAGTTAATTATAGTAAATTGATATGTTGTGGAGAATAAAATAAACTTATACTATAGAGACCTCATAGATAAAATAAGTAGAAATTTTTATAAAAAAGAAAACAAAAAATGGAATGAAAATGTCCTCAACATACATACATGCATATGTGTTCATAACAATTCCAAAATAGTTTCGAGAGTGCCGTGCCACAAATAAACGTAATAAAAATAAATATTATGCAAATTTACATTCCCATTTATTTTTAAAAATTTTTATCTGAATAAATAACGCCATATGTTATTGTCTTGTGTAGAAAAATAATTTAAATATACTATCTTAAACTTTTTTCGAAAAACCAAAAATAAAAATATACTTAAATAGAAATGGAAATTCAAAACAGTTGGATGCGAAAAAGTAGTAGAGGAAACGATTGAATAGTTTACTAAGGACATTAATAAGCGTAAAACATGCTGGTTTTTTATCATAAACTTTTTTCTTTATGATCATTTAAAAAGGGTTGGATGGGGAGGGGGGTGGGGGGGGGGGGGGTCGGGTTGGTTGTGCATAACTACTTTGTCCTTCTAGGTTGAACACGTTGTTTTATAACCACATGTTAAGTCACGTTTAGTATGATATAGCGTAGGTTGAAGATCTTGTAAGAGAACAAGCTATTATTCTCACCTCCCCCACCCCCCTCCCCCTCCCAAGAACAAACTCAGACTTTCTGAAATAAAACAGTCATAGTATTAAACCAGACTTAAGTAGTTCATATTGATAACCTTCGACTACACTCTAAAAGCCTGAAGTCACCAAAGATTAAATGTAGCAATAAAACTTAGGTTAAATATATGCCACAAATATACATACATACATATTTCGTTTCCGATTAAACATTTTGCGGTGCTTCAGAGATTTTCTATAGGAGGTTGACTGTGTGCGCCTTAAGGCAAAACTGGTACATTGCATTCCATTTTTCGTTATAATGGTGCAGCCAGGTATGCCTAAGGCTTATTAATATATCTTTAAACAATCAGAGTCCACAAGGAGATAAGGAGTACAAGAAGTAGCTAGGACAATAGATACGTCTAAGATTTTTCTTCCAATATGCTGTTGTTATTTTTGTTGTATATGCTGTTTTTATTGGTGAATAATTTAGAGGTATAATTGTGATGGCTTTGTCTGGTGAAAGCACTTTTAAAAATTATATAAATTAATGATCGTTTATTCTCGAAAACTACAAAAATTTATGCCTGCAATAGAAGACTTAGGATATTTAAATTTGATGATGATGAATAATTTCTATACTCTATACAAAAGTCCCCCACCGTAATAACACTTTGTAATGGCCATATATGATGCTCTAAATGCACACAGAATTCAATTAATCTAGTCCGTTCTGCGAGATTAAAGGCCTCATTAGATGTTACTTTCCGTTGCCGTTCTGTTTCGATCCTTTTTGTAGCAAATATTTTGTAATTACTTTTTCTGTGAAAGGAGTCATCTGCTTTTAAAAAGAAAAGAAAAAACGTTTTTTTATGTTTTTTAAAAAATATTTATCATTGGTGTTCGAAAAATATTTTAAATTGTACAATAACCAAAAATAGATAAGAATATTTTGTTTGATATTGTTTCTTGAAGGTCAAAATAATAAAGTTCTCAAAAAAAAAACAGTTTTTTAGAAAAATATTTTTTTTTTTTTTTGTACTTCTGTACAAAAAATTACGAACCGAAAATTTAATTTTTTCTTTTTGAAAATTTACTGCCAGGCCCACAATGTCGACAAGAACATTTCTTTCGCTTATTTATATTGAAAACAATAATAAAAAACTAAAATTTGTTTTTGTTTTCAATATAAATATTCGAAAGAAATGTTCTTGTCGACATAGTGGGCCAGGCAGTTAAAAATCATGAGTACAAAATAGTTTATTTTTCATCAGTTTAAAAAAATAAAAGCAAACACAAAAAAAAGATATTTATTTTTTCAGTACAATATTATTTTGTAAATGAAAAGAAAAAAATGAACCGAAAACTTAACATTGAATTTTTTTAGTTGACAAAATTTAAACTCATACGTACAAAATTATAGTAAAAAATATAAGGCTAATTAATAATAAGTGGTTATAACATGATAAAGATTATCCTAAAACTAAATAGTGATCTTATTAATTAGCTTGATGTTGTGTTTGAGCATCAATAAATTTTCTATATTCTCAGAACTTAAATTCCTTCTATTTTTGGTCATAATAATTGGCAAAGCACTGAAGGCTGTCTTCACAGATACCTGTGTTGCGGGTACAGCTAATGCAACAGCAGCTGGTTTTGATAATTAAGAGTCTCTAAAGTTTTTTTGCAATTGCAATTTTAAACACAATTTTATATTATAATTTTAATTAAAATTCTCAATTTTAACTTCAAATTAAGTTTTTATTGTTAGTTTTTAAAAACAAAAAAAAATATTTTTCTCAAAAACGTTTTTTTAAGAACTTTATTATTTTGAACTTTGAAGAACAAATAAAACAAAATAGTTTTTATTTTTTTTTTTTTTTTTTTTTTTGTACAGTTGAAAACATGTTTTGAACACCAATGATAAATATTTTTCAAAAAAAAAAAAAAGTAATAAGAACAACGTTTTTGTGTATTTTTAAAATTTTTGTTTTTTTGTTTCTTTTCATGTACAAAACACATATTGTACTTTAAAAATAAATATCTTTTTTGTGTTTCCTATTTTTTTTTAACTGATAGAAAAAAAAAATTTATTTTGTACATGAGTTTTGAATTTTTCAAATGAAAAACTTAACTGCCTATTTCCGATGTGAGAAAGAATTCTTCCTTTCGTACAAATACATTCAAAACAAAAACAAAGTTTTTAGTATTTCCTTATCAAGCTAATACGGCCTAAAATCTTTAATGTAATTAAAACCACAATTTTAATACATTTTTTCCCGACGTTTCGTCGATTTTTTGTCGACTTCTTCTGGGGATACGTCTATTTAATAAAAACATAACATTTATTAACAAAATTTTTAACAAATAACATTGAAAACTTACATTTTTTATATTATTACATCAAAATGACAAAATTTACATTTAACATATATAACGTAACAACATAAAACATTGAGTTATTTTTAAAAAACATATTTCCACAACACAACTTATTTTATAGCGACACGATAACTTGCACAGATGTTGTTCGTATCTTCTTTTAGATTCATCGTATTTTTTATGTTTTGTTGGATCCTTAAGCTTTCTTTAGTAAATCGTTTTCTTGTAGAGTCTTCTTTGTCTAATATCTTTATTTGTTGGAAGTCTGGTACATGTTGAGATTTAATCATATGCATGGCTAATGCTGTGGTCTCCTTCTGTTTTGCAATGTCCATTTTATGTTCTCCAATCCTTATGGATAACGCCCTCTTTGTTGTTCCAATGTATGTTTGATTACATTGTTCTTTGTCATTTCCCTTACACTTTATTTCATAAACAACATTACTTTGTTGTTGTTTTTCCACTGGCGCTTTTATTTTCGTAAATATTGCACTTGTTGTTTTGTTCGGTTTGTACGCAAGACATATGTTATTTTGTTTCAGTGTTTCTCTCATGTTTCTGTTGTCAGTAAGGCCAGGGATGTATTGTACACTGTAAAATTTCCTGTTTTCTTTTCCATCAGTGTTGTCAATTGTTTTATTATTTTTTAAACTCCTATTTACGTCATTAATTAAAGATTTGATTAATTTTTTTGGGAAACTGTTTTGTGTCAATATTTCAGAAATTTTGTTTATGTTTCTATGATGAAATAGTTCGTCGCTGATTTTCAATACCCTCTCTATAAAGTTTTTTGCTGTATTTATGATTTGACTCCTGGGTTGTGTAGCGTTGAAATTCATGAGTCTACCTGAAGCTGTTTCCTTAGAGTACCAATTGTATCCTTAATTCTGCGTAGTTTTGCGTCAAGATATGCTATTTCATTGTCTTCTTCTAATTCAAGGGTGAATTTGATTTTTTCATGGTGTGAATTAAAAGTTTTAAGAATTTCATCTTTATCGTCTTTATTAATTATAGCAAATATGTCGTCTACATATTTTGCTATGTATTTAATATTAATATTTTTGTTTTTTAATTCTAATATTGCATCGTCCAACAAATTGTCAAGAACAATATCAGCTATTGTTGGCGAGAGCGGGTTGCCCATTGGCATTCCAAATATTTGATTTATTACTTTTCTACCATAAACAAAGTAATTATTGTCTGTCAAACAGAATTTCAAAATTTCTAAAAACTTTGGTCTTGGGATATTAGTAAACTGTTTGATTGTCGGCCATTTTTCCATAATATTTTTGATAGCTGCGTGTACAGGTATATTTGTAAATAGTGAGATAACATCAAAAGAAACTAATATGTCCTGTGTCTCAAGTTTTATATTAACCAGTTGATTCTTTAATTCAATCGAATTTTTAATATTGTATTCCCTAGAAATAATGTTGTTGAGAATTGTTCCCAAATATTTGGCCAGGCTATAACATGGCACTTGCACTGACGACACAATTGGTCTAAGAGGAACGTCTGGTTTATGGATTTTTGGTAACCCGTAAATTCTGGGTGCAGTAGCCGCATGACAAATAAGTTAACGCTTTTGCCACATATCAATGAATCCATTCCTTTCTAACTCCGAAATGATGTTGTTGTTTTGTTTCAGAAGCTTATGGGTCGGATCAGTTCGTATTGTTCTATAAGTGTTTCTATCTTCTAAAATATTTTCCATCTTACGTTCATATTCCTGTTTATACATGGCTACTGTTTTGTTACCCTTATCTGCTTTTATTATTATCAAATCCTGATGTTTTTAGAATTTGTTTTTGTTTTAAATGTAAGAATTCTTTCGCACATCAGAAATAGGCTATAAATTTTAAGTTTTCGGTTCTTAATTTCTGATGCCTGGTCAATAATACGTAAATTTTTAAAAAATCATTAATTAAAACCAATTTTTCTAGCTTTAAACAAAAAATTACGGATTTTTTATATCACAACAAACTAATACAACAAACTTTGGCCGTAACTTAATGTTGAATTCTATTTTCAACAGATTTGTCCGCAACAAAACAGAACCACACATACAGACTTTCAATTCAACAGAAACAAAACAGCTGATTCGTAACAGAACAGAACATACAAACTAATTCTTCCTTAAGGCTTTCTTGCATCACATCGACCAGGAACAATTAGCTAAAGAAACAAAATTTGGCAGAAATATTTTTTAATATAGCATAAATATGTGGTACTGAATATAGGCCAACTTAGTCGATTTTTTATCTAGTACTTATATAAATCATACCTTTGATTTAAAGCTTGAGCCTTTATAAAGGCGAACACTTATATAAAGAAATTTAGTTTTATAAATGGTTATACAAGTTGTATAAGAAAAAATATGGTTCGGCATGACTACGGTAACTACACTATGTTTATTGTAACAATATATTGTTGCCGTACACAAAATATTGTTATTTTTATTTAATATCAACAATATTTAAGCTACTGTAAACATTTCAATGATTATCGCAATTATAAATTTGAGTATGGTTCACTGAAAAATAAGTATTTTTCTAACAACTAAATATTGATAGCTTTGAAAACATATTATATTAGTTACAACTTTTTAATGCTATCTAAAAACCATTACACCATATAATGATAACAAACGATTATATTATGATTTCTGTAATAATATTTTGAATTATAATATGATTCTTTCAAATTCACTGCAAGTAAGACTTGAGTGGTTGTAATTCCCATTCGCTTTACAGTTTTATTTGCATAATATTTTTAGCTTATCAAAATTCTTTGGAAAAAGGTGTCCTGATGATAACTTTTAACCATATCACAACTACTTTGTATCGTAATATGATAAATTTTAAGCTTATTATGATTAATAAGATAAGAGTATACATATTATAATAATAATAATTATAGTATGATGTATTAAAAACAAATTATGATTAAGGGAAAAATATTATGATGTAATATTACGACTATATTTCGTCATAATATGATATTTTTTTATTCTAATAATAATCATAATATGTTTTGACTACAATTTTGAATCTTATCATAAATTGTTGCTCTTAGAACGTGTTAACCACAACCATGTTATTTCTCTGCGTGTAGTCAGTACCCAACCAGCAAAATACTCTGTTGTTACAATGCGTTGTCTGAATCAGACATTTCTTGCAAATGCCTGACTTCATTCTTATGCGGCCTCTACACGTTGCAACTGATCCTACAATTGAGTTAACTGTGACATTCAATCGCTAAAATTTTTCAACACACTTTTCATAAAACTTCATTAAGAAATTATTTTTATGGAGTCAACACGAGTTCCGATTTTTTGGCCATGTTAAGATTTCGGAATTTCTTCTTTTTTCACACACATTATTTACTTCGCACGATGTTGCTTACAAAATGTCAGAAAATGAAAAACGAAAGAAAATATCAACATCACAACCATTTTTAAAGCTAATTTGATTGGCAGTTATTTGAAAATAAAATTTTTTTGATTTTTTATTCAACCGATGAACAACCGTTGGCCAACCACACCTCTAAAGAAACAATGGGTTGTACAACTTGAGCAAATTGTACAACAAGTTGCAACGTATAGGTGCCGCATTAGAGACTTTGTTCAGAGATCTGTTAGATATTTAATATACATACCCACTGTCTGGCCGCTTTCTGATTCATTTCGCTAGAATACATAACAGATTTCTGGCTCAACTTATACGAAACATATATTTTTGTGAAAAGAATGACAATTGCTAATAAGTTAATAATAATTATAATTTTATATTTTTTTTTTTTTTTTTGTTAAAAAGAAACAAATAGTTTAATTATATACTTTTATTTTGCAGTAAAATTAATTGCAATTAATTCTTAAGTTATCAACTTAAGTTACCACGAAGCCCCTTGGAAGTGTACTAAAAAAATATCCCAACATTGGGGAAATCAAAAATACAATTTGGCGTAGAATGCCCCATATTTATGTTTAATTTTAAGATGGAAGACGTTTTAATTGTACACTCGCCTTTAGACTATTTGGTATTGATCCAAGAAGTTCTTGGCAATATTCCGGTGACATTTTTTTCCTAATTTTTTTTTTTTTTCTTTTTTTTCTTTTATAAATTTTACAATTTCTGCGCCAATGCCTCCAGCTGACTGTGGTGGCGTTACAAACACGTGTATGCAATTGTAAAACAACCAGCTTCGAATATCATAAGCTTTATGCTTGCGGTCATTGTCTTTGTTAAAGTAATAATCATTTCCTAGACCCTGTTTTTCTTCTGTTTCAGAAAGATTTGCGCGTAGTATGATTATTTTGTTAGCTATTAAATCTCAAACTCGCCCACTCCCCCAAACTCGTGCTCAATAATTTTGTTGCCTTGGTTGTTAACAAGCAATAGTAAACAAGAGTATCAAGTGCCCAAAACTAATACATAAGTGTTGGCGGAATATAATATTGTTATATAAACGTTTTTACATAAGTATATCTACATACATACTTATTTTTATATAGAAAACCCTAGTATAATAAGAACCAGGTCAGTTCATTAGAGAGAGTTGTCATTATTTACCCATGTAATGTCAAAAAACGAAACATTACTCAATTGCAAAAAATGTAAAACTTGGCTCAAATCTATTAAGATCAACAACAAGCTAAAAACCTTTGTCATCCGATCCCTGATTTTATTCTCCACATATGGTGGCCACACAACTGGGTATCAAATGTGGAGTTATAACAAAGAAGCCATTTGAAACCTATTGCTTATGAAATTCGTGAAAGGATATGGAAATGGACAGGTCATGTTCTATGTAAACCAGCCATTGATATGTGCGGGGAAGCCTTTAATAAGAGGCAGATCGTGAGGTAGCTGGATACACAGTCTTGCAGAAGAGATAAACTCACATCCAGGAAATTGATCATGGAATAGAATAAAACCTCTAAGTCAAAAAAATTATTCGAAGCATTTTGCAATGTCTCTTTGCGCCCACGGCTTAGCGTAAAAGTAATAAATTATTATTTTTACTTTAATTATTTTAAACTTGTCAGCTGAAAGCATAAATAAAATTTGCTTATTTTATTACCTCTACTATTTCACCTTGTATAATGCGAAAATATAAAAATTTAGTCTTACCATTGAAAAAGTAATACATATTTATGAAGGGGTGACAGTTGCCCTTTAAACAAATTGAATAAGTTTATTTTTATGTTTGCTTTTATTTATTGTTTAGAAACGAGTTTCTTGAATATTAAAGAAATTTTGTACAAGAAGGAAAAAAACACAATATTTCTTTTGAATTGAAGGATTTTTATTTCATAAACTTTTTACACTTTATTCAAACAATACGAATCCTTTTGTTATTCAAGTTAAAAAAGCAAGTTTATAACAAAGTAAGTAGAAGTGCTTTACTCGGCTATGTCGGCTCTTTGATACCCTCCACCATGAGTAGGAATATTTCAGAAGAGGGCTTAATATATCAAATTAAGGGATGTTTGTTACAAAAATTAATGATATGATTTTTAGGCATTTAAAACTTATTTGGGCTTAATATCAATAAGATGTAATTATTCGGTTCGATATGCGTGATCTTCAGAAAAAAATTTAATTATGAATCAATCATCTCGAAATTTAGTAGAGTGATTTCTAGTATTCTTCATCGTCAGGTTTAATTTATAACGCTAAATAAAACACGTAAATTTGAGAGTGAATTTAAAATTTTTATTATCGGTTAAAAGAATAACTTATGGCATTCACTGTTTGAAAATTGTATCCTGTAAATGTTGGCCTAGACTACGTCTGAGGTGGTCCATTCAAGAGGTCCAATTATGGGTGACTCGTTCGAGCATAACATAGGTGTCTCGCGAATAATACGAGTGCTGTTGGCTTCCAAAGCATCAATCGTAGCTGGCTTATTCCTGAAGACCTCAGACTTTACATATCCCCATAGAAAAAGTCCAAAGGTGTGATAGCGCACATTCTAGGTGGCTAATTTACCGCTGCAAAACGTGAAATTAATTGCTCACCAAAATAATTTCACAACAAGATCATTGTTTGCCGAGCTGTACTTCACGTAGCCCCATCTTGTTGAAGCCAGAGCACACCGAGACCATGCGCTTGAATTTCTGGAAGTACATAGTCCATTAACACGAGGCGATGACGGTTACCGTTGACGTTAATATGTTTATCATTTTTAAAGATATATGACGCAAGAGTTCCACCAGACCATAAACCACATCATTCTGTGCTGTATATTGTCTAACAGGTCGAGTATCAACTAATAATGTTAACTGGGACTCATATTTTTAAATGGTGTTGGCAGTAATGGTTTCAGTAGGTCGATTATACGCACCGTAAGTTCCTCGAACCACATGAACAAAATTGCTAACAGAACGCTAATTTTCGTATCATAGCTGAACAATTTGAAGACGCTGTTGTGGTGCGAGTCTTTCCATGATGACTTGCCATATGGCAGTGGACAAAAATGACAAAGCAGTTTGATATAACTGACGTGTGATCTGTAAAAATGAATATTAAACATCAAGCCTCACGATTTATCACCCATTATATATATATGTTCCTCTAGCTGACATTGGACCATATGGCGCCATACGGCGTTGTTGGGAATTGTCAATATTTATTTAAAGAAATTAACACATTCTTTGAAGTGGCAAAGTTTTTTTGATCACTTTTTTAATTAAAATTAAAAATATCATTTATTAAAAATATTTTTCCAAAATTTTAAAATTTTTAGTAATCAATTTAATCATTTTGGTAATAGGTGCAAAATCAACAACTTGTTTGATTGATATTGTGAATTTGAAATAAATTTGGTGATTGGAGAAATTTAATAATTTTTTCTGTGCGATAAAACATCGGTGAATGATATATAAGGTAAATTTGGGTAATTTGGTAGCGTTGCTCATACGTGAATCTTTTCATGATGATTTGCCTTAGTTTACTGTTCATTAATGTCCAAAAGAGTGCGCAGTATGACACTTTGTTTTATACCGTACTTCTTCGTACGTTTTTCGTACGGGCTTCAAAATACACCCTTTACAGTGGCATTCATTGTTACTTTTTAGGGCATAAGGCATGTTTGGTGATAGTGGATTTTATATAAAGGCTACGATGCTAAGTTATGGAATGATCTTCACGAAATTTGGCAGTGTGCTTTCTCGACTTGTGGAGCTATTACAGTCCAAATGTTGATGGCCTTGTTCATGTACGAAAGAGTTTTCCAAGAGTGGGGTTTTCAATGGGGTAAGCTACAGACCAATTTTCACAAAATTTAAGGGTACGATGTCCTGTCACATAAATCGAGTTTGTGAAAAATTTAATAATAATTGGTGTATTTTCCCAGAAGTTTCGTTAGTTTTTGTAACAAAATTATAAATTGTTTTGGGTGGTTGTTCGACATTGTGATTCATAAATTTTTCGTACAGAGCCGATTTTACTGGATCTTAATATCAAAATTTTCCATTGAACTTGAAATAATTTGACACCAAAATAATTCTTTTCTTTTTGAAAGTGACGTGATTTCAAAAGATGAGCTGACGGATGGCATAGATTAGCCGACTTAAAATTACTCAAGGATACAAAATATAAATACTTTATTGGGCTTTAGATGAGCATAAGTTCCACACTGAATGACAAACTAAGTATACACCCATTCACCGCTATGAAAAAGAAAATTAAAAGGAAATTGTTTAAAGGAGAAAGTTTTTCATGTAAATACGAGTGTGTATGGGCTGCTATGCCAAAATGCAAACATTTACAGAATTTGACGCCAAAAAAAATATGTACACATTTAAAGATTTCGTTTCACAAAATTTCTTGTAATTATTTTATATATTGTTTTTTTTTTTTTTTAATTGCAAAACTTTTGCTCCTTAGATAAAAATTGTATTTCCTAAACTTTTTAATTATGCTTCTTATAACAACTGTCGTCGTCAAGATTGTTCATTAAAATATAATTTTATAGACAAATAAAATTTTTGTAATTAACATGTAACCTTTTCGCCCCTAGACTTCAATTATCATTTACTAATAATTTCCAAGTTCAATGTTACACAATTTTTTTTTTTTGTTTTATTTGGTTGAAACTAAACAGATTTTCAACTACACGTTTTCAAGGTTCATTTCAGAATGTTTGTGGCAACTGTGGCAACTTTAGTTAGCAAATATTATTTTAAGTGGTAGTTGACTGATTGGGCTGTGCAATGGAAAAACAATCGACCGAAGGACTGTATTTTGTGTTGTATTTTTATATGAACAAGTTTTTGAAATAGTTGCAGGAATCAACGTGAAGTCAGTTAAACTATACATTTTTGTTCCGTTACCTTTTGATTGAGATTTTTAACCAGGATGAACTGTTGTCGCTTTTTATACATAAAAAAATCGAAATAATTACTATATCTCAGTCTATTGATTTTGCTTAGGCTGAATTTTTATTGTCACTTTTTTGCTTTATAGAATAGTCACATTTACTGGAAATTACTTGCCGGCTTTAGTTCCAATTTTAAAGAAGTAAAATCTTAAAGCTGTTATGTTAGGGATTGATTTTTAACCTTGACCTATCAGCAATGTTCAGACTACAAAGGAGTTCTCTATATAGAGCTTCAATCCAGCAGAGCAGAAATTGAGATCAAATATCTCCAATTAAGTCAACAAAAGTAGACTAGTTTTTGCAATAAGTGTTACAATTTAAGTTGCATATACACGACATGTTTTTTACATCGGACTTGTCAAATTTCCCACTGTAAAATACATAGATGTCGTGTGTTACCTTTAAAACATTGCATCTGTTAAAGTCAGACGCAAAGTCATCTGACAAAATTTCAATTAGAGCGTTCTCTGTTTTCTTCTGACAAACCATCTGACATCAGCTGTGTCAGAAATCTATGCCGGGGAGCAACCTGCAGCGGCGGTGCATTGGTGACGGAATCATTAGCTGGCTTAAGTTAATATTTACCAATACGGATAAAACATATGTATATAATTTATTTTCACCATTGAATAGAAATTATGTACATATATAAATATAAACGTATCATTATAATATCCTAAATTGGTATATTCGTATTGAAAGAAAAAAAATGTTTAGATGGCTGAACTTTTTTACTGCGCAAATAAAAATTTTTGTGCCGGCAGCACGCTATTTTGAAACCAAGAACTATTTTGGTTTAATCCATAGCTGCAGAGAAAAAACATAGACAATGTTAGAAGCTAATTACATGTACGTTTGTGACCAAATGTTATTAACCTTCTGTAAAACAGCAATTTTTACAGACATTCAGGATTACATATGACTTGAAAAGTTGACAGTTCAGATGTAAAAAACATGTCGTCTACGGGCACCTTTAATAATTTCAACCAGCTTAACAACCAAAAGAGCCATCTCTACATAATATAATATTCATCTCCACTCAGAGATGGCGCATTAAAAATACATGCAGGATTGCTGAGAAATTATTGCTCAGGTTAAACGAAAAGCTTTTGCTGAAATTGCTGAACATTTACCGAAAAGATTTTTAAAGACTGATATCGGTGTTAACGGGGCATTGGTCTATCGGAGAACATGCAAAAAGAATTGGTATTTTCATGAAAAAAAACACCTTTTTTAAGTGTCCAGCACTTAATTTGACTAGATACAGACCTCTAGGCAATCATATACACGCAGATAAAAACATTTTTCAATATGGTCACCTCCAACAAAACTGTGTTTAACGAACAATTTTAAACATATTAAGACTAATTTATTTTATTTTATTTATTTTATTTATTCGTTCAATAGTTTTTAAGCCCTTAGGGCCAAATAAAACCAGTAAAATTCATATGGCATACCAATTTTAAGTCTTAATTCTATAAATTTTATATGTTTAATAATGTTAATCCTAATTAAAAATATTTATGTATAATAATAAACCCCCCCGCATGCACAAATATTGAGAGCACCAACAAAACAAAAATGCATCAGATAAAATGGAGTGATGACATCCCCCAGCATAAACAAAATATGTACGTACCTAAATATTTTTCCTAACAACTTTTTTAAACTTGTTTCTATTAACAGTGTGAGAACTTTCTATCATTGTAAGGAACTACAGAGTTCCAAAGTCCAACACTCCGAACAACAAAATATCTTTTGATAGCTAGCGTCATGAATCTCGGCGGAATTAAAATATGCGTTCTAGTAGAACTACCAAATTGAAATCTTTCACTCAAATATGGAGGACAATCGTACTTAATTATTTTGTACATTAAAAGAAGCAGTCTTGTATTAATAAAATTTTGAAAATCACATCCAATAAATTTCATTACATGAGAGGTCATACGTTTTCTATAATTAAGACCATATACATACCTAACAATTCTATTAAAGCAGTGCTCAAGTTTGTTATGTTATTTTGGGAAGTTCCACTGTAAATTTCTATGCCATACAAAAAAAGAGGTAAACAAACAGAAAAAACCAATCGCTTTTTAACGTTAAGAGGCAGATAGCAACCTAACGTGTAAAACCGTTTTAACAAAAAAGATATCCTAGAAATAATATGATTGACTTGTAGTCCAAAATCTAAATCTTTGTCAAGGTAAAACCCAAGTGATTTATAGTAGGAAACAAATTCAATAGCTTCACCACCCAAATTAATATCTATACTTGTAACAAGATCATGTGAAAAAAGTATTGCTCTTGTCTTTGAAGGATTAAGGTTTAAGAAGTTTCTATTTGACCATTCTAAAATTCGTTGCAAAACGATATTTACGATATCACCTGCAATAATCTGCATATCACCAGCATAAGTATAGCATAATCCATGATCAACCTGTTGAAATACATCATTAGCATACAGCATGGACAGAAGGGGACCCAATACGGACCCCTGAGGTACCCCCCTGTACGTACTCAAAACTGATGATACCATACATCCCGAGTCTGTAAATTGACTACGACCAGTAAGATAAGACCTCAGCAACCGACATGACGAATTCCCAAACATAAATTGATTACTTAGTTTATTTATAAATAAGTACTGATTCAAAGAATCGAACGCCTTAGAAAAATCAAGGAATACAACAACAGAATTAAATTTTTTATCCATGTTTTCTCTCAACTTTTCCACGACATCCAATGTCAATCCCGTTGTATTGTAACATTTTCTGAAACCTGACTGAAATTTATTGACAAAATTATATGACTTTAAATGCTCTTGCATCTGACTTCTTAGCAATATTTCCAGAATTTTGGAACAACTACATAAAACATTTATTGGCCGATAATCTAATAATGTCCGCGGCGATTTTATCTTTGGAACAGGTATGACTCGCCCAATTTTCCAAATATTTGGAACATTTGAGGAAGTTATAACCGAATTCAGTATAAAAACTAAATGTCTGGCAATCATAGGGAAAATTAATTTTATAAACCTAATAGGAATCCCGTCATGACCCATAGCATTCGATTTAATGCTGCAGATTGCATTAATTACCTCTAACTCATCCACTATTCTAAAAGAAAACCCATTTTCATCAAACAAAACATTCTGACTCAAAGAGATATCAGCATTATCAAACGGAGGTAATATTGACAAACCATTGAATTCCTCAACATCAATTGAACTTACAAATTGAGAACGCCCTAATGCACCCTCTGCCCTCAATCTACGCCACAATTGAGATTGATTACAATTAGAAAAGTAATTTATACTCGCTCTTCTTCTATGCTTCCTTATCACATTCTTTAATTTATTTCTATTTTTATTGTATACACTACGATTATAATCAGAATTATTCTCTCTGTAGGCACGAAAAGCTAAATTACGTTTTACTCGAGCAATTTCTATTTCTCGGCAGGTCATCCATTTATCATACTCTGATTGGGCTGATGAAGTCGCTTTTTTTAAAGGAATATGTTGGTTAAAAATTTCAGAAATAGCAGCATTAAAAAAAGCAACTTGATCATCCACTCCTGTACTATTATATATATACGAAAAGTCCATCGATTGCGATTGAGAAAAACATTGTTCTAAATTTAATGAATTATAATCTCTAAACCAAAAATCTGACGACAATCTCTCCAAGTCTATTTTATAAGAAATTGATATAAAGGCATGGTTTGAATTCAAAACTGGCATTTGATATTGGGTTTTGTCAACAATTAACTCAGGTTCTGATACCAAAAAATAATCAATTAATGTTGTACAATTTCTACTCTCACAAAAATGAGTAGGTATACCATTATGGCCAATAGATAAGCCTGTTCTTGATGTAAAATCTCGCACTAGTTGTCCCTTTACAAATAAATCTGTATTAAAATCTCCCATCATAATGATGTTTGAAAATCGGCTTGTTACGTCTCCCAAAAAATCTTCAAATTTTCTAAAATTACCTGCAGGAAGGTACACGACACCAACCACAATTCTCTCAGATTTACCTAAATCCACCTCAACAAACAAACTTTCTATATCGCCCTCTTCCATTTTAGAACATACAACCCTGGCCTTAAATTTATTGGATATATAAAGGCACACGCCACCAGATCTTCTCCATATCCTATCATTTCTAAACACTTGATATCCCGAAAATGCTACTGCATTATCATATGTCTCCCGCTTAAACCACGATTCGCTAACACCGACGACATCATCTAAGCTGTTCTCAATTAAATGTTTAACTTCTCCAAATTTGATGGATCTACTACATGGTACCAAACTTTGGGCGTTGAAATGACATATGTACATTAAAGTTATCAATACTTAAGTTGCTGTTTATACGGTTGACGTCAATCACTGGACCCAAGTTATCTAACAACATAATTATTGCATTGCGTTGTTACTCTCAAAATTTGTGCACTTAATATACAATATTCCCCAAAACTTATAATAATAACTTCAATGTTTAATTTCATTATAAAATTATACATAACCACTTACAAAATCACTTACTGTGCGAATTAAAAAAACAAAATGGAAATAAGTAAAATTAAATTAATTGAGTTAAAATTAAATTTATAATTAAGTAAATTTTAAAATTTATATAAAAACAAACAAAAATTTACGCTAGCAAAAATACAACATAATGCAACAGTATTTGATTCAATATAACATCGAAACAGAGGAATCAAAATAGAACTGATGCAAATGGCAGCAGACACAGAAAGAAAACAATTATTATCTTGTTGCCAATTCCTCTTACAACAACAAAACAGAACGTCTCTATGATTCTCATTAATTTCTCCTGCTCCAAATCACATTGGATCAAATACTATAATCAAATTCCGTTTTTACCATCACTGTATACATTTTTTACAAAAGTAATAATACAAAGAGAGAAAACAACAATGCATTAATTTAAATGAATATTTGCTCATAAAGAACCATGTATTAACCCTGTAAAAATTTAAGCAAAAACCAAAACACTCAATTTTTAATAATATAAGCAACCTTTTTATAGTTGAGCAAAACATAATACAAAAATTAAAGTAAGGAATGATAACAGTCACAGCAAAAGAGGGATGTTAATAAAATTGCGCGTAAATGAGAAGAAAGTAAAAATGTTAAATATTCATAAAAATTGATGATAAAAATATTAACGAAGAAGGAATAATAATTTTTTTTTTTTTTTTTTTTTTGAATAAAATATAGTACAAGAATTCAATTAACTATTATTTCATCTTACGTCGACTCTAATGTCTATCCCCGCAATCATTCACCATTCACATTAGCAGTTTCAATTACATCAACAGGCTGTGTATTTGCGTCATTAGAAGCGCTTAATGTCATGTTAAGTTTTACCACGTATTCCAAATCACCTTCTTCTTGTTTTCCATCCAAAAAGTAGAATTTAGCACAAGGAATGTCCCAATTTACCATTTCAAACTTACGAATCTTTTTCCCAACCAGTTTACGACAATAATATCGGAATTTAGACACAATTGGTGTGTGATGATCGTTAAGATATATTCTAGAATCCTCCTTTTCGGTTGGCATTATTTGCTTCAGTGTCAAATCATAATTAATGCGATAACTTTTCAATATTAAATCCCTTATCAAAACATTGTTAAACTTCACCAAAACCCCAGTTTTTTTGCCAGTCCAAGTACAAAAATTTATATGAGATTATTCAATTTCTACTCCAAGCACTTTCGCCAAGTCTATTACTACAAAGTATAAATGCGTATTGGCAGTAGTTGACGGTAAACCCGTAATAATAATATCAGCACGATTCATTTGTTTTCTAAGGTAATTGTTGTCAGCTTCAAGTCTTTTTATCTTAGATGTAAAAGTTTTTTCAAAATTCTGATTGCGAATCCTGTTACTGGCAAGATCTTTTTTTATTTCGGTTAGTTGCGCAGTTATTTCTTGCATGTACTTTTCCAAGTTATCAAGTTTACTAGAAACACCATCTGACCCACTTTTGCGGGTTGTAAGACACTTGTTGCACTTGTATGTAAGGCTTCCACTTGTTTTCTTGACACTTTCCAAAACAGTTCGGGTTAGAGATGGAGTAAGTATAGTAGTAGCACATTCTGGATGAAAGAGGGAATCACAAAAATCACATCTCATACGACTATCATTTTTATTAAAATTTTTATCGCAATGATCACATTACCATCCATCATTTATGTAGATATATATTTAATGAACGTAGCAGATGTAAAAACTGAGGTTATGTTCTCAAAATTTTAATTTATGTTATAATAAATTAATTATTTTAATAATTTAATTTATTTAACAATAATACTGCTTCCTTTTTTTTATTTAGCACGTTTTTATAATTTAATTTATTTTTAAAACTCAACAAATTTAATTAAGAAATAAAAAAAATCGCACAGCAAACAAAAATGTCTACTCAGTTGCCATAGAGTTGCCAATCCTATATACTATTGTCACCGGCAACTACATAATGGTTAAATTAGTTCTCCATATTATGGTCGCTTATAAGCTTGTTATAGTTAAATATGAAAATAATTTGTTTTTAAATTAACCCTCTGCGACTGACGTCGTAGTCTGACAGACACCGCAAAAACAAAGTTCGTTTGTACCTTCGTTCAATTCGAGTCTACGATCTCCATACGCTCATTACCTCTTCTATTTATGTTTCTTCGTTGCTTAGTGTGCAAAAAGTGTTCGTTGTCAACGCACGTGTGCAGCTGTGCGGAAAGGTGTCTGTAATACCCACACATCAGCATCAGTGTAAGTATCTAACGGACTACCACGTCAGTATTATTGTAAAAATACATAGTGTCTGCCAGACCTCACATCAGTAATATCGTAAAATTACTATAGTGTCTTTCAGACCTCACGACAGAAAAATTGTATTTCAATGGTTATTACTTAAATTTGTTCAGGAATTAAGCTGAGACAAAATGACTTCCATCAAAAGAACTTCAGCCGGAACTTTTAAAAGCAGTGACCAGCAAATAATTGAGTGGATTGAAGGAGAAGATTTTAGCGACGACGATACCACAAAGGATCCAAATTTTGAACCAGAACAAATTATATTTGATAGCGACGAAATTTGCTTAGAAGAGGGTTTTCAAGAGGAAAATAATTGCTTTACGGAACTTCAAGCAGAATCCAGAGTGGCGGCTCATAATATAATAAGGCTACCAAAGTTTTCAACAACTTCAAAATTTGAAAGTTATGTTAATATTTGGACAACACTTTTTGATGAGCCTATGCTTTTGAACTTAATAGTTTATACCAACCAAAAGCTTAATATGTATAGAAATCAGATCAAAAATAACAGCCGAGCAGAACTTATTGACACAAATGAGACTGAAATGAAAGCATTTATAGGCCTCTTATATTATTCATCGGTTTTCAAATGTAACGACTGTGATCTCAATACAGTATTTGCTAATGATGGTACAGGCTAAGGTCAGATTTTCATGTTTAGTCAACTGTTTGAGATTTGATGACCTTATGACCAGAGAAGAACGTATAGGAGAGGATCCGCTAGCTCCTATATCAACTATATTTAACAAGTTCATATCTAATTCACAAGCCCAGTATTCTCCTGGCACCTATATGTGCATTGACGAGATGCTGGTTCCATTTAGAGGTCGTTGCAAATTTGTGATCTATATGCCGTAGAAACCTGCTAAATATGGTCTGAAGATCATGATTTTATGTGACGCAAAATCTTTTTACATCTACAATGCTTACTTCTACTATGGTAAAAATTCCGATGGATTAGGACTAAATGAAGAAGAGAAGAAATTATCAGTACCATCGCAATCAGTCTTACGACTTGTGAAAGTTGTTGAAGGCACAAACCGTAACATCACAGCTGACAACTGGTTTAGTTCCATCCCACTAATGGAAGTGTTGTTGACAAAGAACCTAACCTATCTTGGAACACTGAAAAAGAATAAGAGAGAGATCCCTACAAGCTTTTTGTCGAACAAAGAAAGAGAAGTTGGAATTTCACTTTACGGTTTCACCAAGAACTTTACATTATTATCCTTTGTTCCAAAGAAAAATAAAGCGGTCCTTCTAGTTTCATCCACACATCACTTTCGAGAATCCGACACTGAGTCAGGCAAACCAATAATGATTGTAGATTATAATCACACTAAGGGAGGCGTTGATGAGATGGACAAGAAGTGCTCGGTATATTCCTGTAGTCGTAAAACTCGCCGTTGGCCAATGGCAATTTTTTATAGAATACTGGATATGATAGGTATCAACTGTTTCGTTGCGTACTAAGCATGTGAAGATATGGACTCCAACATGAGAAGAGGAACATTTTTGTTAAATATGGCTCGGGAAATGGTGCTAAATCATATGAAAGCACGTGTATACAACGAAAGGTTAACAAGAGAATTGCGCATGTCCAACTCCAAAAATTTTGCCTGAGACATCTAGTGGTAGGAAGCTATGTCATATATGTCCGCCTAAACTAAAAAGAAAAACAAAATAAAGCTGTTGTTCTTGCTTAAAGCCTATTTGCTTGCAGTGTTCCAGCCCTCTGTGTAAAAACTGCCAAGAAAAAATTAATTTTTTGAGACTGTGTAAAAAATGATCTCACCGTACGATTTGGCTGAAAATCAAAACGTAATGTATTTCAAATGTGTTTTAAAAGTTAAAGAAAAAAGTTCCTTGAAGCTTATTAGAATAAGTATTTTTTGTTTTGTTTTTAAGAGAAGAGTATTGTTTTTGTTGTTTTAATGAAACTAAATGAAATAAACCATACCTTTAAAAAAACGTCTATTATATTAAATTTTAATCTTATGTTAGCTTGAAAAATATTAATTGTTATAGGTTAATAAGGCAATGAAGATGCCAGTCAAAAACTTCAACATTATAAATGAGTATAAAAGTGAGGTCTGCTAGACCCCACATCAGCTAAATTGTTAAAACTAATGCACGTCAGTTGCAGAGGGTTAACAATAGTATTTTTATATTTTCTAAGAGCACCAAAGTATGGTGGAAAAACAACCATTCTATTATAACTGTTAAACATATTTGTGTTATAATTAATCATTACATGTCTGTAGCCATCTATAATATGGTTGTGGATTCTGGGTGGAGGACAAACTTTACCGTAATATGGTTCTCCGGTTAGAATAATATGGTTGAATTAACCATAATATGTTTAAAATTTTTCGTTAAATACAGTTTTGTTGGAGGTGACCATATTGAAAAACCTTTTTCTCTGGTTGTAGTACAGGTTGGATGTAGTAACTTTTATGGATAATGTCTAGTCTTTGATTTAATCCTTCATATCTTAATTGGTGATGTTCTCTCGAAAGAAACGAGGTCTTAGCACTCTACTTTATTGCATATATATTTTTTTTACAGAAAGCCATATCCTAATTTTCGATGGGAACTTTTTATATATTTGTTGTCCTGTATTCTTAGGTTGAACAGTTTTGAATGCTTAACAAATGCACAAGACAAATTTTATTTAAGTTTACAATTAATAATAGAATTTGGTTTCAGTGATATAGTCCCATACATTTTATGATTAAGCAATATCAAATTTTAATGATGTGATTTAAAGGCAAAGGTCTATGCCAATAAGTCTTAAATTATCCCTATGCAGAACAGAAGGAAATTAAGCATTACATCTACAAAATTAAAGCAAATTAATGCAAACTAGTCGTTAAAAATTTGTATAAAGGACTTCGTATCCCAGCGATTTTTGGCGAGGCTAAAAGAGAGGGAGTTACCTGCGGTTACCTTCCCAACCATCTCAACTAATAATAGCCAACATAACAACAACAACAACGACAATAACCAATTACCAATATCAGCAATCATCAGCATATTACCAATACCTCATTAATTAGGTCAGTTAATAAGAACTATTTTAAATATTAAGACTAAACTATTTCATTAGGATTATTAACTTTAGGCTTAAGAATGAAAACTAAGCAATTTCTTTTAAATTATTAAAACTACTAATTAGGTCAGTTCATATTAAATTTATTAATGCCAACATATACTATAAAATAAACATTAATGATTTTGTAATAGTTGATAAGAATAAAGAAGTTAGTTATTAATCAACCAGAATAAACTTGTGTTCGTTGTTTAGCGCATTAATGGTGCACTTCAATTAAATATGATTCACATATGACGCAGTAAATGCCTTTGAACAACTGTATGCAAAAAAGCTAATTTTTCAGTGCTGATGACAAAGAAGGCGAAAAAAAATTTACAAATATTCTACACAGTGTGTACACACATACAAGCGTATGACAACGAATGGCAAAATGAATATCAACGTTCTCGGTCATTATGGTTTTTTCGCAAGTGCACAAATTCTAAATCAAACAAATAAAATTAAACTGCATGTTTTTCTAGGTAAGAAAAATCGCTTATTTTCAGCAGGAAGTAGCCCTCCAAACACGAAATTCCCCATCATGCATCCCATCAGCAGGTTTATCAGGGACTATTTTGTACTGTCATAGTAAAAATCCGCTCCTTAAAGATAACATTTTTACTGAGATGTGTTGGCATTGGCGTAGAGGCAGTTTGCCTAATATGTATATAACCTTTTTGTATATATCTTAAGTAATGAAATAACTATACATATAAAGACTAACCCTCGTATTCAGAAGTTATGATTAAATTTATCTAAAGATAGTTAAATAATGTTTTCATAAAAAATTTTTTGTAAACCTTACAAAAATTCAAAATATCTTTTTTGAATATAACATAATGCTAGAAATACAAGGGAGACGAACGACGACTTTTTGACCGCGAATATTTGTCGCAAAAACAAGACATAAAAATACACGCAATTGTTGCATCGTTCGAAATTCGTCATTCGCGGCGAACCTCGCAATACATTTATTTTTTCTTCTTACGCCACACAATAGCTTAGAAATTTATTCCTTTAAATTTTTGTAATCACTGATTTCTAAAATTTCAATGTTAATCAATAGCAAACATATCAAAACTATGGTAACCACAAAATTAGGTTAAAATATTGGTAATTGTGGACGTGGTATGCGGCTTTAGAAAAAATGTGGTTTTTGTAAATTTGATCAGAACGAAACTATTTAACATTTTTTTTTTTTTTTTTTTTTTTTTTGTTATTGGTAGAATTACAAATTTAAAGAAATGGTGTGGTGTTTTACTGAACCGCTTACGGCACTTTTACACGACAATTATTTAGCAGTATGTATACATGTGGTGTAAAAGCAAAAAAAAAGTTTGCTTGTGTAAATGTCAGCCCTAATTAGCAGTGTAAAATTGTTCAATTAGAGCGTGTTCTATTTGAAACTAACAAATCATCTCACATCAGCTGTTTTGCAAATTATTTGTTCGTGGCGGCAAATATACATTTAATTCTATTTATTTACACATATTTTTTAACCCTAGAACGTCATATTTCGAGTTGACGACGCATTTTTCTATCTCGCTTTTCCTTATAAGCTGATATTTCGCATTGCAGCAGCCGTTAATATACTATTTATGTGTGCTCATTTATGGCTATCATCGCTTTGTATAAATTGGGGTTTCTTTGCATATGCGTCGTCGAAAGGACGAAGTATGAAGTTTATATAACATTTACTGTAAATATTTTTCTAGTTAGTATTTTAGTCTCTGTGTTCGTTTTTATAACGGCTACCAGAAATGGTTTAACCGATGAACATATTACAAATATGCACAATTTAAACGACGAATGACAAGATTAGTGTGCTTAAAATGCAAAATGCCTATGTGCGGAGCACAGTAGATATAGAACTTTGTGTATCTTACACAAAGTAAAGACTAAACCTTCTGAAACAATTTTATATTTATTAATTAATAAGTCAAATTTAATGGATTAAATAATTTTAAGTTACCTGTTTTTATAAATGTTTTTTGTTATGTTTTGCAAAATAATCCATCCATAGTAGTACTCTGTTAATTAAATAATATTAAAATAAGAGTATTTATTAAATCAAATTACAATTTATAAAGCCTTTATACTTTGATTGTCCTATTTCTTCAATATTTTTCAGGAAACTTTTCTATGCATTATCAGAATTTCTTCATTTATTTATTATTAAACAAGCGAAATTTAAATTATAATATGTATGTATTTTATCCGTTTTGCTCTTGTAAATAACACCGTCGTCCATTCGACAAAGTATGACGATTACGTAATAAAAATGATATTGATATTCAAGAGTTAAAAAAAAATGTTTAATTGACTGAAATACAAATAAAAATTAATAGAAATATATACTTGTTTATTATTTCTTTTTGTGAATGTTTTTAGGTTATGTCAGATGAAACCTTAAAGGAATGTGTGAAAACAAAATTTATTAACATTCTGTCTTTGTTAATTTTGACAGACACGTGCAATTTAATATCTGACAAAGACACTGCAAAATACATGTCATGTAAAAGATCCTTTATACCTGGTGTTAATTAATGATTTTTCCAAGAAATAGAACTTTTGAGGGTCAAAAAAGGTTAAAAAAAATGAAACGACCAGCAGATTACTGAAAGGGTCTTCTTTAACCCCATGTATACTGTTATAGCTGCCTGTGGAACACTTTATGTATTCATTCGCATGAAATAACTAAAAAAAATTTTTTTTTGCTCTCCACAATAGTGGAGAGGGTATTATGGGTTTATTCTGATGCGTGTAACACATGAAAATATTGATTCTAGACTAACCTTTTAGTATGCCGATCAGACTAAGTCGATCTTACGAAGTCCGTCCGTCCGGCTGGCTGGTTGTCTGTCTATTAATACGTTTATACGCACGTCTTATTCGCAAATAATTATATTGCAAGTGGAGAAAATTGGCGTATAAACAGTGAATTAAATTTTTATTTGCGAATAGCTAACTAACGAAAACATTTCCTGATTAACGACACTATTTGCAAATAAGATTTAAGCATTACCACACTTTTAACCGTTTTAAGTTTTTATTTCGATGAGGCTCATCCATTTGACAACAAAAATAAAATTAACTAAAAATTGTGCAAATAAAATATACAAATGCATAATAAAGTTTGATTTTTTTTTAATTTTTGATGAAAAAAATAAAAAGGTTATATACATACAGTGCTAACAAATGATTAAATTTTCCATCTGGCATCACATAAAAATAAGAATTTTTTGTAAGTAAATTTACATACATTTAAATAGTAATTTAGTTAATCGCAAGTAAATTATATTTGCGAATAGGCTACGTATAAACTTAGTATATGTAACCTTGTCTACAAAGTACAGGTCGTAATTTTGAAGACTATTTGATGTAATTTTTTACATACTACTCAATTGTCATAAATATGAAGCCACTTAAAAATTTTAACAATCGGTCTTTAATTTCACATTGCGCCCAGACAAACTTTTTTCCTGAATAATCTGTGTACATATAAACGATTTTATTATGCTGTTATTTAGATTAGAGATGGTCCAAAAATATCCTATTGTGACGCAATACAAACAGTTTTTGTTAAGCCAACCATATTTGACCATAGTGGTGATGTTACGAATATCAATTTTTAATATTCACGAATACGAATACGAATATCTGCGGCAATATTCGTGGAATACGAATACGAATATCTAACTTCCTCCATTCTCGTCCATAACACTAAACCAGAAAAAAAAACTGGCCCACTACTAAATGAAAAAAGATCGTTTGCACTTGAATGCCACTACTTAATATTTTTAAATTTGTATACCTTATTATTATAATTATTATTATTATTATTAGTATTATTATTATATAAAAGCCACAAGCACCGCGGCCCAAAGGGTCTAATGTGGAGCCCAAATGTTTACTGAAGTATATTAAGGCTACAAATAAAGCAAATTATTCTACACGGTGACAGATTATATACTTCGCCTGAAGACATGAAGATAACTCCAAGAAACTGTTTGCAAACTTATCAGTATGACCAGATTTTAAAATTGTTTACAGCTAAATCTTGCACTAGACAAGGCCAGAAAATGCTGAAATCTTTTCAATATTTTTGCTAACAATTTATTTACAGTATCAAATTTTATAACAAGCTACATAAATTTTACTAACTCTTCTTAAACTAAATTTAAAAAATTGGAAAAATATTAACAAATTTAGGCGGCCTGCAATACCCCTGATGTAAGCAAAATACAAGCGATCTTATTTCTATGATTTGCTGTGACTTAAAAGATTCTATAAAATAAATTTTAGACCAGTTTATTTCTTAAAGTTTAAGAAAAGCTAAAATTTTAAAAATTTTTATTTTTTCAACAGTTTATAGTACAAATTTGTTTAAGATATTTCGTTGAATTAAAATGAAATGACCAAACATTAACACTATGGAGAGTTTATCTTGGGATTATTTAATTCAATTCTTACAAAATTTTTATAATCAACGTTATTAGGGCATTTCCAAGATTCCCTGAATGTAAATTATTTTTACAAAACAGGTAAGACGTTTCTTAAGTTAAAACTAATCCATTTTTTACGAAAGTTCTTTTTAAGTACAACTTTTTTTTTTTTAGTCAAAATGTAAAAAAGTTTATAAAAAAAAGTTCAGTTAAAGCTAAAGAAGCTGAAAAATTTTATAAAATTCATAAATAAAATACCGAAATGCTAAAAGAAAGTTTTGCAGCTAAATCAAAATTTTGAATGCTAAAGTATGCTGATTATCATACTAAAATAATTTTAAGTTTGGTTTTTCTCACTCTTTTTGCTCTTTTACTTAGTAATTAATGGGCTTATTTCGATGGTTTTTCACATATTTAATTTATTTTGCTTAAAATTGTTTCTCACAGTGTGTAGTAATGGATATCAAACTGTTTAGCTTCCCACTCCTAATAATTGTATAATAAGCAGAACGAAAAGATCTCTTTAAATGGTTAATGTCAATCTACCGTAGTGAACGCCTTTCTGACTTGTGTAATGGGATCGGAATATTATTCCGATAATATTATGAAATTTCAAGACTATTCCGGGAATAATCTTGAACTTTCATTGACCCATTCCAGTTGCCAATCATTTTCGTATGATTATTAGACAATTCCTGCAAATGATAGTTTATCTAGGAATCATTAAAATCAACTTGAGTAATTTTCATAAATTCTTTTTGTTGCGTTACAAGGTTTGTTTGTCTTATTTTACTTTACTAAAAGAAGATCTAAAAGGTATTTTTTTAATAAAAATTATTGAAAATTTATACTTTTTCATTTTATGTATTTTTGACACTTGTGTATTTTTTCTTTTAGAATGTAATAACAAAATATTTGTGAAATATTCGCTAGAACTTGGCGAATACGAATGTCGTAAAATATGCGAATATTCGGCATTTCGAATATGAATATTCGTAACATCACTAGACCCATACAAACCCACTCCGGAAAATAGCTTTAAGTGCCAAAATTCATTACAAATATTGTTTCTTATATAAAATTTGGCAACGATAAGTTTTATAATAGCTGCTATGTCAAGGAGAAATTTTGTACAGGTAGGTCCAAAATGTATCTTCTCCCAAAATCGCTTTAAGGCGTAAAAATCTTGTACTTTCGACTCAAGGAGCTCTTATATGAATCTTACCTCATAAGATAATATTATTTTCCCGGATGCGTGATTGGCCATGGGACCCAAATGTGAATTTTCAACTTGTGCACTACTGCTCTTTAACTCATTCAAAATAAGTACCCAGCATTACTTAAGGTGTTCGAAACATTGGCAAAATATTACAAGTTATACGTTTGCAGTGTTCTGCCAATACATTAAGGATAATCACACGTTGCGGTTGCTCAAGCATTTTCCCAACCCTTCAAACTCCAAAACCACATTGATTTCCCAAAGAACCATTAGCTAAAAACAAATATTTTTCCAATTTTATCTATATTTAAAATAAAAACAAATTATAAAATATTGTTTTTGATTTACATGTATGTTAAGCGAACGAAGTCTTCGTTCGAAATCGATAAACAGACCATAAATGTATATTATAGTCATTCATACACATGTATTTTTTTTTAAAATTAATTAAACATGTAACTTTTTTGTACGGTTGACAATTTCTGTCTGGGTAGTTTTATTTGTCTATCATTAAAGGATTAATTACAATTTTAAATAAATCTAAAACACCCTTTACACAAAATAACCCACAAAATTTGTCATCATGTCACAACGTGCAAACGGTTGCTGACACCGCCATAGACACCAAACATATTGATGTGGATTTTCCAATGCTAAGATACAAAAATTTATTTGACTACGTTCAATCCTAAATTAAAACAAATTTCATCTAATGAAAATAATCAGGATGGGTTTTAATTAAATTAATTACTTTTCAAACCAACAAAAATATTCTTAGATTTGCAAAATGTGGTTTTCCAAGAACCAACATACTCGTAATTTGGTCTTCCAAAGTGGGGTTTATTGTGAAACAATTAAATTTGTATTTTCATAAGAATTGTTAATTGATTTTTAAACATAAATTGGTATATTTTTAAAAGTTTATGGCAAGGGAAATAAATGTACAATACACAGATAAAAGAATCACAAAATTTAATTTTCAGTTTTAGAACATTTATTTCATAATTTAGCCGCAACCACATTTGGTTTATTCACTCATGGTTATGACTTTAGAATGCCAAATTTAAATATAAATATGAAAAACTTGACCACAATTTAATTTTTTTTTTTTTTATTATTTAAATTAATTTTAGGGAAATAGAATGAAGTAATTTATAACAAAGGGCTGTGGAATTTGATTTTTAAGTCGCCTTAATTTCACAAATTATTAAGTATCCAAAATCTATGTACCCTTTTTCAGATTACAAATTTTAAAATCGGAGAATAAGCCGAACAAAATAAACAGAATTAAAAGTTCCAATAGTTTCTATGTTAGTCTAATTAAATTCTCGGCAAAAATTTGCAATGCGTACAGAGCTGACGACAATGAATGGAAGTATTAACATGTAAAAGTGCTACATTCGGCTATGCCGACTCTTATATACCCTCCACCATGTTTGGAAAAGAATGAGCTCTATTTCATACATCTAGCTTATTTTGTATGGACCCTATCGTACCAAAAGCCTTAATACGCAAAGACACTTGTATGGAGGCCAGATGAAAAAATAGACTAATTTGGCTGATTTTTACTATTCAATACGTCTTGGCGCCATCGTTCCAAAATCCTTATTCCAGGGGTATATTTAAATAGGCGCTAGGTGATATAATAGGTCGATATCGCTGATTTTGAACACCAAACATATTTCATACACTGAGAATATTTGAGCACAATTTTATCAAGCTAGCTTATTTTAAATGGATCATGTCGCACTAAAACCTAAACTGATAGGGAACTTGTATAGCGGTCTTGCTCATTTTATATGGTCACTACTGTGCAAACACTATTTTTTCAGAGCAAAAAAGTTAAGGTTTTGCAGTGTCAGAGAAAAGGAAAATTAAAATATTAAAATGTCCAAACATAAAACTCTAGCTCTCGTTTCGGCTTTGAAAATAAATATCAAATATTGGAAAGTCTTTTATTGTCTTTGCGTACAGTTTGGGTTTGATGTGATTTTTTTTTCTGCTGGGACCATTTCTCAGGGGATGACCCCTACTAATGCATTGCATTCTGTTGGAACAACGAAAATGAGTTATGTGATGGAGGATAGAGCGAGGAGTGCTTGTGAAAATTTGACTTGAGTTTATTCATGTTGAAAGTGAGAGGAATAGAGAAGTAAATCAGAAAAGCAACTCGTAAGAACATTAAATCGTTTTGATTCTAAGAAGATGCGCATTCATCGCCAACAGTACTAAACAGTTGAAAGAACACAAAACGTTACTTTGCATTCATATCACGATCAGTATGCCTATTTTCTTGTTGCTCTTACAATAAACAAGTAAATCATTTTGTACCTAATGTTGTAGGTGAGTTGTTTCTACGAACTATTTCTTTCATTTTACTCGTCTTTAGCAGGGTTCAGATATATTAATGTATGAATACTAAAATTCCAACATTCATGATATTTTTTTTGTTTTATTCTCGCACTGTAAAATGAATAGCAAAGAATTTTATACTTTTAAGCAAATATATACAAATATTTTTATTTTTTCTTTCAAGAAGATATACCCGTATATGAATAGTAAGAAGTAAAAAATTCCCAATGCTAAAATATGAGTGGCTATTCGTTGCTCTCATTAATGTGTATATTATACTCTCCCTTGGTTATATTTTCTTATATTCATGTGCATGTCGTTTGTTTGCTACAAAACCAAAAAAAAATATTTTTTACAATTCATGTCACGATGAGTGTTACCATTATTTTTGTGTAACTATAAATTTAAAAAACCAAAAAAAAAAAAAAAAAATAAATATAATTTACTAGGTTCATCCGGTGGTCGATATTCGACCACTTGATATTTACGTTCGAGAGAACCAGTCATTATACAGCAAAAACGTACACATTTAAAAAGAATGCAACAAAAGGCACTCTTTCACTGATGTGTGTGCGTGTGTGTTTGCAAGTGCAAGAAAAACGAAAACATTTTAAAAGACCAACAAAAAGCATTGTATTTTTCAACCAGCCTTACTACATGTGTGTACGTGTGTTTGCAAAATAAATTAGGACGCTTTTAAACATTTGAATTCTACGTATTTAGAAAAGAAATATATATTGTGCATATCTACACACAAATACCTTTAAAACGATATATGTTTCATTAAAGTCGGTGGACGAAAAGATACTGAAAAATCATTTTCAAAAAAATTGTTCCCGTATTCATATATGTATAAGATTAAATATTTTTTTATTGAAGCTTTGAAAAAACCTAATTCATTAATTTCAAAATATTAACAGTTCATTGAACAATTTAAAATTAAATTAATATGAACAAACATATCGCACTAATGCTGAATCTAGTTACAAAAATGTCTAAATGGTCACACTCGTTCTCATATTGTGCAAAACAAAATTACGCGTGTTTTTTATTTTTTTTTGTGCATGAATGCACGATGAATAAATGAATTTTAAAAAATCAATTAGCTCATGTAAAAAGGAAAGACAAACTTTGCTCTTGTAAAAAATTTAAGAAAAAAAATATCTCCTTTTATATCAAGGTTTTTTTTTTGAAATAAATCACAATACAAATACAATTATTCATGAGTGCACGAAAAAGAAAAAACACAACAGTGAATAAAAATTTTTATTCAGGACCTTAAGTGAACATTGAGTGAATATTTGGAACTCTGGTCTATAGTTTAAAGTCCCAAAACTGTACGAACGCAAAATAATAAAATACTTTTCAACAGTTGGTATATTATTTTTCACTGCAGAAGCTGAAGCAAGTGTTTTCTTTTTGAACAAAAAACTGTGACTGCAAAGTAACAGCAAAACAATTTAAACTTCTGCTCTGCTGTTTTCAGTGTGTTAAAGACTGCAAACTGCTGCTTTGAGCTCGCTTTGCAATAGTACAAAGTTTAATCAATATAAGGCTGAACAAAAGTACTATATGTATTAAAAGACTATTATCAAAGTTATTCGCGGGAATACATAATATATCACTAATAAGATTTTGTTTGTTGTGCTTAATTCCCAATTTTTATTCTTGATAAATACACTGAAATTTATGGTTGGAGGGAAGCTGCATCGATGCGCATTTCACTGGTTGCTTAGGCCAATTCTTAATAATATTTAAATACTTTCAAACACTGATAATTTGTATATAACTGGGTAACTTATGGACCCATATCGTTTTCCTGCTAGTATTCTTTTGTTTAAGATGAAAATTAAAATTTAAGTCCATAAATTATAATAGGATTTCGTAAACATAAGGTTTATGAGCTAGAATTTGAGATTTGTGGGTAAAAATTAGAAACGGTAGTAGCAGTTTACTCATATCTCAGTCATTTCTGCACCGCTCTGACTCCGACATAAATAAAGGGTCCGCCATCTAACTATTTTTCAACTAGTTCTTATTTCGTGAATGGTAACACTTAGCTCATGTCTGATTTTACAGATATTTAGCTTTATCCTTCCGCTGAACGAATATGGTTGTGTATACGCTTGAACAACGCTGGGAAATATTGCGACATTACTTTGAAAATCATGGTAATGTTGCAGAATGTGTGCGAAAATTGCGTACGGATTTTGGAAGAAGAGAAGCACCGTCAGCTCCGTATGTTCGTTATCTTGTGAAAAAAGTGAAAGAAACTGGCATCCTTATCGATTACCCAAAGCGTGAAAAGCCAAAAATAGTTCGTACACCCGAGAATATTGCTGCTGTGGCAGAAAGTGTGCGTGAAGCGCCATCAACATCAATTCACCGTCGTTCTCAACAATTGAACATTTCGGAGACATCATTGAGACGAATTTTGCATAAAGACCTTGGTATGACGCCATAAAAAGTCCAATTAGTTCAGGAGTTGAAGCCAACTGACCATCCAATGCGTTTTCGCTTCGCTAAGTGGGCTTGTGATCGACTTACCGAAGATGCCGATTTTGCCAAAAAAAATCATCTTTTCAGATGAAGCTCATTTTGATCTTGGCGGGTATGTAAACAAGCAAAATTGTCGCATTTGGGGCACAGAAAACCCGCACGCATACATTGAAAAGCCGATACACCCAAAAAGAGTCACTGTTTGGAGCGGATTTTGGTCCAGAGGCATAATTGGGCCATTTTTCTTCGAAAATGAGCAAGGAGTGGCCGTTACAGTCAATGGCGATCGCTATCGGGCAATGTTGAATGAATTTTTGTTCACAAAAATTGAAGAGGAGGATATTGGCAACATTTGGTTTCAACAGGGCGGCGCTACGTGCCACACAGCCGAAGCTACACTCGATGTCTTGCGACCTGTTTTTGAAGATCGCATTATCAGCCGAAGAACTGATGTCGTTTGGAAAGCTCGGAGCTGCGATTTGACACCGTTGGACTATTATTTGTGGGGTGCCGTCGAAGATAAGTATTACGCCGACAAGCCAGAGACAATTGACGCTTTAAAGGACAATATTCGTGAAGCCATTGGTGAAATATAGCTGCACACAATCGATAATGTGCTTAAAAATTGGACCGATCGTGTAGGCTACTGCAAGGCCAGCCGAGGCAGCCATTTGAATGAAATTATCTTCCATTATTAACCGGAAGGATTGTACTTTCAAATAAAAAAAGAAATTTGAGAAAATATTCAGTAGTTTTTTTTATAGCATTTTCAAAAAAAAAAAAAGTTATTTGGCGGACCCTTTATATAACAAACCAATCCCCATTAAATTTTCGGAAAGCGCATTCCAACAGACTGACGGAAATCGCTAAATCAGCTTTGGTACTCATAAGTTCCCAGAATGTATATACTTTATAGCGTTCATGATCAATATTGTAGAAATTACAAAAGGAATGAAAAGCTTACATATACCCTTTTAAGCTTTAGCGAAGGGTATAAACATAATAAACAACCAAAGTGAAATCACTATAAAGTGTAAACACTGATCTGAACTATTGTGATCATTTAACGTTGATTCCTCTTATTAGTGTAGGTCATTTTATAATCGTCGAGATAATCCGCCTTTTATATCCCTAAAAACCTTTTTCAGAATCTATAAAATTCATAGCTAAGCAATCGTATATGTGTAACAAAAGAAAACAACAACAACACAAAAAACAACAAACAAACAAAACACGACAAAACAAAATCCCGAAAGTTTTTATAAGCCATCACCTACTAACTTTGCCATCCTGTGTCTGTTAGAGACAGATGAAATACTCAACATGAAACACTTTAAGTAAAACAAAAGCGTCCAAAACTAATTGACACTTTTTACACAATCACATGAAAATAATAGAAGTTTCAAAAACACACACTCTCATAGAGAAAATACTAAAAGCTAAAAAAAAAAAATTGATGGAAACTTTTATTGACGTTTTGAGTAAAATACTGAAGAACGAGATTTTTTTTATTAACATTTTCATAGTTTTCATTTTGAATATTTGTAGTTCGAAAATCGAAACAAAAAACCGCAAATTGTAAACATACATACGTACACATTTATTATTGAAGCCATTTAAATCTACCCTGTCGGACTTTGAGTTAACTTAAAGTAACTTATGGTTAACCAAAAATCAGTCACAGATGACTAAAAAGCTAGCTCATTTAACTTGTTAAATTCAGTTCAGTTTTTACACGCAGTGTCATTAGAGCGAGCCAGTACTCACTCACTTTGCATAAGTTTCAGCTAACCACAAGTTAGCTCATAACGAGTTAGCTTGTGGTGCATTAAGTAAGAGGGCACTATGAGTTAGGTATAAACTGGCTACCTTATTATTGGCTTTTACAAGGCAGGTTATAGTTCATCAGAATGCGATAATACTTATTCACTCTGAATAAGTTTCAGCTCATCACTGCGAAATAGCTATGACCTAATGTATTTTTTAATATATATATTTTTTTAATTATTGATATTCACATTTAATTATATCATTATAGTTATTAATATTGAGAACTAATCATTATGAAAAATATTTTGCACATTTTTCATTTTAGCAAATTTAAAATCAATAATATTCCAAGTCGAATGGTTTTAATTTATTACGTTATTTTTTATTATTAATGATTTAAAAGTTGGTTTTCTTTTTTTCTGCTTACGCAGAGAGCTTTAAAATGTCGTTGCTTTATTAATTTCAGCGCGTTTTCTGGATTTTCTTCTCCATTATCTTGAACTGCATCTATTAACTGATACCAAAATGAATTAGTCAATCGAAAGTAAAAACAAAACGTTTATCGAAGCAGGATTATAATAATATTTTATCAAGAAGCGAAGAACAAAAACAATATATTTTACAAATTGTTAAGGATTAATGTCTTGTTAAGGATTACCGATCTTTTTTAACTATGCACAAACTAAAAAAAAAAACCATAACCAACGTATAAATTGTTTTTCTCATGTAACGCCTATACTTAAGTAAATGAAATCATCTATATAAACATTTAAATAAATCCATGGTTTTTCGTTTATTTTTTTTTTTTTTTTAATTCAGTAGATATAAGAGATTCAAGAAAGTTTGTGAGCAAAAGTTGTTCCTCTGAGTTGATCTATAACTTTTGCTTAAAATTTTTTTTGGAATTTGGTATTTTGCAAACTGTGGGGGGGGGGGGGGGGGGTCATGGGCATCCTATCCCATCATCCGATTGGGCACAAATTTTTAAGGGACTATTTTTTTAGCAATTCAAATTAAAATGGGGCTTGGCGTGAAACAGATTTACATTGTCAAATTCAGAGATCATTTGTATAATTAGAATAAAAGTTATGAAGCGTTAGTGGAATAAAATTTCTGAAAGGGCGATTAGGAACTGAAAGCATAACATTATTCTGAAACAATTTTACCGTTTAACAAATTAAGCAGGAACAATCAATTTTAGTTACTATATATATTTATTAACGGATTTTTTTACAATTTTATAACCCTTATGATGTATGAAGGCATACTAAGTTTGTCATTCCATGTGAATCTTTTTTAATATTCATCAAAGGTCCCATAAAGTATTTTTAATTGCGAGTCCTTCATTAATTCTAAGCCGATTTATCCATATGATTGTCAAATTGTTTCCAGATCTTATATGCTGTTTGGGATTGAATTACAGCAGAATCGCGTCAGTAGGAAAAGAGTTATCCACCCAAAAGTGGAACTACATCCCTAAAACAAAAACTAACATAAAGTTGTGGCGAAATGCACCTATTATCATTAAATTTCAACAAATTCGTTTTAAAAGGTACCAAACTTCGTGAATGTCAGCCCGTAATTTACCTATGGCTCCATGTTTGGACCAATCTCGTAAATTATGTAAGTATGACGAATAATGCATTTTGATAAGATTCAAAATTACTTGAAATGCCCCATATAAAGCACAATCTAGGAAAACACTTTACTACGCCCTTAACCGCAAGACTTTATAATTTTATTGTAAAATTTAGACTTCAGTTTGCTAAGACAAGAAATAAAATTTCGTGAAGATAGGTCTTTAATTTATCATATTAGGCCCATTCTCAAAAATTAGCTTAGCAAGCCTTTAATTGTAGCAAATTTAATTATTGTGGTTAAATGAAGTTGGATTAAACTAGATACTAAAGACCGACTTAGTTTTACTAAAGTTTTAAAACAGATTTTCTTCAAAATTTTCAGGGAATCCCGCAAAACTATTCCCGGGAAAGTGGGAACTGAAAGCAAATGAAATCCCGGGAACAAACTCTAAATAAATAATTCTGGAATTTATTTTAAGAACGAATTTTAAAATAGTTCTAAAGAAATGTATCACATATTGAAGCTATTAAAAAATTTTCCTAATAAATAAATACAAAAATTATCAAAATATAGTATAAACAAAATCAAAAAATCTACCTTTTTGTTCTTAGATATTTCATATACCAGTTAAGTGATTAGTTCTCCTTTTACATGTCATTAGTTATTTATCTTTGTTGTTATTCTATTTACACAAATCCCAGCAACAGTTCTGTTGGAACAATTAACACAAATTTCCCGCAGGGATACTAGACGTTTAAAGACCTTTGACAGGTATAGAAGAGTGCACGCAGAGAAAATTATGGTTGGGCATGATTACGGCAACTACACTTTGTTTATTGTAACAAGTTATTGTTGCCGTACACAAAATATTGTTATTTTTATTTAATATCAACAATATTATAGTTACTGTAAACATGTCAATGTTTATCGCAATTATAAATTTAAGTATGGTTCACTAAAAAATAATTATTTTTATAACAACTAAATAATGATAGCTTTGAAAACATACTATATTCCTCACAATCATTTAATGATATTTAATAGCCATAACATGATAACTTTCTGTACGTGTACTCATATTATGTTTAAGATGCAAACAAAATATCTTTACTCTAAAAAAAAATTTTAATATTGTTTGAAAATGGTGCAAAAATATTGACCATTGTTCTGTGTTATTTTAAAGAAAAAAGGGGGAAAATTCTATAAAATAATTTATTAATAATTGCGACCTAAAAAAAGGTTAAAAATATTATGTTTAAAATTGCATCATATTATGATATGAAATATATGTAACACTTTTACGTTAAGGTTGCCAGTAAGTGAATAAGCATAAATATATATTAAAAATATTTATCGGTTTTAGATTTAATCCACATATTGTTATAATAAACATGATAATAATATGATTACTTCTTAACTTATTATGATTAACATGATAATAATATGATTACATTAAATAAAAATGTGATGTAATTAGAACAAATTAGGATTAAGGGAAAAATATTATAATCATATATTACGAATATATTTGGTCATAATATGATTCAATAATAATCGTAATATGTTGACTACAATCATGAATCTTTTCATAATATGTTTCTCTTAGAATATGCTTACCACAACCATGTTTTTTCTTTGCGTGCGGATATTGGGCGATATTCATTATCATATTTGGGCAGTGGAAGCACTTTTGCAAGTTTCCAACCAATCGGATAAGTGCAGGTTGTAACAATGAGTTGAATATGTGGTTAAAATAATGTGTTATATATTGTAATATAAGTTTCATAAAGTTCAGGTGTATATCGTCAAAACCAACTGCATTCGACTTTACAATCGAAATCCTTTAACAGTATCGCAAATGATGAACATGGAAATATAAATTTGTTTGCAGAAACACGAACATGGAATTTGAACAAAAAAGTCGAGTTGAATCGGAATGTTTTGGAATGTTTCAAAATGTGTAATTTAGTTTATCAACATCCATAACATTTGTAGTTGTAGTTGTTCGTGAACTTACTATGCCTTCATTACGAATTTGTTTCCACGTTTGTCTAGTTTCCACTGCAGTGCGACATTTTTCACCATTGTAGGTACAATATCTCTTTTAGCCACTCGAAAATAATTTAGTAGATCGTTATTTGTGTAGCCTTTTCAGTGCGTATATTATTTATCTCGACGTTCAATTAATAATTTGTTTCCAAAGTGAAACATGGAATTCTCCTGCCTTAAGCTTTTTTGGTTTTTAAAGCTGCATGTTTCTAATCTAATAAAGAATTTCAAGACTTAGAAAATTTATTTTCTTTTTAGTTGATGGTATAAAATATATGTTATACCATATTGCTCAGCTCCTCCTCCAGCGATAGCAACTCACGTTTACGGGGTCATGGGCACCCATCAAAATAATTTTTAGCAAAATTTATTTTATTGGGTAAGAAAAAAAAGTTACTTTGTTTCGGAATTTTAACCTTTTATTTATCACTTAAAATAAATTCAGTGCTAAAGAAAATTTATTAAATTGTATATGTATAACTGATCTATATATCGAGCCTTTGCTGCAATAGAGGCTTATCTCAAAAAATCTGATTTTTGATCTACTGTATTTAATTCTTTACTTTCTAGTGGAGCATTGGCCCGCCTACAAGCCAATCATGTGAAGTTTAATCGCCATATCGTTTCTTCATATTGTGTTAAAATTTCATACACATATTTTATAAACTCAATTCTAAAGAGAAGAACTAAATTTTAAAGTGCTTTGAATTATGACTCTATTGCAGATAAAGCTCGATATAAACTTTACAAAAATTAAACATTAATAATGGATTCAAAAATTGGTGGTTAAAAAAAGCTATTTTAAACACTAACGATTTAATATGTATTAGCTATTTTGTACATCATAAAAACTTAATATATATAAAAAAAAATTCGCTACACCCCAGTATTTAAAGACAAATTATGAAAAGAGTTCCCTAGTTGAGATTCACGGCCAATCATGGTCCCGCTGAAACATAATTATGTTATGAGATTAATACAAAAGTTCATTGTGCTGAATATTATCTACCGTTTTTGGTTTCCTTCGTTTTCATAAGTCCAAAAAGAATCAAAACAATGTTTTTTATTATTTAATTTGTAAATATAAAAAGAAAAAAAGAAAGGATTGTAGGTACTTCGAAAATTAATTAAAAAACTTGCTAAAAATCTAAATTGTATCCTTCGAAAACTGCTTAATATCGATATTGATCAATATTCCCGGTGCTTCAATAATTGCAGCCGTAATAGAAAACAGAAAAGAACAAAAAAAAAAAAAATTATATTTTTTTTGTCTTTAAACTGTAAGAAATATAAAAAAAAATTTCTTATTTAAACAGTGCCCCTGTTCTGTAACTAACGCGGCGAGAAACTTTTCCATTGAAATGTGAGAAATGAAACAAAAATGCCATAAATTGAAACAAACAGCTGTTTTTCTCACTTAACTGCGTCAGTAACATTTTTGGTAAGTAATAACTGTCACGTTAGAAAATTTCTCGCCAATATACTGAAAAAGTGTGTCTGTAAAATTTTTTTGAGAAAGTTCCCGCTTTGAACAGTCAAATAAATTCACGCATAAAAACGGGGTGAGAAAAAATTTTAACACCAAAAAATAAATTAAAAATGCCAAATACAATGAATATTAACACGTAAGAGATAAGTATTTTGTTCTTGGCCGACTTTTTCATTGTTTAATTATTTTGCTTTCAACATTTTTTAAAATATACGAATGTTTTCAAAGCAATTTTGTTATCAACAAACATTAAAGTCGTACTTTACATTTTTTGGTATAGCCGACGGTTGATTTTCGCCGGCGTCGTTAAAAATTTTTCAATTTTAGTCAAATTTGGTCGCCGTCAACGTATGTTTGACTGGCGTTCACAACATCTGCAATTTCTTATCGGCCTCGAGTGGAATATTATAACATATATTACGTAACGACGTAATCTCTTTTGATAGTTTTCGACATGAGTTGCAGACACACTTTTTTCTCACATTTCGAGAAACGATGGAATATTTTGTTTCACATGTTTTCGATGCGAGAAGTTCTCACCAAAGTTACAAAACATGGGTACAGGTCTTGTCTATTTTGCAAGACACAACTTAACAAACAACAGGATTCTATATCTTTTAAAATATTTTTTGAAGGTTTATTTTATGCTGGTGCTCTCAAGTTAGTAAGTGCATCGTACTATTTTAAAACGAATTAACAATGAAAATTTTTTTGTTTTTACGTTTTCTAGAAAAGGTGAAAACGATTTTATTTTCTTTGTCGTACGAATTAATATAATTTTAATTTAATTAATATAAAATAATTTAAATTTTTTTTCGTTTCAAACTTAATGTTATTTTATGTATGGCATTTGTCGACATATTTTGTTACACAAAAACTGTACTAAAATAAATTGCGACTCGTCCGCTCAATAGGGATAGGCAATAAATATCGATATATCAAAATTTTAAAAAAACCGCTATATCGATACATCGATATTTATCTACGACTATCGAATTCGATATTTTAAAGATCTCTTTATAATAAAATTCAACATTTTAACCGTTGCTCAACTGCTTACAATACTGTTGTTTTTTAAGCATTGCATCATATGTTTTTTAACTAATATTAAGCAAATAACGACGCTTTTTTCCGTTGTACTTTTCATAGATTACACAGTTCAGTTTTTTAAGAGATGACAACAAAAAAATAAGCGCAGAAAAAATGTTCTGGAAAGGATTCCTAGAATTATGCATATAATCGCCTTAATTATGGCGTATTAGCAGCAATAGACTCAAGTTGGAGTGTTAATAATAAAAAAAATAACTTGTTTTTTTTTATTTGGGCATGTTCTTATATATTTAAAATAAAATATTGCACAGTTTACTTGTATAGTATGTGTCAAAAGTTTGGTTTGCCGGCTGTATATTATCCGGCATTATATAATCCCAATTAATTTTTTTTTTTTTTAGATTTCATATGGCGAATAAATACAAATTTTATTTTATTCTTTACTTTTTTTTCTTAATTTTTTTTATTGCAGAATTGACTGCCGGTCCCTTTACTTACCTCAAAAACTAAAGTTTAAAATTGGTTTTGGTTTTAAATAAAAGTTAAGCGAATGAAAGTTTCGTTCGACAATTTTAAATTAAAAAAAAAACCATAAAAAGTTAGAATGGAATCACATGTAATATGTTTGAACATATGTAAATATGTGTGTAAGTTTGGTTTGCTGGCAGTATATTATCCGGCATTATATAATACCAATTAATTTTTTTTTTTTTTAGATTTCATATGGCGAATTAAACAAAAAAATTTTTATTCTTTTCTTATTGTAGAATTCACCTCCGGTCTCTCGATTTCAAACGAAAACTAAATTTTAAAATTGGTTTTTGCTTTAAATAAAATTTTATCCAATGAAAGTTTCGTTCGAAATCGAGGGATAGGCATTAAATTCGAAATTAAAAGATACTTATGTATTGACATATGTATATTAAGTTTTTAAATTTGGTAATAAGTTCACCTTAATGCGTTCGATACATCGATATATCGATATTTTTAATTAATAAATATCGATACTCTTTAAAAATATCGGTACGATATATATCGATATATTTTTTCGATTTGCCCATCCCTACCGCTCAAATTTTATAATGCTTTAACCCATGTACTAAATTTTTCAAATAATTATCACAAATCCGTCTATCGTTAATTACTGCGTTCTTTGATGTACCAATTTTTACTAATGGATTTTAATTCTTTTTCCTTTAGCATTATCGCTGAATTAGACCCCCAAAAAGAAATTATTTTATATAAATATATATATATTTTTACATTTTTAATACATATTTTCAAGGTACAAATTTTGTTAAACAAAAGTGTAGATTTAAGTTTTTAATTTTAACGACCTCATTCAAAAAATGTTTTTCTGCAGATTTACATTGTCTTTTTTTTATATTAAATATCTATAGAAAGATTATATGAAAAATAATCATGAAATATGTACATGAGGTGATTATTATTTTCTGTATTAATTTTTTTATGTTTTCATTATGTTAAAAAAAAACTAAGATTATTTCATTCGGCAGTGTCGATTCTTTGACATCCTGCACTTTTTTCAGGATTGGATTTTATATGGAATCTTGTCATAACTTGTGCTACTTAAATACTTATATGGGCCAAATTTAATAAAAGTATGATGATTTCTAACATTTTTTGGCGTTATTTTTAAGGGTGTAATTTATACGTCACCTATGGCAAATTATGTATAGATCATCGAAAAATGTCATTCAAAGGGTTTTTAAAGTGGATTTATAAGGAGCTTATTAAACGACGAATTATAAAGCAATCGTAACAAAACTAGGTAGTGTGATTTCTGGTCTTCTAAAGCAAAATTGTTGGCATATTTAAGTGATTTTCTTTTGTAGGGAACCTATCGCAAATTATGAACAGATCTTTGTAGTGTAGATTGTAGCGATACATTTTATTCTAGTCTTCGCATAAATACAAATGTATATTCAAGCTTTTTGTGATGCAATTCTTACCTTAGTGAAAGTGTAAAGCATATTCCACGCCATAAAAACTGTTTAACCCTCTGTGACTGACGTGACTTTGTAATAACAATTCCAATGACGTAGTAGTACGCTAGGCACCATTTTGATGGCTTATATTTTTCAAGTTCTGCTTTGTAAACTTTCTGAAATTATTCTTTATTTAAGATTTATGTTATAGCTTGTTATTTGCTGGGATTTATTTTTGAGGACAAAACGACAATTAATTTTAACCCATATTTAATGACATGTCACACAAAATGGCTCTTAAGAACTTACATCTTTACAAAAACCAAAAAGAACTAAAACTTTCCTATTTGTTTTTTACAAGTTTTACACTAGGTTGAGTTCATATGTGAGATAACCAGTATAGAAAAAATGAGAAAAGTTTAATGGTTAGATAAATAAAAATATTCAACTGATTTTATCTAGTGCATCGAATCAGACATTTTAACATGGATATTCCAAATTGTTTGATCTGCCAACGAACACATGAAAACGTATTAAGAAGGTACTAAATGCGTGAGAGCCGATGTTTGGAAAAGAACGGAGAGAATCCCTTTTTTCTTTCATTGGTGTCTGTTAGACAACCACGTCAGTCGCAGAGGGTTAAACAGAAGATAAATAGAAATTTCTTAGAAAATTTGGTTCACATTTTGATCCACATTTTTTCTACTAAGTCAATTGTGCTAGATTTCGATGGAAATAGCTTAGGAGAATTGGAAATAATTTGACATAAATAGAATTTTTTACATCAGCAGACAAACGGAAGAAATGGATAACTTGTCTGAGAATATATAATTTATGTTATCTTGGATGAATATTTATTACCGATACAAACTGAGTAATAAACTTAATAAGCATAACATATAGTTCACTTTTATACATATTAATATCAAACTTGGCGCACAGACATGGATGTATGGACATGGCAATTTATATAGAGGACATCCACATGTGAATGTATTAAAAAAATATAACAAAAAACCTAAAAAAAACTTCCTTTATGAATGAAAGCCTGTGGTTATTTCATCAGTTGGCATTGCTTTTGTTGTAAATGTGAATGAAATTGTAACATAAAAGGACTTTGTAAAAAAAAGAAAGTAAAAAGCATGAAAATCCTTTGTACACAATTGTGCCTGGATTTCAGCACATGATTGTAAAACAAAACAAATATAAAATCGTGTCTGATGTCTGTTGCTAGTAAATAAATAAGACGCATGAAGACCAGAAAAATGTATGACAAATTATTGCGAATGATTACAGTACATTCATGGTTTTTGGTAAAATTTTAATTTAAGTTTTCTTTTTATGCCACAATAACTGAAATAGTAAAGATGAAAAATTGTTTTCATAATAAATATTGTTTGAGTAAGGACATAATCATAAAATATTTGTGCTGTTATTTAGTTTTATCACTTACATACAGAAAAATAGAATAAAGGAAACTTTTATTATTAAGGATATTTGCTCTTTATCTTTGCGGTTCTTCTTTTACTTCATAATTATTTTACCTTTTGCAAAAAGATATTTAAAATATAAAGTTTCTAACACCATCATTTCTAACACATTTTGCTAAACACCCTAATGTACATGTTATCTAATTTGTAACAAATGTTGTTGTATGTATTCTTATTATTATTCCTTGAGACACCAAGGCGTATGATTGCTAGAAATTTCTAATAAATTGTTACAAAACTAATTAGACCACAAGGCGTATACGTGCTAAACGGTGCACGAACACATTAATTATACTCAATGTAGTTTATTACAAAAGTTAAACTCTTGCAGATTATAGTTAAAAGTAACGTGTGTTAACTAGTGTTAATAAACATGAAACATTTGTTGCATGAATGTTCTATAGCTAAAATAATTCTTTATTGAAATATGGCAATAACAGAGTGATAAGTATTTATGTTTTAGATACATTTATATGTATAACAGTTTTTTGATTTAACTATAAACAACTTTTCATATCATAATTGTAAAAATTTTATTTCAATTTCCCAATAAGAATCACATTACACAGAGAAAATAAAAAATTGTCTCTCATCACCAAATTCATAGAATCAAGCAAATAATTTGTTGATTTTGTTGACAAAAAATTGAAAATTTTGATATGTTTTTTTTTTTCAATAAATAATATTTTTAATTTTAATCTAAAAAATGATCAAAAAAAAAACTTTGCCAGTTCAAGCAATGTGTTAATTGACTTAATAAAATATTGCTCAGGTTTTGACAATTTTTAACAGCAATTCTACAAGTTTAAATAATTTTATTTTAAACGAAAAAATCAATCAAGATTTTTTGTTATTTAATTAATATTTTAATTAGAATTTATTTCAAAACAACTAAAAAGTTAATTAAATCAAAATTATGTTTTTAATTTTCTTTCAACTAAAAAAAAATTGATTTTATTTTCAGATTTATTAAATTGAAATACTTTTTAAACAATTTTTTAATTGATAAAAAACTAGTGATAATTTTTTCTGTGTACAAAGTTCATATAAAGAAATGTCCTTGAAAAAGATATACAATTTTTTTTATTAATAAATATTTTATTTAAAAACATCAGGGCTAAATTAATAAAGAAAGGGGATTTTTTTCAATTGATTTGTTTCGCTAATGGATGTTGATTTTAAGCCTTAAGTCAATAACAAAATAAATATGTTTTTTAGGTCAATAGTTAAATGTTTGTGCCTTGTAAATGGCGTTTGAAATTTTTTTTTTTTTTATTCCTTTAAATACATGAGCACTAAAGGGACTATGTCAAATAAAACTTTTGCTTTGCGTTATGTTACAGATTTGCTTTCACACCTAAAATTAAATGTACATACTATACGAAACTTATCATATAAAATACTTTTAACGCAGAGCGAAGCGAAAAGTTAGACAACTCTCTTTTATTGCGCGCTTAGACAATCAGCTAGAATAATTTTCTTATTTTTCTTTTTTTTTTTTGCAAAATTCAATTCCATAAAATAAAATTGTTTACGTTTTTTTTTATAACAAATAATTAAGTGTAAAATTTACCAACGGCTTTTATTGGCTGCCAAGCAATGCGTGAGCGTTGTCAAAGTTTTTATTTTGTCATACGCCTTTCTCTTTACGCTTTTCTCCCAAAGCTAGAAACGTCAAGCAGAGCGACGAAGTTGTATCTGACACGTCCTTAAGTGTTTTATTTTTATATAATTTTTGAGTAATTGTTCCATTAAAATGTCACGACATTGAAGTAAAAACCATAGATAAACCTATAAATATAAAACTCGGTTGTCAATAGACGTAGGTCTGTCTATTGACAATAAAAAAAAAAAAAAAAAAAAAAAAAAACGTAAGTGGTGAGAATGTGTTAGTACAAAATTGTTAGTACAAAAGTAATAATGTTAGTAAGAAATCAACCCAACAAACACAGAAATAGACCATATGTATTGGGAAACCTATTACCTGGATGGAAAAATTTTATTGCGGCAATAGTCGATTTCATATTACGAAAGATACTTCCTTCGTTGAAGAAAAGTGTTTCGATGGCAATACTCCCAAGCAATATGAAAGCGATTCTGTTAGATGATAAGCTAGCAATATTTCCAGATAATCACTTATACGAATATAGGAAGATACCGCCAAAATATCAATAGGATTATAAAAAGCATATTTTGCATTTAAAAAATATTAATTTTCATATAACTAAACATTTTTATTTTAAATTGAATTGTTATTTTTTTTAATTATTTATTTAATTGAATTGCCCAATACACAAGACTAAGCGTCTTATTTCGCAGTATGGATCTGAGAATATGTACAACTAAAAATCGTTCATTAATTAACAACTTAATAACTAATTACAACTTTTATATAAAAAAGCAAAATACAATTAAAATTTAACAATAAAAAAATTTAAATAATTTAATCATATCGTTACCTTAGTTGAAAAAAGTGCTAAGTCCATTTTTTCAAATTATTCAGGAGAGACAAAAACCGTTTAATTTTTTATATAGTAGACTTTTTAAAAATCTGTAAATGCAGTTCTTTTCTTTAGTACATTCTCTTAAATTACCAGTAGTCGTGGGATTTTAAAATAAATCACTTGCGGACTTATATGCTTTTTTGGACTAAGCACAATTGCTCTTTGAAGTTTCATTATTTTAGTAGGAATTTAGCATATTTTCCTTAAATAGGTTTTCTTTTATTTCTGGAATTTAAAATAAGGAATTGCTCCTTATGAAGCATAATTCGTTACAGCGGTGTTCGCTGTAACTAAAAAAGCTCAATAAAACTATTGAAAAAGTAAATGTATTTGGTATTTACAAGAATATAGTTATTTTATTGGTGTTGATAAACAAAACATTTATTGGTTAACAATAACTAAGTAAGAATTATTAGTTTAAAGAAAAGAAAAAAAATAATAATAAAAAGGTATATTTTTGCGATATAGGGAACATCCAATTGCTTAAAATTATAGCGGAAGCTTCTTAAAAAAAAATTTGTTTCTTTCAACTGGACTTTTTAAAATTTAAAATTTTTTTTTTTTTTTGGACTTAGCATATTTGCCTACCACTCTAGCAAAAAAAAAACAAAATAATGGTATTATTTTTGCTTGTAAATTATGTATTTTTAATAATACTAGCAAGCTACATCAAAATTTCAATTTCGACGAAAAATGGACTTAGCACTTTTTCCGACTAAGGTAACGGATATGTCTTATAAGCTCAAGATATTCTGTTTCAAACGCTAAAAACAGTTTAAAAATATGTTGCTTTAATTTTCGTGCGTTACTTAAAAGCTGAAAATTATAGTGTATAGAATTCCAGTGAGATACTGAGAATATGTAGAAATGCCACTCAGAAAATAATTTTTTGTATTAAAACTATTTAATTCTTTTTCCCCTACATATATGTGAAATACAAAATTTACCGTACAGATGATCAGGTTTGTGGGTATATATTATCTTATATAAACAACTTAAATTCTCATAATCAGCAGATTATCTAAAGAAAAGCCATTAAGCCGAGATGAAATCCAGGATACACTAGAACGCCTATTAAGCCCATACACGTACCAGAGTATGTTGTTAAACAAACCGATCAATTGCTTCACGATTAGCAAATATCTCACAGCCATACAGTAAAACGGACATCAAATTAGTTTTGGCAAGAAGCATTCTTAAGTTTAAATTATAGTGACAAATATTATAATTTATAATTAAAAAAGGAAATATTAAGAAAGAATAGAGAACAAGTAAGAATAACATTGTTACAGAAACGAGCAAACATTAACTTTGTTTACCCCTCGTACTTGAGTTAAATCTCTCTTTCGTTTTCCGTATTTCGTTTAGTGGAGTGAGTATTATTAGCCCTAACTGGTTACCATAATGCCATATGAGTCGTTGGTCAATCAACCGCTCTTTATGAAAAGTGCTCCAATTTGATGCTATGTAAGCTTGAGGAATTGACTGCTACTTTACTAAGAGAGCAACGCCTAAAAAAAGGGATTCTTAAGATGCATACGAACAACTCGCGGCCACACTAAAGATCGCAAGTGTGACTTGTTTTGGTTTTTCGTATTTTTACTTTTTAATGCGATAAGAAACCCGTGCCAAGGACAGTACAGAGTAAGACTTTAGGCATCCTTTTTAAATGCAATTTCAAAATTAAAATTTCTTTTAAAAATTATAAATTAGCACAGCATTAAAAAAATTTAATAAGAAAATTAGTTATTTAATTGTTTATTATTTACAAAACATTTGCCAATAAATTTGGATGAACTTTTACAAGTGTGTTAAATTCACACAGTTCCTATATATGTGAAGAGATTAGAACATATTTTTTTCATTAAAATGAAAGTTTTACAAGGCAAAATCATTACAGGTGAACTTAACAGCCTTGCTGATAACTTTTGCTTTATAATTGTTGAATGTCAAAATTTTGTTCATGAGCTTTGTTTCTGTTTTTGACATTGTGCAATGATATTACAAAAACAAGTTGCATATGGTTTTTGTAGGAGTTGTACTTGTGCAGTATCTGTAATGCTTTCGCCTTGGAGTTTCATATCTAGTTATTAATCTATGGTAAAAATATTTAAAGCATGTTTAATGTGAGCGGAAAATTTTTACTCTCCCTCGAGAATTCAAATATATTAAAAGTAAAAAAAAAAAAAAGGTTTAAATTAAAAAAAATTAAATTTTAGGAATGAAAAAGAAATTTTTTAAAGCATACGCTAAGTCTAGACGAGCAATTAGTTTGACAAATTTTCCCGTGGCAACTGTCAAATTATATTACCAATGTGGACCGCATAAATATGTATTAGAGCACATGTTCATTCAATGTAACAATACAATTGCTGAGCAATTATCTTATAACAGAATCTGTTAAAATCCATTCTCAGTTACAAAAAAGGAAAAATTTAAAACTTTATGTATAAAATTTTAATACAAAATTTTAGGTACCGTTACAGTATATTTTTTTAATAATTTTATTAATTAATAATTAAAAACAAAAAATACATCTAAAAAACTTATTTTTAAACGTAAAAATAAATGGCCGAATACAACTCTTAAAAAGTGAATTTTATTTTTCCGTCATAAAATAAAACTCAGTTGAGGAATAAAAGGTCGCATAAAACTCTTAAAAGAGACTCTTAAAAACAGAGTTTTATTTAGCCGGCAAAAACTAAAATTCATTGGCAGAGTTTGATTTTTTCCATTATTAAATTTAACCCATTTTATGTAAATCTCAAATCATTTCAAATCATTTAAATTTGTAAAGCTTTAGAATCTAATAAGTTTGAATTGCATTATTATAAAAATCAACATTAAAACAGAAGTAAATGTACAAAATGATTTTTATTTTAGCCGAAAAAATAAATCTTCTTAAAAGATAAATTTTTTATTAATTTTATTCATTTGATCAATTTAATAGGGTTGAGTATAGAAGAGGAGGTTTTGCTTTTTTTTTTTTAAAATATGATATTATTTATAAATATAATTAATAATTATATATGTTCTAAATTTATTTATTATTAATAAATTTTATATATTCTTCTTAAAAGAGTTTTATTTCTTGACTCCTCAATTAAGTTTTATTTTAGAAAGAATAACTAAAAATTCTCAAAAGAGTTTTATTTTATGAAAGCGAAATAAAAATAAGCCTTAACTGTGGAATTGAGATCGTTTTTCCAAGATCACCATAGATTTTGAAAAAGCACTTCAATACGAATTTGTTGGTATCTCGTCGTGCCAAAGTTATCTTGTCGTATATCACAAAATTTTTTTTTTAGGAAATTAAATCTAAAGGTTTGAAATATCATACACAAAAATGTACGTGAAAAAAGTGGTCCATTATTTTTGTCAGATATTGTGTTTGAAGTTTTTTGTCAATTTATGTTAAAATATTCAAAGTCATGAAAAAAGATTTTAGTTATATCGATTGTCACGTCCAAAAAAATTTTTCTGTGCCACTTTTGGCGAAATATTTTTTAGTTTGTGGGATATTCGTCACAATAAGGTGATAAAACTGCATTCATGTGTTTCACCAATATTTTAATTTAAATTAGTATACTCTTCGAAAAGAAAATTTTTGCTAGAGTGTTTTGATGGTTTTTATATTATATTATCAAATTTTCTTTTGTATTAATAATTTTTAGGTTTACTATTACTATAATTAAGCTTTACTTTCTTAACAATAAAATTACTTTAAGCAATAAAGGAATAATATAAAAATAAATAAAATAAATAACCGCTGTGTACTACATCCGAAAAAGCTCTGTAAATATAAAACGGAAAATGTTAAAATAGCAAAATTGTTTATAATCTCGTATACTTTGTTCATATACAAAAAAATAATGCAAGATTTTTTTTAATTGTTAATGTTCATACGCTTTTTGTTAAATATCGACAATTATGTTACATACGATATTATGACGCATTAAATTTTTCGCAAAAAAGGATAAAAAACAAAATGACTTCGTAATATCTCAAAAACCATAAGAGATCTGAGGATAGCGCTGATCGATAGACCTGTTAAAATTATCACAGGGTACGGTGTTTTCTAATTTTGTTGGATTTTGTGATATGCGACAAGATAACTTAAGCACGACGATATGACAGTATAGGTCTCCGTTGACGCTATTATGGAGAGTTTTTGAGTTAAAATTTTGCGATAACTGTTATTTACGGTCCCTGCAAAATTTATATTCATATCGCACTTAATCAACAAGAGAGTATTAACCCTCTAATTCCCATTAAAAATTTTTTTTTTTTTTACAATATTACATTTTATTCCTTATCAATGTATTAATCGAACTTTAAATTATATAAAATTAAAAATTATATAAATTGTTCAAATTACCTCGAAAATGCCCGACACTGCCTTAAGGCGGGGTAGAAAACAGACGCATGTTTTCTACCCCAAAATTATTTCGATATGATTTTTGAAAGCCAAATATTATGTGGCATTGGAGGGTTAACTCAAAATTTAAAAATTTTTAGAAAAAGCAAACCCATTTTTAATCTTACATTGAAGACATGAAAAACTATTTTAAACCCAACCGTTTTATTACCAACAAGTAGACAAAATATCACGATACTTTTACAGAGGGTAGATATGAATATAACGAGTCGATTAAGTGCGATATGTGCTTGCAATAAAAAAATAATTAAAAACTAAATTGGTTGCCATAGAAAATGTAGGTATTTATTTACATACAAATTCATCTTTTGTGCTTAGACATACATACGTGTACTCCACTTTGAAAATAATATAAAACATAGACAATTTTTGTGACGTCATTCTGCTAACGTTATTGCTTATGTTAACTAATACATATTCCGGCTCTAGACGAAGGGATAGCGAAGGTGAAAGAAGTAGCGTAGAGTAGGAGGTAAAAGTTTAAGCCAAGACACACTTTTAAAAATTTCCTTTCATGAAATTTGTTTAACACATTATATTAGCATATGTCAGATATGGCTATAAGCCTGAACTCTTTCAAATGTGTTCAATTTTAAATATAGATAACCAGACCCTTGTGTAGCAATTATTTGCCTTGCCGTCTCTATTCACTTTAATTTTCACTTGATTTTACGCAACAAAGATGCGTGATGACATGCATTTATTGTCTGTATATCCCCACAATCTTGATTGTTCTCCACGAACTTTTAAAAGGATTACACCCCTTACTGCTATTAGTTACAGCTACCTTAAACATTATTCATGCATGCCATAAGTCTGCTAATAAGGTTATTGTTTGCCATTCTAACTTACGTGATGAGAAGTGTTTTTTTTTTAAACTGTCAGTTAATGACAAGATGTACTCTTTCCTTGTTTTGTTCTATTTATTTCAGCGTCTTTATATGAGAAGGGGATTTTATTTTTCGGTGAACGAGCTTATGTCAAATCTTTCACCAATTCTAGAGAAATAAGTTTTTCGTCAAATAACACAATAAAATAAGTAGTGAATTCTAAATGAATTAAATGGTTTAATTTTTAAAGTGAATTCTCAATTAGCGATGATTTATGGTTTATTGTTTAAATTAAAAAAAAAATAAGTAGTGAATTCTAAATGAATTAAATGGTTTAATTTTTAAAGGGAATTCTCAATTAGCGATGATTTATGGTTTAAAGTTAGAATGATTCGGAATTCATTCGTTTGAAAAATATTTGTCATAAAAAGCTAATTGTGTTTCTTCAAACGACTTGAGTGTGTATTTACTTGTTAGTTAATTTCTAATTTTATTATTGCTCTGTGAACCTTATTATACTCATCATCAAAAGAAAACCTTTTCTTTTATTTCCACAATTTCTTTAAACAATAAGTATCTACACTCAAAATATTATGTAGGTAAATTCCACAGAAAATTAATATTTTTTTGTGTTCCCTTCGATCCTATAAGGAGCATAGGTCCTCAATAAATTGGGTGAACATATTACTGTTTTGTGCCAACGCTCTCCCTTCTCCCCAGGTTGTACCCATTCCAGCCATTTCTATACCAATTTGCCTTCTCCACGTTTGAGCTGAGAGTCCTCTTCTTCGACCTCCTTGCGGGTTCCAGTCTATGGCATTTCTTGTAATGTCGATCCGTGATCTTTTTAACGTGTGGCCAATCCAACACTTGGACCTTCAGCATGTTTCGAGAGGCAGCGTTCCATGTTTCGCAACCGTAAAGGAGAGTCAACTTGACACATAATTTTAAACAACTAAAAATTTATTTAAAAAAAGGATCATTTACATTTCATTTAAAATAAATGAATTTAATATAAATTTTAGAATTTTTTTTTTATTGAACAGTATATCCCGTAATATTTAACAGTTGTTGCTTTAAAAAAAAATATAATTTAACTGGCAAAAAATCAAACAACATACCAATATTAGTACAGAAAAACATGATTTTTTGGTAGTTTGTTTTTGAATTACAAAACTAAATGTTAAAAATTAATTCACTTGTAAAATAATTATATTTTTATTAAATTGTAATAGTACGGAAAACGAATTTAATAACCTACAATCAGTAACTGTAATAATTTTATGAGTGTAAATTTTTATATGCCAAAGAGACAAGCGAACAAATTATAAGACAAAATGGAATTTCTAGACTACTGTGGTTTTGATTTTGTGGTAAACATTGGTCAGATACAACAACTAAAAACACCAGCCTTACATATAAAGGGTGGTCCAACCAAAACAAACGATGTTAGTTGTAAGTAAAGCAAAATGTTTTCAGATAATTATCTTAATAATAATAATAAAAGAAAATATCGGCCGAATACTCGCCACGGCTTCGGTAGCATACCTCTGTTCGTCCATATTTTCAATGGTCCATATTTTCAATGACTCAGAGACATAATTAAGTTTCAACGTCGTCAATGTCCCGGAATTATCTCATCCTTTAGCTCTTGAATTGTTCTGGCTTTTTGAGGTATACTTTTTCTTTTAAATATCCTTAAAAAAAGAAGTGCAACGGTGTCGGATCACATGATCGTGGAGGCCAATTAACATCGCCACGAGGTGAAATAACACGGCCGTTGAATATCTCGCTCAAAAGAGCCATTATTTCGTTGGCTGTAAGGTAAGTGGCACCATCCTGTTGGGACCACATATCAATCAGATCCATATCCTCAATTTCTGGCGACAGGAAGTCCGTTATCGTTTCGGCACGAAAACGAGTCACGGTTGACGGCTCTTCTGCTACACTTTAGCGAACAACAGTAATAAAAGAAGCACAGATGTTTTCACATTTCCAGCAGACACGGTTGAAATTTGCGCATAATTCTCCCAATGGTGGACGCATTTGGTCGATTATGCTGACCAAAAAATCACAAAGCGCACGAAATGCATTTTAGCGCGCTGCTCAATTGTATACCTCTGCATGGCTGAATTTATAAAACACTAAAACAATGAAATGTCAAATTAAGTTGGGCAAAAAACTTGACGCTAAAGTGTGGTTCACAATGAACATTGTGCATTATGTTTGCCTCCCCCCCCCCCCCCTTTATTTACTCAAACACCCACCACTTAATTTCAGGATGATCGAGCCATAATTTATCATACGCCGTATATAGAACCTACTCTCGGAAAAAAACCTTACAACGCCTTAAACCTAAAACTTAATAATAATGTTATTACAGTAACTGATTAAAGGTTATGAAATTCATTTTCCTTACTGTTAAAATTTAATGAAAATATAGTTATTTTACAAATCAATTTATTTTTTAACATTTATGTCTGTTATTCAAAAAACAAACAACCAAAAAATACTGTTTTTCCGTACTATTATTGTTACCTATGTAGTTTAATTTTTTGTCAGTTAAATTATATTTTTGTAAAGCAATAACTGTTAAATTTTACGTCAAATAAAAAAATATCAAAAATTTATGTAAAATCCATTTATTTTAAATGAATTGTAAATGATCCGTTTTTTAAATAAATTTTTAGTTGCTTAAAATGAATTTTATGTGGAATTTACCTGCATAATATTTGGAGTGTATATGTAGTTGTAAAATTTTGCCCATTTTATTTTGCTACGACTAGAAATAAAATTTCGTGAAGATAGGCTTTGAATGTACCATAGGCCCTTTATAAAGCCCATTCTCGAAAATCTGTTGAATGAGCCTTAAACCGCAACAAATTTTTATATTTGGGTGATTCACAAGGTGTGCTATCAAGTCATATCGTCATATTGACCTAAGTCATACTTTAAAATTATTTAAAAAAAATATGGTTGTGGTTTAAACAAAATGAAAATTTGAATTCTGTGTTCATTGATTCGTCATACCTGTACAGTAGAAATCTAAATTATAAGCGGTTTCCCACAGCAGTCGTATTTATTTCTTGTAATTGTTTAAGACATATGATTTTACACTTTATGACTACTTTGTGAACCAATCAATTGTAATGAAATTTTGTTCGATAAAACAACTATAGACACGAATCCCACTTAGATTTACTAAAATTAACAAACAAAAGTTTCCAGAGAATCCCGCAATTATTTAAAGGTAAAACAGAATTTCCCAGGAACAAACTCTAATGAAAATTATATCCAAGTCCATTCTGTACCAATGTTCTGTAACTTTGGTGAGAACTTCTCGCATCGAAAAGATGTGAAACAAAATATTCCATCGTTTCTCGAAAAATGAGAAAAAAGTGTGTCTGTAACTCATGTCGAAAACTATCAAAATAGATTACGGCGTTACGTTATAAATGTCATAATATTCCACTCGAAGCCGATATGAAATTGCAGATGTTGAGAACGCCAGTCAAACATATTGTTGAAGGCGACCAAATTTGACTAAAATTTAAAACTTTTTAACGACGGCGGCGAAAATACAACCGTCGGCTATTGCAAAAAATTTTAAGTGCGAAATTAATGTTTGTTGATTTCAAAATTGCTTTGAAAACATTCGTATATTTTTTAAAAATGTTAAAAGCAAAATAATTAAACAATGAAAAAATCTGCCAAGAACAAAATACTTATCTCTTTCGAGTTAATATTCATTGAATTTTGCATTTTTAATTTATTTTTTTAGTGTTTAAATTGTTTCTCACCCCGTTTTTACGTGTGAGTTTATTTGACAGTTCAAAGCGGGAACTTTCTCAAAAAAATTTTACAGACACACTTTTTCAGTATATTGGCGAGAAATTTTCTAACGTGACAGTTATTACTTACCAAAAATGTTACAGACGCAGTTAAGTGAGAAAACAGCCGTTTGTTTCAATTTATGGCATTTTTGTTTCATTTCTCACGTATCAATCGAAAAGTTGCTCGCCGTGGGAGTTACAGAACATGGGCACTGAATTCTAGAAAATTTTGTTTGTATTATATGTTTACTTAAGCATGATAAAAATTTATCTCAAATTCAGCTGTAAATAATTACACACAGAAAAATTAAATAGTTATGCTTTTAAACAAAAAAGTTGTTCATTTTTTTTTTTTTTTTTTTTATTCTATAAATTAGGTATTAATTTGGTGATTAGAGATAATTATAAATTATTTTCTGTGTACACGAACTCTGCAAAAATTTTCTCAAATACTAATTCAAACACTAATTGTATTCTACTAGATTTATGCTTAAACTTAATATACTGTCTGTCCTAGAGACAAGATTATGGCTATTCATTTTCCTGCAGCCAATATTACCAACCGATTAACCTTTCAACTAATATTAATTACCTATTTCATCCCAAAGTTAGACATGTACTGTTTTACTAAACAAAGTCAAACGATATAATTATTTTAGCATAAGCACCTAATAACAAAAAATAATGTGTCTATATGTAAATCGTTACTTATATTTTGATGTATTTGACCTTGTTTCGGTAATTAATTAAAAACAACCTTCAAGGTGTGTTACTTATTTTTCTTAGGGCGAAATGCGAAAAAAATAAATCCTTATAACTGCTGGTATAAAAACATTATTATAATTAACATTAATTTATCTTTAAATAACAAAAAACCATATTAAAAGAAATGTTTACGAAGACTAAAATAAAAGATGTAAAGAGAACAATTTACTACAAAACCACAGGACCAAAATTTATGTTCTACTGTTTTTGATTTATTACCCACACGGTGTTTATAACCAGTAAATATTTTTATACTTCGTAGAATATCTTAAAAAAAAACTTTGTTAAAATTTGTGAAAAAGGTTAAGCAACATTTTCATAATTTCATACGAAATATTTGACATGATTCAATGTTACCTATCTCGTGAGTTTGCACAATTAGTCGTTTTCATTATTTCAAAGTATGCGACATTTTTTTACGTATGTTAATAAAACCCATATGGAATTTACTTAAGAGTATTTTTTTTTAGTAAAAAAATTAAATAAAAAAAAGGTTTCAAAAGTTATTGTTTGGAATACAAAATTTTTTATGAATAAGATTTCTTTATGACGTGCTAAATTCCCAATTTTTATTTTATATACTGAAATTAATTGTTGAGGGAGAGCTAGTTTCCATTCGCATTTCACTGGTTGCTTAGACCAGAATGCCAGGAAACCTCTTTGCAAAGACTTTAGAAATGCTAAAAATATTATACAAATAAAACTGTTAAAGGCCGTTATACACTATCCCACAAAGTCTTAAGTATTTTTCGAAAATGCTTCCCTGATTTAATTATTGTTTGAAAATTTTCAAAAAACAATAACAACTTATCAAGACAGGTTTGTATTTTTTTTTAAATACGTAAGACTTGTGTGGTAGTGTAAAGCATCTATAAGCGAATAATAAATTTAAACACTCAGGTTTTACTTGTAGAAATATCAAAGCTTAAACACTCCAACTTCAATAAAAAGTGAATTTATTTTTTCTTACATAAATATGGATGAAAAGCTCACAGAAAGAATTTTCAGCAGTTTTTTTTTTTATCAATTAAAACAATATTTTCCAAGGTTTTTTTAAAATAATTAATGTGTAAATTGAAACATTTTTTTTAATAAAAATTTAAAAAATGTCTTATTATCAAAGTTGTTTTTGTGATTACAATTATTTGTTAAATGATTTTATTTGATGTGCTTAATTCCCTATTATTATTCTTGATAAAACAACTGAAAATTTATTGTTTTTCCCAAAAAATTTTAGGAATGCTAAAAATATCAGCAAATAAAACTATAGAGGGAAAGAGAATTACAACCCTCAAGAAGTCTAATTTGCAACGATATCAAAGCCTAAACAAAATTCCTTAAAACATTGTGTTTATCTTTTCTAACATTCCCCACTACAATTAGTTAGAATTCTTCCAACATTTATTGTAGTTGTAAGTGGGTTAAGAAAAAAACAAATTAAAAACCAAACCCAATTGCTTTTATTGTTCTCGCAAGAAATCAAAATAAAAACAATTTGTGGAGAATGTAAGAAAAGATAAACACAATGTTTTATTGTTGAAGTTTTGTTTAAGCTTGCTTAAAAAAATATGTCTTTTCTAAATTTTTTTGGGAAAAACATCTCCTGATGATCTGGCCTTAGCAACCAGTGATAGAGTGATGGAAGATAAGCATAGATACAGCTTATCCTCCAACAATAAATTTTCAGTTGTTTTATAAAGAATAAAATCTTTTAATAAAATTTAAAAAAATTTAATTTTGATTTAATTAACATTTTAGTAAAATATTAATATAATAACAAAAAATCATAATTAATTTTTTCGTTTAATTGCAAAATTGAAAATTTTGTTGTGATTTATTGTATTTAAAAACAATAAATCACAAATATAATACAAAAATGTAAAAAGGCACTTTAATGGCTTGAAAAGGGCTTTTTAAAAGGGGACTTTATATCTATCCTGTCGTAAATTCTCAACCGATAATAACAGATGTCTATTGGTACGATTTATAGTCTTACGAAACTTAATTAGACCAAATTACATCCCAATACAGTGTTGCAAAATTAAAATTTTGAAATGGTACTGAACTTTAACAAAAAGAGTACTTTTTCCCACCAAATGTTACTTTTTGTTAAAAAATAAAACAATCATTTAGAAAAATCAAAGGAAACGAATAAACCATTAACAATTCAATAAAATAACCACAATACTAATTATTGTTAACAGCTAAGGCGCACGAGCTATATGTTTACATTTGTCCTTCAAGTTGTTCTGAAAAAGGTCAACAAGAAAAATAAAGCCTTAAACATGAAAAACAAAAAATGTTCTTTAGATTTCAGTGGCCATGTTCTGTAACTCCCGCGGCGAGAAACTTTTTGATTGAAATTATTGAGAAATGAAACAAAAATGCCATAAACTGAAACAAAACAGCTTTTTTCTCATTTAACTGCGTCTGTAACATTGTTGGCGAGTAATAACTGTCACGTAAGGTAATTTTACGCCAATATACTGAAAAAGTGTGTCTATAAAATTTTTGTGAGAAAATTCCCGCGTTGAACTGTCAAATAAACTCACACGTAAAAACGGGATGAGAAAAATTTTTAACTTTACAAAATAAATTAAAAATGCAAAATGCAATGAACATTAACATGGAAAGATAAGTATTACGTTCTTGGCAGATTTTTTCATTATTTAATTATTTTGCTTTTAACATTTTTTAAAAATATACGAATGTTTTCAAAGCAATTTGTTCATCAACAAACATTAAAGTCGCAATTTATATTTTTTGGTATAGCCGACGGTTGTTTTTTCGCCGCCGTCGTAAAAAATTTTTAAATTTTAGTCAATTTTGGTCGCCGTCAACGTTATGTTTGACTGGCGTTCTCAACATCTGCAATATCATATCGGCTTCGAGTGGAATATTATGACATTTATAACGTAACGACGTAATCTCTGTTGATAGTTTTCGACATGAGTTACAGACACACTTTTTTCTCACTTTTCGAGAAACGATGGAATATTTGGTTTCACATGTTTTCGATGCGAGAAGTTCTCACCAAAGTTACCGAACATGGGTACAGGAAGACTTCTTGACAAAAAGTACAAAAAACAGAAGTAAGGAAGAACATGTAAATTAATTAAAATAGGTAATCATTCATTCAAAGCAAATTTCGATCTACCAAGATAAAATACCATTTGGTTTAAGGATTGATGTTTTACTATTAACGTCATCCGTCGTCAATTGCGGTGAGTGATAAACGGCAAATCTCGCTGAAGAGATTGTGTGGTTACAATCGAAATCGATGCTGCTTCAAAAACTCTTTTCGATGATACCAAATTTTATTTATGTCGTCTTGGAGCAAAGTCCAAAAAAATTCGAAAAACTGAAAAAAGACCTTTTTTAAAAATGGTCCAGGTCACGGATGGTCAACGCTAAACCCAAAATATTTTGGGAATCATCATAAAACATATCAGCCTTTATTTTCAGAGGGGTAACAAAATCACTTTTTTTTTTTTTTTTGGAGTCGCTATAATATACATACATTACAAAAATATGAAATACATTTTTGTTTCAGGTTCTAAAATTTCTGTTTTAATGAATTTTATTCATTCACTTTTATGGCCGCTTTCAAAATTATTTAAATTTAAATAATAGGTCAGCGGCTCCCATTGTTCTAAAAATCACTGCCTGTCTAGAAAGACATCTGATTTGTGAATACCTTAATAATACAAGGTATTTGTGGTATTTCTATTACCAACAACATAAAGTTTGCAACAAACTTATGATTCAAAAGTCTGCTATCGAAATAATCACATCACGCAGTTTTAGTTTTGCTCTGAGATGAGAGTGTTGCTAACATATTAAAAGTCAAAAAGCACAAAGGATAAAAAAGTATTAAAAACAACGCGGGGGTACTGCGGTATTTTTGATGTGAAAAAGTACTGAACACTGCCCCAATAGCATTACTTGTCTGAGTTGTAGGCGTGTTTAAGTATTTTCTATGAGTGGACTTAACATGGCCTCAATAGTTAAATATGGACCGATAATCAAAAAATTTAATTAATACATTTTAAATTTAAATTTCAATTATATATTCTTATTTATTCAATTAAAATTTTAATTGAATCTTAGAAATAATTTGAATTAGTTTTCTCAATTCAATTACTTTATAAATTATTTTATCTTTATTTTTAATAACTTGAGGTAATTGAATAAAATATAGAATTTTTTGTTAATTATTTTCTTAATTGAATCAATTAGTACATTATTTGATATGGCAAAGTTTTTTGATAAATTTTTAATCACTTTAAAAATATCATTGATTGAACAAAAAAACACAGTTTTAAATTTTTACAATTTGTAGTAATCGATGTAATCATTTTGATGAAATTAAAAAATTGTTTGCTTGGTTCCATGAATTTGGTGATTAGAGACAATTTTTAATTTTTTTTTCTGTGCAAATCATTTTCGTCCGATAATTATCGGAATTATATACCATTTAAATGTATACTATGTATACTATCATAGGAATGCTTAACATCAACTTGAGTAATTTTCATAAATTATATTTTGTGGTGACTAAATACAGCTAATGTTTCCTTGTTTTTCACTTTACTTTAAGAAGATTTTATTTTGCATTTAAGACTGCGGCGGCTTTTGGCGAATACTCATTTCGAATACGAATATTCATAACATCATTAATGCACACACTTTTCGTGCTTTCATAAGATTTGAAACTGCTCTTGATTGAAATTTATTGAGAATGATGAAGTTAAAAGAAATCACAATACTCTTGCGTTTTTCATTCATAATAAAAAAATTTAATTCGATAAGTCGTTCCCACAGACCGTATACAAAAAGTTTAATAAAAAAATGTTAGAAAATAAATCTAGCTCTCTCTTTTTTAACTGTAGAATATTTTAGCAATTTTTTAGCCGATTAGGCACTTTTACTCCTTTGTCTTTTGGCAACCCTGCATATTACTAAAGCCTAAAATAATTCTTAGTAAAATTTTATGTTCAAGCAATATTTATACAATACGATGTTCTAAACACTTACACTTGTTGTCCAGTTTACAGAATTAATGATGATAAAAAATTAACTTACCAAGAGCTTTCTTTTCATTTTTTCTCTTAAAGTTGTTAAAGGATCTAAATCGTTTAGTAAATGTTTTTTTTTATAATATTATTTTTATAGAAATATAATATCCTTTCCTTATTTCTATGGCACTTCCTCTGTGTATCGTTTTTTTATACGTTGCCTTTTTAGGGAAAACTAAAAAGATTATTAAAAAAAAATTGTTTCAATTACTTGTCAAAAAGCTACATCTTTTTTTTCTTATTACGTACTAACATAAATAACTGTTGCCTTTGACATTTAACTTGATTGCCACATTAAAGTAATAATAAAGATGAATACCAGGGTTTTAAAAACAAGTAAATTTGTGGCTCTTTCTATTTTTAAATTGTACAAAAAATCCATCAGAAATGACCCAGAAGTGTTTTTAAAATGAAGAAATTTATGTTCGTTGACAAATTTACTGTTATCTTGTTAATATTAAATAACGATTAAGGAAAAAGGTCTTTGGTAATGTTAAGTAATAGAAAAGGGAGACGAAGGAATGATTTGTTTTTTGTTAAGTATATTGGATGTAAAAATTGTTTGTTCGAAAGATCTTTAAATTTTTTTTAATAGATTTGAGAGTTAAATACATACAGGGTGGCGCAAAAGTTTTTTAATGCTTAAGAATTATCTTTACTTGATGCCTTGATATTTTTGATTAAGTAGAAAAAATGCCTCTAGATTTGATGACCATATTTATAGTATTTTCCATTACTCTTGGCAGAGCTTTCGATGGACGTCGAAGATGAAAATATTGAGAAAAATTAATATTTGAGTTCAACCTAAAAATATTTAAACACACAAAGTGGCATAAAAAAAACAAGTCAAATGTACAGTGCCTCAATCCCGAGCATATGATACCCTACACCACAGTATCAACGGACAAATATTCGAGAGTTCTTAGCATATTTGAAACAAAATTGTGTTTAAAAGCTACGATTTAAATTAGATGTATTTTTGTTTAATATTACCTTAACATCTACTTCTTAATTAGTCCTTTGTTTTAAGGTTTTTTTTACCCAGCGGTAAATATAATGAGTAAAGGGGCCTAATAAAAGACCTTAATTAGCAGACACAAGCACTCCCCGCCGCAGTATTTGTGTCTGCTAAACACAGCTTGTCATTGGGACAAATCCTTTTCACACTCCTTTCTTTTTACAGGAATTAAAAAGTCTTTCAGTAGCGAATGTGTTACGAATACTTCTGAAGATCTTCTTTAGAGAAATGTATACCTTTTATATGGCATATTTCTGAAGGGAGGATATAGAGTAAAACGAATCTTTTAGAAAGGAGTATAGAGGGCTTCAAAAAGCCCTGCATTTGCCGCCCATTCAATATTTACCGCAAGGTAAGAATGGGGCTTACATGTGATCTTTGGCAAAGTCTGAACCTACCAGCTTATGACACAGTAATTGTGGCAACATTTTATACCAACACTATAATTTTATGTACTATAACATTCATTTTCTTTTCACTACGCTTGTAAATAAATGTGGAACTCAGTTAATTTATGGTGTTTTCCATGTACGCTACTATTCGCGCGAGTTTCTCTTACATTCTCAAAATCTATGCAAAAATTGGAAAAGTGTCTAAATATGTTGCATAAATAAACGGTTAATTTGTTCCATATCTTACCCCCAGTTAGATTTCAGTGTGAGATAATTTCCTTTTTGCAGCTTCGTCAAGGACTGTTTTATGCAAGCAAGTGGTTTGTTTGAAAAAATTATCAGTAGTTTTTTATCAATTAAAAATAATTCTTAAAAAGTATTTCAATTTAATTAATTTGATAATTCAATCAATTTTTTTTTCTAGTTGAAAGAAAATTAAAAATATAATTTTGATTTAATTAACATTTTTATTGCTTTGGAAAAAAATTTTAATTAAATAACAAAAAGTCATAATTGATTTTCTCGTTTAAAATAAAATAATTTAAACTTGTAGAATAGTTGTTGGGAATTGTCAAAACCTGTGCCCATGTTCTGTAACTCTCGCTTCGAAAAATTTTACGATTAAAATGCGAGAAATGAAACAAAAATGCCATGAATTCAAACGACCAACTGTTTTTCTCACTTAACTGCGTCTGTAACATTTGTAACGAGTAATAGCTGTCACGTAAGGAAACTTACTCGTCAATTTACAAAAAAAGTGTGTCTATAAAATGTTTGTGAGAAAGTTACCGCTTTCAACTGTTAAATAAAACGGGCCGAGATAAAATATTACCACTAAAAAATATATTAAAGATTCAAAATTCAATTAATTTTAACACGAAAGAGATAAATATTTTGTTTTTGACTGATTTTTTCATTAATAAATTATTTTGCTTTTAACATTTTTAAAAAATTTACGAACGTTTTTAAAGATATTTTTTTAACAACAAAAATTTAATATTATTTGCTGTAGGCGACGGTTGTATTTTCGCCGCCGTCATTGAAAATTTTTCAATTATAGTAAATTTTGTCCGCCGTCAACGATATGTTTGACTAGCGTTCTCAACGTCTGCAATTTCACATCGGCTTCGTGTGGAATATTCTGACATTTATAACGTAACGACGTAATATCTTTTGAAAGTTTTCGACATGAGGTACAGACACACTATTCTCTCACTTTTCGAGAAGAGATGGAATATTTTGCTTCACATCTTTTCGATGCGAGAAGTTCTCACCAAAGTTAGTTACAGAACATGGGTACTGAGCTATATATAATTAAATCAATTAACAAATTGTTTGAAACGGCAAAGTTTTTCCATCTTTTTTTTAATTAAAATTAAAAATATCATTTATTAAAAAAAAATTTACAATTTTCAATCTATACAATTTTTAGGCTTTATATTTTGACGGTATAATTAACTTAAATGGATAACAATGTTGTTGTTTCACTAAAAAATTTTCTTTCTTTCTTTACACAAATATGGCTGCAGCCATGGTACATTAGAGTTACCCAGCAAAAACTTAACTTACAATGCTACTTTTAATGACTTCTTGAATTCATTACTTTGTATCTTTATTCGCCACTTGTTGCATTATGAATTATATATAAAATAATAACTTTATTATAATATCTTAAATAAGTCAGAATTATACATAACAAAAAAATACTTTGGTATTATGACTTAAATAAGTTATTATTATATGATTTTAAATAATTTTTTAAATCAATTTGCAATATATTATATTAATATTTATTAGATATCCGGTAATATTATAAAATTATAAGAATAATTTCGATGTGAAATACATGGAAAATCCAAAAATCAATCAAATGTATGTAAATATATACTTAAATATGTTCCAAAATTACCAACACAATATATTTTCTTAACAGTCAGGCCTGTCACAGCAATTGTTTGGAACTGTTTTGAATCCGTATTTTCATTTCGATCGATTTTCGTAATTCTGATAAATTTTAATTTTGTTATTTTTAAGTTAAATGTAGCAATATTGTGGTGCAAACCAACACAAAAACTTTTTTCGATCGAAAAATTAAAAGTGATTTCATTCCGAGAAAATTTATCGATTTTCTCGGAATTAAGAAACTTTCGATCGAAATTTATTTCTGTGTTAATACACACATTGTTATTATAATGTTAGAGCTATAAATGATTTTGTGCCGAAAATGAAATCTTTATTGTGTACACTTTTTAAACATCAATTCCATAAGATTTCAGAGCAATTTTATTTAGTGTATTTTAACCTTTTTCAAAGTTAATTTGAGAGAACTTATTTCTTGTCTCTTTTGGTAACTACATATTTTTATACAACTTTTAAGTATAAAATAAAGTTATTATTTTTTAGGTTGTAATTGTCCAAATTATAAAGGATTACTTTTGGGACATCGCGAACAAAAATAAGTACTTTTTCTAGCAGAAAAATAAGTTCTCTTTGCCTTAAGTTCTCATTAATTTTCTGCTTATTTTGTAAGCAAAGTTTTTGCTGGGTAAGAGTTCAGTCAAGATATTATTAGTCAATTCACAAGGTATCCTAACATGTCATATTGTCAAAATGTCCTAATATTTCACAATGGTTTAAAAATATTGTTGTACGGCTCAGCCGCTCAGCGCTGGACTTTTCTGATTAATTACGACAGCACAATAAACACAGCAAGCAACGTTCTATTTATTTAAGACACTTTTTGTTAACAAACCAACAACAATATTTTTAAACCATTGTGAAATATTAGGACATTTTGACAATATGACATGTTAGGATACCTTGTGAATTGACTATATGTGTTCCATTGAAATTCTAAAAATTTACCACTTTGTTAGCTTGTGTATAACATGATTACACACTTAAAATGCATAATTTTATTAGAGAACTAAACAACATTAGACGTAACAAATAACGTCGCTTTAGAGTCATTCATTTCAAGCTTTGCATCTTAGAATACGTTTTTCTTGACTTTCTTTTTAAGATATAAGCCAGCCAACGTTGTGGCAAATTGCAGTTACAGTCAGATGCAGTTACTGGCGGTGTTGGCCTTTCTTTATGCACAGTGGCTCCATCTTATTAACACCACATTTGAAGATGGCCGTTATTTTTCAACATTCTGCGGATTAAGCAAAACAATTAAAATCAATAATTGTTGGCGAACATATATACTTTCATCATCTTTATTTCTTATATATTTATTTTTATTCGTGTCCTAAGTTAATACTTTGTGATCTAATTGTTTTTTTTTTTTTTATAAGTACACACTTTAGTTTTTTGTTTTGCATTTACGTTTGTCTCATTATTTCTTAATTATGTACGTTAGTATGAAATCATAAATTTTGACTCAAGTAACTTAATATGTATGTAAGTGTGAGCATTTTTTGGTTTTTGTTAAATATTTAAAGAAATTTTAATTTGATAAGAAATAAAATCAATTAAATAAAAACCCAACTATGTACATACTGCATATGGCTTTTATATAAGAAAATAAGTCGTTTGCTTTATTCACATATTTTAAACTTTAAGCCAAGTAATTAAATCAATAAATTTGGAAAGACAAATTAAAGGAATTTAGTTTGTACGTATAACTCTTACAAGCAATAATCCTTTTGGATTGTAATCCATACTAAACTGTTGACTCAAAATTGTTTAATTGTCACTGTTGAATTGTGTTGTTGCCAAAATATTAGAATATTGTTTACTGACAACTCCATTTTTTTGGAATTGAACTTTGTGTAATTTTTTTTTTAAATTGGTTATAGAACCATGATTTTCTATAATGTAATTGTTTTATTTCATTGTTCAATAGTCTACCTTTACATATTTAATTTTAAAAGTTTTTTTTTACAAACACTATACAAAGATTAAACAAAATCATTAAAATAGCGATTTTATAAACAATTTAAAGTCTACTTTTACTTAGACCAACTTGTTTTGAGAAAACTTTACTCCTCTACTTTTCATACCCGTTTAAAAATTAGAAATCGGAGGAAAAATTACTTGGTTAAAGTTATTCTCGTCTATACAAAAAAAAAAAAACGTTTTTTATGGACAATTTCAGAATAAGGGATATTTTTTTTAATATGTTTTGAATTTTTGTATACTTAATATAAACTAACAATTACACGGGCCTGCAATACAAATTGTAATGCTTATGATATTGCTTATAATCTTTACGGTCCATGAATAAAATTGTTTAAAAAATGTTTCTTAGTTTGAAGTAGTACATAAGGAAATACAATGCAGCATCGTATTTCAAACCTTTGCTGCGTAGACTCGATGTTAACACTGATACTAAAACGCAACAATACCACATTTTAAATTTTGCCTGCGATCGGCATAATCAGGTCGCCGCGATTTCTCTTTTATTGTGTACGTGTGCACACACATAGAAGAGAATTAAACAAAATTTACAACAACATATATAAAATGCATACAATCGCAAAATGTAATAGCATCCCAGCGGTAAAAAGAAGTAGTAAGCAGGCCTTCTAGAAGGCCTTATTTGGCAGACACAAGGCCTTACTACCCCATTCCATACTCATACATTTTTTACACGCGATGTCCTAGCCAGCCAAGGCCTTCTGCGTTCCCTTCCTCAGCAGGCCTGATTAGAGGCCTTCTTCAGCAGGCCTGATTAGAGGCGTCTTAGCGATCTTTTATTCATTTTATTATTGTTTAATAAAAATTTAATTATTACCACGAGAAAAAAATGTAAACAACAATTTTAGAAAAACTAATATAAATTTATGTACTTCTTTTTTCTTTTCACTTTTTTATTTATATTGTTTGCTGTCTTTGGAATGTTTTTTTTTTTTTTTTTTTTTTTTGGTAACGGTTTTTCGGTTTTGCTGCTACAAACCATAATGCAATAATACAATTTGCTACAAACGTAGTAAGCGCACAAAATTTATGCATATATACAAAAACATAATTTAAAAAAAACGCATGAATGTAGAAGGGAGTAAGTAGGCCTTCCATAAGACCTTCCTGAGAAGGCAAGCGAGAATGAGTACTGGATCTAAAAAAAAGGGCTAGGAAGGTCTTACAGAAGGCCTTATCATTTCAGACCTTCAAAAGTTTACCGCTGGGATAGGTTACCTATTGCAGTTTTAAACGTTAGTTAAACGAACGAGTTTTGCGCACGTGTTCTAAAAACAGGCAGTACGAAAAGTATACACTTTTCTATGGCTTAAAATTTTTTTGGCCTGTGTAATTAATGATATCCTTCATCGAGGGTATGAATATCTAAGGAATGGGATTTATACCAATCCGTAGATGAACCAAACTCACAGTATTAAAATTTGTTCGGTTTTAGGCCTAGTAAAGACTTGTCCAAAAGTTTTTTAAATATTAATATATTATAAAAGTATCACACGGAATAATAAAATTATGCCCTAATAAAAGCAAAAACAAAAAAAAATATTTAAAAATTATGTTGTTGCTTTTTAAAGAAATTCATATTGAATTTTTAAATTTCAATCGCTGCACATCTTGTGGAGTTGAAAATTTTAAAACGCAATATGAATTTCCGTAGAAACCAACAACTAAATGACAAGATATTTTTGACTTTGTTTTTGCTTTCAATGCATTCTTTGGCGTTGCATTGCGTTTTACACAATTAGGGCTTTAGTCATCGTCAAGAATTGCAATTTTTGTTGCTGCAATTCTTGAGTTAATTGGTGAGAGGGGTGAGAAGGTTGGGGAGGGGTACTCAGTTTCACGTACTCTGCAATTCCGTTTTGTTTTGTTACTCTCACACTTTTTAACTTAAAGTTGGATGTAGGTGTATTTGTATTTGCATAAGAACTATAAGAAAGAGAAGAGTAAGGACAAGATAAAAACTATAATTTCATAATCTGGACACTAATGCAATTTCAAAGCAGAAATTTTCAAAATTGCAGCAACAATAATTGATAGTCTGGACGATGACTTAGTATACCCTCTTCCAAACTAACTGTGTAAAAAAGAAAAATCTAAAGCCTTTTGAACACTAGTTATTCACAATCTTAAGAAGATCTTTAAATTTTAAGCCACCAACAAATCATAGTAGGGTACTTATAACTCCACCAGGGACTTTTTATTTATTTATTTATTTGTCTGTGGAATATAATCCTTACTGACTTCTTAATTAAATACAAATTAATTTTTGCAAAATATATACAAATGTGTTTAAATCATGTGTTTAAATAGATTAACAAATAAGTTTTTATATCAGTGTGAATATAACAATAATCAATAAATTTATAAGACTTGTTGAACTCGTTACACATCTTTCTTGGCGGGTCACCATTAGCATAATTAGCTCTAAAAAATTAAACTGATGACGGAACCAAATGACGTGATGGGCGTTGAGGATCATTATATTGTTGATTAAGCATCCAGAACATACGTCGCCAATAATTATGTTGAAAATAAACTAGATTTTTAATACAGTTCTACGGCTCTTTAGAGTTGGTTAAACCCACGCAGACAAGAAGTCAGAAACTATTTTTGGACAGATTCATCGTCGGAATATTCTTATATTACGGATCCAATACAGGTCTTACCAGAGAAGTATATAGACTTTACTTAACATATACTTGAACTCTTTAGCCTATCGTTTTACAAAACCAATTATACCTCTGCCTTTATTAGCTGTCATTGTCATATCTGCAATGCCATTTAGTTTCCAGTCAAGCAGAACTCCAAGATCAATGAAGTTATCCACCCACTCCAACTGATAACTTTCAAAAAAGTAGGATGCATATAATAGACTCTTTCTAACAAAATGCATGTATTTACATTTTTTTAGATTAAATTGCATAAGATTTACAGTAAAAATTTACAGAGTAAAAAGAAGTGGCCCAAGGTGGCTTCCCTGAGGTACACCAAACAGTACTTCTATGCTTCTAGATATTGCGTTATTAAAGCAAATGGCTTGTATTCTGTTGCTAAGGTATGAATATATCCATCAGTAAAACCCAGTAAATGAAGTTTAACTTTCAAAAGTCTATGGCTAACTTTATCAAGGGCCTTGGTAAAATTAATATATATCGCATCCTTGATATATGGCAGTTGCAAGATGAAGCAGATTAGTTATAGTAAATTATATTTTTTGAAACCCATGCTGGTAAGGTGTGATCAAATTTGATACTTGGTAATAAAGGATTTCGGTAATCATTGTTTCCAATAGTTTATGTATAATACTCAATTTTGCAATACCCCGGTAATTTTCCACATCATTTTAATTCTCGGAATAATAAACGAGTTCTTCCATAGATATGGAAAGTGGCCATGCTTGATTGATACATTAAATAGAAATGCTAGAGGGATAGCACTACTGTGAGCACAGTTAATTAAAATGTTACTTGGAATGTTATCAGCAACAGAATTGAATGAAAATTTTAGACTTTTTAATTCCTTAGCGATTATTGCGGTATCAATAAATAGAATGTGAGTTGTTTAGTTCGCATTTATCTTGAATGGATACTTACAGTGAGCCACACTCAAAATTGAATGTTATTTCGAAAATGGTAACTCAAAAATTATTTAGTTTATTGAATATAAACTAAATCAGGCAATCAAATTACCTTTAAGAAAGGCTTAACTTTTTTCTAATCTCCGCTGTCATTTTAGAAACATAATTTCTTTTTTTTTTACGCAAACAAATTTTTTTTATCAAAATTTCGAAATTTTTGTTTCTTCAAAAATAATAAAAAATTGGAAAATGAAGCTACTCTTCTAATTTTTCTAGACGTATAAAAAAACGAAGTTGCAAAGTTTATTCAATAATCTTAACTGTTTTTGTGTTACGCTAATATATGTTGTGCAACGTACTCCATTTTCGAAATAGCGGTATATCTCGAAAACAAAAGCTAACCTTAAAAATCGGTAAGCATCATTGAATTCAGCGTACCCGAATTTGGTTAAAGCGCCAAGTGCCCGCTTGCCAACTAGCACAGTGTTATTATTAACAAAAAGTTTATGATAATGATTAAAGTGTTACATTTTGGATGTGGCTCACTGTTACTGATTCGTCATAAAAAGCATTCGAGTAATTGTAGAGAAAAAATTGGCAAACCAATTACTTATTGTGCCATTATCGCTGGACTCTATATGTTGGAACTTCATGGATGAAGGGAGGAAGCCAGTTGTTTTCTTCTTAGAGTTAATAAATTAAAAAAAAAAATGATTTCGGATTACGCTTGCAACTATATTTCATTGAATTTAAATAATTTTCATGACACGCTTTATTAAGTAAAGTGTATTAAGACCGGCAAGTCGAGTATCTTAGACAATCCACGGATTATCCGGAGTTTTAAATCTTTTGTAGTATTCATTGTTTTTGTTTTTAGCCAATTGTTTATTATTCGAATGTGGACAGTTATTTCCTTATATACTGTTTTTGGAATAGCCAAATCCATAAAACGGTAAACTTTGTGGTAAAATGCGTGATGAACGTCAGCAAAGCACAATAAAGTATTGTGAAAATTTGTATTAGAAAATAGCTCACTTAATATATTGTAATTAGAATGCTTGAACAAGGACACAGGCTTACATGGAATTGAGAAGAGCAGTTCAATTGATGGTAAATATCTTCACGAGTTGAAATTGCTGATGAGCGCCTAATGATTCAATTAGCTATATCATTGACGAACACTAAGTCCAAAAATCGATTATAGTTGTTTGTAATGCCATTAATTTGGTATATGCTTAAATCATACAGGATATCAAAACATTCATTAAAGTTCCAGCAATGTTTAGTTTGAATAAAGTAATTATCTACTAGAAGATATTTTCAGGTTACGGAAGGTATATTAAAGTCACCAAAAACGATGACAGAATCCCCATCTAAAGAGGAACGAGCAATTTCTTAATAGACCTGGCATTTTTAGTGTATACACTCTGCGGGGACGTTGGAGGAATATATGAAAAAGTTAGATATACTCGATTAGAATCAATTTATAACACCACTGATATAAGTTCTATATCACGCGTTGAATCAGCAGTAACAAATTCTGCGGAAAAGTTGCTAGAAACTGCAATAAGAACACCACCACCTGTAGTACTTAGTCTTGTTACCACGATCACGGCGAAAAATATGCAAGTTGTTGCAAAGTATTTCGGTATTAAAAAAACTATCATATAACCATATTTCTGTAAGCCCTAGGTCATAATGATCGATATTAAATCTTTCCATAGATAGAGTTGAAAGTTTTGTTCTCAGGCCACGGATATTTTGGTAAACAACAGAAATGTAATCAGTAGCTCTATTTAGTTTTTTGACAATTAGGTCCACGTTGTGGGAGGATACCCACATTTTGTGATCTATTTCTATATACATATTCACGTACCGGAGTATTTATTGGCTCGAGGCTCGGTTTAATTAACATTTCATAAAGATCAGCAGAAACTATAATATTGAAAGAGGATATGGATCTTAAATATTGAAAATTGAATTTCTGTTTTGAGATATCGGATTCCTTTTCAGTATTATTATTTAAATTATATTTAACTGAATCAGCAAAAGTATTACTTGCTAGACGAGAAACAAAAAAGGCCCCAAAAAGAAAATGAAGAATGGCCCCAAAATGTTACATAAGACACAACAACACGCAATTTTAGGGCAATTTTTTTTCTCGTTGGTGTGTTTTTGCATTTTAAGTGAAAATAATATCACAATTTTTACTTTGAGGCAATTTTTAATTTACTAATATAAATAGTTAATTTTAAAAAATGAAAAATGACCCCAAACAATTTTATATAAATTGTGGAAAATTGTATATAAGAATTTTTAGGAATAGTATCAAAATCCCGATTTTTTTATACCATAGTGGAGAAAACTCATGCCGGCTATGCAAAGATGCTTTAATTAGCGAAGCCGGTGTTTGTTATGCCAAAGAGGTGAAAGTTATTTTGCCCGGCCGAAGGGGTGCTATTTAGGGAAGCTTTTGTCAGCGCAGCCAGTGCTCGTTATACCATAGAGGAGAAAACTCATCCCGGCTATGCAGATATGCTTTAGTTAGCGAAGCCGGTATTTGTAATGCCATAGAGGTGAAAGTCCTTTTGCCCGGCCGAAGACCGGCTATTTAGGGAAGCTTTAGTCAGCGCAGCCAGTGCTCGTTATACCATAGAGGAGAAAACTCATGCGCCCGGCCGAAGGACGTCAATATAATGAAGCTTTTATTAGCTAACCCAGTGTTCGTTATACCATAGAGGAGAAAATCCTGGGCCGAAGGCCCAACCATGATACCTTTTGTGCGATTTTTAAAAGTAAAACTGTATAATTATTCAGGTTAATAAAAACCAGGATTTTGAAATTCTCGATTTTTCAACTTGGGATTTTGAAATTCGAAATTTAAAATTTGAGATTTTAAGTTTCGGGCATATGAACCCAATCAAAATTTTAAATATAACATTCTAAGTGTTTTTTAATTTTTACCGTTTTTTATGTAAAAGTTCATAAACAATTTTGAGGTGATTTTGCATAATGAAGAATTACTCCAAATTTGGGGTCATATTTCATTTTCTTTTTATGGTTAAGTTTCATTATTTTGGCCCCAATTTTAGGGTAAAGTTTCATTATTTTGGGTCAATTTTAATTTTTGGATCCATATTTCCTGGGGCCATTTTTCGCAGCGCCTTTAACACCTAGAAGTAGGTAGCTCTCCCCATGGTGATTATAAAACATAGCGAAGATCCTAAAAACGATCTTGTTATCCTTTGAGTGTGATATTTTTCTTTACAAGCCTTAAGCATGCCAAATTTAGAAGACGCCCCCCTAAGTGTAGGGAGAAATCTAGTGCAGAATAAAACATGGCCTAGGACATAAATCACTGACCATTCGTCTCTTATGATAAATATTCCGCCGATTAACTTCCTTTACACACTACAAAAAACACCAATCACATTTTTACTGTCAAATATTAATTCGTACCTTTTGCAATTTTCTACAGGTATATTTATTTGTACATTTTTTTAATTTCACGTAAACACTAAGCTTTTAGCCCAAGTTCTCTACCCTTGACATAAAACGTAACAAGACTTTTTAAGTCACTCCCTCTACAAATTTTATTTTCAAAAACACAATAAATTTTTATTTATTTCCAACTTTGTCAATCTTTGTCTTTAATACAAAGTTAAATTGTTTATTGCGCAAAGGTATCTTTCCAATGAATTTATTCCTTTGATGCCTTTTATGTCAGTAAAAGAAAAATCTTCATGCTCTTAACTCAAATTACATTCTCAATTAAATTTATTTTTAAGTAGGTCTCCCTCTATTGACAGAATATTTAACGTCATAAAGAACGAGAATTAAAGATACAGACAAATAAAGTTTTAAGTATATTTCAAATTATTCATTAGATTTTAAAAGAAATGAAAGATTATTTACTTTTAAACTCACAAGAATGTCCAATAAATAAATTTTTGTCGTATGAAATAAAAAACAAGGTAGAACCTAAAAATGTGAGACTCACAACAGATGGAGTATTTTGCTTTACACATTTTCAATTCATGAAGATTTTGGCAAAACTCTGTAAGAACTTGCAGAATATTTGGGAGCCAACAGAGTTCTTTCAAATTCTAGAAAGAAAAACTTTTTGCATTAAATGTTCACAAGTGATAAAAATAAGTTTATTATTGAAAAAACCTAAAATTATGTAAAACTCGGCAAATATGCTTAATCAAGTCTAAAGCCGAATATCAATGGTCTCAAGGTACCGCTATGTATTTGGTGAGACCTTATCTATTTTGAAAAATTATCCCATTAATACCCATAGATTCGCCCGTACGATTTGACCATAGTTTTTAGGTATGTACCTGGAAGGTCAGTAAAAGTTGCTTGGGATGAAAAACATGAACCTCTCCATACTATTGACATAGAACATGGGCATTTTAAAACCCAACAGGCTTTGGTGTTATATATTGAGCCCTTACCGCAAAAAAAGCTTAAGAGACAAAAACACAATTTTGCATTAGAAAGTTTTTTAGGCCCTTATCGTGTAAAACGCAACGCGACGCAAAAGTATTACATTGAAAGCACAAACAATGTCATAAATATTTTGTTGTTGATTTCTACAGAAATTCACATTGCATTTTCAAATTTCAAACGCAGCATAGCTTGTGGAGTTCAAATGTTTAAAACGGTATATGGATTTCTATAGAAAGCAACAACAAAATTACAAAATATGTATGACATTGTTTGTGCTTTCAATGTAATTCTTTGGCGTCGCGTTGCGTTTTACATGATAAGGGCCTAAAAAACTTTCTAATGTAAAATTGTGGTTTTGTCGCTTAAGCTTTTTTGCGGTAAGGGCTCAATATATAACACCAAAGCCTGTTCTGTATTAATATGCCCTTGTTAATTATATTTCATAAAAATTTTGTATGAAGGTTGGCGCTTAAGCTAAAATTGTTTTTGTTATAAAATCGTAACGGTACCTTATGTGACCATGACATTTAGGGGGATAATGAAAAAAAAACGAAAATTTTAAATGATGTCGCTAAAGCATGTTTTGCGGTAAGAGCTCATATGTATTAATTTTTTTTTTTTTTTTTTTTTTTGAGTGTTGAAAATATTATAATTATTAATTTGTATATTTATGTATATACATATCGCACTGGTTTCTCGAAACAGGATCAACTCAAAATTTATAAATTTTCTGTAGACAAAAAAAAATTTTTTTTATATGTATTCTTATTTTACAAATGGAGATATACTGCATTTTTTTTTTTTTTTGCAAACTAATAGAGAAATAGATCTAAGATTTTTACAGTGGGTAGATATGGCCACTGTTTATCGTTTTCTTGCAAAAAGTGAAAATTGAAAAAATTTTGAGTTGACGCTGTTTAGAGGAACAAGTGAGATATGTATGTATATATTATTTAAACGTATTCAATTTGCATTGCGCTGTTGAAAACAACACAAATATTTCCAATGCACCTTTAAGCCCCCTTCTTATTTCCTTTTACCGATCCGTTGGTTATTTGTCTGGTTGCCTGTCCATGTAAACCTTGTGCGCAAACTACAGATCACAATTTTGAAGATAATTCGATGAGTGTTGTAACAAATATGTTTTAATTGTCAAAAACCCAAATTATTATTTGAAATATTCTCTCAAATTTGTTATGAATCAGTTTTAATTTGTTGCTGGTTAAGCATGTCTATATAAATCCACCATATTTTTCAAAAGTTGCAAACAAAACCTCTTAGCCAGGATTATTTATTTCAAATAATTTTGTTTCAGCATTATAAAAACGAATAGTGAACTGAACATTCTTTTTATGTAAAATATTTGTCAATTGGTCGACTAGAATTTAAAACATTGCATGACATTGTTTGATTTCTTCAATTTTGTTTTCTAGTTCTTGGTGTTTTACTAAATAAAACTGGTAGAAATTTTTCCCATATCGTTGATTCCGCCGAAATGTTGTAGTTTTGAGCATGAAGAGATGCTAGAACTACTTAAGAGTTTTAAGTGCCTTAACGGGAATTTCGTCCTCGGCAACACAACGGGCTAATATTTCACCCAATGATTAATTTTTTGCAGCGTATTTTAGTAAATTCTTATTTGTCGTCACTTTAGAATTTCTTCGAACGGAGCTAAATTTTATTTAGAGCCCATAAATGTCAAGCATGTAGACTAATTAAATGTGATGAATAAGTCGGGACATGGAAGAACCTTTGTAACTTATCATTTTAGGGCACCTCGAGCACCTAACTTTGTCTTTTTAAACGCGTTCGAAAATAATCTAGAGATAACCTTTATATAAAAATATATTTAATATTTAGAATACTCTTGCACAAATTACTATTTACTTTTTACCTACACACGTTTTTGTAGTATTTTGAATAGTTTTTGATTTTTTTTTCTACAAGAACACACTCTTTTATAAGCGATTTGTAATTACAGTGCTCATAATGTTTTTTGACCTTTGTTACATTTTGTTTTGACATTCTTCATAAAAAGTTTAAGTTTGGGCAATATTCAATTAGGAAAATACTTAAATTACCGGTACATCTACAACAAGAGTAAGGAAAATGTATATAAATAACACATTACTAAAATAACCGGTTTATTATATTAAAATAACCGGTTTATTTGATATTCGAAAAATGGGCATTTTAAAATATCCGACTTGGGCAACGCTAAAATAACCGGTTAAAACTGGTCGAATAATAACCGTCCGATCTCCCTAGAATATGTACTCATGGAAGTAAAATTTTGACACTGTTGAGATGAATAAAATTTCATATAAATTTTGACATTAGTCTAGAAATTTTTGACAATTTTAATTCACCATAGAACTTTGCTACCGTTTCACAGACACCCTAAGTATTAAAAATATGCAAAACCCTGTATTTTTAAATAATCACACAATATCCAAATTTAACATAAGTAATAAAGTATAGTCGGACAAGTCTTACTTTTAAATACCCTACACCACAGTACTTACGAAAAATCTTTAAAAAAGTGTACCTTATTTGCGACCTGTAGGCAATCATGGAGCCGTCAAAACAAAAATATGTTATGAGGTTAAGATTCATATAAAAGGTATTTGTGCCTAATATAAGCACGATATCTATATCGTTTTTTCGTATAAAGTGGTTTTAGAGACGGAATTATATGGAACCAATGGTAAATTTTGGTGCCACCAGATTGCGCAAAATTGTTGTTTACTCTTCATTATCTTTAATTTTTATTTTAAAATAAATATATAAGGACCTTAATTAATACTTTTCACTTTTAAGATTCAGCATATACACACACATATATGAGCACAATTTTGTTCTTTGTCAGATAACTACTACTAGGCAACCATAGATATAAAGAAAGAAAATCTTTAAAATAAAATTAAATAAAGGGAAAGGTAAATAACTTGAAGGGAAATTAAAAAATTAATCTACCATTTATTTACACACAAACATATTTAATTCCATTATATGAAAATACACATAGAAAAAAAATTTATATCAATTAAAAAATTAATCAAATTTGCACCAGTAAGCAAATTCAAAAAAAACTTGATTGAATTTTTAATAAAAACTTATTTTATTTTTCGGTAAAAAATTTAAAAAAATTTTTTCTGCGCAGAGTAAAGAAGAACAGTTTTAATTTTTTTAATTTGCAACTGCATCAACAAATTGTGTTTTTTTTATATGATTGATAAAGAGGTCATAAGATGCGAAAAATTTTAACTTCGAAGGGAAACCACATTTTTAAAAAATTTTTTATGAAAATAATTTCATTATGCCTTTTTTAAAATTTCCAAATTTGCAATAACTACAGATATTAATATTATGTTACTGAAAAAGTTTTTTATATCAATGAAATTCTTTAATTGTTCGATGACATAAATTCATAAAATTAATTACTAATCTGTAAAATTTTCTTAAGCTTAATGATTATTATGGTTATATATTTATGGTTATTTATTTCACCTATTTTTCAACGTGCATTTTGAGTTGTTGGGAAATTATTTTTTTTTTTGGTTAATTCCTGTTACAAAAATCATTCGTTTTTAATAATTTTATTTCGTTTTTGTAGTCCTGTTACATTTTATAATATAATGTTAGATAAATTGCATATAGTTCATTGTTGATTTTCTTTCCCGTTTTTTGTTTTGGAACATAATGCTAACATTTAGTTACAATTAAGAATTTGGTATCGATATGAATTCTTTGTATTTATATTATGAAACATTCAACTTGGCTATTTTTTCCCCCTAAATTTGTATGTCTACTGCTAAAAATTTAATTAAAAATACGTTTTTACAACAATTCTAGCAAGAAAACATTTTCTAGTTATAAGCATAGTATAATAAGTACCAGGTATGTTCATAACGGAAAGTTATAATTTTTTACCCACGTAATGTCAAATTTATTTATTTGATTTTTGAAGCTTGTTTTAATTTTCTTCCTTATTTTCTTTTGTTCAGGCATCAGAAACTAAGAACCTAAAACTTAAAATTTAAGTTTTTCATTTGAAAAATTCAAAACTCAAGCGTACAAAATAAATTTTTTTTCTATCATTTAACAAAAATTTGAAAAATACACAAAAACGTTTTTTTTAATTCTTTTTTGGAAAAATATTTATAATTGGTGTTCACCAATGTTTTCAACTGTACAAAAAAAAAAAAATAAAAATTATTTTGTTTTATTTGTTCTTCATAGTTCAAAATAATAAAGTTCTTAAAAAAAACGTTTTTGAGAAAAATATTTTTTTTTTGTTTTTAGAAACTCAATTTGAAGTTAAAATTGAGAATTTTAATTTAAAATAATAATATAAAATTGTGTTTAAAATTGCAAATGCAAAAAATCCTTAGAGATTCTTAATTATCAAAAGTAGCGACTGCTGCATTATCTGTACCCGCAACATAGGTATTTGTGGAGACAGCCTTCAGTGCTTTGCCAATTATTATGACCAAAAATAAAAAAAATATTTTTCTCAAAAACGTTTTTTTTAAGAACTTTATTATTTTGAACTTAAAGAAACAATATCAAACAAAATATTTTTATCTATTTTTGGTTATTGTACAATTTAAAATATTTTTCGAACACCAATGATAAATATTTTTTTAAAAACTTTAAAAAACAATAAAAAACGTTTTCCGGTCCTTGCTTTTGTTTGAAGTTATATGGGTTTTAAAATTGAGAACAAAATTTTTAATGACTATACCTTGTACTTATTCTACCATGGTTATAAATATTTTGTAGTTAAAGAACTTCATTTTGTTTTCATTAATTCAGTGACATTTTTCATTGAAAATATGAAGTTACAAATGTTTCCTATTATATATTAATTTAAAGATATTTGAATATTTGAATTCTTAAATTTTTAAAAAACCTATTGAAATATTTTATACAAATGAGTTGGATTTTTCTTCTAAAAGAGATATTAAGTTCTCATTAATTTAAATGAAACATTTTAACGAAATTACGGAAAACAATTTCGTAATGTTAAGAAAATTGCTTTATTTAATATGTAAAATTTCATTTAAAGAATTTCAATACATTTTCCTCCGTTTTCCTGTAAATATTCTTTAAAGCTGTTTAATATACATATATGTATGTTATTCAAACTATGTGTTGAACAAAAAATTAATAATTTATAATATTATTCAGAAATAGATTTTAAAATTGCTCGAAAATTATAAATTTTTATCCTTATTCCTTAAAAAGAAATTATACTCAGTTTTATTTTTATTTTATTAAATATCTTGAACAAAAATATTCATCCTGAACAGCTATCGCACTATTTAAAAAAAAAAATTATATAATTAAAATGAAAAATAAAAAAAATACGTATTTATATATTTATTCCTACTAAAAAAACACAAAGTAAATTTATTAAAAAAGACAAATATTGGCGCGTATTGTGTTGTTTAATTGCCGCACAAAAATTCAAATTCAATGTTTTCCAGAAATAAAAAAAAAAAAAAAAATATTTAAAATTTTTTAAATTTGTTATTTAAATTTCCAAACAAATTTGATAACTTAAAAAAAACAACTAAACAAAGTTATATTAATAAACTAGAAGCATAAATATAAATAACTAGCTTAACCCGCTACCCCAATCGTTATAAAATGAAACAAAAAGTATTTATATATAAACAAAATTTTTTTTATTAAATTAATAATTATTATTGCAAGGCTTGAGGATACACAATGTTTTAAGTTTTTCCATCTGGAGCATAAACATATAAATCAGTTGGTTTTCCATAACGCGAGCATGCAACGTAAAGCTGTCCATGCGAGAAACATGGATTTGCTAAATTTGAGCCACAAACTTGTAGAGTTTGCCCTTGGGATTTGTTTATAGTCATCGCACACGCTTACCAAACAGGGAACTGTAATCGTTTTAAATGGAAGGGTAAATCAGTTGGTATCATCGGAATGCGTGGCAACAATACATTAACAACAGCCTATTGTGAGAATTTGATGGCGTTCGGCTCAGTAGTTAATTAGATATAATCGACATAAATGGGCGTGGCCCCTCTGACTTTTTTCATGCAACGTATTTCTTTTCATAACAATACCATATATACCAAATATCATCATCCTACGCCAAATAGTGGCTAAGATATGAGGATTTTATGCTTTGAGTTGTATGGGCGTGGCACCGCCCCTTTTTCCAACCACATCTTTATTTAGCTTTAAGTTCAGTAACTAAAGGCAGTCGCCTACTGTTAAAATTTGATGACGATCGGTTCAGTAGTTTATTAGATTTGGTGGTTTTTACTTTTTCTATAAAGGGGCGTAGATCCACCCTCTTTTTTAATGGAGCTTATTTCTTTTCATACTAACACCATATGTACTAAATATCATCATCCTATGCCAAAAAATGCCTAAGATCATTCTCAGCTTTATATAGCCTAATGTCTCTTCCAGGGTCACAGTTATATTCTGTGAAAATTTCAAGAAGATCGGTCAAGTGCTTTGGCCTCCTATAAGTCACAAATATATATATATATATATATATATATATATATATATATATATATATATATACAAACATACATTCACTTATATATATATAGATGAAATCCACTCAACAGCCTCACACAAGTGTCATCTCTAGTTACTGTTTCTTTTTTTTTTTTTTTTTTTTTTGTAGTTTCCATTTTATAGCAGGTACATTATATGGTTGGATTGTTCAGAATCCACTTATTAGATAATTTTTTGAACTCGTTCAGCTCCTTAGGATTGATCCAAGCAGGGTGTGTTGTGGTAGTTCAGCATTAAGTACAGATGTTGATATTATTCAGTACAGGGCGTAGTTTTCGTAAAAGAGTTTTTCCTAATATATTTTATAGAACTATTACAAGAAGACTTCTTGGTCAAGATGAACGTGCCAAATTATCTGGTTTGTTTGAGGCGTTTATTTTATATTTATAATAATTATCCGAGCACGCTGCCGCTGTGAAGAAAAATAATTAGGAGTGGTATTTTGTTAACTCATTTTCATAGAAAACTTTTTCAATCTTTAAAAATGTGTAAAAAAATATTTTTAAATTATTGTCTCTTAATCATTATCTCTCACATTGGCAGCGTCCTCAGACAATTATGATAAAAAAAACCATAAGTCTTAAAATCGAATTAAAAATTGATGTTATGAATACAAAAGTTTTTCGAATTAAATTACGCTTAAGTACTTGCAATTTGATCGTATCCTGGACTCTTCTTTCAGTTTAACGTTTTTATTTCTATTTTAGTTTCGTTGGGAGATATACATTCAATACGAAAAATAAGATGTTAATAGAATAATAAAAAGACATACATATTTGGGAGGTTTATACGCGAAAAAGAGCATACGGATAATATAAAAATCACGGTATATTTTATGATTTGAGTATCTCATTTTTCACTTTCCCCTAATTTTTAAGAGGCATTTAAAAAACACAAAACAGAAAGCTTTTAAAACGTGCTAAATATAGAAATACATTTACTTTATAAGTAAAATAAATTTATAACATGAAGAAAAAGGTTGGAAGAAACCGAAGCATTAGATTGTTTTTTTTTTTTTTTTTTTTTTTTTTTTTAAGAAACCTTTAAAGTAAACAATATAAATAATGAGAAGCAATAAAAGAAAACTAAATGAAATATAATAAAAAGTGAAAAAGGGTCAGTATTACATTTATGTTTTGTGAAAACGTTTCACTCCATCGTGTATTTCAAAGGAAAACCACAATATCCTTAATCTTAAATTTATTTCATACGCCTCATTAAAAATCATACGTATTGAATCATAAGAAAATTTAGCAAAAAAGAAGTCGCCTTCACATATAATTGGAATTTTTCGGGAGTGGACTTTATCTGGCACCTGTTACAAATAATGAAGCAATCTTTAAAAGTTTTGGCTAAGGTGAAAGTGAAGAAATATGGTTCAAAGATTATAAGGAGACCTAAAAAAGATAAGGGTTAATGGGTTAAAATTTTATATTTATGGGTACAACTATGAGGCACTTGTGGTATTTTGCTAATATTTCAGTCTGTAATCAACCGATCTAGCAATCAATAGCGAACTTAAACGAAGTACATGTGACATAGATATATAACAACATAGTCCCCATCATGTCTGTAGTATTCGGAAAACCCATTTTTACAGACACAAGGATAGACAAAATGACGGGCGATTAGACAGACATCGTAAAGTCAAATCCGCTACTCACAAGAATTTATAATATATATAGAGATATACATATACTGCCGTATTTATAAAAAACTAAATTTGATATGAAATCAATTTTAAGGAAAATTTTTATGGAAATTTAGTTTTAAAATACGTTTGAATTCTCTTTTATTTTTTATGAATACGGCACATATACTTTATTGGGTCTTAGATCAATATTATAGAAATTAAACAAAATTAAAAATTTAAATAAAAAACCAACTTAAATATATAACCTGTGAGGAAGGATTTAAAAAGGATTTTAGGTTAATAAGGATCTGAGTTTTAATAATAGTATTAATTATTCCTTGTTTGATGTGTCATATACGAAGTGATAATTCAAATAATTTTTAATTTATTAAATATGGTTCTACAAGTAGTATGCCTACTCTTTGGCAGGTACATAACTCAATTGTCATTTAATTAGTAAGATTTTTTTCAAATGTATTGGTGTATAAAACTATTTCCACTACTAAACACAGTTGCATAAAATCGTATAGAATGTTTTTCTTTTCTTTATTTATTTATTGATGAACTAACAAATTAATCAAATCTTATACTAATACTTTATTTTTGTCTTGCCAATGCTAGATGAAAATTTTTCTACTCACGGTTGCTGTTCACATATGTAGATTTTTAGCGGTCTTCTCGTCGGATGAGTCCTGCAGTATCTCTTCTCCTTAATCAAGAGTGGCCTCTGCTATGTAAAATATTTCGAGCTAGTGGATTTGGGTGCGACTCAAGCCTTTTTAAATATTTTACTGCATACGTCGTAATAATAGTTTTTACTAATGGCACATTGAGATCCTTGTGAATATTTGAGTTTTTGACATACCAGGGAGCGACTGTGATTGTTCGAAGAAATTTTTTCTGGCGGCTTTGAATTTTTCGATATTTGAGGCCGAAGCAGTGCCCCATAGCGGAATACCGTAGCATAGATAAATTTGAATTGCTTTTAGTTTCATTTGTGTTAGACTATAGATTGTGGCAACAATTTTTTTTCCAAAATAAAATTTTCTTAGTTCAATAAATTTTCAATTTTTTGAATGCTGGCTGCATTTATTAACTTTTAAAAACAATGTTTGTAAAATTTTTATTCTGCAATATCGGAAAATATTTAAATAATTTATGATTTCAAATATTATTTTCATACCACAAAATGCTACTCTGCTGGCTTTAATAATAATAACAACAGAAAAAATTTAGTGTGAAAAAATTTTTAGTTTGTGATAAATAAGAACATTTTGCAAAAGCAAATGAGCAAAATCTATTGGAAAAAATGATTAATTATGTGTTTGTGTCATAAAATTAAACAAAAAGTGTTATATTGTGAAAAATTTTAAATTGAAAAATTACAAATTTTGTTTTGCTTTTGTTGTTTTTATGTGTGTTGAATTCACACAGAACCTATATGTGTGTGGGGTGAACTAAAAAATTAAGAACGCTCTCTCGAGTTGGCATACTAGTTCTATACTATGGTTCTAACTTTCCTCTTATTTGACAGAACAACTCAAAATTTTTATATATTCACTTTATGCAAGAAATCGAGGTACAGTGGTCATATCTACCTTCTGTAATCTTACATATTTTTCTCTAGTATTTTGTCAAAAAAAATGCAATTGTATCCTCCTTTCTGATGTAAGAGTACATATGAAAAGAAACCAGTTTTTTGTCTCTACTGAAAACTTATAAATTTTGAGTTAACTCTTTTAAGAGGAACCAGTATAATATAGTTTAAAAATTTTTTATGCTCCATCAAGGTTTGGTAAATTTAAACTTTTTATTAAAACAAGTGTGTTTTTCAAAGCAGTAAAATATATAAAGAAATAGTTATCTAAAATTATTTTTCTTTTTTATTTATGATATTGTAACGAGCCATAACCGCAAAAAAAACTTAAGCGAAAAAAACAAAATTTTACAGGAGAAGGTTTCATAAAAATCTTGTATGAAAATTGGCGCTTAAACTAAAATTGTTTTTGCTATAAAATCGTAACAGTACATTCTGTGTCTATGAGATTTTAGAAGATGATGCAAGTGTTGCCAATAAATTCATTTATCAAAATAAAAAAAAATGAAAATTGAAAATGTTATCGCCTAAGCTTTTAAATATTTCTTATTAAACCGACTTTTTTCTGAACCACCTAAAATCCATTTTTTTACATATGAGCTGTTCATCCATTTCGAACACAGGCTTCGTTTGCTTGGCTTACATGCAAAAAAACATTATTTAATAACTTGATTTAGATGTTTTAAATGTAAGTTAAGCGAACGCAGTCTTTGTTCGAAAATAGATGAACAGGCAGATAGTTTTTTTAATAAAAATTAGTTGAGTTTAGTATCCTCTTATGACAATATAGAGAATGAACCCAAAAAAACGTTCTGTATTATATTGGGCAGATAACACTGTCCAACACACAAAAAAAATAATCTTCTGCCAACTGATTCTTGTAGAGGGGTCTAAAAAAATATATACGTGTATCGGTGTTTTAAAAGTTTACATTTGAAACAAATTGTTCGGCCTATTTAAAGTTGCACCCTTGTGTAGTAAATAAACGTAGAAAACCGTGTTATATTTATGTTTTGGGTATATATTGCCTTCAGAAGATTTATTCGGAACATTACAAGAAACATTTAGTTGGTTTATATTAACCCTCTAACTCTTCTGCAAATGGGTCTTTTTGCAATATTTTCATTATTATACACAGAACAATGTTATTTTGAAAAAATTTCATTTTGTTGGGTTAAGCTCTTATCCGTCGTCAATGGCGGTGAGAGCTAAACGGCAAACCTCACAGAAGAGATTGTGTGGTTACAATCGAAACTAGTCTAGGCAACCTGTTCGTGAAAACCTGGGTTCAATTCCCAGCTCAGTCAAGAATGAAAAATTATCAATAAATTTTAATTCATTTTCATGTTGTAAAATTCCTTTCTTCATAAAAATAATTTTTTAATGAAAGTTAAATTCAAATTCAAAATATCAAAATTTGGATTAAAAACCATTAAAACTTCAATAAAATAACCACAATACTTTTTATTGTTAACAGCTAAGAAACGAGTTATATGTTTACATTTGTCCTTCAAGTTGTGCTGAAAAATGTCAACAAGAAAATAAGATAGACAAAAACATGAAGAACAAAAAATGTACTTTGGATGTCAAGAAGAATTCTTGACAAAAAGTACGAGAAACAAGAAGTAAGGAAGAATATGTACATCAATTAAAAAAAAAGGAAATCATTCATTCAAAAGCAAATTTCGATCTACCAAGGTAAAATACCATTTGGTTTAACGGCAAACCCCACTGAAGAGATTGTGTGGTTACAATCGAAACTAGTCTGGGCAACCTGGCCGTGAAAACCTGGGTTCAATTTCCAGCTCAGTCAAGAATGAAAAATTATCAATAAATTGTAATTCATTTTCATGTTGTAAAATTCCTTTCTTCATAAAAATAATTAAATGAAAATTAAATTCAATGAATTAAGTCTGATTAGAATATCAAAATTTGGATTAAAAACCATTAACAGTTCAATTAAATAACCACAATATTAATTAAAACTTAGCTCTTTTTCTAATATTTCTTAAAATATATTCAGTTTATTCCTACACTTCTTGTTAAAGTGGCCGGAGACACGTTAATGGCCTGGTGGAATTTTAATAACTTTAAAATTTTTTAACCAAATTTTATCTTTTATATATCATTAGAACGAAATATTTACAAAAACTAAAAAAAATAATTTTCTCTCTTGTAAATGCACTTTCAAGCTTAAGGGCGGATAAGCCGCGCCTTTCCGATATGTGATCATCCTAATTTTTTGGGAAACATTTCTAGGGGTAGGGACTGTACAATTTCACATATATGAAAAATAATGCGCACCATAATGTATATATAAACTCATTCACCACTCCTACTATGGCTTTTAATTTTTAAAGCTTTGAGTGGGGTTAAAATGCAGGCTTTAGCAAAAATGTCCTAATGGTTTTCTCTTTGTCACATATTTCAAAAAAATATAACGGTATCATTAAAACAGGAAAGATGGTTTTTATTGCTTTATTTTATTCCCATTAATGAAAATAAACCTTAAACTCGTTTAGTTTTTCGGTTACATTGGCTAAAGAAATTCGTTATATTTCACAAATAAATCACACAAAAGATTTCAATACAATAAATCTGTTAATCATGTCAAAAAATCGCTCAACATTTAAACCTTTGGTGCAGTTTCTATAGAACTAAAAAGAAAATAAAAAGGACAAAGACTTTTTTCTTAGACATTTTCTGAGTATAATGAAAGCAAAATTTATCAATATCCCCCCACCATCATCCATTTTGGCTAAGTGGTTTTTATTTGGTGGTTTAATTTTCAAAAACACTTTAGCATTATATTATGTAATTATGTGGAAATTATTAAACGACCTATCTTTAATAAAATTTTGATTTCCTTTGTATTAAATAAAAGAAATATTTGCCAGTAAAAAAATTTTGAATAACTTATAAACAGAGTACTTTTCATAATTTTTAAAAGCAAATTTATTAATTTAACCACATTCCTGTACTATAAATTAGTAGTCACACTGTTTTATTATCAGCATTTATCTGTTAAGGTTATACAAATGAAAAAAAAAAAATTAAGAAAAATATTTTTAACATGTCAGTTCATAATAATTATCTTAATGGCCCCCAGACAAGTCATTAAAAAAATAAAAATGCTAAGAAAAACATCAAGTATATGCAAGAAATGAAAAACCAAATTATATGATAATAAATTCTAAAGATATCAAATATATTTAAATGTGCTTTTATTAGAAGAAAACAAATCTTGCATTTTAAAAATATTAAAAAAAACAGAACCCAACAAAATATTTAAAAACATAAACAACTGATACAGATTTTCAATTGGATAATTTTATGTTGTCTCTTAGTGCCCGTCTACATCTGAGATTGAACTAATACTAATAATATATATAAATAAGAAAACAACTTTTATAAATACTGACCTTAGGGTATTAGAGTTCATTGCAGTTAACGACGTGTAAAAATCTATTCAAAAGGTGTGATTTATATGGGGCATATCACATTTGATCATAATGGAAGTAAAACCATATTAAATTTAATATTACAGGCATATGAAAAAGAATTTTTTACCAACTGTGGCATAACCAAATAATTGACAAATATCGGTTTTTTCCAAAAAAAAAAAAAAAAAAAAATGATGATCCAGTGCGATTTGGTCAATTGTGGACCGACTTTCACGAAATTCATTACACTGGGCTTAGAATAACTGAAGGCTTTCTTAAATGAATATTAATGACCAACTTAATATACCATCACACACCACTAGTGGTGGAAGGTAGAAGACTAAATAGAAAGGGTATCCACAATACATTAAATATGAATATTAGAGCAACTCAAAAAAAAGTGATTTTGTTACCCCTCTGAAAATAAAGGTTGATGTGTTTTATGATAATTCCCAAAATATTTTGGTTCTAGCGTTGATCATCCGTGAGCTGGACCATTTTTAAAAAAGGTCTTTTTTCAGTTTTTTGATTTTTTTTGTACTTTGCTCCAAGACGACATAAATAAAATTTGGTATCATCGCAAAAAGTTTTTAAAGCAGCATCCAATGGTATATAAGACTTGACCACTTGCACCCACTAATTGAAATATTAAGCTAAATACATATTTTCGTTTTGAGTTTTCATACAAATTCTACGTATGTGGAAATAATGTTCTGCTTTTAAAATGGAATCTGTTTTAAAATAATGTTAATTTATTTTTTTTTTTTGTAATTCTTCACATAAAACGCGAAAATCGCGATATATTTTAACTACTATTATTGCCTATATATTTTTTCATATATAGGCAATATGGGTATCAAATTGTTTGATTTTTCAATTATAATAACCTGGTAATAAGCAAAAGATCCGTTTTCAAACCCTGGATGCTGTGAGTTAAATTTGAGTTCTTAAATATTAATTTTTTAATTAAAAACATATTAATCTATAAATAACAGACATATTTATAATATAACACTTAAAAATAAATATCCGAAAACACTAAAAATGGATGTTTCTACTGTTCAGCTGAACGAAATTATGCTTCCGACAAACTGTGACATAATCCAGCTATTGTTATTTTTGCGACAGCAGTGCAATTACCAGTCATATGGAGTAATATTGAGCACATTCGACAAATTAATATTCAAAAAATATTGTTCGAGTGCGAGTCCTTAAAATATATGATAAATTTGAATAAAATTGGTCGCATTACTGAACCACCTTGTATACAATTTTATTCCCATCTGTATGTTAAAGATCTGTGTGATTCTGAAGAAATTATATAAATACCAGGTGAAGTCACAATTTAAAACTGTTTACAAAGATCAAATTAACCGCCATTCGCAAAACACGGAACGATTTGTTAAGCTAGTAAGCCAATCATGTCTTTCTGTTATGGACAGTAATCAACCAGGTCATATTTCAAGCAAAATGGAATCGTGCAAACTTTATTCAAAGATAGAATCGCGAAAAGATTTTTTATAAATTATATATTTTTTATTGTATTTTTTTTTATTTGTATTTTTCACATTAAATTGAAAAGTGAAAATATTTGATACCCATATTGCCTATATATGAAAAGAGATAAAATATATCGTGATTTTCGCTTTTGATGTGAATAATTACAAAAAAAAAGTAAATTACCATTATTTTAAAACAGATGCAATTTGAAAAGCAGAACATTATTAGTTTAACTATGCATTCAGTGCCGTCAGCATCGCAGGCCGCACCAACATCAACAAGTACAAGTATAATATAATTGTATAATATAATTACCATGGGTGGGTCGGCCCTCCAAAGTTAGTGTGGGTCGGTCATACATTTAGACTCGATTGGGGCCCTTTAAATGGGTCAAAGTGGGATTTTTTAAAATTTGTCCTTTGGGTCAAAATAAGGAACATCAGAATTCGCTTTAGAGGTATGGTTCCTTGGGCAAAGTTTCTTATGTTGATCCCTAGAATACGATTTTTCTTGTCACTTGGGCGAAGCATAGGGCTCATACATAAAATACTGCAATATAAAAGTTTCTTTCTACAGACACGAATGCGGTTTTAAAACAGAGTAAAAGAAAGTTTCGGCCGGACGTAACTGATCGTAGCTTTAAATGTAAAAGGCCCAACCAGAATGTTGATAAACATTTAAAAACACAAAGCAAATCAAAAACCTCTGATTCATTACGGAAAGCGCGATCGGCTTCGCACTTTTCTTAAGAAATTGACAGTTTCCTTCAAAGCCCACTTACACTATAACGAAATCTAGCATTTACCAGATTTTTAGCAAAATGTAGTTGTTTTTAACTAGATTTACCATACAAAACAAAAAAAGTACAATATCATGAATTTTGAGAAAGATATAATTTCAAATCTACTATATCTCGTTGTAATATAAAGTTTAATATGGTTTTACAAAAAGATTTTCATGTTTGGGTGCCCTGGTAGGCTAGTTGGTATTGAGCTTATCTATCAGTGCGGGGGTTGCGGGTTTGATTACCGCCAGAGACACTGGTGTCCTGCAGACAAGCGTAGAGGTTCGCGGGATTAGCATAAGAAGGAAAATGTATTCACATAGTTGCTTTAGCCAGTCCATGCATATTCCGGGTGATCCTTAAGTGTGAGAATTAATGCCTGTCCTTCGATTTCGAACAAAGACTTCGTTCGGCTGACTAACATTTGAAATAAAAACAATTTTTGAAATATTAAGGCCATTTACGAAGGGTGTTATTGTGTCATATTGAATGTATTTCCTAGAATATTATGACTGTCATAAAAATGTTGTCTTAGTTTTCATATTAAAATATAAGGTATGTTTATTTACTTTATTAGCAGAAACTTGCAAAGTTAATTTAAAATTTTTCAATTACTCAAAAAAATAAAAAGTATATGAAGGTTTTACCAGCAAAAACTTGCAAATAGTTTTGAACTACTTGCGCAAGAATACCTATTGTTCCTAATTTTAGAAGAATAAATATTGTATGTTATTGAAAAACTTTTAACTGAAAAATTATAAACTTTATATTAATTTAGTAAACAAAAATATTAAACAGGTGGTTGAATAATTCTTGCTATTAAAAAATTTTACTATCATAAATTTAAAAAAAAAATTTTTTTCTCTAAAATGTGTATGGTCATTTTTCACTATTTCGTTGCAAGTTTTTCGGGTACGTGAATACTTACTTGTAACAATTATTGAAAATAAGCAATCATTTTCTTTAAATGAACACACCTATTATATTGCAATACAAATTTGTAAGCTATGTATTTTCGGTGTGTTTATTTTCGGCAATTTTTTTTTTTCTCAAAATAATACTTTATTCTACTTTTTTTAACTGCAAAAATGTAATATAAAAAATCATTTTTGAAAAACTAAATTAGTACAAACGTTGGGTGTGGGTACAGGGATGACAAAATGTACAAAGAGCGATCGTTTTGCCAGTTTATTTTCAACAAATATAACCAGAAATTTATTGACAAATGGATGTGTTGGACTAAGTCGTCTTGTTTCATATCAACATAACCAACAGCAACAGACAAGTACAATACTCACTTTAAATGGAAATTAATGGGTGATTTGACTTCTTCAATATAAAACGAAGAGTTGCCCCAAAATTTTACACAGCAACATGCAATATTCGGGCAATTATTTTTTTTTTTTTTTTGGCTCTTTTTCATTTTTCCGTTGAGAAAATTAATAATTTTTTCCAATCAAATTTATACCAAATTCATAATATCAAGCAAGGAATTTGTTGATTTTGCACCCATTACCAAAATGATTATATTGATTACTAAAAATTGTTATATTGTAAATAATAATTTTTCAATTAATGATATTTTTAATTTTAATTAAAAAAATTTTACTATTTTTAATTAGGCTTAAGTTCATTAAATTTAATTTTCATTAAATTATTTTTATGAAGAAAGGAATTTTTACAACATGGAAGATTAATTAAAATTGTTATTGATAATTTTCATTCTTGACTGACCTGGGAATCGAAGCCAGGCTGGCTGGCGTGTGATTCGAACCCAGGCGGCTGGTTACCCTGACATGTTTCGACCTCAACCACTAGGTCTCCTCAGAGGGATTTGCCGTCTTACACTCGCAGCCATCGATGACTGCTGACGTCAGTAGTCAAACATCAATCCTTAAACCAAATTGTATTTTAACCTTTGGTAGATCGAAATTTGCTTTTTGAATGATTATCCATTTTTAATTGATCTCACATGTTTTCCTTACTTCTGTTTTTTCGTACTTTTTGTCAAGAATTCTTCTTGAAGTACAAAGTACATTTTGTTTTATCATGTTTTTGTCTTTCTGAATAGTTCAACAAAATAACCACAATACTAATTATTGTTAAAGCTAAGGCACAAGCTCTATGTGTTCATTTGTCCTTCAAGTTGTGCTGAAAAATGTCAACAAGAAAAAAGAAAGACAAAAACATGATAAAACAAAATGTACTTTGGACTTCAAGAAGAATTCTTGACAAAAAGTACGAAAAAACAGAAGTAAGGAAAACATGTGAGATCAATTAAAAATGGATAATCATTCAAAAAGCAAATTTCGATCTACCAAAGGTTAAAATACAATTTGGTTTAAGGATTGATGTTTGACTACTGACGTCAGCAGTCATCGATGGCTGCGAGTGTAAGACGGCAAATCCCTCTGAGGAGACCTAGTGGTTGAGGTCGAAACATGTCAGGGTAACCAGCCGCCTGGGTCCGAATCACACGCCAGCCAGCCTGGCTTCGAATCCCAGGTCAGTCAAGAATGAAAATTATCAATAACAATTTTAATTAATCTTCCATGTTGTAAAAATTCCTTTCTTCATAAAAATAATTTAATGAAAATTAAATTTAATGAACTTAAACCTAATTAAAAATAGTAAAATTCGGATTAAAAAACCATGAATAGTTCAACAAAATAACCACAATACTAATTATTGTTAAAGCTAAGGCACAAGCTCTATGTGTTCATTTGTCCTTCAAGTTGTGCTGAAAAATGTCAACAAGAAAAAAGAAAGACAAAAACATGATAAAACAAAATGTACTTTGGACTTCAAGAAGAATTCTTGACAAAAAGTACGAAAAAACAGAAGTAAGGAAAACATGTGAGATCAATTAAAAATGGATAATCATTCAAAAAGCAAATTTCGATCTACCAAAGGTTAAAATACAATTTGGTTTAAGGATTGATGTTTGACTACTGACGTCAGCAGTCATCGATGGCTGCGAGTGTAAGACGGCAAATCCCTCTGAGGAGACCTAGTGGTTGAGGTCGAAACATGTCAGGGTAACCAGCCGCCTGGGTTCGAATCACACGCCAGCCAGCCTGGCTTCGAATCCCAGGTCAGTCAAGAATGAAAATTATCAATAACAATTTTAATTAATCTTCCATGTTGTAAAAATTCCTTTCTTCATAAAAATAATTTAATGAAAATTAAATTTAATGAACTTAAGCCTAATTAAAAATAGTAAAATTTGGATTAAAAAACCATGAATAGTTCAACAAAATAACCACAATACTAATTATTGTTAAAGCTAAGGCACAAGCTCTATGTGTTCATTTGTCCGTCAAGTTGTGCTGAAAAATGTCAACAAGAAAAAAGAAAGACAAAAACATGATAAAACAAAATGTACTTTGGACTTCAAGAAGAATTATTGACAAAAAGTACGAAAAAAAAAGAGGTAAGGAAAACATGTGAGATCAATTAAAAATGGATAATCATTCAAAAAGCAAATTTCGATCTACCAAAGGTTAAAATACAATTTGGTTTAAGGATTGATGTTTGACTACTGACGTCAGCAGTCATCGATGGCTGCGAGTGTAAGACGGCAAATCCCTCTGAGGAGACCTAGTGGTTGAGGTCGAAACATGTCAGGGTAACCAGCCGCCTGGGTTCGAATCACACGCCAGCCAGCCTGGCTTCGAATCCCAGGTCAGTCAAGAATGAAAATTATCAATAACAATTTTAATTAATCTTCCATGTTGTAAAAATTCCTTTCTTCATAAAAATAATTTAATGAAAATTAAATTTAATGAACTTAAGCCTAATTAAAAATAGTAAAATTTGGATTAAAAAACCATGAATAGTTCAACAAAATAACCACAATACTAATTATTAAAAAAATTATCAAAAAACTTTGCCAGTTCAAACAATGTGTTAATTTATTTAATTAAATATTGACAAGTCCCAACAACATGCTTAAATTATTTTATTTTAAACGAAAAAAGTCAATTAAGATTTTTTGTTATTTAATTAAAATTTTTATTAAAAATTTATTTCAAAACAACTAAAATGTTAATTAAATCAAAATTAAATTTTTAATTTTCTTTCCACTAAAAAAACAATTGATTAAATTATCACATTAGTTAACTTTAAATACTTTTAACCAATTTTTGAAATTAAAAATTACCCCAATATCATGGAATGAAAAATGGCCCCAAATAAAATCAAAAGTTTTACTTTGGATCTACTTTTCATTTACTAATATAAATTGTTAATTTTAAGAAATGAAAAATGACCCCAAAAAATTTTATATAAATCTTGTAATATTTTGTATAAAAATTCCTCGGAATAGTATCTAAATGCCGATTTCTTATACCATAGTGGAGAAAATTCATGACGGCTTTGCAGAGATGTTTTAGTTGGCGAAGCCGTTGTTCATTATACGATAGAGAAGAAAATCCTTGCGCTCGGTCGAAGACCCAACCATGCTGTCTATCGCGCATCAGGAACTATGAAATCAGGATTGTGAAATTATGGATTTTTAAGCTTGGGATTTTGAAATTCGGGATCTTAAATTTAACTTTATTTGTGTTTTTTAATGTTAACCTTTTTGGGGCTAAGATTCATTAAAAATTTTGAGGTGATTTTTCATAATGATGAATAACCCCAAATTTTTAGTTATATTTCATTTTCTTTTTATGGCTATTTTTTATTTTTTGGTGTCATTATGCATTAAAAAAATGGGGAAATATTGCATTATGAAAAATAGCCGCATATTCGGGGACATTTTTCATTTTTGTTTTGGGACAATATTTCGCAGCGCCCTTCAATATTAGCCATCATGGAGACTTGTTGAGACAAACTACCAGAGAATTTACTAGCCTTGTTCAAACTGGGATCCAAGGGACAGGCAATTCGTTTGAAAAACTTCTTTTTATTTTTCAATTTCTTCAAAGCTCTGGCATCCATGCATTTGACACCATTATAAATGGCTTGATCACGATGCTGTTGACACCCAGGATGCAGACCTTAATTTTTGGGCGAAGAATATGCTTCAATTTTCAGGAAACCACGATGCTTCTTTTTGGAGAGTTCCAAAATTTAGCTTACGCTCTCGTACAAAGTATCACGTGAACATTTTTTAAATCATCTCAGCTTTATCAAGAGTCAAAACAAAGAAGTTATTATTTTTCTTCAATTAGTTTTTTTTAACAGAATATAAGTAAATAACCAAGGCGAATTTATTCCAGGTAATCTCGGTAATACAACAAGTACAACTCGTACAAAAACCACAAGCAATTTGTTTTTGTAAAATCATTGTACAATGTCAAAAACCGAAACAAATCAAAACAGAAACAAAGATAATAAACAAAATTTTGACATCCAACAATTATAAAGCTAAAGAAAAAAAGTTACCAGCAGGGCTTTTAAGATCACCTGTAATGAATTCGCCTTGGTAAATAACGTAAAATTATATTTATTTTTATTTTTTGTAGTTTAGTTTTGACGTTCTCACTAAGTTATCATATGATAATACAACAGCCTGTTCACAACAGTGCCTGAAATAGGAATAAAGTTTATTAATTAATTAGGACTTTAGAACACTTTGCAAATTGGCAAATTGTTTTGGTTTTACATGTTAAGGTAAAGCGAACGAAATTTTCGTTCAAAACCGAGGGAAAGGCAGTAACATTTTTTTTTTTTTTGTTCGTTCATGTACGAAAGGATTTTGTTTCTTCGTTGCTATTCAAAAGTAAAAATAAAATAGATAACAAAAGAGTTTTGACTGAATTAACCATATGGGAGAAATTACGATAATTATATTGGTTATAAGTATGTTAGTTAAAAAAGCATATAACAATGCTGCTGATTCAATTTGTTAAAGTTTTTCGGCACTTTATACTAACATAGTACGAACAGCCTGTGAAGACTAACAAAATTTTTCCATTCTCTTGCTACATGCACCTTCTCTACAAAAGATGTATGCTGTTATGGAACGTAGGTGGTCTTAAATGAAATATATAGTACCTGTCCCTTTAATGTAATCAATTTAATAACCCTCCATTTCAATCGATAAAACTTTTTCCTATCAATCTTCAACTTTAATGGTCCAAACTCAATGAGGTTTCCCATCCTTCTTCGTATTCTAGAGTTGCTTAAAAAGCAAAACCATAAACAATTTTGTTGCGGAGAGAAGTTAAATTAAAAATGATTGACGTATGGAAGGCATTGTTGAAAATAATGACTTGACGTTGTTGATATCAATTAAGTTAAAAATATTTTATTTAATTTTTAAACGTCATCATCGTCATCATTACTCTCAACTTAACCCATAAATGCCTGCCCAAAGAACTTGTTCAATTTTAACTAAATTCTTAGGTGAAAGGAAATATTTTATTTTTTCACACACCTGGAATAACCAAAATACCAAAAAGGTTTTGTTGTGGTATAGAGCTCTTACCGCAAAAAACTTAAGCGACTAAAACTCAATTATACAGGGAAAGGTTTTTTTTTTAAATATATTTCATAAAAATGTTGTATGATTGTTTGCGCTTAAGCAAAAATTGTTTTTGCTATAAAATCGTAACGGCACCTTATGTGTCCATGAAGAAGATGATGCAAGTGCTGCCAAAAAATGTATTTACTAAAAATTTTAAATGATGTCGCTAAAGCTATTTTTGCGGTAAGGGCTCTTTATATTTGTTGATATAATAAATGTTTTTTTATTTCAAGTATATACATTTTTACGGGCTTATTCATAAAAAATAAAACAAGTTAATAAAAGATTTATGAAACGGATTTTCTATGAAAATTTGTTTAATAAACCCTTTATTAACCTCTTTTATTTTTATGAATAAGGGGTAAATATGTAAGTATATATCGTTAGCTAAAATGCAAAAAGGCGTAACTAACAAAAATATAATTTTACAGGAGAAGCAAAAAACTTTGTAAAATGACAGCTCTAAATATTTTTAACGAAGTTTTTTCTTACATCAGAGAAACATGCATTGATAAGTCATCCATGGAATTCTGCAAATAAATTTCAAAGAAAATCATTTCATTATATTTTGTTGGAAATAAAATGAATAATTACATAATTTTGCATTTATCCAATAAACACAATTGTAGTTACGTCACTTTGCATTTTGTTTATAAAAGCGTAATTTTTGATCGCAGAAGTGTAAAATTTTTGTCAAGGCATATAGTTTAATGGCATTCATAATAATTAATTAGAACTTGATTTTGAATTTTTTTTAGTTACGCCATTTTGCATTTTATCTAACGATATGTATGTTTATTTATATGTAAATATCTAGCTTTTTCCCATGACATCGTTCACGTGAAAATTAGAGCAAGATTTGAGGAATAGTTTCTATCCAAAATTATATATATTTTTAAATAAAAATTTAAACATATTATGGTTAATTTAACGAATTTATTGTCAGCGACAACCATATTATGGTTAAATTACTCCTCCATCAAGAAGGCACAACCATATTATGGTTGCCTCCAAACATATTTTTGTTAGTAATAACTAAAATATATTTAACACTTATAATAGCAGGGTTGGTTTTCAACAATAGCATGTTGCTCTTGGAAAACAGGAAATTACTTTTGTTAATTTAAAAACAAATTATTGTCTAAATTTAACCATAACATGTTAAGACGCACCCATAATATGATTGTGGCTTCTTGAGGGAGGAATAATATAACAATAATATGGTTGTCGGTGATAATAATATGGTTAAATTAAACATAATATGTTCAAAGTTTTCTTTAAAAATAGTTTTTTTGGAGGTGACCCCAATTAAATAAAAAGTAAATAATTATATTTTTTATTGAACGTATGATTATTACTTTAGATTATACAAATTCATTATATAATTTTATTATTTCATTATTTTATTCCATATGCAAGTCATCGAAAATATGGTCTTTAATTTCGCACATTGCTATTTCGCATCTACCACAGCTGAAACGAGTTTTGCGTTAGGTTGAACTAAGCGCATAATGGGCCGCAGTTTTCTGATTTCATTTAATTTAGAACTTATCATTTCTAAAATTCACGTATCGGTTTTTTTAATATTTTGTCCCATTTGAATTACCCAAGAGGGTAATTTCATAGACTTTTACATAACAATGGAATTTAACCTTACTTATTTGCTCCAATCGAATTCAAATTAGTTTCATTCGATTTACAACATATCATTTATAGAATTCACGTCCCTGTTTTTTGATTTTTTTATTATATGCGAAAAATATTACAAGCAAAACACAAATTTGGTCTGGCGAGACCAAGACGGTAATCCTGGGGTTAAACATGTTTTTTCTCTGCGTGTATACTTTAATGTTAAAATATTTCGATAAGCAACATTATACGATTTATTATTTTCGCCAACTCATATAAGTTTTTAGCCCTCGATATTCTTGAGCAACCGAGATTCAGCTGTTCATGTGAAGGGCAAGGGGTATCTAAATATGTATAATCCGGCCACGTGACAATATGCAATCTGTATACCAAATTTTTCAGAAAGAAAAATCCAAAAATTAAGACGAATAGTGGGAGAACATTCAAAAGGCATGGTAGGCTATTCCAAACGAGATTTGTCCTGACTTGGTGGATTCCATGCCAAAACGATGTGTGGCTGTGCTTTCTAATAAAGGACATGCGACCAAATACTAGGATAAATATATATTTTTTGTATAAAAATAAATGAAAAATAGTAACAAAGTAAAAATCGTAATATTATTTGGGGCCATTTTTGGAGTAATTTTTCATTTCAAGTAAAATGGAAAAATACCCCAAACTAAAACACGAAAAAACCCCCAAAAAAGAAAAAAAATTAACCCAAAACTGCGTGTTGTTGTGTCTCATGTTAAATTTTGGGGACATTTTTCTTGGTGTCATTTTGCGCACCGCTTATATAAAGCTAAAAACAAAAAAAAAATTTAAAAAAAATATAAAATTTTTCCAGTCCTATTTGTTTTTTTTTTTTTGGATTAAAAAAACCCATACGCCTAGAATGGGTTAAGGATATTTTTTATTTTCTCTTTCAGTTTTCCTATTCGAAAATTCATATTTAAAAAAAATGTTTCTTTTATCACTACGAGTTTTTTTGTGCTGCTTTTTTTACAAGAGCAATAGAAATGTTTTATTAAATTATAATCTTTATTTCATGTACTTATAAATAACAATTTATTAACTGGTAAATGTAATTTCATAAAAAATGAAAATAAAAATAAAACTTTTTAAAAGCATGTAGCAATAAATTAAATTTTATTTAATTTCAGTTAAATGTCAAATGTTTTAACATAATAAAACTTTATTTAATCTGGCATATTAAATATTGTATCTACTAAATATTGGTTAAATGAATTACATAAAAAAGTTTTTAAAATTTTCATTTCTCTTTCATTTTAGAGTGATGTATTCGATGAAATTGACTTATCAGACTTATGCACAGCTGAGTGTAGTATTAAAAACGTAAATCACAGTTTTCAGGTAAGTTTAAATTTATTAAACAATGTCATTTACTGGTATCTGTTTGCACGAAAATTGAAATAAATGGGTGATAATGGAAAAAACAATTCATTTAATTTAATTCTGGGAATATTCTATTGGGTTGCATAACTTTGTGGAATTAATGCGTTTGGTTATTATTGCGGACTTTATATCAATAATGGCACTTTAAATTAGTTTTAATCCTGTTTTTTTTATTAACTGAAAAAAAAATTAAATAATAGTTTCAACATTAATATGCTTATCTTTTGTTAAATATAGAACAGAAAAGTTTATAAGCAAATTCGATTTTTAAAGTTTTCAATATTTAAGGATTATTGTCGGATTCCTGTTCTTCTTGGTGTGCATATTTGATTTCAAATATTACCTATTATCAAATGCAAGAGTTGTATGTTGGTTGTCACGTGGATAGTAGATCCGCAATATTGCGAATTCCAGTCCAAATTCGGATATGGCTGAGCCATGATATTTGCTTTCTGCCGATGCCTCTTTTGCATTCGGTTTTACGTTGTAGAATAAGTTGGAGCTTTTCGTATTTGTCTTTATGCATAATGGGTCCATGTTGGCTTTCTTCTTTCTGAAGGTAGAAAGAAGTTCCCTTTCATGTCCATTTCTTTGTAAGACTTCTTCTTCTGTTACATGATCTACCCATTGTATTTTTAAAAGCTCTCGGTATATGAACATTTCGAAAGATTCCAGCCTGTTCATGTTAGATACTTATAATGTCCACTTTTCCATTGCATATAACAGGTCAGACCATACAGAGCATTCAACGAATCGAATTTTCAAGTCTATGTTGAATGTTGGCCAGGTAAAAACTTTGCATTTTAAAAGTGTTGATCTGCAGCCTCTATTCAAGTTTTTTATTTTAATGTTAATTTAACTGCCAAAGTATTTGAAGTACTGGGATCTTTCTCTGGAACGGTTAGTGTGCAATTATCTTGAATATTTCTTATGCTCAGAATCATATAATCAAGTTAGCTAAATGATCAAACTACCTACTTATCGATCCCGAAACAGACCAGGCATACAGTCTTATTTTGCCAAGATAACGAAAAGCTTTGCATCATTATTAAAAAAAAATCATTATAATTGAGCAAATTTGTATAAAATTATGAACTATAGGGCTTAAGAAGTCAGCATTAGGGGTTTTATTACAAAATTTACTAATTAAAACTGCATTGAAAAAATTCCTAATTTTGTATGAAACCAGTTTTGGAGTTTTTTAATTTCATACTTGCTTTTTTTTTTGTTTGAGAGGTTTTAAAAAAATTCTACTTCATGGTGGAGGTCATCAAAGATTCGCCACTTCCGAATATAGCTTTCTTACTTGTTGTATCCTGCATCACACAGTATAACGGGTGCATACAAATGTGTTATTTCATTAGTAATTTCTTCGATTTTGGACCTGATAGTATATAAGTAACTGTTTGTTCTGGATATAAGTTCTTCCGATCGTATAAGTTGGATTGGATAAACGTGAGTACGTGTCATGGTGGTAAAACTCCAATGGTGTTTTCGCAACGGCTGGCGATATTGCGCTTCCACTGCCTCCATATGTGTACAAGTAGCAATGTGAGTGTTTAATTCAGCAGAATTACATAATCGCCCCTTTTTTGGAACTCGAGCTTTCTAATCTCCATTGCTGTAAGACTAGCAGCGCTGCTGGAAACAAGCAGGGAGAGCACCCGGAAGACAAACTTTCTCTCCAGGTGTAAAATTAGTTTTTTGAAGCCAACTGTTTAAGATCTCCCGTTTAGCAACTTTGGGTTAAACAACATATACCGCCAGATCCCCGAAAGGGCATAACTAACAGTCAGGCTGGAGCCGAAGTGATTAGCCACGATCTTAAGAGATCTATTTATTTTGAACTCTGCTGAATTCCTGATTTCCCTGGAGGATCTAACACGCGTATATGTTGAAATCAACTCCCCGAAGTCAATAGATATGATGCAATTAAGGGCGTTTTATACTGATATATCACAAATAGTCTGTTATAGTCTGCTATTTACTGTGAGTCAGATCAGTCTATAATTTACTAAGATATAAGCAAAACAACACGATTGTCTAAAATTTTGATAATATATAATATATAATTTTTTTTAAAAGTCTACAATTTTGATACACAATATATAATTTTTTTAAAAGTCCCTATATAAATGATGGACTTTATTTTTGCACCTTAACATTAAATTTGGATTCACACTATGAACGTTTTCTTTCAGAAAGTCTTATTGGTTTAAGCTCAGTATGATTCTGGTAGTCAAAAATTACTTACAGCACTTTGCAAATAGCCAAGATATGGACAATAATTTCATTTTTTTCGCGCCTACACTTCGTCAGCCAGTAAGATACAATTTGATCACAATATATTTTTTGCATAAAGCATTTACGGTACTAAAAATAAACTATTGTTGTACAGGGCCTCTATACAAATAGACTCCTGACTTAAGCAGAACTGTTTGCTAATAAAATTCGGCTCCAATATTTGTATTATATAGGATTTGTCTGGTATTAAAATGAGCCAAATAGCCCAATTATTTCACAAAGTCTAGTGTGATGTACAATCACCCCAAATTAGGTACTTTTTAGATACAAATACGATAAATGTTTTATCTAGGGTTTTTCTTTTCCAAGACTTTTTCATTTCCCGGAAATGATCCTTATATAGGGTAGTCGTGGTTTATTCACATCTCAGGTTTTTGGGAACCTATCAGGCAAACTCGTTCGAACTGTGGGATTTAAATATATAACAACCCAGGTCCCATTTCGGACGAAAATACCGGCGTCGTTGAATTAATTTCGCTAATCAGTAGGATCCAGAAGATATATACTAATTTCCATATTGTAGAAAAATTTAATAACACACTTACATATATAAAATTTTTGTGCGGAGAAAGAAGAATTTACAAATCCGTTTGAATCATACCTGCAGAGGAAAATAATCTCTCAGATGCAACAGATTTCATTTGAAAACTAATGTATTTTTGCGCCATTTTTCTTCAAGTTTGGGTAGAACATGTCATTGAGTCAGCAAACATGCGAATCTACGTCTTTATAAATATAAGAACATCTAAGGTATCTTTCGATTTCTTCTTTAATGAAAAGAAGCAGGGGAATCTCAAAACGTACAAATGCATACAAGATTTTGCAATGAGAGTATATTTCATAACTATGCTCAGTGGCAGATTTTGGCCATAAGCCTAAAAATTTGTTATTTATTTTCGCAAAGCAATAATACTTAGTATTTGGGTGAATTACCTGAAAGTTAAGTTTTATTTTTGTTTTTGAGATTTGCTCTATGTGTTTAAAAATAACTGTTGCTATTTAATTTATTTTATTTTTTTGCAAATTGAAAAGTTTTAAGTTTGTAATAAGAGAGAACCGTAGAAAGGTATTAATTAAAAATTTGGCCTTACTTGGTTGTGAATCTTACAGTTCTTACTTGTGAGCTTTTATACTACTCTGTGCCCTTCAATATATAAAAACTTCAAAAAAATCCGTGCCTTACCAAACTTTGTACTTTTTTATTGTTATATTTTTTCTTAGAAAACTTTATTTACCACAATTTTTATATGAACGATGCGCTCAAAATTATCAAAAATAATGTGGTTGACTTAAAAGAGTGTCAGTTACCAAAGACCGAAGAGAAAAATTTAGTTTATATGACAAATATTAAAAAGTATGCTACCTCGCTTTCGTTGTAAAACAAGCCAAATAGTTGTATTTAAATCTAATAATGAAATATTCATACTATTCGGAATTCCTGCAGTCAAAGTAGGCTGTACATTGTGAACGAAATTTAAAGTGTTGGCTCAAGTATTTCATCAATATTTTTTAAAAATCCAAAAAATTAATTTTGAGGTTGTGGCCCAAATATACACAGAAAAAAATTAAAAATTGTCTCTAATCACCAATTTCATAGAATCAAGCAAACAATTTTTTGATTTTGCACCTATTACCAAAATGATTATATTGATTACTAAAAATTGTAAAAATTTTATATTGTGAATAGTTTTTTTTTTTCAATAAATGATATTTTTTATTTTAATTTAAAAAAATGATGAAACATCTTTGCCGTTTCAAACAATCTGTTAATCGATTTAATTAAATATAGCTCAGTTTTCGACAATGCCCAACAACAACTATACAAGTTTAAAATATTTTATTTCAAACGAAAAAAAACAATTAGGACCTTTTGTAATTTAATTAATATTTTAATTAAGAATGTATTTAAAAAAAAAATCTAAGATGTTAAATAAATCAAAATTTAATTTTCTTTCAACTAAAAAAATAGTTAACACAATTATCACATTAATTAAAATTAAATAATTTTCAAATAATTTTTTTAATTAATAAAAAACTACTGATGATTTTTTCTGTGTACATATGCATGTACCTCTGTTATATGGTGCAGCGCAAAACAGCAAAGAATTAAAAAAAAATTCATTATTCCGTTTTGATTTTATGCCCTGCTTTTAATGTGTTATTTCGCTTAGTTGTTATGCAAAAAATAAGCATAGAAAATAAATTTATTTGTTAAAAAAAAATCTAAATTTGTAGGAAATTCTCATTCCCTCTGTAGTTTTGTTTGCTGATAGCTTTGGCTTTTCTAAAATTATTTAGGAGAACGTTTCCTGATGATCTGGCCTAAGCAACCAGTAAAATGCGCATAGGAACAGCTTATCCTCCAACAATAAATTTCAGTACTTTTTATCAATTATTTAAAAAGGGAATTAAGCACAACAAACAAAATCTTTTAATAAAATCTAAAAACTTTATAAAAATATCATCGTTTTGACCGTAAAATATCGCCAATACCGATGAATCGGAAAATCTGAAATATGTCCGATATATCGGTATTTGTTCCCTCCCTAATTACAACCTCCAATTCATATCTACAAAAAATTTTAATTAAAATTTCAATAAAAAATTTTTTTTAAAAACAACGTATAAATCAACGAACATAAGTTTGTTGAATTATTTTAAATCCGTTTTTTTTTCAGTGTAGTGTTATGTTTCATCATTAAGTATTTTTTTTTTTATTATAAGGAAACATGCAAAGACATTGTATTGCTATTTTAATATTTTTTTATTAACTCAAACTGAAGTTTTTATTTTTGAAAACCAAGTGGTGTAAATTTCTTTGTCGTAAAATGTTTTAAGTATCCATTCTTTTGGGTTCCCTGAGTTTTGGAAGTAGCAGTTGCAAAGACTACTTAACACATAGCAACAAGATTTTTTATTTATATTATTATTATCATTACATTCAACCGTAATATTTGCTAATAGTTATAAAAAAAAGATAAGAAGAAGATGTAGATTGTAAAGAATTTAATTTTGTAACGATAACAAAAGAGTAGATTTTGTGGAAATTGGTTTGAGAGTTTTTTGTTCCCTTTTAATGCCAATAAAATTCGTTAAGATTATTTTTAAATTCTTAATAAAAAAAATATATTTATTAAGAAATTATATGTATTCTTTAGAAACGAAAGTTTCTTTGTTATATGCGACAGTAAGGTCCTGGATATATTTGCCTTCGACTACATGAAGAATAAACAAAAAACAGTGGGGTAAAATAAAATTGGTAAAAATAGGCAGACAAACACAACAATTCATATAAAAAAGTATGGTCATTCAAGCCCGAACATTTGATATCCTACACCACTTTATTTACCGAAACATTTTAAAAAGAGCCCTTTTTTTAGGACCCATGGGCAATAATGGAACAGGCAAAACAAAATTATAGTATGAGTTTAAGATTTACATAAGATGCCTTAATCTTTATGCGTCTTAATCTTTATGCAACAGCAGAAAAATTGCACTTACGTCTACAGCAAGCCCGGGTAAGCAAGCACATTTTTTAGGCGAATTTACACGTTCTTTAGTATATTTCTGTTTTTTTTTTTTTTTTTTTTTTTGTTATATATGAAATAAATGTCGACCAACCAGGAAATCTTGCTCATTATGCAAGAACCCGGTATATGCCACACATTCAGCTGAAATCCCGCAGTGCAAAAAATACATTTAAAAGTTCTTCAATAATTTTAATTTTAACATGTTAAATCTTATCATGTAATTGAATTATTAATATTTTATTTTATTTATTATCCATGGTCTAATTTTTCTAATTTTATTCAAACATCAGAATATGTTAGAAAACGCTTCTAGTGAGGGTATCATGAAATTTCAGAGCGATATGATATTTTAGAAATACAGCGTCTTTAAAATTGAAACACACCCGGGTATGCAGCTGTTGACATAAAGGTTAAAGTGATTTAAGAAAGGGGATTGTTATGAGGCCTATGGGTAATTTATAGCAGCACAACATTTTGCCGAGACTTGATATCTTTTATAGAGGTTATCGTCGCCACTTTTATATCAATAAAAAATATCGCACTTGATCATAAAGAGTCTATTTACTCAAAACTGAATAAAGTAGAGAGGGTATTTAGACAAGTAAACATCGTTAAAAGTAACTTGAGAAATAGGTTACATTAAGCAACCATTAATTAGATTTAGTCAATTAGGTACATATTGTTACCATAACAATAAAATTATTTTTATCATATTTTTTTTTTTTTTTTTTTTTTTTTGGAGATTTGGACTCAAAATGTTGGGTAAATGTTGTCATGATTATGATTTGCCTTCAAAATATTTAAAACTAATAGGTACACGTGATTCCTATGAGATGAACAATAACGACATCGAATTTATCGACGATTTAATTTTGTTAATGCTTTAAAATATTTAATTTTTGTTTTTTTTTTTTTAAGTTACAAATTAATCCCAAATTACAATTTCATTGTTAAAAAACTTTTAATGAATTATTTTTGTTTTGTTATTGAATTTTGATGTGTTTTTATCAGAGTACCGAAACGCTCGCTCATTCTTCTGTCATGAGCGAGCGTGAAAATTTAAAAATTTTTCTGCAAATTCATCTTCATGAGCAAAAAAAAAATTTCATATCTGAATTTTTCAGATATGAAAAATTTAAAAAAATTCACGTTAACACAACTGGGACGAACGACGAATTTCGCCCAACACGACGAATTTTTCCGTAAAAATTCGCTGAGTAAATTCGTCGTATGAAGCACAATAACGACGAATAGCTGGTAGCTTTTATAATTGAGAAAGTTGATTACTGTTTTTGCAAAGAGAGAGAAATAGTGTGACCATATTCAAAAAAATAATGCTTAAAAGTAAAAACATAATAAAAAACACAACTAAAAACTATTTTCATAGCAAAATACTTTGTATTCTTATTTTATGTGTTATACAATAAAAAAAACAATTATTAAAGTAAAAAGTAACTTTATTTACTAAACTACTTCTTAACTAAAACCAAACATGGTCACCTAGTACTGATTTGTTCGTCGTTCGCCGGCGTATGAAATAGAATGAAATCTATTTAAAGTTCGTCGCGTCTGGCGAATTTTCGCCGGCGTCCTGATTGTGTGCATTTTCATATACACAAACGTCTTTTATTTTTGGCGACGAATATTCGCGGCCAAAAATTCGTCGTTCACCCCAGTTGTGTTCCTAGCATAAAATTCTTCACAAGGAAAAAAATTATATTTTCTCAACCATTTCCAGCGGGAAAATCAAGTAGTAAAGGGGGCTTATAGAAGACGTTTTTGCAGACATAAGGTCTCCCATTTTTATCCTAAATATTTAAATTGCGATATAAACTCAATTAATTTCCATTTTACAACGATTTTTTGCTTCTCATGAAAACTGTGATGTTATATTATTCTGCATTTAAGATGACGATATGTGCAGTTGCTTTAGTTTTTTTTTTTTTTTTTGCCTACAAAAAATTCAACACACACTTTGGCTCGTTGCCTTTTACAAAACAACAAAGGCATTTCGTGTTGTGGTCATGCAAACTGTCGAGCATCGAACATTACTAGTGAGGAGCGTTACAAAAATTGTTTGTTTCCTAATTCTTCATAACTGAAGAAAGGCAAACATTTATTTTTCCTCACGCTCATGAATGAATTGTCGAAAAACTCACAATTCATTCATGGTTGTGAAAAAAAATTTTACGTTTTAAATTCCTCATTCATGTAAACATTCATGAATGGTTAAATATGAGCGATCATATAGGAATTTTTCGGAACTCTGGTTTTTATTAAAAAAAAAAAAAATTTAGCCAATTGTTTTCGTAAATTTAGGAATTTTTGGTCACCAAGTTTTGGCACCACTGAAGGTAATTAAATTTTTGTTCTTATGTACTTCTTAATACGGTAGATGTACTTTTGAATTGCTGCCTTAGGACAACGAAATTCAATGCAATTTGGTAGTCCCATGTGTTGGCTAGACCCAGGTGAGCATTTTGACTCCACCTGCTGCGTTTGCCAAAAGAGTGCCCTACTAAAATTAAATAAATATAATCAGTTAATTTATTGCTTATTCTGGTACAAGAGTTGAGTTTTCGACTTAAGTGTGTTTCGAGACCTATAGTAGAATTTTATGACAAATATTTTCGCAGAATATTTCAACTACATACATCTCTGTTTTAAGGGTGATTTTTGCATTGTTTCAAAAAAATTTTAAAAATTTCCCATTTTCAGAAAAGTTAGAGGAATAATGCATACCAACAAAATGTTGATTGTAATGTTCGGAATAAATCTTCTGAAGACACTTTATACCAGAAACCTAAGTATCACATGATTTTCTATGTTTTTTACTACACATGGATGCAACTTTAAATAGGCTGTAAAATGAGTTTCAGATGTAAACCTTTAAAACGCCGATACACGTATATCTTTTTTTAGTCCCTTCTACAAGAATCAGTTGGCAGATCATTATAAAAATTTCATTTTGGTGTATCGTGCTATTAAGGCATATGAAAAAGGGATTTGTAAACCATCCGTCCTGCAGACAAGCCGAATGGCTTCGCGGGAATAGATATAAGATTTCAATTAATAACAAATTGTAAATTAATATATTAACAAAATGTGGACAAAATAGCACGCTATTTTTGCAGCGGGTGAATATGAATATTACGAGTCCATTTTGAGTTACTCGTATTTTTATAATTTGAAGTCACCTCTATGCTACATATCGCGTTATTCTTAAAGCCAAAACTATACAACTAATTGTATCAATCATATTGGAGCTTAGATGCAGGATTGCAAAGCGCAGTTTAAACCATTACATGGTTATGTATGAATTTATTAATTAGTTTTCTGTTCTTGCCGCACCATGGCGAAGGAAATAGCCGAATAACACATATCTGAAAAATTTTACCAAAATGGCTTCGAAAATAATACAAATTGTTTAAATTATACTACAACAAAAACTCTTACATATTTTATATAGCAAATACTTTTGCCGTGACTTTAATTTTATGAATTGCTTAATAATTTCAGCAGACATCGGCTGATGGTAGTCCCATGTGTTGGCTAGACCCAGGTGAGCATTTTGACTCCACCTGCTGCGTTTGCCAAAAGAGTGCCCTACTAAAATTAAATAAATATAATCAGTTAATTTATTGCTTATTCTGGTACAAGAGTTGAGTTTTCGACTTAAGTGTGTTTCGAGACCTATAGTAGAATTTTATGACAAATATTTTCGCAGAATATTTCAACTACATACATCTCTGTTTTAAGGGTGATTTTTGCATTGTTTCAAAAAAATTTTAAAAATTTCCCATTTTCAGAAAAGTTAGAGGAATAATGCATACCAACAAAATGTTGATTGTAATGTTCGGAATAAATCTTCTGAAGACACTTTATACCAGAAACCTAAGTATCACATGATTTTCTATGTTTTTTACTACACATGGATGCAACTTTAAATAGGCTGTAAAATGAGTTTCAGATGTAAACCTTTAAAACGCCGATACACGTATATCTTTTTTTAGTCCCTTCTACAAGAATCAGTTGGCAGATCATTATAAAAATTTCATTTTGGTGTATCGTGCTATTAAGGCATATGAAAAAGGGATTTGTAAACCATCCGTCCTGCAGACAAGCCGAATGGCTTCGCGGGAATAGATATAAGATTTCAATTAATAACAAATTGTAAATTAATATATTAACAAAATGTGGACAAAATAGCACGCTATTTTTGCAGCGGGTGAATATGAATATTACGAGTCCATTTTGAGTTACTCGTATTTTTATAATTTGAAGTCACCTCTATGCTACATATCGCGTTATTCTTAAAGCCAAAACTATACAACTAATTGTATCAATCATATTGGAGCTTAGATGCAGGATTGCAAAGCGCAGTTTAAACCATTACATGGTTATGTATGAATTTATTAATTAGTTTTCTGTTCTTGCCGCACCATGGCGAAGGAAATAGCCGAATAACACATATCTGAAAAATTTTACCAAAATGGCTTCGAAAATAATACAAATTGTTTAAATTATACTACAACAAAAACTCTTACATATTTTATATAGCAAATACTTTTGCCGTGACTTTAATTTTATGAATTGCTTAATAATTTCAGCAGACATCGGCTGAAAAAGATGTATTCTACGTGTTCCCTGTTTAGCATGCCAGTATGTTAAACACTTTCCTATTTTCCACACAATATGAGAGGAAACTTATAAGGGCGTAAAATTACTTTACGAAACAAACTTTAGCGTGAGACATCAAGCATTAAATATTGATATCATAAATCTGCATGAAAACGTTTGAAATTGTTGGATAAGAAGGAAAAACATCTTAAGACTTAGACAAGAGAAAGTGGAATTGAAAAAGTGTGCGTAAGCAAAGTTTTTTCAACCATAATTCAAGTGCTGTACCAAACAAAAACCCTTAGTAAAGTAATAATTGAAAGAAAATTTTCAATAGCACAATATTTATAAAAAGTAAAAGCTTAATTTAAATTACTTTAGAAATAAAATTAAGCTGTTAAAATTGTTGGGTGTATAACTTAAAAAAAGTGGGGTGTTTGGTAAAATTTGAGCGGTAATTATGAAACATTAATATGGTGAGTATTAGCTTGACTTGACCCAGCGTTCATTTTTTTAAGGCTAACATCGAATTTGTTAACCTGTTCCGAAGTAAAGCGTAAGAGATTTTGCAATAGCGAAAATAATTTGTAGTCAAAGGGAGCAAGTTTGGAACTGTTAGGCGAAAAAAGCAGAACTTTCTAACTTATAAATAGTTTTACAACATGTAACCGAGAGTTGCCGTGGTAGAAAATTACGGCATAACGTCTGGCTGTATATTCCTGCCGATTTTCGGCCGATGTTTGCTGTCGACCTGTAAAGAAGCTGCGTTTACTCCGTGTTTGAAGCTGGGGTACAATTTAATCGCGTCCAGGACCATTTGCATAAATATACTTGTTTAATACTTGCTTCAAATTTTTATTATTCTTGTAACGAGCGAAACCGGTCTCGTTTTGCTCGGAACGGAATTAGTTCCAATGTATTACACTGGAATTTAATATTACTATTTAAGCGAATGAATTGTATTATTTGCTAACCTAATATTAATATTGCTATAGAATCCATTTTGTACCTAAGTTAATATATGGTCGTTAAGTTTGAGTAGTTTGTAAGTAAGCATTTTACGGAAAGTACGGTGGCCACTTTCCAGTGGTATTTTTTTTGGCAAAAAGTCTATTTTTTTACAGTTATTTTTTAGAAATCTAATGATGCAATTCTGTAGAGAAATGTTTCGTTAGTAGAAAACCATGATTTGTTTTCGAAAAAAATAAAATTTTGGATAAAAAAGAGTGTGGTAAAGTTATCTAAATATTATACAACGAAAACTGATGAAAATTTTACTACATTTCAGTTGTTTATACAATAAATATGGTTCAACTACCAACAGTTTTAGAGCATTTTTATTAAAATATAGTATTTTAAATTTAATATGAAAGAAAAAATATTTAAATTACATATATAGTTTAAGAGATCTGAGCAAATCAAAATGACTCCAAAAAATTTAGCATTTCCAGTTTTCATTAGAAAAAAAAATAAGTTAGCTCGGTCTACCTCCGTGTTAGTACTACTACTAAATGAAAGTTTGGAATATTTTCTTTCATTTTATGTAAAAAAAATTGTGCGACTTTTTGCGATCGCTGAACAAACTTATAAATTTTGTGATAAAACTCACGTATTTTTTATGAATATTAACAATAAATTGCAATGCATATTTACAATAAAAGGTTTTTTATACTTTTAGGCTTTTTTCTTTTACAGATATAACAGGTGGGCAAAAAATTGATACGGGGAAGTTTAAGAAATTTTCGTGGGATACTGCTGAGCTATTCGTTCGTAAATACAATTGGTATTCATGCCAGCTACTGTCCATAAAGTATTGATACATGGAAATAACATAATTGAAGCAGCAGTGCTCCATATAGGCATGTTCTCCGAGGAAGTAGAAGAAGCTCATAATAAGGATAACAGAAATTATAGATTAATGTTTTCCAGAAAATGTAGTAGAACTGCAACAAATACTGATGTTTTGCATCGTTTGCTTGTATCATCTGATCCCTATATAAGTAGTATAAGACGTCAACCACGTAAATATATATTGGAACTAGATGATGTAGTAAAAGAAATGATAATTGATGAATAAAAAGTTTAAAACGAGTTTAAAAGTTTACTCATTTTGTTTATACTCAAATAAAATTATTCTTAAATTTGTACTATAGGTACGAAGGGTATCCGATAGATAGGCCAGCGAAACTTGATGATATAGTTACTGAAATGATAGATGATGAATAAAAGTCTATATTTAAATGCATGTGTTGAAATTTATTTATAAAAATTAGTTTTGGTAAAGAAACAAAAAGTTGTGGGAATAAATATAATATGGGTTATATGGGCAGTGAGTGGTAATAAAATGTAATAAAAGCTCGGAGCAAAATTTCAAAAACTTTGGGCCAAAAATAAATTTTGGGTTCTATGGGCGGTGGGTAGAGGGCGTGGCCAATTTTGATGAAACTTTATATTTTTCTTAATTGAGCTAACCAAAGGCTCTGTGCCAAATTTCAAAAACTTTGGGCCAAAAATAAATTTTGGGTTCTATGGGCGGTGGGTAGAGGGCATGGCCAATTTTAATGAAACTTTTTATTTTTCTTAATTGAGCTAACCAAAGGCTCTGTGCCAAATTTCAAAAACTTTGGGCCAAAAATAAATTTTGGGTTCTATGGGCGGTGGGTAGAGGGCGTGGCCAATTTTTATGAAACTTTATATTTTTCTTAATTAAGCTAACTAAAGGCTCTGTGCCGAATTTCAACATTCTACGAGCTCTCCTTATATTTTTTGCCAAATATTGTATGAACAAATCCCTCTGTGCGCCGCTCGGTTGTCAGTGTACAAGCCTACTACTCATGCCCGTAATTTCTACAAGAATATAGCTGGTCGTGTTCGTATCTAACAGGTATCTTTACCAATTTCAACATTTATTTGCCTTCGTCTTTTTACCATAAGTAGTGTCCCTTGCAGTGTGCGCTGTGGCTCCATCTTGTTGGAACCATACTTGCGGATGGTTTTCCACGGCTGGACTTAAAAAATTTTCCAACATTGTTCGATATCTAACACCATTGACGGAAACGGTGACCCCGTGTTCCTTTTCAAAAAAATATGGACCAATTATCCTTTCCGATGAAACACCGCACAAAACCGTACACTTAGGTTGGTGTAATTCTCGCTATTGAACTACTCTCGGATTTTCCGTAGCCCATATCCTGCAGTTTTGCTTGGAAATGATTTTCTTCCGCTTTTTTTGAAAAATAAAGCTCAACAATTTGGGCACGTTGTTCAATTGAGTACTGCTTTATTTTAAATTCCCCAAGTCTTCGTTACAAAATACTAAAAAGAAAAAAACAAAAAATTATAATAAAAAAGTTATAAGCAATTCAAACCCCTTCGGTAATTTTGGGCCACCCTGTATGAGGGATGACCTTCACATAAAGAAACAGAACCAGAAAGAATCACCCAAAACCCGCACAAAATGCAGTCACATAAATAGTTTTGTGCCAATAACCTTTCCTTTGGACTAACTACACTTTAAACACATTATCACCAGTTAAGTGATATGTCTTGTTTCACAATCGTTCCTTTTTATTATAATATTGTGTATACTGGTCACGGGATAAGTCCTTTAAGACCAATTGACACAAATTTCCCGCAGTGATATCTCTGTATTCTTTCAGCCAATATGATAATTGTGTTGATCGGATAGAAGTTTTTTAAGTTGCAGGGCTTAAACATTAAAATTGTTTGTTTTTAGACGCTATGTTAAAAACTATAATTAGCAAAATGTGAAAAGAAAGTGCCTTTTTGCATTTCAAAATATAAATACCTATTGTGCTACCTTAAGTTCCCTTTATATATAGTGGCTCTGATTTTGCCGGTATGTGCAATACATAGTGTTTTTCCATCGCACGATTTTTAATATGAATTCTGCACTGTAATTTTTTTAATAGCTCATAATACGCCATTTTTTAATATCGGATAGGTAAACTGGCCTGCTATCTTCTTTTATAAATAAAAAAATTAAGCAGTACCACACAAACCATCAGATAATTATTAGTTTGAGCTACCGACCATTTTAAAAAAAAATCGAGTTAGGTTGAGGTATATATTTTGAATACCCCCTTCCTGAATCCAAATCCTGTCTCTCCATATTTTGTATGGATTCTGAGATATTAAGCATTCATTTTATCCCATATCAACTATTTAAAAGTTTTTTAAGTATTGTTTTGTTATACACGCCACTGTTTGGCGATTGATCCAAATTATTCATACACAAATTACAAAATTAATTTCACTCTTGTTTTGCTTAATTGCCGTAAGAAAAAAAGGAGTTAAAGCAAAAGCATTGTCCAATCAGTATGTCTACGCAAAAATCCTGCTGTTTTTTTTTAGGGATGTGTTTTTTTCATGCATTTTATTTCTGTAGCAATTGTTGTTGACATCTTTATCCACACTATACACAAACAAAATGCGTGTTGTTTCTGCTATTGTTGTATTTCTGTATAGACCTTATAATAGGGTCACGAGCAAAAGCAAAATAAAACGACAAGAAGAAAATAAATCTGTTGAAAATAGTTTTGTAAAATAATAAACACGTATTAATATATAGTAATAAATTTCTCAATTTTATAAAAAACAAAAAATGGAACGGTTTTTGTAAAATAAGACCAAATAGAAGGAAAATGTTCCTCAATCTTGACTTGTTATTATATTGTTAATATAGTCTAACTTTATTCATGAGGATTCACAAGAAAATTTAAATTTTTTTTAAACATATGCCGCAAGCAGTGGTTATAGTATAAAAATATTCTATCAGGTAAATTTTGAGAAATCTTCATATAAACCTTCTTTGTCGTTTTTCTCCTTTCCGACTATTTGGCATATGCGTCAAACCAATAATGAGCTGGCGAAATGGCTTTCAATTCTGCTCGCCATTTGTTTAAAATGGAGAAGAAATATAAAATAAAGGAAAATAACTTGAGGTAAAGAGCTGTTTAAACAACGAGCTGTTTTGTGGCAAACAATGCTGCTTAAAAAAATAGAATTTACGTCTGAAAATGATTTTAACACTTCTTCTTCAAGGTCGTCATTCTGAAAGTTTTCGCTGAAATGATTTCATTTAGCCCTAGACACCACAAAAAGTTTGAAAATATCCAACATCTCTGCCATATATTAAACATTTTTTATAATTCTACAACATGCTTCAAATGTTTGCCCAAACATCAAGCACCATAATTAACAACACAAAATATTTGTACAAACGTTTAATTTTGATATGTTTGCCAATCAACTTGTATGGTTTCTTTTGTGCTTAAGTAAGATTATATGAACTCAAAGAAAAATGCATCTTCATATAGATGATGCCCTAACATCAGAATTGTGACATAAATGTTAGTACAAATGGCATCAATGATGCAAAAACTGACACCAATCCAATGACGAAAGTCATTATAAAATGTTGCCATATTTGAAAACTGTCATCAGTGCGATGAAAAACTTTCATCAGTGTGATGACATAATATATCATGTCATAATATATTATTAACATTACTTTCATGTTAAAAAAGTAAAATTAGAAGTAAGAATTTCCATATAAAAATTTTTTTTAAGTTATATATTTAAATACATCAAATGTTTAAAGTAGTATTATTACTTCTGTTAACAAAGGGTGGAATACAACAAAAATGAAACAAACATGTGTAACGGGTAAGTAAATAGTGATATTCTCGCAATATGACTTAAGGTCAATTACAATGACTCAATTTGATGACAGCTTGTCATCACACTGATGACATGCCTTATGAAACCGACTCCGATTCGTCATTTCTGTGATTGATGACACAATTTGACCTTGAAGACAATTTCGCCAAGTGATGTTAAGGCTAACACTACAAAGATGAAAAGTGTCATGGGGTCAAAAACGAAGATGTCAAAATACATAAGCGTTATGACGCCGCTTCAGTCAATGCACAAAGGCTAGTAAGGACATAAACCAGGTCTAACAAGTTGTAATTTACTTTGAATCCCGCATTTATTAGTTATACACCCAATATCTTACACACCACTACATCTGCGCTGGGGCTAAGAATATTTTTACTTGTATTTCTAACATAGAAATTTTTTTTCAATATTTAACGGCAAAAGTTTTTAGATATCTTAATATCTTTTTCTTTGTGGTCTTAAAAATATTCTTCTTATCTTTTTAACTTGTACCACAAGCATCTTTTTTTAAAACCTTTTTATCTTTAATTACTTACAACAATACATATTTTTATATGGTGGGTTTGTAAGTTTTTTATAATGCTTTTTAATTATTTAATTAATCCATAAAAGTGCTTGTCCACTCGATTTTTTTAAATTATTTATAATCCTTGGTAATGAATTTTACGTTTTAATAAAGTGTTTTGGGGGGATTTTGTCATTTAATAAGCTTCATTTGAATTAGTGGCTATAAATAAAAAATATGGTTACCAGGCAGTTCATTCAACGAGAATAAATTGGCAAATGTCCTTCGAGTTTTGATGTTAAACCAAAAAACTCAAATAATAATGTGCTTTTAAGCAACGTGTTAAGGTACCATAAAATAAAACGTAATCGAATTAAGATGATAATAAAAAAAACTACCTACAGAGATTTTTTATAACAAAATTAAGATTTATCTTATTATGAAGAATAGGATCCAATTAAATGGAATTTTATTATTACTTTCTTTAGAGTAATTTCATTTAAGTTGGGATGTAATTTATTTTACATAGATTTACTTTTCTGTAAGTTTTTTAAATAATAAAAATTTTGAAAGTCATAATTGATTTAAAATTTTCTACCCCGGTCAAAAGCCAGCTTGCAAAAAAACACTATCGCCTTGGCAATCCAATGAACTATTGTAATCACAGAACCCCCCTCCAGGGACGAATATGATGCATCTTAAGTATTTTTCTCATTTCAGTGAAAAATCCCCTGGGAGAAATAAGTGCGGCTTTCCTTTTCAAAGTGGTTAATTATTACAACACCGCCCGTTATACCAATAACAAGGGTTAACATAATTTGAATTCCTGGAAAAAAAATTCATTTTTGTCTCTTAGCAAAAATGAAATCTATTGCTAAATTTAGAATCTTTTATTTTTAATAAACTGCATTTCCATTCCCATAAAAAATGCGATCTAATGATAAGTTTAAATTTTTTGCTTTTACAAAACTGCATTTCTATTCCCATTGAAAATGCAATTCTTAAGCTTATGCTTTGTACAGGTAAAACACCTGCAACAGACGGAATTCTAAGAAATATTTGTTCTGTGCTCTAAATAAAAAAACACTTAACTTTAAAGATAAAAATGCTTACTAAACAAAATTTACTCGAAGAATTGAATTGTACAAAAATGAAAAATAAATTTAGTTGTAAAAATACTGCCAAAGACCAAAGTCTTTTATGTATTTTTTTTTGATTTGGAAAAATCCTAAACCATAACTGCTAATCGTGGCTGACCAGAGATACTCTCTGTTAATTCAGGAATAACCAAGTAGTTTATGCCGAAAATCGCGGAAAGGGAACTCTTAAATAGGCTAGCTTATTTACCTCCCATATTGGGAGAAGTTTAGCCTCCTGAAGGATCTCCCTCTGTGCTGCTGCCTGCTATTAAACAAATGCTGATTTTAGCAACGGATCTTATCTAGCTCCAGCTCTCAAGCAAGTGGTAATCGTACTGGGCTTAGACGAATTTAATACATTAAAAATTGCTACCCATTTGGAAGTGAGGATGCACATGTAAAAGAGCCGTCACATATAGAGTTCAAAAACTCTGTTGGATAATTTACAGCTTCGTTAACATCGCTAAATGTATCGATAGATTTGTACGAAACTAAGTCGCTTGGTAACGACTGCTGTATCTTGAAGTTTAAATCGTCGACTTCTAGATTTTTCGCCTCTAAAATAGCTCTTCAAGAAGTTATAGGAGGCGGTGCTTTTACACTTTTTGCTGTATTTCACTCCCTAAATGTTAATATGCATAGCCTTTAGTTCCTTCAAGACTTGAAGCTATCATCGGATGATTAATTAAGAAGACATAGGTAGGGAAAGTTTTTAACCATTTTGCCCTATCTTACGCTCTAAATGTTGGAATTTCCAAAATTTTTTTTTATATATTTAAGTTCCTTTTAGAAGTTACAGTATCTAATTCTTAGCTTAGATGATAAAGGGAGGAGAAGCTTTTACCCCTTTTGGCCTATTTCACGCCCTAAATAATAAAAACTATAGGCTATAGATCCTTCCAGATGTTACGCTATTTGCCTGCCAAATTTCAAGATAATCGGTTGATTAGTTATGAAGATATAGGAAGGGGAGTTTTTACCCATTTTGCGCTATTTTTAGCCTTTAGCGATATGAAATATACTTAACAAATTGTATATATATATATAGAAACAAGATTATTTTAATGTTAATTCCCAAACTAAAATTTTTAATTTTGTTTGAAAAACAGACAGTTAAATTTTTATTTTCGAATGGGTTTAGAAATAATTTTAATTTACAAAGTTCAAAATTTTAAAAAATTTACTCGTTGTTGATGCAAAGCCTTGTGTATCAATATGATTTACGTATTTGCATTTTGGTTTTAAAAAAAAACTCACACGTAGTTATATACCTTTTATCGTGCCGAAGGACCAATTTGTCAGAAGTCCTCCGTAAGCGACACCACTTTTTATCAAAGTCAGAAGCCTTCCCGCTTGAAAGTATGCAAAGAAAAAAAGAAAAATATCGAGGACAGACCATAAATCGAACAATTTCCAAAAACAGTGATTGGAGCACTACGCAGATTTGACATCTTTTTTTACCAAAAAAAATGTCTCCTATAAGTCAATTTATCTCTCTAAGTCTTATACTGTTTGTTCTTTCGTGCTTTCAGCAGGTAGATATACAGAGGGCTAATCACAGCGAGACCATCATAAAATTTCACAAGGATGTACTCGTAGAATATATTTACATTTTAAAGTCCCGCTTCAATGATTATTTCGATGTGTTACATGTGGAATAACAAAATCAAAAATTTTTAATTTGGTACTTTTATGTGATTAAATAAAACAGTTTGCGTCAAATCTTAACAAATTTTTCATTACTCATTTGCCTAGCAAATAATACACACAATTACGTCCAATCGAGCTTATCCGATCATTATTCCCTTAATTGTTTTACTTTTGCTTTGTATTCCATTTAAACTGGCTTAACTCTTTACGTAATAAAATGTAAATTGTTTTCAGAAATTGCACAAAATGTGTATTTTAAAAACAATAATAAAACAAAAACAAAAGAATGTACAAGTTGAATAAATTAACTGATGCTGAATAGCAAATTAAATTTTATTGTTGTGTTCCTGGCACAAATATTCAATTTGGCTTTCGTTTAACAGAGCGTGTATTAAATTTACAAAATTATAAAAAAAAATTTTATGTGGGAATTGTTTTATAATTTCTGTAATTACTGTTAAATTTTATACAAAAATTTATTAAACCAGTATTAAATTTACAATAAAATTATGCAGGTTATAAATGGAGAAAAAAGATTAAGCGTAAATTATATTTTTAAAATGTTATTTTAGGGAATAAGGAAACGTAGATAAACTAGCTTTTACCCGAGACTTCATTAACGTCAAAATTTGAGAAACATTTACAGAAAAAAATTTATCAAAAAAACAGAAATTTATTTAGTTTTCTACATCTATACTTATTTACCTATTTAGGGTGTGTGGCAACCGGTAGCAAAGTTCTTAATGTCAAAATTTATACTAACCCTCAGGGCTAGTGAAATTAAATTTTATTCACCTCAACAGTGTCAAAATTTTACTTCCATGAGTACTTTACTATAATTTCACACACACCCTTAATGTTAAAATATTTTTATAAACAAAAAACGTGTTTACAAATTGTACCAAAAGTATGAATTTTTCCAGTGTTGTGCTTTTATATGTACTTGATTTTTTTGCTGCCTTTATGCTAAAGAACAAAGGTCTAAAGTATGTGCAAAACTGTTCTTAAAAGAATTTATTTACAAAAAGTACAAATTTTTATCCAGCTTTCCCCCTCAAATGTACTATATTTCATTGCTTCCTTTATGTTAAAGAACCTACAGCCGTATTCATAACAAAAAGTTAGCCACAGTTTGTACACTACGTACAACGAGCTGCTAACTAGAATGCCGATTAATCTTAGCAGCTTGTTAGCACAGAGTTTATTAATAACAAATTTTATCCGTCTGCTAACTTTTATTAAATCAACTCTGAACATTAATGATGCCACATTATAATACTCAAAAATGCAACACGTTTTGCATTAATCATCGCTGGTTTTGTCATTTAATTTTATTTTTTTTTTAATTTTCCTTATTTATATAAAAATTTGAAATGTTTTTAAATTAAAATACATTTAAAAAAGGACTCTAAACTAAAAAAAAACAGTGTATTAAAAAAATAAACAAAATTATTCAACATAAAACGGCTGTTTATCACAAGTTGGCAAACGTTTGGCAGCTTGTTGACAAGAGTTTAGCAAATCGTTAGCCAGAGTTTGGTAAGTGTAATATGAATAAACTTTGTGCTAACTTTATGCCAAATTTTCATTATGAATACGTCTGCTAGGTTTCAAGTTTGCGCAAAATATTTTGAAACAAGTTAGAATGCTATATTTTACTGTGCCGAATCTTTGATGACCCCCACAGTTATAATAAAATTAAGTAACGGGCCTTATATCTGAACTATGGTAAATTATGGACCGATCTTCCAGAAATTTTGCAGTGTGATTTTTAGTCTTATAAAACTGTGATAGACTGAATTTTATTACAAAAGCATAATTCGTTACGGCTTTACGCATACTAAACGGTTTTCCGAGAGTAAGAATTATAAGGGGCCTATTGCAAATTATGGACTGGTCTTCACGAAATCTGCAAGTGCGATTTCTAGTTATATAAAACAATGACAAAACAAAACTTATTACAATAGCAATTTCCTTTACGGCTTTAGGCGTACTTTAGTGTTTTTCGAGGGTGGGCTTTATATGGGGCCGATGGTAAGTAATGTACTGATTTTCAAGAAAGTTTTTTTTTTCTTATGAAACTGCAACAAGTCGAATTGCACTATAACAGCATTACTCGTTATGGTGTTACGCGCACTAAGCGATTTCCCGAGAGTAAGGTTTATATGGGGGCATATAGTACAGTGACAGTGCGATTTCTAGTCATATTAAACTGTGACAGACCAAAATTACAAAAGAATTATCTGTTACGGTTTTACGCGTACCAAAGTGTTTTTCGAGAGTGGCCTATGTTAAATTATGTACCGATATTCACGAAATGTTGTGGTATGTTTTCTAGTCATATAGAACGAATCTGTGCAAAATCTCATAACAATGTATGCATTCCGCCACTATTTATGCTAGTTTTGCAACAAAATTAAAAATATTTTAGGGTGTTTGTTCCATACTTTGATTCATAACTCTTATCCTACTGAGCCGAATTTGGTGAAGTTCTATCCAAAACTGCTTAGGAGAACTAGTAACAATTTAATACCAATATTGTTCTTTTCTTTTGAGTCGTTCAAAAGTGATCGTGATTTGAACAGACTGACATACAGACGGACATTGCTAAATCGACTCAGAGTTACACCAATATACTTTATGGCGTCTTAAATGAATATGCAAAAAGTTCCAAGCGGAATGATAAACTTAGTATATCCTCTTCACAACTAGTTATGGTGGAGGGTATAACAAATATAAATCACCAGATACAGGGAAAAATACTCGTAATTAAAATAAATAAAATTAATGTTTTATACATTTAATTGCAAAAATTTAGTAAGTTTTAATTTTGATACTATTGATTTTTTTTTATTTTGATAATATTAAAAAAATTAAGAATTGGAAATGCGCAATTTGATTTAAAGTCCGGTATCAAATTTGAAACTTCAGGAATTTACACAGATAAAATGATTAAATTTCTCCAAATTTATACCAAATTCATAATATCAAGCAACAATTTGTTGATTTTGCACCAATTACCAAAATGGTCACTAAATATTGTAAAATTGTGAATAGTTTTTTTTTCAGTAAATTATAATTTTAATTAAAAAAATGATCAGAAAACTTTGCCATTTCAAACAATGTGTTAATTTATTTAAATAAATATTGACAATTCCCAACAACAATTCTACAAGTTTGAATTATTTTATTTTAAACCAAAAAAGTCAATTAAGTTTTTTTGTTATTTAATTAAAATTTTAATTGAAAATTTAATTAAATAATCAAAATAAAATTTTTTAATTTTCTTTCAACTAAAAAAATAATTGATTCAATTATCACATTAATTAAATTGAAATACTTGTTATACCATTTTTTTAATTGATAAAACACTTTTTTCTGTGTAAGTTTTCGTCATACAAATTTTTTCCCAGTTCATTTAAAGAAAACAATTTGTTTAGTTAGTAAGAATGTCCTTTTAACTAAAGCAAATTTAAGAAAGACATTAAAGACATAAGACCGAAATGGCGCCCAGGTGGAGATTAGTAACACTAAATAAATAAAGTTGTTGAGTAAAAAACCAAGCATTAGTAGCTAACTGATTCGTCGCTTTAAAATTCTGAAAGCGACATTTTTATTAAGTCAATATCGTCAAATATAATACAAATTTTACCGGAGTTTTGTCAATTTATGTTTGACAAACTTTAACTGACGATGACAAAGGTAAAACAATGTAAGTAACGAGAAGATAATCTTAATAGCAATAATTAATTTTTAATAAAATTTTACAATTATGCAAATTATTTAATGCCAAAATTTTATTAACACTTTCAAAAGGTATCTCACCATTCCCAATAAAGTTCTGAGCATCTCCAAAAATGAATTTTTTTTTGTTCTTTGGGAATATTTTCCCTGCTAAGGAGCATTTTTACGAATATTTTCCCTAAGGATCCTTTTTTGGTAACTTTTGAAAAAAAAATTTTTACATTTTTTTTCGTTAATATATATTCCTTCTAGGTTGAAAGGAACCTTCACACCAAATTGCATTCAAATCGAAAGGGGTCGGGTCCCACTCTTGGTCGATTTTACATGGAATTACCCACATGGTTTTTTCATTGGATAAAATTATTTGAATTATTTGAGTTATTCGAATAATTCGAAACACTTATTCGATTAATCGAGCAATGTTGAAATGTATAAAACCATGAATTCCTTGTTCCAACAAAACAAAAAGTCAGATAAATGATATCTCTTGTATATATATATATAAATATTGTAAATAGAAACTTTGATGAAGACTACCTCATACCTAATAACAGATTCCAAATAAACTCTTCATCTGAAAAAGCTAAAATTCTTATTAAAAAATCTAGCACAGTAGAGAAGAGCCTTTTAACTTATACAAATTTAAATTTTCATCAAATGTCATATTCATTAAGGCCAACAACAAAATTATAAAATATTTTTCACTTTGTTTTCGGTTTTATTTTAATTTTTGGCATTTCGTTACGGTTTACATAATTAAGGTCTTAATTATTTCAATAAAGGAAGGAATTTTACAGCATAAAATTAATAAATAATTTTTTATAATTTTTATTTTTGACTGAAACCGGGTGGAATTTACAGCGCTGTTTGAAGAAATAAATCAAATTTGAATTAAGAAACATAAACAGTTAAATTTTTTATTAAAAGATTTTTTCGTTGTGCTTAATTCCCTATTTTTATTCTTGATAAAAATACTGAAATTCATTGTTGGAGGATAAGCTGTTTATATGCGCATTTCACTGGTTGCTTAGTCCAGATCATCAGGAAACGTGTTCCCAAAAATTCTTAGAAGTATAATTTATTTTATATTTCTTCTTGCCAAACTAAAATTTTGAATACATATTTTCATTTTCATTTATTTGTCTAAAGCTGAAAAAAATATTGTATTAAATATCATCTTTTTTACATTTAAACTTTATGCATTACCAGATGTTGTCATCATTAATTTTCATATCTTGTTTATATTTGTAATACAAACCCAACTTATTTCCCAAAAGAATTTTTTTTTTACCTTTCAGTATATAATTGAAAAAGTTTAAGTAAAATGTGATTACAATCTACAATGTATAAATTTCTTTAAATCCAATCAAATATCAATTTAGGTTTTACTTTTCTTAAAAGCTAAAAACAAAAATTATCAAAAAAAAAGTTAAAGGACAACTTTTTTTTTGTATTTCCGGAATTTACTTACAATAGCAGGTGTTAGAGTTACCTTAAGTTTCCATGAACTTGTATATATAAAATAAGTTTATTTAATACAGTAAAATACATAAAGTTTATTATTTTTTTTACGTATGCTTACATAGGCAGAAATAACAAAAAGTAAGCAAAATTTTTTTATAAGCCATATTAATGCCATTAAATAAATTATATAAGACCAGGTTGTCAAACAATTAAAGTTGTCATGTATGTGCCTTTTGTAAATACATACATGAACATAAGGGTGGCTCACAATGAGTGTTGTTAAAGAACCATAACATACTGATCGTCTCAAAAAAAGTCTTTCAAATAGCAAAAACAAAGCAGTGTGTAATAATGTAAATGCAAATTTAGCAACATCAAATCGGTGTCGTGGACAAACATTTTGAATTTCAAGAAGCTCTATGTAGAGTGTAATTACTTAAAACAAATATATCTCCATGCCTTGCAATTGCAATTAGTTAAATAGCTAGAGCCTAATGGCATGGGTTTCTTATTCCACGGACTTTTGCAAAACTCGCGAGCTGATAAAATTGGTCTGTCATTTGCGGTTATGTTTTTCAATAAGATGAAACATTATATCAAATAACACTTTCTTACATAAGTATTTACACTTAAATATTATGTAGCAAAATTCCACAGAAAATTCATTTTAAAACACTAAAAATTAATTTAAAAAATGGATCATTTACATTTTATTTAAAATATTTGAATTTTACATACATTTTTAAATGTTTTTTTTTATTTAACAGCATATTTCGTAAAATTTAACAGTTGTTTCTTTAATAACTATATTTTTATTCAACTTTAACAATAAGATTAACGAATTTAATATGCCACAATCAGTTACTGTACTAATTTGATGAGTGTATCCATCCATGGCCCTTTCATGCAAGAGCCTTATCAGGCCTTATCAAACAAAACAAAAAATGATTCGATTATAACTGTTTGCCGAAAATGGGTATTTTTAAAATATACTTTATTGTGTTGGGCATAACTCTTATGTTTATGGACCGATTTTCCTTTTCATATACAAAACGTATTTAAAGGTCGCACTCCAGTTCTAATAAGATATTTTGTTTGCTTTTTTTATTTTGCTCATTTCTTTAACATTTTCAAGCCGATATGGCTAATTTTATTCTGCAGGATAAATTCAACGATCTCATTACCGAATCTAACTATTGGCTTAGGGATTAACTCTGCAAAGACCAAAACGTTGAAAGTAAACGTAACCAACTCTGATGCAAACTTTAAAGCTGGTGGGGTTGCTATTGATAATGTAAACTTCTTCACTTACCTCGGGAGTGTCATTTCCTCAGATGGCGGAACTGCGAACGATATCGATAGTAGAATATCTAAGGCGTAAGTTGCCCTTTTACCAAGGATGGTAAAAACCCGGGTTTTTAAAGAAAAACACAACCCACCGGGTTATTTCATGGGTTTTGCTTGGATTTTATTGGGTTTTATGGTTTTTTGTATAGTGATCTGGTTTAGGCAAAATTGTCAAGTAAGCCCTTTTCATTGATGTAGCCAGAAAATCTTCAATACTTTTTATGGCATCAACGCATGGATGGTTAAAAGAAGAGCTAGATCTTACATTAGTCTTTATATATATGCCTCAGCTGAGTGATGTACAATATCACTTTGAACTTTAATGCACAAATAAGATCAGAACATTTAACCTTTATGTCAACAGCTGAAAAATTATACTTACGTCGACAGCAGACAGCCTCGGGAGGCTAGCTGGTAGTGAGCTAGTCTATCAGAACCGGGGTTGCGGGTTTGATTCCCTCTAGAGACTGTGATCTCCTGCAGACAAGCAAAAAGCTTCGAGGGATTTAGTGTAGGAATAATAAAAAAAAATTCATTTAAAAAAAAAAAAAAAACATACCCGGGTATGCAACAACATTTTATATAGGAATTCACACGATTTGTTGTTGTTTTTTGATTTATTTGTATTTTGTTTCTGTTTTTTCCCACTTTGATTTGTTTTTATGCAGGAATGCTAAAAAATAGCGGTAGTTTTAGCAGACTTGTAAAAACTCTTAAATAATCTGAAATAAACATGCAAGATTGCTGGGTAATTCCATGCCAAATCGACCAAGAGTGGGACCCGACCCCCTTCGATTTGAATGAAATTTGGTGTGAAGGTTCCTTTCATACTATAAGGAACGTGTATTAACGAAAACAAATTTTAAAATTTTTTTTGCCAAAGTTAAGTCATATTCAAAATGCCATAATTTCACCGAATTAGCTGAATGTGCTGAGTTTATTTTTTCAATATCTCAAAAACGACTTAATGCTAGGAACACAACTGGGGCGAACGACGAATTTTTGGCCGCGAATATTCGTTGCCAAAATTAAAAGACGTTTGTGTGTATGAAAATGCACACAATCGGGGCGCGAACTTTAAATAGATTTAATTCTATTTCATACGCCGGCGAACGACGAACAAATCAGTACTAGGTGACCATGTTTGGTTTTAGTTAAAAAGTTGTTTAGTAAATACAGTTACTTTTTACTTTAATAATTGTTTTTTTTTATTGTATAACACATAAAATAAGTATACAAAGTATTTGGCAATAAAAATAGTTTTTAGTTGTGTTTTTGATTATGTTTTTATTTTTAAGCAATATTTTTTTGAATATGGTCACACTATTTCTCTCTCTTTGTACAAACAGCAATCAGCTCTCTCAATTATAAAAGCTGCTTGTTATTTGTCGTTATTGTGCTTCATACGACGAATTTACTCAGCGAATTTTTACTGAAAAATTCGTCGTGTTGGGCGAAATTCGTCGTTCGTCCCAGTTGTGTTCCTAGCATAACATACGAAGATGATTTGTATGTCATCAAAGAGAATACTAGGGGCTACAAACAATATATTAAAAAAAAAATTTTTTAAATTTTAAAAATGGACTAAGTCAAAAACCTAATTTTTTTATGTAATTCCTCAAACGCTTCTTTAAAAATCCTGAAATTTTGAAGGAGGTGTTTTTTTAAGATATGATTTCTTTTCTTCTGCAACCTGTAAAAAATAATACTAAAATAAAATTTTAATATTGTAATATTGAGAAATAAGTATTTTTTAAATCTGATTTGTGTGATTTAAGGTGTTAAAAACAAGTAACGACATTGTTTGTAGCCACAAGTATTCTCCTTAGTTTTTTTAGTTTTTGAGATATTGAAAAAATAAACTCAACACTAATTCGGCGAAATTATGGCATTTTGAATATGACGTAACTTTTGCAAAAAAAATTTTTTTCGTTAATATATGTTTGCATAAATTGCATTCAAACCGAAGGGGGTCATGTCCCACTCTTGGTCGATTTGACATGGAATTACCCTACTTTATTTTCATTTTTTTCATATACATTAGAGATGAGCGATCCCGTGATCTGTAAAGATCATCGTGATTAGTGAATGTGATTTAAAAATCACTGCTCCTTTAAACTGTGATTGTGATCACGGCTTATCAGTTTTCTGTTCTTTTAAAGCAATTGCGACCAAGCTATATGTACAATGCGCGAGCTTTTGCAAGAGCTTTTGTAAGCACTTTACAAAGAAACAACAACAAATTGTATGAGCTTTCAAATCTGTTTACTTTCATATACATACATACTTAAACAAATAAATTTTGGCATAACAAAATTCTAATAAGATAGAAGAGATAATGAAAGGAACAGCAATATCATTCGACATTTCATTCAAAAAACGCTATTACTAGAGATGAGCGATCTTGTGATTTTTAAATATCATCGTGATTAGTAAACGTGATTTAAAAATCACTGCTCCTTTAAACTGTTATTGTGATCACGGTTTATCAGGTTTCTGTTCTTTTTTTTATTTTAGCAATTGCGGCCAAGCTATATGTACAATGCGCGAGCTTTCGCAAGAGCTTTTGTAAGCACTTTGCAAAGAAACAACAACAAATTGTAAGAGCTTTCAAATCTGTTTATTTATACACACATACTTGAACAAATTTTTTTTTTTCTTTTTTTTTATTACTACACTAAATCCCGCGAAGCTTTTTGCTTGTCTGCAGGAGACCTGAGTCTCTGGCGAGAATCGAACCCGCAACCCCGGTGCTGATAGACTAGCTCACTACCAGCTAGCCTACCGGGGCTAGCCTACTTTGGCTTAACAAAATACTAATAAGATAGAAGAGAGAATGAAAGGAACAGCAATATTATTCGCCATTTCATTCAAAAAACGCTATTACCCACACAAACAGTGAAATATCATAAATTTGTATATGTAACAAAATACAAAAAGAACGACTTAGAAAGTACCTGTTACTTGACAAATTTGGTCACAACTGTGATTCATGATTTTTCAGTAACAGTGATTAAATCACAGGTACAGAAATATCGCTCATCTCTAATATACATACATACCCGGGTATGGTAGCAAGGAAAAAATGTTCACATCCATGGTCTGATTTGTCCAATTTTGTTCAAACTTTAGAATATGTTAGAAAACACTTCTATTGAAAGCCACTTTCAGAGATACAGCGCTTTTAAAATTCAAAACATATCCAGGTATGTAGCTGTTGACATAAACGTTAAATGAATTTTGAAGGTTTTCTCCAATTACCATTAATTTTATAAATATCATCTATTTTTATTAACGACTTAGTAATAAGATTTAATCAATTTATTTATTTTCCTTAGGCGTCTTGAAAGACATAAATATTTTACATTAGATTGACAGTTTGTTTTACTTTTTTTGACCCGTCAAATATGAACAGCTTTAGGCTTTCCATTTCTCTTTTCCATGTTTCCTTTTTTGCACTAAAAAAAATCTGAACTGAACCCTTTATATTAATTAAAGAAATCACTGCTTGTCAAATTAAATGATTAAATAATTGAAAAATGTAAAAATTTTTATCAGTGAACTTTTACGATTTGCTCACTTCAGTCATCTTCTGGTTTAATATGGAATAACCTTAGAAAGCGTCTTGCATTGGAAAAAGGATTTAAAATCTGAGCCGCCGGAGTGGTAACTGATTTAAAATAACTTCTTATGTACGTGTTTGTGCTACTGTTTTATACATTTTTTTAATTATTTTCATGTAATATTCTGTGTATATGTTTTATGTTTCAAAAAAACAAATTAAGAATTTTCAAAATCAAATTGAGTATTTTACAAATCATATTCCGCATTTTTCAAATCAAATTCGGTACTTTAAATATCAAGATCAGCCTTTTGTGAATCAAATTCAATAAAAAAACTGGATTTTAATTTTTTTAATATCGAATTTGATTTTGAAAAAGGTAAATTTATTTTTTTAACAACCTGAATTTGATTTGAAAATACCGACCTTAAAGCAAAAAATTATCTATGTATGAAGCATACATGTTAAATTCCAATTAGAATTAGCAATTGATGCAATTGGTTTATATTCTCTAATTCATCAAACAATTAGAATTAGTTCAACTAATTCCCATTAGATAATTGAAATTTTTATTCCAATGGTAAAACTAATTGGAATTAGTTGCCATTAGCAAAACAAATTGGTTTACCTTTACAATTATAAATCTAATTGACTTCTGATAATGAAATTAGATATTCAATTAGCTCGAATTAGAATCAATTATTTTGATGTTTTCAAAAAACAAAAAAAAAATTAAATATTCATAATATGAATTTCACACATATATATATTACTTATGTACATATGTATATTACATACATGCACACATATTTAACGTACGCACTAACTGTTTAATAACTACAATGACCGGGTATATTCGCTTTCAGCAATACGAGCTTTTCAAAAGAAAAGTCCGTCAAGCGACCCCGCCTTGGACTCTTAATAATGCCCGCAAAGGAAAATAGTCGCTCCACAGGGCCTGAAGACGTAAGCGGTGTATTGCAAAATAGTGCTATTTCCTTTAATGTAGGATATTTGGACCATATATTGAAAGTTTTATCAGGATCATTCAAATATTGATGCATCATATTCGAAATAAAATGCAGGCTTTCAGCCCCCTCTGTCAATTTTGACAATGAAGCAGTACTTTCTTCTGCAAAAATGTAATCTGATTTACTAAAAATACCATATATGTATATGTGTCACTTATGCAGAACTTACCACCATCACTGAAATCATGTTTGCACATACAGTGACTTACATCATTATTCGTCCACTTCAATAATTCTTTGGAAAACATTAATTTTTATCAAAATAATTGATTCTAATTAGAGCTAATTGAATATCTAATTGCATTAGCAGAAGTCAATTAGATTTCTAATTGTAAAGGTAAACCAATTTTTTTTGCTAATGGCAACTAATTGCAATTAGTTTTACCATTGGAATAAAAATTTCAATTATCTAATGTGAATTAGTTGAACTAATTCTAATTGTTTGATGAATTAGAGAATTCCACAAAAGAAGGTTAATTAGCAATCATTAGCATTATCTAATCATTACTTAACATCTTTGGTATGAAGTATCCTATCTATGTTTAAATTAAAAAATAGAGAAAAGTCCATTTATTATTTCTCTGTAAATAGAACGTAAAAATTATACCATCTTTGTTTAAATGAATATTAAGAAAAAAAACCCACTTGGGTTCTTTCGAACAAAATACCCATTAAAACCCTGCTTTGTACAGCTTTGGCAAATCTGGCGGTCATCATCAATCTACACTCGCACGAAATTACGCATCTTCAATTCAAACGTAAAATCGATCGTTTTATACGGATGTGAGAGCTGGCTAAGGACGAACGCAATTGAAAAGAAACTTGAAATTTTTTTAAACAAATGCCTTAGGAAAATTTTGAAAATCTGGTGACAAAATACCATATTAAACAAATAACTTTTTTTTAGAAATACAGCCAAATTGTAGTACAAAACGAAATTAAAGAGAAACGATTGAATTGGATTGGACACACCCAGCGGAAATTACCAACAGAAATATGCCGAGCTCTCGAATGGGAGCAGGAAAAGAGGATATCCAAAGAACACATGGATACAAACTATTGGAGATGATATGAAAAAAGGGATACAATTTTAACCTTGTAAAAATAACCTCTCGAGATAGAGCAGGATGGCCAGGTTACGTTTATTCCCTATGCTCCACTGAGAGCTTAACGTGATAAGAAGATGGCTAATTTTAAATTTAAAAATTCTAGAAATTATTGCTTATTGGTTAATATATCATACATATATAAGCTTTGTGTTGGGGCTTCGTAAACTTGACTTTAACCGGCGTTAAGACTGACATCATTAACCCAACCTCTTGAAAAAAAATACCAATGTAATATTAACATTGCGCAATGTTAATTGAAAATCACAGTAAATTCCTGCAAAAGTATGGACTTTATTTAAAATGATTATTGTTTCATTTTAATTTTAAATGAAAAATTTTAAAATAACATTGTCCAATATTGAATCCATAAAATCCCGTTTTACTTGTTTTGAGTAGATAGAACTACAACACTATAAGAAGAAAAACATAAACTTTTTATTTTCATGTTTAAAATAATTAATTAAAATAAAAGAAGAAAGCCTCCCGTATTCTTTATGTTTAATTTATTTAGTTCTTACTGCAATTTCACATTCAAATCAAATTGATTCTACATAAAATTCAAGTTGTTTCAACTTGAAATAACTTTCATTCAACATGATTCGTAGTGTTATTTCAATCCAATATCATTAAGCTCTAACTTTACTGGAATGATAAATCTACATGATTTATAGTTATTTTAAAATAAAGAAAAGCTTGTTCTCAAGTTATTGATAAATTAACTATGTGGCAATAAGTAACTATGAGGTAAAATCACTACCGAAAAATGGAAAATCAGCGATTTTACATTGATTTTTTTCTGTGTATTCACGTAATAGGCTCTAAGTTTAGAAATGCAAAAATTACAACCGGATTGACATTATGATATTTATAAGTTTATCACCTGCAATGAAGAAATAATGGAAATATTTTGTTTGTGAAATATTCAAAGCAAATATTTTTCTTGAATTTGCTTTAAATCAGAGAGATTTTACTTATGTTTCAATATGTTTAACAAAAAAGAAACTGCCAATCAATAAGTCGACATTATATCCTCTACCAAAAGTATAATTATATAAAGGGTGATTCATCGTCAGGATTGATTTAGGATATAAAATAAAACACATACATTTTAAAGTGAACTGAAAACTTTTATTATCGGTTAAAAGAACAAATTATAGGTAATGTTCTGAAAATCACGTGATTTCAAATCACGTTCTTTTAAGATCACGCGTGTGATTTTGTGGTCTTCTGAAAAAACATTTCGGCCAAAACATACAAAAACGGAACACAAAAATATCAAATGTGTGATTTTAAAAGGCACATGTGATTTAAAATCACGTGATTTGAATAAAAGTGATTTTTGGAATAGGCCTGTATATCATGTATATGTTGGTCATGACTACGGCGGCTCTTTCGAGCATAGTGACTTCCAAAGCGTCAATCATAGCTGGCTTATTCCTGAAGACCTCAGACTTTACATATACCCAGAGAAGATAGTCCAAAGGTGTGATATCACACGATCTAGGTGGCCAGTTTACCGTCGGAAAACGTGAAATTAAGTGCTCACCAAAATGATTTTTCAACAAAGTCATTGTTTCACAAGCTGTGTAGCTCATAGCCCCTTCTTGTTAAAATCAGAGCTCACCGAGACCATGCGCTTGAATTTCATGAAGCACATAATCCGTTAACATGGTGCGATAACGGCTACCATTGATGGTAATGACTACAAATCGATTCCTCATGGTCTTCGCACACACTCTCAGCTACAGCTGCTATATTCACTTCACTACGTGCTGTATATGGGCTAACCGGTCAATTTTCATTCACTAATGTAAACTGGGACTCAAATTTGCGAATGGTGTTGGCAATAGTGGTTTCAGTAGGTCAAATTCGCGCAATGTGACTTCCTCGAATCGCACGAAAACTTTTTCTCACAGAATGCTGATTTTCATAATACTGCTGAACAATTTGAAGACGCTGTTGTGGTGTGAGTGTTTCCATGATAACTTTTCGAAGGATACAGAACAAAAATGGCAAAGCAGTTTGATATGAGTCAGGCGTGATCTGTAAAAAAAGCATATTGAGAATAAAACCTAAGTTTAGAAATCTTTTCCAAATCCGCCACAACTATGTTATACTACGTTTGTTATTTCGTGTAAAACTTTTTTGATATTTTTATAAGACATATGTATAAAGTAAATATATTCTGTGTCCTTTAGTAATTCGTAGTAGTGTTAGCCAAGTCCGGCTTTCGAAAGCCGCTCACTTTTAAAAGACTCAACGGAAAAGAACAGTGTTTGAATCAACGATATCGATAAAAATTGCAATATAATTTAAAAGGGAATGAAATCGAATTTTAATTCACTGAATTTAGGTTAAGGTGCTTACAAAAATGTTTCGAATCTTTCCCTTGATTAAGAAATTTTTTTTTCTACATTTTCCGAAAATGATCCCCAAATAGGAACCCAAATGCCAAACCTGCACAGTAACAATAAATTTCTGTATGATATTTTCGACCATCTAGGCTGGTTGGTAATTAGCTAGTCTGTCAGTGTGAGGGTTGCGGGCAAACCGCCAGCAAACTATAATCTGTTTAACTACTACAGGTTGATGGTCTAAGTTACAATTTTTCAAATCTGGAACAAATATGTTTCATCAACACAAAATATCTGTCAAACGACGAGTTGAACTAGAAAAGTAAGCATGGAAGTTCCCATAAAAGGACAATATAAGCGTTTTAATATCTGGAGAAGGATAAGAGTAGAAGTATCTACATTTAAATATGCAAACTCTGTTTTAAAAAATTTTTACAAATTTATTTCAATTGGGGTAGTGAGGCGCACCGGGTTACGATAAGATAATATATAAAAATCTCAAGTCATGATGGCTGTGTTTGAAACGGCTTATCCGATTTCTATGAATTTTTTTATGTATTTAAGCTATGTATGATAAAGGGTGTGAGACATATTTCATACCACTATGACCTATGTATGTCCCTATTCAGAATTATTTTTTAATTTTATTTGTTTGTATTAACGAAGTAACCTCAGGTGGAATTATTTTTGTTATAAATCTTTTTTAATCTTGTTTTTTTATCGGCAGTCATCGTCTTCAGTGGTACATTCCGTTTGCTGTAATAGATCCCATCCCCACACACGTAGAATAATTTGAATGGCAGAACAACGTTTCCCAAGTCAGCTGGTATAAAATATAAAAGATACTGAAAACGAAATGTTCTGTTTTATGTCGTTTCGTGTTCTAAATTGAATTTCGTCACATACCTTAACATAGTTTGTTGGCGATAAATGCAATGAAATTAATAGAATATTCTTATTTTTAGCACTGGCTAAATTTTGCTTCAAAATGTACCGTTTTAGCTTCGTAGTTTAGGTTTTTTCTAATTATGTTTGTATGTATTTAATTTTGCTGAAATAATAAAAACTAAAGGGATAATATTACTGGATTGCTTGGAAGTTGGCTGCACAGCATGTTGCCAACAGCAAAAATAAAAGTTAATAAGTTAGATACTTTATTATGCAACATTTTTCCTGTTTTCTTCAAAAAAATTATTAATCCCTTCTAATACTAGTAGTAATTTATTTTATTTATTAAAAAAATTGTATTACATTAGCTTAAAAGGTAAATTGTAATAAAAAAAAAAAAAAAAAAAAAAAATGTTAAATATTTAATTTTAAAAACTTCTGAAATATGTTTATGTCAGGTTAAGTAAATTAGAAGCGAATTTATATAACAGGTGGCGGCAATTCTACAACAAGTACAACAATAATAAAAAAACATGCTTATTTATTGTAGCTTTAGTCAAAGAACAAAAACAACTGGTTACATTTATTTTCTAAAGTATGGAATAAAACATAATTCAGCTGTGTTATTACCTCTATCTGAAATGAAAATTCGCCTTTATCAAACTTTTAAATTCAACAAAGAATTTTAAACTGAAAGTAATAAAATTGTATAAAGTTTTATTAGCTTAATTTTTTATTTTTATTTTATAGCAAAATGTTTTCAAACACTTCTTAAAATTGTTTACAAAACATTATTTGTAACATTTAATCTGTTTGTGATAAATGAGCAAATTAATGTATGAGTGTGCCAATAACTGCGTGCTGACTTTTGACCTTTAAAAAAATGTGATTTATTTCGTATGTACTTATTTCTTTTGTTTGATTATAGCAATAAAAAGCTAAAAGAATTTTTGCGGTTGTAGCGAAACACATAAAAATATTTCACTTAAATTTACGAATGTTTTGTTTGTCGACAAATGTAGTGGAGGAAAAAATGTATGTCTTCAGATATTGGATAAGGGCGAAGGTAACTGGAAACATAAATGGGATTTTAAAAAGTGAGGAAGGATGTTCCTAGTCTTTGATACCCTCCAAGAATAATATTTGTTCGGTTATAAGCTTATTATGGGATATGTGATTACAACTTCAAGTAATAAATGCGAATATAAGTAAAAATTTCAACGAAATTACTTTTTCTTATCACTAACTAGATGCCTACAGTGTAAATGTTTTTTTAATGCAAACATCTGTAATATGAAAGTTTTATATTTTATATACTATTCTGAGCATTAAACTTTTTTTATGTTTTAAGGTTAAGATGGTTTCACTTTTGAGACCTGAAATTACATTTTCTTAATGATACAAAGAACAAAGTTGTACCTTCGTTTTTATATAAAAAAGAAACTTTATAATAAAGAAGAAAAAAACTATGTGTACAACAAAAATTTCAAAATTGTATTTAACTCGTACATCATTGCGGTTTAAACGAAAAACATTTTAATAATAATCATACGCAACGTAGCACTAGATTGTTATAAATGCAAATAGACATTTATCATATGTTGCATATTTTTGGGAGATGATCAAAAAAAATATTAAACAGTGTTCGAAAATAAATATTGACAGCCGTATTTATAAACATTTAAAACAGCATTTCAAACCTGTTTTAAGCAAAATTTGGTAAAATTTTGTTCACAAGCGAATATAACCTTAATAAACCTACTTGTGTAAATCAACGATATTTAAAATTGGTTCGACCCTTACTTAAACCTATTTTAAAATTAAATTTTTGGGTTTTTGCTTTGCGAAAAATTATCATTCAATATATTGAATTCCAAAATATTTTTTTAATATACATATAAATACATACATAACACAGTACAACACATGATTTCGGGACTCAATTCTGATAATTGTTTATGAAAGTAGACCCAAAAAGAAGAACTTCTGCATCATTAGTTTGGTCAAGTTACATCAAATAATAATTTAAAAATTAATTTAAAGTTAGTAAGTATCGTATAGGGGAATTTGTCACATTTAAGACTCTTTTCTTTGTCATAACTCGCGAACTACTAGTCCGACAACGCCAAGCTGGTTTTCAGAAATTTTATTCCGTTGACGAAGCCAATACGTTCACCTCACCTACTGAACAAAACATGCCCTTGAATATTACGTCTATCTTGGATGATGATGCAGACTCAGAACATGAATATGAACAACCTACGAAGAAAATAAGGTCAACAGAACTACAAGCGTCAACTTCAACGAGAATGGATAGTGACGATAGTTGGAAATATTCTAAATTTTGTTTCCATGCATATACAACATATAAAAATCGCATATTTTCTGTGTAAGAATAGCTGTAATATGAATCGGAATGTTTATTTTCATACAAAATAAAGAATCAATAAAAAAGTCATCAATGTTTTCTCCAAAGGATTTTTATGAATTAAATATAAAAAATTTTAATTTTTTGGGCAAAAATATTTTTTTTCCTCATACATTTATTTATTGCTGCGAAACTGTTGCTTATGTAGCGAAACATTGTATGAACAGATTTAATTAATTTTCTTAAATTCGTTTCAGCTTATTCGGACTAGTGACGAGTTATGACAGAGAAAAGAGCCTTAAACGTGACAAATTCCCCTATACGATACTGACTAACCTCAAATTAATGTTTAAATTATTATTTGATGTACCTTGACCAAACTAATGATGCAGAAGTCCTCCTTTTTGGTCTACTTTCATAAACAATTATCAGAATTGAGTCCCGAATCAATCACCTGAAAAATGTTGTACTGTGTAATTATAGCTGCAATGTTAACCAAAGGTTTGCTTAAGCAAAACCCGTATGTGAAATATTGAAGGAATAGAACTATTAAAAAAAATATATATATATGTATATATATGGGCATTTCCTCGGGTCACGAACGTACGTTCGTACGCTTATGATGTACAAATAATATAGAAAACAAAACTTTTCCCAGCATTTTTTTACTATTCGATTGCATTTTGGTAGCTCTTTATTTAGTACAAAAGTAGTCATAATGATAGTTACAAAACATGTGGTCACGAACGTACGCAAAATAGAAAACAACTTTGGCTGACAGTAGTGAAATGTAAAAATCTGCAAAATGGAACGGAATATTCAATCGTGATTAATTTATTTTAAAAGCGTAGTAATGTAGGTCTCTATCCAGTATTTACACAATAAAATATCTCTATTGGTTTTTGTTTATTTGGCTTATGTACCGGTCGCGAACGTACAGGTCGCGAACGTACGATTTTTCCATATGTTTTAACCGTTATTCGACCAATTTTTGTTCTCCTTATAAAAAAAAGTGCAAGCATAACAACAATTGTTTGCATGTAAATTAATTAAATATAAAAATTTCTTTATAAAGAATATAGAATATATAGAAGTAGTTAAAAATGAAAATATTAAATTTTCCAATTTCCAGCCCAATTTCCTCAAACAAGACAGTTGAGATATCGTAGTATAGCATATATACCATTCTATTATAAAAACATAGACTTTTTTTATAATTATAAAGAATAAAACACGAAGATTATCATGGAATTCATTCAAAAAATAAAATGTTGAATTAATATCTTTTAAAATTTTACAAAAAAAAAAAACGCAATATCTATTTATAAGTCGGCAAAGTCAAAACAGTTAAGAAAACTTTCCTCCTCTGTTTGTCAACCGAGTTGAAGACGCCATTTCAAAGGGTCATACTTATGGAAGTGCACAATATATATTTTATTAAAATCCTTTCAATATTTTCGGAGTAATAAGCGTTCAAATCAAAACGCAAAATTAAATATTAGATTTTTTTATCGAATAGTAAATAAAATAGGGTAATCGATTATTCGACATTTTTCAGAAATCAGTTTTCGAATATTTCGACTATATAAATCCCCAAGAGTAAACCAGTTAAAAACACTTTAAGAACAAAATTAACTAGTGATGTGTAAACAATCCAAAGAAATAAAATACTCGAATACTTTTTTTATCAACAAAAAAATCATCAGCAAAATTTCACCTTTACTAAATAATTCTTGAACACTTTTTATTTTTTTAATTAATAGAAAAATGATCGTACAATTATTAATTTTTTAAAACAATTTTTTCCACACACACGACAAAAAAATTATAGATACGAGTACGAGTATGAATTAATAACCACTGTTTTCATCATTACGAATCAAGTGACAAATAAAAGAGATAGATAGTTAAAAAAATTTTAAAAACGTTAATTAGTTAATATGTTTATTATGAATACGAATTTAAAAAAAGACTTGTTTAGGCTTAAAATATGTTTTAACTAAAATGTATCTAAAACCTGAATTAATATTTTTTTATAAATACGGCTGTAAATATTGTCCTTTAATGTTCGGTGCGCTAGAAATATGGAAAACACAAAAGCTAATAGTGTGTGTATAGGTGAAATAGAAACGATTCTCTGTTAATGATCTTCGTATACAATAAAAATACTATACTAATCCAACTCAACTTAAAGGTGGAAACGAGAATACAGAGAAAATAATTTTTTATAGTGATGGTTGTACTTCAAAATAACGTGATTGTGTGATGAGTTATGCCTTGGTGAATTCAGCAATTTAACATATTATTACTATTGAACAGAAAATGCTTCAAATAGCCCACACGTAAGTGGAAGCAGACGGTACACACCCCACCATTGAACAAGCTATGAAAAATAAAAAATGTTGATGTCCCTGCTGAATATATTGTTATCTACGAACAGCTGGGCAAAGCTTGAACCCTATGATGTCACATTTTTGGATTTTTCGCATTTTTTCTTAATTTTAATACCGTCCAATTTTTTGAAAGCATTGGACCTGGACGCGGTAATGGATATTCTAATCTCTAAGGATTGGAAACTTTTAACTCAAAAAATATATAAAAATATAAACGCTATTATATTTTCAACTTTATCTGGAAAAAAAGGCTAGAAAATACAAAGACTTACAATTTCTAAAATCAAGTGTACCCAAAGACCACCATAAATTTTTATGATTTACCTCACCAATGATTTGATTTTAAATTATAAAATTCTTTTCATTAAAAAGTAAAAGGACAAAAAATCAATCAAGGAAAACAACGATTACAGATTTAAAACAAATTAACCCAAAAAAAGTTATAGCTCTTTATCCTTCCTGAATGAAATTAAAAAAAAAACGGACTTAGCATATTGGCCGACCAAGCCAACGATTTGTGATTTTAGAAAAAAAAGAAAAAAAAAAAAAAAAGCAAACAGCCAACAAAATTTTTCTACCAAAACAAAACAAGTATACAAAATACACATAGGCTGTTCGTGCAAATTTTCAAACAACAACAGGCCTTCTTCAATATTAAACACAAAAACACTAAAGATCCTTAAAATATAATCTATGTCTTCAGCATCACTACAATTATATCATTCATTTCGAAAAGGGCTCAGGTACAAAAACAAAGTTTTCAAGAGACAAAAAAAAAACCGAATATCTCTTAAACCATTTGACTTTTGGAAGCGGAGTTTTTTCATCAAATTATAAGTCCCTGTTTGTGTTAAAATGGTAAAAACAAAAGGTATTTTAAGTAACACTTGAGGTAGAAAATGGTCATTACAGTTTCCGGCGATGAGCCCTTTTCAAATATTATTTTTGAATTTTCGTGGTTTAAGTGGTAAAATGGTATCTTAAGTGTCTGCAATTTTTTGAAACACACAAATATTAAGATAATCTTTTACATTTTAATATACATCTTGCATTTAAAGATAAGATGAAACCCTTTGAAAAATGATTTACGAACTCCAAAATTTTAATATATGTAAACAAAATGTTCGTCGAAATTTCGATACATTTTTATCTGTTTATTAAGATTACAAATTAGAAAATATAACATTCATTCACGTTAAAAACTCAAATATTCACAAGGATCTCAATGTGCCATTAGTAAAAACTATGATGACTAAATATGCAGTAACATATTTAAAAAGACTTGAGCTATACCCCAATCCACTAGCTTGAAATATTTTAAATTATGGTGGCCACAGTCGCTTAAGGAGAAAAGCCACTGCAGCACTCACCCAATCAGAAGAGCAGTAAGCACCTACATATGTGAACAGAATCCGTGATGATGAAATTTTTTGCCTGGCACTGGCAGGACATAAAATAAAGTATAAGGATAAGATTTGATTAATTATTGTTAGTTCATATTTAAAATATGAGAATTCAATAAATAAATATTGAAAAAAAAAACTTTCACGATGATCGGTCGATTGTGTAACGGAGAACCCATTTTAAGAAATCAACTAAGAACACACCTTAAAATAATGATAATGCAATGAAATTTGGTATACTTTCCTGTTATATGACAATGCCGTATACTGCTAAATAATGGGATGATCGTTCCATTGGACACATATAAAGTGCAAACTCTAAAGATACTTTCATGAGGCAAACAATTATATTTTAGAGCATTTTTGATGCAACTTCGTTTATTATGACTAGAAATTATAGCATTAAAATTTTGGGTGATCGGTCAGTAATTCACCATAAGCTTAAGCTATGTTCACATCTATCAAATATTGGATGCCCTACACGTAACCATTAGTTTTATTAAAAAATTGTTTACGTTTGCAAAACATTTCTTAACTCAAACATCATTTAACAGTTTCTAAATTACATTATATAATTACATTCTACAAATAAAGTTCAGCAAGTCAATAAAAATTAGTCAAAATAAAAATAAAGTTTGTTGAATTTACTGGTCATTTATTATAGTTCTTTAATTAATTAATTGTACGATTTTTTTTCTTTTTTTTTTTTTTTTGAAGTGTACTAAAAAATCGACACAGCCGAACATAATATTTTTTATATTTTTGCACCAAATGCCTTCACAGCCTTCATGGATCATAAAAATTGGTATAAATTACTGCAATATAACCTGATACTAAGTAAGAAAATCCTTTCCAATAAAAATATATTCAAAAACTATGAACAATTGTCATATAAAGTTTAATAAGATTTATGTCTATGTATTTGGCCATACATATGTTGTTCCTATGCTAAGCCAAGTTATGTATTTCTTAAATTACATCTGTCCAGTTACCTTTTCAAGCAATAAACAAAGGTTCGAGTAGCCCAAATACTTTTAGGACATGTAAAAACAAATTAAATTTATTATTGATACAATAAATAACTTCAGAATCCAGTGATTAAGTGAAGGTAATAAAATTTCCAAAAACAAACTGGCACATGAAAAAAAAGTCATGAAAGTTGAACAAAAAGGTAGTAAAACTCATACCATTAAACTGAACATCCAAACAGATTCAATTGTTGTTTTAGTTGTTTACTTTATAATTTTTCTAACAAAATTTTCTGTAGACAATTCAAGTACAAGATGAAGAAGAATATGTGTAACTGTAGCCTTTACAAAACATTTTAATTGAAAAATTTAAAAAAATATTTTTTTAGTTGGATTTTCTTAACTTAAAGGGAAATCTATGAGACGGAAATGTTTACTTAAGACTCAAATGAAATCACGTGAACTGAAATAAATTGTTAAAACAAAAATTTTCATTTATAGAAATATTCATTTCACAAAAGAAATTATAATCAATTTGAGGTTTCAAATAACAATTTGTACATCGAATTATTTTTCTGCACTATTGAGCAATTTCAAATTACTATTGGTTTCAGGTAACTAAATAAAAATATTGCTATGAAATAATCTGTAGATTATTTTTGTATAAAAATGTGACTTTTTTATGAAAAGTATGATTCCTTTTGCTATAAAATAATGATTTTTTGAAGAAAAATTGTGATGTTTTTGTGTAATTTTTTTCAATAAAAGTTATACTTTTTGTATAAAAAGTGTTAATTGTTGTATAAAGAGTGTGACATTTTGTATAAAAAGTGTGACCTTTTGTATAAAAAGTGTGACTTTTTGTATAAAAAGTGTGGCTTTTTGTATAAAAAGTGTAACTTTTTGTATAAAAAGTGTGACAGTTGGAATAAAAAGTGTAACGTTTTGTATAAAAAGTGTGGCTTTTTGTATAAAAAGTGTAACTTTTTGTATAAAAAGTGTGACAGTTGGAATAAAAAGTGTAACGTTTTGTATAAAAAGTGTGGCTTTTTGTATAAAAAGTGTAACTTTTTGTATCAAAAGTGCTTATTATTGCACAAAAAGTGTGACTTTTTGTATAAAAAGTGTGGCTTTTTGTATAAAAAGTGTAACTTTTTGTATCAAAAGTGCTTATTATTGCACAAAAAGTGTGACGTTTGTATAAAAAGTGTGACTTTTTATAAAAAGTGTGACTTTGTTATTAGAAGTGTGACTTTTGTATAAAAAGTGTGACTTTTTAAAAAGTGTGATTTTTTTATAAAAAAAAGTGTAAATTTTTTTATAAAAAAAAAGTGTAAATTTTTTTATAAAAAATTTCACTTTTTGTACAAAACGTATTTGTTTACCAAAACTAGACCAAAAAATAAATTTAAAAAAAAAACACTTTTTCCTAATCCCAGAATGGGAGTAAGAAATATCACCAAGAACAAAAAAAAATAAAACTGAAGAACTTCGTTTCTCCCTTTAAGAAGGCAAAAGCGAATGAGTGATGCATATTTTGTAAAGTCTTTTAAATATAAAATTTTAAATTCTAGAAGTCATTCGTTTCTGATAAGAAACGAATAAGCCCTGCCACTTGCGGTCCTTTCAATATTTAGTCCTGCGATATTCTCGTAATAAAATCATTCATCATCGGCATCCGTCTCATGACAGTTTTAATATGAAACTTTTCCTTTTGTATTTTATTTTCCATTATGGAAATCAAAAAAACATAACAATAAATAATGTAACTTTGTGCACAAAATTTAAAAAATTCAAAATTTATAAGCAACAGCTGCGCTGTTTCAACGTTACGCTTTCGACCCATTTTAATGTTTTTTTTTTTTTTTAAACAAACAACCACCAGAGTAGCAAATTCATAAAGTGAATAAATGGTACCGTTCAAATTCAGAATCAAATTCTCTTATTTAAACCACCTGTAGCTTTTATTGACCTTCTATATTTAATGCGTTCTATCTGTAAAAAATTTCTGCTTTTTAAGTTGTAAAGAACAGCAGACGTAAAAGTATTCAACTAATTTTTTAAAGTATTAAAATATTTAAACAATTAAGGAGGCTCACAAAAGAGTTTTAAAATATGTCTTAAACATAGTGGGGTCTCAATTTTAATTCTTTGAAAGTTTGTTGTTTTGTTTTTGTATCTAAATGACATTTAATACTAAGTGCCATCGTTTTCAATAAGGCTTTTGGTAATTTGTATTTTTTGCTGTCTTTAGGTATTTTACCGAACGAAAGTTATGTTGATAAATTTTTCGAATATTTCAATTCTGTTTTATAGATAATTTTAAGATGTCACAATGTTGCGACTTACAATTTAAAAAAAAACTCATTGTGAACTCCCTTATTGTATTATTTTTGTACGTTAAATATGTTAATTTTTGTATGTTGCTAGGTGAAGTAATGGACCATATAGGCTGGGAGAAATTATGGATTGTGGTCTTAGTGAAATACATAGATATAGAAACACTTTCGGTATCAACTTTTTTTATAGTACAAAGGCAAAAAGGTATATTTATGTATGTATAAATTTATATTTTATACACTTCACTGAAGGTAAAAGGTTATATTCAGTTCAACTTCTATAAGTCGAAGTTCTGTAAGTCGAAGTTTCTTTAAGTCGAAGTAAATCTATTTGCAATAGCGGTGGAAAGACCAGTTCACATGATTTAATTTCTATAACTTAAACCTCTTTATCCTGAATTGTTCTATTACTCAAATGATAGAATTTGCGTATCCAGTAGCCCGTTTCTGTATTTCTCGCATTGTTAAATTTCCCGCATGAAACAAGTGAATTATGACAAAAACAGTGCAATATGAAACAAAAAATGGTTTTTCCCACATAAGTGTTTCTGTATCTTTACTTTGCGAGAATTATCTGTCATTTTAATAGTTTTCCAGCAATTATTGGAAAGATGTGAGAAAGTGTTTCTGTATCAATATTTTGCGAAAATTTTCTCACAAGAACTGTCAAAATAAGTAACATTTGAAATTGATGCGAGAAAAATAAAATTTCAAAAATGGAGCCCAAATTATCCGAAAAAATAATTATGTATATACATACACACATGTAAATATGTACACAAGAATGTGTATTATTATTTTTTTAATTTGAAAATATAGAATTTTAATGATGAAAATAAATAAAACACAATTGTTATATTTTGTTATTTTAATTGCAGGGCTGCCAGATAAATCGTTAATGTCCTAAGAAAAAAAAAATCGTTTATTTTGTTTTAAAAAATCGGAAAATTTACAATTAATTTTGACAAATTTTGTTCGATTTTTATAAAAACATTGTTAAAGTTCATGGGTATTTTATACATACATACTTAAGCTTGAGGTCTGTTTTTTATAAACTTATTAATCTAATTTTTTCTTTAATCCGCTAACAATTAAAAATTTCAGATTGTTATTTTTCCCTGAAGAAGTCACACAAAAGCGTGACAAAATATCATATTGAACTAAAAAGAACACTTTTGGCCAAAATTTTATTTGGAATGAAAAATGGGGTAATAGTTAAATGTTTTGATCACAGAACCAAATGTATTAAATAATCCAAGGAAATACAAATTTAAGAAGTTTTCCCTCGAAATTTTGCTTTTGCCGATACATTTTTTAGGGAACAGACAAACAATTTCGAGGACAATTTTCACAATAGGGATAAATATAAAAATGTAAGCTGCCTTGTTTCTCAAGATATCTTTTTTTTGTGGTGCCTAATACGCAAACATATAAAAATATTTAAAATTGTTTTATTTCAAAGACTGAATAATATCGTCACTAGAAAAAATTGGCATATTGCCAATTTCGGAAAAAAAATCGTCAAGTTGGCAGCCCTATTTTTATTATATCTATTTCTTTCGTTGACGTTTCGCTTGCATTTGACACTTAAATACTGGAAGTATTCCAGTTAAAGCAGAATTTGTGTTGTATGTTCTCGTATTCGAATACAGAAACAATTTTTTCTCAAAAATCGAGAAACGATGGAATTTTTTGTTTCACACTTCATGTGAGAAAATTTACGGATGCGTAAAATACAGACGCGAGCTACAGGCCTCCATAAGTCGAATTTTTTTTAAAAAAAATGTTTGCCATCTAAAATTTTTGTTTTTATTTAAAACTACCTAACATTTCAAATATGATATTTCTCGTTTTTGGATAAAATTTGATAAATCTAAATTCAATAATTCTTAGTTTTTCAAGTCTTGCATGTAAACACTTATAAAGTCATTAAATTTGATAGAAAAGCATAAAAATCAACATCACTGTTACGCGATGACCTACACTTGCGTGTGTTTGTGAGACAAATTTAAACAAGGCAAAGATGATCAAAACTTTAGCTTTTTGAAAAAAAAAACGTTTAAATATCATAGCAACCAGTTGCACACTTCAAGAGTTTATTGATGTAGGCAACGATGTTGTGTTTTCTGATTTTCCAGCTGTTGACGACATTGCGAAAGATTGTGCTCCCGGTTATATATCGCAAGCTGAATTTTATGTCGTCTGTACTGAGGAGTACTTAGAAGAAGAAGAAACACAAATGAAAATGCAACAGATGATCCCTACATAGCACTTAATAAATTGAAGACTCTTTATACAGAAAAAGGAAAAAATTCAGTCGAAAGATACTCAATATTTCAATAAGTACGATGTATTTGTAAGTAATTATAATGTTGGCGCCTTATGCTGCAGTGGGTTAGTTAGAGGAAAATATATGTATATATAATAGATATTAAATTAAAAAGACATGAATACCAAATGAATTTTTTTTCACATTTATTAAAAACTTTTGTTGGTTCTGTAAGTTGAACTTCTTAGTCGTGATAATGGAGCTTCGGGTTATAGGAGTTCGACTGTATAAGTTTGCCATTCCATTTGTAATTTCTACAATATTGTTGTTAGACATATTCTGGGTCCTTATGAGAAGCGAATTTGATTGAACGATGTCCGTCTGTTTATGTTGCAATGGGTTTTCCGAAGATCCCTGAAGCGCAGTGGACTAGGTTGTTATATTCCAGATTGTGTTGTTTTTAAGCTAGAATTTCCTTGTAATTAAAACCAAATTTTTTATTACAATTTTCCCAACATTTCGGTATATGCCGACATCTTCAGGGGTCGTCTATTTATTAAATACAAACATTTTTTAGATAAAAAACATTTTCCAAAACGTGTATAACTTAATATTTAATATTTAACATAAAACATGAAAAATTATAAACAAAACATGAAATTTACATTTTAAAACACTACTACTATATCACAGTTTCTTTTTAATTTAAGGGTTCTATTGACCTGGCATTAATGTTATTGGTGTCTTCCTTTACGTTCATTGTTTTCGTGATGTTTTTTTTAATGCACAAGCTTTCTTTTATATACCTTTTTCTTTCTAACTTTTCAAAGTCTAAGATTTTAACATTCTCGAAGTCAGCTGTATGTACCCTTTCAGACAAGCAAAGTTTACTTTGACAAAGTCTGTTGAATTCTCTTTTAAACTTTGTTTCGTGCTCAGACACACAAAGTTTAATTTGACAAATTTTTGTTTTCTCTTGTTTGAATATAATATATAAACAGCGTTGCCAGAATGATGATTTAATCATATTTTGGATTATTTTTTTAAACAAAAATATGATTAACGATTTTTTTTCTCATATGATGTCTTTTTATTTTTAGAAATTCTGGTTTTTATTTTAATTTTGCTTATACAAAATACACGATTATTTAAATAGTCAATTTATAAAACAATGAAGTTTTGCATCAGCTTGATGTGTATTGGTTCTGCACACTTTTGTACCCAGTATCTAGAATACACAAAACTGCATCATTTCTGGACATAAAAAATATTAAAAAAAGGCATTTTATAACCTATTTCCAATGTGCCTTCTTTCAAATAACTACATTTAAAACAAAAACAAATTCTAAAAACTTTGTTTTTGTTTTAAATGTATTTGTACGAAGTAAATAATTCTTTAGCACATCGGAAATAAGCATTTAGAATATTGATAAAACAAAATATTTGTGAAAAGAAGAAATGTATTTTTATAAAGTTTCATATACTGACGAATTATGATTTTATGTATTTCAATTTAAATAATAAGAAGTATGTTTTTATAAAAAATTAATAATTCTTACTATTTTGCCCTTGTATTAAAAAATTTAAATTAAGAAAAAAAATTTAAGATTTTCATTCCAAAGATTCTGGTAACGCTGTATATAAATTTAAAGTTGCAGCCAACTTCGGGTATAATCTACGAACGAAAAACAAAACGAATTTGTGAGTACAGCAAAGTATGTATGTACTCCCCCGCTATTCTCTTTTCCCTTCTCTTCTGTAAACTCAAGACTTTGCAAAGTAAACTTTGCTTGTCTGTGTTTATAATTAAATGTTGTGATAAGCCTGTTGCTTCTTTCCCTTGCGTAATATCCATTTAATGTTCTTCAATTCTTGTCGATAGTGCTCTCTTCGTTGTACATATATAAATCATTATATATTTATGTTACATATACTCAGTTTAAGTTTGCCAGATCGCTCCATAATTAACTTAGATGAGCAAAAAACCATAATTTTACCCATAAATCCCTTGTCGTTGTGGTTTTTTTATTCCTTTTTTTCTGAATATCTGGGAAACAGCAATAGCCGTTCTGCATAAACAATACACACCATGCAAAATATTGGCGGGACTGGAGAAGTGGACGTGCCACAGAATAGTTTTTTGTACATCTAAAGAACGATAGAAGAAAAATTGTCCAAATTTGCAACACATAACTGGGTTATCAATAGACCACCTCTTGAAAAATATGGGCGGAATAAGAAAAGTGGGCGTCGCATCTGCCGTGCAAAGACATTATAGATTTCTAAATATCTGGAGAAGGGCAAGAGCAAAAAATTCCAAATTAGCTACAAACATCTCGGTAATCAATACATGACATCCGATAAAATGTGGGAGGGAATGGAGAAGTGGCCGTGGCACAAAATACATCTATTTATATCTAAAGAGTGGTAATAATATAAATTTATATTCCTATCCCACCATGGTGAAGTGTATATAAGTATCGGCATTAACGAATATGGTACTCTTACTGCTTTTTTAAATTCAATGCTTATGTTACAAGTGATTATTTGTGTAAAAGTAAATGTTTGTGTAAAAAGTAAATTCTTGTGTAAAATATGAAATTTTGTACAAAAAGTAAATTCTTGTGTAAAATGTAAATATTTGTGAGAAATTTACTTTTTGTGCAAAAATTGATTTTTTGTGTACAAAGTAAATTTTTGTGTAAGAATTGGAAAAAAAAAATTTTTGTGTTAGTAGTAAATTTTTGTGTAAAAATTGAATTTTTGTCCTAATAATAAATTTTTGTGTAAAATAAATGTTGGTGAAAAAATGTAATTTTTGTGCAAATACACAGTAAATTAGTATTGGAAAATTAACTTCTTGTGCAATAAGTTAATCTTTGTGTAAAAAGTTTATATCTGTGCATAAATAAAATATTGGCCTGAGGGGATACATTTTTCAGCTTTTTTAAATATTTGTGAAAAAATACGACCTTTTGAGTAAAAATTTTAATTTTTAAAAATGCTAAAAGTGTGACATTTAGTTTAAAGTTTATTTAAAATAATTATTTAACGTGAAAAAATTACTTTCATGTAAAATGTGTGTGTAGTATTTACATGATGAAATGCCTTTTCATTTAAAAAGTGCATTGTTTATGTAATTACTTAATTAGATCTTATATGTTACCTCTCAAAGTAAATTATTTTAATCAATTTGACAAAAAAAATTATGTACACCATATATTACATACACCAAACTATCATTTGATATTAATTAATCTCACTAATTAATCTGCTGCTTTATTACATAAACAATTTGATTAAATCAACAACAAAAACGACAAAATAGCATTAAGTTCACATAATTCATTTGACATCCTGCACAAAAAATACTTACAACGTACAAGCATACATACATACATATCAATTAAACATCCTTTTTGAGTTCAACCATGTTTTGTGCTTGGCACACGTGTAACCTGCCAACAAAATTAATGCAATTAGTTCGTGAACTGAAATTCTACATGAAATTGCCATATCGTTCGTCACCTTCAATGTAAACGGCCGTAACTAAATTTTAATTTTTTTTTTTTTTTTTTTTACTGTAGAAGAAAAAACTTTACAAAATGAAAAACAAGAACTTGTTTTAGCGTATGCATTTCTTTAATAAAGTCGCCCTTTTTGATCGCAGGGATCTACAAATTTGCGTGAACATATAGTTTAATAAAACGAACAAAAATCCATCAAAAGCCTAATATCGAATATTTATGTAGTTGCGCCCGTTTACTAGTAATGTGACGTTATGTTTCTTCGATTTTACAAAAAAAAGGACAAAAAAACTTACATTAATGAAAACAAACTGTGTTATACAATCAAAGTCTTATTAGTCAAAGAGAAATGAAGAAAATGTGATTAGTGCAGCAATTTTGAGCTTATGTATGAATACATAAGTGTTGTTGGAGAAATATGAGCCGCTATTAATTCATATTGTCAAATGCACAAACTATAATGAGACACTAAACCAATATTGTGTTTTTTGTTCCAACTATGTTGTTCAACCTTTGTTCAACAAAGGTCGTAGAATCATGCTGCATCTTTTTTTTTTTTGCTTTTGTTGATTTTAAACAATAAACTATGGAATACAAACTTGTATCCATTTTTAGCATATATACAAAGTGTATACACGCAAAGAAAAAACATGGTTGTGGAAAACATATTCTAAGAGCAACATGTTATGATAATTTTCATGATTGTAGTCAACATATTACGATTATTATTGAAACATATTATGGTCATATTCATAATATTACATCATAATATTTTTCCCTTAATCCTAATTTGTTTTTATTACATCATAATGTAATTTAATGAAATCATATTATTATCATGTTAATCATAATAATATGTAAATTAAATCTAAAACCGAAAAACAATTTTAATATATCCAATCACCAAATTTATACCAAATTCATAATATTAAGCAAACAATTTGTTGATTTTGCACCTATTACCAAAATAATTACATTGATTACTAAAAATTGTATAATTGTGAATATTGTTAAACTAAATATGTTTTCTTTTCGACCTTTTAACTTTCAAATAAATTATGGTAAATAATCAGGCTCGAGGTCTGATTATTTACCATAATTTATGTGAATATTGTTTTTCAATAAATGATATTTTTAATTTTCATTAAAAAAATGATCAAAAAACACTGCCATTTCAAACAATATGTTAATTTATTTAACTGCCCGTTCGCCGATATCGAACGTTAACGTTCGCATAGTAAATAACATTTAAAACAAAAACAAAATTTCAAAAATTGTTTTTGTTTTAAATAAAATTTTCTATGCGAACGTTAACGTTCGATATCGGCGAACAACCAGTAAATAAATATTGACAATTCCCAACAACAATTCTACATGTTTAAATTATTTTATTTTAAACGAAGAAAGTAAATTAAGATTTTTTGTTATTTAACTAAAAATTTATTTCAAAACAACTAAAATTTTAATTAAATCAAAATTCAATACTTAATTTTCTTTCAACTAAAAAAATAATTCATTCAATTATCATATTAATTAAAATTGAATACTTTTTAAACCATTTTTTTAATTGATAAAACACTTTTTTCTGTGTAATATGTTATATAAAAATAATTTTTAATATATATACATAATATGTTTTTTATAATATATTATATGCTTATTTACTTATTGGCAACCTTAACGTAAAACTGTTACAGATATTTCACATCATTATATGATGCAACTCTAAACATAATATTTTTAACCTATTTTTGTCGTAGGTCGCAATTATTTATAAATTATTTTATAGAATTTTCATGCTTTTTGTCTAAAATAACACAAAACAATGGTCAATATTTGTGCACAATTTTCAAACAATATTAAAATTTTTTTAGCATTGATATTTTATTTTTTTAATGTACCTACACTTTCTTTAAACTTTGTTTTTTAATAGGTATGTTTTAAAATTGTTTAACCACTGATTAACAATAATTCGATAGGCATATGTAAAACAAAGGACATAACTGATGACAAATTATTTTACAAATGTTTGCATCTTAAACATATTATGAGTACACGTACAGAAAGTTATCATGTTATGGCTAATAAATATCATTAAATGATTGTGAGGAATATAGTATGTTGTCAAAGTTATCATTATTTATTTGTTATAAAAATGATTGTTTTCCAGTGAACCATACTTAAATTTATAATTGCGATAAACATTGACATGTTTAAAGTAACTATAATATTGTTGATATTAAATAAAAATAACAATTTTTTGTGTACGACAACAATATGTTGTAACAATAAACATAGTGTTGTTGCTGTAATCATGCCCAACCATATTTTTCTCCACGTGTATAGGGATGTATATTACACATACAAAAATGTACACTGACAATTATGCGGACAAATGTATATCTTTTGTTTTACATTATATGTATGTGGTATGCGAGCACTTTAACATTTGTGGTCAACGCTGGGTCACTTTAACATTTGTGGTCAACGCTGGGTCAGAAATAAGTCTGAAGTGAAACGTGATATTGACAAATATTAAGAAAATAATAAAATTTATGTACAGGTTTATAAAATAAAGACACGAAAACATTATAAGGCAGAAATTTCTTAAATTTTTCCTTCTTTTGCGGTAAAAACCTTTAATAAGTTCTTTAACTGAAATGAGGATTTTAAAGTTCAACAAGCTCTACCGAATCTTATTTACCCTTCACCATCACATAATAAAAGTACTTAATTGAAGTTGTCCATTTTGCTTTTCTTAACAGATTTATATTCTTTGGAAGAACTTGATATTGTTTATAAAATTTGAATTCGGAAAGATATTTTTTGCCAGAAAATGGGTATCTTTTAAAAATGTTTCATTGTTTTAAACATAGACCGATTTTTCAAACTTTATTGGGAAATATTTTGTGCTAAAAAACTCCGATCCCTTGAGCTCTAGAAATTAAAAATAAAAAGATATTGAATCAGCAGTAATATTTATCTATACTATCTATACTAATATTACAAAGAGGCACTGTTTGTTTGTAGGAGGTAATCTCCGTAACCGCGGAACGGATGTTCATGAAACTTTAACAATATATTACTAATGGTCTGCGAAATCTTACATGCTATATATATTTTTTTTTTTTTAATTTATGTATATAAATATTTATATATATCTTTACAACGAAAAGGGCTAAAATTTCCAAATTTAGTACGAATATTTTGGTTATCAATCTGATAAGAGCTACCGATCAATTTCAATTTTTCCTTATCTGTCAAAAGTGTGTGAGAAAACAATTCACTCGCAAATGAGCCACTACCTGTATGCAAACACTATGTTAAATGATAGGCAAACTGAATATAGACCAAAGCAAAGCTGTACTACTACTATGATTAATATCACGGAGGAAATAAGATGCCAAATTGATTAACGACAAATGATATCATTCCTTATACCAAGGACCCAAAATAACTATTATCTTCATTTCCAAAACCGAAAAAATTGCCTATTTTGAGGAATATTTATAAAAATTGGTTAATAATTATTATGAACGACTTAAAAAGCAATTAATTGCAAATAACGATTAATATCCAATTAATATTTTTATTTATTGCTTTGAAATAGTTATGCATAACAAAAAAAGTATTTGTTATGGATAATTATTATTTTCCAATTTATATTTTAAAAATGGGTTTTTAATAGTTATTAATAAATTTTTACAAATAGTAATTAAAATTTTGCTATTTTTTATGAAAAATTCTTAAATACAAAAATTTGTATGAAACGGAACAAAAACAAAAAAAAAAAAAAAAAAAAAATTTTTGCTCCAAACTGAACTTGAAGATGAGAATGACAAAATTGATTAAAATAAATACATGTTCAAGTAAGAGTCAATTCGTCAGAAATTTTATTTGCGTATAATTTTGAATTACCAAAGATGCAATCTATCTGACGAAAAATTGGCACTTATTACGTTTGTAAAGCTTAATCAGAGTTATTTTAAGTGAAAAACCAAAGTTGTTACTTTTATAAGAAGTAGTCGTTTCATATGTAAAAGTAAACACGTTTGTCAGGATATGTAATTCATTTATTTAAAACTTAAACACAAAATAAAATAAAATAGAAAAAGAGAGTAAAATTATAAATTATTCTTCCGCGCACGTCTGATCAGTTTGAGTGTTACTCGTCAACCCCTTAACAATGGATTTTCCACATTCATGCGCTTACACTTTTTATTCATATTTTCATTATAAATACAATTGCTTTAAAAAAAATGAATTCGTTAGTAAAAAATAAATTTAGTCAAAAAACTGTTTACTTCAAACTTTCACATGTTATTTTTAATACGTCAGAAAACTTACTACATACGACGATACAATGCATACGACAGGGCTTGTTAATAACCCAATGATAATCGCGCATTTTACAATATTGATCAAAACGTGTACATTTATAATTATTAATTATTAATATAACTATTACGAATAATTATTATTTCACTGTCTTTCGAGTAACTATTATCGAAATAATCTATAAATGAAAATCAAGAAATAAGAGTTATTCTAAACAAATATTTTTTTTCCTTATCAATAATTTTTATGATCCAATAAAAAAAAAATAAAAATTGCGAGATAATAATTATAATAAGGAAAACCGAATAACAGTTACAATGTTATACTTATTCCTTAACTAATTCACGATTAAACTTATAACAGTTAAGACCTTGCCTTATACTGCTTGATCACTCTAAAGAATTTGTGCATCATTCCATTTTCTGTCTAAAATTAAAGCGAATGTGCACTTTCTCATCAACAGCATTAAAACTGTGTCTAAGCGCCAGATATCAAAGCATTTCCCACGAAACAAATGTCTCTGAATGTTGCTTAATGCATACAGGCGTGCCACAGGGTTCAATACTGGGCCCACTATTGTATTTTATTTACGCTTATGATCTGCCTTTAAAAGTGAAACATTGTAAGATTCAAATATATGCTGACGACGTGCAACTCTGAATAAGCTGCAAAATATCAGCTGCCGCAAATTGCATACAACGGATAAACGATGATCTGTATCATATTTATCTTTGGGCCTCTGCAAATGGCCTAAGCTTAAACCCAAACAAATCTGTTGCTATGGTAATTACCAAAGACCATCAAAAGGTATAACCACGTGTCCGCCAGCAATAAAGATTTATGATACGACAAGTAATTATGTTACTACTGCAAAAATCTTGGTGTAGTTATATACAATCAACTTAATTGGTCAGATCATGTGAAAATGAGCTGTGGAAAAACCTTTTCTATGCTAAGGAAACTATGGATGTCACAATATTATACACCGATTCACATCCGAATGCACTAGCTAAGACGTATTTATTGCCTACACTCATGCACGGATGCGAGCTTTTTTCAAGTTGCGATTCTGTTAGTAGGCGATGGCTCAACGTAACACAATAATATTGCAAGATATGTATTTGGAATAAAAAGGAACCAGAGTATCTCACAATATGCGAAACAAATGTATAACTTAACATTTGATAATTTATTGATTTGCCGAACTCTATTATTTTTGCATAAGATTATATATAGTCAACAGCCTTCCTACCTATTAGGGATGCCAAACGGGAAATCCCGAATCCCGAAATCCTGGGATTTTTCGGGATTAATAAATCCCGGAATTTATTTTTATGAGTCCCGAGATTTTTAACATATCAACTTTTATGTACAAAAATGTTCGTTTTTATACTATAGACAAAAGAAATTTTAAAAATTATATTTGAGTTATATTTTTTATTGCAAATAATTCTTATTTTTGGTTTAAATTTTTGTTTTTGGCACACAGCGAGTATTTACAATTTTTAATTTTTGCTTGATATATGACGACTATTTCTGAATTTTTGTATTTTGCTAAATAAAAACCTTTATTTTAAGTAAAAACGAAATTTGAAGATTCACATCTCAAGCCTTTTTTCAATAACGTTTAGCAAGTTCAGCTTTGGCTTAAGACATAATACCAAAATAGATATAATTATTTTTATGCAAAATATAGAAAATTATTCACGATCTAATTAAAGTATTATTCAAAAGCAAAAGAATAAAAGTTGATATAATTATAACAATTAAGTCGTTATATTGATGAAATAGCTCATATTCCTTCCGGTCCAATAATAATAAAAAATTTGCTTAAAAAACATACGGTAAATATAATAATTATTTTTATAAATAAACACTATCTGACGTATTCATAAAAAAATTATTTAAACTTGAAATCTGTTTTAAGAAACATTTGTATAAACATTTTGTTTTAAAATAAATTTCAAACGTACTTAAATTATTGATTATGAATCTCGCCCTCACCCTTGATATGTACTGCACTGCAGTCGACATAGTGTTATAGTTTTTAACTCAGCTATCGAGATCGATGAGGGACTACACTTTGCAGTGTATTAATGTCGTCACGACTTAATTCACATTAAAAATTTAATTGCTGTCAAAAAACCGAAATAAATTGATCTAGAAAGCTAAGAAAAAAGTATATATATATATAAGTTTTTTTCAGAATCTGATCAGTTTGGCCAGTGTTATAAACATATGTATAAAATTAGTTGTTTTGTTGTTTTCTTTTTTAACACTTATGCTATGTATATAAAATCCTTTGAATAATCAAAAAGTGTTGTTTATTTAACAAAAAGTCGTATCTTAAAGAAACACATTCATCCCGAATCCCGAAAATCCCGGTCCTCGACACCCTACAATCCGTTCTATCCCTCCAGGACCGGTTAACGGCATTACGGAATCTTTCGCGTATCACCCCAGAGTAGTAACATAAGTTTGGTCCTAATCCCCCCCCCTACCCCTTACCCCTAAGTTCAAATTCGAACCCCCTTTCGCGAGTTCCTCCGCAATCACATTGCCATCCTCCTTGCAGGCCAGGCTTGATCGTACCATATAATCTGTCAATGCTTTCAGCGCACCTCACTACCGACGTAAGATCGCTAGGATCTCAGCCTGGAAGACTGTGCACTCATCCGTGAGTCTGAATGACCTTTTCACGTCAGTGTACGCAATATAAACACCGGCACCAGTGCCTTCCATCGACAGAGATCTAAAATTGTAATTAAAAATTTTTTTGATTATGCGGATGGACTTTAAAATAATTATAAAAAACTTTATCCTCTAAAATTCGTGTTTTGGCACTCAGGATCATTTCGCCAAAAGGGCTCGATATGATCAACCTAACGAAACTATATTCCCAGGAATATTTGTAATTTTTTTTTTTAGAAATCAAAGGAAAAATTTGTTTGTATGTATATGTAGGTACTTATAATCCATTTCAAGTTCAATTTTAAGTGTATTCTCATCACTTGACCTTTCGATACCGTACATATTTTTGGTAACAAGCGAACTTTTTATTATTCTCAATGCCTCAATTATATTGTGTAAAAGCACTTCATGATATAATCATCATTAAATTTGTGACAAAAACAAAATATATGTATACAATACATTTCAAAAGAAAACTTTTAAAAAGTCATGCAAAAAAAAACAACATCTGACAATTTATATCCTCTTACTGCAATATGAACTAAAATAGTTTTAGTACATTTTTTCCTGGCATGTTTATACTGTTTTTTATATTCTTTAATAATTTATTGCAAAAATTTATCTTTTTCATTTTTTATACGGATATAAGTTTTTTTTTTCGACTAGAAATACATATTGAAACTAACAGTTGAGTGACAATAATGACATATGTTACCTTCAGTGAGTTTGAGCCTTATAATGTACCCTGTGGTATAAATAAACAAAAGCATCTATGAATTTTATATAACATGACGCTGGAAAGGTTTGATATTTTTTATTTATTTAGTGTTTAAAGAAAGTTTCTGTGATGTCATTGCATTTGGATAAGATACTTGTAGTCAGCCATTCTACTTGAGATACCCAGTTGAAGTCATTCACTCAGTCAGTCAATGTCAAAATCATAACATGCATTTCATTTTAAGTGTTTGGGTTAGAGCGTCATATAAAATTCTTTAAAGAAAATGTGTTATTTATTACAAAACCAAGATCAAAAGAATTTTATTCCAGAAATAATTGCTTTTGTTTTAAAATCTTAAATATAAATCGGCAAAGGCAAAATAGTTAAGAACACTTTCATCCTCTGTTTGTCTACCGCCTTAGAAAAAAATACAGTATTTTAAAGGTTTTTACTTACAGAAGTGCATAGTATATATATAAAAATCTGTTCAATATTTTCGAAGTTATAAACGTTCAATTTTGCTACAAACACATATGCAAAACACATACAAAATTGGGTTTTTCCAATTACACAAAGTTTTTTCCATCAGATACAGCACTTTTCGCCATTTTTAGTCGCATTAGCGATATAGTCCATCTTATCTATATTATATGCAGCTATAAGCAAATTAAATAGAAAGTATCTACATTATAGTCCATTTAGGGATATAAGCATATTTTCCGTATATTCCATATATCAGCGGCTAGCGAAGCAAAAGTAAAGCGTTATAGTCACATTAGCAAAATTTAATTAGTTTTTTTTAGTATCGAAGCCGCAAATCATATAAAAGAACTAAGAATTAAATCGTTTAATTTTTACCACCAACCCTCTAGTGGAAAATTATTACACGCCCCATAGAGACATATATGTGAATTACGCTTATAGGCACATTAGCGATTTAGGCCATGATTTGGCTGAAACTGAGGGAGAATGCGGGAAGTACTGTAACATAAAAAAAATTAATATACGGGAAATGAAATTTCTTTCTTTTACTTTTCCTTGCTGCATGTGGTAATTTTTGAATTTCTATAATATTGAACTTATGCCCATAATTTCTACCAAGAAATCTAGCTGTGTATAGAAATCTATGGTATAAGTGCTGCCATATTTGAAAAGAAAACTTCAGGTAAATACACGAATGTGGAAATAGGTAAAAATACCTGTAAGGTACGAACTAGACATGCAATAATATGTGGAGGACCCTGAGTGAATGAGAACCTAAAATATGTAAAATGTTGGTACTTTTTTTCTTCAACCGGTACTTCTTGAATTTTTTCTATGTCGGACCTAAAAACCATAAGATTGAACAAGAATATGTAAGGTGAAGCATTTTGGTACTTTTCGTTCTACAATTGGTACTTTTTTTAACGTTCGATAATATTGGACCTTAAAACACAATACTAAACATGCAATGTTCTGAGCGGATGAGAATCTATAAGAGGGAACTTTCTGGTAGTAGGAATTTTCATTAATATCTTTTTTTATAAATTATTTAGTTACTCGAGAGTGATTGAGAAACTATACAATGAGACTTTTTGGTACTTTTCTTCAATTGGTAATATCAATTTTTTTTTTTTTTTTGTTAAATTATTGAACTTACAGCATAAATTAAACATTTACGGAGTTGAGGGGAAGATAACATATGGGCTGGAGGTTGGCTCCTCACCCAATTGACCTACTAAGACGGAAAGACAAATGCATGAAACGTGTTAATTCATTTATACTTATATGTATGTTTTCTTCATATTTGCATAAATAATTATGGTCGAATTTTAACTAGGGATGTAACGATACGCCGTTTTGCCGATACGATACCGGTACCGATACTCAAAAAGAAATATAGGCGATACCGATACGAATATTAAAGTTGAATTAAATGTAAAATTGACAAAACTCAAGTAGAAAAATTTTTTTATTGTACAAAATTGTAGTGTAAGAGATTATTAATAATTAGTATTGTGGTTATTTCAAAATTTATATTAAAATAACTTAACTCTTAAGTAGACACCTAATTTGTGTGGCACAAACTGGGAAGGGCTGGGAGTCCTTGTATTTTGTATGGAATTCTATGGCTATCGAAAAAACTCAAATTAACTAACCCCTCGGCCTGGCTGGGCCTCATTTTATATGTATGGAGATTTATGGCCGTAGCAAGAACATTTTGTTGTCAACTAGAATTATTCTTCGACATTAAAGTAAAGACAGAATTTTTATGTGTTACGTATGCTTTTTTATACGTTTCCTTTTGATTTCATTTACTGCAGTACATATTTAATAGGGCAGGGCCTGGCCAGGCCCAGGTGGATACAATATGCACAACATACACTTTTTTCGTCGTTTTCTTGTAAAAAACACTTTGATTGAGCAGGTATACACTTAAGGGCCAAAAACGACGAACTTGATTTGATGGTAATAGTAACAAAAATGAAACAATGTTTTTTATAGAAAAGAAAAAGAAATTATAAATATTTAAAATCAAAATTAATGAGATTTTTGTTAAAAATACAAGGTATTCTTATATCGCAAATCCGTTCGAATCAAACCTGCAGTTGAAAATAGTTTCTCAGATGCGACAGAACTCTTTTGAAAATATATGTATTTCTGGACCAAGGAGATCTGCGACTTCTTCTTTTGCAGAACCACAGCTTAGGATAGATAGAGGCTGATCCTCCTGGGATTTTCTTATAATTTGTTCACAAAGGATCCAAAGGCCATTGTTTATACTTATCGGAACTTAAACTAAGCGTAGGAGGGGTGACCGTGTCTTCCACAATTTCAGAATGCTTAGTCATAGTAGCTCAGTAAGACGTTTTGTCGATACGATTGAAGCCGATTGTCTTTAAAATATTCGAAGAATTGTAGATAAACAATACGTTTCATTATTCTATAAGCCCTCAAATCTTTTATTCAGAATTAATGTTAATTAACTCGCCAATTTTTGGGTATCCGAACTATTTCTCTCTCAGTTTATTAATATATTATATTTTCTAATAACGTTCGAAGAGTGTTTAGTAGCGGAATAACGTCCGACAACATAGCAGTGGTCTTGCTTATGGATTTTGTAGCCTCTATGAATTAACCAAAAATGGTTATCAAAATTTTTTTTATTCCCACAAACATCCTATTAAAAATAAGAAAATATCTAAAAACCAACAAAATTTGTACGTTTTTTGTACTAAATATAAATACATCAAAGACTTAGCAGTGAGAGAACATTTCAATACTATGGTGCAAAGCAAAATGGCTAACGATGGAAGTCCACACTCAAAAAACGAAAATCAGTGTAATATGTTATTGACAAGTTACTCAGCAAAACAATAAACGTACAATGCATAAACGTATAGAACGCATTAAGTAGTATTATATTCCCTAATTACATGCGTCTTGAAAAATGGTCAAGAAAGTATTAAGCGCATAGAACGCGTGGCACGGACCTCCAGCTAAAGAATTAAAAGAAGCAATTTATTTTTCTGTTTTGATTTTATGTTCTGCTTCTAAATGTGTTGTTTCATTGAGATGTTATGCAAAAAATAACCAAATAAAATTAAATTGTTTTTTCAAAAAAACTCCAAAAAAAAAAACACCGGTAGACACAGGGGCCACAGGCCATGATTTCACGGATTAATTCAAAAAAAGTTCAAGTACCGTGAAAACTAAAACTACTCGGTTAAAGTGCAAATATGTTACGGTGCTTTAGTACCGACGCGTTGAAATTAAATATTGTAACAAAATATGTAAAAAAAATTGGTATAAAAGCTAAATTTTTTTTTTTGTAAATAAATCCGATTTACCGAAAGTGAATTCAAAAAGTTATTAATATAACCATGCAACCATCAAGTTTAGGTATTTATTCAAATGCGTAGCTTTTTCAATTAAAGTGGCCATAAAGTTATTAATTAGGCTTAATTAAGTAGAGATTTTTTATTTTAAAGGTTCAAAAAATCAGCGTTGTTTTAGAAAAAATTAGGGTGCGCATCGGTGCGCCTTAGAAATGAAAAGGCCGTTCATGACTTCTGCTATAATTTTTATTAGAGATGTGCAAATGTCGTGATTCCTTACGCGTGAGTCACACAGGAGTCACGCGTGAACGTGCTTAAATTTATATATATTATATCATAATTTATATATTTTAAATGTTGTTTTGTAAATTTCAATGCAACATGTTTGCATTATGCAGGAACAAGCTCGAGCGTTGTGTTTTTGCCGCCAAAGCTTGTATGATATTTTCAAAAATTTTAATTGTAAAACAATAGATGGAAAAATTACCTATTTAAAAGAAGAACTAAAGAAACGCACTGATTACTCGGAGGGCAACTCTCAAGTTTTCAATAATACCGAAGGCCGATTTTACAGTGAAACGAATAAGAATTGGCTGCAATTATAAATTGCATTTCCGTGTGCTAAGACCACAAAGCGTGGTCGAAAATTCATTTTTCATTTGCAGACAATTTAGCGGGAGTGTGCGTGAATAAAAAATCATGTCTATTTTTTTATTAATAATTTTTTTTCATGGGAGGTACCCGTCTCCTCCCTCTTATACCTGCAAAGTTTTGTTGGGACATGATGTTTGTTTTAAGAGTTACGCACATCAAATTTAGTATGCTTCACTATTGTAAATAGTTCTTCAGAAATAAGAAAAAACTAATTTTTTTGTATGGGCGGGGGGGGTTACCCGTATCCCCCCTCTTATACCCCCAAGATATTGTTAGAACATAATCCTCGAAAAAAGGGCTTTTGGCCCCAGTATGCGGCGTATCGACAGTAAAATATCGCCGTTACCGATATTTGCGTATCGGTATCGGTATTCGTTACTTGCCTAATTTTAACCATGTGCATACACTAGTGTAATTAAATATAGTTATTGCTGAATAGCATGGTGAAAGGTTATATAAAAATATATGTAGTAATAAATTGTTATTAAATTTGTTTTAAGTTAAAGGTGGAAAAAAGCATTTAACAAAATTAATAAATCAACTTAATTATAGATTCTTCAATTACCGTTAAATACCAAAATATTAAAAAGTATGTACATGATGTAATTCATGAACGTAAATGGACTCTTCTCATTTGAGAAAACAACCCGATGACACTCAGTTGTCGCAGTAATATGTATACGGCAATATAAACTCCCCTCCTGAAAATCATATAAATTCGGCTAAAACTGTTGTATTGCATTGTATATATGGAAGGCCATTTTCACAACGATCAAGAGAATCAGATAAGCTGTTACGAATCTTGATATTTTACTCAAGCTATTTCAAATCTCTAAAAGGAGAAGCATACAACTTTCTGATTACGAGCCAATAATTTAATATATGTAGGTCTTAACCGCAACCAATTTTAATGCTGACTTCCGTTTTTATAAAAATAAGTTAATAATCATATAGATCTCACTCCTGAAATATTCGAACTATCAGTGGAGGGTATCAAAGCTTCGGCACAGCCGAATATAGCGCTCTTACTTGTTTCTCTCTGAATCGCTGTGAATAACATTGTTGTTGTTTTAAACAGAAAAGGTTGAAACCGATTGCTGCATGTGATCATATTTTCATCTTGAAAAGTGAATTAACACATTAGCGCCCAATTTTTGTTTTAAAGATCGAACATTTTTTTTTTTTTTTTCGAAAAATATAATTTTTCTTATTCAACCTATTCAATTTTTATTTATTCAATTATTTGTTCATGTTCCCAAATAGCAACATTGGACGCTAATGGGTTAAAAAGAAGTTGAGTTTAAGAAGATTAAACGTGTGAATTCAGACTATGTGAATAAGTACAAAAAAAAAATGTGATTAATAAAAGAAGATAGATTTCTATAGTATACGTGTTCTCAAGCAGAATTGTTTGCCTAATCACTTTTGTTTAAGCAGAAAAAATACTAATGTTAAATTAACATTACGCAATTTTGATTGAAAATTATAGCAAATATGGACTTTATTTAAAATTATCATTAATTCATATTAATTTTAAATGAAAAAAGTTAAAATAACATTGTTCAGTATTGAGTCCATAAATTCTGCTTAACTTGTGTAAAACAGCAGGTAGAAAAACATAAAAAATTGTTAGTTTAATGTTTAAATAAATTTATAAAAGGAAGAAAAATTCCCGTATTGTTTTTGTTATTTTGAAGGTAGAATGATGAATGGTGTCTTTTATTTGTAATTCTGTAAACAAAGGAAAATACAAAGAATGTGTAACAAGAAAATCAATTATAATATTCTCTATCTCTCTCGCCCTCTCTCTCTCTCTCTGTTTTCGCGGGAAAATGTTCAGAAAAATTCTTAAATAAATACATATGTTGTCTCCGAAGCGTCTGCTCTCTGTTGTAACACACTCAAATCAAATTCTACATGAAATTCATGTTGTTTCCACTTGAAATAACTTTCATTCAACGTGATTCGTTGTGTTATTTCAATATCAATATCGTTGTGCTCTAACCAGATCTTTGGAGTCGTCAAAAAGTAGTTCTAAACTCTGACTCCGATTATAACCAAATTTTGTAAGTCCGACTCCAACTCCGACTCAAACCTCGACTACGACCGCAAATCTGACCCCTTCTTTTACATTGATAATATATGTATATGAGACTGGTCCTTATTTGACTTTAAACTCTGTTTTAATGCAGGACCTTTTATTTAGAAAAATTTTTAAATTTGTTATGCCGAAAAATTTTGGAGTCGGAGTCGCAAGTTTTTGTGGGTACTTCGACTCCGACTACGGTAAACCTCAACCTCAACTCCAACTCTTCAACTCCGACTCAACAGCCCTGGCTCCTACTGTACTGGAATTTTTAATTAACATTAATTATATTTATTTTAAAAGAAAAAAATCTTATAAATATAAAACTTATAAGTAATAGTTTTATGCCTTCAATTTTTAGAAATGACTTTATACAACTATTATCTTTTATCTGACGAAGACGTAGCGGGCCAGAAAATGCATTACATTCTGCTAGTGTCTAGAAAAAACTCTTCTTAGCAATTTATTTTAAAATCATTTCAAATTAACATGAAGTAACTATGAAGCAAAATCACTACCAAAAAATGTAAAATCAACCTTGTTTTCGACGATTTTACATTGATTTTTTTCTGTGTGTCCAGAAATTGTGAACAAGACTACAAATTTAAATTTGAAAGGCTTAGTTCAGGTTTTAGAGCACCAACAGATATTGGACTGCAACTTGATTTAAGAGAAATTTACGGAATGAAAAGTTAAAACATTTTTGAAACCGGGCTTGTCAGATCTTGAAGATTAAAGATTAGCAAATAATATAAAGTTCAGCTCAAAATGTAAATTGTAAATAAAAACTTTGATTTTTTTATTGTAAAAATTTTGGATAGATTTTCTTTTTAGCAACAAAACAAATATAACAAAAAAAAATTGTTAAATAAAAGGAAATTTCTTAATATTTCTTTAAAAATTTCCATTTGTCATTTTAGGTTATTACCCCTACTCGTTCTTTAGTACTGTGTGCTGAATCCAGACGCGAAATGGAGGACTGGTTAGGATCTCTTAAATCAGCCTCAATACCACCGAGGTCAAGGGGTGATAGTTTTTTTATCGAACAGCATGATATATTTGCAAATCATCATCACTGGTATGCCACTTCCCATGCCCGGCCTACATACTGTAATGTCTGCCGTGACGCGTTGTCAGGTGTCACTTCCCACGGTCTTTCCTGTGAGGTGTGCAAATGTAAAGTTCACAAACGTTGTGCTGCCAAAGCAATAGCGAATTGCAAATGGACCACTTTGGCAACGGTGGGCAAGGATATTATAGAAGACAAAGAGGGTAGTATAGTTATGCCGCATCAATGGATGGAAGGAAATTTGCCAGTATCAGCCACTTGTGCTGTGTGCAAGAAAACGTGTGGTTCCGTACTACGTTTGCAAGACTGGCGCTGTTTGTGGTGTCGTACTACAGTGCATGTGCAGTGCCGACCCAATATGGCCATATCTTGTCCAATGGGCCTAGCTAAGTTATCAGTGGTACCACCCACCTGTGTGCATTCTATTGGAAATGATGATTCATGGGATGTGGTTAGTCCTAAGGGGAACTTTTCCCCTCTTTTGGTGTTTGTAAATTCCAAGTCAGGAGACAATCAAGGTGTCAAGTTTTTAAGGCGCTTTAAACAATTACTTAATCCAGCACAAGTATTTGATTTAATTTCTACCGGGCCAGGCTTGGGCTTAAGATTATTTCGTCACTTTGAAATGTTTCGCATTTTAGTGTGTTCGGGTGACGGTTCGGTGGGCTGGGTTTTAAGTGAAATCGATCGTTTCAATATGAATGTGAGTATAATGTTTCATATATATTTAAAACCTATTGCTCTAATTTCAGTATATTTTAGAAACAATGTCAAGTAGCTGTTTTGCCTTTGGGGACCGGAAATGATTTAGCTCGTGTCTTAGGCTGGGGTTCCTCCTGCGATGATGATGCTCATTTGCCTCACATTTTAGAACGATATGAAACTGCCAGCACTAAAATGTTAGATCGTTGGAGTATTATGGTTTTTGAGAAGGCCATTGCTGTTCAACCAAAAGCGCCCAAGATGTCTTTGTCCTCTGAACAAGAAGCTCTTTTAACCGGCATGGTAACAGCCGCCAACGAAAATTTACGTTCTATTGTAGAAACCGATGACTTGCCTACTCTAATGTCAGCTACTAAAACTCTATGTGAAACTATAGATGACTTGCTGGAACGTATGTGTGAACATCGCAAGGAGGATGATCAATTGACAGTTAAATGTGACATCTTAAGGCAAAAATTAAATATGCTTTTAGATGCGCTGAAAGAGGAGGAAAATGGCTCTCATAATGGAGATGATTTATTTGCTACGATAAGTAGTATCATAGCCAAATCAGCACCAAGTTCACCAGCCCTCTCTGCTTCGCCAACATCTTCATTGTAACATAAAAGTTTTTTAATATTGTTTTATTTTTCAGAAATTAATTTTGTATTAAATTGTTTTTCCAGAAACCCAAACATATCAATGGAAAAAAATGAAAAGGATCAGCTTAATATTAAAGAAAGACGCAATAGCCGCTCCATACGAGGCAACGAACGGGAGGCACTACAAAGTCGCGCTAATAGTGTCAAGCGAGCCATGTACAATGTTGTAGAACACTCCGAGCCTGGCCGCCCAAAACGCTATCAGCGCCGACTTTCCGTTACCCCCTTTGAGGCCTTGAAAATACCCACATCCCCATCCGGTGATTCTACCCCGTGCACTTCACCTTTACCCATTATACCACCCATTAACATTATATCACCCACCATGGAAACCTCGCGTCTAACATGCATATCACCCTTACCCGATACACGACGTGAATCCATGGACGAACACTTCTTCAATATAATCAGCTTGCCAGTGCCTAGACAATTTGCCGATAGTCGCCGCAGCTCCGGGGTACCGGAAGTAATACAGGAACAAGAAGAGAATGTTAACGGTGAAACAACCTACAAAATTCACCGCATGTCTTTGAGTGGAGGTGCCGATATTGACGATGCTGGTAATCGTTTATCGCCTGGAAGCGAAAGTGCCACCACTCCAACAGAAAGAAACTTCCTTAAAGTACCAATCGTAACAAGTGAACATATGGTTGATCCATTGTCCGACTATCGACCCATAGAAGTGTTTGAACGCAATTACTACATGAGTCGGGAACTGAATAAGCTCAAAGAATCATTGGATGAGGAGTGCAAGGCTATTGATTCGGAAGAATTGGTACATACTTGCCACCTACAGGTACCCAACAAAAATGCAAACCCTAAAGATCCTAATAATGTGTATACAAGTGATAATATAACCATAATTGATATAGATGGAAACACTGTATGTTTCCCTAGTAAAATAAAATTGCAAAATATTAATTTATATATTTTTTGTTGTTTCTTCTTTATTATAGGATGAATGTTCTTGCTCTGAGGAACTGCCGATTGATGGTAGTGACATCTTGTCTGCCATCAGCAATGAAGAGATCAGTGTAAGCTCGGAAATATTCGACAAGCCAGAGCAATCTGTATCAGCTTTGCAGTTAGGAGACTTTTTGCAGGTTTGTTTAAGAAGCTGAACTAAATCAAACAAATTTTTAATAAAACTAAATCACCGTAGAATTTGGATTCCACCGATTTTTGCCATATTGATTCCCCTGAAACCAGCGATGAGACAGAAAACATGCCTGGCGAAAGTATAATGGATGATATAAGCTCTGTTTTGGGTCATGATATAACATATGCTTTACAAGACAATACCATAACGGAAGATTCTACTACGCTTTGTTCTGAACATGTAGCCAATCCTAAGCCCCCACCAAAACCAGCCAGAGCTAAAAAGCCTTTGACCACAGCACCTCGGAGACGTAATTCCTCTCCTCCCCATGGACCACGTCTGGTCCACATGGACAGCGATGACAATCCCCAGCAATTTGGTTTCGAAAATATTGTATTTGAAATTGACAATCGTTGCGATGACCAGAAGATAAGAGAACCGCCACGTTTCTGTTCTTTGGCACAGTTTGTGGAAGGTAACGACATTGCTCGGCAGAGTTTCAAGGTAAGTTTTTGCAAAAGAAAATTCTACCGCTTTCGTTAAGAAATATGTAAATTTTATGATGTGTAGTTTAAGCATCTTTGCCTAAATATGAGGGTTTGGCTTCAACATTAAGTTAACCTTATGATTTCTTTTTCTTTAACTGAAACAATCAATAAAACAAACCAAAAGCGTCCGAAAAAACGCACTTCCCTTAAACAAACTAAACAAACAACTTCGAAACTTGTATCTCAACAACAGCTATTATTGGATGGAGCGGTGACTACAACAACGACAACGGCAACTACAATAACGACCAGCGGCCATCAGTCGGAGGATGATCTGTCAACAGCCACAGCCATTAGGATTGAAGTTAGTGAAACCACCAATACATCCTGTTTGAAGACCTCTAGCTCGACCAACAATAGCAACAACAATTATGCATCCCCAAAGAAATCAGCACCTGGACAAGACGTAAAGCGCATTACTTTTGATGACTCGTGTAAAAAAGAATCATTTGATGATGTAAATCCCCATCATCCACAGATAAGTGTTGTCGTAAGACCACCCACCCCCCTAAGAGGAGATGCTATAAGGCCTTTAGATCCAGATGCTTGCAACAGTTTGCTTTCGGTGCGTGTACCCACAGAGATACGGCGTCATTCCAGTCATGCTGCTAGCCTAACAGTGCGTGAGTTTGAGAAGGAAAAGGATCGCCGCCACTCCAATTTTAATCCCAACTACTTAAGTTTGGATCCAGAGCATACACGTTTCCTTAGCTACTCACCAGCCGCTAGTCGTCGTATTAGCTGTGGCAGTTTGTTTAAGGTAAGCTAATCTAGCTGTATGCAACAAAAATTGAAGGTGTAACCAAGATAACTGAAAACAAACAAAGCCAAACACAAAACACTTTTGGAAGGGTTTTTAGGTTATTTTTTTTTTTTGTTGTTTTTGTTTAATATATTATTAAAGTGTAATTGGCTTAATAAAGAAGCACAGCATAAACAAATTATTTTATACAAATTTCTTTTAGTTACAAAAATTAAATTTATTTAAAAATTTGCTTTTTGTTTACACGTTGTTGCAAAAACACAAAATATAAAAATATTTAGCAAACGCAATTGGTATGTATTTCAAAATTTTGTTTGGTTTAAATATTTAACTATTTAAGAACTGTTCTGTATTCGTTCATCAAGTCTCTAAACTAAACTATTATTTACCTAAATTATTTAAATTGAAATTAATTAAAAGAATTTTTAAATAGTGGGACTGCTGGCTATTAATTTTAGACTCCGCGAAATATGTACCAGGTGCAAAAAGTTCCAGTGCAATACCTCCCTATTGACTAAATCCCGAAATAAATGAAATAAGTATCAAAAAAATTAAAACATTTCAAAATCAAAAAAAAAAAAAAAAATCTCAATTTTTAGGCGATATTTCATAATGAAACAACTCCCAAACAAATTAATGAAATAACTGCCTAAAAAACATTCCACCGAAAATGAATAAAATAAGGTCGAAAAAATGAAAGAACTCCGAGACAAAATTTATATTATATATCCAAAAATGGTGAAAATGGCCCGAAAATAATAAAAAGTCTTATATTCAAATCCTGCATTGTAAAAAATTTAAAGAAACGCTCCAGACATCACAAAACCCGAATATAAAAAACAAGAATTTTACCATCAACTACAAAAAACTCTAGATAACATCCCTATGCTAGAAGAGGTGACTATACTAGGTGACCTTAATGCCCGACTTGGAAACGACGTGAACTTGATTATATTGTTTTTATTTGTAAGGCTTATAATTGGCTTTTTTTCTTGCAATCCTTCCATTATAATCGTGTTTATGTAACGTATTGCGAATAGGCTTGAGGCAAAAACCTTTTCCAGTCCGAGTTTTTAAAGGTATTTTAAGTAACTTTGCTATTTTAAAATCATCTTGCTTGATTTCTTTTAATATTGAACGCGTTCTCCTCTCATTTAATATCTTACCTTGCCTTCTCGGCTTTAGTTGGTTAACATTAACTCATTGCGAAATCTTTTGATAATGTCGTGGACTGTAGATTTAAATTTTCCAACTAATTCTGGAATTTCTTTCACAGTTTTACCGTCTTAATCTAATATTAATATTAGCAGCGTTTAAAAAACTGCAGTTAAAGTTTAAAAACTGCCATTTCTTCCACTTCTTTATTTATCATTTGTCAACAAGAAACTCTTGCTTCTACTTCTGATTCATTAAATGTAAACAGTCGCTGCCAATCCAACTCAAATAGCGAAAAGATGTACATACAATTTTCGTTTTTCGTTCGACAGTTTTTGGTTTCGACTGCAGTTTTTTAAACTCTGACTATAAGTTGCCTAATTTCAGCAGATGATTCCTTTCCATTTGGGGCCGTTTTCAATATTTTTATTTATTAATAATCCAAAGTGACACTAAATGAGTTGTATAAATAAATTAGACAAAAAAATAACGAAGTTTTGAAATTAAGGCCATTTTTATCATTGATACTTTGATTTGCCCAAGGCGAATTCATTACATTTGATCCTAAAAGCCCTGCTGGTAACTTTTTTTCTTTAGCCTTATAATTGTTGGATGTCAAAATTTTGTTTATTATCTTTGTTTCTGTTTTGATTTGCTTCGGTTTTTGACATTGTACAATGATTTTACAAAAATAAATTGCTTGTGGTTTTTGTACGAGTTGTACTTGTTGTACTACCGAGATTACCTGGAATGAATTTGCCTTGGATTTGCCTTAGATACAAAAAGTTGGGTTACTTTTGTTCTTCATTCAGATTTTATAGTGAATATTGGAAAAGTTCTTTGATTTTTTATTGTTTGGGAAGATGAGAATATAAAGTGTAGAAAGAGTGAAAAACTATTAATTATAACATTGGCTGTTTTCCTAAACGTGTGTTTACAATGTATCAATACAGTATGGACACCGTGTTGATGCATTTTGTACTTAAACTTTTACCTACGTTGTACTGTATATGTATATGGCTTGCATCTACATTTTTTTATCTAATTTATTTGCTTTTCTCTGCCCAGTGAAAACTACAAAGTTGCATTTCGGAACTAAATGCATTGTCAAAATTTTTATGGTTGCATTTAAGAACATGTTGCCATGTATTAATACAATGCAACAGGCGTTTAGGAAAACAGCCATTATTTCAAAAAAGATTAGAGCACATTTTGGTCTTACAAAATCTTGTCCGATTATGCGATTAAACCACTGTACATGGCCAAGAAAAGTAAGATGAGGGCTTATAGAACAATCATACGAACGGTTATAGCATATGCATCCGAAACTCATGCTGACACCATTATTACACAGCAAACCTCTATGACCGTCGGGATGAATAGTCTGCGAACAATAGCAGGATACACAAGGTACGACCGAAAATCGAATGAAAAAGCGAAAAGCTTGTAACATAAATAACGTGACTAAGCTGACTAGAAGAAGAAAAAGAGAGTGGACACATTCCGTGAGAAGAATGCCTGAAAACAATCCTGCAAAAATAGCACTTGAATGATGAGCCCATAACCCTCGACCGCAAGATCGCCCGCAAAAAGGATGGCATGAATACTGGATATCGGCCTCAATTGAGGAATAGTTGCATGAAATAATTAAAAAACATTAAATGGAAAAGAAAAAAAGAGAAAGCCAGTATATACATACATACATATCATATATTTATTAATATTATTATTAAATGTGTAGTATTATGAACAGGATTCAATCCTAAATAAAGAAGAAGAACAAGAAGAAGAAATATATCCTACAAAAAATAAAATAACTTCCACATCAAATGAAATAACACCAAAAAACAAAGTGAAATAATCCCATGTTTCTTGGGACTTATTTCAAATAGGTATTATTTCAATTTGAAATAGCTCCCTAGCAAAAAATTTAAATAACTAAAAAAAAAATTAAATAAAGCCTTGAGGACTGGGAAAAACTTCATAATGAAATTAATTCTACATTTGTATGAAACACTTTTGGGCATAATTTAATTTTTTTCTTGGGACTAATTGCACCTGGGACTTATATCGCGGCGTTTTAATGTTTTATAAACCTATTTTTTAGATTGTCATTTTTGACTTTGTGGTCAACTCGCCAGAGATTACAACCGAGCGAGAAACGTAACCTTTTACACTGCTTTTCTTCCTTACTTTATTATTGTACCAAACATTGTGCCCAAAACATTTGTTCCTTACAAACACCGTTCATTCTTAAATGGATTTTCAAGGAAAACCCGCTCACAAAACTTCCAAACCAAGGAACTTTCTATAAATCTTGTACAAAAACCTGCTTCCTAATTATATTTCCATCTAGCAAATTGTTAAACTCTTCTAACAGTTCCACTTTTAAAAAAAATTCTTTTAATTTCCAAAAAAAAAAAAAAAAAATTCAACTCTCATTCAATCTCTTTTGACAACACAAAATTTTACATCACTCTCAATCTATATCTTTTGGCTACAAAACTTAAATTATAGAAGAAAAAATCGAAGGGTATGTGTATGTCGGAACGAGCATATGGATTTTTGGGTTTAAGATTTTTTGTAGTTGCGGAACCCGATATACGTGTAGCAACATTGGCTTTAATCAGGCCTCTCATACCATTGGTAAGATTAACTAAATCCAGAAATTTTTCACCCAACAACCAACAATTTAGAACTACAATACCAAAATTCCGACAACAATTATATCCTTTGATTTCACACAAGGTATTATTTTCTCACGTAGTCTATCCAAATTGTAATTTATACTATTTTATGTAGTTGATTGCCTAATTTCTAAATTTAAATGCAAAAAGCTTCCCTAATATAACTCGTATGCTTAAACTTCTTAAACACACCCTCATATCTCTAGTAGTTTGTTGCAAAGCCAAGAAACAAAGTTCCTTGAACTTGTTTTATGTTATAGACTGGGATTTATAGTGAAAACGTGTTTCGTCTTTTTAGCCAAATGAAGCATTGCCCAATCTACAAAATTTAAAAGGCTCCAAAACAAGTTTATTTATGGGTTCCACCTTATTTGGTTTTGATCATTTCGTTGCGGCATCTACACCCGAGAAAGAGGAAAAGGATAAAAAGGAGAAGTCGACAACGGAAGAGAATCGTAAACTTCCAATAATTAATCCCATTGTGAAGTTACCCAATTGGCCAAGTATTTGATTACAGTAATATTTTAAGTTTTTAGAGACTTTAATGACATATGTTTAATTTCTAGATTTGACTGGAGGTTCGAGTTTTATTTCGAAATGTTTGATGGCTAATGCAGATACTTTGTGTGCTGCTGTCAGTCCTTTAATGGACCCGGATGAAACTTTAATGGCTGGTTACCATGAGAAATGCGTTATGAATAATTATTTTGGTATTGGTATAGATGCAAAAATCTCTTTGGATTTCCATAATAAAAGAGAAGAGCATCCAGAAAAATGTCGTTCCCGAGCCAGAAACTATATGTGGTATGGAGTATTGGGTTCAAAACAGTTGCTGCAAAAGACCTGTAAGAACCTGGAACAAAGAGTTCAATTGGAATGTGATGGCCAGAGAATACCTTTGCCATCGTTGCAGGGCATTGTTATTTTGAATATACCAAGGCAAGTTATTTGAAGATCTGCTCTTCCAATCAAATATTTTAATACTGTTTTATAAATTTAGTTTCATGGGCGGCACAAATTTCTGGGGTGCCTCTAAAAGGGATGATATTTTCTTGGCTCCCAGTTTTGATGATCGTATACTGGAGGTAGTGGCTGTCTTTGGTTCGGTGCAAATGGCTGCTTCTCGCTTAATAAATCTCCAACATCATCGCATTGCTCAATGCCAAAGTGTCCAAATCAATATTTTAGGTGATGAGGAAATTCCCATTCAAGTAGATGGTGAAGCCTGGCTACAGCCTCCTGGCATGATACGTATTCTACACAAGAATCGTGTACAAATGTTATGTCGCAATCGTTCTTTGGAGGCATCTCTTAAAACCTGGCAAGAAAAGCAACGCCAGCACAGCATATCAATACAACGAGACCACTCCTCCACAGCTTCTGAGCATGCCAGTTCCACAGATGAAGTTATTTCTGAACGTGAATGTTATGTTCTTCTCAATTTCATTGAGGCTGTTAGCTCTCTAGTGAAATGGGTGAAGTTCTTGATAATATCACATCCCACATTGAGACATGATCTTTATGCTGTGGCATGTCGGGCTCAGGAAGCCTTAGAGAGTATTCATCCTCAGGGTAAATTATTAGAAGGACCTTCTTTGAGGACCAATTTGGTCGAAGTAATAGATTCATCACGCCAACTGTATGATGATGCTTGTACTTTGTTAAGGGATCGTGGTCATTGTCTGATATTAAGAGAAGATTTGGAAAGTAAATTAAGTGCTGCGTTGGCCAACATGGAAATGGAATTGAAAAAATGTTCTGTGCAGAAATGCGTTGATGGTAAATTGCGAGCATACTTCAATGTCTTGGCTCCCAATGAAGAGGTAATTATAAAAATTTTCAAAAACATTAAGATCATTTACTAACAATAAACATTTCAGGGTGATGGGCGTCGTAAATCCCGAGCTTTCTGGACTCGTCTACGCTCCGGTTCCACTGCCGGCCAACAACAATTCAAACCTCCTCTCACCAATACTCGAGAAGGTGTTAGCAATTGGAGTGTTAATGAAGTCAGCACTTGGCTGGAGACCATGCAACTTTCTGAATATGTTGATAGTTTCCTACGCAACGATATACGTGGCAAAGAGTTACTTACACTCGGTCGACGTGATCTTAAAGATTTGGGTGTCACTAAGGTGGGTCATGTTAAGCGTATTTTACAAGCCATTAAAGACATGAATGAAAATTAAAATAAACGCGTCGAGGGAATTAAACCAAAATGCTTGAAACAATCATTTAACAAAAAGAAAATATTTTTGACATAAAATAAAATCTTGAAAATAGCTAAGCTAAAATAAAAACAAATTATTTTTAAGAAAAAAAAAAACATTAATTTTAAACTAAAATCACTCTAAAAATAACTTTAAGATAATGGCAGGATATAAAAAAACTACAAAAGACTTGACAGCAGCTGGCTAATGAAACAGAAAGTTAATGAGGAAGCGTTAAAGATGTTAATTAAAAAAAAGTTGTATAATTGTATGAAAATAATTTTGAAAAGATTTCATAAGGGATTTCCGGGAATTTTTTAGAAAAACCTAGTCAAGTGAGGGCAAAATACTTATCTCACGTTTTTTTAAGGCAAGAGCTATGCTAGCAACAACGATTCAAAAATTAAATCTAAATAGAGTTAGAACTTTTGCTATATTAACGTAAAAGAATTAACGTAAAAATATTTTCGCTGTACGTGAAAAAAGAACAAGATCCCAACGAAATGAGGCCATCATTACCAGTAAAGTTTAGCACAAACAATTCCTTAAGGATTCAATAGAACCGTAGCCCGTCCTTCTGGAAACAAACATATGTTTCCTAAAGAACGCACAGTGGGTGGAATTTTACGTAAACTAAGGATTAACTGTGGAAAGCCCACTATTAAAAATTTTTAAATATTATTTTTTTTTTTTTTTTTTTGATAACTAATCAACAATAAGTAAACAAAAAAATGGTTTTGGTAAAAAAAAAATTATTCAAAAAAAATTTTTTTTATTAAAAAAAGAAGGGAAAAATTATATGTACATATATGTAACAACAAAATTTTACTGTAGAAGGTTTTTTATTATGACCCTAATTGTGTAAAACGCAATGCAATGCCAAAAATTTCATTGAAAGCAAAAAGAAAGTCAAAAATATCTTGTAATTTTGTTGCTTCTTTCTACAGAAATTCACATTGCATTTTAAAATCTTAAAAGAAACAACAAAATTATAAAATTGTTTTGGCTTTTTTGGCTTTCAGTGTAATTTTTGGCGTTGCATTTGAGTTTTACGTAACTAGGGCCTACATTTCATAAACATTATTTTTTTTTTTTATAAAATCGTATCGGTAGCTTATATCACCATGACATTTTAGGACATGATGCATGTGTTGCCAATAAATTCATTTATAAAAAAAACGAAAATTTAAAATGATGTCGCTTAAGCTATTTTTGCGTTGTGCGCTCGATATATCGTTACTAAAACGCATAAGGCCCTAACTAACCAAAAATTAAATATATACTTTTTTTTGTTGATTTTAATGTATTGCATCACCACTAATGTCCACAAAATTCCAAAAAATTTTTTGAAATCTTTCGACAAATATTAGCGATTTTTAACCTATGTGACAAACGATACAAGACCTAACTAACTGTTTCCATAATATGCAAAACTAATAATTGTTAAAAAAAAAACTGGCAGGAAGTAAAATATATTATAAGCAGTTTAATGCAATTTATCATTTTAACCAATTTTTTGCCACACTAATTAACCTGACAATATAATAACAAAATACGATTTTAAGTAACTGACAGAAGAAAAAAGTATTGCAACCCAAAAAAAAAACAGTAAGACTGCTGGTGATTATAATCACCCGTCAGCAAACAATGGGTTAAATTGCTGTTTTCTTCATTGCAACAAAAAAATAAAAAAAAAGTAAGAGTGCTGGGGATTCTAATCACCGGTCAGCAAAAAATGGGTTAAATTGTTTTTTGCTTCTCCTGTAAAATTTTCTAAATGTTGTATAGGGGGTTTAGCATTTTAGTTAAAGATATGTTTATGCATTCGGGTCGGTCTAAAAATGAAGTTGAACCAGTCACCCCTGGGATTAAAAATTAGTTTAAAAAAATCCAGGAAGTTTTTTTTTAATTGTTTGCGCCGCCATGATGAATTACATATTGCATATCGTCCCCTTAATAAAACTATAGTGTATACGCATGTACACCATTATTTTTTTATTGCATAATAAGAATCTACATAACTGATTCTAAATGTGGTCAATATTTGGTGAAATTCGACTTCCACAAAGTGGGTCAAAAGATTAATTGAAATATTACTGTATAATTGCGTGTTTGAAACTTTTCATTAATAATTGTGTAAGTGCAGTGTTTTGCACACCACTGCAGTAGTGCAGTGGTGTTTTAATTAGTTGTTACTCTCAATATCATTTCAAAGAAAAATAGGGTATAAAAAGCATACTTTATTTTTATTATTTCATAACAAAACAAAATCGAAAAAGTACGTATATTGATATACACAATTTTTTAATAATATATTTCGTGTAAAATCTTTAAATAAAATAGTGTATACCATACAAACTAAGTAGTGTATTATGATTTTCATACATATTATAAAACAAATAAAATAGCCTAAGTGCCATCATGGTACTTTGAATCGCATTTATTTGCAATTAAAGCACTTGTAAATTAATGAATTATCATCTACTAGTAGCCTAATTATTCCATCACATATTGAAATGACTACAACTCAAAAACATCGATTATTTTCTGAGATATTAGTGTTTTCCCATGTGTCTAATAACTCAAAAATTTTAAACTCCATTATTTCGAAATGGCAAAAAAATTATACACTATTGTTTTATTAAGGGGACGATATCATTGTTCATGGCGCTTTAATGCCCTTGGTTTTGCGTGAACTTGCGTTTGGGCGCCACATATGCCATCTCGGATCCTTCCCCACTAATATTCCATTTTTTGCACGTGGCAAGAAAGCCCTTCTAAAACTTGTACATCTAGCTTTAAAAATACTTAGTTTTATGACGCGACCTCTTTTTCTTTTTCACGTAGAGGTTAGATTAATCCGGATCGAACCAAATACAAAACATGAAAATTTTCACCATTTACGCCCTAGAATGAAAGAAGTTTCTCGAACTATAAAATTTTTTTTGTTTGCCACGCCACAATATACAGCACTTTTTGCGTTTTATATATGTATGCCGTTTTCTGCAAATGTTTTTAGCAACTGGAGTTCTTTCATATTAATTAAAATTAGTAGAAAAATGCAGTAAAGCCACATAATTTTTTCCGGATTCATAAGCTGAAATCTCATGTAAGGAGAGCAATCAATAAAATGTGCCCGATCTTGCCATGAAAAAAAAACTCAATATATATATCGAATATACCAAATTTATGGAGCACTTTTAAAGAAAGATATTAAAACTAATTCCAAGACATTTATCAACACAAAAATTATTCAATAAGGTACTTAAAGACCTGAAGTTAGAGATCCATTATAATATTTTTACTTTTGGAAGAGTTAATACAAAATAATAGCATTCGGAATATCTCAATTTTCAATTTTATCCACGGCACGCAAAATTTGTAAAAATTATTTGACTTTGACTGCTCACTGCCAATAAAGTTAATTACACAAAGCAGTAATTTAAGCAACTAGTGGTGTTTAATTTAATGTTCTTTCACCAGATACCAAACATTGACTGTAAAGGATGCGCTTCGGCTTTTGACTTAAACCTCACTATTAGTCAGTTTCAACCCTCTGTGGAATTCCCTATTTGAAAACCATAAGCGCTAAAAAGGAATGCAGATTTACGTGCTGGGGCTTCTTTTGTGGGATATTTTTTAATTTGCATTGTTATCTAACCATATTCTTAAGCTTAAAAAGCTCAGTTGGCTCAATTAAAGCTAATTATGACTTTCCGTGCTTAATTCTCTATTTTTATTTTTGATAAAAACAGTGAAATTTATTGTTGGAGGATAAGCTGTTTCTATGCGCATTTTACTGGTTGCTCAGGCCAGATAACCAACAAATTTTACAAAAGCCAAAAGTATCAGTAAATAAGACTACAGAGGGAATGAGAATTACAAACAATCAAAAAGTCTTATTTGCAACGCTATCAAGGCTTAAACAAAAAACCAACAATAAAACAGCAAGTTTATCTTTGATTACATTCCCCACTACAATTATTGGAATTCTCCCAACATTAATTGTAGTTGTAAGTGGGTAAAGAAAAAACAAAATTAAAAACAAAAACAAATTGCTTTATTGTTTTCCACCGGTTCTTATTTTTAAAAATTTTACTAAGATATCATCTCTACTATATTTAACACTTGACAGATTTGTTAGGACAAATGTGAGTTCCTGTCATGTCGGTCTAATCCTACGGTGATCTCAGCACTGGTAAAAACAATAATGAGTTCACCAACGCTTGCATGAATTATCGCAACCAACATGGATAGCAACTTAACTGTATAATCTGTCAAAACGACACACTCGCCCCTTGCTTAGGTGCACTCAGAGAAAAAACATGTTTATATATGGCCACCTCCAACAAAACTATTTTTAAACAAAAATGTTAATCATGCCAAACGCAAAGTAATGCCAAAGAATTACATTGAAAGCAAAAACAATGTCATAAATATTTTGTAATTTTGTTGTTGTTTGCTACCGAAGTTCACATTGCGTTTTAAAATTTCAAACGCTTCATTCCTTGGGGCGTTGAAAATTTTAAGACGGTACATGAATTTCTGTATAACGCAACAACAAAATTACAAAATATTTATGACATTGTTTTTCGCTTTTAATGTAATTCTTTGGCGTTGCGTTGCGTTCTACATGATTAGGGCCATAATGTTTAATTTACTCATACTTTTGTCACCGACAAACATATTATGGTTAAATTTGTCCTCCATCCAGAAGCTACAACCAAGTTATGGTTGCCTCCAAACATGTTTTCGTTAATAATAACTAAAATATGCTTAGCACTTGTAATAGCCATGGTTGGTTTTCAACCATAGCACGTTGCTCTTGGAAAAGAGGAAAATACTATTGGTTATTTAAAAATAAATTATTGTCATATTTAACCAAAACATGTTTAAAGACAACCACAATATGGTTGAGTCTTCTTGATCGAGGAGCAATTTAACAATAATATGGTTGTCGGTGACAATAATATAGTTAAATTAAACATAATATGTTTAAAAATTTTCTTTAAAAATTGTTTTGTTGGAGGTGACCATTTTTAAACATGTTGTTTTTCTGCGTGTGCTTGAGCTGTCTAATATCCCCTGGTAAATGGCCATTGGGATAAGTTGATTAGCAATAGCACCTAGAGAAATCCGCCATTACGCTTATCTGATACCAGATAAGGATCAATGTAATATTTATTATCCCTTTTCATTAAGGCTAGCACCTGCGGAGCATTTGGGAGATCTAAATATAAATTGAACGAGTTTGAGACAAGAAAGGTCAAGTTAAGGCAAATTGAACTTTTTCGCATAATATAGATCAGTTTTTAAGAAAAACTCGAACCTCGATTTATTCTTTAATTGTGTTTAGTGCATCTTTCTTCATTATGCCGAAGGACCTTATGGAAGCTTTTAAAAAATGAAATCTTCACATAAATCAAAATTATTTTCAACTAAAGCAACAAAAAATAACCAACAAACTCAATCAAAAAAAAATTGAAACAAATTTATTAAGACAAATTTAACGAATCTTACAGCAAACGAAATAATTTTTAATTTAAAGCCCAATAGATGTTTAACAAAAATATTTTTAATAATTCCCTTAATAATTTAGGACTAAGAAAATTTACAAAAATTTTGAAAATTACCCATAAAACAATTAATATTAAGTTCAAGACTTATTTTTTAAAAACAGAAAAACAAAAACTGAAACTATTTATAAATTGAAATTTTAAAGTTTATAACACGAATTTTATTTTAATAATTAATCAAAACCTAAAAACAAATATTTAAAACTCAAAATAAAATTAAAACAAAAAAAAAAAGCTCTTAAAACACAACATTCTTATTATTCTAAATTTTAAAAGCAATTTAATTTAAAATTAAAATTTTAATTAAATATTAAAAACGTAAAAACTTATTTAAATTTAAGTTATTAAGTAAAAAAATAAATAAATAAACTACAACAAAGAATATTTCAAAAGGAATTATAAAATGACTGGTTCTATGATTAAAATAATAAAAAAAAATTTAACAAAAAAGCAGCGGTATGACGAAATATTTAAATTACTATTTTTAAGTATTTTTCCACAAAAATAAATTAAAAAAATGTCAAACTTAACTTATACCTTAAGCAAGAGCTAAAATTAATTAATTTTGTAACAAAAATGTTTTAAATATTTAAGAACTGCTTAAATGACGTTTAATTGTCACAATGATAATATATCAAACAAGTATGAAAATATAGTCGAGACAAACCTGGCCATACGGTATTCCAACCTCTGAGAAATTTAATAGACAATTTTTCGAGAGTGGACCCTATTTGGAATCTACGGATGGTCGCGGACCCACCAGAACAAAATATGGTTATGAGGATAAGTTTTATATAAGATTTATTTATTTTTAGAATACATACATATGTTGAATATGTAGTCATCAACATCTTTATAATATTTAATGTCAATTGTTTCGGCCACTACTTTGAACACAAAGTTTACATTGACACACCGAAACACGATCAACCAAATCGACAATTTATAGTTCTTGTTTGCAACTAAAAAACAAAAATATGCATTAGAACTTTTTAATTAATTGTATTAAACATTATTTTATGTCCCTAAATTATGCTTTTTTTCTCCTTCTTCCCTTTAAAAGAACTTTTAGTGAAGTTATTAAATAAAGCACTAGAGTGCGCCCACAGTTTGATAAATATTCTGCATGTTTGTGCAAACAAGCAAATAAGCCAACACACAACGCAAAACTTAAAAATACATTTTGTCTTGTGGTCAAGCTGATTGTGTTGTTTATTTGGCCCTTAACTCATTCCTTCCAAATGGGAATTAAAATACCCAAATATAAGCCTTGATAAGCCTTGAAAAATTAAAAACATTGAGGGTTTTAATGATATCGCCTAAAATTTCCATTTGTGCAAATGGGTAATCTTGCAAAACTCGTTTCATGAAGACCCGTTTTAATTTTTGAGTAATTTTAAACAATTAATGTCAATTTGTAAGACATGTCAATACAAAAAAAAAAAAAATAAATAAATAAATAAGAAAAATAATAATAAAAGAGTTAAAATTTGTGGTTAAAAAGTGAAATTAGTTTTGAAAAATATCTAAAGGAAGCCACAAGAATAGTTTGCTCGGATTTTTCCAAAAATGTAAATTTTTCATTAAAAACGATGGTAAGCATTTAAAAAAAATCTGTTTGTATAAATGTACAAAAAGTCGAAATTGTTATGTAAATTTACGAAGTTTGTGTAAATGAATTCTCATAAAATGTTTGACAGATCATTTGCGTACCATATGAAACGTACTTAAGTTAAATGACTTATGGCCAATTTCACCAATTTATTATAATATCAATTCTTAATTTAAAATTTGTATTTTTTTATTTACATGATAAACGAATTTTAAACATCAATTAATACTTAAATATAATTGATGAAATTGGCCATAAGTCAGTTAACTTAAGTACGTTTCATATGGTACGAAATGATCTGTCAAAAATTTTATGAAAATTAATTTACACAAACTTCGTTAATTTACCCAAAAATTTCGACTCGTGAACTTGCGCTAGTACGTTTCATATGGTACCTATATCAAATAATAGGCCTAATTCTAATTTTAGTTAAATGAACTGGGCCTCCTAATTTTAATAAAATATCATTGATACGTTTCGTATTAAAGAGATTTTGAGGAGGGAGTTTTATGTTCGACCTATAGTAAATTCGATGGCTTGATTTCTAGTATTAGAAAAACAAAATTGGACCAAATATTTATACAATAATAAAATTAACAGCGCGCTATGCGTTTTAAAGAGCCGTAAGGCCGATTTGTATGGACCGATCTTCTAAAAATTTGGATGCGTGATTTCTAGTCTTGTCTTTGGCCGACCAAATTTCACTACAAAATAATTATTCTTTACGGATTTAGGAAAAATTGTTTTGGACCGATATTCACCAAATTTAGCAGTATCTCCTGATCACCAAAAAAAAAAAAGAGTTAAATTACCGTGTATTTACTATGGCTGTGCAGACTTTTATTTCGATCAGGAGGACAAATATGATGTCCTCGTTCAAACAGCTTTGATAAAATTTTCAGATTTTGGCAAAATTTAGCCGTTTACACTTGATTTAAAAATTTCTCTCAAATAACTTTATATGGCATCACATAGTCGGCGAAAAGATTCAGCATTAGCATAATTTTGTTGCAAATATCGAATGGTCAACGGCTGGTAATAATGTCTAGGGCGTTGAGAAACAATAAAGTATAAACTGTTTAATTGGAACTCCGAGCAAATACTTACTTCCATATAACTTTCCAAAACTATTAGTTTAAGCAAAGAATTTCGAGTATATATGCCTAAGATTTCCTGTCCTTAAATTCCAGGGAATTTTTTCATTAAAAGATTTTATTTATTGTGCTTAATTCCCTTTTTAAATAATTGATAAAAAATACTGAAATTTATTGATGGAGGATAAGCTGTTTCTATGCGCATTTCACTGGTTGCTTAGGCCAGATCAGCAGGAAACGTTCTCCTAAATAATTTTAGAAATCCAAAGCTATTAGCAAACAAGACTACAGAGGGAATGAGAATTACCTACATACACTCAAAAAGTCTTATTTGCAACGATATAAAAGCTTAATATTTTTCTGGAAATTGCCGGGAATTTTTTTCAAAAAGACCCTACTCGCTGACGATATAATTTATGTTTAGTTGAAGCAAGCTTTTATCTAACCGTAGAAACACAATTGCACCGTGTGAACTCAGTAGCGTATGACATAGATACGTTGTCAAATAAAAAAGTGTAATATTTAATGCAAAGACATACAATTTGGCGCAAACGTAAAAGCTTATCTACGTCGACAAGTGTTTTCAAACTTAATTTTTAAAAACAAATAAGAAGAAGGAAAAAACAAAACACAATCTCAATAAATTTAGATTTTTCTTATATTATTTTCAAATGAAATCAAAATACGTCAACGACGGAATTGTAGGTAACTAGAGCGTGTTTTAAGAAATTTAAGTAGTTACGGCCTACATTCTTACGACGTACGACCCAATTGTGTTCCTAGCATTAATGTCTAATATATTTAAAAACAAAGCAGTTTGTGTTACAAATCTTATCGGATAACAAGAAGTTAGTGGAAGTAATTCCGTATTTTCCTTTTCCAAAAGAACGAAATTTTAATTTGGGGAAGCCAAAACAAAAAGGAATAAAACTGTTGGAATGTATGACAAGCCTGTATTATTTAAATTTCTAAATCTTTTTTTTTTAAATTATTATTTGAACTAATTTTTAAACAAAAATAACAAAGCTATATGAAACATTTTTGTTACAAATTTAAACTAAATTTAATATACTAATTAAAAAAAAACAAATTATTTACACTTTATAACAAATTATTTCATTTAATTTTTATTAAACACACAAAATTTATGTGACACACTTAAAAAATATATGTATGTATATGTATAAAAATTTCAAGAAAATAATAAAATAAAAACCTTGAAAAATCCCAAAGAGAATCTTGTGTATTTATCTTGTTTAACAAATAGAGCCCAGTTAAGTACATGATGTTTCCTTAAATAAGGGATTTTTTTCTAAAATAAAACAAAAAAAAAAAAAAACTAAAAACCCCTAAAAGTCTTTAAACAAAAAATTCGAATTACGCTTATGAAACGAAACTTTTTTTCGTAAGACATTTTTTAAGATAATTTTATTTTTTCAAAACATGAAAAAACAAACAAACAAAATATCGAAATCATTTTTCTTACCAAAAAAAAAAAAAACTTTAAACTTAAGATAATCGAAAAGAAAATTAAAAGAAAAAATTTAAATATTTCGACAATTATTAATAAATCTATAATAAAATGTTTTTAAGATAATATTTGTATTTCTTAAAAAAATAAAAACTAATATTCATGTAAATTCTTAATTGTAAACTAAATAAATAATTTGAAAAAAGAACCTTAAAAGCAATTTACCAATAAAAGAACCCAAATGAAAGAAACACCTGTCTAAAATTTTCCAAAACAAATGTAACAAAAAACAAATTATACTCGAAGTTAAAAAAAGAAATGAAAACTTTATTAAACTCCTTTAAGGACTTGCTGTATTAGCATAAAACCTGTGATATTAAAGCAGTCCTTTTTGGTTATATTTCACTTTAATTTCTTTTATTATTTACATGACCTCAAATCTGCAAAATTATAAATCAATAACTATATCGAAACAATCACTTTACAAGTATTTTAATATATAAATAAAAACAAAAATAACTTAAAGCCAAATTAAACAAGCAATTTGTAATTTGAATCAATACTCGTACTTAAACTTGGTTGTTTGTTTTGTTAATTAATTTTTAATTATTTTAATAGTTTCGTATTCAAATATAAACAAAATATTAAATATGCAACAATTTAATGAAATAAACAAAAAAAAAAAAAAAAATTAAAACGATTAAACAAAAACATACAAAACAAGCCCTGTAAAATTCTACAATAATTCTTAAATTCAAACAAACAAAATAATAAATATTTTTTCTTTAATTCTTTACAAAAACCCAAAACGAAAAAATTGTTTGGTTTTATTAAAAAAAATGCAGAAAGGTAAATTGAAACAAATAACAATTAAGAATGCTTCTGCTTAGCCGAATTTTGAATATCCTTTACATAACGTTATGCAGCGTCTTAGCCCACTCACCCACTAACGCACATTATCAAACAGAATTAAAACAAAAATGCTGAATACAATTTTTTGTTTGAAACAAATTTTGCTATTTAAGCTGAAAATCATGTTTTTGTTATGTTTAAAAAAAGCAAACAGATGTCTTTACACATTTAAGAAAAAGCAAGAGATTTTATGGGTAAAAATTAGAGGCACTCGTGGGTTTTTGCTCATATCTCCGACATTTATTAACCGAGCTGACTGGATTTTTCTGGCAAACCTTAACGGAGTATATATAACATAAATATATAAAAACCTATTCACTACAGGGTAGTCAGATTTTTTCCCAAAAAACGCCAAAAATTGAGTTTTTAGATTTTTGGTAAAAAAAAATTTGTCAAAAATCGCCAAAAAGGAGTACAAGTGTATTTAACCCTTATTAAAATTTTCAATATTTAGAATAATTCTAGTATTGTGTTTATATTTTAGTATTTTGAACGTTTTGAAATAAATCGGCCACGCTTTAACAATCCCAAAACGCCATTTTGCCATTCATACTTGAAATCGCATATCAGGTGTTCCAAGGCGAATTCAAAAAAGTAACTGAGCTACCTAAATAAGAGCGGCAAGCGTTTTGTATGTCAAAACTTTTCATTTGCATAAAGTTTATACGAAAAAAACCTTTAGAACGCGAATTCGACACCACCCGGCTAGAAAATCTTATTTGACAATTCGCTACGTCGATTTGTCTTATTGAAAATGTATTTGAAATAGAAGTTTCATGTTGAAAAAAACGCTTGCCGCCCTTGTTAAGGTAGCTCTGTAAGTGAAACTCGTCAGCCGTTTATCAGCTGTGGCCACGGCGAACTGCAAATAAATTTTCCAAACGTCAAAATATACTTTTGTTTATGTTTTGCGCCAAAATAATCAAAATTTTTTTGAGAATTTGATTGAGAAGTGTGTTATTATTATTTTAATAATAAAACAAATAAAAAGCAGCGAATAATTAAACTGAAATTATTAAAATTTAAATTTTAAATAAAAAAAGCGTTGGTGTTCAGTTTGTAAGAAACCTTACAATAAAGGTGATGGAAGCTTGTTCCGAGTTCCCAGTGAAGCAGACGATAGAAAAAACTGGGAGAAGCATTGTGGCAGACCTTTTAAAAAAGAATCCGTAGTGTGTACTGTTGTAACTTAAATAACAGAAAATATTAAAATATGTATGTGTATAAGAATTTTATTTATTTGCAACTGTTTTTATAAAATTCCAACATAAGTTTTGCTAATTTTTTAGTTCTACGACGGTTATCGCATTATAAGGAGATGCTCGAATACCACCTACACTTTCCCTGAGCGGTGTCAATTCGGAATGCTACATTCATGCGAGAGCGAACATTTGCATCGACTGGCAATAGAAAAATCCATTTGAGTCGTCAATTATATCGAAATCAGTTTAGATTTCATTGCCGACTTTTTGAACATGGCTTCAACACCACCATTACGTTTTATCCATTTAAACCCTAAACCATAGCTTGGGAATTTCGATTAGAATTAGAAATCATTACGATTAGAGTTATAAAATAATCTAATCATTAGAATTGAATTTTGAAAACAATTTCATATAACTAATTGATTAGATTAGAAATAATCAAAAATCTAATCGCAATTAGTGACGATTAGCATTTCTAATCAAATCTAATCAAAAATAATTAAAAAAGTAATTGATTAGATTTCTTGATTATTTTCGATTAGATTTGATTAGATCAACTAATTTTAAGTATTTTTGTGAAAAGAAAACATTTATTTATCACATTTGTTGCTTTATTTACATAATGTAACAGTTTTTGAACACTGTATAAAATTGCATTATATATTGCAACATACATACATATATAATCCCAAAAAATCAAACATTTATTTATCACATTTGTTGCTACATATATTTAAATAATGTAATCGTTTTTGAATATTGCATAAAATTGCATACGGTGTACCCTGTTCTTAAACTAAACAATTGACACAGCTGGTACACTTTGTTGTTGTGTTATTTTATAATAACACAGGCCAACAGCAAAAATATGGTCGAAGAACCACTATATAGATTTGACGTATCATGGCTACCTAAGTACAAAAATGGTAAATATATAAACGGATGAAAGACTATATAAATTCAAATTTTTCTGACTTTATTTGAATAATATTTGACTATCCGTTTATGAGTTATCACTACTTTTGTGAAAAGACTTCTTAAAAAAATGCAATTTTACAAAAAAATGTAAAAAAAAAATCTTTCCATAGAACTTGAAAATTTAACCATTTTTGTACAAAGGTAGTCATGATACATCAAAATTGTATAGTGATTTTAAAACCATTCGCAAAAATTTTTTTTTGTTGCGTTGTGTAATAATAACAGTTATTATTAATGATTATTTTCAACGTGTTTTGTGGAAGTACAAGTATAACTTTTTTGTTTACTTAACATTAAAAGTAAAATCTTTGTTTTGTGAAATTGTAATTTTTGTTTCAAATTAAAGTGTTCAAAATTATTCGTAAGTAAAAATGCACGCATTAGTTTTCTTTAATTTATTGTTTTTTAGACGTCGTGAAAATTTAAACAAAATACAAACTTTATTGTACAAAAATATGCTTTCATTCGACATTGTAGTTGTCGTAATGGATCCAATTGTTTTCGAAGACCAAGACTTCTCCGCAGATGATGATTTATATGATCCAAATTATGTACCGACGAAATTCATTGTCAGATTTTTCTTTTGAAAAGTTGGTATTAATGAGTTATCGTTTATGAGTTATCACTTCTTTTGTGAAAAGACTTCTTAAAAAAATGCAATTTTACAAAAAAATGTAAAAAAAAAATCTTTCCATAGAACTTGAAAATTTAACCATTTTTGTACAAAGGTAGTCATGATACATCAAAATTGTATAGTGATTTTAAAACCATTCGCAAAAATTTTTTTTTTGTTGCGTTGTGTAATAATAACAGTTATTATTAATGATTATTTTCAACGTGTTTTGTGGAAGTACAAGTATAACTTTTTTGTTTACTTAACATTAAAAGTAAAATCTTTGTTTTGTGAAATTGTAATTTTTGTTTCAAATTAAAGTGTTCAAAATTATTCGTAAGTAAAAATGCACGCATTAGTTTTCTTTAATTTATTGTTTTTTAGACGTCGTGAAAATTTAAACAAAATACAAACTTTATTGTACAAAAATATGCTTTCATTCGACATTGTAGTTGTCGTAATGGATCCAATTGTTTTCGAAGACCAAGACTTCTCCGCAGATGATGATTTATATGATCCAAATTATGTACCGACGAAATTCATTGTCAGATTTTTCTTTTGAAAAGTTGGTATTAATGAAGTCTAATGTAAATTTTTTGTGATTATATGTATATGTATGTATGTTGCAATATATAATGCAATTTTATACAGTGTTCAAAAACTGTTACATTATGTAAATAAAGCAACAAATGTGATAAATAAATGTTTTCTTTTCACAAAAATAGTTAAAATTAGTTGATCTAATCAAATCTAATCGAAAATAATCAAGAAATCTAATCAATTACTTTTTTAATTATTTTTGATTAGATTTGATAAGAAATGCTAATCGTCACAAATTGTGATTAGATTTTTGATTATTTCTAATCTAATCAATTAGTAATCGCCTAAAATGGCTAACTAATCATAATTAATCAATTTTTTAGCACAATAAAAATTTCAAATCCAATTGGTAATCATTAGGATTACTAATCATTATTCCCAAGCTATGCCCTAAACCCATAACATTAATATTATTAAGGGAATGCATGTGAAATATAAACAATTACCATTAAAACTAATTTAAAAAAACTTAACAATAATAACTAACCCAAAAGTTGGTGGCGTGTTTAGTATCGAGTCTTTTTTATGCATTAGAGTAAAATTGAATACAGACGGAGTTTCTCTAATGTGGTGGCCCAATAATTCTTCACGTGCTAAAATTACAGTGGCTTATGAATTTCCAACATTGTTTTGTGCTCCGACAAATATAACACCAAAGCTCTTTACATCGATCTTTCGACGTAAAAAGTTAGAAGACATATCGCAAACTAAAGGCATATCGTTGGGAATTTCTGGCACAAAATCAAATTCTACGCCATCAACAGTTTCACTGTCTCAGTAATATTCAAAAGAAGCATTTGGATCTAAATTCCAGGCGTCCAGGCGCGGAACAGTTGTATATCTAGCAAATTTTGGTAAAACAAAATTAACTTTACCATACTGGGCAGATTCCTTGACCTCCTTAGAAGACCAAGAACCAGTTACGACATACTCAACTGCTGCAAATTGGCCTGTGCCAAATTCCCTGCATTAACAAAAATGTATAGTTAACTGGTATATCTAACAATTCCCTCAACGTTTTTGGTGGTTTCTTTATGAATTTTATCCTACGAAAATTTTTGCTTTTTGCCTTGATCAGCTGTTTTTGACAACAAAAAATTTTTGACTTAATTCTTTAAAAATCGAATCAGAATATATAAAAAACTGTGATATTTTTCGCTCTGCACACATTGAAAAATACGCTTGATACTAATATATAGAACCTGATATCAATGCAAATTTTTTTTAAAAAGTGATTTACTTTCGCTTTTTATCCATTTTTTTTTTTTGCATACCACATATAATTTTAAATATTCCATTTAATGCGCAATCAAAATCGTCAGTTTTTAGAATATATATTAAAAAAAAAATTTAAAATTGACTTGTTTTTCGGTGGATGATTGATAATTTTTGGTAAGGAAAGTGGTTTTAAAATCTAAAAAATCTTAAGCTTTATTCCAAATTACGATAGCAACAATTTTGAAATATTTTCAAAAATGTATTATATTATATTATACATTTATAATTTAAAACAATCGCGTTCGTATTGAGATTTAAAAATTTGATAGAAATTCAAAGAAAAAGCTATACCCGTACTCATATAATTTTTTTTGATATAAGTAAGAAAAAAGGTAAAATGCAAAATTTTCGCCAACTTTTTAAAATTTTACCAAAAAATCTCCATGTCGCCAAACACGTAATTTCGTTTCCAAATAGGTTTATAAATCGCCCCGTTTGCCATATCTGACAGCCCTGATTCCCTACGTTATCTTAAGTCTTTGGAAAAACCTTTTCACAGACGGTCACACGGACATCGTTAAATCAACTTCTCTACTCATGAGGACCCAAAATCTATATTTACTTTAAGGGGTCCAACATCAGTTCTGTGGAAATTAGAAACGGAATGACAAACTTATATATACCAAGGACAACATAAAAAAAATCATTGGTCGTAACTGTTATCATTCAATTAATATTTTTTTTTATTGTTTTGAAACACGTAACAGTAGTTTTTATCAATTAAAAAAACTGCTTAAAAAGTATTTCAATTAAATTGATGTGATAATTGAATCAATTATTTTTTTAGTTGAAAGAAAATTAAAAATTTAAAGTTGATTTTGTTAACATTTTAGTTGTTTTAAAATAAATTTGTGATTAAAATATTAATTAAAAAACAAAAAGTCTCCATTGACTTTTTTCGTTTAAAATAAAATAATTTAAGCTTGTAGAATTGTTGTTGGGAATAAGCTATATTTAATTAAATCAATTAACACAATGTTTGAAACGGCAAAGTTTTTTGGTAATTTTTTTAAATTAAAATTAAAAATATTATTTATTGAAAGAAAAATATTCAAAATTTTATATTTTCACAATTTTTAGTAATCAATATAATCATTTTGGTAATAAGTAGGTGCAAAATCAACAAATTGTTTGCTTGATTCTATGAATTTGGTATAAATGTAGTGATTAAAGACAATTTTAAATTTTTTCTGTGATTTACAAATATTTTTTTTTTCTTGTCGATGAAAATTATTTAGTAACGAATTTTTTTTATATTATTTAAAAACGTTGTTGAAAAATATATGGAAATGAAGAATCAAATAATGAATGTGACCAAATTTTTTCGATATAAATGGATACAGCTACACGTCATGATTGTTTCGTATTAGGCAGTAATTTACAAATGGTCAAAACGAACAGCTTTGTATTTATGTATTTACTAGCTGTTAAGACTGACCCTGCCAGGCAGGAATAGCCCCAAGTGCCGCCCATAGACCGTAAATCAAAATTCTGGCCTCGATACGATCTTCTGCAGAGAAAGTACTTTACTTTACAAATTTCAGCTTTCTAAGTCATCAGATGGCTTCAGAAAGTTACGGAAAGAGAATAGGACATACATACAAACATCCGGACATACTAAGAAATTATATATTATATAGATAGATTAGAATGCCGCAATAGCTGAAGTGGTCGAGCTGTAATAGTTAATTTTTAAGAAATATCTAATAAAACTTATAACTTTAATGTCCTTGATATATACCCTTTCCACCTGTGGTGCAGGATATTAAAACTCCTAGATGAGCTATCCAGAATACCACCAGTATAGTCCAACACTTGATATACGAAATGGCTCTTAAATCAGATGAGAAAATATAGTCGGTTAAAACCGACCATATTATATTCTACAACGCAGTTATTACAGACAAATTTTCGAAAGTGTATCCCGTTTTTGAGTCATGGGCAATCATGGACCAGCCAAACGAAAATTATGTTATGTTATTAAAATTTATAGGAAAGTTCTTTATGATTTTAGAGGGGTTGTTTATATTGAATCAATGGCCAATTGTAAACCTACAAGTACAAAGTTTTGACATAGTAGGTGACATAGCATTAACTGGGGCCAAATTATATCAATGCCAACAGTTTTAAGGACATTCTGGGAGTATGAAAGATATCGTCTAATATAAACCGATTTCAATTAAACTTGGTGAGTTGAAGTATTTGTAAACCAAATTTAATCTTCATAACAATATAATAAGAGGATTTATGGGCCCGGCGAAATATGACCCCCGGAAATATGGCCCCAAAACAAAAATGAAAAATGACCCCAAGCTTGGGGCTATTTCTCATAATGCAATATCACCCCATTTTTTTAATGAAAAATTACCCCAAAAAAAAAATTTAAAATAGCCTTTAAAAGAAAATTAAATAATACCAAAATTTGGGGTAATTCTTCATTATGAAAAATCACCTCAAAATATTTCATGAAATTTAACCCCAAAAAAGTTCACATTAAAAAACACAAGGAGAGGTATATTAAAAATTTGAGTTGGGGTCATATGCACGAAACTTAAAAACCCAAATTTAGAAATCTTAATTTTAAAAATCCAGAATTTTATAATCCTGATTTTTAAAAACCTGAATAATTATACAGTTTTGGTTTTGAAAATCGCACGATAGATAGCAAGGATGGGTCTTCAGCCCAAGATTTTTTCCTCTATACTATAAGCAACACTGGCTCCGCAAACTAAAGCTTTTCCAAATAGAAAAGGACTTTCTCGTTTATGGAATAACAAACACCGGCTTCGCTGACTAAAGCAACTCTGCATAGCCGGCATGAGTTTTCTCCACTTTGGTATAAGAAATCGGGTTTTTGATACTATTCCTAGGAATTTTTATTTATAATTTTACAAAATTTATATAAAATTTTTTGTGGTAATTTTTCATTTCTTAAAATTAACAATTTATATTAGTAAATGAAAAAAGCCCCAAAGTAAAAAATTTTGATTTTATTTGGGGCCATTTTTCATTCCGTGATATTGGGGTAATTTTTTATTTTACTTAAAATGCGAAAACACCTTAACGAAAATATAAAAAAGAAGGCATTATTTCCTGGTGCCATTTTGCGCACCGCCTGATTAATAGACACAACGACTCTATTTCGGAAAGAAGTTTAAGTTGGGGGCTATGTGAAATTATACAGCGACTATCACCGACTATCACTTAATCACAATTCGTTAAATTATATCCTAAATTGCGACCAATACATTGCACACAAGATTATTATGGACAGACGACCAGCCATGCAGCCAGTTGAACAGACGGACATTATTAGATTGATTCTGAGTGCATCAGTATACTAAATGGTATGTCTAGAACTATTATTTTTATCACACTTTATCACAAACGTATATTACTCTGAGATAGGATTTAAAGAGGTAGATGCCACGCCCCACATGTTATAGTGGACATTCTGAAAGAACAATTTGAGAGTCTGGCTATCTTTCTTCGAAGCGATGTGAACTGGCCACCGAGACTCAACTAGACTCCTTCTTGTGGGCATTTCTTAAGTCTCAGGTTTTGGCGCGTAGGTCAACATAACCCATACTATTGGTACAATTTAGCCAGAACTCCTAAGTTATAAAAAATTCAACAGGTCATATAAAATCCGTTTCATAATCCTTTTATTAACCTGTTTTAATTTTTATATCTTAGGACGTAAAAATTTAACATTTCGCGGCGGACAATTGCACTCCACATATCATGACATCAATAGGACATTTCAGCAAATAAAAAATGTCGAAGATATCTCACGCATACTTTGTTTTATTTAAATTTTAAAATAGGAAGTCGTAAGCTTAAAGGAAACCTGGGTTCAGGTTTACTTTAAGATCGTTTATTTTAGTGGCTTTTTGGCATAGTTGGGGATAGTGCACTAAATGTTGATTTAAATCAGCATTGCACTATCACTAAATAAAACTGAAGAACAATTAGTCTGCACTATTTTTAACAGCTTTAGTGATGATTGGTATTTTTTTCACTACCACTAAAAAAATTGAGTGGTATTGGAAATCTTTTCACTACCACTAACGGTGATTGAACGCGTAAAATCTGCACTCAATTCAAATAGTGCAAAATTTGTACTTGCAATCAAAAAAGCTGCATATGAACAGACTCTCACTTAAATTAAAAAAAAAAATGTAATTTTGTATGCGCATAGTTTTTGATAATTCTAATGATATGCATAAGCAAAGAAAATCAAACAACATAAAATTTTGTCAACAACGGATTATCTCATGGTTTTAATCATAAAAAAACAAGTTTCGTGTTTGTAAATTTAGTGAAAAATTTTAAGTTGCACTCAAATGAGTGAAGAACAAAAAAGTTGCAATAAACTGATGATTGCTTTTTCTTAAATCAAACTTAATTTTTCTGAGTGCAACAATTTTTAACATCACTATCACTCATGTATAGTGAGGCTGCTAATTTTAAATTAATCACTCAACATCAACAAAATGATTGCAATAATTTTGCACTATCACTAACTGTGAGCTGAAATTGTAAAGTTAGTGCACTACCCCCATCTATGCAAATTTGCAATTTTCATTTCGACATCTACTTTTAAAAGTACCAAAAGTGTTGACTAGATTATTCATATACTTAGGCCCTAATCATGTACAACGCAGCGCAACGCCACAGAACTAACGCAACGCCAAAGAATAACATTGAAAGCACAAACAATGTCATAAATATTTTGTAATTTTGTTGTTGCTTTCTACAGAAATTCACATTGCGTCTTGAAATTTCAAACGCTCCATTGCTTGTGTCGTTGAAAATTTTAAAACGGTACATGAATTTCTGTTGAAAGCAACAACAAAATTACAAAATATTTATGACATTGTTTGTGCTTTCAATGTTATTGTTTGGCGTTGCGCTGCGTTGTACTTGATTAGGGCCTTAATATACTCCCGTTCATTACCAATGGTGGTGAAGAGTATAAGAATATAACGTTTAAATTTGGTTTACCTTTAGCAGAGAGTAAGCACAGCGTACGTGAATTAAAGAGACGTATGTAGATTTTAAAAGAATTATTTTTATTGCTATGTGAGGCAGTTTAATAAGCAATTTGTTACTTATTTAATTAATACCAAGTGCTTTCCTGGATTTTAAATCAGCAATAGCCTTCTCAATTTCCAACTCGACTGGTATAGCGCATATCAATTCAAATAATTATTTTTATGTTTAGTGCGATTTCACACAATATTTGAGTCCAGGGATGCCAATAGTAGCGAATTTTCCCTTTTTGTACGGATTTTTTTCGAAAAATTTCAAGCGCATTTTAAGGCAAATGTAGGGAATTTTCAAGTTATTATCTCATTTTCAATATATTGCGTAAAAATTCGTAAATATTGGTATTATTATAATTTAAAAATTAAAATTTTTCATATAATGGGTGATTTTTTAAGAGCTATAGGAAAGTTTTTAAAAAAAACACATAAAATTTAGAAAAATGCATGAAATCATTATTTGAATCGATAGTACGGTCCATATAATTTAATGTTTGAAGATTATTTCATGCAAATGTTGACCGTGACTGCGCCTCAAATGGTCCATCCACTTAGTCCAATTTTGGCATACTCTTTCCAACATTTCGGCCGGTATCTCATGAATAAATGCTTCAATGTTGTCTTTTAATGCGTCAATTGAAGCGGGCATGTGTGTATAGACATGAGCTTAAACATAGCCCCACAAAAAATAGTCTTAAGGCGTTAAATCGCAAGTTCTAGGCGGCCAATTGACCGACCCGAACGTGAAATAAAATGTTCACCGAACTCGCCTCTCAATAAGTCCATTGTTAAGCGTGCTGTGTGGCATGTGGCATCGTCTTGTTGAAACCACATGTCATGCAAGTCAAGCTCTTGCATTTTGGGCAAAAAAAAGTTGGATATCAACTCACGGTAGCGCTCACCATTCACAGTTACGTTACGATTCGCATCATCTTTGAAGAGGTACGGTCCAATGATGCCACCAGCCCATAAACCGCACCAAACTGTGACTTTTTCTGGATGCATTGGTAGCTCTTGCAATGCTTCTGGCTGATCTTCACTCCAAAATCGACAATTCTGCTTATTAACGTACCCATTGAGCCAAAAATGATCTTCGTCGCTGAACATAATTTTTCGATAAAAAAAGTGGAAGAAGCGCGCGATGAACTTTCTTAACAGAGCACGCATTTTGATAATAAAATTCAATAATCTGCAAGCGTTGTTCGTTTGTAAGACGATTCATGGTTAAATAATAGACCAAACTGAAGATGTTTGACAATGAAACAAAACACGAAACGTGCGTCAGCTGTTTAAATCAGTGTTGCCAAAAAGATAATAGCTAAAAAATCACACGTTACAATAGCATTTAAGTACAATTGTAGTATTTTTTAACAGAAACCCTTCAACAAGTGCCAAAACATCTATATAAGGGTGCGCCGAATATTCGGGTTCGCATTTGCGAACTATTCGCTTATTTTTTCTATTTGTAGTCGCACTCACATTCGCTAAAATGTATGCGCATATTAAAAGCGAATATCTAATGATTGAATTAATTTTGTACTTCTACTCAATGTGATTTTTTTCCAAAGCCAAAAAAAAAAACCAGCATCAAAATCAACAGCTGAACCTAGTAACGCCAAGAAAGGATTGGAAAAAAAACTTAAACACTTCATTAGCTACAATAAATTAAGTGTAATAATAGTAGTTATGATATATGTGATTAAGATAAAAAATTTTAGATTAGTTATCATTTTGTTTTTATTATAATTTTTTTTTTTATTAATTTCATTATTATTACAAATAAATAAAAAAAATTTAATTTGTCAACATCTCTATAGAAAAAAAGTGATTTTATTCCTGGGATTAGCATATTGTGGGTATTACAGTATCAAGGGTTTGAAATGCTAGTTAGGTATGTAATATACCATCTGAAAGGTTAATTTATCTAGTTTCTCAGCATAAGTTTAATTTTTAAGATTTTAGAAACACTTACACACACAAATAGGAAAAAATTCATAATAGTAAATATGCTAAAAATTTAAAAATCCTCGTCTTGACTTAAAAATTATTTTTTTTTACACATAACCCACTCGCGGCCCAAAAAGCGACCAGAACTACCTTAAAGAAAAAGACCTTAGCTTTCTTTTGAGCAAAAAAAATATCCGCTTAAAAAAAATAACAAAAAGTTTTTAATTTAAAATAAAAAATAAAAAAATTAAAAAAAAAATGTTTCGAAAGATTGAAGAAATAGCTATCTAATTTGTTTGGGACAAATTTTGCTAACACCAATAGACAATAAGTTACAGGGATGAGAAAGAACACCTGTTTGGCCAAAATGTCAAATTTTGACCCCTTCTAACTCAGAAACTTTTTGCCCGATAAAATTTGTAAATTTGTGTCAAACTACTATCCAATAAGACTAACCTTGGTGCAAATTTCATCCAAATCGGAAGACATCGATTTCAAAAGTTGGGTCACTTGACAAGAAATCCCCCATATCTTTAAAGGGAATTTTTTTTTAATTTGCTGTTTAGGGGAACTGAAGTAAATATGTTTTTAAAATTCTACAGATCATTCCTCCCTCTTTTTCTACCGAGCTTGCTAAAATATATTAGATACCTTTGTTAAATAAAATTTTTTAAAATAAGTATTTTTAAAAAGTGTTAAGACCTTTAAAAATCACAAAAGATGAGGTAATGAAAAATCAATTTCGCAGTTTGACTATGCATGGTCTCTAGATTAAAGGTATATACAGACATTTCTGCCAAAAAGAACCATTTTAAATTTGTCACACAGTGTTATTTTTGAAATTGAATTTTTATATGTGTGTGTATTGCATGTGCATTAGACCGTTCCTAAACTACCCAATATAAAGTAGGTTTGCAAGGCGTTTTCGAAAAAAAAAGATTTCTTGTTAATAAATGCTTTAATTATAATATTTGGAAAATGTTAACAATATATAAATTTGTTGGCCTGTTGCTAAACAAATAAATTTTTAAACTAGGAAAAAGTGTAGGGAACAGTTTTTAGTTATATTGGAAAAAAGGAATTTTTTAAGACACGTAGGGATTTTTAAAATTTCTACTGGCATCACTGTCTGAGTCATATAGGCCTATTATTGTTTAACATTTCAAAGCTATTTGAGAAAATTTTGTATTCTAAATAAATCCCGATACGGGATGAAAGTCAATGAATACCAAATCATCAATTTGGATTTAGAAGTAAATATAACGCAATCGAACAAACACATAGACTAGTAAAGGTCATTAGAAAAAAATTTAAAAAAAAAAACTATTGAACTCTTCATTTATGTTTCTTAAGCTTTATATAGCATTTACTTTATATACAGAGTCATGCCCCTTATTCAAATTAATAACTACGTAATACCTCCGCACGTGCATGGAAAATAAATCGGTACATATCTTGATCGACACTTAACGTGGAAATGCCATATGGAGACAAGGTTAACTCAAATAAAAACCAAAAGAAATTTAAAGAAATTGGCTAATTTTAAGAACAACTCTATCTTAAAGCCCATCTGGCGCTACGATATTCAGTCTGTCTCGGTTTGCAATATAGAAAACCATCCAAAGACGTCAACACAAAATTCTTCGAATCATCAAATCCGCTCCCTGGTCGTACAAAAAATGGCAAACATTTATATGTTTGACTTGTTTTTATGCTTCATAGGTCATTAGCCAAATTCACGATCTTGTGCATTTGAGATTGCAAATTTATGCATTTGCAGTGACGCCATATGATGCTTTTACGGACGCAGCCCAGTGATACACTTCCGAACAGACCCAAGTACATGTGCTGGTAAATTGTGATAATGTCCATCACTCTTTTTTCTCCCGTAAGTTCTTACAATATAATCCCTATAAATAAAACACATTTTTTAAATATTTATTGAAACGTTTATATGCATTTCTTTATTTAAATATATATTTTTTTTATTAATCGGTTTTCTTTTCTCACGTTGTTTTTATTTGTAAGTCGCGTATTACTCGGTTGTTCTTTTATTCATTTAATATTCACTTGAAGTTATAATTTAGTGATTTTTATTGAGAAACACCTTTGTGGGAAAAGGTATTCGATTTTGTTTTTATATATAATTTTTTCTTTGATCTTATGATTTTATGATCTTTGATTTTTATGTTTTAAAAAAAAGCTCACTATTTAATTAATTAAATTCAGTTTATATATTTCTGCTTTCTGTTTTTATACTTTTCGGTTGTTATTTAGTATATATATAATCAAAAGACAGTGGTGCTTACTGACTAGAAAGTATTAAAATTGTTGTTTTATTTTATTTAATTTCATTTTTATTGTTTTTTATACTTTATTTCAAGCTTGTTGTAATTACTAATTGTCTTCAAGAATTTTTTTTATATTTTTTATTTTACTTATTCGTAATTAGTTTACCAAGCTAGAAAAGTTTGCTTTCATGACAATTTATTAAATTCCTATTATTTCGATTTTTTTTTTTTTTTTTTTTTTTTTTTTTTTTTTTTGTTTATATTAAAACCTTAAAAAAAATTTTTTCTTTTGTGTTTCTAGATGGATTTTTGTTTTATAAGATATAGAGAGATATAAAGAGATTTTTTGAGTTATAAATGTTAAAATTTTATAATTTTATGGCAATGTAAACAGGCTGGTTATGATTGGCTTGTTATTTTGAAATACTTTTATTGTTTACAATTGATAATAAAGCGAAAATTAAAATTTCTAATTTACAGGAACATTTTGGTTTTACTTAAAAATAACAATATTTTAAATAAAACTAAAAAATAAATAGAAGTAAAACTAAATTTAAATAAGAAAGTCTTGCATATTTTTGGCATCAGAAAATGGATACGTAAATAATAAACACAGAGAACCACCCAAAATGTAAGGTATAATAAATCTGTTAAAAGACTAAAACAGGGCCTTCACTACTCCAGCATACTAGTACAAGCAAGTGATAATAAATCGTGCTCGAAACACATACCATACGATCATAGTGGTGCATAACTTTTGTACGGATGAGTTATTGCAACTAGTGTGCACCGCATTAAATATTGATATTATTTTGAAAATATATATTAAAGAAAATTTGTGTTTTTTGTATGAAAAGTGTTGCGTTAAAAAGTATTTAGTACAATGTTGCAATAATAAATTAATGAAACAAACTGTGTTCAAACATCAGAGTACTAATGTTTAGTCCTTGACAACGTTTCTCTTCTGAGCTTCAGTAAAATATTAAACCCTGTTTGACAATGCTAAAGCAATGCACGCAAAATTCGCTGGCACTAACACTTGATTGCTGTATTCGTGTATGGGCCTATTTAAGCTAATTTTTAACTATTGAATACTAAAGAACTATTAATTAAGGCCTCGTTACCCATACATAAATGCTGCAGACACGTTAAGGTTGCCGTCGACGTCCATGATCGGAATATCACTAGTGCATCTGTACAGATTGACAATTGACACAGTCACCAGTACTAGTGACTTATTATACCCCAGAGAATGTTATTTACTATAGACATTTTACATTTGCCTTTCATTGGAAATCTACTACTCACGCTGATACTTTTGAATAGGTAATTCTTTTGGGACCATATGTAGACATTGGAACCAGAGAATCACTAATACATTTTAGTAAATCTAGTCTACACTTTTAGTACTTTTTAAAATAGAAGTCGAATGGAAATTGCATATATTTAAAATATTTTTTTTTTTTTTTTTTATCTAAAATGAAAATACAAATTTTTTTCGTATTAAAGGCAAATATAAAAGTGTAGACACTTCGTTGATGTCGCCAAATTCAACAAATTAATCGACGAGACTAGTGACTTGGAGACACTTGCACCCAGGCTTCTTTCAGGGTAAAAACAAAAAATGTATACTTAGTCGTGTTGAAATATGTTTAATTAAAAATACATAAAATTTGCCAAATTTATATAATGGGTGTGTGTGAAACGGTAGCAAAGTTCTATGGTGAATGAAGTCCCCAGGACTAGTGAAATTTTATTCACCTCAACAATGTCAAAATTGTACTTCCATAAGTACTTTGCCATAGTATACAACTAGTATGCCGACTCTTTGACAGGTACATAACACAATTGTCAGTGGTATCTAACTTATGTTTGTATTAGTAAGATTTTTTTCAAATGTATTGGTGTATTAACCTATTTCCACCACTCAACATATTTGCAAAAAAACGTATAGAATGTGGCAACAATTTTTTTTCCAAAATAAAATTTTCTTAGTTCAAAACTTTAAAAAACAATGTTTGTAAAATGTTATTCTGTAATATCGGAAAATATTTAAATAATTTATGATTTCAAATGTTATTTTCATACCACAAAATACTACTCTGCTGGCTTTAATAATATTAACAACAGAAAACAATTAGTGTGAAAAAAATGTATTTAAAAATTTTTATTATGTGAAAAATAAAAATATTTTGCAAAAGCAAATGAGCAAAATGTATTGGAAAAAAGTATTAATTATGTGTTTGTGTCATAAAATTAAACAAAATGTGTTATATTGTGAAAAATGTTAAATTGAAAAATTTTAAATTTTTTTTTTGTTTTTGTTGTTTTTAAGTGTGTTGAAATCACACAGAACCTATATGTATGAGGGTTGAACTAAAAAGTTGAGAATGCTCTCTCGAGTTGGCATACTAGTTCTATACTATGTACTTTGCTACCGTTTCATACACACCCAATATATCAGATTCAGTTTTTGTTATTTTTACGTTTTTTTTTTTAAAAATATAAAAAAAGTAATGTCATGTACTTCGATTGAATTTTCGCTCAACTAATCAGTATAAACAAACATAAAATGCTGCTGAAACGTTAAAACGGAATTTTTTTAATTTTTTCAAGTTCATCCGCAACGCAGCGTCTATTTATTTGAGACTACCTATTTATACTTAAGTTTGCAAAGGCGAATGGAACAGCCCTTTAGCGTTATATTTACTTGAGATTACCTATTTATACTTAAGTTTGGAAAGGCAAATGGAACAGTCCTTTAGTTCAATTAATTACACTTTTTAAATGCAACAGACTCCCTTGAAAAATAATTATAAATTAAAAATGTTCATGAAATGAAACAAAGAATAATAAAGCAATGGTATTAACACAGTGATCTTAAGTGCACATTTCTACTTCACGGGTGCGAATCATGGAACGCCGCACCAAAGGATGTCGGAGCTATTCAATCATTCGTTTACCGCTGTCTACGCAGAATATTGCACATCTTTTGGCCTGCGCGTATCAGTAATGAAGATCTCTGGGCTTTGACTAAATTCGTCGAAAAAGGAACCATTAGGTCGAAAATTAAAGCTGTAAAAGCAATTGGAAATTATCTGGAATTTATAAAAGGTATTAAAATTGTTCACATCATGTTTTTCATTTCTGGACGGCAGAGTTTAAAAAGTAATTCATTACTAAGTCCGTAAGGCATAAATATTCACCACTATTATGTAAGTCGTTATCGACGTCGACAATAATTTTAAATTATCAGATCAAGTCGATGACTACATCACTTCGAAGTTAATTTGGTATTTTATATGAATGTTGTATCGGCGTCGACTAGTTAACGAAAATCTGACAAAAGAAAATCCCATCTGTAATTTTTTTTCTATTTCAAACTAATTTTAGATTTTGTTTCCGTTTTTGCTTTTTTTCGCAAATTTTTCCCATGTTCGCAATGCTTTTAGGATTTTTAATAAATATTTATCATACTTTGCTTTCATTTAGCAATTTTTTTCATTCCTTATTTTTACGATCGACTTTATGGCTTGTTTGAAGTAATAAAATTTTTTTCTATTGCGTAGCTTTCTTTGTTGCTCTTTGAGACAGTCGTCGCAAAATTTTTTCGCGAATTGTCGCTATTTTAGCAAACTTTCCCGAATTTCTGCAATTTTTTCGTAGCTTTGTTGCTCTTTCGTCGCAAATTACAAATGTTCGCTATTTTCGCAAACTTTTTCGAATTTTTGCAATTATTGGGTTTAACTTACTAATAACATAATAATAACTTCTTTTAAAATTACATTTTCTTATTTTAAACGTATTTAATAAATATGTTTACATCTATTTAAAATTTCTTTAACTTGCATTTGAGTCGTCGCAAAATTTCCTATAGATTAAAACAGAAACAATTCTACTAGACGTCAACTTAAAAGTGCCTTAGGAAATATCAAGTGACTATCAATAGTTAGTAATCGATTATTGTCAATAACGATTGACTTTCATAATAGGGGTAAATGAATTTTTTACTTTTTCGATGATAATTTTTCTGTTACTTATAAATATATTTTTTTGATTGCTCTCAAATTGCACCAATTTTTTTTTTAAATTAATTAATTTGTAAATAAATGGTTGTTTACTTGTAGTAGCTGATAGTATGACAATATTTCAACAATAAAAAAAACACTTATAAAAAATAAGTGTTCAAACGGAATTGAGTGTTCAACTTCAGGCAAAAATCCTTAGGCCCATAATTAATACGTCGGCAGTAACTTTAAATTCTCTCTCATTTTATTGTTTTAATTTATTTTGTTTTTTCATATTCTGTTTACAAAATGTATGAAATTTAATGAAAGTATGGTCGCATTGTTGGAAAAATAATTGTCTATATGTGAGAGCATTCGAAAAAAGTTCTCAAAATAAAATACATTTTATTTCACGACGGGTTTCTACGATAAATATTTATGTCAAATTCTTTGAAAAATGTTGTCTCGACGCAGTTCTGTTTGAACACTAAGATTAATTTCTCAGAATAAAACGAAAAATGAGAATAAAAGATATAGACTTCATCCATATAGAGAAACACATTCACTTTTCATTATAGGTCGAACATTATTTAAATAATCGTTGTATACTGATAAACTTAAAACACACTTACATAAGAACAGTAGGGTGACTGCCGTTTGAAGATAGATAAAAAATTTTTAGACCTTTTAAGGGTGCGGATCAGAATATTGTGTATATAAATCTTAAAGATCGGTACTGACAAAATCATTGGTCATGTCTTTTTTGGCAGCTGAGTAAAACGATTTCTTTCGCAATTTAATGTTTAAGCATTTTTCTAGGGTGCTCACCTTTGTTTTCTTTAAGGAATATAGTTGAATCGCGCTGTACATATAAAAGTATCCGATAAGCGTTTTGACATACATACGTAATATAAATAAAATTATTTATTAAGAATGACAATGGGAGTTTCAGAATTTTACAAACGTCCCTTTAGATATATAAATTTTTCATTATAAATTCCTCCAAAACTCATTTCTATATGGTGTTTTGTTATATTAATGAAATTAGAAATAGTCGCAACTCTGTCGGGACTTTCTTTATAGTCCGAAACGAAAAAATGCAGTGCTATCTATTTATTGATTTAAAGAATAGCACATTTTTTTGGTACGTATTTTTTTTTTTTTTTTTTTTTGTTAATATTAAAACGTTTTTGTTATAAAATCTTTTCATGTTCAGCTATTTTTTGCTGAAAATCTACCCATTTGTGGCTTCGAGAGTTGGCAACACTGGTACCCATGTCCTGTATAACAACCTAATTGAACCCATGATTCAAAAAAAACAAGATGCGCACTCAGCCGTACAAATTTTTTACTGCGCATCTACGTCATCATAGAATGCAGATGAGTGTTTGTTGTAAAAAATGTAGGCAAAAGATTCATTTGCACTTTCCACACACAAATGTACTTTCTTAACAACACAAATTCTATGTTGTCGTCACACAAACAACTGATCGCTACATAACAAAATAACGGGCCTAAACCAAGCGTAATCTTGTTTTTTTGATTCGTGAATAGAACATAATAGGACAAGCACCGTACTTCTGGATATAAAAATTCAACAATTATTTTTTCGCTTGTTTTAGTAAAAAAAAGAAGAAAAAAAATAATCGTCACATTCTATTTTTTAAAAATTTATATTGAAAAATAGAATCTGGGAATTATTTCTTTTCATAAGCTACTTTATTATATTCAACATTTTTTTATTTTTTAGTTATGTATTTTATAAAGCTTTTTTAATAGTTCTATTCCTTAAATTTTTAGGAATGACTTTATACACTACCAGACTATTATCTTGTATCTTGTATTTTACAATAAATTCGAAAAAATAAAAAAAAATAAGTTGTATATTGAAAAATTTTATTCAGTTCTACAAATATAAGAAAATCTTTAGAAATAACGGCAAATTAGCTTATACCTAAGAACTTAAGGTTTACAGCACAGTGACAGCGGATTTGACAGATTTTGCTTGTTTTGTGGTTAGTGTTGTACGCCAATTAGGGCACTGATACCAGAGCAACGTTTCCAAATTGTTTATGTTTATTATGATGTTTGTGGCTAAATTGGATTTGATAATTTTTTTTTTTATATTTCTTTAGTGATAAAGCAGACTTTTCGTTCAATGGCTGTCAGAAAACAGAATTGCATCAGTAGGAGCGATAACAACTCTCAAGCATTCCCTTAAAAATCGATGATAAGTTTGTTTTCACAAATAACGGTAAGCAGGATATATATCTCTAAACTGCTCAGCGAACGCTTAGCGGCTTAGAAACATAGGCTTACTTATTTTTTCGTTCCTTAACCCTTAAGTAGATAACTTGGCCTATCCAGGCATTTTTGAACTTTCTCTTAACATTTTACTTCGATAGTATCGACAGAACCTACTAATTTTTTCAGAGTTCCTCAATTAAGGGGTTCTGAGTGGAAAAGTGTAGAAACATAAAATTTTTGTATTTGTGGGCGTGGCAACCTTTGTCAATCAATTTTTATTAATATTTATACCACCAGGGCGTGGATAGGCCCTGCATTATTATATATTAACTGTAGTAAATAAAATCAAAACGAGACATTTTACAAAGGACATGCAACACATGCATGTTTGTATATGTGTAGGAGGCCATAAGCACCGCGACTGTGAGGATTTTTGTGCAGCCCATGTAACTCATCATGTCAGGTTTAGGCTGCGCATAAAGCCTATTACCCTGCCTAGTGAAAGATCATTAATTTTAGTTGGGTTCATCATTATCCCCCGAAAAATTTTCGCCTGGAAGTCCCCAAGGCGGGACAGCAGCAGTGCAGATGTTCTGACGTTTCGTCATCAACCTCACAAAATCTGCACGCCCTGATACTTGCATTGCCCATTAAGAGCTGGTGGTATTTAAAACCATAGTGTCCCGTGAACAGGCCAACAAGCAGTCGAAGTTCCGCCTTCTCAAGCAGAAGTAGCCTACCTTCCCTGCCACGGGACAATGTCACAAATCTCTGTTTTAAACCAGAAGTTGACGTCCATGTGTAAAGGAATTCACGCTTGGACCATTTATGTAACGTTCCCCTAATGTGCCCTATAGTGACGCCGAAGAAGGGCTCTGAGCCTATGAATTGACGGCGACCACCCCTGTTTGCTAAGCAGTCAGCCCTTTCATTGCCCGCAAGGCCCTCATGGCCGCGAACCCTACTTAAATTTATGTCATTGTGTTCTTAAAATTGTTGAGAGACGTAAAACAATCTATGACTAACCTGTACTTCACTTCCAAAGTAGATAGTGCTCTAAGAATGGCTTGGCTGTCTGACATTATAAATAATCTCAAGCCCTTTGCCCTTTGCCCTTCTCCTCAGACAGACAACACATAAGAATTTTTCTTTACTTTTATTTCGGGTAATTATATGTGAGTTAGTGTAAGTTTTTGTGACAGCCTTAAAAAACTCCAGGTGCCAGGTTGTACCACACACAAAATTAGGTATATACTTAAGGGTTAATAAGTTGACATTAGTCTGACTATAATGTTGTTCTAACAGGATGAAGCCAAATTTTCGTTTAGAAAGTTTTATTGAAGTCAAATTTGAATTTTTTTATTGTTGCTGAAACGTTTATTTTCTTTTACTTGAAAGGTTTTTTTATATGTTTTTTCGCAGATCGAGTAGTAAATAAGTCACCCTTCATGGGCACATTCCTTAAGCGATCAACCCATGACGACAGACAGTGTTGCCAGTTAGGAAGCATTAAGTTTTTTAAGAGGACATCGCACTTGAACAGACATATCGTTACCTTAGTTGGAAAAAGAGCTAAGTCCATTTTTTCAAATTATTGTGGAGAGACAAAAAACTGTGTAATTTTTTTTTTAGTAGACTTTATAAAAATCTGTAAATGCAGTTTTTTACTTAAGTCCATCCTCTTAAATTACCAGTAGTGGTGGAATTTTTAAATAAATCATTTGCGGACTTATAGGCTTTTTTGGACTTGGCACATTTGCTTTTTGAAATTTCATTATTTTAGTAGGGACTTAGCATATATTAATTAAATATGTTTTCTTTTATTTCCGGAAATTAATATAAGGAATTGTTCCTTATGAAGCATTATTCGTTACAGCGGTATTCGCCGTAACTAAAAAAGCTCAATAAAACCATTAAAAAAGTAAATGTATTTGGTGTTTACAAGAATGTAGTTATTATATTTATTGTTTAACAAAAAATAATAATAAGAATTATTAGTTTAAAGAAAAAGTAATAAATTATAATAAAAAGGTATATTTTTGCGATATAGGGAAATTAAAATTATACGATTAAGTTGAATCCAATAGTGTATTTATTTTAAGCGGAAGCTTCCTTCTTTCTTTATAAAGTGGTTCCAAACTCGAAAAATTTATATTTTATATATATTTTTATTTATTTTCTGTGTTCTGTGGTAAAATTTTCCACTCTTCGGTGAAACAAAGTTAATACTTTATTTCACAATTTGGTGTATGTTGCAGGAATATCCGTTACCTTGTAAATAATACAATACAATAAATAGTTACCTTCGGCGTCAAAAAACTGTATAATAATGGTATTTTGCAATATTTTATATTTTTTTTAAATTCACAAACCCGTATATAATTCTACTAAAGACAGTAAATACTTAAGATTGTATTTAGATGAAAAAAATATTGAAAATAACTACAATTTTCAAAGCATATAAAGCATTTAAAACTGTAATCACTTTAATATAACGAATTAAATGAAATGCAAAGTAGATATTTAATATTGCAGCTTTTGCCAAATTTCTGTTATTCTTTATAATCCAACTTGAAAACCAACTTGGACTTGGCATATTTTCTTACTTTAAAAAATTTCTTTTGGACTTAGCATATTTGCCTACCACTGCATTCCAGCAAGAAAAAACAAAATAATGGTATAATTTTTGCTTGTAAATGATGTATTTTCTATTATACTAGCAAGCTACATCAAAATCTAAATTTCGACGAAAAGTTGACTTAACACTTTTTCCGACTAAGGTAACGATATGTATTTTAAGGGTCTCTTCGGTTTCCGTTCATAAGAGATTCTTATAAATTTTGAAAGAGAAAGTACAACTGTGCCAGCATTCCATTAATGATGAGAAAAAGTCTATCAACTTAATTAAGTAAAATTTCTTCTAGTCCAATGTTTCTGAATTAGATTAGGAATTCGGGTATTTTAACATGTCCTAGACATTACAGTTTATTATGAAAGTAAATGCTTGTTAGAAAAATTACTCCAAAAGCCAAAAAAAAAAAAAAATTATTTATACAAATTATCGAGAAATAACAGAAATAATTGTATATTCTCAGAAATATCACGACAAATAAACCTACTTGTTAACAATACCATAAAATTACACAAGGATTTTTGTTTTCTTTTTTTGTTTTAAGAGATTTTCTATATATGTGCTTGTTTTATTTGTAATTTCTTTTGTTTTTCTTCCATTTATATTCGTTTAAGTATGAGGTTTTTCTTTTTTTTATTATTATTTCTTACTTTTAGTTTAATTACTAGCTATATGTTTTATTGTTTTGTCTTTAGTTTTTTTTTTGTTTTTATTTTACCTTATTTTTTTTTTTTTTCTGAAGAAGGAAAGGATTTTATCTTTACGGCAATTTTGTTGATTTAATTTAATAATTTGTTTAACGGTTTTCTTGTTTGGTGTTTGATGTCAATAAGTGTAATTTTCTTTATTGGTTTTCGTTTAAGGATTTGTTTTATTAATTTAAAGGAGTGTCTTATGTTTAGGTTTATTTAATTCAGAGAGTATATAGATTTATTCGAAATTTCTTCGATTTTTTAAATAATTTGATTAAGAAGTCTAAACATTTATATTTATTTGTTTTAAATAGTTTTTCATTTTTAAATAATCAATAATAAATTTATTTATGAATTTTTTTTTAATAAAAACAACTTGATTTGCTTGCTTTTGTTTTAATAATGGAAATTATTTCGTCAACATGATGCTGGGCAACTTATTTTTTTTTTTTTTTAATAAATATTTGTTTTAAATTTAATTAAGAAATTAATAAATATTTGATTCTTGCTTCAAAGACACATAAAATTTATTTTGTTTTGTTTTTTATTATCTATAATGGTAATAATAATCATAATGATAATAATATAAAAAATTAAACAGCGGCTAACAAAAGTGCAGTGTAAAAAATAACAATTTTTTTAAAAACAGAAAGTTTGTAAGAAAAATTTTAAAAGAAAATCAAATATTATTATGTAAAGATTTTTCGACCAGCTGACATTTTAAATTTAAAAGCTTTGTTAGTGTTCATAGTCCAATTCCCTAAATATTCGTATACGCATATAAAATAATTTATAAAATGGGAGAAAAATTCCCAAATGAAAATTTTTTATAAACTTTTAATAAATATGATTATAAAATTAAAGTTTTGTAGTTTATTTTTTCTAATTAGAATTCAAAAGTATACAGAAAAAGTTTGAACGTAAAGTTAGTGATGCGTTATCATTAATTTTTATTCATAATATTTTCAAGTAATTTTCTAAATAGTAAAATGCCAATAAAATTATATTTTTTAAAATTCAAGCAAAATCTGGAAGTGATGATGTAATTTCAATTTTGTGTTTGGAACTTTAAGTAGAAAGCTTGCAAAAAAATACTGATCTCCTGTTATTGCATCAATCTTTAAACCTTTGAATTGGGTCTTGAATTTTAAGAAAATTCTTTCAATATTATTCAATTAATAAACTTTAATATATCGCAGACTGGCACAACTCAGAATTTATCAAAATCATTTTTTTTATAAACCAGTTCACAAATCAATTCTATAGCGACTACAAAAATTTACTCACTGTCTTCTTTAACATTTGTGAAGCTCAATTTCAAGGTCTATCCAATAGATATGCGCAAGTCGCCAGATATTTATTTAGTTTATTCCTTAACGATGCCAAAAAATGCTTAAATTTTTCTTGCCACACATACATCTATACAGGACACTTTTTTCCTTATGTTTTCCCTATGTAGTTGTAAGTTTTGACAACGGCGAGGAATTTTACACAAGCAAAATGTCTGTTGTTTTTGTATTGTTATAGAGGTAGGTCTGCTCTTGAATAGGCCTTGCTCAATTTAATTAAAAAATTGCAACCACGTTTTTGAAGCCAGTTTTCTCCTAAACATATTTGAATTTTAAGTTGTGCCGGTTTACGATTTAGTATACGATATGTACTTTACATACTACAATGGTATGAATAGTATTATCAGGCCTTGCAAACTTTAAGGATGTCGAAAACAAAATTAACTCTTGTTAACATGGCGTATACTTCATACGTATTTTGATGGACAACATCCTTAAGAAAACTTCAGCGCACTTTTTGTTAAAAAAAAAAATAATTTCCACGACATACCTTGAAAAACTATGAGATAGCGAAATGCCCAAATGTTTATTTCATGGTGAAAATCTTTATTTTTTTTTTATAATATTTTTTGAGATTTTATATTATGAAATACCGAGCTTTTCAGCAAAAATATTAATGCTTCTTTCTGACTTTTTAGAATCTTTGCCGATATGAAATTTTCTTAATTTTCTAGATTGTCGCTTGTTAAAGTCACGTGGCGCTACCCAAAATAGCGCTTTATAAAAATATTATGATGTATGCAAAAAAACATGAATTTCTAGAAGTTTTTAACAGCGGCTTGACTATGCAATACTTTTCTAAGCTTTAATAATGACCAACAAGAAAAACTTCAAGCTTTTGGCTAGGGATAGCTCAAAAGCAGTTCATCATCGATAAATACACATATTCAGGTGTATTGTTTAGTTCGTATTGACCGCAAGGAAAATTAGCACATTTTTTTTCAAATAATATTATTTTTTAATGATATTAGTGTTTTAATCTCTGTCAGCAACAGTGGTGCATATCAGACGAGGTTAGCAAATTTTGTTAAGCAAGCGATGGAAAACCATCCAACTTTGTGGTTTTGACAAGGCCGCAACACATACTGCATATGCCTCAATGGCTTTGGCGAGGGCGATCTAATTAAATCTCCTAATTTACCGGTTGCTCAAGCAGAGAAAAAAAATGTTTAAATATGGTCACCTCCAACAAAACTATTTAAAAAAATATTTTAAACATATTCTGCCGTATTCATAAAAAACTAAAATAGATATGAAATCTGTTTTAAGAAAAATTTGTATGGAAATTTGGTTTTAAAATACGTTTGAAATCTATTTTATTTTTTATGAATACGGCAGATTATGTTTAATTTAACCATATTATTGTCACCGACAATCATATTATTGTTAAATTATTTCACCATCAAGCAGCCACAGCCATATTATGGTTGCCGCAAAACATGTTATGGTTAAATATGGCAATAATTTGTTTTTAAATTAACAATAGTATTTTCCTCCTTTCCAAGAGCAACATGCTATGGTTGAATACCAACTATGCTGTTGTGAGTATTAAACATATTTTTGTTATTTTTAACCAAAACTTGTTCGGAGACAACCATAATATGGTTGTGCCTTCGTGGTAGATGACTAAATTTACCACAATATGGTTATCGATGACAATAATATGGTTAAAATAACCATAATATGCTGACAATTTGTTTTTGCTTTTTCCCTGGGTGTTGTTAAAAAATATAATAAGAAAATTAACGATTTTGTCATTCTGTAGCACTTTATATAACACGTTTTAAATCAATGTAAGCTGTTTGTGTTATAAACACGGCAATATCTTCAAGTTTTTTAATTATTGCTTAATGTCGAAAAATTAAAACTGGCGTTTGAAAATTTGGCTTTCTATTTAAAAAAACAAACAGAAGACTTAAAGAGAACTGTTTAGTTTTAATAAAACGTTTAGTTTTTTATCCCTCTTTGCCCTTTTTGTTATTTTGACATTTTTTAACAGTGATGCCACTGGACCTGAATTTTTCCTATGTATGTAGTTAAGAACAAGTTACAGCACAATCGTTGGTGCCATCAGGATGACAACTGTAACAATTGTTGTTATTGCTAAAAGTTACAGAATCGCAATACGGATATAGCAGCTCTCTTGACAGCTCGATTTGCAAATAATCGAAAGAACTATCAAGCCAGCAACCATTGCCCAACATAAAGAACTTGGCCAAAGATAAATTATAATGGAGAAGATTTGTTGAGGCTCTATGCACCCTATAGGACAACTAGAACATATATACATACATATAAGTACTGTTGTCTTTGGCCGGATTATGCACTCAAATTTATCACACTTGCTGAGATTGGTTAAGCATTGTTTTTTAACCGGTGGTTAAGATTCAACATGGCCTGGGCTCAAGTAAGTCTTTTCCATAGCTGTTAACGTTGTCATCCTTTTTCTAGTTACCTTTTCTTAAAGACATTATTGGAAGGCTGTTTTTGGCTTTTAAATGTGTCCAAAGCCAGCCTTCCAAGATTTTTTTATTCTGCATACTACAAATCATAAAGCCATTTGATTAAAACTTGATAAGAGAAATGCTGTACAACTTTAGACAAGATTTCTTCTAACTCCTAAAAGTATGCAAGAAATTTAAAAACTCCTTAATTGTAAAGAAAGAAATATTTCGCGACCTTAGGCCAAAAGGTTCTATCTTACATGTAGTTTAGGTGTAAATAGAACATTGTTGTCCTAAGGTCGCGATTAATGCAGCATTTCCTAAAAACTTTCTCTTTTAACTCTTTTACACTGCTCTTATAAAGTAAATAAAAAAAGCTTAACATCATTTTAAACAAAAAACACTTAATGCAAGCTTTTGTGTATTGATTAATACATAAATATAAATGTAAATTTATTTTTCTCTTTTAGATTTTTTTCATAGGTTTATAATAATATCAATTTAACATGCATTTTATAAATTTAATTATAATGAATTGTTTATTTTGCAGTGTTGGTTTGCTTGTTGGTTTGTTATTTTTTTTTTTTATTGTTGTAAAGTTCTAAATCATAATCCAATAATAATAATACTTTTCTTCTTTTCTCGACATTTATTATAATAATATTGAGTTTTTTCTTTTTTGAGATTTTTCTCTAGCTTAAAAAATATTTTCAATACTTTTCAATTATTTTAATTTTAAGAAACTAGCTAAAATTATTTATTTTAATTAGATAAACTTTGTTAATCGTTAATTTTGGTAAACAAATTGTGTTAAACATTTTACTAAGCACTTGAGTATTTAATTTAAAAAAAAATGAAATGAACAAGAAACGGAATGTTTAAAAAATTTGTTTTAATACTTCGTGAAAATTTAAAAAAATTAAATGAAAATGTGAAAGATCTTTTTAGTTTATATAAAAACTATTTTATGTATTTATCTTTTATAACAAAAATGGTTCGTTTTTAGCTTTAAATACCCTCTGAAAATTTGTTCTGCACATACGAGAATTAATGGTTTTTAATTTTTTTTTAGTTTTAATGTAATTTTTTTATTTAATTTTTCTTAATGACGGAAATTTGCTATGAGCCTGAATAGTAAAATGGCCTAAATTTTGTTTTTCATAATGAATTTTGTAAGTTTAATTTCATTTATTGAGTTTTTAGGTTTCTTTTTTTAATTATTTTTATTTATAAATTTTTTCTTTAATATTTAATTTTTGGACGGGTCTTCGTGTCTTTGGTTTTTTCTTGTTGATGTTGTTGTGGCTGTTATCATGAAATGTAATGAACTCGTATGTTTTTGTTTGTTTTCTGTGTTGTAGTTGTAATACTCACGTTTAAAAAAAATTAAAGAAAAAGCGAATATTATTGTTTTGTCTTACTCAAAATCTTGATTGCTCTGTCTGTTTTTGTAAGCTTTCTTTCTAGGCGAATTCGCCGTAAATTCTCTTTTTTTAAGCCACTCGATATTTTAAAAGTTTACAGGTATTTTTTTTTAAATGTTTGTGAGAGAGTTGGAAAGTGTAAATACTTGAAAATTGTGTTTTTTCATATATTTTTTTTCTATATAAACTTTATATTATTAAGCAAGGCTGCAAAACAAGTATGTTGTTCGTCGTGGCTGAACTCTTGTGTGATCAAGATGACCAGGTAATAAGAAATAAAAAGAAAAAAGTAAATACTTTAAAAAAGTGAGTATAATAAAATGTATTAATACCAACCTAAATTTTGTTCAATATTTGTTGTGGGGTTAAATTGGTAATTTTCTTAACAGCAAAAAGTCTTAATATTATTATGTCATGTGTTATCTTTTTTTTATTCTTCTTAAAGGGTTTCTTTTGTTCATTAGTCAAGTATAAAATTTAAAAGCCTTTTTATATTTTTCATATGGTATTAACTTTACTTGAGTTTAATTAAACTTTTAATAACTTAAACACTTTCCTCTTTGCTAGTGTTACCGCCCCAAAAACGATCAAAGCGATCGCGAGCCTTTTCCAAAACATCTGTGGCTGTGGTACGAGCTGTTGAAGCTGTGGTAGTGGTTGAATTAGAGGATGAAGACAAATTAGCAGCTTGCTGTTGCTGTCCTCCTGCAGCCGCTGATGAAGCCAGTATAACGTCAACATCAAACATGGGATCTTCTAGAACCCTTATGGTGGTACCAGGCACTGGCTTTCTGTAAGCATTATTTTGTAATACCGTATTTTTTCCCACTTCGGATGTAGGACTTCCAGCAGTTGTTGGAGTGGTTGTTGTATTTTGTGTTGGTGTCTTAGCTTCGTTGTTGTTATTGTAAGTTTTATTGCTGCATGTTTGTTTTGTTTTCCAGGCTGCTTTATCACACAAACGTGAGTGAATTAAGGGATTAAATTACGAAGAAGAATGAAGTGTTACGAAAAAAGTGCTTTCTTGCTTGATTGATTGATTGACTTTTTTAAGCATTTTTGAGTTAGATTTTTTAAAAACTTTTTTTTTTTGTTTTGGTTTAATGATGATATATAATGATGAAAGCGAATTAGTATTGAAAAGCGTTTTTTTTTTTTTTTTTTTTTTTTGTTTTTTATTGGATATGGATGTTACGAAGAACAAGCGTGCTTTAAAGCTTACCGTCCATTTTGACTTGTTCAGTCAATTCGGGGGGAGCCGACTGGGGTGGTGGTGGTGGCTTTTCTACAGGGGTAGACGCTTTTATTTCACTTTGTGGTCTACTATAATTTTCACCTATAATAGCATTTTATATTTAAATTTTATGACACCAGCAAAAGTTCTACAAATATTTTGAATTTGTTCTTACCTTCTTTAACATTTTGTGTTACAGTAAAGGTTTTCCCAGTATCCAAGGGTACAGTCCAATTAACGGGATCTGGTGAACGCATTATAATTTGTTCAGGACTCTTGACGCGAGTTGGTTCTGGTGGCGATTTTACTATGGGCTCTTCGGGTACCTCAGCCACTGGTTGGGGACTGCAGCTGGATACAGATATGGCAGTATCACGGCCATCTTCAGCATCATCTATTCAAACAAGAAAATTTCGTATATATATATACTTAATTTCTTTTAAAGAAATATTTAATGAATTTAATAATTTTAGTTATGTTTAGTTCTGTTTTATTATTCATATTTTTTGTTTTTATTAATAAAAGCATACTTAAAAGTTTTGTAAGTATTCAAAAATTAGGGTTTAAAATATTTGTTTTCTTTAAAAAAAATCCTGTAAAAATTATATTTTGTAACAAAACATAATTATGGAAAGTATAAGTAAAACAAAGCCGCTGTAAAGTAAAAAAAAAATTAAATAAATTTTAATCAAAACATCAAACTGGTTAAATATTTTTTTTAATTTATCAATTAAAAAAAGGCATGCTAAAATTTTTAAGAGCTTTTTATGTAGATTTTTCAATATTAATTCAAACTTTTCAACCAAGCTTTTTGTTAATTGTCAAGTTTTTTTTGTTAATGATCATTGTTAAGTTTTGTTGTGGTAAAGAGAAATGCATAGTTATACATTAAAACAGGTTTACAGTTAGAGTAATAAGATTAACAAATATTATATTTTTCAAAGAGTAAGAAAGTGATGTAAATATGTTAGTTGGAGTTTACAAATATTAGTATAGAGAGTTTACAGAGTTAATTTGTTTAGTTTTAAGTTTTATAGAGAAGTATCGGAGATATATTTATTAAAAACGCAGCAACTTAAGGTGATAATTAACTACGATTACTTAACACTCAACTACTGGAAACATGTAATTATTTACAACAAGTTACAAGAGAAAACAGAAATATTTTAGGAGAAAATAGGACTAAAAATAACACAAACATTTTTTTTATTACAAACATCGAAGGCGTTTTGATTAAATAAAAAGGTAATGGCGAATTCACCCATTTGTTACAAACAAAATTATTATTATGTAGTTTAACCTCTTTCTCATTAAGAAAGATGTGAAACTACTTTCAAAAGAATTACTTTATAATTTTCAACATGGCAACAGTTACTGTTTTTTATTTTTTTCAGTTTCAAGTAAAATTTTGTTTAAAAGTAAATGTTTTCAGGTTTTTAATTTATTTAAGGGTTGACAACAAATTTTGTTTTCAACAAATTAGTTTCACACTTCGTACGCATAAGCAAACATTTAGTTATACATACAATAATTTATTATACTCGTGTTCATATCATTAAGGCAGACCTGGAGGACAATTTATTGGTCAGTATCTATCAGTTAATCACCTAATAAATATACAGTATCATTTTCGCTACACGTATGTTTAAATAAGTCCCTTACATGTCTATTAAATCGTAGCAAAGTATCCCATTTTTCGCCGTTATTATGTATTCCTATGTTAAAGTCAATCAATAACAATTTGCCCTTTTTACAAAAGTTTAAGAGCAGCATGTTAAATGAAGAAAACAATCCAAAAATTTGAGTCAGTAAACACAAAATAAAAGCGACAGCAATATATGGGGACAATTTTATCAAAATATAGCTGTGGTAGCAGTAACCATAACAATAATGTAAATCCATTTTTAAAACAAAATTAGTGATCGATGATTATGCAGAAACAAATTTGTTTCATGCATATGTATCTTGAACAGAAAAAAAAAAAGTTTATGGATGATAAAAAACCTTTTTCTAAAAGAAATCATAATAAGTATCGTTTTATCCAAAAATTAATTTAAAAAACAATGTGTTCTCTTAAAAAAGTTCGCTCAGAAAATGTTTTCTATTTTTTTAAAGCTTTACTAAAAAGTTTTTAATAAGATTTCATCTGGATATTAAATTAATTTTTTGTTCGAAATATTTTTCCTTACCAAAAAAAAAGTTTTTGTCCCACAAATGCAAAAGCTTAATAAAAAATAATGATGATCTTCAACGAAGATCGAAATATCGGAATTAAATAAAAAGGAATATTTATTTACAAAAAAAAAAAAACACTGGCCTCGAGCTTGATAAATTGTTATTTATTTAAAATTGGAAAGGTCGAATAATAACAAATTTGATTACAAAAAAAATTATAATAAAAACTCTGTATTTTCCAAAGGAAAGTTTATATTTTAAAGCAGGTTGTAAGTTTATTTGCAAAATTTTATTATTATTAATATTATGTCCTGTGTTCCTATGAAAAACAAATTACTGTTAATAATTATTTTTTGAGTTTTATTTTTTGCTCAGGAAATATTTTGATTTTTATAACTACACCGAAAATAATAACTTTATCATTCAGTTTGTAACACATCAAAGTAATCATAGGAGGGATTATGAAGGGAGCGAGTTGGCCCTTGCTAATTACCAAAAAGTTATTTTTAATTTGTAAGTGAAAAATAAAAATTAAAAATTAATTTTTATTTCCTGAGTGAAAAATAAAACTCTAAAAATAACTTTTATTTTCTAACCAAAACATAGTTAGTATTTTTGATTCAAATTAAACAATCCAAAATAAATGCATCTTATGCCCAATTTTTAGCATAGTATTTAAATATATATTTTGCTTATTTTCAGATAGTCCTAACTCGTATTTAAACAGTTTTATTATTTCAGTTTTATTTGAAATGTCTTATTTCATTAAGAAAAAAAATTGAGAGCACTACTAAATACAAAAAAAATGTCATAAAAAGTGTATTTATTTACAAAAACATCTGACTGTTGTTGCTATTTTGGTGTGATATTTAGACCACCTTGTAAAGTTAAATACAATGGAAACTTAAAGTGCTTGTTCACACTCTCCTCAAAACTCAAAACTTGACGGCTAAGACTTGAAGACTGTGAACCAGCACTTGAATTTAAATGTACCAGCTTGTTGCATAAAGTTTCATTTAAGTTCTAAGAGAAGAACAGAATTTTGTGCTTAACACGATTTTAAATATAAATGTGATTTAATATCTAACCTGAAAATTGGTATTTAAGATAGTTCGTCAATAATGATTATATTGGTGTAGTTCTTACTTAACTAATATTTCTCTATTATTAAATTATATTATATTATTAAAAATAAAAAATTATTTTCGATCCCTGCATTTAATTCAGAAGCTCGACTCTTTGCTACAAAATGTCGAAAAGCTTTTTGTTATCAAAAATAAATGTACTAATAACTTTAAGGAATAAAAAAGCTAAGACACATTTCTTCTTGAAGAAAACTTTTTTACTATAAAATGTAACAATTTTTTTTTATTCTTTAGAAATCTTTTTACAATATATTATTTTAAAGATTTTTGATTAAAAAAGCTTTTTCAACTGAAAAGTCCTTATTATAATAAAAATAATAGTAAAAGCTACATACAAAAAAAATTGAAATGTTTCGTATTTAGGCACAGAAAGTTTTTTTTAATTTTATTTACAAAAATTCTTTAATAAATCGTTTTTAGTAACACGCGATCTAATTTAGTAGATAACGTTTAAACTTAATTTTTTTGACATATTTACAATTCTGGTTTTCTTTTTTTTATTTAAAAGTACCTTCTTAAAGTTTTTTTGTAAAAGCTTTTATGGCAAATTTAAACTTAGAATGATATTTACAATTAATGGCTAATAAATCAGTGACTGTTTAAACGCTTGTTTTATTTTAACTTAACTTGAATTTATGTGCAGTTTAAACTCAACAGTTGTAAATCAGTGTCCAGTATTATATGAAGTTTAGAAAGTAAATTTTTTTTTATTCCTACGCTAATCCCGCAAAGCTTTTCGCTTGTCTGCAGGAAACCAGAGTCTCTGGCGGAAATCGAACCCGCAACCCCGGTACTGATGGACTAGCTCACTACCAGCTAGCCTACCGGGCCACCCAATGTGGCAGCACTACGATAAATGTTGACACATTAATATGGTCTGTATTGATAGTTTAAACGCCAAATTTTATGCGTTTAAAGATGGTTTATATGTTTACTGATTTATAGATTTGCTATATAGATTTGGTTTAAACTCATTTAAAACCAAATTGATAGTTTAACTTGCTCTAATTTATAAGCTCTTATAGTGTTTTTTTAAAAATAAACTTCTTCACGATAAAATGTCGTTATTAAATAGCATTTATTTAAGAAAAAGCTTTATTTAATATTGTATATATTTATATATTATATTTTTTTTAAAAGATTTTATATTAAAAAAACTTTATTTCAATTAGGGTTTAAGTAATAGCCCATTTACACTCCAAGGAAATCTAGTACTTACGAGATTTCGAGCAAAATCAAATTGTTTTTGGCTAGATTTCCTATACAAAATAAAATTTGACAAAATCTACTCATAATCTAGTAGTCCATAGTGATGCAATTATGGGTTATACACAAAGTACTAAAAAATACTTTCCTGTGCATTAACAAATTATATATTAAGGGTAAAATAAACCTCACAAATGGCTTAACAAACCACCACTTTGCTTCCGTTTTGTATTTGCCAATAAACAACACAAGCATATTTTGTACAAACATTTATATTTCATTTTTGTTTTGTTTTCAATGAATACAGAAAGCGATATTGCTGCGGCAAATTTGCTCGCTATTCTTTCGAAGGAGAAATATAAAAGAAAGGAAAATAATTTGGAGTAAAGAATTGTTTTAACAACGAGCTGTTTTGTGGCGAACAATGCTGGTTTGTGTCTTCAAAAACTAAAATCAACATGTTGCTAATGTTTCTAAAACGCTAATAACTGGCTTAACTTAAGCCTTTTCAAGCCGCTGATAAATGGAATGGAAATGTATTTATATCGCTAAATGAACTCTAACGTAAATACTTTATAATAAGTTTACTTATAGCGGCAGAAAATAAAGATAAAATGGACTGTACCGCTAATTTGACTAAAAACGATAGTGACTATAAACGCAGAGTACTGTATGTGTTTATTTATTTGTTTCTTATCATACCTTCTCATATTTAATTTAAACAGAAGACAATTCGAAGTGTTAAATATTTTAAAAAATTAAAACAGGAGTCTAATGTTATATTGGAAGATTTTATATGTATATGTGTAGCCCAGGAAGAGGAATATGTGAAACCCAGGAGAAGCAATCAGATATTCCGTATTATAGATTGTTTTCGATTTCTCCAACATCTACAATAAATGAAAGAATTTTTCCAAGCCAAGTTTTATCAAAACTAAAGAAGAAAATCGCTTAAATTCATGACATTCAAACCAAATTATTTGTCTAAAAGATTATTTTATAAGATATTCTTGAACTATTGAAATAACTAATAAAATGATCTCGCAATTAATTTCCTAATTATTTATGAATATACAACATTTTTCATTTTTCGAATTTATTCTATGAGTTAAATTTCAGTTATGTATTTTATAAAGCTTTTTGTAATAGCTCTATTCCTTAAATTTTATTTTTAGAAATTACTTTATACACTACCAGACTATTATATTGTATTTTCCTGTTACATTTTACCTTAGCTTTCCGTTGGATAGCAATGCTGACGAAGGCCGTAGCGGGCCAGAAAATGCATTACATTCTGCTGGTGTCTAATAATTGTAAATTTTTCTTTACATAAATATACTTCATTGCTATCCAACGGAAAGCTAAGGTAAAATGTAACAGGAAAATACAATATAATAGTCTGGTAGTGTATAAAGTAATTTCTAAAAATAAAATTTAAGGAATAGAGCTATTACAAAAAGCTTTATAAAATACATAACTGAAATTTAACTCATAGAATAAATTCGAAAAATGAAAAATGTTGAATATAATAAAGTTGCTTATGAAAAAGAAATAATTCCCAATATCTATTTATGAATATATTTATGAATTATTTTTTTTGTTTATTCGTTTTAGTTCAAGAGTTGTTATCTTTGCATGATATTGTTTTTTTTTTTACTAATAAACTCCATATTATACATAAATTAAGCATTTTTATTTTTGAAATTACTTAATTTATAAAAAAAATTTATTACATTTATTACAAAATTACAAAATTAACCGAAACCTTAAAAATCCCGATTAAATGAATGGCCTACTGACCACAGCTCCCATATAAATACAACTTCCGAGAATAGCTTTTAACGCCATAACTTTCTAATAAATGTTGGTATTGATATAAAATTCGGCGACAATGTTACGATAGCTAGTTCATCATGACAAAATATTGTGCTGCTAGGTCCAAAATTAACAAAAGGTCCCATGTAAACCCCCTTCCTAAAATCACTGTAATGACCATATTATTACAACTTGCCGTTAGTTAACGGTAGGATTTTGTCGGACATTTAACAAGTTATTTATTAATTTAAATTTACTTAAACCTGCCTAATAAGATGAACTTGCCTTTAACATATTTTTCACTTTAATGTAAAGCAAAGATGTAATAGTGGAAAACTTTTTATATGTGAGACAAAATCCTACCTTAAACTATCGGCAAGTTGTAATAGTGGGCCTTAAGAGCAAACAATACTCATAAGAACCAATAAATATAAATAATATTCGGCAGAAAGAATTTTAACATAAATCTTAACATCATAGCATAATTTTGTTCTGGCGGGTCCATGACTGCCCATGCGTCGCATATAGCGTACACTAACGAAAATTTGTTTTTAAATATTTTGGTGATGGGTATTATATGATCGGGCTTTTCCAACTATTTTTTCCCATTTGTTTATTTGCTTCACCCAGAGAAAAACTATGTTTAAATATGGTCACCTCCTATTTTTAAAGAAAATGGTAAACATATTATGGTTAATTTAACCATATTATCATCACCAACAACTATATTATGGTTAAATATGTCATCCATCAGGAAGGCGCAACCATATTATGGTTGCCTCCGAACATGTTTTGTTCAATAATAACTAAAATATGTTAAACATTTATAATAGCATGGTTGGTTTTCAACTATAGCATGTTGCTCTTGGAGAAGAGGAAAATACTATTGTTAATTTAAAAACAAATTATTGTCATATTTAACCATAACATGTTTAGAAGCAACCATAATACGGTTGTGGCTTCTTGATGGAGGACTAATGAAACAATAATATGGTTGTCGGTGACAATAATATGGTTAAATTTAAACATAATATGTTTAAAATTTTGTCTAAAAATAGTTTTGTTGAAGGTGACCATATTTAAACATGTTTTTCTCTGCGTGTTATTTCGTGATATGATCTATTAAATGTTGTTTATATTTTATTAAAACTATTTAATAACTTGGCGGTGTTTGACAGTTTTTATCACATTCGGGTCTAAATTCTATTATTAGAGAAATTTTTGTATCATGGGTTAGTATTTATTTTCTCGAAACTCTTTAATACATTTCAGTTAAAGTCTCCATAAGTTCCTGTCTCTTAATTGATATGAACACAAGACTTATTAGTAATACACACATTTCTAAATTTTGCAAGTTTAATTTAAGTTTTACACAAGTGTTTAAGATTTTGTTAGGCAATATTTATTTTTCTTGGGTTTAACAACAAAAAAAAAAAACAGTTAGTTAAAAAATAAAAAAACGGATAACATATTAGAATATTGTTTGATAACATTCCTGTTTCGCAAAAAAATATGTAAAAAAAAGTTGTCATGTATGTATGTAGGTTTTTTTTTCTTTGTTATAAATTGTGAACATCATTTTAAGTTGAAAACGACCTTCTCTACTCACGTTCTACCAATTTCTTATCACGACCTGGCACAGCTAAATGATTTAAAGCCAATGAAATAACTTTTTTGCCAGAGTTTTTGATAACTTTTTCATTATCCTCATCTTTGTGAGCATCATGACCGTTTACCAATATTTTTGAGCTTGTCATATCGTTGGATGGATGAAGTTGAGGATAAGATGATTTTGCAGTTGACGATTTTGAACGTGGTTTAGCGGCATTAGTTTTGTCTTTTTCACTTTTGCGCATTTGCAGCGGTTGCGGTGATTTGTTTGATTGTGATGTCGAAATATGCATTTGATTTGCATGATCAGCAGCGTTGCTAGCAGTAGCAGCAGTATTTGCATGAGCCCTACCACTAGGAGGAGGTAATGAACTACTTTTTGTACGGGAATGAAATGTTGTGGAAAGGGTAGCTATATATATGTATAATATATATAAATATATATATGTATGTATATATATTTGTAATATATTTTTTCATAAAAAATGTGGGCAATAACGTGGAAATAAAAGAATAAAGAAGTAAATAAACCAAAATTAAATTTATTTTTTTATTGAAGAGAATTTGAGTTAAAACATAAAAGTAGAACAGAAAGATTATTAAGCTTTAATAAAAAAATTAAGATTTTCAACAAAAAATCATTTTGGCAAAAACAGTATCCAATCCTTTAAAATTATTTGTTTGTTAGTAAAGTAATAAGGAATTATAAAATTACGTGTTTTAGAAATTTGAGAAAATTAAATCAAAATTAAGCTTTATATTTTCTATTATGAAGGCTTTTAAATCTTAGCTTTGAATTGTTGCTAAATTTTCGAATAAAATTATTTAAACAATGTTTTAGCCAGAGGTTTGCTTTCAAGTTTCATAATTTTCATTAAAAAGTATGTAAGAATTTTTTTGTATTACAGGCAATGTATATCTTGTTTTTAAGGCCAGAATTCATTCCAGCCAAATTCAAATAGCCAATTCTGAAGTGAAGCATATTCCAGTAAGAACCTTTTGCATCGATCGAAGCAAATAGTAGTCGGAAGGGGAAATTTCTATAGTGCGGGTGAAGTAAAACTTCTTTAATATATGTTTTTAAATGTTTCTGCAACATGTGAGCGAGCACTGTCACGATTGAATATTGCGGCTACTTCACAGAAAAAATTCTCCAAAATTGTTCACTACTTAAAGCATTAATCAAAAATAAAATCAGATTAATTTAAAAATATAATCAAGTGAATTTAACATTTAATCAAGGAAATTAAACGTTACATTGATACCATTAACTTGTTAACTGGTGAAGACTTAGGCCCTAACCATGTAAAACGCAACGCAACGCCAAAGAACTACATTGATAGCAAAAACAATGTCATAAATATTTTGTAATGTTGTTGTTGCTTTCTACAGCAATTCACATTGCGTTTTAAAATTTCAAACACTGCATAGCTTGTGGCGTTGAACATTTTAAAACGGTACATGAATTTCTGTGAAAAGCAACAACAAAATTACAAGATATTTATGAAGTTGTTTTTGCTATCAGTGTAATTCTTTGGCGTTGCGTTGCGATTTACATGGTTCAGGCCTTAGTTTTCACCAGTTAACAAGTTAATGGTATCAATTAAAAGTTTAATTAAGAATTACATAGTTCATTGGCGTTGCGTTGCGTCTAATCATGTAAAACGCCTAAATGAATATCACAAATTTTTTAATTGAAATCAATTTTTTTTTCTGTATTGTTTGCTGGCATATTTCAGTCTATTCCGGCCTTTTCTCGCTTTAAACGAATCAATTGCATTCGATGAAAGTCACTTGTAATAATCAATCCTGATTTAAGCTGCTTATGATAGATAAAAGCTTTTTGGCCCCAAAAATACATAGCACTACCTTTGCACCATAGGCGAGTTCTGGGGCTTAGGGTTGTTATAACAGAAACAAATTAAAAAGCTTGCCAGGTTTGTACTCCCCAATTAATTTTTTTTTTTTAATCTCTGGCTCAAACATTATTTTTGTCGCAAAAAGAAATAAATGCTCAATTCAACTTTATTTTAATTTGAGTTAATGACACGTTTTTAATCTCCATAACTAATAGTACCCAACGGAAAAGTTTCAAAGATTGTAACGTCTAGAAGCCTAATCATAATGTTCATGAGCTGGCTGAAGCTACTGTGCGAGTATATATAAATCAAATATGTCAAACTATATAAAACATTAAGAAATTTTCGTTAAGGTTTATGGCAGCAAATCACAGTTTTCTTAACCAAAGTGCAAAACAGATTGCACATTCCGTACGATTTCAATTGTTTTTTGATTTTGTAATTGTTAATTAATTTCATTATTTATTTATTTGTAAAATAAACAGTTTAACAAGACTAAGTCTTATTTAATAGTACTGAGGAGATAAAGGCATTTCAGTGCATTTGACAGGCTTTTCGAAAATTTTAAACAATAGCTTAAGCTTGATCATGCGTATGATGGTTGGTTCTTAAGTATTTAATGTAAACATAATAAATTTGTCTCTTATTAGAATAGGAATAAATTAAAAAAATCAACTATAAAGTTTAAAATTTCCATTCTGCAAAACGAAAAAATTAGACTTAAGCACTTTTTTCTTTTTGCCACATTGCTTTTTACGTAAAGCTACAAAAAAAAACATTGAAATGAGTCAATTTCAAAAACTAATAATTAAAGCTTCAGTTTAATCTCTCTCACTCTCTTTCAAACAAATAAGCATAAAATAAAAGCCTATAAATAAACGAATGCTTCATTAAATTTGTTTAGTAATCGCGCAAACTTCAAACTGTTAACAACTTGGACAAGTAAACAGAAATAAAAAGAAAAATATGTTATGAAACAAAAAGAAACCTATGTATATCAAAATCGGTTTTTGAAAAGTAAGTAACAAGTTTTTTTACATTAAAATCCAAAATAGAATGATATTATGAGTTTTATTTATTTGGATTTCGTTTTATATAAATATTTAAATAACTATACATTGAAAAACACCAATTATAATTTTTTTTTTTTATTAAAATTTTTATATTGTTTAAAACATTTTTATTTAAATGTGTTTTTTTCTAAAAAGTCATTAGCAAATTTATACAAATTTCTTTTTTTTCAATTTAAACTAATAAACAAACATGCTAAACTTATAAGAATTGTTAATATATTTATCTAGGGTAATTAAGTAAGTAATTACGAGAAGTAAGTAGTAACTCAACACCATTACATGAAAATATTTTGAGTAGATTAAATTTGAAAACAATTTACAAAAGTATTTAAATTGTTTTTTTTTTCATTAAATTCTTAATACGACTAAAAAAAACATTGTAAAGAAAAAAAATCACAGCTAAATGTTAGTAATTTCTGATTTATTGTAAAGTAAGAAGTCATACTAAATTATACAGTTTATAATGGAAACTACTTCGAATTTGCTAAAATTTAACAATTACTATAAAAGAAATGAACTAACACCTAAGACAAATAAATATTTAAATAAATTCAAAATTAAAAATGATTAATGGCAAAATTTTTTGTTAAAAATTAAAAGTTTTTAAAGCCAATTATATTAAAAATGATAATGAACTTAAAAAATTATGGTTGTGAATTAAACGTAGCTACTTTTTTTTTTTTGTTTATTTTTTTTTTTTTTTTGTCTAAATTTTGTTTTAGTTTTTATTTACTTACATGGTCGTGGCTTACGCTCAGTCGTTCCTTGTGTAGTAGCTGAAGTAGGAGTTTTCTTGCCAGCCGTTCGATTGTATGGTGCTGTACTAGCTGAACGTAACTGACGTTTAGGCGATTCATGGTCTGGACCAACCGATTGTGAGCGTGCTTTAGTTTCATTTAGTTTTTAAGTAATGATTTTTTTTTAATTTGAGGTTTTTTTTTATCGAAACGTTTTGATTTATTTCGGAAATTTTTATGTTGGGGGTTTTTTTAAAGAAAAAATTTGATTTTTGTTTTTTAATGTTAATGAAATTTGAAAATGACGAAACTTAATTTATCTATGTTTAAAACTAAAAGGGGTGATTTAAATGATATATTATAGTATATTAAGTGAGAATTAAATTTCTGTTTTATTAAACATTAATAATTTTAGACTTATTGGCGGATAAGTTATGTTCATCTAAGGTGTTAACACAAAAATGTTGTTAGGACATTTAAAATAATTTTAAAGTACATTTGGTAATTTTAAACAAATACACATAAGTAATTTTAGTTTAATAGATAAACGTTTTTAGGACAGTAACAATAACCTAGCTTGATTAACTATACGACTAAGACATTGAGTACTTGCAGATGACAGTAAGATGTCCTTATTAAATATCTGACTATTCAGAAAATCATGAAAGTTTAAGATGCTGATAAAAAAAATTTTGATTAATGTTTTATGAAGATTTGATCAAAGTGAATGCCACAATTTCAGTAGTATAGCAAATAAAGTTTTAAAGTAGAGACAGTTAAGTTTGGCAATTTTAAATTAATTAAAAGTTCAATTAATTTAAAGTTTAAAAACATAAATTTCACAAAAAATGGTTATTTTTTCAACAAAGTGGTTATCAATCTGTGGCAAAAATTAAGTTTTAAATCCTGGACGTTAAAAAGGATTTTTGAAAAAGGGCATGCGTAAAATATCTTTCCAACCCTTTAATAATGCTATATGTTATTTTTGAAAACTTTTCCGAATTTTTGCCATTTTTACGTAGCGTTTTTGCTCTTTGGGGCAATTTTCGCCGTTATAAAAATAGCCCCATATATAAACCGAAGTCACCTATTTTAAAGGGCACTTATACAATTAGTAAGGGTGAATTTAAATAAAATATGCTGTCCTTTAAGAGAGCAATAAAATTTTAAGAAACGAACACCAAATTGCATTTTTTAAATAAAATGTCACACTTTTGTAGAAAGAAAAATACAATTAAACTCATTTAGGCCATTATAAGTTTATTTTATTTTTATTACTGCACAAATCATACCACAAAAACAGTTTTCAAGAAATCAAAAAATTCTTTGATTTTATTAAGAAAAGTTATTACTGTTTTTTGCTTATTACTTTTTTTTGTGCTCCAAACAGTATTGCCAATTTACACTCCACCATATTTTCTAGCCTTCTAGCCATGAAACAAAAACTTTAGCCTTTAACCATTTTTATTTACCAAAGCTTTCTACATGTTTTTAAGTTTTTTTTTTGGGTCATTCTTTTTTCCGCTGGGAAGAGGCTTAATAGCAGACCTTGTTATCAGACACAAGCACTCTTCGCCACATTCCATCCTTATTTATATTCAGCCCGGTTCTTATTGGGAGCAATCCTTCTTCACTCCCTTCTTTTTGCTGGAATTCTAAAAGGCTTTCAGATGATGGATTTTTAAAAGCGGATATTAATAATGTTACGGTGGAATTCAATTGTTCGTAGTGTCAAGTTCGAAGCACCCTGTTAACAAAACAGCTATGTTCGCCAGTTACTGAACATAGTGCATAGGAGACGCTTGATGTATTTTTGAAATCAAGATACGATTATTAGACACGCTGTATTTCTCTAAATAAAATAATATCCCAGCGATAACTATTGAAAGAACAGCCTTTTTGAAGGCCTCTATACTCCTTTCTAAAAATTCGCTTCGTATGATATCCTAACTTGAGAAGTATGCCTTCTAGAAGGTATACATTGCTTTTTGGAAGACCTTCCCAAATATTCAGTACCTTTTTGCTACCACCTTTATTAAGAAGTGAGAAAGGAAGTTTTTCAGCTTAAATTTTTTATTTTTTTTGTGACCTTCCTTATTCCATTCTTTGGGAAGGGAACGAATTTGTTATTAAAGGGAGTGTGGAAGTGTTGCTCCCAATGACAACCTGTGTAAAAAAATAAGTATGGAGTGTGGCTTGTATCTGCTAAATAAGGCCTTCTATTAGGCCTATTTACTAATTATTTTTCCCGCTGGGATTAATTAAGTCAAAACAAATTTAAAAACGTTTAATTTTTTCCCATGGGGTATCCTTGAACAGTAGTTAGACATAAGTAAACGTGTTAAAATACATTAAAAGGAAAACAAATAATTTGATAAAATTCATATGTACAAAATAAATTTTTGCTTTTGTTATTTGTGCATTTTCTATAAAAATATACAAAAAAAACGTCATGTACGTCGATGAAATGTTCGCTTTATCAATAATCATAATTAAACATCTTTCCCAGCTGATACGTAAAATCGGAGAACATTTTTAGTATAACCAGTTTTATTCGCAAACAACCGTCACCTTTCCGTAAGAGCTTATTTTTATATATAAGCTTGGTAAGGATAGCGGAACAACTGATCCGCTGACTCATATACGTAAGACTAACTAGACTAAAAAGAAAATATAAAAATAGAAAACGTATAGAGGGTATAACGAATGTCATTAGGAACCAAAAAAAAAAAAATAAAACTGACCAAGTTCCTTTATCCCTTCCTTCCTTAAAATAGAAAACGTATAGAGGGTATAACGAATGTCATTAGGAACCAAAAAAAAAATTAAAACTGACCAAGTTCCTTTATCCCTTTTGAAAAAAGGGAGTAGCGAATGAGTAATGAATATTTTGTAAGGTCTTTTTAAAGGAAATTTCTACTTCCTAGAAGTCATATTTCTAAAGGCAGGATATGGTAAGAAACGAATCTTTTAGAAGGGAATTAAGAGGCCTTCAAAAGCACTGCCATTACGATTTTTTTAATATTTACCCCTGGGTTATGCATAGTTCTACTGTAAAACAATAAATTTGTCGATTGTTTATTAATTCTGATACGTTTTTAGACAATTTTTACTTGAAATTTTGCTATCCGTACCAAAACACTAAACTCGAACCGATTTGGCTAGTTTTAAATATTTAATACTGATTTCATTTAAGAAATATCTTAGCTAATGTTGGATCTCCTGGTCCATATGATGTGGGCGCTGTTGTGCCAAAGTCATTACTTCGGGAAGAAGGAGTTAGTGATTTGTCTATATCTCGGCCATTTATGAACCGGTTTTATTAATTTTCACTACCACGATAGAGAGTATATTTCCCCTGACAGTCAAAACAAATTTTATAGGCACATCATAAAGTAAGAGGTTTCTAGATTCTAAGTGGATCCACGCCGATATCTCAGCGATTTTCGGACCGCTTTGGCTGAATAGCAAGCAAGCCCTTTAGAGCATATGCGATATAAATATATGAGGTCATCAGTAAACCCATTTCAACCAACAAAAAGGCAGACGGGCGGACAGACGGACATCGTTAAATCAACTTTATCTCATAATATACATATAAGGTCTAAAGCCTGGAACAGAATAAAGTAGTTGTAGTAGTAGCTGAAGCTGACTTTCAAACTTTGGGCTTCAACTTTAACTGCAACGACTACCACAACATGGTATTTTGTTGACACTACTTTGAAACTGCCACTTTTTAACTTTGCACAGCTTGCATCGCTGTTAACGTTGTACTACATCGACTATTCTGTTCCCCACTTAAGATCAATGTTTTGGAAATTACAAAGACAAATTTATATATAATATTTCCACTTCCCCTCAGGGGAATATTGTGTACCTTTTGGTGTTACATCCACCGGAGAAATCAGGTGGAATTCAGCAGAATTAAAAATTGACAGATCTTTTAAGATCGCGGCTAAGCAGACACGCTTTGTGGTACCACGGGATTCAGTAGCCCCTAAAAACTCGGTTCCAGTCCGACTATTTGATGAGGTTCATTCGGGGAGTGTATAATTTTGCAGAATTATACATCCAGTTGCCAGCTGTGTGTGGTTGGTTTCGCTCACATATGGGGGCAGTGGTAGGCCCACTATTCTGACTCTGTGAGAAGAGTATATTGGATTTAGATCCACACTCGCATTAATCGCACCAGACCCCACTCCTTCCACCAGCGGTGAAGGGTATAATAATTATCTAACTTACCATACATGGTCGAATTTTTTTAATTTTTATTTTAACAACAAAGAAATCGTACATAACAATTCATTAGTACATAAGATTTGTTCACGGAAGGCTGATTATCAGATTATATGGTTATTTAGGTATATTAACAGCAACAAAATACATTTAATTATTTCTTTTTCTTAACGTATTTTGTTGCTGTAGCTACATCTACATAACCACACAGAAAAAAATAAGAATGTTTTTCATTTTAAAATGTTTTGATATTAATTAAAAACTTAATTAAATTTGCACCAGCTAACAAATTAACAGTATCATATTAACGTTTAATTCACTTGCTTGAACGTTTAATTCACTTGATTACATTTTTAATTAAAACTGATTTTATTCTCGAATAATTCTTTAATTGGTGAACAATTTTGCAGAATTTTTTCTGTGCATATAACCTGATAATCAACCTCATGTTCATTTTCGTCAACACCGTTAAAGGCTGTGGTCGCTCCATTGTCATCGAAAAAGAAAACTGGACTTTGCCGGCATTAAAACTGCGCCAGATTGTTTAATTTTCCGCATAATGTTGTTACTTATTCATAAGTTTTATCTAATGGCTTCCGACAGTTTTAAGTGCGACTATATTGCTTGATAAGGAAGCAATCAAGTCAAAGGTGAGCTTCATCAGAAAAGAATCATGTTTACTTCTGTGTGCGCACGCAATATAATAATTGAATAATTTACAAACGCTGTTGAAGCCGGTTTCTCTTCATGGTTAAATGGCATAGACTGACGTTTCCAACTGTTAATGAATTACAAAGCCAGCACCTCTTCTGTTCGAGTAATATCGAAAACAAAACGCATCGTACCCTTGATATTCGAATTCTTTCAAAAATTTTACAAAAAAAAAAAAAAGGTAGATGGAATAAAAAAATACTAGTTTTGATTGAAGTTTTTGATATTTATATTAGACTTAAGTTCATCAAATTTAATTTTCATTAAATTCTTATTAGTGAAGGAAGGAATTTACAACATGAAATGAATTGAAATTTTTTGATAATTTTATTCTTGACCGAACAAGGGATTGAACTCAGGTCGAATTTACATGTTTCGAGAATAACCACATTTCCATCATCAGAATTCTTTGCCGTTCTGTCGTGACGATTGGAATATGGTTATTCTCGTAACATTTTAATTCGATCCGAGTTCAATAACGTGTTCAGTCAAGAATAAAAATTATCAAAAAACTTTAACCCTGCATGGTTAAGGTCATTTGTTATGCGTTATGCCCAATGGTAGTCGATTTGATTAACATGCCAAAAATCAATTCTTTGGAACTAAAGGTAAGCCTTATTTTTAAAAAGGCACCGCAAAATTAAAATACTATACCTTTGTATAAAAAAATAAAACATACTTATATTTGATTTGATTTTTGGTTTATTTAAAGTGAGAACACTTTTTGTTCTTTTTCAGTCAGAGCTAAATCAAAAAAAAAAATTAGGTGTAAAGACTAACACTCTGAATGCCAGGCTTAATTCATTTCATATTGTAAATAGCTCCCTTCACTAAAAATAGAAATATCAAAAACTTTAAACATTCACGGACCCGGTTGATAAGGCTAATTGTTTTGCCGAATTATTTGCTAATTATTCTTATTTACCGGGTACCGATCAACCACCACCCGCTCGAAAAGGTATTGGTAACTATGCCAAAGATATTTTTTCGGGCTCGAGCTGTTTAAAGGGTTCTTGCGAATCTCGACATGAATGGAATACCTGCACTGATCTTGAAGCAGTGCTCTTCGACGCTAGCTCGTCCCTTAGCAAATCTTTTTATCACTTCATACCATGCCGTGGAATTTCCTATCTGCTAGAACGTTGCTTATGTAATGCTAATTCCTAAAAAAGGAGTGGCTAATAACCCTGAAAATTGCCGCCCAATTGCAATTAGTTCGGCACTTTCCAAAGTTATGGAGAGTATGGTAAATCACCATCTTGCCAAATTTTTAGAGCCAAATAACCTACTAAGCGACTGTCAGTATGGCTTTCATAGAGGTCGCTCTCCTGGAGACTTACTGGCCCTGTTATCAGAAGAATGGTGCGTTCCATTCACCATTTTGGTGAAAGAAAGTTAATTGCTTTAGGTATTTCCAAGGCGTTTGACAGAGTTTGGCATAGTGCACTCTTGTCAAAACTTGTTGCATTTGGTGTTGGTGATTATTTCTCTCGATTTATATCGAGCTTTCTCAGAGATCGCACTATACGAGTTGTTATAGATGGGCTTTCTTCAATTGAGTTCAAGAGTCATTCAGAGGTGCCGCAAGTATTATTTTTCTAAATGACCTTCCATGTCAAACTTCCAACCCTATCTACTCTTTTGCAGATGACAGCAACCTTTGCCATTCGTATTCATTTGATTATAGACCAAGCGTATCCGATGTTAGTGCTATGAGACAAAACATGAATGATACGCTTGGCCGACACCTTGATATAGTCTCGGAATGGGGTCGCGCGAATAGGGTCGATTTTAATGCCCGAAAAACCCAATGTTGCGTGCTCGACGGATCAAGGAGCCTAATCTGTATATATTGGTGGTTTAATTATTGAGAAATCAGAATTTCTTAATGTTCTGGGCATGAGGATACAATATGATGTGCGATGGACAGAACATATATTTAAGGTGTCGTAAGAAGCATTCAAGTGCCTCGGCTTTTTGAAACGGTGTAAAACATACTTCACTCCATCTGATCTCCTTACTATTTCTACCACCTTTATCCGGCCGCGAATGGAATACAACTATCATGTGTGGGCTTAAAAGTCTAGTTTGCAGCTTCTCGACCGCATGCAGGAGAGGGCGCAGGTTATCATTGGTGACAAAAAGGTATCCAATTCTATTGACTCCCTTGAGCACCGTCGCAATGTGAGTTGTATTTGCCTGTTTTATCGTTACTACAATGGGATGTGTTCTGATGAAATTAGGGATCTGGTTACCAAGCCCCATACGTTTGTTCGTAATATACGTTTTTCCTCAAGATTCCATCCTTTTGTGGTCGATTGGCCGGTTAATCCTACAACGCATTACAGGGAAAATTCGTCTTTTGGATGGAATGTTCGTATGTGGAACAACCTTCCTGCTGAAGTCGTCCCTCTTACTTTTAACATGAATAAGTTCAAGTCGACTGTTCACAAACACTACTCCCTCTATCTTTTTTTTTTTAGTTCCAACACAATTCGTTGCATTTGTAGGGTCATCCCCTGAGTGCTGGTCCTAACCAAAAAAATAATAAAAAAAAAAAAAAAAACCAACAGCTCAATAAAAAAATCACAACTGCTATACTAGTCCTTTATCAACAATTTTTTAGAACTTTAAGGCAGACTATCCTTAAAATGTTTCAATATTTATGATCATTTTAGAATTTACTTTTATTTTTTTAATAAGTTATAAGTTGATCTCTTACTTATATCTTATGAATCCATAGTAAATAAATTTTTAATCATTTTTCAACAAAAATTTTAACTTGCACATAAACTGCACTCAAAAACGCTTAAAACTTAAAAATTATTTTGAATTTGCAAACCAAAAATCTTGCAAAAAAACAAGCAAATAAATTATTTTTTTTTTTACAAAATTTTTTTAAAGAAACAAAGAGCAAGACAAACGTATTTAGCAAGTAAATTTTACGATTAACAACAAAAATTTAGATAAAATTCAACGAAAAAAAAAATAAATACAAAACAAAAAAAAAAAAAAAAAATATTAAATGTTTTTTTGTTGACCAACCAAACATTGTGTGTTTCAAGTGTTCAGAAGACGAAAACAAAGGAACAAAAACCAAACAGAGATTTTAAATTGGAGTTGTGGGTCTGCATTATTGAACTGTTTCCCATAAAGTGCCAAAACAAAATAATGTCTGTGTTGGTGTGGTGGAACTAAAAATGATTTTCTGCATTTTTTGTTTTCAAAACTCTTTGGTGTTTTTTTTTTCTATTTGCTTTTTACCACTTAAAGTGTACGAGATAATTTTGCAGATACTTTTCAAGTGTAGAGGAGACAATAAATTAACATAGAGATAAGTAATAAAAGTGACTACTTACATTTAAGAACTTTTTTGGGGCTGCCCTTTTGTGGACTACCCTTTTGTGGTGAGCCATGACGTGAGGCGGCGGTTTTCTTAGGACTACCCCTTTGTGATTCCGATTCGCGTTTAGTAATGGCTGGCATTAGTTTTTCTCGTGTAGGAGAAGGCAATAAGGCGCCCTCCTCAACATCTGTAAGAGGAAAATAAAAAATTAGTAAAGGCTCGATTTTGGGTTATATTTGTTGCATAGTAAACCTGGTCCTGTGGTACGTTCCAAATGATGACGTATATGACTAAATCGTGCTGGCAGTGCATTTAATTCGTCTTTAGTTAGATTTTCCAAAAAGTAAGCCTGACCAGGAACTCGAGGTTTAAAAGTTTTTAATATGGGTGCTGTCTTTTTATTATTTTCCTCATCTTTCTCTTCCTTAGTTATGGGCCTGAAACACAATCCCAAATAGGAAGTAATTATAATAATATGTCTTAAATGTAAAAGTCACTATAATTTTGAGATTCACACTTAAAATATTTTCTTTTTTTTAAATGAAAGGCAAAATTTATTTAAAAGTTTGTGCAATCAGTATGTGTTCAAGGCGAATTCACAACAGGTGTTCTAGCAAGTTCATGTGATTATTTTTGCTCCTTGCATTTTATCTAGTTTGTTTGTCAAAATTTGTTTATATTTGTTTCCATTTTTGTTTTTGATTTAAAAGGAATAAATAATATTGTCTTTTAACAAGCAATTATATGTTCTAAATTGTGGCAAATTTTTAAATAGGTTCAAAAATGTTCATTAAAATACTTTTAATCCAATAGATGATTTTGAAATCCAATGTAGGATTTCTTAAAGCGAATTGAGCTAAGCCCACCCGATATAAATTTGCCTTGTTTATCGTTAAAAAAAATTTCAAATGAGCTTCTTTGATTCAAATTTCAATGTACAAAGATTTTTTGTAATAGTCCTATTCCCTTAAAATTTCTCATAGTTTTATTTAAGGCGAATTCGTACAGGTGACCGCCATAGCTGTCAGATTAAATTAGTGGAAAATCGTCAAATTTTGAGGAAAAATTCGTCAAAATCATCAAATTGACTAATCTAAAACGTTACAAAAATCGCCATTGTAAAAAACCACTAACTTTTAATAAGTTTTAAAAAATAATTGTTATTTTTAGTTTCCGTTGCTAATGGAAATTTAATATATTCTGTCTGTTTTTGAAATTAAGATAACAATTTTTGTTTAGAAATTAATTATTGAAGTAACACAGCCAAAAATATTTCAAAAGCATTGGAGTTCATAAGAATAGTAAGAAAATAAACTAAAACCAAGAAATATCAAACACCTATTTTTCACGTCGAAAATCCTTCTTCAGAAGTTAAGTCTTGTAAACACCAATAAAATCAGACTTTCTGAAAGAAAGGTTTCATAATGTGAACCCAGACTAAAGGGAGAGGTTGTAAAATAACTGCAATAAATCAGTATTAACTGGTCTATAGAATATTATATTTTATACGATGAACAGCTAAGACATTAAAATTGCTGCCAATCAAATACGAAAATAAATCAAATTATCTAAGCTAAAATAAAATATGAATTTATATTAAAAACATTGTAAATTTTAACAAAATTCGTCATACAAAAAATCGTCAAATTTAGGGTATAAATCGTCCTTTCGTCAATAAATAATTTTTGTACCTAAAAATCGTCAAAATGACGATAAATCGTCAAATCTGACAGCTATGGTGACCGCATCAGAGATAGAGAGAGAAAAAGAGTTATGCTGGCTGTCCTTTTTTGTATGTAGATTTGCGCTAGGCAAATTCAGCTTATTTCATTCTCTTTGTCAAAATGTAAACAACACAACGGACAAATCAAGGCGAATTCAACTACAGGTGGTGTCGATACTACAAAAATCCAAAAACAACAGAAACAACACATGGTTTTTTGTATTGCATTGTTAGTGTTTACTGTCCAAAATGTCAACCATTCCTTACAAAACACTAACAAATCAAAACAAAATAGCTCGAACTGTCAAAATCAGATGGCGTTTCGACACCACCTGTAGTTGAATTCGCCTTGGGACAAATGTTCATCATCGACATTTACACGAATATTTTTATAGTGTACGTGTGTCGACATCGCTGCAGCAGAATTTGTAGCACTATACTCGCGAGTATAGAAATATCGGAATTAGGCGTCACTGGTTTAAAATGATTGTATATAACAAAAGTTGAAAACCACAGGAACAGTAGCTCGATACAGCTATAAATACGACGCCAAGCCATTAGCCAATGAGAAAATGAAATGCACGAAAGATAGAAAAACATAGACGGCTGATTGCCCTTAAAAAAATAAATCACAATCACGTGCTGCTTCACCACCCAGAACCGTTTCACGATCAAACTTCACTACTAAACGTGCCGACAAAATCCCCGTTTTTTGAATTTGCGTTACATATTTTGTATGAGCTTGAAAAAACGCAAGAAGCGCGGATTAAGTTTTGGCTGTTACAGCCGTACTTAACCAAAATCGGCAGGCATTTTCTAGTTGTCAAAAATTGTCATGCCCATAAAATTTGTATAAAGCATCCCTATAGCGCGGCGTCAATGCTTTGCAATTGGTAAATCTAAATAAATTTTGACAGCGCGTTTAATAGTGAAGTTGGCTATTTTTGGTTAATCTAACGGTTTTATCTCCATTTTCTTATTTCTATTATGTGGGTTTTGTTCAACAAGAAAGTTTACGCTACTGATCGTGACACAAGGTTGATGCTCTTGCTGATATGCCAGCGTAAAAGCTAAGCGGAAGAAAATGTTCCGCCTTCCGCTCTTGTTTAGGCACGGCTGTAATGTTCTTTCATGTTGGTTTTTATTTTTTTTTTTTTTTTAACAAAGAATTTATGTATTTCCTTACCTTGGCATAGTTGAGGCCAAACATAGCGAAGACAATGAGCTACGTTTGGAAACCTGATCCCAGAGATCCCTTTGTTTCTTATACAATTCTGGATCAATTTCCTTGCCCCATCCTCGGCTCTTTAGTGAGAATTTAGTTGAGAATATTAAAAAAAAAAATATTTATTTGGAAAATTTTTAAAAATGTTAGTATAAGAAACTACAGACCTTATATTCTCCGGCCTTTTTGCGCATTTCTACTGCCTCTTTAAACCACAGGTCTAAATTCGGTTTCGAATAGGGTGGGGCCGAACCATTCATAATAATTTTACCCGGCTGCTCTTGCAGTTTTGCATGTTGAAGCTTATTGTCGACTTCGCTCATTTCTTGGAAACCGAAATTTTCCCTCTTGGTTAGGAAATGATTGGCTCGCTCCTGATCAATTAGCTGGGAGAAGGGTCGGGTGTTGACCTTCTTCTCTTGTATAGTTACATGTCTAAGTTTATTTTTTTTTTAAGTGCAAATATTTTAAAATTTTTTTTTGGTTTTTTAACATTTTGTTAAGCCATGTGCAAAAAATGCAAGCCATTTTTGTAAGTTTTTGGTTGGGGGGAAAGAGGTAGTGTTTGTTTAAATTTTATTGTTTGTTTTTTTTTTTTTTTTTTTTTTTTTTTTTTTTGTAAATGGCATCAGTTTTGATATTTTATTTAAAGACAGATGATTTAGAGGATTGTTTTTGAAAAAGCAGTCAAAGCGTCATGGGTACGAGCAAGCATCCAGTTTGGTTTTTTTTAAGGTTTTTTGTTAATTGAATTTTTCAAAAAACCATTCATGTATTGAGGATTTTTTTAATTGTTTGTTACAAAAAATAAAAGAAAAGTGAAAAGTTAAGAAAACAAAAATGAATTAAAAACATTTTCTCAAAAATTGACTTTGATTATTGAATCATGATGTTAGAATGGTGCAGTTTTAATTTGGAAAAAGGTGATGTTAAATCTTTTTTTTACATTTTAAAAGTTTAAATTTACATAATTATTTACAATGATTTATTGAGAGTTTTAAAAAGTTTGAGAACTACAACTGAACAACATAAATTAATTGAATACTGTGCTACAGTGAAATTGGTTTTCAACTGAAATAATTTTCGTTAAAAATTTTAAACGATTTCTGTCAAAAACTTTTTTCTAAGCTTCCGCCGTTTCTCGTTAAAGGTCCAATTGAACAACACAATTTTTTACTTAATTCCTTTAAACAAGTTGAATACTCGTTCACTTTTTTAAGTCTGTTTCTTTTTCACTGTGCAAATTTTCACGAAAAAAGGTAAATTTAGCTTGAGGCTCGGCAAACCGAAAAATTTCCAACATCTTTCTACGAAAATCACAAAATTTTGAATTTCAATGCTTCAAACTGTTGTCCAAACACCCCAATCAACAACTCAAAGGGTTTATATAAGGTGGCGCGAAAGATGCCATCCGATGTTCTTTGACTATAATTTTTTGAATAACAAAATGAGCTTTATATAATATGGCCCAGCTCATAGTCAAAATAATGTATATTTTAAACTAAAACCGGCTTTAAATGCATGTGAAGATTACTGTTCTAAAGTATACTTTAGAAAAAGTCGACTTTATTTTTGAATATGATTATGGGCCTATGTTTTTAATTTGTCCTTTATTCGTTTAATGTATTATTAAATTTTCGAGCTTGAGGTCTTATATATAAAATTTTTAATTTTATTTTAACCAAGATTTCGGCACTCCTTTGTGCCTTCTTCAGAGGTTGATTATTTGACAAAATTTTACAATTTTTAAACAGTTTTGTCAAATAAAAGAGAACAAAACCCTGAAGAGGGCACACAAAGGAGTGGCGAAATTTTGGTTAAAATAATATTAAAAATTGTATATAAAAACAAGTAAGGAAATATAGTCAGTTAAGCCCGACCATATGATGCCCTACACTACAGTATATAAGAACAAATTTTTGAAATTGTACCTATTTGGGACCGAGTTTTGAAAAATGTATAGCTAATGGTGCGATATGAATAGGAAGCTCTTCATGTTTAATATATTATTAATATTTGCTAGATAGTTTCGGAGAGGCAGAAAATGCACTCTTTCTCCCCTCGTAGTAATTTTTATTAAAATGCAGAGGTTATGTGTCTATATAAATATGGATCTATCTATAATTAAAATTTCATTAAAATTGGTTTCACAAAGACCCTATTCCGGAAAGCAGCTTGTATGGGGTCTATATGAAATTAAGGACCGATTCGCTCCATGATCAATAAGCTTGTATCAATTAGAACGTACATATGTACAAAATTTCATCAAATTTTCTTTAAAATTGCGACCTTTACTTTGGGCACAAGGTTGCATGGACAGCCAGCCGGCCGGACGGACATCGTTAGATCGACTCAAAAATGATTGGAAAGGTATACTTTAAGCTGAGTCTGGACCAATATTTTAACGTGTTACACACATCAGCACAAATGCCTTATACCTTCTCCAATATTGTGGTGTGGATATAACTAAGACATCAAGCTCGAAAATTTAATAATACATTGAAAAATTTTGTTTTGCTTTTGGATTGTGTTTATTTGATGTCTAAATTTTTCATAGGGAAGAAAAAGTGATATCTGCCAAGTGGCCGCTGCCGGAATTGATGACCATACGGACCTGATGTATAACATTTTCCACAGCTCTTGCCAGATCTTCCAGCGATAGGCTCCCACAATCATTTAAAGACTTCAGGAGGCTTATTGAAATAGACTCGTGACTTCAAGAAACCTCTCAAAGCGAAGTCTAGGTTGATTGAATGGGGCATTCTTGCAGGTCGTGCAGTCTTGCAGGTCGTGCATTCTTTAAATTGTACTCGGAAAAAGTTATTGAGCATGGCTCTTTTAAGTGCTCAACGTTCACAGTTGTCGTTAGGCCGATGAAATAAGGCCCTATGACACCTCCAGCGTAACCACAACACCATACAGTGCCCCAAAGGCGACAATTCTGCTTCTTCACGTATCCACAGAGATGGAAATATGCCTCGTCACTTATGATGAGTTTCGATGCAAAGTTTCGCAAAAATCGAAATATTTATTCCGCGTTCTTGAGGAGTTTGGCGCTCCAATTCATATTGACGTGTATTTTGTATTCGTTTACTTTACAAATCTCAAAGCAGAACTAACATTTTCCACCATGTGCAAAAATGATAGCACCTTCCGTTCGGGGTAATGGATGACTTTTGCGCCACCTTGTACAAAACCAAAAATATGGCCGGTTTATCAAGCCGCTGATGAAGTTTATTTCGCTCTTAAGCCTTATTGTGGGAAAAATTAGCAGTGCGAGGGCTGCGGGTTCAATTCCTGACACAGACTCTGCTGTGTTTTGCTTAAACGGGCTGATGTTTAAGAGCTAGATTATAGTTTTTAATTGTATTTATAACATTAAAATAATTTTTAATAGGCTTATGCTGTTTCTAAATGACAGGCGACAACACGAGTGCTTGAACGAGTAGTAAAATTTATATCAGTTTTTTGAGTGCTTTTCATATAAATTTTACTACACGTTCAAGCACTTGTGTTGTGAAAACAGCACATAATTTATATGAAAAGCACTCAGATTTTTGAGTAATTTTCATAGCAATTTTACTACACAATCACTTGCCTGTTATTTAGAAACAGAACATTAATTAAAATATTAAATATATATGAACTTTGTTATACTAAAAATGATTTTTAGACTTTTTGAAGAGAACTTAAAAAAAATTTTTAATAGAATTTTTGTAGAAACATGTTCTTTTTAATTTAACAAAAATGTTGTTCGATGAGCTTTTCAAATGCTTGCGGAAATAGATTTTGATACTAAAAATTACTCTTAAGAAAGAATATTTTTCTAAATATATGTGACCCGGTCTATGAAAAGGTTGCTTATGACTCAAAAGGAGAACAACTACCGAGAAACTGACGAAAGGCATTGTTTATCTTTAACAGCTGATTTTTCGAAATTTTGTTTTTGAGTCATAAGCCACCTTTTTATAGACAGGGTCACAGACTGGGTTTTTGATATCTCAGTTAAACTAGGTTTTGTTAATTTGAAAACAGATTTGTGACGCTACTACTAAGTTCCTTTACAAAGTGTTGACGCAACAGCTTAGTTGTGCTTAAAATGTTGGTCTTTAATGAAATAATAAAAAAAAATCTAATTTCGCTGGAAAAATCCGAGTTTCAGGATACGTTAGCCTAAGTTTAAACTTAATCCACATTTCGAAAACCCTGCCTAAATAAATGATTTTTAAATTATGTTGAAAAATTACTTTGTAGCACAGTGTTTTTTTTTAAGGAGTATACCAAAATGGTTTTAAGTTCAATAATTTTAATCTTCAAGGGTTGTTAAACCGAATTTGATTCGATTAAATTTTTATTTTTATTTTAATCGTAAAATGTTCAAAAACATATTAAAATCATGGGGTGAGTTGCAAAGCCATTTGCTTTTTTAAATGCATTCTACATGCAGCCGTGCAAAATTTTACAATGTTATCAGCCCCAAAGTGCACCAAAGAAGTTACCGATGCGTACACGAAGAAAGCATCGTTAAACTTGATGATTAATTTTTGACTTTGAGCGTAAAGTATTATGATCTTTTGGAACTCAGCCCATAAAACAACTCATTCTGAGAGTAAAAATACTCGAATAAATGTATATAAATATTTCTTGAAACAGTTAACGATTTTCACTATTAAACTATTTATATTATATTCAGAGCATTAGTTATTCTTTCTTCTCCATTTGGTATACTACTCAATTAAATAAGGGTCAAAGAAAAATTAAAATCTACATAAAAAAATGTAAAAATAAGAAAAAAGTCAAAACTAAAACTAAACGAGTGTATTTGCATACTTTTCAATGGGTTTTCTATCTTCGGCATCGCTGACCAGCGGCTCCAACTCATGTAGTGTTGCTAAAAAATATATAAATATATAAAATTGATTTTTGTTTTTTCGTTAGTAGTTTTCAAAAATAAAATCCATTGACATAAAATTTTTACTATATTGGTTTTGTGTAAATATTTTATCTAAAAATTTAAGTAGTAGTACGTTTGCAATACAACTTTTAATATGTTATTTTTTTTTCTTGCAGTTTTGGGTTAATTGATTCATTGTTTAGTTTTGCTCAAACAAAAAACTATATATAAAGAATCAAATGTATTAGAACACTGTTAGATTAGTAAACAAATTAACAACAACAGCAAAATGTATTTAGTTTACGTTAGTAGTATTTTAGTTAGTAGACAAAATGAAAAACTCTTAAAACAAAGTTAATTTGAATTTAATTTTTACAATAAATCATGGAAACAATATTAAAAAAAAAATTTAAAAAAAAAAATAAACTTAACAAAATTTAATTTAATCAAACTTAATTAAACGAAAAAGCTTAACAACAAGAGTTTTTTTTAACTAACGTAAGTAGTTTTTTTTAATTAAAATCTAAAAAAAAAATTAACATTTTTTACTGTTCTACTATGAATGTTAGTAGTGAAATTAGTGGCAGTTAACTGATGTTAATCGAAATTACAATATAGAACGAAATTCAAAACCAATTCTTTTGCGATTTTTATTTTAGTTGAAATCGATATCAAAAGAAAAACTACAAGATTTATCAAGTCGAATCTTTGTTTAAAATTAAATTACGCAAAACAAACATTAAACAAATTAAAAATGTTATTTTAATGATTACTTGAAATGAATTGTCCCTAAAGCACTGACTACAGTAGATCATATTTGGGCCAAACTGTTCTTACGTGAAATGCATTTTTTCTTGGAAATGCAGAATTTAAAATCGAAATAAGATTGAGAAAAACAATTTTATCTGTTATACAATTAGTTTTTTAAATAGGTTCCTAGTGCAGTTCTTGATAAAAAAAAGGGTGATTCATGGTTCAGTATCGTTTGGCCAGTCAAGAACTGAAGCCTGGCGACTAAAATTTGCGGCTTATTTTCAGTGAATGCGCTCTGGAAAAACTCAAAACGTGTAATTTATTTGGATGGATACGTTAATAAATTTAATTTCGTTATTTGGGCTATTGAGCAACCCGAAGAGTATCAAGATCTACCATAACATCCATTAAAAACAACGGTATGGAGTGGCTTACGGGCTGTTGAAATCTTCGGTCCTTATTTCTTCAAAAATTAAGAAAACCAGAATTTTACCGTCAATAATTACTGTTGCCGCACCATGTTAACGGCCTATGTGCTCCCTAAAATTCAAGCGCATGGTCTTGGTGAGCTTTGATTTCAACAAGACGGCGCTATGGCCCTATAGATCTTGCGATATCAAACCTTTGGACTATTTTCTATGGGGATATGTAAAGCCTGAGGTCTTCAGGAATTAAAACTCCTTAAAAGCGAACATTGCTCGTGTTATTCACTAGATACCAGGCACTATGCTCGACCGAGTCGCCAAAAAGTGTACCTTCGAAATGGACCTCAGACGTTGTCATGGCCAACATTTACATGATATCATTTTCAAACAGTAAATGCTATAAATTGTTATTTTAACCGATAATAAAAATTTCAAGTTCACTTTTAAATTTATGTGTTTTATTTTACATTTTAAATCAAGCACCCGATGAATCACCCGATACTATTGGCTAATTTACGTAGTGTTCGGCCTATCTATCGCCATTTTCTCCATTCAATTTGTCGGCTTATAGATTCTTCATTTGCTGCCCTCCATAGAGACGGGAATTTGTTCACAGAAAACAGTTTTTATCAATTAAAAAAATGGCTTAAAAAGTACTTAAATTTAAGGAAATGTGATAATTTAATTAATTATTTTTTTAATTGAAAGAAAATTATTAATTAAATTTTAATTTAATGAACATTTTAGTTGTTTTTAAATAAATTACACTATGCTAGTTGAAAAAACAGACAAGCCGGGCACATAGCGTTTTAACATAATTCGGGTACGCTAAATCCAGTGGTGCAAGCGGTTTTTTAAGATTGGCTCTGGTTTTCGAGATATACCGTTATTTCGAAAATGGAGGAGGTTGCACAACATTTGTTCGCATAACTCAAAAATGCTTTAGCTTATTGAAAAAAATTCCGCAATAAAATTTCCTTTAAGAAAAATAAGACCCCTTTCTAACATCCGCAGTCGTTTTAGAAACATAATTTTTTTTTTGGAAAAAAAATAAATTTTTTGGAATTTGCAGCTATGCTTCTAATTTTTTGCAGACGTATAAAAAACAAAATTCCAAACAAAACAAGCCATGAATGATGTTTGCAACTTTTGATTTTATTCACAAAAGTCGACAAATTTTAATTAATTTAAGAATTTCATAAAACGCAATATTTGTATGGAAGCTCCCCTAAGAAGTGATGATAAGGGGCAAGTATGTCTCGAGAAAATGTTAAGAGCCAATCTTACAAAACCGCGGGCACCATTGGATTCAGAGTACCTGAATTATGTTAAAACGCCAGGTGCCCAGCTTGTCACGAAAAAAAGTGTCAATTTCTTGCACAGTGTTATTAATTAAAATATGAATTAAGTAACAAAAAATCTTAATTGACTTTTTTCGTTTAAAAAAAATAATTTAAACTTGTAGAATTGTTGTTGGAATTGTCAATATTTAATTAAATAAATTAACACATTGTTTGAATTGAAAAAGTTATGGCAAAGTAATATAATTTATTGAAAAAAAAATATTCACAATTTTACAATTTTTAGTAATCAATATAATCTTTTTGGTAATAGGAGCAAAATCACCAAATTGATTGCTTGATATAATGAATTTGGTATAAATTTGGTGATTAGAGAAATTTTTTTAATTTTTTCTGTATTGTCAACCATATTTCGCTGCCATACAATAGTGTGAATTGGACACATGCATTGAAGATTCGCATTTTAGTATTCAGTGTAATCTGAAGTGATTGCCACGTTTTGTTAAGGCAGCCAAAGGTCGATCTTGAAAGAGGAAATTTCGAGTGATATATTCGCTTTTAAACACTCGATTGTTTCTGGTTTATTTGGAGAGACTTGAGTTTATTTAAATGAACTCAAATAGCATGACCAGATCCATTTAGATAAATTATTTGTTTGCCAAATGTTTCTCTAAGTAAAAGTAAGATAATTGTTAGACATGTAGCACCATCCTCCTGAAACGACATATGTAATATTAGAAGTTACTAATGGCTTTGCAATGAAGTACTTAAAAGTCTGTAAGAATGTCTCTATACCGCTCACCGATTTCTGTTACGTTTTGACTATTGCTAGTTTTGCAGACATATGGACAAATAATTCCACTGACCCATAAAGAGCACCACAGTGTGAGTTTTTCTGGGTGTAATAGTGTTAGGGCACTGCAGGGAGGCTTATCTTTGCTCCTAATGCGGCCAATGCTGTTAATTGTCATAACCAAAATTGTGCATAGCTACCGGACAAAATGTTTAAATGAAGTTGTGGGTCAAACTTTAATCTGTTATATATTACAAAACAGTTTAAAAAAAAAGCAAATATCAACTTTAGAAACATACAAAAACAAACTATTAACTTATCAAACCTTTCAACTCGAAAACCTTTTTTTTATTTAAAAGGTGTTATGAAACACAGAAATTTACATAAATTTGCCAATTAGTATTCAAATGTCTAAATAAGTCTTAACAAATTTAGTTTCCTACAGCGCACAGTGGGAGATTTTGAAAAAAAAAATGGAAATATGTCTAGATTTCGTAAAAGATTAGGTCAATTAGAATATAATTTCATGTGGCTATTAAAAACTTGAATTCAGGTTAAAGTTTTGAATCTGAGGTCCACATACATATCGCACAGTGGGAGGTTTTGGAAAAAATGGATATATGTCTAGATTTTGTAAACGATTAGATTTTCATTTGATTTTTTATGTTTCATGTTAAAATTATTTATATATTGTTTTATACTTGCATAGTCTGTGTTAGACAATAATGTTTAAACTAATTCAATAATTGTATATTAATTTTTTATTTTTTGTGTAATTTGTACCAAACAGATTATTAAAATCCATTACTTTAATTATAAGATTTTTAATCTTGTTGTATTGGAAAGCAAATAAATAAATAAATAGGTCGATTGGAGTACAATTTCACGTGGCTATTAAAAACTTGCATTCAGGTCAAAGTTTTGAATCTGAGGTCTACACACATATCGGTAGAGCCGACATTTTGAAAAGAAATGTGAAAAGGGAGTTTTGAGTTTTTGTCAATAATGTCAGTTTTTATTTATGCAATAACAATTTTATTAAGTATTTAATATTTTATGATGAAATTTAACAAGCGAATTAATTGTTAAGTGCTTACTGCAAACCGACTAAAATTTCTTTAAAAACGTAAAAAGGAATCCCACAATTTCAAAAAATCCCCAAAAATTAGTTTCTTTGGTTTTTTCTGGGTAATATTTTCTTTACCAACTACTGAGATCTCAGGATTTCCATTGCACAATTCTTACAAATATATTGCACCAAATAAACAGTGCTTAAAATTTCGATTGTGGCTCCACGATTAATGAAAACGGGGCATAAAGTGGAAATTTTAAAAATAAAAATAGTACTATTTCGGAAGAGCTTTTAACCCGTAGTGGTTGAAATTTTCAAAATTTTATTACACAGCAATATTGTAAATAGTAGCCTTTCACAAAAGTATAAATAATATTGATCGTTACCTAAAGTGCAAAAGGCCCTGTCTAACATTTTGAATATTTTAAAGAAAAAGCAAAAAAACTATTTGAAATGATAAATTGAACAATTGCCCTAAATTGAACAATTGCCTAATTTATTTTTTTTTTCACAATTGACATTGTTTAGCGTTTATTATTTAATCCTTTGTCGATATGGGTATTTGTTTTATGTTAATAAAATCGATCATTTTGGTCCGAAAGATTTGTAGACATTTGTGTTGATACATCAGAATCAATGAAAAAGTCGATTTTTAATTTTTGGTTAGTTAGAACCTTTTGCGGTTTTGGTAACGTTATGCTACTTAAAACTTTTTTTTATAAATAAAGAAGAAGGAAAATACTTGAAAAGCTAATATATGGCAACAAAAAAACGAATTTTTCAGAACTTAAGCTTCGTTCACAATGGCACCAACATTTTCGTTTTTTCTTCTCAAAGTATTTGATATATTTTCCTTTCATTTTTCAAACAAAACTGTAAAAAAAATTTTTTTTTTTAATGTTGAGTCTACTTCTACTTCAGCAACAGTTTGTATGAAATAACAAATAACGTTTATAATAATTTTTTTTAGTTTTGAATGAAAATTTTAACAAAATGTTTTAAAAAATAATAATAAATACGTAATATTGTTACGAGAAAAATTAACAAACGTCTTATCAATTTAAAATGTAAGTGATTGGGAAAAAATTGTTCCTTAATTATGAACATCAAGTGAAAATATTTCTGCCATTGTGACCGAAGATTAAACTTCAAATGCATATAACATTTTGAATTCAACATATTTTTGCACAATTCTTTTTATAGAATAATAATCGGCTTGCTGGAAATTTATAAAAAAAAAAAATATTTCAATAAATTCATTATAAATTTGAGTTTTATATATGCAAAATACAAGTCCGAGTGCGGTCAGAAACAACAAGTTTTAATTTTTAAAGTTAAAAATTATTTAAATCGGGAAAAATTAAGATTTCTAAATCGTTATTAATTTTGTTAATATCCGAAGAGCCCACCCTAAGGAACCTATGGCAGCCCTCCTTAAATTGACGCATGAAATTTTATTCCAATTTTTTTTTTTTTTTTTTTTTTTTTTTTTTTTTTAAGCTCCTACTGTGGAGCGTATGATTTATATTAAATATTGCTCATACAACCTGATAAACAGGAACACACATAAAGTAGACCTTCTAATATATATTATTTGAACAAAACATTCCCGTCAGTACATTTTCTAATATTCTCTAGCGTCTTCAATTTCTTTTCATACATTTAACTAAGAAGTTCTTGTCTAGCACTAGTCTCTTATTTCTCAAAGCGATATTTAATGAATCTGATAAAAAAAAAAAAACTCCAATGTATTATGAATACTACCATGAATCTAAAAACGTGTATAATTATATACTACTAAATATTTAAAATCAACTAAATAAAAACTTAACAAAGAAAAGAAAAGAAAAAACTCCAAATAAAATGAACAACCTTTTAGATAATATGGAACGTTACGTAACGAAACGAAAACAGTTACAGACACACACACACACACAAAACCATGCTCCCACTAATGGAACCAATTTTCTTTAAGAAAATCTTAAAGAAACAAAAGCTAAACAAACCCAGTCCTTAGTTTAATAATTTTTAAGATTATTTTTTTTTTTGTTTTTTTTTTTGCTTTTCTGCATTTTGTTATTTAAACCAAAGAAAAAATCTAAAAGTTTAAGAACAACAGCACTTACTTGCTTTAACCTAAAAAAATCATCAATCATTAATGCTATAATAAAGCTTTTCTCTAAACAATTTTTCTTTAACAACATTATGAACTTAGGCGTTTTTTAGTTTTTTTTTTTTATATTTTGAAACCTTTTAGTTAAAGCGCTCTAATGATTTGTTTTTTTTTTTGGTATGTTTTTTTTAATAATTTCGTTCTATAAACAAAAAAAAAATTTAAAGGAATAAATTGATAAAATAAGTTTTAAATTAAATATTTGGGCTGTTCACGAAAGAGGGATTATCAGGTAATATGGGCATGTACGCATATTAACAGCAACAAAATATATTTAAAAAAAAAATTAAATAGCTGTATTTTGTTGATGCGAATATATCTAAATAACCCTACAACCTGATAACCAGTCTTCCTTGAACATCCCAATTGCTTTTGTTTCCAAATCAAAAAAAGCTTGTAATTTAGGAAAAAAATTGACAGTTAAAAACATTTAAGTGAAGTTAGTGAAAGTAAATAAAAAGAAATTATTCAATTAAAATATTCCAATTTATAAATAATTTTTAATTGAAGTAATAACTATAAATATTGTCAGTTACTTCTAGAAATTACTTTATTTCTAGCGGACACAGTGAAGTAAACGTTGTTTCCATTTTGGAGAAGAATAAAAGATAAAAAACAAACTAGTAAACGTTTTAAAAAATTTTTTAGTCGACTTTTAAGTTAAAGTTAAAAACAAAATCCTTAAGTTTATATATATTCAGCATAACTGAATAAGTGGAACCATTAACATATTATGGCTAATTCACCATTAATAGCTCGCTTTACTTGTAAGATTTTTGAGCGATGGCACGAATTTTTCTCCAGCAGAATATTAATAAAAAGCTTTTGTTCTAAACGAATGTAATGAAAAAAAAAATTGCCTACTAAGCAACACTTTTTGTGTTGACAATTCTCAAACTATCAACAAAAAAAAAATGTACGAGTGTTAATCTTGGCTTTGCAGAATCTGTTATACCCCTTTTATCATAATGTAAAACAACAAGGGAGGCAACTTATAACATTAGTAATACCGATACCGCTTGAATTCTATTACAAATTTAATAACGGTATTGATAGCGACAACGTAATAATTTGTTGCTTTAAACACCGTTATAATTATACTGTTTCCCTTAATATAGAAACAAATTGAAATTTAGATAATTTCCAGACTTGAGGGCTAAGGAAAAATATGTTTGTTAACTACGCACGGTGGCCAGATAAAAAGCTAAGAAAAAATTTAAAAAAAAAAAAAGTTAAAAAATTAAAAAAAAACACATAAAAAGTTAAAAAAAAGTTTAAAAAATTTTAAGAAACTTTATTATCAAAGTTGTTTGTGGGAATACTATTATTTATTAAAAGATTCATCTCATTCCCTCTGTAGTTCTGTTTGCTGATAGCTTTGGCTTTTCTAAAATTATTTAGGAGAACGTTTCCTGATTTTAAGAAACTTTAAAAACAACTTTAAAAAAGAGTTGTTAAATTCTCTTCAATGCGTGTGCACACGGACGAAATACAAGAGAAAAGAGAAAACGCGTTGCCCATCAAAATAAAAATAATAAGAAATATAAAATATTGAAACAATTTTATTGACGTGCTGTTTGGGAGACACTGCAAAAATATAACAAAAATAATGATGTAGTTGTTTCTCAAATACCTAAATTACTATTGACGTGGCTGTCTTAAAGACACTTTTTTGACACATGAAAACACATTAAGAGGTAGTGAGTGCGTGAGAGTCGATGTTAGAAAAAGAACGGAGAAAATCGCTTATTTCTTTCATTGGTGTTTGTTAGACAGTATCTGGAAATTTGCGATATAAAATTGTAGACAGAGGACACTTTTGATATTGTACCGACTTTCACAAGAGAAGCAACATTCAGACTTTGGTCCATAAAGCAAAACTTTTTAAGCTTTCAATATAGTTTTACAATATTTAAGAAAAAGCAACTATTTTATTATTATCAAGATGGAATAATAAGTCATCTTAGCCATTGTGACCCCTTGCAGGTTTAACTTTTTTAAGCTTCTTGCTTGATTTGTTTAATTTGATTTAACAAAAAAAATTTAACTTCGATATCACTATCAATAACGAAACCTGTTTTTTATAATAATAATACCTGCAACAAATCGGGATATGTTGATTACTTGAAGCATGGATTCTGGCGAATATTGACGACGATCTAGCCATGTCCGTCCGTCTGTTTGCCTGCTTAAACCACGACAGATCTCTATCTATAATATCTATAAAGGTCGCAAAAAAGCCATAAGTTTTTGAGGAAAGATTCGTTTAAAAATTAGCCAAATGGTCCATTAATTCATAATACAAAAGTCTCTCCCTGAAGAAGACAAGAGATATTACAAGCACCATAGGAATAAGCTAAAGCAAAAAAATTTAACAAAGATACTTATTTTATACAAAAAAGTTCGGTAGCAAAAATTGGCCAATTTGGTGAGCTATTTTATCTTCCCTAAATTTTTGTTCTTTTCATACCCTCCATCACAACTACATAGTTGTGTAGAAGGTGTACTAAGTTTGTCATTCTTTGTAAAACTTTTTAAATAATCATCTTGAGTGCTTGAGTAATTCTTAGTCTATTTAGCCATGGCCGACTGCCTCTCCGACTGTCTGTCCGTCTGTTTAAATCACTATCACCTTTGAACGACTCAAAAGAAAAGAAAACTATTTGGGGTCAACTATTTTCTAGTTCTCCTAAGCAGTTTGGTATTGCCATCCAGCAAAATAAATTAAATAGGTTAAGAGTTATGAATCAAAATGTGGAACAACCGCCCTGAACAATTGTTAATTTTGTTACAAAAACTAGCATAAATAGTGGCTGAATATACATATTAATATCAGATTTTGCACAAATTCCTCCTATATTACCAGAATTCATACCACAATATATCGTGAAGATCGGTTCATAATTTACCATGGGCCCCATATAAATCACACTCTCGAAAAACACTTTGGTTGCATTAGTGTGCAGATTATGATAGTTTGGCAATTTTTGTATTTGCACTTTTTCTTCTTTTGATATTTTATATATAAATACAAATACACCTACAGCCAACCTCAAGTTAAAAACAGTGAGAATAACGAAAAAAATAGAATTGCAGAGTACATGAAACTGAGTACCCCTCCCCAATCTTGTCACCTCTCACACCAATTAACTCAAGAATTGCAGCAACAAAAATTGTAAGTCTAGACGATGAATACACGCTGTATTTGCCAAGCTTTTTGTATAATTAATTTTGCCCTTTGCTCTTGGTGAAGGGTATCCAAGGGTCGTCACAGCCGAAGTTAGCTCTCTAACTGGTTTTCTATTCTTGGATTCTAAATGATCTATGTTTGACAGCAATTGATGCTTTACAAAAGGTTTTAGATCTTTGTCCAAAGGTTTTTCTAAATCGGAATCAAAAATAAATTCTCAAATATACCAAAAAAATTTTGTAAATTAGATCAAAAAATATCCTGAAAATTGTGCCATCGAAAATTGAGCTTCGAATATAACTACATAAAATTTTTGCGTAAATTTCAAAAATCCGTTTTCAAAAAAGCTGCAGCGATGAAAATTATTTCAGATTTAGCAAAGCCGATTATAAAACTCTTACTTGTTAAACATCACATTTACTTTTGTGCCCGCTAAAACTTATATTTCATTCTATATTAAAAGCCTAAAATTCCATTTAACATTAAATCAATTTTTTCCGCAAAATAATCTATTGTTTTTTTTAAGCTCTAAAAACTCTAAATATATTTATCAAAGAAAATAAAATCGTCTTTAAAAGCTACTCAAAGCGTTTAGTTGAGGAAATCTAAATATTGAAATATATTTTGAAAACGTATTGGTACATTCAAATTCTATTAGAAAATAAAGGACAACTACAGTAAATTTTGTGACACTTTTTGCAGAAAATTTTGCTTAATTAAAATCCTTATTCAATTCTTAACAGCCGCATTCAAATCGATTAAAGAAAAGTAAATAAAATTGAAATATTTAAAAGAAATAAATTAAATAGAAAAAATTACTGCTATTTTGTACGCTTTTTTTATGCGATTAAATAATTTTGTTAGTTTTTGCTTTGGAAAACGTGTTTTTTTTTTTAATTTTGCAGTACAGTTCGGTACGATTAAGTACATAAATTTGGAAAACAAGCGACAAAACTAAATGGAATATTTTGTCGCACCTTCTTTTTGATTTGTTGTACGTTTTTTATGAACGGTTGGCATCGCAGCCGTACATCGATCATTGAGCGGATGGTGTTGTTGACCCCTAATTGCACCTAATGATATTGATTTTTTCGGTTGTTGTTGCTGTTCTTTGGCTGTTGTTTTTTGTACGTTTGACCCATTTTGATCTCTTATTCTACGAACATTGGGCCAAACGAATTGCAAACGATACTCTGTGCTCAATTTTGAGATGGTCTTTTTGAATAAGCCATTGTTCGACTCACCCGCCTGTAAAGAAAATTTTATAAGAAAACAAAAAAAAAACATAACGGTAATATGTATCGAAAAATTTAATTTTGGAAAATGAAAAATTAAATATTGTTAAGAAAAAAAAAATAACGAAATTTTTGTTGTTATTTTATGAGTTGTCACCATTCCATTTACATCCAGGAAGTAACAAGATGGAGAAAAAGGTAGACGATAATGTGCAGTTGTTGTGATTGTTGTTGTTGATGGTAGTTGTTTTCGTAATTGTTGTAGATCCGATTTCAATTAGGGTAGTAAAAAGAAAAGAAAGAAAAGAGAGACAGACAAAATACAAGTATATTTTGATAAATTTATAGATATTTTTAAACTAAGATTGTTTTTTGTTTATTTCAATTATTTAATTATTTAGTAAAAAAAATGTTTATATAGTATGAATATTAATAATTAAATGCACTATACATTATTTAGAAATACTGTTTAGTTACCTAAAATGTTTAATTTAAATTAAATAAAATAGTGCTTAAATTCCAAAAAAAAATTACAAAATCAAAAACTTATAAAGAAAAATTTTTTAACATACACTTCAAGTAACGAATAAAACATGCTGCAAGTACGTACTTATGAATCTTTAATCAACCATAATGAAAATATTAATTTACAGAATGCCAAAGAAAAAACTTAAGTTTTAAAGTAACGACATAACAACGATAAATAGACTTAAAAAATAAATAGAAATAAAAAATATTAAATAATCAAACTTATTTAAATTTCTTTATATATATAAAGATTTCCCTCTTTCTTGTAAAAATCGTGAAAAAAATCTGGTATTCTATGAACTGGATTACCTCAGTTTGTCTACTGCGTACCCAAGAAATTCAAATTCGACGAGAAAAATATTTTTCGATAGATTATAAAACAATCACATAAAATTAATTTAAAAAAAATATATAAAATATCGCTACTTCAATCACAGATTTGTCAAAACGAAGTCCTTTCGATCCTACGTAACTGTTTGCGTGAAATGAACTACCTCCTATAACCTCTAACAGCAATTATTCTTCTTTTTACCACAACCCAATTTCGACTGGATCAGTTCTACTGAAACGAACCATAATTATTTCAATTATTATCGTAACTTTTTCCAATTAATCGTATGTTGCCATTTTAATTTAAATGCAAAATGTAAGAAGCCTGGCAAGTTTATTTTAGCTGTTTAAGTTTTTGCATATTTTGCTAGAATTCTGGTAAAATTACTTATGTGCAAATGCATAAATGCATATTTTGCGATAAAGCAATTAAATTCTTAACAAAAATTTAAGATATTTTGCCTTTAACCACTAAATTGAATTTTATGGGCAATCTTAAGTAGCAATTATTGGCATGAAAATCAGACACTTCAGATAATCCTTTTGAGTCCTCAAATTACCTCCGTTTTCCCTTATCGCCCACAATTTTCAGCCTCCCACTATTTTTATCCATTTTCGCTTATTTGATGGCCGTAAATTATTTTGGAAGGGTCAAAGACTAATTTTAGCCTCTTTATTTCGTTTTAGCTCCTTATCTTTCTTCAGTGAATCTCTTGCGCTCGTAAAGTCAACGTCTTGGTGCTTTGGGTGAGGATAATGTTTTCTTATATCGTGTAATTCATCGTGATGTTTGATTTATAATGTAAAAACAAAAAATATAAACTTGAAAGTGAACTAAAAATTTTTATTATCGGTTACAAGAACAATTTATATCATGTAAATATTGGCCATGACTACGTCTGAGGTAAGCCATTCGGAAGGTCCAATTTTGGGCAACTCATTCGAACATAGAGACTGGTATCTCTTCAATTACATAAGTAATGTTGGCTTCAAAAGCGGCAGTTGTAGCTGGTTTATTCCTGAAGACGTCCGACTTTACATATCCCCAGAGAAAATTGTACAAAGGTGTGATATCGCACGACCTAGTTGGCCAATTTACCATAAAAAAAATGTGAAATTAAGTGCGCACCAAAATGATTTCTCAACAAGGTCATTGTTTCACGCGCTGTATGGCACATAGCGCCGTCTTGTTGAAACCAAAGGTCTCCACCTGAGATAATTATAAAAATTTGAAATCGAGTTTTTGGTTGATTATTATGAATGCCATTAAACTACATGTCTTGACAATATTTTACACTTCTGCGATCAAAAATTATGCTTTTGTTGAAAAAAATAAAACAAAGTGACGTAACTGCGATTGTGTTTTTTTTTTCGATAAATGCAAAAAAAACGTAATTACACATATTTATCTAAAATAGTATAATGATATTTCAAAATTGCTTGAAGAATTCCATGGACGAATTATCAATGCATATTTTTCTGACGTGGAAAAAAACTTCTTTAAAAATGTTTATAATTTTCATTTTACAAAGTTTTTTGCTTCTCCTGTAAATTTATATTTTTGTTAATTACGGCATTTTGCATTTTAGCTAACGCTATGTACATGCATCATATAGTACATTATTGCCTGCTATAATGATTTAATGTAAAAATAATTTTGAACCATCTTCGAACTATTTTGACTGACAGTCAGCTTGGGATCCTCATTAATAAGCAGTCCAGAGCCGAAGTCTAGGGACTATTGGTTCTTGTGGTTTCTCGGAGAAAATCCTGCCAATTTTGAGGGGACGTAATACCAATTGATCAAATATCCCAAGACGTATGTCTACAAACCCCAGGAGGGGGGGGGGGGGGGCGAAAAATGCCATTAGTCGAATTTACGTGAGTTTCTGTCGTGTGGACCTAACCACGCAATGTTTTTATTACTGGGTGAAATAAAAACTGTACCCTTTGCTCTTCCTGTCACAAGGCAGTGTAGTGAAAGATAACAGTATGATTTAAAAATTTTTGATAAATTATTATTGATGTTATAAATTTCAAGAAATTCCAATTCAAATTGTTACAGTCCGATAAGCCATTATCAAATATTATTTATATTGGTACCTAAAATATTCGCTAGAATTTTTTCTTTCAAATAATTTAAAATTTAAGCATAATCACTAACTAAACCAATTTAACACTTATATGTGAAAACACCTGATGCAAATAAAAATATTTATATATCACTTTTAACTCAACAAAATCCGAAACAAAATCCATAAGCTCTTTATGGTTTTTTTCAAAAAGGAACTCGACAAACTTCTGTTTCGATTACAAATGAAAACTGTTTGAATTTTTTTATATTATTAAAAATTACAAAGTAATTTACTTTAACAAAAAACAGAACGATTCGTCATTTTACCTAAACACAATTGTAAATAACATATAAATGTCTATTTTACTATCCGTATTAAAAGGAAAAAAAATATATACAAACTTATCTTTATAAAATGAAGAAATATACAAGAATCGATGTTCTATATGTGATGGCATAAAACAGTTACACGTGCACACATACTTATAATGTAACAAATGTAATGAATGTAATAGAAAATTGTCACAAGAATTTCAAATTACAAAGAAGAATTAGAAGTACCACAATATACGATACGATTATGAGTACGAACAAATTTGTCGAATCTAAAAAAAATTCGCTAATATTAAAAAAAACTAGCAAACACAACAACAATAATAATAATAAAAAAAAATATTTTTTTTCTCTATAAAACTCTTATACTGAGTATAATGACGATCTAAACTTGTAATAAAAAATCGAATAAAAGAAGTCCAATTGAAGAAGAAGTAGTACATAGTAGGAGAGGTAGCAGTAGCCAAAGAAGAAGAAGTAGAAAAAATAGAATTTTTACATCAATACATAACACAGATTGCTGGTCTAAGCTCAAAAATAAATACAAAAAAAAATATCGTAAGAAAAAAACAGAAGAATAGAATAAGAAAAATATTACAAGAACTAAGAAAAAAAGAGAATAATAAAAAAACCACTTGAAAGTCATAAACCCCCGTATAATCTATAATCAGCAAATATACAATGTATTGGACAAATGTTCATAGACATATTCAAGCATATATCTGTATAAGTATATGTATATGCATATGCATATTTATTTATGCATCAAATTTAATAAGTATATTTATATGCACATACACATTTAAACATTCACATACACATATTTATTTGGAACATAAAGATCAATGAAGTATATTTTAAAATAAAAATAATGCAAGTGCTTTAATATAACGAAGAAATATGTATTCAGGAATATACAGAAAATGTATAAAAAAATAATAAAATACAGTAAAAGCTTCAATAAATCGTCTGTGTTTAGCAACGTCTTAACAAAATAATTTTAGTCATATAACGAATGAAAAGTTTTTTAATTGGCAAGTTTAAAAAATTTTTTGTATACTTTAAAACATGACATTTCTTTTAAACTTTTATGGAATAAATTTCCGTAATTTTGTATTTTTTATAAACTAAAAATCTGCTTTTAATAAAACAAATATAAAATTTCGAAAACTTTGCTTGAAATATTATTAGTAGTTTTTATCAAATAAAAAAAAATTGTTCAAATGTATTTCAATTAAGTTAATGTGAAAATTGAATCAATTATTTGTATACCCTCCACCACCACTAGTGGTAAATGAGGGTATACTAAGCTTGTCATTCCGTGGGCCACTTTTTCATTACACTTCTAAGACCCCATTAATTATATATATTCTGTGCACCTTAAGTAATTCTTAGCCGATTTAGCAATGTCCGTCTGTCTCTCTGTTGAAAACACGCTCACTTTCGAAAGACACAAAAGGAAAGAACAAACTTAGTGTCAAATTGCTTATATTTAGGCTGTTCAATTAATCGGCTTATTTTATTGTTCGATTAAACGATTAATTGATATTCAGGATTTTTGACTTATTCGATTAACGAATTAAATTTTAAAATTAATCGATTAATCGAATAATTCAAAATCAAGAAATTTCTAAATTAAGAGATTTTTTTTCGATAATGTTTAAAAATTGGTACTTGAGTTAAGAAACATTATTAATTACAAGTATTTTAATATTTTATTAACAAAAAAACAAAACAAAATAACAATTCATACACAGAAAAAAGTGTTTTATCAATTAAAAAAATGGTTTAAAAAGTATTTTAATTTAATTATTGTGATAATTGAATCAATAATTTTTTTAGCTGAAAAAAATTGAAAATTTAATTTTTATTTAATTAACGTTTTAGTTGTTTTGAAATAAATTTTCAATTAAAATTTTAATTAAATAACAAAAAATCTTAATTGACTTTATTCGTTTAAAATAAAATAATTTAAACATGTAGAATTGTTGTTGGGAATTGTCAATATTTATTTAAATAAATTAACACATTGTTTATAATTTCAAAGTTTTTTGATCACTTTTTTAATTAAAATTAAAAATATCATTTATTGAAAATATTTTTTCAAAATTTTAAAATTTTTAGTAATCAATATAATCATTTTGGTAATAGGTGCAAAATCAACAACTTGTTTGCTTGATATTATGAATTTAGAACAAATTTGGTGATAGGAGAAATTTAATAATTTTTTTCTGTGTACTAATTGATAAAAAAATAAAACATGTGTTGAGGTCATATAATTGTATATGTACAAACAATTAAGCAGATCTTTTAAAATAATCTTTTAAAAGTAAAATGTTGTTTAAAGGTTTTACTTTACTTGGAAGCCTCACGATCAAGTTTTGTCTTTCCTTTTAATTTGCTATACTCTCTCACTTGTTTTACTAACGCACTCACAGTTTTTAACTGACCACGAGATTGCTCTCAATTTGACCTCTCGATTTGTCTGCCAATTTTACATGCAATTTAACAACTGACCACAAATTAACTTAAGCGCTTTCTTAATAAAAAATATATTTCTTAAAAAATAAATTAGCTTCATTAAAAAAACATTGTGTTCTAAAAAATTCTTGTACTTTTTTTACAAAATACTTTAAGTCATGCTTCTATTTTGAGTTGTTTCTTCGTTGGGGGCATTTTTAAAATGAAATCGACTATCAAATTGAGTGGAGGCTGTGACACAGCTGTCAATTCAAACAAGTTTTGACAAGGGTTAAAAATATTTTTTTTGCATCTGTTTCAATAATAAGTAAGAATTTAAAATTTACTGGTAATTGAAAATTTTTTCAGTAGGCAGTACAGGCAGTATGTGAATTACTCACTAAACTTGACTGTTTTTTTTTTTTTTTTAAATTCCAACGGACATATATATTTGGTTTATTTATTTGACTTAAAACTTTAAAAAAATATACGTTTGATAGAAAAACCATGTATGTATTGTTATTCGATTAATCGGCATAAATTCTTCGATCAATCCTTAAATCGAAATCAGCAATTTTATATTAATCGACCAATTAATCGTCTAAATTTGTTCGATTAATCGAATTAGAATTAATCGGCTGAACACCCTACTTGTATTTACCCAAGACAGTTTGGAACTGAAATCCTGCAAAATCGGCTTAATAAGATCAAAACTATGAATCAAAATGTGGATCCACCACCCTAAAAAAATTGATAATTTTGTTACAAAAACTAACATACAACGGAATAATGCACGGAATGATATACAATTTTACACAAATTCCTTTTATATGATTGATAATAACAGTGTTAAATTTCATGAAGATTGGTCGATAGTTTTCCCTGGGCACCATATAAACCCTGTTCCCGGAAAACAGTTTATTAAGACTAAAGCCGTAATAATCATAATACATTTTGGAGTGTACAAGTTTTATAAGACTAGAAACAACACTGGTAAATTTCAAGAAAATCGGTCCATAAATAACCATAGGCCCCATATTAAGACCACTCTCGGAAAACAGTTTACTACGCCTAAAATCGTAATAAAAAAATGCTATTATAATAAAACTTAATACTTCACAGTTCTATGGGACTAGAAATCACACTGCCGAATTTAGTGAAGATCGGTCATTTAGTTTGTTCTTTGCCATAAAATTACATGAATTTTTCATAGACATAGGCTAATGAAGGTTGGACAGCTCAGACATATAAAAGAATCGATTTTGCATGTGCAATAAAGATTTTAGGTTTGATGTGGATGGAGATGTGTGAAGAGCATTAAGTCCTCCGAAATCCTTATTGGCAGATTTAATCGTGCTATGTATATATGGACTTGAACCGTATAATGATGTTAATGTACTGCCAAGGTAACAGAAAGACCGTACATCTTTAAGCCCTTGGTTTTTGATGAAAAGATCAGTGTTGTTTGAGCTGTTTATTTAACCCTTGTTTTGGCAATGTTTATTTCAGTGCTTCCGCCTGTAGTGAAAGGAGGGAGACGTCGCAAACTTCTCTTTCCCATAGGCAAAACTAAAGATTAATAAGATGCTTAGAATATTTATAAAATATATATTTTTGTAAAGCAAACAAAGTACCTTAAATAGATTTGTAAGTGGAATTCATAACTTTCACTTTTAATTTACAGTGGAGGGCACCAACGTCAAACAATTTTTGAGCTAAACTGTTAAATAAACAAATCTACTTTTACCTGTTTTACTAAAAAAAAATTGCCAAAAATTAATTTCCTAATTTATTCTTTTCAAACTTAGGAAATTTTGTGTAGCACTAAACGCACAGAAAAGGGAAGTTATTGTTGGTAAACAGTATTACTGAGAAACATTTTTGTATTATCGTAAAATTTGAGATTTTTTAATTGGAACTCTCCGAAATTGCTAAAGTTTGATAGAGTATTATTAACAATTTTTCCACAGTTCCTAAATTTTTATTTAAGATGTTAGTACTTTTTGGAGTGTTTTAACCGAATCTGCAAATAAGCCCTAGATTTTTTGCTGGATATATAAAAATCGCGTTCAGTTCTGGAGTCATATTTTTTAAGTGGTCCATCCAAAATTGGAAAATATTAAGTTAGAAATCTTGTTTTTTCGCTACTATAAAAAAAATTACTAAATTTGTATGTACTAAGTATTTTTGTTTTTTTTTTTTACAAGGAAAATTATGAAAAAAAAATTTTAAGCAATAAATATTAATTTTTTTTTCTTTGGCCCACCCTAATATTTTAGAAAGTTTAACGATACTAAAAATATATATAAATAAAAAATTAGTGATCTTTTATTTTTTATTTAGATACAATGTTAGGAGGTCTTTCGACCGTTAAGAAAAAAATTCAAGATTTTCTATTGGAAAATGGAATTTCTGTATTTTTTTATACTCTCAGAAAACAGTTTGATTACACAGGACTGCGATGATAAAGTTTTTTTTACCTAATTTCTTATAAAATATGTAGAAATTAGTCTATATGTTGAAAGTATAAACTTCGTTTTAATATACCAGGTCACATATGTCACATAACGGAACTTTCATGTTTTTGGATTTATACTTCTCATTCAGTTGACATCCAGAGTAAAATGCCGTTTCAGTTTAAGTAAATTATATCTTTTGTTTTTAAGGATGCTTAATTACGCGTCGAATAATGGGTTGATTGGATAAAAATACCTGAGTTATAGCGGATCATAGTGAATTTTATGAAAATTTTATTGCTTATCACAAATTATTGTCACTTCGGAAGATGTTTTGTACCACAGAAAATAACAAAATCTAAAGTTTTATAATTCTTTTATATAGTCCACTTATTAATATTTAGTGCATTCTAATCATAAATGTAGCTAAGACATAGTCTTTTAAAAAAGGATATATGGGAGGTATGCATGTCCTTGCAACGAACGCAACAAAATTTGCAGCAACGCTAGAATTTATATACTCAATTCTTATTTTAATTGAGGCTAAAAATCAAGTGTTTTAATTTAGAATGTATGGGATGTAGCCCTTTCATACATTGATGCATCAATTGTGCGGGTGGATTTCGGTTACAATATTTTCGCTTCTATTTGACCAATGTCAAATAGGCCGGCTTGCGCCGATTGCGCTGATTGTACTTGAATTATTGAGAAATTCTCGCGTCATATTTCAGTTTTGTCAAAATTAGCCGCAGAAGCAAGTTGTGTTTTGAATTACAAAAGTACTTATCGTTAACAAATAGTGAAGTAGGTATATTTTAACTGAACAAAATGATCAATTTTAGAGTTTCAAGCCAATTGATGTCATTTGATGCAATAAAAAGGCGTTTGGGTTACAAAATTCAACGAGGTGCATCAATTATGCGTGTACTAAAAATACTTGAAGGATATTTAAATAGCAATACCTAAACATTGATTATATGTTCATACGATATATAGACCATATATTCCTTTTGGAATATATTATGTTATTATATATTATGAATAAATTCCCGGTAGAGAAGCGTCAGGTCTAAAAGGCGTAGGCATATCCTTGCAGTGATTTTTGCAAACTTCAAATTTTTCTTAACTTACATCAGTATACTTCATGTTGTCGGTCTGCCATAAGAACCCTAATTTACTATATGGGGACAGAACACCACTGTGCGTCGTCTGAATAATCCAGGTTTTCTAGTCGATTGCACTTAAATACGCTCAAAAAATCTAACAAATATGGATATTGTGATGAAATTCGATCTTATTTAATGTTATATGACAAAAAATTTAATTGTAAAATGTAACGCTGAATACGCCTTAAACCCTAAAGAATAATAATACTGCCATTAACTTTAGTTCACGTTTATTTTATATGAGTAGACATTTTTGATTTCCCGAAAGATTTTAGAAAATCTTATCAAAGCTGAATACAGCACTCTTGCTTATTTTATTTTAAATTAAAATTGTTTTTTCGGTAAATTTCATAAAGGAAAAGCTTGGATATTCTAAGCAGAAGAAAATTTGCCAGTTTATTAAAGCTTTTACTGTTCAAAAAATATACAATTTATAAAGAAAAAAAAATTATTAAAGTTTTTTCATTAATTGAAGTAGTAAAGAAACGAACCAATAAATACTTGCTTTAATCTCAAGTTTTGCTCATGCATGATAAATTTTTTTGTATGTAAATAAAAATTTTTATTTTTTTCTTTGAGAAAAAAAAAAAAAACAGAACAACATTTAACATAAAGTTTTATTTTTTTTTTTTTTTTTTTTTTTGCAAGACAAAATTTTTTTTAATTTTTATGTTTATGTTTTCTGCAATTAAATAAATAAATAAACTTAAAATTAAACTTAAAGTCAGTATCATTTTAAAATTCATTCACTCTCTCTCTCTCAGGCACACACTTACAGTTGCAATTGAAACTGTTTATTTTTTTTTTATTATTAATTTGTTTTTTTTCTTTCTTTTATTCAAATACATACGTTTCAATTTTTTTTTTTTTTGTTTGCATGTTGATTGTACGTTAACATACCTGTTTAGTTTCCGGTCCATCAACTTCCGTTGGTATAGCATAAGCCCGTCCATTAGGCACCGCTGGGGGACCCTCTGATTTGCTGCGTCTAGATGGTGTACCATTTCGTTCTTCCGACTGCAAATGAAATTTAAATAAAATGAATGTTTAAAGCCGTATTTAAATATTTTAAAGAATTGTTAAGTATTTAAACGTCAAGAACAGCAGCACTTTGTTTGTTACCTCTTAACAAATTAGCCTTTTTACAGTTTTTATAATATTTTTCTTTTTTTCTTGGCTTGTTTTTTTTTTTTGTATTTTTTGTTAATTCATAATGTTAAGTACAGCATTAACATGCCTTCTACAAATTGCTTTTGGAAAATAATAAATAAACTTTTCATTTTTACAAGCTTACACAAGGTATTCACATACACACATGCATGCATGTGTAGAAAAGGCTTTTTTAATATGTGTATTTGTATGCACACATAGGTGTCCTTTAAGTGTTAACAAGGCATACATTTTCAACAAAAATGTTAAACAAAAATAAATAAAAAATATTTTAAAATAAAAATATTTACCATTGGTTAAAAGGTATGCGTTTGCCTGTACTTGTATGTGAAAATACAACCCCCATCCATCCTACGCTTTTGGGCATAAACAAAAACTAGCCCACACTAGCACAGTGGATCGTTATTAGGCAATTATGTGAAATAATACCAAAAATAAATGTAAAATAAAAAGTCCCTGGGCCAGTATCTTTTCCTCGATTTCATTTCTCGCAGCAAGTATTATACTAAAAGCCTCTTCTAGGGGGAAACTGTATGGAGTCTTAGTGAAACAATGATCAAGTTAAGTAATGGCCAATTTTTAATACAAGCCTAGCGGGAAGCGAACTGACACTAAATTAGACCCGGCATACCTTCTTTGGTGGCAAAGACCGGTTCTAGTTCTAATACTTTATATGAATAAGACCTATCACTTTTTTTTGGCGTTGTCATTGGAGGGGGTTAATTGGGACCTAATAGCCACCATTTGACCCGTCAAATATCTATTATCAATAAACATGTTTAGTGTTAGTTACAACAATGATAGTCCTTAGCATTCTTCCAATAAAAAAGTCCTAAAATTAATTTTAACCCTAGAATTCTCGGTAACTTTTTACCACTAAGTTATCCTCTTGGTCTGGCCAGACCACAATTAGAACAGCTAAAACCCCAATTAAATAAAAAGTAAATAAATATATTTTTTATTGAACATATGCTTATTATCTTCCATTATACGAATTTATGAAATAATTTTATTATTTCATTATTTTTTCCACATGCAAGTCATCGAAAATGTAGTCTTTAATTTCGCACAAAGCTTTTTCGCCTCTACCACATCTAAAACGAGTTTTGAGTTTGGTTTTGATAGTTAAATTAAACTAAACTCATAATGGGCCGTAGTTTTCTGATTTGATTTAAACTTGATTCATTCGATTCAGAACATATCATTTATAGAATTCACGTTTCTGTTTTTTTTTTTTTTTTTTTTTTGATATGTTATACCATTTGAATGATATAGGAAGCCAAAAAAAAATTTGGTCTGGGCAGACCAAGAGAGTAATTTCATAAAGTTTTACATAAATAAGCAATTTCACCCCACTAATTTGCTCCAATCGATTCCAAATTAGTTTCATTCGATTCAGCACATATCATTTATGGAATTCACGTCCCTGTTTTTTCGATTCGTTGTTATATTCGAAAAAGATTGCAAGCGAATCACAAATTTGGTCTGGCCAGACCAAGACGGTAATCCTAGGGTTAAGAATTAATTTTTCAAATAGTCCCAAATTATGTATCACACACTGATGAATACTCAACATGTTACAAAAACGGTCAAAATAAATAATCATTTAAATAAAAAAATTATTTAAAAAAAATTAATACCAAATTAAAAAATATACATTTTTTCTACCCTAATATACCAGTTAATTGATTAGTTCTCCTTTCGCATGTCATTAGTTATTTATTTTTGTTCTTAGCTTATTGTCAGAAATCCCAGAACCAATACTGTTGGAACAATTTACACAAATTTCCCGCAGGTTAATCAAACTTAATAGCAAATGATATATCCATAGAATATTTGGCATCTACTAAACTTTTAACGTGCGAAATAATTTCCCAAATTTTGATGATCTAATCGTCGCATTTGATATTTCTCTAATAAAAGATGTCCACGAAATTTGTCCATGTTGAGATTGACGGTTCAAGAACGTTGACAAATAAATCAAGTTTCTATTGAAGTTCCCTTTCTATTGTGACTTCGATGCAAGCGCACATAGAAGAACACCGTCTTTTCGAAAGAAGCTTGCTTCTGACGAGAAGGTTTTGTCAACAAACGAGATTGTTGTATTTGGATAAGTACGCGGTTTAATATGATACACGGGGTACAACTGTATTTGGCCCCATCGCCCCATTTGTTTTTTCATAAGACAGGGCCGTAATATCGTATTATTTTTTGGCCAGCTCGAAGCAATAGACTTGGGCGATATATGATTGCAGCAGACAGGCACAACATAACGTACAGTATACGTCACAATCGAAGAATGAAATACCAAGTTGGGCGAGCAAGCTATCTCACGCAACGGTGCTCGCGACTGGTCGCCCAGTTTGCCCGAGGGCGAATTCAATTCGAGCGAGTTTTATTTTCTACATTCAAAAAAATTATTATTATTTTCTGCTCGCGAGTGAAGAAAATTAAAATTCACAAGCGTGTTTTGTTTTTGAGAGTCGAAAAATATCACTCGTGAAGAGAATTCAAATTTTAAGGGTCAAAAATAAAACTTAGCTCCCGGGTCGAGCTGAAAAGAATTCTTCGCGACTTTTATTTTTGTGTGTAAATTTCTTTAAGCTTAAAATATTTTTTTTTCTTGTTTACTTGTTTGTATATATGGATAAATGTACGTAAGTGTGAATGTTTCATTAAAGAAACACAACAACATTATCATATGGATCATCAGTAAAGAGGGAAAGATGAATTCATTGATACGACAAATATTACGTTGTGACTTTTCATTAGAAATATCAAAGACAAGGGTTCATTTGATAAAATCATGTATTACGTTTTAAAATATAAAAATACAATGGAAAAGCAGTTTTCAGTTTTTAATACATATTAATTGCCATTGTATTGCAATAAATAATTAAACTTTATCCGCATATTTTCATTACATAAAAATAATGATATTCTTGCAAAATAACAGGCTTCAATGTTTGATTGTAAGGAATTCGCTTCTATTTATATAACCGCTGCACAGTGTGGGATATTTGGAAAGAAAAATGGAAATAATTCTATATTTTGTAAGCAGTTGGTCCGATTGGAATGAAGTTTAAAGTGACAGTTAAAGAGTTGTAGTCTAGTTAAGGTTTTGGATTTGAGGTCTATAGACTTATTAGGAGAGGCGCCAAAGACACCCCGGGTATTACAAACACTAAAAACGATCCTCTATTTTTAATTTTAGCTCGATGTTAAAAATGATTTTATAGTGAAATGCGCTTGTCAAGCTCTTCATAATTTATCCCTTAAGGTTTAGGAAATATTAGACTTTGAAAAATAGAAGTTACCTTGGTCTAGTATTTTGCAAATATAAGACTGAAGTTTATAATAATTTTATTAAAATATTTTTTTTCTTTTGAATTACCAGCAAACCAATTGACCTTCTACATTTTGCAAATTCTGAAAAAAAAACCTTTTTTAATTAAAAAGTATTATGCATTTGAAGTTAAAATTCTGAAAAAGTCGATTTTTTGCATTACCTGTCTAAAAAATTATCTCTTTTATTTATAAAAAAAAATGTTTAGCGACATATATATTATTTATACATTTTTGAAATCCTTCTTCATGTATAATACTCGTATTGCTATGCAAAAAATTTTAATAACTGCGGGCGCAGGGCTCTTTCGAAATTGACTTGTTTTTTACAAATTTACACTTTATGATACATTTTCTCCATTTGCAAAGGAAGAATCAAAAATTTTAAGCACAGCTTGTATGACCCAATGTGTTTACAATAATTGTACAATAGGAATCCTGACCCCCTTGCTTATATTTTATATTTCCAAAAAAAGTAATTTCGGCTAGTTTTTGGGAATTGTGGGATTCGTTTTGTAAGCTCCCTAGGGGGAAGCTAACTGACACCAAAGTAGTCCCGTGATAGGTCTTTGGTGGTAGAGACCGGTTCTAGTTCTAACACTTTATATGAATGGGACCTATTACTTTTACATGGGGTCTTCATTGGAGGGGATCAATTGACACCTTACAGCAACCATTTCACAAGTCACACAGCTATTCTCAATGAACGCGTTTAGTGTTAGGTACTCCATGGAGTATTATTTCAATACAATGTAGTATTATTTCAATAAAACAAGTCCTAGAACTAAGTTTAAGAACCAAATTTTAGAACACCCCAAAAAATTTGTTACACCATTATTAATTTTTCTACCTTTTACTTCTTCATATACCAGTTAAATAATTGGTGCTCTTTTTACTGCTCATGAGTTCTCTCTTTTTGTACTTGTTCTATATTCAGAAATCCCAGGACCAGTCTCTTGGAACAATTGACACGAATTTTCCGCAGAGTTTAAAAAAAATTAGGTGGTTCTTATTATTAGGCATTTATCTATTTACTAGTAAAATTTCATTAAATAAAGATTTTATTGCATAAATAAAAATGTATATTATTGACTTTTTTGCCAAATGACTTCAACGAATCTAAAAAGTATCTTGTTTTTGAAATCTAGGCACAAATTCCCAACCCTTTGATGCATTATATGTCTACTTTGTAAAACCAATTTTTATCAATTTATTATATACATTAGACCGACTCAAGTTGTATGGAGACGAAAAAAGTGTTTTAGTTACCCCTCTGAAAATAAAGCTTGATAGGTTTTATGATGATTCCCAAAATATTTTGGTTCTAGCGTTGACCATCCGTGAGCTGGACCATTTTTAAAAAAGGTCTTTTTACAGTTTTTCCAATTTTTTTGCACTTTGCTCCAAGACGACATAAATAAAATTTGGTATCATCGAAAAGAGTTTTTGAAGCAGCATCCAATGGTATATAAAACTGGAGATTAATATGTTTTTATTAAAAAAATTAACATTTAAGAACTTGAATATAGCTCACAGCATCCAGGGTTTGAAAACGGATCTTTTGTTTATCACCAGGTTATTACAATTGTAAAAGCAAAAAATTTGATACCCATAAAAAATGGTCCAGTTCACGGATGGTCAACGCTAGAACAAAAATATTTTGGGAAACATCATAAAACATATCAACCTTAATTTTCAGATGGGTAACAAAATCACTTTTTGAGTCGCTCGAATATACATAAATATTTTTTATGTAGATATATATCACTTTTTCCCGAAAAAAAAAACGAAAAAAAAAAAGTGTGACATGACAGCACAATACAATATTAAAAAAAAAAACGTTTTGGGAAAAAAAATTTTTTTTTTCAAATTTCAATGACAGATGAAATTGTTTATTGTCAGTGAATTTGTTTCTATAAAAAAAAGACATTTTCGAAAAATTGCAGATAGCACTATTTTAATATAAGCTCACGATATAGAACATAAATTTGTAAACTGATATATGCAAATCCTTCATAATTTTTTTATCGGTCCCAGATTTTCTTTTTTTTTTTTTATTAGCTTGACTAATATTTCGCCCGAAATAAGCCGCCTTATGCTAATACATTTTATCATAACTTGCGAACGATTAGGAAAAAAAATTTCTTTTAAGTCATCCGAATAAATATTTTTTTTTATGCAAAATTAGTTCTAATTTTTATTTTTTAAAATTCCTAAAAAAAAAATATAAGAACAAAAATGTTAAATTTTTTTTTATCATTTATCAGTTTATTACAAATAAAATAAACCATACAAATCGGTTGTCAAATGTTGATTTTATTCACAATTAAAGGCATTGTTTATGAAAAAAATATCTTACGAATCACAAACACTTCGTTATATATTTTGCAAGTATACATAATTTTAAACCAGACAACATACATACATACTTATCTACATGCTTATGACCAGTATTTGTGTATAAATATAACTTTTAGATCTTTTATGCTTATGAGCCGTGAATGATAACAGACTTCTTGTGGCCAGAAATTAAGGATATGGAACTGGACGATATGTAATTCCAACAGGATGGTGCCACTTGCCACACTGCCACCGAAACAATTGTTCTTTTCCACGAATATTCAATGATCGTGTTATCTCACGTTGTGGCGCTGTTAATTGGCCACCACGATCATGTGATTTGACACCGTTAGACTCTTTCTTTGGGTATATTTAAAAGAAAGAGTGTACGCCAAGAAAAGAACAATTCAAGAGCTAAAGGATGATACGATTCGGCACATTAACGACAGTGAACCTTAATTATGTCTCAGATTCATTGAAAATATGCACCATCGGATAGAGAGATGTAACCGAAGCCGTGGCGAGCATTTGGCCGATATTTTGTTTCACACATAATTGTCATAGATCCTTCTATCATAATAAAAAAAATTGAAAATTATAATATGAAAACTTGTTTTACTTACAATAACCATCGTTTGTTTTAGTTGGACCACCCTTTCTTTATTTTTAAAACCAATAAACATAGAAATAAAGATAATACAAAGCTAGTAATTTATCTAAAAAATACAAATATATATATAAAGTACTTTTTCGAAATTCGTACCTTTAAGGGGTGAAATTTGTCCCTATTCTAGTTTTTACTAAAATTTTTTTACCGTTCATTGACATATACGTATTAAATTATGGGGAGAAAAAAAATACCAAAAAGAGGAAATACGGGAAATTAAAATTTAACGTGCCGCATGTGTTAAAATTTCAATTTTCTATAATATTGAACCTAGAAACATAAAATTATAGGTGCAGCTTCATGAGTGAATAAGAACCTATTAGATGAACCATTTTGGTACTTTTTTGTTCTTCAACTGGTACTTTTTGAATTTCCGTTCATATAAGATCTCGTCGGCCTGCTACTCAATTGGGAATCTTCAAAACATCGCTGCGGCGCATTCTAAAAATTTGCCTTGTGATGTTTCTACATATGTAAAATTCAATGGGCCAAAAATTTTTGCCAGCGACTTCAATATGCCAAACAGTCAGTCCAGGCTGTCCCACCCGGTATTATACCTACATTCTAAAGAATCGTTTCTCGAACTAAACCACAAGCCATTTAATTGCAAAAAACTAACATGAATCGCTCATGCAGAGCAATAAGGAAATAAGGTAGATAAAGTTGCAGTTAGAACTATTTGATTTTGCATCTATTTAACCCTTTCAGTGTTTTTGTCGAATATATTCGACATTGCATTGCACTCTCTTTCTACGCACTTTTACTGTATACAAATGTACAGTTAATTATATTTTTTTTGTTTTATCTGAAAGAGGGACAGTTTTGATATTTTAAATTGTTATTATAGTAGACATTGACTTTCTTTTCTTATTGTTGAGTGCATTGTCGTACCCAAGTCAGGAAATTTGTAAAAAGCTTAGATTTACGAAGAAAGAAAAAAATAATAATTTCGGGGATCAGGCGTTATTAAAAAAAATTTTAAGTATTGATACATGCGTAAATAAGTATTTTCTTGAAAAAAAATATTGCAAAACAAATTGTAGGTTCTTTTGTGGACATTTGAAGGTCAATTTTGAATATATTCGGCATTCACTAAAAACCAGGGGAGCTCCATTAAGCAAAAACCATTATTTTCCTGACTTCAGCGCCATCACATTACCTTAAATACAAATTTTCAGATTTGTATCTCGTCAAAAATTATTTTTGGCCCTGGAAGGGTTAAACAAAATCCTTGGAAGTTGCAACACTGTTTTCTCCTGTCTTTAAAATTCATTGAAAATCGCTTTAGTTCTACCAAGCGAATCTGTCAGATGAGTTTGATATTAAAATTCTAAGCCAACTATTTGTGAATCTCATTTTACGTAGTCGTTCTACGAAAACTAACCACTGTGCTGGGCGTCATTTTCTCAATTACCCCCTCATATGTGACCATATTGTTAAAATTATATTATAATGGGAGTACAACTATAACATAAACTATTTTTTTTAACCATTTTATTATATAAACGCTCTAAACAAGGACAAAGTAGTAAATTATTGTATGAAATGCAGAAATTTTTTATAAAGTTTAAAAAACTAAAAAAAGATTTTTTTTTTTGTTTAATAATTATAAAACATTTGATGTGTTTATAATGGATTTAGGACTAAAATCAACAATAAAATTATAAAAAATATTGGGAGGTGGTATCTTAAACATATATATATAGTTGAAAAAAAATCGGAAGCCACACAGAAAAAATTATTAAATTTCTGCAATCACCAAATTTGTTCTAAATTCATAATATCAAGCAAACAAGTTGTTGATTTTGCACCTATTACCAAAATGATTATATTGACTACTAAAAATTTTAAAATTTTGAAAAAATATGTTCAATAAATGATATTTTTAATTTTAATTAAAAAAGTGTTCAAAAAGCTTTGCCATTTCAAACAATGTGTTAATTTATTTAAAAAAATATTGATAATTCCCAACAGCAATTCTACATATTTAAATTATTTTATTTTAAACGAAAAAAGTCAATTAAGATTTTTTGTTATTTAATTTAAAATTTTAATTGAAAATCTATTTCAAAACAACTTAAATATTAATTAAATCAAAATTAAATTTTTAATTTTCTTTCAACAAAAGAAATAATTATTTCAATTATCACATTAATTAAATTTAAATACTTTTTAAACCATTTTTTAATTGAAAAAACACTTTTTTCTGTGCAACAGCAATATAACTTCCTTTTTCGGATTGCAGAAAGCACTTTAAACTAAAATTTCAAATGAGATGTGCAACCAGTACCCATGTTCTGTAACTATGTTGAGAACTTCTCGCATCGAAAATAAGTGAAACAAAATATTACATCGTTTCCCGAAAAGTGGGAAAAAAGTATGTCTGTAACTCATGTCGAAAACTATCAAAAGATATTACGTCGTAACGTTATCCATGTCATAATATTCCACTCGAAGCCGACGTGAAATTGCAAAAGTTTAGAACGCCAGTTACACATATCGTCGACGGCGACCAAAATTTACTAAAATTTAAAAATGTTCAACTACGACGGAGAAACTACACCCGTCTGCTATACCAAATAATGTAAAGCACGACTTGTTGCTTACAAAATTGCTTTGAAAACATTCGTATATTTTTCAAAAATGATAAAATCAAAATGAAAATTCTGCAAAAAACAAAATAATTACATACATACCTTATCCGTGTTATTATTCATTGCATTTTGCATTTTTAATTTATTTTTTTTAGTGTTGAAATTATTTCTTACCCCGTTTTTATTCGTGGGATTAGTTGACAGTCCAAGGCGGGACCTTTCTCACAAAAATTTTAAAATTTTACTTTTCTGTAAATTGGCGAGTAATTTCCTTGCGTGACAGCCTTTTTACTTGCCAAAAATTTTGCAGACGCAGTTAAGGGAGAAAAAAAATAATTTGTTTCAATTTATGGCATTTTTGGTTCACTTCACACATTTCAATCGATAAGTTTTTCAACGCGGGAGATACAGAATATGGGCGTAGGATAAAAAACAGAGTTTCAAAAGTGATTAATGGCATATAACTACACGAAAATTCGATATAGTGTATATTATTGCATTGAATATAGAGTTTTTGCTTAAAATTGGAAAGCATTTGGTTAAAAAAAAGGTTTTGTGAGTTAGGTACTCAAATATGGAATACGGTATCGTGTTGGCACAAGTGAATACATAGACCAAATTTTGCATGACTGAAGCACATAAATCTAAAGGAATCAAGTCGCTGGAATTACGTTGCTATTCGAAAACCGTTACGCAGCATAACTCGCTTTCCAAACTTGGTCTTCCATTATAAGATTGTGTTGGCTAATATACGCGATCCTGTGGAACCACATAACAAGCAGGTTTCCATCGCAAACATATTCCCAATAATAATGCAATTTCATCACCCTGTTAAGTCAATATTTCTCTACGGCTGTGAGTCATGAAATGCTGCTCAACGTTATATACGCCATTAAAATATTTTAAAGCCAGAACCTACGGAAAATCCTGCGCATATCTGGGCCAACAGATATATCCCGAACAATTGCCTATGATCAACAACACCCAAAAGTAAATAAAGGAGCACAGCCAACTCAATATAAAATTCATTCTGAAGTTTCAAATTCAGATCCTAGTAACTTAAATGAAGCCATTTCAATTAAGGTGGAGAAATCATTGTGGATTAATGCGATGCAGGAGGAACTAAGATCTATAACTGAAAATAAAACATGGATTCTTGTTGATTTTCCAACTGACCGTAAAGCTATTGTTTTTAAATGGGTTTTAAGAAAAAAATTAAATGAAACAGGAGAAATTGAACGTTTTAAAGTTGATCAAGGATTAAATCAGAAATTTGGAATTGATTATGATGCAGTGTTTGCACCTGGTATGAAACAAACAACAACAAGAATTTTATTTTCGATATCCAGCACACCGCTGATAGATTATAAACAATGAGGAGGAGTGTAGAAATAAGTTGCTTTGTATTATTATTAAATTTGTAATTTATTATGTTATGTTGGCTTTCAAAAAATTGTACTAACAAATAAAAAATTTTTCAAATATATTTTAGCAATAAAAAATAATTTGTACTGAAACCATTGTGTAATAAGTACCAGTTATATTTATTAGGGAGAGTTGTCATTATTTACCCATTTAATGTCAAACAACGAAATTCTACTCATTTGCAAATATTTTGCACTTTTTAGATAGTGCAAACCTACTTTTTTCATAAAAAACTAGATTTTATTCAATATTTTGTTAGTGTATAAAACTATTTCCACCACTAAACATAGTTGCATAAAATCGTATAGAATGTGGCAACAATTTTTTTTCCAAAATAAAATTTTCTTAGTTCAATAAATTTTCAATTTATTGAATGCTGGCTGCATTTATAAACTTTTAAAAACAATGCTCACAGAAAAAAGTGTTTTATCAATTAAAAAAATAGTTTAAAAAGTATTAAAATTTAATTAATGTGATAATTGAATCAATTATTTTTTTTGTTGAAAAAAATTAAAAATTTAATTTTGATTTAATTAACATTTTAGTTGTTTTGAAATAAATTTTTAATTAAAATTTGAATTAAATAACAAAAAATCTTAATTGACTTTTTTCGTTTAAAATAAAATAATTTAAACATGTAGAATTGTTGTTGGGAGTTGTCAATATTTATTTAAATAAATTAACACATTGTTTAAAATGGCAAAGTTTTTTGATCACGTTTTTAATTGAAATTAAAAATATAAATTATTGAAAATATTTTTTCAAAATTTTTAGTAATCAATGTAATCATTTTGGTAATAGGTGCAAAATCAAAAACTTGTTTGCTTGATATTATGAATTTAGAACAAATTTGGTGATTGGAGAAATTTAATAAATTTTTCTGTGTTTGTAAAACAGAAATTTAAAAATTTTGTAAAATATTTAAATAATTTATGATTTCAAATATTATTTTCATACCACAAAATGCTACTCTGCTGGCTTTAATAATATTAACAACAGAAAAAAATTAGTGTCAAATAAATGTATTTAAAAATTTTTATTATGTGAAAAATAAAAAACATTTTGCAAAAGCAAATGAGCAAAATGTATTGAAAAAAATTATTAATTATGTGTTTGTGTCATAAAATTAAACAAAAAGTGTTATATTGAGAAAATTTTGTTTTGTTTTTGTTGTCTTTAAGTGTGTTGAATTCACACAGAACCTATATGTGTGAGGGGTAAACTAAAAAATTGAGAACACTCTCTCGACTGGAACCCAAAGGGCAGCAGGAGAATTAATCGTCCCTCACACAATTGAAGACGCCAAGTTGAAATTTAAGCTTAGACGTTAAACTGAAGTATAAATGAATTTAATGTTCGTACCGTCAATAGCGTAGGTTCCCAGCAAAAACTTTACTTACCTGGAAAGTTAGCGAGTAATATTGGAGACATATGAACACTACTTATTTTTCGACTGAATAACTACTTATTTTTGTTCGAGTTGTCCACAGAATTCAGTAGTTACAATACACTTACTAGAAGTCACTAAATATTTAGTTATAATTTAATTACCAGTAAGTTGAATTGTAAGTACTTACAATATACTTACTAGAAGCCAAAAAATAACTAGTTTTTATTGAATAAGCGCTAGTTAAGAGACCTAATATGTAGTTATGGAGCTTGTTACCAGTAAGTAAATATTCAGTTTTGAAAACAAGACAACTAATAAGTAGTTATTTAGCTGATTATTAGTAAGCAAATATTCATAACTGATAATAATAGTAGTAAAAAGTACTTACTGAGGTCATTACACGCAAGTACTTATTGAGGTTTTCAGAATAATGACAATTGTAATGACAACTACTTACCAGGTAATGTATGAAATAACTACGACCTATTACCAAAATTCAAGAAGTTTTTCCTGGGTTGGAATCAAATTGCCATGGCTTAGTGCTCCCCACAGGAGTAAAAGGAATAAATATTTCAAAATATGGCACTGCAGCGAACGCAGTTAATGATTGTTGGTGCACAAAACGACAAAAAAAATTAACAAATGAAAACCACATTAAACAGTTATTTTTATGGAAAAAGTTTTGCTCCGTGCACCACTTCAGGCTACTAGCTCGTCTAAATGCGTTAAGTTCGCTTGACGAAAAAGTCATCGAGCCAGATGGCTTTCACTTTCTGAGCCGATTTGAAATTTATGAATTTTGATACATACGTTTTAATTGTCATCAGGCCAATGATGAGAGTCAGTTAATAAAATCACATAGCGGTCATTCAAACTTCTTTATGAAAAATAGACTTTGTGGCCATAAACCATATTTTTATGTTTTAAGTTTTTTAATTAAATTTGGCACAAAAATAATATACTGCAACCTTAACCGTCCTACTACAGCTCATTGCAATCGATTCTTTTTCGATCTCCCACACAGATACCACACCCAAAAATACCTTTTAACTCCATATCTCGTCAAAATGTGCTCGTAGGTCCATTGTTGACCAAAGGTCCCACACAAGTATCAATTGAAAGAATTAGAAATAAAATTGCTTCCGAATCGAAAAAGTATTCGTTCACGACTAAGAACGTTGGTTTTCTTATCAATAATTTCAACACACTCCACCTAACTTTCCCAACAAAAATCAATAAAACGCGCTACTCCCAAATGCTTTCCTTTCCATTTAAGAATTTGCTAGCAAAAAAAAACAAGGTAAAACAATCACAACAAAAAAGGTCCTTCAAATCTATGAATGTAAGTAAAAAATGTCTAATGCATTCAAAAAAAGTCTTTCCTGTGGCATCATTTCTGTTGCATTCATTCATATCATTCACCAGCACACATAGCAGAAAATACATACAAACAAATACATTTGTATGTTAGCAGTCTTGAATTGCTAACAGCTAAAAGGACATACGGTTTAAAAGCGTAAAATATGACGAAACAATAAATTTATACAAACAAATAACAAAAAAATAAAAAAAAAAAACAAAGAAATCATAAAAAGCTTTTTGTACTTATATTTATAAATATTTTAAGAACAACCATAACGATAAATATGGATTTAAAATAACTACAGCAATAAGTATATTTTATTTATTTTTTTCCTTAGTAAATGCATTCGGTAAGAAAATATTATTATGGGGAAATTTTAATATGTAAACAAATTTAGATGTTTTATGAGCGAAAGATTTAAACGATATAAAAGAGTTTTTCTCTGCACAAAGACATTTTATATCCGCTTAGTAAATTATAAAAAGAACAAACCATTTTAGTCAAACGGAATTTATGGCACACTGAATTTCCAAATGCTGGTTGAATTATATTTTGGATAACGACAATGCAAAATTGTGTAAAATTTATCGGAAAGATCAAGTTAAAATTAATATAATTTCTGGTGAAATGTAATTGTTAATTGTTCGCCAAGATCGGGGGCTTATTTAAGTCGTCTACGCTGATTAACCAGAAACACCGAAATACCTGAAAATTAACATTTGACCAGTTATTGGCATAATACTGTCGCAAATACTTCAAAAAATGTGTGATAATTGGAGTTCCAAATTTCGCCACGTAAGCACCAGTCGTGGCGGCCACATGGTCCTATTAATCCTATTAATACATTAATTCATTTTATTTATCTACCAAAGCAAGTTTTATGGATATGAAAAATATCTCTCTTTGCTTTATGTTTTTATTACTCAAAACAAAAAAAAAAACATCCCACCCCGTCTTAAAAATGGAAAAAAAATTTGAAAGTTTTCTAAAATTGAACTTTTTCAATTTGCGAAATGATAGAACTTTTTTTTACAAAGAGTTTACAAAGTCTTAGAAAGATTGTAATAAAATTAAAAACTTTTTTTCTTATAAAAATAAAATGCAAAATCTCTGGGGACGCATACTGAGAAATAAGTCCAATCTAGCCGCGAAAAAATCTTCTAAACTAATAATCTGATCCACAATAAATGTACGAATGAATTATAGGCAACGATAATGGCGATAAGCACCGTTAAAAATTAGGCAGCTATTTTTAATACAGTGAGAGCTAAAGTTTATTATAAAGGACCAATTTTACAGAAACAATTTATTAGTCGGCGGAAAATTTCCAAATTAATAGTCTGTCAAATCAACCAAGATTGGGACCCGACCCCTTTCGATTTGAATGAAATTTGGTGAGAAGATTCCTCTCATCCTTTAAGGAACATATATCAACAAAACATATATGCAAAAGTTATGTCATATTCAAAATGTCATAATTTTGCCGAATTAGCCGAATGTCCCAGCAAAAACTTAACTTACAATGCTACTTTTAATGACTTCCTGAATTCATTACTTTGTAGCTTTATTCGCCACTTTTTGTATTATTAGTTATATATAAAATTATTATATTATACATTATTATATCATAAATAAGTCATAATTATACATTACAAAAAAATACTTTGGTAATATTATAAAATTTTAAGAATAATTTCGATGTGAAATACATGGAAAATCCAAAAATCAATAAAATGTATGTTAATATATCCATAAATATGTTCCAAAATTACCAACACAATATATTTTCGTTATGGTATTCTCATAAGTAGTAGTGATATCAATCTAATGTTAATGATGTTTTTTGAAGAACATAATCAGGCGTGTCACAGAAATTGTTCGGAATTGTTTTGAATCCGTATTTTCATTTCGATCGATTTTCGTAATTCCCACAAATTTAAAATTTGTTATTTTTAAGTTAAATGTGGCAATATTGTGCAAACCAAAACAAAAAACTTTTTTCGATCGAAAAATTAAAAGTGATTTCATTCCGAGAAAATTCATCGGTTTTCGTTTTCTGAAGAAGCTTTCTCGGAATTAAAAAAACTTTCGATCGAAATTTATTTCTGTGACAGGCCTGTATATTTACTAGGGAGATCGATTATTCGACTTTTTTCAATAACCGGTTTTCGAATAGTTGCTATTTTAAAAAACCCGGTTTTCGGTTAAGCATTTTTTAAATAACCGGTTAACCGGTTTTAGTTCGAGTACATAAAAACACAAAAATCAAATAAGTTTTTGTAATAAAAAGTTAATTTGAATAAAAACAAAACAATTTGCAAAGGTAAGGAACTAACAAAATAAATAGATATCACTTGGATCAGACCTTACAAATATTTGACGATAAAATCCAAGAAAAGTGGGACCAATTAATTGATCAAACTTTAGCTAAATTTTCAACAATTTTTTATAGATGTACTAAACTTTATTTGTAAGAAGATATTTGTATTATGTAATTTATAAACTGTTCAATGATATTTGATTTAAACAAACGTTTTGCAAAAGCAAATTATTATTTGAAATATTCTCTCAAATTTATTATGAATCAGTTTTAATTTGTTGCTGGTTAAGCATGTCTATATAAATCCACCATATTTTTCAAAAGTTGCAAACAAAACCTCTTACCCAGGATTATTTATTTCAAATAATTTTGTTTCAGCATTATAGAAGCGAATAGTGAACTGAACATTCTTTTTATGTAAAATATTTGTCAATTGGTCGACTAGAATTTAAAACATTGCATGACATTGTTTGATTTCTTCAATTTTGTTTTCAAGTTCTTGGTGTTTTACTAAATAAAACTGGTAGAAATTTTTCCCATATCGTTGATTCCGCCGAAATGTTGTAGTTTTGAGCATGAAGAGATGCTAGAACTACTTAAGAGTTTTAAGTGCCTTAACGGGAATTTCGTCCTCGGCAACACAACGGGCTAATATTTCACCCAATGATTAATTTTTTGCAGCGTATTTTAGTAAATTCTTATTTGTCGTCACTTTAGAATTTCTTCGAACGGAGCTAAATTTTATTTAGAGCCCATAAATGTCAAGCATGTAGACTAATTAAAGGTGATGAATAAGTCGGGACATGGAAGAACCTTTGTAACTTATCATTTTAGGGCACCTCGAGCACCTAACTTTGTCTTTTTAAACGCGTTCGAAAATAATCTAGAGATAACCTTTTTATAAAAATATATTTAATATTTAGAATACTCTTGCACAAATTACTATTTACTTTTTACCTACACACGTTTTTGTAGTATTTTGAATAGTTTTTGATTTTTTTTTTCTACAAGAACACACTCTTTTATAAGCGATTTGTAATTACAGTGCTCATAATGTTTTTTGACCTTTGTTACATTTTGTTTTGACATTCTTCATAAAAAGTTTAAGTTTGGGCAATATTCAATTAGGAAAATACTTAAATTACCGGTACATCTACAACAAGAGTAAGGAAAATGTATATAAATTACACATTACTAAAATAACCGGTTTATTATATTAAAATAACCGGTTTATTTGATATTCGAAAAATGGGCATTTTAAAATATCCGACTTGGGCAAAGCTAAAATAACCGGTTAAAACTGGTCGAATAATAACCGTCCGATCTCCCTAATATTTACATATATTAATACACACATTGTTATTACCAGGGCTGTGGAGTCGGAGTCGGAGTTGAAGAGTCGGAGTTGAGGTTTTTGTACCGGAGTCGGAGTCGTAGTCGCAGTACCCAAAAAAACGCGCGACTCCGACTCCAAAATTTTTCGGCATACAGAATTTAAAAAAATTTCTAATATTTTCCAATATAAAAATTCTTCGAAATTGACGATGCAATATTTTGCAGATCAATATGAATAAGTAGATTTTAATCTATTTTATGAGAAATAGTTGATTCAAGAACTTTACTATTTAAGTATATTTAGGTATATTTTTTATACGTGCGGGAAAAAGTCTAAATTACATTAGCAAAACTTATACTCAGTTATTGATCTAGTTGAAAAAGATGTGTGATTTTTTAAATAATTTACTCATGCTAAAAAATGTTAATGACAGGAATTGCCAATAATTTTAATATCAGAATTTTTAACCATCAACGCTGAAATATTTTCAACATTGTACAGAATAATTGTTGCTATAGCGCATAAATACTAGTATGTATTAGAAAAATTGTGACGTAAAATTATTTCTCTTTTGTGTAGAAACATCTTTATCGGCCTACCTTTAATTCCTACCATAACACTCATGTTTTTCTTATGCACATTACGCGGGGATTCCCATAATTCGTTTAATAAAGATGTTTCTACACGATAGAGAAATAATTTTACGTCTCATTCATTTCGCATCACGGTTAGAGTAGGAGTCGGAGTCGCACTTAAAAAATTTCAGCGTTTGTAGTCGGAGTCGGAGTTAGTACTTTTTTCGGACGACTCCACAGCCCTGGTTATTACCATGGTCCAATTAGTAGGTCTGCTCGAAATGCCTGCTGATTTTTTGTAGAGTTGTGTTTTTATCGTGCAATGGCTTTCTTAGCAATTGTTTTTGACATATTGTCCATTTTTTACACAAACAAATGCATTGCGTTTTTACTTCTTTAACATAATTTACACAAACAAAATGCGTGTTGTTTTTTCTATTGTTGCATTGTTGTAGTTTTGCGCAGACCTACTAACTGGGCCATGGTTTATACAGTGTTACAGCTATAAATGACTTTGTGCAGCAAAAGCACTCTTTATTAAATATTTTCTTACATTTCGAAAAAATTATTATTGTTTTCACTCTTTCAATATCAATTCCATAAGATTTCAGAGCAATTTTAATTTATGTGTTTTAACCTTTTTCAAAGTTAATTTGAAAGTCTCTTTTGGTAACTGCATATTTTTATACATCTTTTAAGTATAAAATAAAGGTTTTATTTTTTAGGTTGCAATTGTCCAAATTATAAAGGATTACTTTTGGGACATCGCGAACAAAAATAAGTACTTTTTCTAGTAGAAAAATAAGTACTCTTTTGCTCAAGTTCTCATTATTTTTCTGCTTATTTTGTAAGAAACGTTTTTTTTTCAATATCTCAAAAACTACTTAACATACGAAGATAATTTGTATGTAATTTTAAAGAGCATACTTGGGGCTACAAACAATATATTAAAAAAAAATTTTTTTTTTTTTAAAAAATGTTATATCTGCAAAACATTAAATTTTAAAAATGGACTAAGTCAAAAACCTAATTTTTTATTTGGCTATTTTTTTCTTATAAAATACCTCAAACTGTTCTTTAAAAATCCTGAAACTTTAAAGGAGGTGTTTATTTTTTTCTTTTTTAAGATATGATTTTTTTTCTTTCGCAACCTGTAAAAACAAATCAGCTTAAAATAAAATTTTCATATTGTAATTTGAGTAATAAGTATTTATTAAGGCTGATTTGTTTGATTAAAATTATTTAAAATAAGTAACGACATTTATAAAGTTTCTTTTGTTTATTTGTTGCATTTTTTTTATTGAAGCTCAATGTAGGCACTTTCAAAGAAAAGTACACTATTTGTCATGTTACGTTTCCAATAAATTTAATGAGTTTTATATACTATTTTAGCGAAGTTGTTTTGTTTTTAATTTTTTTTCGTTGATATATGTCAAATCGAAAGGGGTTGGGTCCCACTCTTGGCCGATTTGACATGGAATTACCCAGGTGTGTGTTCTCTTTCTTTACAGTGGGATACTAGTGTTGTTTTTTTGCCGATAATTTATTTTTACATTTAATGTCCGATTTGTGTCCGGAAATTTTGGTTCTTAATTTGTTTCTAGTAGTGCCAATATGTACTTGAATTGTTGTTTTCGTTGTCATTACATTTTATCTGATAAATTAAATCAGCTTTGTCAAATGTGTCCACTTTAGTTTTGGTACATGAGAAAAGCTTTTTTTAGCGTATTATCGGCCCTCGGTAATATATTATATTTCTCAGCGTTTACATATTTTAGAGCTTTTTACTCGTTCCATTATATCTGATATATTACTTATTGACTTGTATATTTTCACATTCTTATTTATTTAATTAATTGATCAAATTATTAATGAGTTTTACAGGAAATGAATTTTTTCGCAATGTGTCCTTAACTTTTATAATATTCTCTCTGTGGAATTGTTTGTCACCACTCATTGTCAAAACTCGTCGTATTAATCTTACCGCCGTATTTAATATTTCTTGGTTGACATGAAAAACAAGTTCACAATTCTAGCAGATGATGTTGGTTTCTAGTACCATTCTGTTTTTAGTTGATTTCCTTTCTTAATAACTTTGGTATCCAAATAATGCAGTCGTCCGTTTTCTTCTTTCTCCATAGTGAATTTTATTTGTTTGTGAAAACTATTTTATTGTCTCCACGTTTCTTTTGTTGCACTTTCATATATAATCCCAAACAGGTCGTCAAGGTATTTAGAAGGCATTATCGGCTTAATTGTTATTCTTGGTATGTTAGTTTTAAGTAGTTCTTCCCTTACAATGTCTGCTGTAATGTCGTTGGCCCCATTGGAAAGCCCGCAATGTTGGGGCGTACACTTTGTCCTTATATTTAAAATATCTGTTGTTCTTTACACAAAATTTTAGTATTAAAAATTTCAGAATTTAAAGAATAAAAACAGACCTTTAGCTTGAGCAATTTATTTATTTTTTTTTATAAATTATAATAAAAAAGGTCGAACAACTAAAAAATTTAAAAAGATTTAATTATTTGTATAAAAATAACCGTTTAAAATTTTATTTAACGATTTATTTGAATTGAATTTTGCAAAAAAAAAAAAATATAAATATATATACAGGGTGGCCCAAAATTACCGAAGGGGTTTGAATTGCTTATAACTTTTTATACCCTCCACTACCACTGTGGTGAATGAGGGTATACTAAGTTTGTCATTCCGTGTGAAACTTTTTTATTATACATCTAAGACCCCATAAAGAATATATATTCTGGCTCCTTGAGTAATTCTAAGTCGATTTAGCCTTGTCCGTCTGTCTGTCCGTCTGTTGAAAACACGCTCACTTTCGAAAAACGCAAAAGAAAAGAATAAACTTGGTCTCAAATTGCTTGTAGTTATCCTAAGCAGTTTGGGATTGAAATCCAGCAACATCGGTTTAGTAGGATCAGAACTATGAATCAAAATGTGGAACCACTACCCAAAAAAAATTGATAATTTTGATAAAAAAAACTAACATAAATGGTGGAATAATGCACGGAATGACAGTTTAGTACGTCTTAAATCGCAATAAATAACGCTAGCATACTTAAATTTGGTACGTCACAGTTTTGTAATACATATAAAACAGTTTATTGCGCCTAAAACCAAATAAATCCCACTTTGGGATTTATAGATATTGCGGTGAAATTTTTTACTTAAATTCATATGGCACGAAAAAATGTCATGCAAAGTTGTGAAATTTACTGTTAACGCTAAAACTAATTACACTGCTGTATTGAAATTTATTCTAATATATTTTTTGTAATACCAGAAATTAGTCTTCAGAATTTCGGGATGCTTGGTCCATAATTTACCATATGTTGTCCAATACAGAATACGCTCCTAAAAATTATTTTAGTTCGGCTAAAACTTTTACGAATCACGATATTTTACTCAAGCCAGTTCAAAGTTCTAACAAGAAACGCATAAAATTTTCTTATTGTCGGTCAATAATTTAATTCAAATCTAAACCGCAACCAATTTTAATGCTGACGTTCGTTTTTGTGAAGTTTAGTTAATAATATATATTTATTTATCATATAGAGCCCACTTCTGTCGGTGGAGGGTATCAAAAATTCGGCACAGCCGAATATAGCACTCTAACTTTTTTACTATAATTTTTTTTTCTTTTCTTTTCAGTATTTTGTGGAATTTAAAACGGAGCAGTACTCAATTGAAGAACGTGCCCAAATTGTTGAGCTATATTTTTCAAATCAACGATCCAATATTTTGACTCAGCGTGCATATCGTCGTTATTTTAAATGTAATTAAGTGGGTTCGTTAGTAAGCAAAACTGCAGGATATGGGCTACGGAAAATCCAAGAGTAGCTCAACAGCGAGAATTACACCCACCCAAGTAAGTATACGGTTTGGTACGGTGTTTCATCGGAAAGGATAATTGATCCTTATTTTTTTGAAAATGAACACGGGGTCGCCGTTTCCATCAATGGTGTCAGATATCGGACAATGTTGGAAAATTTCAACAAGATGGAGCCACAGCGCACACTGCAAGGGACACAATGGCTCTTTTACGGGACATCTTTGGTGAACGAATTATTTCGCGTACAAGTGATTTTAATTGGCCTCGCGTTCACCGGATTTAACCGCCCCAGACTGTTTTTTTTTTTTTTGGGGTTATTTGAAAGGAAAAGTCTACATTATTAAGCCTACAACCATCCAGCAATTAAAAAGTAATATACGCGACGAAATAAACAACATAACACCTGAAGTTTTGCGAAATGTTATGGAAAATGTGTTGGAAAGAGCACCAATTTGCGAAGCAGAAAAAGGCCACCACTTGCTAGATATTATATTTCATAACTAAACTTAAAATATTCCCCATTTATATAATGTATTAAAAAAAAATTAATAATTATTTCTTTAATAAAAAGTTATAACGAATTCAAACCCCTTCGTTATTTCGTCATTTTGGGCCACCCTGTATAATAAAAAAATTATACTAGCTGATTATCAAAGCGCGCAAAAAAATGAGAGTCGCCTAATATTTCGCTTCGCTCTACGTTAAAAGTACTTAATGTGATATTTTTCGTATTAGTATATATAATTAATCTTAGATGTCAAAGCGAACCTGTAACGCAACACGAAGCAAAAGTTTTATCTGACATAGCCTTAAGTGTTTTATAGTCTATATTTTCCGCACCAGGAGGTTAATTCTGGCAGTCGTGATCGAAGACTTTTTTGATTCGAAAGCAATTTTGTTTCTGATTCTTTTCGTCGATACTGATCGTATCGCAGTTTTTTTCGGTGTTTTAAAGCACTTATTTGCGTTTTCACAACACTGAAAAAATAATTTCGATTTGTTCAGTATCGACTGAAAGAATAAGAAATAAAATTCCTTTCGAATCGAAAAAGTCTTTGATAACGACTGTGAGAATTAGGCTCCAGGTATCTTGGTGATACATTTTTATTTAAATACGCTGATTTATCCGCTTTTATGCTCTTTATTTTGTTTTGATTAAATATTTTTATTTTTCCTACGCTATATCGGCCTTTTTTGATATGTGGGACGTAAATAAAAATTTTGTTAAACTGAGGAGAAGAAAATTTTCTAGAAAATCTCAACTAATATTTTAAAATTTCGCCAAAAAGTAAAAACAAGGCAATCTTCTCTCTCAATTTGAAATTTTAAGCTTTAAAAAAATTCCTTACTTCCTTCATTAAAAATAATTGAATGAAAATAAAATTTGATGAACTTAAGCCTGATTTAAGAAATACCATGGACACAAAGAAAAAATTAAAAATTTTCTCCAATCACCAAATTTATACCAAATTCATAATATCAAGCAAACAATTTGTTGATTTTGCACCTATTAACAAAATGATTATATTGATAACTAAAAATCGTAAAATTGTGAATATTTCTTTTCAATAAATGATATTTTTAATTTTAACTAAAAAAATTATCAAAAAACTTTGCCATTTCAAACAATGTCTCAATTTATTTAATGAATTATTGACAATTCCCAACAAGAATTCTACATGTTTCTTTTATTTTATTTTAAACGAAAAAAGCCATTTAAGATTTTTTGTTATTTAATCAAAATTTTAATTGAAAATTTATTTCAAAACAACTAAAATGTTAATTAAATAAAAATTAATTTTTTAATTTTCTTTCAACTAAAAAAATAATTGATTTAATTATCACATTAATTAAATTTTAATACTTTTTAAACCATTTTTTTAATTGATAGGCCACTGTTTTCTATGCAGTTCGGTGAAAAAACCACAGACTTTTAAGTAATTTCGTTTTTTAAATTTTTAACAAAATTTTTAAAACTTACCCTGGCCATACGATTTGCAGCATTATTACGTGCATCTTGATATTCGGAACCTAAAATAAATTCATGCGATTTATACGCTAATTCTGGACACTTTTTTCTACGTGGCAATGGTGGCTCATTTGTGGCACCTGAAAAACGAAATGGAATAAAATAAAAAAAAATATATATCACACATACACAAATTAAATTTTAATTTTAATATTAGATCAATAGTTCTTTTCATACATTCAATTGCGGTTTTATTTTTTTTAATTTTTTTTTTTTTTTTTTTTTTTTTTTTTTTTTTTTTTATAAATAAATCAATCAAAGTATTCAAACATTTTACAAATATTTGAGTAAACTTACGATAAGAATGATTGAAATAGTGTTAAACTTAAACTTACCCATAAATTGACTTTGGTTTGGCGCTGGGGCGCGCCGTACCACTTCTGGCCTTGAATTACCAGTAAACTCATGCCAACGGTAAGTGCTCCTATACTCCGAATGGAGCTGCTGAAAACAATCAAAACATGAAAAAGATATGTTGAAAAGAAGAGAACATAAGAGATAATAAAAAATTTTAATAAAATATGATATTTTGTAAAATTTTCTTGTTCTTATTCCACTTATTCATTTGTTAGAAACTCATTGTGTTAGAACTTTGTTTTTTTTTTCGAAAGTTGCTGGTGCTGTTGTCGCTTTTGTTCTTTTGCTATTTTATTAGCAGCAAATCTTGGTAATTTAAGCCAGAAGTATAAGGTAAACATTTGATACGTACAAATACTTGCAAAATAATAGTAATGATTATAAAATAAAGGCCACATTATATACGACTTGGATCTTTAGAAAGAAAATAATAAAAAAAAAAGTTTGTGATTTCTGCATACAATGCATATAAGATGTTGAATTCAAATATTATTCTTCATATTTAAGAAAAACTTTTGGATGAAGTTTTTTTTTTATTAATAGTAAAATTTATAAGATTGAAGCAAAGTTTTTAGCTATTAAAACTTATTTCGTAGTAGTTCAATCCTAAAACAAAGGGCCTATTTCACTAATACTATTTAAGTATCAATTTATGCTTAAAATTCGTGTTCCATGTCAAATAAAATGAAATTTATGTTCAGACTAAACTGATATTTGACGAAAAAAATTCAAACGAATAATGACCAGCAAACTGATAAGACTTTAGCTTTATTTTTAACAATTTTTTTTTTACTTTCTTACCTTTATTTGTAAGAAGATAAATTTATAATTCAAATAATAAATTGTTAAGTGACGTTTGATCCAGCAAACGTTTTGCAACACAAACTTTTTTTTAATAAAACTAGTGGTTAAGTCTAGGACGTCAAATATTTAATAGGTCTGATCTTAAGAATATATAAAGAATTTAAATATGAATTGATATTTAAATAGAATTTGTGAAATAGGCCCTAAGAATTAAAAGTTAAGCTAAAGATCCACACCATGCGTTTATAAATTCAAGTTACATGCAATGCATTTTATGCGCCAAATCGTTTTTTTTTTTATCATCTGTTGTGCTAATATGTTTATCTTGCAAAAACAATTTTGCAAAAATGGAAGGTGTGACTGATATTTTAATACAATTTATTTTAAAGAATTCATAGAGTAGTAATCTTTTATTATCAAAAAATTCGTAATTTTTCACGGTATAAATGTTTCTCTTTCGAGGCATATTGTTAAAAAAATAATAATAATAAGCACAACGAACAAATTTTGTTCATGAAAAATTGTTCTAAAAATTCATTTCAATATATTTTATTCTTGAAAATTATTGTAATCTTTATTACAAAAGCTTTTTTTTTTATTAAAAACCTTTTTTAATACAAAAAAAAAGTAGCAAGGAATCCACCACACAAATAAAATATGATTTTTGAAATAAAATATGATTTGTCATCCATGTCCATCAAAAAGAGTTGAAATTTTTTCACCACACATGCGACGCATACAAAAGTAGAAAGTAAAGGCCTCGTTACTCTTTACGTAAATGTTGCGGATACGTAAACGTTGCGGTCGAAGTCAATGGTTGGTAGTTACTAAAATACGTAAACGTATCATATGTTCTTAAAGTGTGTTAAAAAAACGAAGAGAATGAAATAAAAAATTTTGTTTTGTTTTGATTTTGCACTCAGTGTTGGTTTAAAGCATGTTGTTAATGTTCTTGTTTGAAATCGCCAATACATAACGATATCGACGTTTTTCTAAAAACGAAGTAAAATATATGTGCATATGTATATTCACAGATATGTTTGTATGTACAGCACTGAAAAATGCTATAACATAAAAACTTTTGATATAGTTTTTTTGCACCTAAGCAGCTAGTTAAGGAGTTATGGACCTTAAAATTTTTTTAAGACTTTATTTATATATTTTTAAGTACAAAGTTGACCTCACTTATATGGGTATCAGTAAAAAGTGCTACTAAATCCTCGCATATATATGTGTATACACGGTGATAAATTCCGGAGATGCCCGGGGAAAAACCATCAAAATTACTGCAAAAAACGAGTTCACAAAAAAGTACCAAGAGTACGAATTTTTACCCTGTTTGCCCTAAAATGTACTTTATTTCTTTGCTACCTCTATGTGAAAGAATTTAGTATTTGTTATATATGTATGTCCCTAGTGATAGTTTTAGCATGAAATAATTAATTTCGAACAACTACATTTAAAACAAAAACAAACTTTTTAGAATTTGTACGAATGCAGTTGTACGAACGAAAGAATTCTTTCGCACATCGGAAATAGGCCGTAAACTTTTCATATTTTGCAGTATAAATGAGCTTAATTAAAATATCCCAAAAATTCCTTATATTACCCACTTTAAGGGGGTAAACCTTAAAGGCGACGACTTTCAAAATGTACTTTTATTCGACAATGTAAAATTCATTAAAACATTGCCAAAATATTTAAAACAAAGTTTGGCCCTTTAAGTTAACATTTTTCAAACCTATATCCCTAATGGTAGCTTAAGCCAAAAAAATAAATTTACTTTTAAAATTTTGTAGTTAAAATTGATCAAAATTGACCTGAAATTTGCCTTTTTAATGCCGATTTTCCGATTAGGAACTCGTACGAAAAAAATTTAGATTTATGAGTGTAGGGTTATTTCCAAAAAATCGGTTTTTGCTAATTTTTAACCATTTTATTCCTCCCTGCTCCAAAATTTCGGAAAAATATAGCCTATTGTAATTTCGCTGTAACATTCTATCTTCTTACCAAGTTTAATCAAAAACAAATAAACTAATATACATATATATTTATATATGTATATGTATGTATGTAATGTTTATATTCTTTAAATTTATGTTTTAAAAAGAGAATCTAATTAATAAAATCTAAAAGTAAACCGCCGGCTAATACGTTTTGTTGACAACACTGCTTGAAAACAAAAATGAAATTCTTGAGAGCGGATACGTAAAAACGGAGAGAAATTTTAATTTTATCAGGTTCATCCGCAACGCAACGTTACGTTTACGTAAGAGTACCTATTTATACATAGACTTGGTAATGAAAACGGAACAGCTGATCATAAACGTATACGTTTACGTAAGAGTAACGAGGCCTTAAACCTATTTTGATGCGGTGATACGTGTATACTAAAGGGCTGCGCAAAATATTCTTAATGTTCTGTGTTCTACTTCACACAACTATCAATCATATTATTTCACTGTAAACATACATAGCAAAACAAACATAACAACACATTACTCTCACCAAAACAAAACAAGCATAACTTGAAAAGTTTTTCTCTTCTGCTTTGTTAGTGCTTGTATTATCAAAACAAACAGAATATCAACACAAAAACAGACAATGAAATAAAGAAACGGTAAATTATAGTAAAAGCATCGAGTGCACGTAATTAGGAATTTAAAAAATTTAAAGTGATCTTAGCTTATAACAGAAATGGATGCATTAAATGTAAGCAAAATTGATTTTTTTGAATTATTTCCTAAATGTATATTTTATTTTAGTCGACCTTTATTATTATATTAGGTAGGTATAACTAAATTATCAAGCTTGATGTCTTTTTTTATTTTTATATAAAACTTTAAACGTTTATTTAACCAATATTTCTAATTAAAAAATTTTTTAATTTGTCAGTTATTGTTAAATTTGTTAAAAATTGTTGAAAATTTATAAAATAAGGAAGAAAAAACCCTGAAGAAGGCACTCAAAGGAGTGCCGAAATATTGGTTAAATAAACGTTTAAAGTTTTATATAAAAATAAAAAAAAGACTTTAAGCTTAATAATTTCGTTACCTATATTATTTCCTAAATTTTTAATAATATTTTAAAGGAACCTACAACCGAACCCATTGAAAACCACTCAAACGAAATCAAAAGTTTCTGCCTTTGCAATTTTCTCTTTGGTTTATGTTTACAATCAAAACATTCAAACATGCTTGGAATGTTCTATTTCTGTTTTAATGTTCTACTTCATCTTTGTTCTAATTCAGCTTTATTTTAGTTCAGCATTGTTCTTGTGCAGTTTTGTTCTATTCTTCTATATTTTGATCGTAAAGCAAAACAATTGTTTTTGGAAGTATGAGTTTTGTAATGAGAGAGTAATATACACATACTATCTACATTTAATGAAATTGCTTGTAAGCAATTTTTCTTGTGGTTGTGCAGCTCTTTAGTGTATACATTATGTGCGTGTTGCTGTGTAACTTGTCACATACAATTAAGCGGATTCTACTTTTTGTCAGATGCATAAACGCATGATGTGGACCTTCAGCTTTAGTTTTGCTGAAGGAGAGCATTAGGGCTAAGACGAGTCTATCTCTAGAAAGGCTCCATGCAAGCGAAATTGGATGAATTTTTAGCTGTATATTATACTAGGGATAATATCCCGTCAAAATAAAACAAGTAAAGTTAGTCGGTCAAGCCCGACCATACCCAACACCGAAGTATATAAGAACAAATTTTTGCAAGTACCTATTTGGGACCTAGTCTTGAAAAATACATAGCTAATGTGCCTTTATGAATATGAATATATCTATGTTTTAAATTTTATTAAAATCGGCTTAATAGTTTCTGAGATGCAGAAATTGCCCACTATCTCCCCTCGTAGTACTTTATAAAAAAATTCATAGATTATTTGTCCTTATAATTATGGATCTATCTATTTTTGATAGTTCGGTAGTTTCTGCGAGGCAGAAATTGGCTCCTTTCTCCCCTCCTGGTCCTATTCTTTTAAAACTGCTAATGTATCCATTAAAATCGGCTTGAGAGTGGGCACAAAGAGCCTATTCCGGAAAGCAGCTTGTATGGGGACTATATTAAATTTTGGACCGATTCGCGCTAGGCTTAGTCTTTAACACCAGGTTACATGGACAGCCAGTCAGCCAGCCAACCGGACGGACATCGTTAGATCGGCTCAGAAAGTGATTCTGACTCGATCATTATACTTTGAGGTGGATCAGGACGAATATTCTAAGGTGCTTCACACATCAGCGCAAATGCATAATACCCTCGCCAATATTGTGGTGTGGGTATAATTAGCAACGAAGCAATTTGTACCAAATTTCAAAGTTCTACTTTTTTTTCCCCTAGATACTTAGACACAAATAAGGTTCAACACTCACTTTTCCAGTTCGGCTTGCTTGTTGTATTGATAGCCAAACTACGTATTTGTTCTGTGTGTGTGATCAATTTTGTTTTTTACCGTGCTCCCATTTGCATGGAGGTATTGAGATTGCTAGGTACTGCTTGCGATTCTGCCATCTATATATTTGCAGTGGCGTGTTGTATTTTGATGGCTGCTTTTATTGCTGCCATCTTCTGGCGAGTTTTTGCACAATTTGTTGATGTGATTTATTTTGCTTTGTCTGGGTTCACACTACGAAAGTTTCCTTTGAGAAAGTCTGAGTTTATTGGTGAGTTGGGAAGAGAACATGCTTTTCTTATTTCCCTTCTTACCAATAAACTCAGACTTTCTGAAAGATAACTTTCATAGCGTTAACCTAGACTTTCTCTGTATGAGATGCGGCATGCCCACTTAAAAATTTATAAATATTTATGGCCTATGTTAAGTGGCGGGCAATCAGAAAATTATTGTGAGAATTTCAGAAAAATCGGCTTACAATTTTAGGAGTCTATAGGGAACAAACCAATAAAACCCTTTTGATCACAGTTGACGATATCTATTGAACGGTTACTGTAAAATCATTCAAATTTAGTCCAAGATGCTTTGCTTTTTAAAAAAAAATCTTACCAATTTTATTACGAATATATAAATGAAGTTGAAGTATAGGCCAAATAACCAAGGAAAGCACTAATAACTCTAGAGGGAAGTGAACTGACACTTAAGTAGTCTCGTAATATGTTCTTTGGTAATAAAGACTTTAACATGGGGTTATCATTGTTCATTCTATATTATTATTTTTCCCTAAAGATAATATACTTCGGGGTATATTAATAAAACAGACAATAATTAAAATGGGTTTTGATATTAAAAAATTTAAATTAAACAATAACTAATATAAATATATACAAAAAAAAAAAAAATTTATTCTTTATTTAAAAAAACGCTAATAAATTAATTTAATAAATTCTCTACATTTTTGGTCTTAATATACCAGTAAAGTGATAAAACTTCTCCTTTCACTGGTCTTGAGCTCTTACTTTTTGTCCGAAATTCTATTTTCTTAAGTCCCAGGACCAGTTCTGTTAAAATAATGGCTACAAATATCCCGTAGCGAAATGAGTGCTTTCGCTTCGAAATTAAAATTCAATCTGCAAAAGATCACACTTAAACCATTCTGTCTTTTTCCGGCATTGTGGCACTGAATAAAAATCTATGCGACATTTAAATACATAACACGAGTTAATGCGCGTGTGCGCTACAGACTTCTGTCAAAAAAGTTAAACTAGTGTTTTTTCATAGAACAAGCTACGCAAAAAACTTTTTGACGCGTACGCGGCAGAATGTTAGTTAACTTTGAACTTTTTAACTGACTGACAATAAAAATTAATAGTTTAAACAAATTTGTGAACAATGAAAGAAAAAAAAACCTAAAGTATTGTATAAAAGAGGAAACCAGGACTACAAAAAACCCGGAGCGTGGAAGTGTAAAGCAAATTAGTAAAAAAATTAAGCGTTAAAGTCTTTAAATGCACGATACTCGTCAACAAATTAACTCGTGCTATGTACTTCTACATTTAACGAAGAAACTGTCTTATCTTATTTTTTTTTTTTTTTTGCATTATTTCTAAAAGTTGTATGTATATCATAGATGGGGTTGGTGCACTAATTTTGCAGTTTTAACTCACAGTTAGTGATAGTTAGTGCCATATTATTGCAATCATTTTGTTGATGTTGAATGATGAATTGAAAATTAAAAGCCTCACTAAACATGAGTGATAGTGATGTTAAAAAATTTCGCACTCAAAAAAAATTAGTTTGATTTAAGAAAAAGCAATCATCAGTTTTTTTTCTTCACTCATTTGAGTGCAACTTAAAGTTATGCACTAAATTCACAAACAAAAAACTTGTTTTTTCATGATCAAAGACAGGAGATATTCCGTAAAAAATTTGCAATACCACTCAAATTTTTTTAATTGCTAGTGAAAATAATACCAATCATCACTAAAGCTGGTAAAAAAAATTGCAAACTAACTTTTTGCAGTTTTATTAAGTGATAGTGCGATGGTGATTTAAATCAATATTAAGTGCACTACCCCCAACTATAATGTATATAAATAAAAAGAAACTAACAATATCGTTCAAACACAGATTCTACAAAATCCCAAAATTCTTTGGGATCTAGTTTTTCGTAATTATTAGAAAAACTTTTTTTGTACCCTCCACCACCGGTGGTGAACGAGGGAATACTAAGTGTGAAACTTTTTATATATTAATTTTAGAGTCCATAAATTATATAAATTTCTGGTCCTTGAATAATTCCAAGTCGATTTAGTCATGCCCGTCTGTCTGTCCGTTTGCCCGTGTGTCCGTCTGCTGGAAACATGCTCACTTTCGAAAAACTTAAAAGAATAGAACAATTTTGGTGTTAAATTGTTTCAGGTTGTCCTAAGCAGCTTGGGATTGAAATCGGTTTAGCAGCATAAGTATTATGAATCCAAATGTGGAACCACCACCCATTCTATATGGCTAAAAATCACACTGCAAAATTTCGTGAATATTGTTTCATAATTCACCATAGGCTCCATATAAAACCTTTTCTCGAAAAACACCTTAGTACACCTGAAAACGTAACGGGTAATGTTATTGTAATAAAATTAGTTCTGTCACCCATCTGCTGGCCTAAGAGATAAAAAACTAACACAAAACTTGTCACGCGACTGTTCGAAAGTAATAGGGACAGGCTTTAATCCAAATAAATATAAATTGGACCTGTCAGTTTAACATGGCGATGTCTTAGGCACCTCTTTGGCACTTTGTCCCAGGTAACTGAAATAGACTAAATGGACACATTCAATTTCGGTTAATATAATTGTTGTCCCGAGTGAACAGGTAAGTAAGCCAACAAAGTGTACTAGCCGAAAATGTATACCAACTTCTAGCCAAACTCTATGTTTATATGACAGATCTCCTTCATTTAAAATAATTGAACCATATACAATCAGCCCCTAACCGCACAAAATCCAGTCACATAACTAGTTTTGTGTCAATTACATTTGCTCTAGAGTTACTACTAGGGTATTCATTTAATCGGGCTTTTGCTTAAATCGGTTAATCGCTCGTCTAATTAACCGAGGTTTTGGTTTAATCGGTTAATAATCGGCTAATTTTATTATTCATCGGTTAACCGATTAACAAAGTTTTTTTTTATAAATTAAGAAATTTTAATATATATAAATACACATAAACTATTTGTTATTTGGAGTTTATTGGTAAAAAAAACCAAAATCATAACAATTCTTGAACTAAAACGAGCAATCAAGAATATTTAATTAATATGTAATACATATTTTTCAATTAATACATATTATGTATTAATCAATCAATTTAATTAATTCATATCATGTATTAATTAAACAATTAACCATAAGACCATTTTATTAGTTATTTCAATAGTTTAAGAAAATCTTATAAAATAATCTTTTTTGTTAAAACTTGCCTTTGAAAAATAATTTAATTTTTCGTAGATGTTGGAGCAATCGAAAGCAACACATAATACAGAATATCTAATTCCTCAGTCCTCTTCCTGGATTTTTCTAAACATATAAAATCTTCCATAATGTTACAAGAGTCCTGTTTTAATATTTTAAAACTTTTAACACTTCTAGTTGTTTCGGGTAATTGTGTTAAAAGATTGATATGAGAAAAAACAAATAACTAAACGCATACATATAAAAAGCACGTGAAACAAAAAGCTATTGACAGCAAACACTTATTTAAAATGATGATCACTAAACACCTTCTTTGTTTGTATGAAAAATATTGTCTAAACACATAGCTTTCGTATATTAGACGAAACAATTAATTGAAAACACAAAAAAATATGTTATAATACTACAAAAAGTAAAAAATTTTGTTAGTTCGATTAATTGGTTAATCGACTGAAATTAATAGGTTTAATCGTTAATCGAAAATAGGCAATTTTATATTTATCAGGTGGTAATTAATCGGTTAACCGAATGAATACCCTAGTAACTACACTTAAAACACATTATCACCAGTTGCTTGATATGTATTGTTTTCACCTGTCACAATCCAGTCTTTTCTTATTATATTGTGTCCACTGGTCACGGGATAAGTGCTATTAGAACAATTATAAGACAAGAAATCACACCATTTACCATAGGCCACATAAAAAGTTTTGTTTATATTTACAAAAAGGTCACGGTTTGTGTGGTGATTATTGTATTTTATTAGAGTTTTTTACTATTTGAATTAAAATTGAAGAAGAAATTTACCAAAAAGTAATAAAAATTGGCATAAAATTAATTTTGTTCATCACGTGCAGCGCCACAATTAGATTTTTGTATAAAAAAAAAATTATGTATTCGGATACAAATTTCCATTTTTGTTGATATATATTTTGTATTATTCTACCATTATACACAATTAAAAGATTTTGTTTGTTGTGCCTTATTCCCTTTTTTTAATAATTGATAAAAAAATACTTAAGTAACTAGTGAAATGCGCATAGGAACAGCTTATCCTAAAACAATAAATTTCAGTATTTTTTATCAATTATTAAAAAAAAGGGAATTAAGTCCAACAAACAAAACCTTTTAATAAATAATTGTATTCCCAAAAGCAACTTTGATAATAAAATTATACAAAATACTTCATAATTTACAGCCTGTTTTTGTAAAACACAAGTGTTCTTACTTAAAGTTTTCGTATTAAAACGAAAACGTTTTAAAATTGGTTTTTAAAAAACATTTAAAAGCTTTCGTCTATTCATGTTTGACATAAATAGAGATTTTTTCTATCGTTAAATAACGTTATTGCCAATGCGTTTATTTTCGTACCTTTTTTTGCTTTTGTTTACAAAAATAAATTATAAATTTAAAAAAGAAAAACTACTATAAAAAAAATGTTAGTAAATTGGTAAAAACTAAAAAAGTTGAATTAAAATGCTTACAAAAATTGCAATAAATAAACGCAGTATATGAAGACGATTTTTTGCTACGCATCAACATATAGAAATGGTGAAGGTATTTGCGTGAAAGCATAATTTTTTAAAACTTACGGAAGAACTTACATACACACATACTTATGTACATACTTGTTTCTAGAATTTTTTGAACCTGTAAATACATATTTATGTAATTAGACGCATTTAACCCGCTACTTTATTAACGTCGCCTTTTCTTTCGTAAGCATATTTTTATGCCAAAGTTTATTTTTCTAGGTAGCAACTTGTTTAATTCGCTACTTTGTCCGGTCCTTTTTTATGATCATATTTGTGTGCCAAAGGTTGTAGTTCTGCTACTAACATCTTTTATCTTATGTGATGATAATCACTCAGGACCGTGCAGCTTAATTTAGAGTCTCTAACTGCGATATTATAATAAATTCAAAAAGTACCATGCGCACACAAAAGTAAAAGAAAGACATTTAATTTCTCGTATTTATCCTTTTTGACACTTTTTTTCCCCGTTGAACTATTAACAATTTCAATATTGTAGTGGGAATGGAGAAAAATGTTTTTTTAAAAAAAGTACAAAAAAGAAATTGCGATTTCGGCCCTTAAACTTTTGAATTTCGAAAAAGTGCCATTTTAAGATAAGTTTCGAATGATATATAAATTTTATTTCTATGTTTATTGGCTTAAAAGATAAGTGGGATGCCAAAAAAAGTACCAAAATATTCCCTGAAAGAGGAGAATTTCAAAAAAGTACCAGACAATCGTCCACTTATTTTTTTAAAGACAACGATAAGTATTACATTTCATTGTATCTCTCTAAGTTTTGGAAATATAAGGTTACCGAATTTACCCTTTTTACCTCCTAAACAATCGACTTTCCAAAAATCCCGTTTTAGTGGATCTATTTAGGAAGAGTCCAGCCACCGGTACAAATTTCATTTAATAATGTTGTTAATAACTTAGGGTTCTTTCAGTAAAATATCCTTTTTTATTTTCTATTTTTTTATTTATTTTTTTTTACTTATTTTGTCATTTGTGTTCATCTATTACGAAGATGTTCATTTTATAAGAACCAAACGTATGTGGAAAAATTGAAAGCTTTTTCAGTCACTCACGTAAAATGTATTTTAATTTTATGAAAACCTAAATAGGTTTTCGTTCGTTTTTTTAACGATCGAACAAATATTTTAATTTTCTAAAAACAGGCTGTTAGTTTCTCATTCCAGAGAGTTTTGTCAACCTTCACCGTATTTTCGTATGTTCTATTTAAGGACATTCTTCAATAGTTTATGATTCAACTGAATGCAATCAATCAGTTTTTAAAAGAGTTTATTAAATAATTGTAGAGTATTTTACCACCTGCTTTTATTAATTTAACTTAAATTTTTTTTTAACTAAAAATGTTATTACCTTACGCAAAAAAATAATTTTTACTTACTCCAACAAAGAAAAAAAAATAAGTTGAAGGCAAACGAATAAAGAAAATCAGGTAAAAATTATAGAGAGTTGCGTGTTTAATGCACTTTATTATACTTTTAATGGATGTTTAGTTAGTTTAGCACATTTTACTTAAATTATTGCGTTAATTCAACTAATACTTGAATACTTGTGTGATATAATAGCATGTATTTATAAGATTGAAAGTTAAAGAGTAAGAGAAGACGATTGCGCTAAAAATAAATTTACAGCAATCATCAATTAAGAAAACACTTAATATTTTATTAAAATAATGCCTCAAAGATATTAAATACAATTTTTTGTTATTTAATAAATGAAAGAGTTAAAGAAATAATTAACAAATTGTTTTAAAGATAAACATAATTTATGAACGGTGGATAAACGTTCTGTAAATTACTATAAGTTATAATAGAGTTGTTTTCATTTATAAAAAACTGAGATTGTATAACACCAGTTTGATTTATAATCATAAAATGTTTAATAAAATATAAAAATGCCAGGCTAGTCAATAAAAACCAAAAAAAAAAAAGATTGAAATTTTTTTGTTGTTCAAAGCATTCACATTTAAGCTTTACATATACAAGCTTTACGAAAACATATGTCCAGTCTATCAAGAGATATCGTACCTAATTAGTGGGAATTTTAGATTTTAGGCAGTTACGGCCATTTCGTTACACAGTTTTTAGGTTAGGTGTTTTTTTTTTAAATAAAGTCACTTTGAAGGAGTCTTAAGGCCCAACCATAATATGCATGTGGTCGCTTAAGCCAACTGAAGCAACTGTGCGAATACATATAAAACATTTATGGCCAACTACTTAATAAAACTTTTCGTTAAATTTCGTCAAGTGTCATTTGCTTAAGCAAAGTGTCAAACTGAAAGCACATTGCGCATTGTTAAAAAAATAAAATAAATTGAAATAGATAAAGAAAAATAAGAATAAAGAAAAAGAGAAATTTTATATATTTAAATTTTGTATCCATTTTTTATTATTATTTTGGTAATAGGTAGTATTACAATAATAGGTACATTACAATTGCCATTATTCTGAAAACCTCGAAAAGTACTTACTAGTAATGACATCAGTAACTTCTTATTACTACTATTATTTTTAGTACTGAATTTTTGCGTATTAATAATCAGATCTATAACTACTTACTAGTTGTATTGTTTTCAGTACTGATTATTAACTTACTGTTAACGAGCTCAATAACTACTTACAAGGTCTATTAACTAGCGCCAATAAAATAAAAACTAATTTTTCAGCTTCTAGTAAGTATATTGAAAGTACTCACAAATCAACTTAATCGTAGTCAAATAATAACAAGATATTTTTTGGCTTCTAGTAAGTGTATAGTAAGTATAGTAAGAATTCTGTGGACAACTCGAAAAAAAATAAGTAGTTATTCAGCTGAAAAATAAGTAGTATTCATATGTCTCCAATATTACTTACTTACTTACCAGGTAAGTAAAGTTTTTGCTGGGTATGTAAGTATGTACAACAATCACCAATCTTTATCTTTTTAAAACGTTTCTTGCAAATTAAATAAAAAATATTGCACAAATATGCAAGAAGGAAATTAAGTTTATGTAAGTACATTATAGCCACCTAAAAGCCTTGCTATATTGGCATAAGCATTTAACAGGCTTTTCGTTAATTTTTTACTGTAGCTTAAGCTAGCATAAGCATATTATAGTTAGGCCTTTATGCTTTGTTTGCACGGAATTTTAAATTACGTTGTTCGCATATTCATAATACAACACCTCTTCTTTTTACATTTATGAACATTTTTTGCTATGATAATTAATACCACAGCAAGGAATAAGTTAAAATGTCTCATTATTATAACAATTCCATAATAATTTTAAATTGTGAAAAGAACTCTCCGATTCTGGTGTCACTATTTCTACACCTTCTCAACCAGCAATTTACAAGGCTGTTATTAAATCGGCTGAACAAAAAGAAAAACAGTTAAAAGAACAATTGAAGGTAGAACTTTGGTGTCTTCACTTCGATGGAAAAAGAATTAACGGAAAGGAAATTCAAGTGATAGTTTTAAAAAATGAATCTAAAGAAATATATCTGGGAGTACTTGTTTTGAACGATGGAAAGGCAAATACTATATTTAATGGCATTAGAGAATTACTCTGCGGAAAATGGTTTGACATATGGTTTTCAGACCAAAGATTTCCCGACGACAGCTTTGAAGCTTTATATCAATCATTTTCAAGATTTAAAGCGGTTAAAAACTGCTTTATTAAGCAATGGAAAAAATATGATTCAAAAATCGGAAACCAACAAAGAAGTAATATCTTTGCGGAGCGTGCCATTAAAGTAGTTCAGGAAATTTATTCTTTCTGTAAATCTACTCGAACTTTAAATCTTAAATTTTTATCTTTCAATAACTAACTCATAATTTTTCTTGTTTTTGTAATACATATATATGTAACTTTAAGTAATTAAAAAAATAATAAATTTTTAAATAATTTTTTATACACCTGTATAGAAAATTGAACTTTTTTGAGAAAAATTAGAAAAGATTACGATTTTCGTGGTTACTAGGACATGGTTGACCTCATGGTACTATGCCAAAAAATTGGTTATACATTGTACATTAAAGGGCTGCATGAATAACTTCATTCATAAACATACTGAAATGTTTATCCAATGAAGTTCGTATTCAAAAAAAAAAATTCAGATTACTGAACAAACTGTTGTTTTATTCATGCTACTAGCAAACACATTTCGTTTCATATGGTAAACACAAGGACTTTGTTCAATGAAACGACTTTTTAAAAATTATTTTCGGGAATGAAATATTTATGATTAATTAATTCATTTATTAATGATGTGCTAATAAGCCCAATTTACTGAAATTTATTGTTGTGGGAAAGCTAGTTTCTATGCGCATTTCGCTGATTTTTGTTTTACAGTTTTCACTCTCTCTCATTTGTTTTATATAAATACTCAATAGCAATGTTGCCACATAGTAAATTTATGTAATTTTTTCTATTTTGTAACCTTTACAATAATATATGTAATTTGTAAAGCATTTTTGAAATAAAATTAAAATTTTTTCCTAACTACTTCTTTGTGTGCTTCCAAGCAACTCATATTGCTGAAAATTTTTTTTGAAAATAAAATGAAATTTTTTTGAAGTTTAAAAATTAACCGTAACAACAATTAATTTACATTGAAAACAAAGTCAAATTTGTATTATTTTTGTTATTTGTATATTAATGTACTTCCTTGTCTTGTTGCTTTTACTCTTCATGTTTTTTTTTTTTTTTTGTTTTTTTTTCTTTCCTAATATTTTCATTTCCTTCAACTGGCAATTCTGACTTTGAAATAAATGTGTTTTTCCATGAACTTATTCGACATTTATTCAGTGGTTGTTTTTTTTCAGAGTTGTTAGTATTCATATTCTCTTGTTTAAGTAAACAAATTAACTTCATCTTACTCGTCTCTTAACTATCGAGTGTTTGTAGCTTTCGTTTCATAGTTATTCATCTTATTGAATACAAACGAAGCGAATAACAAATTATAATGAAGGTTTCATGAACATCATTATTAAGTTTCAAGCAGGTCTGTATTGTACATATGTCAAAAATTTATTTCAGGAAATTTGATTTGTATTTATTTATTTAATACGCGGCCTGCACAACAAGATTAAGTCTTATAATTTACAGTACAGGCACAGATTCCAAAACAAAAATAACATGTTACATTTATAATTAAAACTAAATTTTTCAAACATAATTCGATAAAAAAAAATTTTTTGATAATATTGACATGACAAATACAAATATGTTAAAAATATTATGACAAATAAAAAAATAAGCTATATAATTTATTAAGTAAAATATGTATATAATAGTTTTTTAAATTGCGTTGCTTTTCTAACTGTTTGGATAGTATGTGGTAATTGGTTCCAGACAAGGACCGGAAAACGTTTTTTTTTATGTTTTTTAAAAAATATTTATCATTGGTGTTCGAAAAATATTTTAAATTGTACAATAACCAAAAATAGATAAAAATATTTTGTTTGATATTGTTTCTTTAAGTTCAAAATAATAAAGTTCTCAAAAAAAAAAGGTTTTTAGAAAAAAAATTACGAACGGAAAATTTAATTTTTTCTTTTTAAACATTTAAAACTCATGCGTACAAAATAATTTTTTTTTTCATCAGTTTAAAAAAATAAAAGCAAACACAAAAAAAGAATTCTTTCGCACATTGGAAATAGGCCATTATTTTTTCAGTACAATATTATTTTGTACATGAAAAGAAAAAAATGAGCCGAAAACTTAAAATTTAATTTTTTTAATTGACAAAATTTAAACTCATACATACAAAATTATGGTAAAAAAATAAAAAGCTAATTAATAAAAAGTAGTTATAACACGATAAAGATTATCCTAGAACTAAATAGTAATCTTATCAATTAGCTTGATCTTGAGTTTGAGCAACAATAAATTTTCTTCATGCTCAGAACTTAAATTCCTTCTAAGTATTTTTGGTCATAATAATTGGCAAAGCACTGAAAGCTGTCTCCACAGATACCTGTGTTGAGGGTACAGCTAATGCAACACCAGCTAGTTTTTATAATTAAGAATCTCTAAAGATTTTTTGCAATTGCAATTTTAAACACAATTTTATATTATAATTTTAATTAAAATTCTCAATTTTAACTTTAAATTGAGTTTTTATTGTTAGTTTCTAAAAACAAAAAAAAAATATTTTTCTCAAAAACGTCTTTTTAAGAACTTTATTATTTTGAACTTTGAAGAACAAATAAAACAAAATAATTTTAACTTTTTTTTTTTGTTTTGAACACCAATGATAAATATTTTTCAAAAAAAATTAATAAAAAAGAAACGTTTTTGTGTATATTTAAAATTTTTGTGTTTTTGTTTCTTTTCATGTACAAAACACATATTGTACTTTAAAAATAAATATCTTTTAAGTGTTTCCTATTTTTTTTAACTGATAGAAAAAAAATTTATTTTGTACGCATGAGTTTTGAATTTTTTAAATGAAAAACTTAAATTTTAAGTTTTCGGTTCTTTATTTCTGATGCCTGGTTCCAGAGCGTTGATAAAAAAATGGTGTTCTGAAGCAGTGAGACGAAGCATTGGTGTTATTAACAGTCTTCCTCTTCCAGGTCTACCAAACTGAATTTTATCAAAAAGATAGCCAGGGCAGCCACTATAAATTATTTTGTGAAGAAATACAAGAGTTCTTATCGTCATAAAATTTTCAAGTGTAACACCAAAAATATTTCTTGAGAAATTTGATACATGGCTGAACCTTCTAAGACTGTATACATATCTAACTATGTTGTTGTATGCCACATTTAGCCGGCGTGTGCTGTTCCCGTAACATTAACAAAAAGTTCACATCCATATAGCATAGCTGGAACTATATAAGTCCTGGCCAGTAGCGATCTTATCCACAGTTGTGTAAATGGCTGAGTAGACCACAAAGAATGTTATTCCAAGATTTTTAGCTGATGTAACGATTTATATTTTCTGCTTGTCTATAATAATATCATGACCGATAACTGGTCATGTTGCTCTTTTACGAATGATCATGCATTTTGACTTTTATGGATTCACGCAGAGCCCGTTTGCCGTTGCCCATTGATGGATTTTGCTCAAATCACAGTTGAGTTTATCAACATACTCGCCAATAGATTGTTCTGGAAAACTTTTGTATAGCTGTATATCGTCTGCATACATATGGATCTTTAAATGTGATAGCTGTGGAGGAAGGTCATTTGCATATAATGAAAATAAAAGTGGCCCAAGAATTGATCCTTGTGGTACACCACCTTTTAGTTTCAACGGCCGACATGAACTACTTGAAAAATTAAAGAAATTTCGTAGCTTCGTGCATAAAGTTGAATGGTGTACCATATAAAAACCTTAAGAATAATCAAGCAGAACCAAAGAAATTTATTTGTTTTCTTCTAATCCGCACCTTAGGTTATCCGTAACTTCCGATAGAGCAGTTATGCAGCTGTGCCCTAAACGAAAGCCTGATTGCCAATTTGTCAGGAGCCTATTTTTATTGATGTAGTCAATAGTTTGATAAAAAAGTAATTTTTCCAGAACTTTAAACATATACTCATAGCACAAAATTAAAACTGGTCGATATTCTGTATTCGACTTCGGTATGGATACAACTTTAGCGTGTTTCATTTGGAAGGGAAAGTGCTCGTCATTATGATGTTGTTGAAAATGTCGGTTATATAAGGGATAGGAAAAGGCAAGATAGTTCTCAGAAACCTAGGATGAATGTTATCAGATTTAACTGAGTCTGATGTAACTAAAGAAAAAGCAGAAAACACTTCAGCTTGGCTCACACATGCGAATTCAAAACTCCGTTCTTGACCTAAATAGGTAAATGTATCATAAAAATTGCTATTAACATTATTCATATGAATGTTAGACACATTTGTGAAAGCAGAGTTCAATTCATCTCCATTAAGCGGGCAGGTAACGTTAACAGTTATCTTACCATTGGCGATTTCGCGAGTCGTTCGCCATGTATGGCTGAGCTAAATTAAAAACTGTAGTATTCAGATTTTGCTTTACGTATTTCATTATTTACAATCCTCCTTGCAGTATGATACTAATATCTAAGTTGAGTTGTCTTAAAACGCTTTCACCTGAGTCCTTGATTCCTTTCGAGAACCGTGGTTTTTTTAACACCAGTTGAGGTCTTGTTATCAAGGGAACAGTTTGATCAAACATTTTTAGCACATTTTTTTCAAGAAAGTCCAGTTGTTCATCAGCCGATAGAAGATAATAAATGTTATCCCAATGAATTTCATATTATTTGTCATATAGTAAGTTAAAATTTACTTTCCTGAAATTTCTATAAGAGTAGGATTAGTTCTCCATTGTTGGATTATAAAATAATATGATAAAAATAAAAGATCATGTGCAGAAAAGCATGATGCAGAAATTCGATCATAAAGTAGCACTTTTGATACGTTATTAACAAAAAAATAGATCCAGTAAGGTGTTTGCAGTAGTAGTGAAGTGTGTTGGTTGCGAACAGCTTGTTGGCTCAAGAACCAAAGAAGACATGTTATCGATCAGAGTCGTTTCCAGAAGAATGTTTGAGTTTAAATCTCCAGATATAATTATATCATTGTATGCTACTGACAATGCTTTCAACTCAACAATGAAATTCGAAAAGCACACCCTACGATTAGGCCTGTAGGCACAACCCACCACCACTCTGCCCTTATTTTTCCTATTTTAGAGTTTCTTTATGGAAAACATGGAAAATTATTGTCCACAATTTTATAAAGAAATAACAACTATTATACAATTTATTTCTGCTAAATGTTAACTCGATTAATCAACATTTAAAAAAAGACTTTTTATGTTAAAATAAGTGATCTTTTGTTGGGAGCTATAGTCAAAATTTAGTTTTTGTATTTATAAAAATGCACTGAAAAAAATCATTGATGATGATCTTTAATGAAGATCGAAATATTGGAATGAAATAAAAAGGAATATATTTTTGCAAAAAAACATTGGCCTTAAGCTTGATTATTTGTATTTATTAAAAATTGGAAACTTTAAAATTTTGTAGTCTTAATAGGTTAGGTTAGGTTCAATGGGCAGCCATCGAGAGACAGCTCACTTGGGCCCTTCAGCGGTCCCTTTGTGATACCCAGCGTCAATGCCCATCCTATCTGAGTAACTGCTCTACTCCGATGGCGTCACTGCAGAGTATATCTCCCGATATGCGATAATACTTTAGGCAGTTGGCTGCCCGTCTTATAGCCGAGATTACAGCCTGTAGGACTCTACATCCATCCGGCAGACGAAAAGAGAACTTGTACGCCCAGTTCCTCTATGTAGAAACCTCCGCCAACTTTTTCCCCCTTCCTCGAACCATAAGTGTATACCCCTTGGGCTGGTTCATGGAAGGTGCCAATAACCGACAGCGCATTGCCGTGCGCTAATGTGTCGCGTACCTCGCACCAAAGAACGGCTCCGGGGTGCAGTAGTCCACTATTACCTTAATAGGGTTTATTAAAATGTACCCCCAATTCATGTTTTACCGACTTTATCAACTTAAAAGATCAATTTTAAACATTTTTGATTTAGGGCCACAAAAATATTTACAAAAAGTACCCAGAACTAATTTTAACCATTTTCCCGCTTCAAGCTAAAATTGCTTTCATCTTTGTCCGTGGTGATAGCTTTAGCATACAAATAATTAAATCCTTTAAATGTTGCAGTCTAAATGGGGCTCGTTTAAAAGCACCAAAAATGTACCCTTTTACTCACTTTTACCCACTGAAAGGCCGACAATATGCTATTATTTTTTTGTGACATGCCATCGTATGTCTGGAAATTCATACAAATTTTTTATTTAGTGTCGTAAAATTATTTAAACAAAACTTGCCTACAAAAAATTTGTACCCATTTTTCTTCAGAATATTTTAAACCATTAACAGAAAAAATTTCCGAAATCGATCCAGCGGTTTCCCGGTGATGCGATTAACAACACACATCATTTAATTTTTTTATATAGAAGATTGAATTTTTAGTAGAAAAAGTGTATTTTTAGTGAAAAATTAAATTTTTACGCGAAAAGTGTATTTTTAGTTTAAACTTATTTTTAGAGAAAAAATTTTATTTATAGAGAAAAATTTAAATTTAATTGAAAAATTAAATTTTAAATGAAAAACTTAATATATAATGAAATGTTTAATAGCTAGTGAAAAATCTTATTTTTAATGAAAAATTTAGTTTATATTAAAAAATTTCATTTTTAATTAGATAAAACATAAGAAGTTTAATTTGCAAACTATATTTACAAGTCCCCAAATAAAGGCAATTTAGATACTAGAAAAATTTTAAACGATCCAATTTTCTTTTATTTACACTGATGTTAAAGGCCGTATTTTTTTTAACCAAACGTTATACACTGCTTTGCGTGTTTTCATTTTATGAACAAAATCTATAACTTTAATAGAAAAAATCTTAATATTTCAACAGGATTAACTGGTAAATAAAAAAGGATCATCACAACTTATTAAATTTCTTATCAATATAAAAATTTTTAAATTTGTTATCCATTAAAAATTGTAAGAAAAAAAAGCTGACTATAATTTTAACAGTAGTTCCGCTAGGTTTTGGGACGAAAACCATCACGTTTTATTCTATATATGAGCACTTGCCAAAAAAACTATACGAAATACTTTTTGTAGCCATTGGAATAGAAACATGTCGAAAGTTGTTTATCGAACATCATCAAGAAGCGTAAAATGTTCACAAAACAAAACTTATACAAAAAAAAAGGAAGAAGAAATAAAAGATAACTGTCTGGGTTTTTTTTAGCAATTCTATGTTAAAGGCTTACCAATACAAAATACAATAATTTAAAATAAATTAAAGGGTGTTTTTTAAGACCGATAGAGGAAACGAAAGTGTTAGCTATCAATCGAACTTTCATACTGCGCTCAGTTTTTATATATTTATGATTAGTCTACTCTGGCAAATAATCATGAATATATTCACGATAGAACAACGCGGCCGAATTAGCCAAATTTACTTTGAAAATCAGCCATCGCTGTTCTGTAGCAAAATTGTATTCAGCGAGTATGCTCATTTTTGTAATAATGGGCTTGTTAAAAAAAAAAAAATTGCTGCATATGAAGTGAGAACAACTTAAAACAGACCTTCTAGACTTCATTGATTACATCCAGAAAAATACATTCGTATTACGATTTGCACTCTGATGGCCTTATTTATTCAAGAGGTCCAAAATGCGCTTCGTTAAGAATAGCTGCGGCGCTCATATGCCTGGAATCGTTTTTATATTAATAAGAATTTTTTTTAAATTAAAATTTTACTTTTTGTGTTATTTTTTACAATTTATTGTCCCATTGGCCTTAAAATAAACACCCTTTACAATGTATATACAACACATATTTTTTTTTAGTTATTTTCATTTTGTAGATTTTTCCTTTTTGTTGAAAAAAAAAACATCCTGATACTTAGCAGTATTTGTGCATCTTAAGACATGTCCAAGAAATATACAATATTAGTTTTACCCTTTTTTTTAGTTTCAAGCAGCCTTTTTTTGTTGGCTGTAGTTTGCAAAATGTTTTTTTTTTTTTTTTTTTTTTTTTTTGGGAAAACCCATTTTCCAACAAAAATAAAATGTCAAGTATAAAACGTCTTTACTTAGTAATGTTACGAGCATGTCGGTATTGACCAGTTTTGTAACATTCAAGTCCTCTAGACGTATGATTAATGTTAATGTGTATTCTAGTCAAATGTGACGTACCAGGGCTAGGGCTTCCAATCGGGTCTGGTTTTACTAAATACCGGGATTCGGAATTGAAGAAAATATTTCGGGATCACGTTTACGGATTTTTTAAAATTTTTAGGGATTTTGTTAAATTATTTTTTTTATTTTTAACCCAATATATAAAACAGTTTGAAAAACAGCTTTATTTTCCAGTAAAAAATACAAGTTTCATGAACTTTGTATATTTTTTTGAAAAAAAAAAAAAAAAAAAACTATAAATAAATATAAATAATAAAAACAAATTAATTAATTAATTAATCACAATTCATTAAGATCATGTATTAAAAAACGTTACATATGTATATATATATATATACACATATCCTTTTTCCATATTTTATCCTTTTGACTTGTTTAATAACCTCTGAAAAATACCTAAGTAATGTTTTTTTAACTTTTAATTACAAAAAAAAATTTAGTATTCTTCATTTGAAGTATGTACATCAATTATGAATGTTTTAAATAATTTGTTACTCTAATAATACTTGAGAGCTCTATGAAGGGACTTTGTATATAAAAAAAAATTAATATTGTTAACTAGTGTTTATTATAGTTTAAGTTTTCAAAATTGTGAATTAATAAAAGAAAAAAAATGTATTAAAAAACGTTGCAAAAAACATAAAAACCTTATTTTTATCCATGTTTGATGATTGGTATAAAAAAATTACACCATTTCCAATTGTATTTTAAGATTTCCAAATGTATTTTCAAATTTTCCAAATGAATTTAAGAATTGCCCAAATATATCTTTAAGATTTCTCAATGTATTTTGAAATTGTCCAAATATATGTATATTGTCCAAATTAAAAATTTTCCATATGTATTTTTAAATTGTCCATATGTATTTCAAATGTGTTTCAAAATTTTCTAAATGCATTTTAAAATTGTCCAAATTTTAAAAATACAATTGGGCAATTTCAACAAAAAAAAATTGAAAAATTTTAGAATTCAATTGGGAAAATTTTAAAATACATTTAAATTATTTTAAAATATATGTATATCGAGCCATAACCGCAAAAAAAAACTTAAGCGACAACATTTTCAATTTTCGTTTTTTTTAATAAAGCAATTTATTAGCAACACTTGCAACATCTACTAAAATCTCATGGTCGTAGAAGTTACCGTTACGATTTTATAGCAAAAACAATTTTAGCTTAAGCGCCAATTTTCATACAAAATTTTTATGAAATACATATAATAAAAAAAACCCTTCTCCTGTAAAATTTTGTTTTGTTATGGCTCGATATGAACGATTTAAAAAAACATTAAAAAAATTATAGCACACATATGAAAAATTTTTAAAAACATTTGGAAACTTTTAAAACTCAATTGGAAATGATGTATTTCAAACTTTTAAAAGGCGTGTACTTAATACTTAGTTCAAGTAGTTTCTTAGGAATATTAAAAGGCCCAATGTTGTATCTGCTAAACACGAACGAATTTTGTTGTTCAGTTGAAAAAACATCTTACGCACTCAACACACGTTAATAGAATTGTTTGTAAATATTTAAAATTTAAATTTAAATACGCGTACAAAAAAATATTTGTACAAATTATTGAAATAAAAGTAAAAATAATAAAAAAATATATAAAATATTAAAGAAATAGAAAACCGGGGAAACGGGATTTACCTAATCCAGAAAATCCCGGGATCGGGAATTCCCGATTGGAAGCCCTAACCAGGGCTATCGATTTTTTTGTTCAATTCCCCCTTAACAAAATACTTTTTCGTTTAGATTGTGGTTAAGAAGAAAGTAGGTAAATTGTATAGAATGTTAGCACTATTATGCAAGAGCAAGTTTAGAGCTAAAATAAATATTTTATTCAAAAGTACTGTACAAACTTTTTCACTTTTTGCTTGTCATAAATAAGTATTCAAATAGGTTACTAACTAACACAATTATAAACAAAGAGTGATGATAAACGTAATTGCAACATTTGTATATTCATAAAAGAAGTAAAATAATCAATTATTCAGCTAGCTGAATTTCAATTATTATGTAATAGCGGCCTTTACAATTCCATTTGAACACACATTCAAAACATTGAAAAATTTTTCAAACTCTATACTGAAGAGCCGCAAGCACATACTAAAGACGATTAAGTTACGTAAATCTGTGAATTTGTAGACGAAAAAAACAAATTAGTTTCTATACTGGAGGTGCGAGTTAAAAAAATACTCTAAAAAACTAACAAGGGAACTAAAAATACACGCAGCAATAAGCGTGGGAATAAAAAATACACACATTCTTAACATCACAAATTCTCGCAAACTGCAGAGAAGGTAATTTTCAAAAATTAGGAGTAGGCGAAAACCTATTTACTCTATTGAAATGTTTTGAAAGAAACAAATGCTGACTGGAGGGTCTTCGAATTTTTGTACCCTTACAACACTATTTTAATTGTGCCACGTAAAGTACCGCATAGTATTTGACATTGTGGTTGTATACGCATTTATTTTTTTTGTTTGTTTGATTTTGAAATAAATAAACTGTTAATATTGTGCATCCAATTCCAGTTAGGTGAATAAAAAAAGAGTATGTACAAAAACCAGCCAGCTGAATACACAATTTTGGTGCAATAAAATGCAATAAAAAAAATAAAGTAAAGAAATGAGCTGAATTTAAGTTAAAAGCTATAAAAGTGTAAATTTTATAATGGTTTTTTTTATAGAATTCGACTTCAATGTTAAAGTTTTGTTAAAGGTATATTCCTATAGTCATACTTATATATAATTTTATTAAATTATTTAAATACTTTAAATATTATTAAAATAAAAATATTTTTTTGTACTAAATAAACAATTGCTTAAAATCTAAAATGTAGATAAGTTTGAAGCTTCAGAAAAAATAAAAATAATATAATTCCTTTAGTTATAATATTCAGCAAACTAAACTTTTGCTTAAAACAATTAAAATGAAAAAGTTGTAACGATTTTCCAAAATATAACTAAACAAGATATTATAGATAAATTCCTCCTCTTAATACTATTCTGAAGCTAGGTGAATATTTAAATGATACAGGAAAATGCTGTCATATAAAAATGAAAATTTTCAGCTGGCTGAATGTACATTTAGTAGAGGATAAACAAATAAGGTAATTTTAAGACTGTATTCAGTTAGCTGCATTCAAGCTGAAAGCTGCCAATATCTAAAAGTTTTTATGATTTTAAAAACAAATACGTTTTTAATTGATTCCCTGGAGAAAGTATTCAGCAAGCTGAATGTAACAAATTGTGAAAAACATAAAACAAATATGTATGTCGGATAAACTAGCAAATTCAGCCAGCTGAATTTACCGTATTGGATTAACTATTGAAGAACACAAAATAGATTAATTGCTGGTCAAATTGCGAATCACGTTGAGAAAACCAAATTATATGTTAAGTATAAATTTTGTCAAAAAGATACTTAAAAACAAGTAAGAGTGCTATATACGGCTATTCCGAATCTTATATACCCTTCACCATGGTGCGATAATAATAGAAAGTTATATAAATACGGTTCTTAAGACATACATAATTCTTCTTTGTGCCACGCCCACTAGCCCAATCCCGCTTACCGGTCTTAAGATATAAATAAATCAACTTTGAGCCACGCCCTCTTTTCCACTCCCGACCACATATTGACGGATGTTGTCTGTTGATAACCAATATGCTTTTACTTAATTTTGAAACTTTAGATCTTGCCTTTCCATAAAAAAATTTAAAATGGCTTTGTATGAAAAGGGTCATTCCCACTTGTCCAATCCCGCCCACATTTTGTCGGATGTTATGCATTGATAATACAGATGGTTGTACCTCATCTGCAGATATACAGAAATCTATCACGTCTTCCAACGGTTACTGCCACGTCCACTCCTCTATTCCCGCCCACATTTTGTTGAATGTTGTGTATTGATTACCAAGATGCCTGTACCAGATTTGGAAGCTTTGGCTTTGTATGGGAAGTTATACGCCTATTTTACCAATTAAGTACATTTTTTGTATTTATTACTAAAATAACCACAGTTCTATTTATTATTACTAATTTGAAAACTTTGACTCTTGCTGTTCTCCAGATATTAGAGTATTCCATAAATTTTGGTCGATTAACTGTTCGAATAATTTAAAATACCTTATTTTTGTTTAACGAATAATTCGAATAATTTTTGTCGATTAATCGATTAATCAAAAATTGGTTTTTTCACAGTACAAATGTATTAGTTTTTGTTCTTTTATGTAAGAAAACAAGCCGGTACGTTTTGAATACCCTTTTATTGTTTCTTAACTCAGGAACATTTCCTTCGAGTTATGATTCAGATGAAGAATATAATTTTTGAGACGAAAACAACCTTCTACAAGACTATTAAAAGTATTAAAATTATTAAGATTCAAATGGTGTAATGGAATTATATTATTTTTAGAAAAAAACAAGAAAAAGAACTGAGACATTGAATATGCTCTATAACGCTTTACTTTCAATCTCTCCAATGTCAACAATAGGTGATAGAATATTTTCTTAATCATGTTCCATCAAAACAAATTAAAGAAATCGTTTGAAACATAAGCATTTACCCCCATATTCATAAAAAATATTTTTGATTAATAAAAAGTTTATTAAACAAATTTTCATAGAAAAGTTTTCCTCTTTTATTACATGAAGTACCTTTTGTTATATTGTTGTTACTTTTTTAATAAAATTTTTATGTAAAATAATATAATTTTTGGTCTTATTGTTAAACTTCTAAGCTAGACAAAATTAAAATTATTCGATTAACCGAATAATATTAAATTGTTCGGTTATTATTCGCTTAACTTTTTATCTCGAATAATTATTCGCGCCAGGAACTGATTAATAAAAAACATCGATTAATTGGTATTCAATTACCAGATATAGAGAAAAAACCACAACAACAAGGGATTTATGGGTAAAATAAGAGGCGACTGTGGTGTTTGCTCATATTTCAGTCGTTTATGAACCAATCTGTCTGAATTTCAATAGCAAAATTTAACTAAGAATATGTGACAGAAATATATAACAACCTTGTCTACATTATTTCTGGGAAATATAAAGGGTCCGCCATCTAACTTTTTTTTTTAAACCAGTGCTTATTTCGTGAATGGTAACACTAAGCTCATGTTTGATTTGACAATTAATTAGCTTTTTCCTTCCGCTGAACGAATATGGTTGTGTATACGCTTGAACAACGCTGGGAAATATTGCGACATTACTTTGAAAATCATGGTAATGTTGCAGAATGTGTGCGACAATTGCGTATGGATTTTGGAAGAAGAGAAGCACCGTCAGCTCCGTATGTTCGTTATCTTGTGAAAAAAGTGAAAGAAACTGGCATCCTCATCGATAAACCAAAGCGTGGAAAGCCAGAAACAGTGCGTGCACCCGAGAATATTGTTTCTGTGCGTGAAGCGCTGCAGAAAGTGTGCGTGAAGCGCCATCAACATCAATTCATCGTCGTTCTCAACAATTGAACATTTCGGAGACATCATTGAGACGAATTTTGCATAATAAAGACCTTGGTATGACGCCATACAAAGTCCAATTGGTTCAGGATTTGAAGCCAACTGACCATCCAGTGCGTTTTCGCTTTACTAAGTGGGCTTACAGAAGATGCCGATTTTGCCAAAAAAATCATCTTTTCAGATGAAGCTCATTTTGAACTTGGCGGGTATGTAAACAAGCAAAACTGTCGCATTTGGGGCACAAAAAACCCGCACGCATACATTGAAAAGCCGATACACCCAAAAAGAGTCACTGTTTGGTGCGGATTTTGGTCCAGAGGCATAATTGGGCCATTTTTCTTCGAAAATGAGCAAGGAGTGGCCGTTACAGTCAATGGCGATCGTTATCGGGCCATGGTAAACGAATTTTTGTTCACAAAAATTGAAGAGGAGAATATTGGCAACATTTGGTTTCAACAGGACGGCGCTACGTGCCACACAGCCGAAACTACACTCGATGTTTTGCGCCCTGTTTTTGAAGATCGCATTATCAGCCGCAGAGCTGATGTCGTTTGGCCACCTCGGAGCTGCGATTTGACACCGTTGGACTATTATTTGTGGGGTGCCGTCAAAGATAAGTGTTACGCCGACAAGCCAGAGACAATTGGCGCTTAAAAGGACAATATTCGTGAAGCCATTGGTGAAATACAGCTGCACACAATCGATAATGTGCTTAAAAATTGGACCGATCGTGTAGGCTACTGCATGGCCAGCCGAGGCAGCCATTTGAATGAAATTATTTTCCAATATTAACCGGAAGGATTGATTGTACTTTCAAATAAAAAAAGAAATTTGAGAAAATATTCAGTAGTTTTTTTTATAGCATTTTCAAAAAAAAAAAAAGTTATTTGGCGAACCCTTTATATACTTTATAGAGTGTAACACAAATATTGTAGAAAATACAAACCAATATATACTTTTAACCTTCGGTGAAGGGTATAATTAATAGTGTGATTCTCGTTCATTTAGGCTAGGTATTGAGATCGCAGTTAAACTAGGTTTATTTAATTTGAAACCAGATTTGTGCCGCGTGTATACAAAATGTTGACGGAACAAGCTTAATCTAATTTTACTACAAACTGCAGTTACAATCGATCTATAATTTACCATAAATCCCATACGAAGTCTTCTCTCGAAAATCATTTTTAAAACGATTAAAACTTTATCAAATTTTGTTTCACAAAACTATAAATTTCCCTACCAAATTTTATATGGGGTAGTAACGATATTGTAGTAGAATCCAATTTAGTTTTATTTGACAAGAAATAACTCCATAAATAAACATTGTGTTGGTCGGTCCGTAGTTTTTCATAGGAATAAACTCTAATACACTTTAAATTGTAATATATAGCAATACCTGTCTGAAATTGGCCAAATGGCTAAAACCTGTGATGAATAATTTTAGTAGGGGCTATTAAAGATTCGGCACAGCAGATTAAAGCATTCTTACTTGTTTTTACATAATATTTCTTCTTGATTAAAATTTATAATTTTGTTATTTGTTTTTCATTATAAATCAAAATAAACGTTTGTTATTTTAATATTCTTTTGATTAAGAAATGTTAGGAAATCAGTTTTTTTTATAGAAAATAGAAACAATACTTAATGAAAAGAAAAATTAATAATGGATATCAATAAACTGTTTGTTTTGCCCATTATAATGCACTCTATTTTTAATATATTTTTTTTTTATTTAATAAGAGAGTGTTTGTGTATTGGTTTGCTTTTTTATAAAAAATCATAGCTGATTGCTGAAACAAACACACTATTGTGCACTAAATACACTGTATACAGATATAAACGTGTTGGTATTTTTTTTTTTTTTTTTTTTTTAGAAAATACTTCTTTAGTTGTATTTGTGTATTAGAATAAAATGGTCATGAAGGACAATATTAATTACAATATGAGTATAACTACCAACACGTTGATTTTAAATAGCGAATAGTTATTCATGTTTGTATGTGCAATTGTATGTAAGTGTTAGTGAGTGTATGTGCACATATTTGAAAATTAGTCGATAATATGAATATGAAAATCTCAACAACTTTTTTTTAGTACAGACATAAGTATAACGTTTTAAATGAGAACATTAAGGTGTTATACTATAGATAATTGTACGGGATAGTCAGATAGCTATAGGAGGCAATTAACACCGCGAACAATTGGATCTTTTGTGCAGCCACGATATTTACCATGACAGAATAAGGCTAAGTACAAACTTTTTTGCTATGTGAAAAACAGGAAGTTCGGCTGCTTCGATACTGGATTATCAAAAAATTTATTTGCATGAGTTTTAAGGGAGTACAGTTACAGATCAACTGCTACTTTTACTAGTTAGACAGTAAATTTCTTTAATTTACTTTCTCAAGGCAAAAGAAATTTACGTGATTTAAAATGGTTAAAATTCACAAATCCTTAAGTTTATCGAAGCCAAAATATTCATCGATTGCCAAATAAATTTTTCCTCATCTCCCTAATGTTCTGTCCTCCATCATACAGAGAAGTAATACAGTCTATTAAAACTTTAAGCTTCACCTCAAAGCACGATAGCACTCTAAGAAAAACCTGGCATTACAATAAAACTCAAACCTCATAAGTTTCTTCTTAAACGTTCTCTAGGTCATATGAGGATGGCGCAAATTAGCTCTTGGAAAATCAATAGTGATTTATTGCTTGCATGGACTATTTATAAATGCTTTTGCTATCTTATTTTATTACAATAAAGGACTTTTTTTAAATGCTTTTTCATATTTTCTATTTTTAGTTGTTGTTAAAGAATTATATATAACTTAAGAACATGCAATGATGTGCTTTTATATGCAGAAATATTAAGAAAACAAAAAGGTATCAAAGTGGGTAACTCAAACTAATATTTAATAAGTGTAAATTTTGTATATGAAGCAATGCCCTATTGTCGCCTTATTTTAAGTAAAGTTATAAAATATGGGACCCCTGTTGAAGATCCTCTGGGTCGTGGTGCTTATGGCCTCTTTTCATACATACATACGTGAATTCCCTGTATAATAAACCTTTGAGTTCTTTAGCTTTTCGTTAAAACTTAATAAATATTTTTAACCAATTTCAAATCGAAGTGGTTTGGTTAAATTATTATATGCATTCTTTCTCTGGTTAAAAAAAAAAAAACTTAATAAAAATGACTCTTTCCCTTTTACAATTATTGCCTCTAATTTAAACATCTTTTGTCCTGCATTTTAATTTGTTTATAACCACTGCAATGCAATTATTGTACATTTAAAAATTTAAAATGCGCCAGAGTTGAGGTCATAAAAACGGACTGGCCAATAGAAAATTGTTTATGTGGTTTGAGAAGTGTAAATCATTTCTGATATTTCTTTTTACTTTTGGCTTAATTTCCATTTTATTAGCCACTATGGTCCAATGATATTAGTTTTGTTTTAAAACACTTTTAGCTTTGTTTTTCTATTTCAGTAGTTTTTTATTTTTATATCTTTAAATAGCATTGGAAAAATGAATTAAAGTGTCATATTGCGTTTATAAGATTGAGTGATGTTATCACATACAGTTTATTTTCAGTTTTTTTTTTTCTATTGGTATGAAGCCAACATTTTTGTTTAAGATTTATTTAATTGTAAAGATATAAATATTTTTAAACACATAAATAAAAGGATAAAACATGACTTCAATGTCAATTATTTTTAAACAGATAGAAATTTTAAGGTCGTTGAAAAAACTGGTAAAATCAGCTAAAAAAAATTAACAGCCTTCAACAGTTGTTATCCACAATTATTCTTTTGAATTCCAAGGTTTTAATTTTATGTCCTTCTTTAATTTTAATAATTTATACAGAGATTAAATTTGGGCCTATATGTTTACGTGTTCAAGCTTTCGCCCCTCTATGCAAATACTGAGCCGAAATATTTGCCTTTAACACTTACTGCTTACTATTTTCTACTTGTTTGATTATTGAGGCCAAAAATTACAATAAAATTGCCACAACATATAAAAAGTTTATTGCACTTAATTTTAACAATTTAAAAGGCACCAAAATACCGAGAAGGAAAAACATTTGACATTATAATGAAATTTGTACTTCCTGCAGCAAAGGAAAATAAATTGTAAAACCTACTTGAAATTAAAGTAAGCAGTTTTTTGTAAGAAGCAAAAGCTTAATTTACTTGAAATATTTACTTAAGAAATTTAAAATAAAATTTAACCCTAGAGTGTATACGTTGCTTTCTTTTACTTATCATCAGAAGTATAGCATTTCTCGCAATCGTTATTTATTAAAATAGAAGGCATGTAACCCTTATTTATTTCGGCACTTACAATCCAAAAATGCGATGAGGTATTAACCTGATAATTAAGCTATGAATGTATGGTAAATCTTATTAACCCTTAAAAGAACGTTTTCAATCTACCCAAAATATGGTAAATTTAACATGAGCCTATTTCAGAACCCAAAAACGAAATATAAAAAAACTTGTTTAACATGGAGTGCTTGAGTTTATTTTAGCATCGAAACCCGAAATGTTACTCAATTTATAACCCTTAACTAAATAAGAGCGTCAATTGTTTCTGTAAACATGAATATTCTATTTCCAATACATTTTTAATAAAACAAACCGACCTAGCGACATAAGATTTTTCAATCTGATGGTGTTGAATTTGCGTTCTAATGGCCAGTTTCACTAATTATATTAAAATATCAATTCATATTTAAATAAAGTTATTCATATAATTTTATTTAGGTTGATATTTTAATAGTTTGGTGAAATTGGTCATAAAGGTTTATTTCGTATAAACTGTTCAAAAATGAGAAGTTTTGATTCGAAAAAAACACTTGATGCTCTTTTTAGGTGTCTCAGGAAGTTTATGGACTTATAAAATAAACTTGGTAGTCCTGGACAGAACATGATTCATGTCATTTATTTACAGTCTTACCACTGGGTGAATACGGCACCGCGAAATAGGTCCCAGTTGCTATAAGTCCCAGTGTATTAACTACCAATGAAATAAATCCCAAAAAAAAATTAAATAATACCCAATTCAACAATAAAAAAAATCGCAACTCTTGGGCGTTATTTTATAATAACTCCCAAAGAAATTAATAAAATAACTCTCAAAAACTGTCATCGAAAAAAAATTAAGGAAGAACCAAAAAAAAGGTTTTCCTGTCAAAATGGATATTATATCCAAGGACCGAAAAATAATGATATATTTTATTTTCTTACAAAGTCTTAGAAAGCAGTTTTAAGCATACATACTTATTTGGGTTAGGGTCATATACCCGAAACTTTAAATCCCGAATTCGAAAATCCTGAATTTTAAAATCTCACATTTTAAAATCCAGAATCGCTAGCTCAAATGTCTCTACATAGCCAAGGCCCAAACCAGACTGGTTTTGCGAAAAGTAGTACAATGTTATTTATAAAAACTTTCAAAATACGAGTATTATAACAGAAATAATAATATATTAACAATTTTTTCGAATGTGCTTCTAAGTGTTGTATTTCAATTTATAAAGCTTTTTACAATAGTCTTATTCCCTCAATATTTAACATACTTTTTTGCTTAAGCTAACCTTTGGTTAACATTGAAGCTATAGATATGTACTTATACTAAGGAATGTGTTTAAACAAAAATAGCTTTATTAATTTATATACAACTCATAGAAGTACATTCGAAGAAATGGTTAATATAATTAAAAATAATTTATGAAAAAGATAAAGTTCCCATATTCTATTTGTTGTAAATAATAATAAAAATTAGAAAATGTTATAGAATACTAGAAAGGGGTATAAGATATTGTATAATGATATAAACTGTTATTAATTGTTATAATATTACCACACCCAATTGGTACGGGAGCTTTTACGACGTCTTTTTTTTCTTCACTCCATTTTCAAACAATTTCGAAAAATTGATTTAAATTTTTGTTTTTTGCAATGATTTTACGGCGTTACCTCTGTTATCCTAAATTATAAACAAATTATCTTTTTTGCGTTTACTTTTGAACAATCAAAAACAAATTTAAATAACCGAAGAAAGGAAATTCTCCAATGTACTGGAAGCATATTCGGCCAAAATTACTTTATTCCCCATATTATTTAAATACTTACATTATTTATTTACATAAAATAAAAAACACATAAAAAATCTTTAATCCAGAATGTTGCCGGTCCCATATGTTATGGGTAATCGAGGTCTCACTGTATTTTCAACCTAACACTTCAAAGTAAGAAAAAGAATAAAACGTAACAAGAAGAAGTTATAGAGAACAATAAAAAACGAAATGAAAACACACAAACCAAGTCTTTTTGTTTACCCCTCTTTCTTCTCTACTCCGTCGTAAAAGCCACCGTGAAAATTGGGTGTTACATTAATTTATATCTTTAAGCATTATAATATGTTAAAAAATTTTAAAATAAATTTGTTCAAGTGGTTTAAAAATTATAAATATTTTATAATATATAACAAAATGTTATACAATGTCACGAAATATTATTAAATATTTAAAATATTATAAAATTTAATTGCAAATGTTTTTAAATATTCTAAAATATTAAAAATTGTTATAAAATATGTTTAGGTGTTATAAAAATTATCGAAATTTTATAAAATATTACAAAATTTTATAAAATGATAACATTATTACAAAATGTTATAAAATACAATACAATGTAAAAAAATATTATAAAGAGGTAAAGAAATAAGATGAAATATTATAAACTATCACATAGTGTTAGAAAAGTTAATAAAAAAATCATAAAGTGTTATAAATGGTTAAAAAAAATGTAGAAAAACTGTTTAAAATATTGTAAACTATTATAGAATATAAATAAATATTATAAAATGTTTTTATAAAGTGATAAAAATATCGCACAGAAATAAATTACGAAAAATCAATTGTCATATTGAATACCATATTCGTCCATACAATTAACTTTTTAATTAAAGTCACCAACAACCGAATTTTGAAATATAAAATAATAAAATTGTTAACACTCAACAAATACTTTTAACAATAAGTTTGTTATATTGAATAAAATATTTGTTAACAATCAAACATAAATTTTTATTTGGAGTTTGTCATATTAATAATTGCATTTAAGAGTTGGTTTTTATTAATTTTTTTTTTAGTAATATATATTAAAAGTGATATAACAAATAACATTATAACCTTTTTCAGTAATAGATTTAGCCGTTGATGCACTAGAAAGCTCTGACACGAATTTTTGACCGCAGTGTTGGTAATACATATTTGAAATACTAGAATATATAAAAGATCCGCTTAAATTTATTTACGCATAATTAAATAAAAACTTTATTTACCCTGTAGATGCATTCAATTTCTAAGCTATCAAAAATCCCTTATTTCTTTAAAGATTTTGAACCAAAACTTCAAAAATACTAATTTTTTTTATATTTTAAACTTTTTAACACAAAATATTTTTTTAATATGTTATACAAATTAATTTTCTATAAATTGTTAACATGGCAATTTACAAACATGTTAATTAAAAAAATTTTAAAAATATTAGGAAAGTTTCAAAAAATATTCTTCAATTACTTCCCAGCAAAAACTTACATTGAAAAGTAATGAGTTAAAAAGCTAATATAACAACTCATCACTACTTCTACATTGGCATTTTAACTCATTATTTTAACACGGTGATGTCATTGGAGGCAAGTACTTACCACCTTCGCTTACAAATAGGGAGTTAAATAAGTCATTACCACATTCGCTTACAAATAGGGAGTTAAATAAGTCATTACCACATTCGCTTACAAATAGGGACTTAAATAATGACTTTAAAAAAAAATTTTTTTTATTATTTTTTTTTAATTATTTTTTTTTCTATTTTTTCTTATTTTATTTATTTTACCTTATTTTATTTGTTTTTCTATTTTTTCTTATTTTATTTTACTTTGTTTTTTTTTACTTTGTTTTTTTTCTGCCTCTGGCGGGATTCGATCGCGCAACCTCGGTGCTGATAGACTAGCTCACTACCAGCTTGTCTACTGGGGCATTGTAGTTTTTGCATAAAAAAACTATGTTTTTTACTCAATTATTAAGAGCGTAAATATGAGATTAAATTATCCATAATAACAATAAAAACGCTGATTGAAAGTGGATTGAAAGTTTTTGTTTCATTACTAAAATGACATTTTTATTGTCATAATGAAAATTTAAATTTATGAAGGCAATTATTGAAATATGTTGCTTTTATAAAAAAATTTTTTGATTTCATAAAATTAATGGCAAACATGTAACATTAGATGTATGAAATAATTAAATCTTACATTTTTTTAATTAACAATTAAACATTTTTTTAAGGAAACTACAATTTTGTATTAATTTATGAATATAGTTATGTTTGTATATTGTTTTTTTATGTTCCCAATTAAAATTTTTTGTTTAGCTTGGACAAACTTAAGTTTTCATATATCCAATGAAAATTTTTAACGTAATTACGAAATCCAATGAAGCGATTTTAACGAAAATACTTCATTCTAACTATGAAATTCCATTTAGACTATGAAAATTTTCATTTACCCAAGGAAAATTTTTTTATGAAAATTATTCATTAAATATATGAAGCATTTTTCTTTCAGTGTAATAAAAAAAAAAAACAAATTGTAAGAATAAATATTTAAAATCAATTTGTATTAGATTTGAAAAAAATTAAACCGTAGATGCAATTTATTATGAATGAATTATAAATTTCCATAATCAACTTATAAACAAGTACTTATGTAACAGATTATATGTCAGCCATTACTCAACTACTTCTATGTAATGCAGATGGTATGAAGTAGTCATTGAAAAGTAAGTTGTTCAGTAATTGCAAGTCATTACCAAGTTTTTGCTGGGTTAATAACTTTTGTTATTTTTTTTTGTGCGTAAACTATTTGTCAATAACATTAGATCTAAATCAATAAACGTAACAAAAGATGTTCCACAAGGTTCCATACTTGGACCATTACTTTTCACTATCTATATAAACGACTTATCAAACCAATTATTATATTGCAACATCAATATCTATGCGAATGATGTACAAATATACATAAGTTCTCCTGAGAAATATATCGATGATTGTGTAAGTAAGTTAATTGCTGATCTTACGCACGTACACTCATGGGCAACTGCAAACGGTCTCTGCATAAGACCGTGCAAATCAAGGTTCTTAGTTATAAAAAGTAAATCGTCTAGAGCTAACTTTTCTCCGGAAGTCGCTTTAAACATTCAAAGAATTGAAGTTTTTAGGACAGCAAAAAATATTGGCTTAATTTTTAACAATACTCTAACTTGGAATGACCATATTAATATAGCTTCTGGAAGAACATATGCTCTTTTGCGAATGCTATGGAGAGCACAAAAATGTACACCGTTAAGAGTTCGTTTACTTCTTCCAAAAACATATTTAATACCTACCTTGTTATATGGATGAGAAATTTTTGGATGTAGTGATGCAAGTAGCTTCAGGAAATTGGAACTAAGTTATAATGCAGTAATTAGATATGTGTATAGTTTAAGGAGATTTAATCATATCACACCATTTGCAATTGACTTATATGGAGTTACTTTTGTCAACTTGTTGAAAATAAGAACATTAACTCTGTTGCACAAAATTATTTATAAACGAATACCCATGTATATCTATGGGAGACTCTCGTTTACCCGTTCACAAAGATCCAATGATTTGATGCCGAACAGTACAGCCATCGTGGCAATTTTATACCCACTCAATTCGTCTTTGGAACTTATTACCCGCAAGTATTCAATTTACTAGTAGTCCAATGCATTTTAAAAGGGCTATCTATAACTTATTTCATTAACAAATATATATCATTGTTCTCTTTATTTTACTATTTATATATTATTTATTATGTAACTATCAAATATGTATATAATATTTAATATTGCTAAATTTTGTTTAACGTAGCTTTACAAATTGCCATTAACCTTTCCTAATCCTCTGCTTTATATCTTGTTGTATAGGATAACAGTATGATGAATCTATATATATAAAAGTGAATGTATGTTTGTATATATATTTGTGCCTTATAGGAGGCCAAACCATTTGACCGATCATCTTGAAACTTTCACAGAATATAACTGTTACCCTAGAAGAGACATTAGGCTATAAATAAAAGAGACATTAGGCTATAGGGGCGATGCCACGCCCATACAACCCAAAATTAAAAATCGTTATATCTTAGGCATTTTTTGGCATAGTATGATGATATTTAGTACATATGGTGTTAGTGTGAATAGAAATAAGCTCTATGAAAAAAGAGGGCGCCCCTTTATAGAAAAGTAAAAACCACCATATCTAATAAACTACTGAGCAGATCGTCATCAAATTTCCACAGTAGGCGACTGCCTTGAGTTACTGAACTTTAAGCTATATAAAGATGTGGTTGGAAAAAGGATGCGGTGCCACGCACATACAACCCAAAACATAAAATCCTCATATCTTAGCCACTATTTGGCGTAGGATGATGATATTTGGTATATATGGTATTGTTATGAATAGAAATACGTTGCATGAAAAATGTCGATTTTATCTAATTACCCAGCAAAAACTTACATTGAAAAGTAATGAGTTAAAAAGCTAATATAACGACTCATCACTACTTCTTCATTGGCATTTTAACTCATTATTTTAACACGGTGATGTCATTGGAGGCAAGTACTTACCACCTTCGCTTACAAATAGGGAGTTAAATAAGTCATTACCACATTCGCTTACAAATAGGGAGTTAAATAAGTCATTACCACATTCGCTTACAAATAGGGAGTTAAATAAGTCATTACCACATTCGCTTACAAATAGGGACTTAAATAATGACTTCAAAAAAAATTTTTTTTTATTATTTTTTTTTAATTATTTTTTTTTTCTATTTTTTCTTATTTTATTTATTTTACCTTATTTTATTTGTTTTTCTATTTTTTCTTATTTTATTTTACTTTGTTTTTTTTTTACTTTGTTTTTTTTTTCTGCCTCTGGCGGGATTCGATCGCGCAACCTCGGTGCTGATAGACTAGCTCACTACCAGCTTGTCTACTGGGGCATTGTAGTTTTTGCATAAAAAAACTATGTTTTTTACTCAATTATTAAGAGCGTAAATATGAGATTAAATTATCCATAATAACAATAAAAACGCTGATTGAAAGTGGATTGAAAGTTTTTGTTTCATTACTAAAATGACATTTTTATTGTCATAATGAAAATTTAAATTTATGAAGGCAATTATTGAAATATGTTGCTTTTATAAAAAAATTTTTTGATTTCATAAAATTAATGGCAAACATGTAACATTAGATGTATGAAATAATTAAATCTTACATTTTTTTAATTAACAATTAAACATTTTTTTAAGGAAACTATAATTTTGTATTAATTTATGAATATAGTTATGTTTGTATATTGTTTTTTTATGTTCCCAATTAAAATTTTTTGTTTAACTTGGACAAACTTAAGTTTTCATATATCCAATGAAAATTTTTAACGTAATTACGAAATCCAATGAAGCGATTTTAACGAAAATACTTCATTCTAACTATGAAATTCCATTTAGACTATGAAAATTTTCATTTACCCAAGGAAAATTTTTTTATGAAAATGATTCATTAAATATATGAAGCATTTTTCTTTCAGTGTAGTAAAAAAAAAAACAAATTGTAAGAATAAATATTTAAAATCAATTTGTATTAGATTTGAAAAAAATTAAACCGTAGGTGCAATTTATTATGAATGAATTATAAATTTCCATAATCAACTTATAAACAAGTACTTATGTAACAGATTATATGTCAGCCATTACTCAACTACTTCTATGTAATGCAGATGGTATGAAGTAGTCATTGAAAAGTAAGTTGTTCAGTAATTGCAAGTCATTACCAAGTTTTTGCTGGGTAGCTACTGAACCGATCGTCATCAAATTGTCACAGTAGGCTGTTGTTAATGTACTGTTGCCACGCATTCCGATGATACCAACTGAATTACCCTTCGATTTAAAACGATTACAGTTCCCTGTTCGGTTAGCGTTTGCGATGACTATAAACAAAGCCCAAGGGCAATCTCTACAAGTTTGTGGCTTAAATTAAGCAAATCCATGTTTCTCGCATGGACAGCTTTATGTTGCATGCTCGCGTGTTGGAAAACCAACTGATTTATATGTTTATGCTCCAGATGGGAAAACTAAAAACATTGTGTATCCTAAAGCCTTGCATTAATAATTAATAATTTAATAAAAAAAATTTTGTTTATATATAAATACTTTTTGTTTCATTTTATAACGATTGGGGTAGCGAAGCACACCGGGTTAATCTAGTAAATAAATAAAATAAACAAACAAACTATCAGCCATGTCACAGAGTACAATTCCGGTCGGAAACGGAATTCATTCCGTATTTTGGTGCTTCAGAAAATTGCGAAAAAACTCTGCGGAATGAAACCATTTTTGTTTTCATGAACGGTATGGGAGTTTTCTGTATCTCAAAGACCAAAAAACTATCAAAATATACTTTCTATCAATAAACAAATATGTTTTCTTCAATTCCGAACGGAATCACTCCGAACGGAATTGTACTCTGTGATATGGCTGAATAGTCATAAAAATAACTTTTTTAAAGTGCCCTTAAATTTTTGTTTACCAAAAAAAAATGCACTGTTATTCCTCAAAATCCAACTTATCATTCTTTACGTCACCATCAGTTCTTTAAAAAGCAATTCAAAAATTTAAATATCAGTTCATTGAAATGCATAAATAACCCATTAGGGGCACACAGGAAACATAAATATTTGCCTCTACCAAAACATGGCATGAGGCAGAATGTAGCATAAGAAAAAACAATTCAACAAAATGTTGTTCCATATTTTTATTTTCTTTTTTCCTGCCAACCAAGAAATGTTGCAATGGAGAAAAATTAAAAACAAACAAATGTTGATAGTTTGCCAGATATTTTTTTAAAATTTATTTAACGATTTTAGATTAACATACTATGTATATGGTAAATATTTAATATGAGAGTTTTGAAGGAAAAAAATGCGTAAAATTGTTTTAAATGGTTTAGGGTTGTTATTTTCTATTGCTTTGTAAAAAACTGTATTATTTTCTAATAAGTAGATACTAACTGCCGTAATAATAAAAAAATTAAAATGCATTTGAGTTGTATTTTAAGAAAAATTTATATGCAAATTTTGTCTTAAAATACATTTCAAACTTATTTTATTTTTTATGGATACGGCAGTTAATAAATAGAACCAGGGACCGAAACAGTTATTCCTTTTTTCATAAAAGTCTGATGATAACAGTTATTTTTTGATTTTTATTTTTTCGATCAAAAATAACAGCTATTTTATGATTTTTATTTTTTGAACAAAAATAACAGTTATTTTTTTATTTTTATTTTTTCGATCAAAAATTACAGTTGTTTTATGATTTTTATTTTTTGAACAATAATAACATTTATTTTTTGATTTTTATTTTTTCGATCAAAAATTACAGTTGTTTTATGATTTTTATTTTTTCGAGCAAAAATAAAAATTATTCTTTAAAGAAATGTACGTGTTATAATTTTTTAGTTCAGTTTAAATATTTATGTTAATGCGCATAAGATATCCCAATGATGATTACACATTTAAATAAATATTTAAAGACAACTCAATAATTATAACACGTACATTTTCGTAAAGAATAATTTTTATTTTTGCTCGAAAAATAAATATTAAAAAATAATTGTTATTTTTGTTCAAAAAAATAAATATCATAAAATAACTGTTATTTTTAATCGAAAAAATAAAAATCAAAAAATAACTGTTATTTTTGTTCAAAAAAATAAAAATCAAAAAAAACTGTTACTTTTGTCCAAAAAAATAACTGTAATTTTTGATCGAAAAAATAAAAATCAAAACTTTAAAAATCGTAATATTTTATCATTGAAAAGTTCATAAGGATCAAGGATCATGAAACAGTTTGCCAGCATTTACGTCTATATGCTTTTTTTGTTTTAAAATTTCAAAATAGCTGTTATTTTCGATCCCTGAATAGACCATTAGTATTTGAGAAAATCCAATTAATTAAATAGAAGGAAAGTTTAGTTATTTGCAAAAATTTCAAGTTTCAAAAAGTAAAATCATGAAAACAGAGCAAGTCATTTCTTTTAGATTTAAATCTTTGAAGCTCTAGTAGAGTAACAAATAGCTAGGAATGAAAAGATATTGGTAATATCTGCAACCTATGACCTGTCAGGTCCTGAGTTTTAGAAGAGAGGTGTAAAGAGAATGGACAGATGTACAAACTTGACCGTACTCGTGATTTTTTGATTTTTTTTTCTTTTGTTTCTGTATTTGTTATACTCTAGATGAGTTTGAGTTACAGGTAGGGTATTCATTTAATCGGGCTTTGGCTTTAATTAATCGCTCGATTAATTAACCGAGATTTTAGTTTAATCGGTTAATAATCGGTTTATTTTGTTATTGATCGGTTAACCGATTAATAAAGTTTTTTTATAAATTAAGTTATTTTAATATATAAAAATGCAAAAATAAATTATTTATTATTTGAAACATAACAATTCTTGAACTAAAACGATCAAAAAAAAATTTGAATTAATCAAAATATAAACTGTGAGATGATTTTATTAAAACTTATAAAATAATCTCTTAGACAAATGATTTGGTGTTAATGTTTAGGATCTAAGCAATACTTTTCTTTAGTTTCGATAAAACTTAACTTTGAAAAATTTTTTCACTTATCGTAGATGTTGGCGAAATGAAATCGAAAGCAATCTATAAGACAGAATATCTAATTACTCGGTATTTTAACTGGATTTCTTTAAGCCTATAAAATCTTCCATTATGCCATTAGAGTCCTGTTTTAACACTTCTAATTCTGTTGGAAGATTGATATGAGAAGATATGTGAAGAAACAAATAACTAAACGCATACATATAAAAAGTACGTAAAACATAAAAACTGTTGACATCAAACACTTATTTAAAATGAAGATCACTCAACACCTTCTTTGTTAATATTAACTAAACACGTTCGTTTTGTATAAGAGACTAAACAAATAATTAAAAACACAAAAAATATATGTTAAAATCCTGCAAGAAGATAAAAATGTTGTTACATGGGTTAGTCGGTTAATCGACTGAAATTAACCGGTTTAATCGTTAATCGAAAATAGGCAATTTTAAATAAGCCGATCAGTTAATCGGGTAGTAATTTATCGGTTAACCGTTAAATAATACCCTAGTCACAGGTAAAGAACAAGAAAATTTACGACAGAAACTGATTGCGAATGAATGTACATGAAGACTAAAATGAGAACTAAAGAAAAAATTATCTGCTAGTACTGACCTGTCTAAGCCAGTACCTAGAAATGTTTAAAAAGTTATGATAAAAAAAATTTGTATTTACTTACTACTACCAGGGCGCTGTTTACAATGCAAAACTGGCTCCCGGTGAACATCACGGCCAGACAGATGGCTCTATGCTCGGCTACACGGTTGAACGCGATACACGGCTGGTCGACCCGTGATTATAGCCACTCCAAAATAATTTGATGCTCGATTGTCCCTAAGGGAGTGGACTACTGCACCCCGGAGCCTTTCTTTTGTGCGAGGTACGCGACACATATAGCGCACGGAAGTGCGCTGTCGTTCATGGGCACCTTCTATGAACCAGCCCTGGGGGTATACACTTATGGTTCAAGGAAGGGGAAAAGAGTTGGCGAAGGTTTCTACATAGAGAAACTGGGCGTAAAAGTTTCTTTTCGTGTGCCGGATGGATGTAGGGTACTGCAGGCCAAAATCTCGGCTATAAAGCGGGCAGCCAACTGGCTAAAGTATTATCGCGTATCGGGAGATATACCTATATTTACTGATAGCAAGGCTGCCATTGCTTCTATTGCGGGTGTCTAAACGACAGCTAGGTTAACTGTGGAATGCCGGATATCTTTGAATGAGACTGCTGAGCATTCAGGGTTAATGCTTATATGGATACCAGGGCACTCAGACTGCCCGGGAAACTAGATAGCAGATGAGCTTGCCAAGGAAGGTTGTCGCATGGATGAAACATTCATTGATCAATTGATTGGCCTTCCAATGGCTCAGTGTAAGTCACTTATTCGGCGCGAGTATTGTAGAATTGCGCAAGAGGGATGGGCCGGTGAGTCCACCTGCTCCATATCCAGGGCATTATGGCTTGGCTATGATGAACGGAGAACCAAATCTCTACTTAGGTTCAATAGGGACCAAATCAGGACCGTAGTGTCGGTTATGACTGGACACTGGCATGTTGGGACTAATACTAGGAGAATGCCCTGGGCTACGCGGCACTAGGGAAAAATACCTGGGAGAGCCGGTGTTAGCGTGCTTGGAGGATCTATCTAAAATAAAACTTTGATTGCTTCTTCTCTTCATAAGGAAGACGAATTGGCTCAACTCTGCAGTGACGCCATCTGAGTAACTGCTCTTTGGGATGGGCATTGGCGGTGGGCATCACAAAGGGACCGCTGAAGCAGCCAAGTGAACTGTCTCCCGATGGCTGCCCATGGAATCTAACCTAACATACTACTACTTCATTATTTATCAATGGTTTTAAAGCTTCATATTATTATTATTAAATTTATTGTGAGCAATGAGGCGTATAATTATTATTAATGTCGTGATTGCCACATACAATTATGATTATAGTTTATATAATTTATAACTTATGCATCGAATTAATGATATTTTCCTAAATAAAATTAGCACTGAAGAAAATTATTAAGAGTGATATTACGAATATTTTTAATATTCGGGAATACGAATATGAATATCTGCCCAATATGCGCCGTATGTAAATACGAATGGAATATCCAATCTGCAATTTAGCGCCACACGATATTCTTGTAAAATAAGCAGAACTAAAACATTTCTCTGAGTTTCCTTAACTGTCTCAAGCATTTCGGTCATAGTTTTTTCAATTTATTACCGAAAGATGATAAATTTTGTTCAATCTACTGCAGCGAACGCATCTCCAATTTTGTAAAGACAATGGCTTCATATTATGTATATTATACCCTTTTGTTTTTTTTTTCGAACGTATTCCCAAAATATTCTCTTGACTTTGGCGTATGCGAATATGAATGTTGTAAAATAGGCGAATATTTGATGAATACGAACACTCGTAACATCACCACTACATACATGCATTTGTTTAATATAAATATTTTGAGATCAAACAAGACTAATTTTGAAAGTAAAAAACACTAGAACAAATAATTTATAAAAGATTCTTAAATTTGGAGAACACGAACTATTTCATTCCTATCTCAGGCTAAAATCCCAATAATGTATAGCACTTAAAAAAGTACATAATTTTTTTTGGCATTTTCAATGAACCCAAACATAAGATTTACATTAAACAGTTACATGTACTTGTTTATAATAAATATATTTATTAAATAGTCTGTACAGTGAAAGCTTCCGCAGGCGGACAACGGCCGTCGGCGCAATTTTGTCCGCTTACACGAGATGTTCGTCTACATATAATTGTGTGCAGAAGAAACTTAGAAATTCATGTGACTTATAAAATTGTCCGCCTATAAGAGCTCTCCGTCTGGAAGAGTTGTTCATGAGCACAGAATTCACAATATAAAAATAGTTTACAAAAATTCTTGCATTTATTCCATGGAGTATATAAACCTTCGTTCAATTCCTAGACATTTTATTATAATTTTTCTTTTTCACTCCAATTCTTTTTTTCGAGTTCAACAGACTTACAATTGAATAAAATATTGCATGATGTATCATGTGTATCTAGATTAAAGAGGATTAAGAGTTTTTTATTTAATTTATGCAGACTTTTCTATATAAACAAAAAATAATATATACCAAATTCATAATAAAGCAGGATACTTTTTTTTAATAGTTGGATGTTACTAGCAAGATATTTTCATTTCATAGAAACATAAAAAGAAAAACAATAAAAGTTTCAGTAAATTTTTATGAAAAATGTCTGTCAGAGATTTTTGTTGTTGCTTAGTGAAATGCTACCGAAAAAAATCATATCGTTTCTTTCACTCATAAAGGAGGTATGTCCAATTTAATAAATTTTACAAGAGAGAGAAAACACTGGGTAACATCTTTAGTTCTCAATATTTGTTAAGTCTATAAATGCAGTTTAGTTTATTGTCGACTCTTATTTGACATGCAAGACGAAAACAACTATAAATTATTGGTCTTTGCTTTATAAAGGTTTTTGTGACTTAGCGCCTTTTTCGTTACATATTTTGTACTTTAAGTTGGGATTTAGCACTTTTTCTTTCACCTGTTTTGAATTTTATTTTTGAATATAACTTAAGGTATGTTCAAACTAGCGTTTCTTTTTCCCCGCACTATTTGGATTACCGACAAAACGGGAATTAAAAATCACATTTCCGGGATCCCGGGATTCCCGCCCAAATTATTTTATTTATTTAGTTACTTAATTCTCCAATTAAACGAATGCTTCTTAAAAGCAAGTAGCCTATAATAATTAAATCTAGTATATAACAAAATCGAAAAAATTCAAGATACAAGTTATTTTGAGATACTAAAGAGGTTATTTTTGATGCCAACTATTGAATTCAGATTTTATTCTTAGGATAGGATTAAAATTTGCATAACTAGACTGAAAGTATTGAAGTCTTACGGGCATCAAATTCCTTTGTAGGAAAAAGTGCTACACTCTTTTTTTATTTTCTTATACAGCAATTTTAAGCTTTAAGGATAATTTTTAAAAAGTTTTTGCTCCTAAAAATTCGAATGTTACCGTTCGGAAGTAATTTCGTTATTATTCCAATTGTTATAGCACATTGAAAAAAGAAAAGTCATTTTGCTAAAACTTCCTGAGAAATCTTACAAGTTAATTGAAACTCAAAGCTGCAATCAACTTAAATTTAGCTTAAGTCAACTTAAGCACGTTTTTCTTGTTGCCACAGATATTCTTCGCATAGATCACACCTATCAAATTTCTTCATATGAAACGATAAAGTAAACTCTGTATTGAAAATGAATACGTATGGATAAAATTTAACAGGGTCCACTGCTGTTGCGCTACATTTTTCACTTTTAAATTCATTAATTTTTCTCAAAGTCGGAGCATACTCTCAGCGTTCTCGGTTAGTTGAACTTTAACAGAAGTAAAACAAATTTCTTACCGCCAAATAGATAATTTTTAAATCAATAGATTAACCATATCTCTGAATTGGAACCAATCTTAGCAAGTATTTTCATTATAAGAGAGCATATGGAATGACTTGTTCGTGAAAATTTTTGTTAGAACCCTGGTGGATTTATTAGTTTAAATGAAATGAAATTTTTTATGAATGTGAACCATAAATCAATAAATCTGCAAAGGGCGTCGCAATGTTCTTAGTGCCAGAAAAATGGCAATGCAGCTCAATTGTTTTATTGCTAAACTGGCCTTATGTGTATGTATGTGGAAAAACTAATACATTTTTATCTATTGAATTTTTTTTTCATTCGAAAAACTACAAAAATCGATTTTTTAAAAATGACTAAGCGTTTTTTACATGTTGGCAGAACATTTTATTAGATGATTTTTTCCTTTTAGAACTTCAATAAACTCTTTGAAGGCCGTGTATACATTATAAAATTTTTTTTTTTTTTGAGTGTACAAACTATTATCAAAGTATAGTTTTCACACATCCTATGCTCACTTTGACCATAAGACTATCTCCGCAAACATCTTATGGCTTAAACTCATCTTTGCAAGACAGCCATAATTATATTATAATTGCCTTCAAACATGTTATCATTAATAATAATATCAATTACATGTTTTCAACAAATAATTGTGTGCTTGATTGTACACCTTATATTATGTTGGCCTTAAGATATGTCAAAAAAATTGTATAGTTTAACTTTAAGCATATGAAAGGTTACAGTAACAATGAACATTGTTGTCGGTAACTAGAACATGGTTGTGATAGGCACAACAGAGACTGATTCAGTCGTAATATTACCACCACACATCTTTTTTCTTTTTTGATATAAATGTGATAAATGGTTTAAATGTTGTTAATGTTATAAACGTTATAAATTTTAAAAATGTTATATGTATATGTTATAAATGTTATATATGTTATAAAAGTTGTAAATGTTATAAATGTTATAAATGTTATAAATGTTATAAATGTTATAAATGTAATAAATGTTATAAATGTAATAAATGTTTTAAATGTTATAAATTTATATATGTTATAAATGTTACAAATGTTATAAATGTTGTAAGTGTAATAAATGTTATAAGTGTTATAAGTGTTATAAATGTCATAAATGTTAACAATTTTATAAATGTTATAAGTGTTATTAATGTTATAAACGTTATAAATGTTATATATGTTATAAATTCTATAATGTTATAAATGTTATAAATGCTATAAATGTTTTAAATGTTAAAAATTTTATAAATGCTATAAATGTTATAAAGGTTATTAATGATATAAATGATATACATGTTATAAATGTTATAAATGTTATAACTGCTATAAATGTTATATATGTTATAAATGTTATAAATGCTATAAATGTTATAAATGTTATAAATATTACAAATGTTATAAATATTATAAATGTTATAAATTATATAAATGTTATAAATGTTCTAAATGTTATAAATATTATAAATGTTATATATGCTATAAATGTTATAACTGTTATAAATGTCATAAATGTTATTAATGTTATAAATGTTATAACTGTTATAAATGTTATAACTGTTATAAATGTTATAAATTATATAAATGTTATAAATGTTATGAATGTTATAAATGGTTTAAATGTTTAAAATGTTATAAATGTTATAAATATTTTAATGTTATAACTGCTATAAATATTATAAAAGTTATGAATGTTATAAATTTTATAAATGTTATAAATTGTATGCATGATATTAATATTGTAAATGTTATGAATGTTATAAATTGTATACATTTTATTAATATTATAAATGTTACGAATGTTATAAATGTTATAAATTTTATGAAGGGTTTAAATGTTAAAAATGTTATAAATGTAAAAATTTTATAAATGTTATAAACGTTATTAATGTTATAAATGGTTTAAATGTTATAAATGTGATAAATGTTATAAATGTTATAAATATTATAAACGTTATAAATGTTAAAAGTGTTATATATGTTATAAATGTAATAAATGTTATAAATATTATAAATGTTAAAAATGTTATTAATATTATAAATGTTATAAATGTTATAAGTGTTATAAATTTAATAAATGTTATTCATGTTAAATGTGTTATAAATGTTAAAAATATTATAAATGCAAATACCATATCGATCATTTACTTCAATAGTGATATAACTCAAAAAAATCTATTTTGAGATAAAGGCGTATAATGTTTTTAATTTGTTCTAACCACTTAGAAACAATAACGACACATTCTCTTCCAAAGTGGAAAGTATAAAAGATATAACTATGCATTTTGTACACAATATAAAAAATAGCATGCATCACCAATTCCAAAATTAAATTTTTTGAGTTATGTCACTAATTATATGTGGGGACGATGGTCAGGTAATTTTTTTTTCTTTCCCAGGGCGCTTTAATTTCCTGCGAAGATATGAATTATTTTTCAAATCCAGGGAATTCCAATGAATTCCTGCTTAATATAAAACGGTGCAAAATATAACTTAATTTAGTTCATTTGAACAAAAAACAAATAAAAATTCATGAGGTCTATTAAATAATACTTTAATGCATTAAACGTTAGAAACAGAATTGACAAAAAACCAAAAAAAAAATTCAATCATTTAAACAAAATATTACAATACATTTCTTGAAGATAAGATTTTAGTACAGAATAAGTATTTTCAGTATAGTTTGGAAGAGCCTATTTCTAATTTTAATCAAGAAGAGTCCTGTCAATGATAATCCACGTTCGGATTCTACGGAGTTTTGGGCTTAAAGTCCAAAGAACTTTATTTAATCTCTGGACACTTTCAGTTTTTTTTTTTTGCCACTTCCTTCAAAAGCTTGTAATTTTTTTTTTTATTATTTTAAGCGTTGCTGCATTTATAATTTTCTGATATGTTAATTGTTCACTTTTGTCTAACAGATATTGTATTTACTGCGTTTTCAGAATCTACTCCAAAAACACTTATGCAGCTGTTTGCTCTGCATATAAAATCAGTAAATTATTTGAAGCAAGTGGAAAGAAATTTTTTCTTTCTTATAAAATAAATCTGGGTCTTTAAAAATCTTTAAAATTATACACATTTTTAAGCGTCTTCTTTTACTTATTCGAAATTTCAGAACATCAAATATTTCTCGGGATATTTTTTCCCGATAAATATGCAGGATTCGGTGATTTTTGTAGCGGAAAATCCCATATGAAAAACACTTTTCTGATTGTTTTTAGTAATAAACTGTTTTCTTTCACCAAAAATTTATATTTTTATACAGTGCTTTATGCTCTATTTTCTTCTTTTTTTTTTTTGTCACCCCAAAAAACACTTTTGCAACATTCATCATTTAATTGCATTTCCTTATCACTACAACTTATGCACACAGACAATTAAGCCTTAAGCCTAAACTTTAACCATTCAACCATAATCATCATTATCATCATTTGGGGCATGCAGCATGACAATGAGTGTTTTATTCGAATGTCGAATTAAAGGGTGTTACAAAGAAAAGTGTGATCAGTATTATATTAAATTTGTTAGATATAACTAAAATTTAAAAAAAAAAACTAAAGCATTCAAACCAATATCAGAAATAGCATCAAAATTTTCAAATCCACTAAAATCTTAAGAACAATTTCAAAGTCGGATAAAACTAAATTTAATAAATAAAAAAAATGGTTGCTTAACCAATCAAAAAACTCGGAACGAATGCGTTGAGGTCAATATTTTAACTTTATCCTTTAAAAATGTTTAGAAATACTGAAAAATGTTCTTTAGTTTTTTTCATAAAATATGTAAACATGAAAATACAATAAAAAGTTATTTTACCGACAATCTATATTTAACAGTGTAATGTTTTCTTATGTTTTTCTATAAAATAATAGAAACAATAACTTTAAAAGCTCAAGTTTTTTACGGTCCTGATTCGAAGCGATGTCTTTTGCCAAATTGGACTGATTGCCCTCTATATATAAAGAGAAGTGATCTGTTTTATAGGGCATTATCAACAGTGTCGATTTATACGTGTTGTTCTTTTCGTTTTCTTTATTAAACAGGCTGGAAGTACATTTTTGTCTGACTTAAGTTAGTTGCAGTTTTGTCTGACTTAAGTTAGTTGCAGTTCGAGTGTTGCCAGATCGCATAACATGCTAGTGTTATATCTAAAATCATTACAATCTCGACCGACCTGACAACACAATCGACCTCGATTGATAGCTTTACTTATTCTAAAAATTCGTTTTCTAAAAATTCATAATCTTCGTATTCGGAAGTGTTGCCTTCAGATTCTGCATAATCTTCGGTTAAATTCTTTTTTGGTTCCAGCCACTTTTTTAGTGGCATTCAAACCAATGTCAGAAATAGCATCAAAATTTTCAAATCCACTAAAATCTTAAGAACAATTTCAAAGTCGGATAAAACTAAATTTAATAAATAAAAAAAATGGTTGCTTAACCAATCAAAAAACTCGGAACGAATGCGGTGAGGTCAATATTTTAACTTTATCCTTTAAAAATGTTTAGAAATACTGAAAAATGTTCTTTAGTTTTTTTCATAAAATATGTGAACATGAAAATACAATAAAAAGTTATTTTACCGACAATCTATATTTAACAGTGTAATGTTTTCTTATGTTTTTCTATAAAATAATAGAAACAATAACTTTAAAAGCTCAAGTTTTTTACGGTCCTGATTCGAAGCGATGTCTTTTGCCAAATTGGACTGATAGCCCTCTATATATAAAGAGAAGTGATCTGTTTTATAGGGCATTATCAACAGTGTTTTTATACCGGACGTAAACATTGTTTTATGCCATTTTTAATCCTGTTTTTGAAAAAAAACCATGCCATCTTTTTAGAGAGCAAGACATTTTAAAAAAACCAACACCAAATTGCATTTTTTAAATAAAATGTCACCTTCTTTTATAGAAAAGAAAACTATACTCCACTAGTGGTGGAGGGTATAAAAATCTCTTTTAATGATAGAAAAATGGAAAAATCTTATAATATGAAATTTCATAAAATAAAAGTGCAGAACTGTTTACAATATTTCAATTTCACAATATTTCAAATTCACAAATATTTTTGTATTCCATAATTAAGAATAAATTAAATTGAAACACATCTTATGGAGTAAAATTTCTATTCAAAAATTACAAAAAAGTACACAAATAACAATAATATTTAAACCAAATTAAAAAAATATTTTTCACAATAATAAAGAATGTTGCACTTATTTTTTTTTTAATTATGTACATATGTATATACAAAAAAAAGTGGATTTTTGCTATTCAAATATCTGTAAAAGTGTATAAGTGAATTGACATCGGAAATGTATGCAAACTATAAAATGAACACATTTGTATATGTGTGAGTCTATGTATGAATGTATGTATTTGTATATGGTGGCGGATAAGTAATGTTACTTTAAGAAATGAATACATATATGTTTATGTTTATTTATTTTTTTTTTCTTTTTGCTTTTTCAGAATAAATTTTGAAAAGCTTGGGAAATTTATGATGGATATTCGATTACTTAGACCCAAAGATCATATTGAATAATTCGCGATGTGGCTTATTTTCAATGTTGACGTGGATATAAGAAATTGCAAAATAATCCAAGAGTAATTGTTGGACATTTACTGCACCCACTTAGATGCACGTATGTATACCCTTCACCGAAGGTAAATATATGTTTGTCGTTCCGATTTTAATTTCTATAATTTTGATCTTAGATCCTATAAAATATATATGTTCTGGGTCCTTATGAGTAGCGAAGACGATCTAACGATGTACTTTTGTCTGTCCGTCCGTGTGTATATTGAAATGGGTTTTCGAAAGACCCCGGGAACGATGGGGACTAGGTTTTCATATATATATTTATGTCGCATATACTCCTTTAAAGTTTTCTGCTGAAATTCAGCCAGATCGGTCCATAATTGACTTAGATATGAGAAAAAATTGCGATGGTCTCTAATTTACCCATAAATCCCTTGTTGTTGTTTTTTATATATATACTAGCTCAATCCGGTGCGCTTTGCTACCCCCAACGACATGAAATTGGTAAGATTTTTTTATATAACAAAGCATCTTGGACTAAATTTGAATGATTTTATAGTAACCGTTCAACAGATATACAGGAATTTCAAGTGTCTTCGTATGGGAGGTGCCATGCCTACTTTTCCCATTGAACCTACCTTTTAAAATATGTTATGGGTTATTATCCAAGCTGTTTGTACAAAATTGGAATACTTTCACTACTTCAGTACTCCAAATACGTAGAAATCTTTATTGCCATTGTATGGGAGGTGACACGCCCGCTTTCTAATCCAGCCGACTTTTTGGCAGATGTCGTGTATTGAAAACGAAGTTATTTGTTTCATATTGGAAAACTCTTACTGTTACCATCCTCCAGATATTAGGTTATTCGTATTTTTATTGTATGGTTGGTGCCACGCCTACTTGAAAATGAAAATATATTAATAGCATATGTTAACAGCCGGGTAACTAGGAAATTACTGAGAAACTTTCAGGAAAATTGGCTCAGTAGTTTACCATAAGAGTGGGTCCTCCAAAGCTTGAAGACTTTTCCCTTCAGATATGAAGTATTTAATAATTTCATCCAATGGAGGGTATTGCTCCTCCTTCGTCTACCCCGCCCATCTTTATTTTGGAATTTATAGTTTAGCATTATAGTGGATTTAGCCACATTTGCACCCTTGCTAATGGCATAAGGCATTGCACTTTACGCCCCGTATTAATCGACAGTGTTGATAATGCCCTGTACAAACATGGCTTCTGTTTTTATATGGGGTTTCCAGACGAAGTTGTGAAAAAAATCGCCTCTAATCAGGACAGTAGAAATTTAACATTTTTGTAGATATTTTTTCAATTATTTAATTGTAATAACATAAGAAAGCATTACATTGTTAATGGTATGTTTTCAGTGATATACAATTTGAGTGGATTCGCTGTTTTTGAAAAAAAAAACGTCAAATCATTTAGTCGTTCTAGACGCAATTAGCAAATTTTGGTTCCTAAGTTAACTTCTCTAGTGGAGAGATCATTTCATGTAAGGGTTGCACGAATTTTCAATAAATTACTAAGAACTCTAAAGTCCTTTGAGTTTTCTAGTTCTACTTATAAACGTAAATTGTTGAGGCACTGTCAGCGGAATGAGATGTAAATCTCTTTCAATGAATCTTTTTATTATGGCTTAGGTCACTAATGTTGTTGAGATTGTTTATATTTCTCTACGGTACCCTAATTTTAATTTTAATTTTAAGCTTTATCTTTTATTAAGATTATTTCAATTGCCATTTAATTTCTTTGATTTAAAATTATTGTTTGAATACTCAGGTATGTGATGGTAATGATTTAGAAACTGGACGATATAAATCCATAATGTCGTTTTCATGAAACAGTGATTCAGAAATGGATTTTAAAGAATCGTACGTTTGCAAATCAATAGCTTGTCATCACATACCTAAATTAAACAAAGGGCAAAAAAAAAAAAAAAAAATTAAAAATTTAATTGTTATATTTTTAAGTTATTTTTTTATTCATACTTATTATTATTCATATTGTTTATTGAGTAGTATGTTTTGAGTTGTATATATTAAACATTTATGGCCCTCTGGGCTCGGTTTGTGTGTAACATTGAATAAATAAATAAATAAAAATCTGAGAAACTTGGTGTTAACAAATCTGCAATCTGGCAAAGGTATTTTCTTGTTAACATATTTTATAAAAAAACAAACTAAAGATATTGGAATTTCGTCATTTATTTATTTATTTAATATCAATCTATTAACAAATTTTGGTTTATGTATGTATATATTTTTTCTATTTTGAATAACAAATTTTTAATTTATGTACATATTTTTTTTAAAATTTGAAGAACAAACTTTTTGTCAGCTGTTAAAAACAGGGCGTCAAATAAAAAATTGCATTATTACGGGGTCGGCAAGACAATTTATACGTGTACCTTTTAACAAGATGGTATTTTTTTTTTTTTTTTTTTTTGTAGAAAATAAAACACCAATGCATAAAAGTGCATTGCACACAATAAATAAATACAATAATAACTATTGTTTTTCAAAACGACAAGCAAGCAAGTTGCGGTTAACGTGAATGGCAGCCAATACAGGGAAAAATATTAAAAATTTTAAACGCCCGTGGTAAACAACAATCCAAAATTTTGGTTTTAAAAATATGGAGACACAGATCTAATAGTGGCTCCATATCTATGGTTGATCTCTCGTCCAACTATGGCCGTTTCGAAATTTTTTGCGATCGTATAATATCGCCTTTTCTAATTTTAACTGACTGCATTCGCCCGATTTAACAGCTCCCGATTTTTTTTTTTTTTTTTTTTGTTACCTTAAGGGTCAGGTTTATGCCAATAAGCTGAAAACCATCGATTATCTTTTGGCGGTTATCTCAGAAGAAGTGAGGGCACTATCGATTATATTAAGGCGGTTATCCCAGAAGAAGTGAGGGCACTGGGGCCGAAATTCTCAGAAAAGTTATGGGAAATGCTCAGGAAAGAGCACATCAGGTCGAAGCACTTAATTATCTCCTATTGAAAGATATTATCTTTACACATAATGCGAACATATTTGCAAAACAAAGTCGAAATTTTGATAACTGTCAACGTTAAATAAAATAAGAAAGAAAAAAGTTATTCATTAAATAAATCATAAGGTTACTTTTAATCCGCCACCCTGATGTGTTTATTTGAATGAATATAATTGTCCTTCTCAAAGGTTTTACTCCATTTCATGGTTTTTATTTACATTTTTATGGTTTCTTTTAAAAACATAAAACTGATTTTTTGTGGAATTGTGCTGACAGGAATAATATATTTTTTCATTAACACACATAGACATGCACATCTATATCACAAACACCCACAAACCAATAGAGCACACATAAAGAAAAAGCTGTGGTTGCTGGGAAATGCATAAATACTGGTGAATTTTTATGGTTATTTTGTTCTTTTGAAACCCTCCACCACCGCAATAAATTGCATAGAGGTATATTAAGTTAAACATTCCATGTGTTCCATCAAGAAATATTCCTCCATACAGTACATGTATTAGGGTATTAATTCGGTTAACTGTTAATCGGTTAACCGTTTCATTACTACCCGATTAACTGATCGGTTAATTTAAAATTGGCTATTTTCCATTAACGATTAAGCCGGTTAATTTCAGTCGATTAACCGATTAACCGATGTAGGGAAATTTTTAAGTTTTTGTAGTATTATCAGGCCTGTTCTGAAAATCCCTTAAATACCTTAATTCAAAGCACGTGATTTCAAATCACATGAGCCTTTTAAAATCACACTTGAGATATTGTGGTGGTCCGTTTTCAATTGCCGAAAGCACATTGAGAAACACAAGAACGGTGTGTTTTAAAAGCACGTGATTTGAAACCCCGTAATTTTCAGAACAGGCCTGTATAACACATTTTTTGCATTTTTAATTATTTGTTTCGTCTCATATACAATAGGTATGTGTTTAGTAAATATTTTTCATACAAATAAAGAAGGTGTTCCGTGATTATCATTTTAAATAAGTGTTTGCTATCCACAGCTTTTTGTTTCGCGTACTTTTTATATTATGTGTATTTTATCATGTCAATATTTTGATGGAATTAACGGAAACAATTACAAGTTTTAAAAATTTAAAACCAAATTAAAACAGGACTCTAATGGCTTAATGGAAGATTTTAAATGTTTAGAGAAATCCAGAAAAAGGACTGAGAAATTAGATATTCTCTATTATGGGTTCGATTTCTTTAACATCTATGTTAAGTGAAAGATTTTGTTCAAAGTTTAATCAAAACTAAAGAAAATAATGGCTTAAATCCTTAACTTTTAAACCAAATTATTTTTCTAAAAAACTATTTTATAAGATCTCCGTAAACTATTGAAATAACCAATGAAATGATATCAATTTATTTTTTTAATTAATCCATAATATGTAAATTATTATTAAAAGAAATGTATTACATATTTATGAATTACACTGAGGAACAGCCATTTTGCGGCCTGGAACTTTGTGTAATTTTTTTACTAATTTGAGGTCGCTGATTCCAAATCTAACCTTTATTTTTCTCTATCAGCTCCAGTTTTAGAGATATACCGTTATGTCCAAAATTAAGGCACTTTCAGCACATATATTGAAATAACATGAAAATGGTGCATCATATTCCCTTAAGAAAAAAAACCGAAATTCGCTAACAATATTATCTTTAAGACGTACTAACATTGTTTTAAATTTGGCCAGTAATTTCAAGATATCGTTGAAGTTTTTAAAAAAACAAATAAAAATTTAAGAAAAAAAAAGCATTAGTTCAACATATTTCGAATGAAATGAGCTTTATTTCATTGCAATCGGTGCACAACTTTTGATTGTGTTCACTTAAAGATAATATTGTTAGCGAATTTCGGTTTTTTTTCTTAAGGGAATATGATGCACCATATTCATGTTATTTCAATATATGTGCTGAAAGTGCCTTAATTTTGGACATAACGGTATATCTCTAAAACTGGAGCTGATAGAGAAAAATGAAGGTTAGATTTCGAATCAGCGACCTCAAATTAGTAAAAAAATTACACAAAGTTCCCGGCCGCACAAAAAAAGTTCAATTTTGTTCCGCAGTGTTATGTTTTTGTTTGCTCGTTTTAGTTCAAGAATTGTTTTGTTTGAATTGGTATGTTTGTTATGTAATTCGTTTTTTTTACTAAAACCTCCAAATAATAAATAATTATGCATTATCATTTATTGAAACTATTTATTTTATAAAAAAAACTTAATTAATCGGTTAACCGATCAATAACACAATTAACCGATTAAACCAAAACCTTGGTTAATTAATCGAGCGATTAACCGATTAAGGCAAAGCCCGATTAAATGGATACCCTATATGTATATATTCTGGGTCCTTATGCTAGTAAGTGTCTGTGAAGTGTCTGTCCTTTCATCTTAATTTTAATACCAAATAGGTTTTAGTTCTTGTCAGTAGTTTTTATTTAACCAATCTTGAAAATGTGTCTGTCTTTGTTTACAAATTTCTGCTATGTCTATCAAATATAAATAACCAATTAAGAAAAAACATTTATCACATTCTAATGCATCTCGGTAACATGCCCACTTAGGTGGTCGTAGTATTTTTAAAAGCTTAGATTTTATGCACTACTAACTGAACCAAGTTCGCTACCCCCTTTGAATTTAGATAATTAATAATATCTTACCGTTCTCTAGATAAACAGAAATCACTTGTGGTGCCCCGGTAGGAGAGTTGATAGTGAGCTATTCTATTAGCGCCGGACTTGGAGCTTCGATTCCCGCCAGAGACTCTGGTTTCCTTCCTGCAGACAAGCGTAGAGCTTCGCGGAACTAGCGTAGGGAAAAAATGGCATTATACTCTTTGTATTGATGTTGCCAAGCCAATTTTTAAATCAAGCTTACTTTTCAATAGATGTTGTGTATCAATAACCAAATTATGTTTACCACATTTAAATACTCTTGCCGTTATCGCTTCCAGGAATCTATATTGTTTTTATATGGGAGGTGCCACGCCCACTTCTGTAATCCAGACCACTTTATGCCAAAAATTGTGTTTTGATTTAAAACTATTTGTTTCAAATTTGTAAATTTCCAGATACACAGAAATTTATTTAAAAGAGGGGCCCTGGCCCACTATATAGCCTACTTTTTCCCATTATTGGCAACACTTTCAATGTAAAGCCAATTTTTGGTATATGAAAAAAATATTTTCTAATCCTTTGTGAAGGGTTTTTAAAATTCGGCACAGCGAAATTTTTTTTTTTCCTATTGCTACTGTTTTTGTCATTTTCAGCATATTTTCTTTTGTATGCATAAATATTTTTAAATATTTATGTCTGTGTGTGTCTATTTTTCATGAAAATATTTGCTTTTCTTTACAAAAAGGAGTGTTTGAATATTGATTGCACTCAGAGCAATAGTTTCTCTAAATATTTTGTGGTCACAAAATACAGCCTTATACTCGTATACCCAAACTTACATATTCAAACATACTTAGAAAAATGTTTTCATATGCATGTATTAGTGTTAAAAATATGTATATGAAAGTGATAGACGAGTGTGTTTGTGTCGTTTGAGTTGTTTATGTACTTTGTTGTTTTTATGATTTATTCATGAAACTACAGTAGAATAGTCTTTTCAAGTCAGGGCTAATAATTTCAACATTTTGTTGTTTTTTTATGTTTATTATTGCTGCTTTTGCAAAAGTAGTGATACTTTTAGTAGACCAAACAACTATGTCGTTTATAATTTAATGTCCTTTTTAAAAACATATTAAGACATATTTGTTGTAGTTTTTTTTTAAAGCAAAAAATAGTCTGCATTGCGTGTTTTTGATTATAAAAACAATAATATGTAATTAAATTTTATTTTTATAGGTTTTTGTCTAAGATAAAAAGGTGTCAATAATATCTAATTTTATAGAATAAAACAATAAAAATTTAAAATCTAATTGAAAAAAGCAATTTCATTAACGATAACAATATAAGAAAATATTTTGTTAAAAACCAATTTAAGAGTTATTTGCAAAAGGATGTCTTTAAATTATTGTATATAAAATAAAAATTTTCAACTAATATTTTCTGTTTATGATAACCTTTATAAAGTTGTAAAACTATACTTTTATTCTTTATACATTTTTATATATCATAAACATCAAAAATAGTTATGGAATCGAAGAAACATAAAACAAATCCTTTGATATCTCAAACAACATAAATAACAAAGGATTTTTAAGATGAAGAGTTAACAAAAGAATTGTTTCCTTAAAAATATAAATTATCAAGAACACAAAAGATTAACATGCCAAGTCATAATAAAATAAGTAAAAAAAAGTCAGAACGTATAGTCGGTCAAACCCGAATATTGTATAGACATCCTCATCAATAGTTCAAGTTTGCCTCTAATGTACAATTCCACCTATTTATTTAAAAATCAATTTATGTTAAATTAATTTTTCATGTGAAATTAAAAAAAAAATTTATATCAAAAACCATATTTAAATATGAATTGATATTTAAATAGAATTGGTAAAATTGGCCATAAGTGATTTAAGGTTTTAGAAATTACAAAGGAAATGACAAACTTATATATCGTCGCCTGAAATGCAAAAGGTCGCAACAACGCTTTTTATTTTTTGCAAGAGAAGCAAAAAACTACAAAATCAATAACAGCAAGGGGTACTTGGCGTTTAAATTTCTTTAACAAAGTCTCAATTTTTGATCGCAGGAATCTAAACACATTGATGCCAATAGAAGGGAATTTTCCCTTTTTGTTGGAGTTTTTTTCGGAAAATTTAAAGCGTAAGGAAAAAAGGATAATTTATTTTATTTTAAGACAAATGTAGGGAGTTTTCAAAATATTATCTACCCTGCGGGAAATTTGTGTCAGTTGCTCTTAAAGCACTTATCCCGTGACCTGTGAACAAAATTTTATAGTTAAAAGGAACGAATTGTGCTAGGTGAAAACAAGACATATCACTTAACTGGTGATAATAGAGTGTAATAGAGTGTAGTTATTCCAGAGGAAAGGTAATTGGCGCAGAACTATTCATGTGACTGGATTTTGTGCGGGAAGTGGCTGATTCTCTCTAGTTCTATTACTTTATATAAAGGGTATATATCATATTGACATGGCTCATTTGGGCAATATCTGCGACAGGCACTATTTTAACCGAAATTGGATGTGTACATTATGGTAATTTCAGTGACCTGTTACAAAGTGTGAAAAAGGTGCCAATTAACCCCCTCGTAGGACATCGCCATTTTAAAGTGACTTGTCACGCGACAAGTTAAGTTTAGATGCCTTTCCCCTAGGGTAATTTTCAATATATTGCGTACAAATACTTAAATATTCGTATTATTTTCATTTAAAAACAAAAGTAGTATTTTTCAACAGTCACCCTATACTATGAGCTCTAACAGCCTGGTAATCTTCAACAAGTGCCAAAACCTTATACGTAATATTAGGGAGCGCCGAAAATTAATGCTCTTATATGCGAACTATTCGCTTATTTTTGATATTTGCATTCGCACTCACATTCGCTATATGTATGCGAATATTAAAAGTGAAAAAATAATCATATATGATAAAATAAGAGAAATAAAATCATACAATTTGCAAATTTAAAAAAATTTAATAAAAACTTTTAAGGATGTGGAAGGATATAGTTAAAAAAGGATTTTTTTATATTTTTTTTAAGGGGAACTAAAGTAAAATTTTTTTTAAAATTCTACAGGGTTTACTAAAAAACAATAGATTCCTATTTATATTAAAAAAATTATTTACAGCCTGGCCCACAATGTCGACAAGAACATTTCTTTCTTATATTTATATTGAAAACAAAAACAAATTTAAATTTCTTATTATTGTTTTCAATATAAAAATGCGAAAGAAATGTTCTTGTCGACATTGTGGGCCTGGCAGTTAAAATAAGTTATCTTGAATAAGGTTAAGTCCTTAAATGACAAAAGGTGAGGAAATAAAAATCAAACTCGCAGTTTGACTTAGTTGTGCCTCTAGATTGAAGGATATATAATGACCTTTCTGCCAAAAAGAACAAATTTTAAGTTGTCACATCGTTTTTTAAATTAAAATTTTATATAAATGTGTGAGTATAGCAATTTCATAATTATTTTGTGTTTCACTGTTTTTAATAAACCCTTTTATAATAAATGTTAATATGTACTTGTATATGCTTTAATTATAACATTTACAAAACGATAACAGAGTATATATTTGCTTGCAATACAATACATTTTTAACGTAGGGAAAAGTGTAGGGATAATTTTTTTTTTTTGTTTGTAGAGACAAAAGGGATTTTTTTTAGAAACGTAGGAATTTGTTTGGAATTTCTATTCGCAGCACTGTCGAAACATGAAATAAACATGTAGTTTAATAATACGAACCAAAATCAATCAAAAACTCCATTTCAAATTTATGTTTGTTGTTACGCTCTTTGCATTTTAGGTGGCGATATATTCTTCACACCTGAACAAGTTGTATGAAGGGAAACATTAAAAGATTATTTTATCTTGTGGTGTTATATCCCCTGGGGAAACAGGTGCAGCCTATATCTGGAATACGGCAGAATTCTGCACCAGCTGGGGAAATCTTTGAAAGGCCTACTTTGAGGGCGAATGTTTTACCACTTGTGGAAAAGTGTGGCCTGTTTGCAGATCTCCCTAGGTCCTGTTGCAATTTGACATTTTCTGCCGACTATTCTATGCAGCGGAGGCTAGGTAGGTCCTAACCAAAAGGTAAGTGCATATTTTAACCAGATTGTTTACTCAAAATGTCGACCTCTGTATATTGGTCGTTCTCATATATATGAGCGTTTGGTAAACGCATTGTTTGTCACGCAGTGGTAAAGACGGCCATGGGATTAATTGTGATGAATTTATGTTATAAAAAGGTGCAGCTAAGGCAAATCGATGGCTCACAAAAAAGTAGCCTGAATATGTTTTATCAATTAAAAATTACGACAAATAGTTTGTGCGGTTCAAAAGTGGTGATTTTAATATGGAAGCCAGTCAAAAAATTTCGATGCAGAGTTTGAGGAAACCTTGCAGCAGGTTTCATATAATATCCAGGATATTGTGTACCGCATAAGTTTAAACCGGCAGAAGACGATTTTGCATGTCCGATATGAATCTCGAGCGTCGTAAAAACAATTGCTGGTAAATCTAATCATAGCATAAACTTGGATCCATTTAGAGAATAAAAAAGAAATCGTATATGAAACACGCCCTACCAGTGGAATATAAATATTATTTGGTCCTTTCTATATTGAGCCGCTGAAGTCGATTACAGGGGACTTTACCACAATAATCCATATTTTCGGCCAGGAAACCATATGTTGCCCAAAATAGGGGAAACTGATCGTAGGTAACGCTGGCCCACACTTTGAGTAAAACTCTTATTGCATTATTGTTTTACAATAAGGGCTGGAATTTTTCAAAAATCCCGCATTTTTAGGTTATTCACCAAATATAAGAATTGTCACAAATAACGAATGCTGAAAAATTATGATATAAAACTGAAAAAAGTTCGTCCCAAATTTGCTATACCTCATATTTAAGGCCTAGTGCCTATAATCTAAATAAATACTATTCTTATTCTTGGGTGGAGTGTATCGAAAATTCGTCAGAGCCGATTGTAGTATATTTAAATTATCTTTAAAAACGAAAATTTAAATAAACATAACAAATCTCATTACAGTTTCTTGAGACCACCTTTTAAAAGGTTTCTCTAATAATAACAAATGCATACGAGTTCAGAAAAATCATCCAAAAGGAAAATAATTATTTTTTTTCTTTGCAATTAAAAGAAAAATTTTTATGTTTTTGCAATTAATTATTTTAAAAAATCTCTTCCTTTTTAATTTTCCTTGCTCATCAATTGCTTTACACATGAACAAACGCTTTTTTCCTTTAAACGAAAAAAAAATTATGAAGAATTTTTTTTGTTACAATTTTATGAACATTTATTTTGGGATAATGATCAACTCAGATTTACAATACGCATCAGCGTTACCAATTTTTTTTTATAAGAACCTTTGCAGTCAATAAAAACTAAATCAGATACTTTCCCTACACACCAAAAAAGTTTTTCCCTCATTAATTCATAACAATTTTGTGCAAAAAATTTAACTAAAAATATTAATTTCTTTAAAAGAAAATTTGTTATTTTTAAAAGATTTTTTTAGGAAAATCCAATTATTATTTATCAAATTTAATTTTCCAGACAATTAAAAAAAAATGTAATATACTGATTTTGTAATTTAACAGAAAAGGAGTTTTTGATAACGACTTTATCTCTACTTCTGGCAACACTGATATATGTACATTTGACTAAGGTGTGTTAAAGTTTTACAGAACTTTATTGCTTTTAAGGCAATCAGAAAAATGTGGAAAATATATTCGTTTTTATTTTCTGAGAAAGCAAAATTTAAAGATTTTTTTCTTTTCCTGGATAAGGGAGCTTTTTTATGTTCCTTTTCTAAATACTTTCTTTTGAATTTTTTTAATTTCTTTTAAGTATGAAATATGAAAAACTAAACGTTAACGTTTAAAAAAAATATTTAAGGGATTATCTGTTTCTATTTTTGATAAGCAAACATATATTTTCATACTTTTATTTTTGCGGATGTACCATGATTTTAATTAAAACATAAAAAGTATTTCAATTAAGTAAAGGCGGAAATTGAAATTCTATTTAAAATGGATTGTAATGATCGAAATCTACATATTTGAGTTGAGTAATAGAAATTTAAGAATGAGAGCTCCTTTTTGGAGATTAACAAATCGAAAAGGTGTTAAGTTTTTCTAAACACGTATACTGCCTCTAGAGATTATATATGGTATTTAAAAATAAATATTATTTCTAATTTTGTGTCTTTCATATTTATACATATATGTTTTCTAGTCCTACCGAACTATATTTACAAATATTTAAAAAGCTGTCATGCTTAAAGCAAGTAAGACAACTATATGACGCCTAGGGGACCGATATGGTTCATTTTTAAAACAAACAAAAAACTTCGTATGTAAAGGGTGGTTAAATTTTAATGGCCGATGTTGAATGTGAACCACACCTACACGTCAAGTTTTTTTCTGCATTTAGTTTGACATTTCTCAATTTCAGACTAACTCAATTTGAACCATGGAAAGATACACAATCGAGCAACGAGTTAAAGTTATTCAGGCTTATTATGAACATTTTCGAAGAACTCATCTTCAGTGATGAGGCACATTTTCACCCCATGGATTCGTCAATGCGCCCAATTGCCGCATTTGGGCGAATGATACTCCAAGAGTGACTGTCGAAAATCTAATGCACCCAAAAAAAAAGTGACTGTTTGGTGCGGCTTATGGGCTGGCGGCATCCCGCATTTTTTCCAAAATGAGGCCGGTCAGGCAGTTACTGTGAATGGTGTTCTCTATCGTGAGATGATAACGAACTTTTTATGACCCGAATTGGAAGATATGAATGTGGACGATAAGTGGTTTCAACAGGACGGTGCCACTTACCACACAGCTAACGAAACAATGGCTCTTTTGTGCGACAAATACAATGGCCGTGTTGTTTCACGTCGAGGCCATACATAATTGAACCATACCAATATTATCATAATAAAAAGAAATGACAATAATGTCCTAAATAATTTTTGTGTTATTCAAAATCAACATCGGCCCTAATAATTTAACCAACCTTTAGAAGGTAATTATTCACTCACTTCCTTAATTTTCCAATTCCCAATTTCGTTTTTTATTTTTGTTTTAAATACATGAAATTTACCAATTAGTACTAAACAGTAAGACACAGCTTTCTGAACAAAACTGAATCTTCACTCCGCAACAACACGAATCTTACTCAGTCAAAGATTGACAACTCAGCATCAGATGTATCAAACCTATACAACAACAACAAGTAAAACAGAAACAATGCGGACAAAGGTTGCAATATACTATGAGGCATTATTCGGGATGCTGACAACCCAAAAAAAATATTTCGTCGAAAATTGGCAGAACTATTCTTCTAGTAGATATGAATGTGTGTGCCAAATATTTTTTTTGTATGATATCTTTTTCTTGAATAATGGGGTGTTAAAGTGTGGCCTTTTTGAAAATTTTAATTTTTTTTTTAATTATTCACCCCTATTACGTAAGTCGTTGTCGACGTCGACATTAATTTTTATTAGTTGTCACATCAAGACGACGGCTGTATCACTTCGATGTTAATTTGGTATTTTATAAGAAAGTTGTGTCGACGTCGTCAAGTTATCGAAAATCGGACAAAAAAAATCCCATCTCCAATTTTTGTTCTTCATCATTTTTTAACGATATCTATGCTATTTCCCGATATTTTCTTTTTTTTTAACCGAATAAGCGACTCCAAATTAATTTTAGGGTTTGTTTCCGATATTAAATTTTTCGCAAAGTTTTGCCAGGTTCGCGCTAATAGCACTTTTTTTACTGTAAGTTTTCTGATTCTTTATAGCTTTAACGATGTTAAATAAAAATAAGCCTTTGCTATCATGCCGCTGTTAGCAAATTTTTGCGAATTTCCGCTAATTTTGCAATTTTTACCGAATTTTTGACATTTTGTATAGTTTTAGGGACTTTTAATTGCAATTTTGCGTAGCTATGTTGCTCTTTAAGGCAATCGTCTTAAGTTAAAAATTTTCGCGAATTTTCGTTATTTTACCAAACTTTTCCGAATTTTCACTGTTAATTTACTATTAAAATTTGTGCCCATAACTTTTTTTAAATTTACATTTTTTATTTTAACGTACTTAATAAATATGTTTACATTCTACTTGAAATGTCTTTAACTTTCATTTGAGTCGTCGCAAAATTTCCTGTCGACTAAAACAGAGACAATTCTACTCGACGTCGACTTAAAAGCGCCCTAGAAAATATCAAGTGACTTTCAATTATTGTCAATAATGACTCAGAAAATATAATTACTGTTCCGATGCCGTCGACTCATGTCGACATCGACTTTAATAATAGGGGTGATTGTTTTAAACTTTGAAAGAAATAAAACAAATAAATTAAATTAAGTGATTCTTATGGGTAACCGTTTCATCGTCAAAAAAAAATTTGAAAAAATGTTTTTTATCTGCAAAACCTTAAGTTTCCAATTTAAATTATGGCCCTTATCATATAAAACGCAGCTCAACGCCAAAGAATAGTGCGTTGCGTTTTACATGATTAGGGCCTAAAATTTTTCTAACTTTGACCCTTTTTATTTATTTTATTTTTGTAACAAAATTAGCCTATTGAGCTCTGATTAAACTATAACTGCCGTATTCATAAAAAACTAAATTGGATATGAAATCTATTTTAAGGAAAATTTGTATGGAAATTTTGTTTTAAAATACGTTTCAAATCTATTTGATTTTTTATGAATACGGCAGTAAATGTTTAAGAGTGGGATCTCCATAAGCTTAAAAGTGATTCAAATTTATTTACACTCGCATTTTGTCAAACTAAGCCCCAATTTTTTTATTTATTTGAAATCCGAAATTAGCTTAGAGTATACTCATAATATTGTAAACGCTTTGAAGTTAAAAGTAATGTAAATAACAGTACATTATTGTCGCACTACTTAATTTATATCTTATAAGCTATACCCAAAATTAACCGAAGTCTTCCTTGTTATATTGTAAAAGCTTTGAAAAGGGATATCCATAAGTTTAAAAGATATGCAAATTTGTGTACATGCATATCGTCTGAGTTTGATTCTGTCGCTTGGTTTTGTAGGCTGGTTTGTTAAATTATTATTATTATTATTATTATTATTATTATTATTATTATTATTCTTTATTAGTATTAAAAATACTTTTCAAAACTATTACATTAATGTTTGTCTATAAATTTTTTAGAATTACATATTATGTTTTACATAGTAAACAATGTACACTCTCTTTTCCAACTTTATTTATATATATAATATATATTACAGTGGTTCGGTCCCCATACAAAAAAAAAGTTAAGCAAGTCACCTCCTTGTATTAAAGATTAGCTGAAATGGATTACATAAAAAAATAAGTTTTTGGCACGCCTCAGGGTACCGCCCTTTTAGTTTTTTATATACTGCGCCGCCATTTAAAGTCCGATCATAACAAATGGCATAGTGAGGCCATTAATAATGATAAGCAAAACAATGTAATAGGACATGAAACGGCTGCACTATATGTAAAAAACAAAAAGTGAAATGTAATAAGAAAAAATTGGATATTAGATGGGTACGATGCGAAATGTCGTCAATGGCGCCCAGAATTTGATGTCGGACAAAAGAGTACCTAAAGGCAAAAATAAAGCCATTGACAAGCCATGAATAACATTATGCAATTTGTTATGATCGGACTTCAAATTGCGACGCAGTATACAAAAACCTAAAAAGGCGGTATCCAGAAGCGGGGCAACAAATTAAAAAAACATTTTTTGCACCTTTTTCAACTAATATTTAATACTTTTTGAACCACCTTAATATAGAAACACGTCTTATGCACATAATTAATATGAAAATGCTCTAGTTACAGGTTTAATTTTCTTCTTAATTCCACTTTTATTGTCTTATAATATAATTTTCGGCCTTGACATAGGATCCGAAGCTAATAAGTAACTACTCAAAAACAATTTAGTTTATTGTACAAACTAAAAAAAAACGAAAATCCGCACTAAAATTTCCTTTAAGAAAGGCTAAACTTTTTTCTAATATGCGTACACAGAATAAATTATTAAAATTTTCCCACCTATTACCAAAATTACTAAACATTTTAAAATTTTGAAAAAATATATTTATATATGATATTTTTAATTTTAATTAAAAAAGTGATCAAAAAACTTTGCCATATTAAACAATGTGTAAATTTATTTTAATTAATATTGAGAATTCCCAACATCAAATCTACAAGTTTAAATTATTTTATTTTTAACAAAAAAAGTCAATTTAGATTTTTTGTTATTTAAATAAAATTTTAATTGAAAATTTATTTCAAAACAACTAAAATGTTAATTAAATCAAAATTATATTTTTAATTTTCTTTCAACGAAAAAAATAATTGATTCAATTATCACATTAATTAAATTTAAATACTTTGTAAAGCATTTTTTAATTATTAAAACACTTTTTTCTGTGAATAAATAATTTTCTTTATTTTTGGTAAAACAAAATAATTTTTTTATTAAAATTTCGAAATTTTTGTTTTTTAAAAAGTCATAAATAAAAACATGCATCTATGCTTCTAATTTTTTTCAATACATATAAAAATGGAAGTTGCAAACAAAATAAGCCATAAATGATTAAAATATGTTTACAACTTTTGATTTGATTCACAAAAGACGAACAATTTTAATTAAATTTATGTATTTAATAAAACACAATATTTGTATGGGAGCCCTCTAAGAAGTGGAGATGAAGTGCAAGTATGTTTTGGGAAAATATTGAGCACCAAAAACTAATGGAGGTCGGTCGTACAATTTATTTCCCTAGGGGTGACTCCTTGACAGATATGGGGCTTTTTCTTCAATATGTTTCTAGACTGTATTGAATATTTTGTATGTGATCCACCTTGACCCATCTGGAGGCATTTTTAGCCAAATTTAAGAATTTCAGCCACACAAATATGGTGGTTTAATTGAATTTCTCTTCGAAAAAAATCTAGTTTTTTGTGTATTTAAGATACGTAACAGACCTAAAAAGCACTGTTACAGGTTTTTTCGATCATTCATCAATTTTTTCAATTATTTTCAATTTTGTGTTAAGCAATTTTTTGGTCTTGACAACAAAACATACAACCAAACTACATGCCGCAAATACAAAATGGCCAAAATACCAACTAACATGGCATATTTGCATGAGCAAATCTGTGATAACATGGCTTTCATTTAAACTCAAGCACACATATACAATCATGCATTTGTAAACATTTTTAAACATAAATATAAAATAATAAAAATAAAATCAGAAAATAGTAATTAAATTTCAATTTCTCCTTCTACCAAAAAAGGATTCATATTCAAATAATAATTTCTTTTTAATAAATTTTAACAAGTAACACACATTTGTGACAAACAGTTGCATGAAGTTAAATAGGCAGCAGCAGACTTTTAAAATAAAATGGATGAATTTTTAACAAGATTTCGTCACACCCCAACAAATGGATTTGAATATTCATGTGGATGTGGAAAATAACTCAAACTAACTTGCATATATGTAATCATATGTGTATGTGTACACCAAGGAGATACATGTACATGCATTAAACTATTAAATTAAATGCAACATGTTACCAAGTCACACATCATAATCATTGCCAGCAGAAACATCATTACGATGATAAAATATTGTATCTATGGGTAACATAGATGTTGTTGTTGCTTTTGGCTTTGATTACATTTAAATTCAAGTAACAATTTTCTGCTAGTTCGAAAATTGTCGAAAGTATACTTTTATAAAGCTAAATCATCAGCGCTAGAGAAATTGAATCATTTTTTTTGCTGGTTGGTGGAAAATTTTTTATAATCAATTTTATTCATATCGTTTATTTTTTTTTTTTTTCGTTTTTATCCTCCCTTAGACACAATTTTTTTTTTTTTTTTTTTTTTTGTAATTATTATAATTTCCGTTTAGGAGATAGATTGCTCCATTTATGTTTGTAGAAGATTTTGTGCAACAGACGAATGTATCGTGTATATTCTCAGCAGACTTTTATGTGACTTGTCATATGAATGTCGTTCATTGTTAGTGTTTTTTTCTGATTTTTTTTTGGAAATTCATTTAGTGTTAGTGCCTAAATGCCATTCAACCCATCTATTTATGAAGCCGTTAAGTCAGCCATTTTCAAAATGACACTAATATAAATTTACATATACTTAAGCCAAGTATTTTAAGACTTGACAAATATTTTTTGGTTACCTTAAGTTTTCTGTATGAAATTGTAAATAACTTAAGTTGACTTTGTTATTCTTATAAAAAATAGAATATATGAAATTTTCTAAATATCTACTTACATAATGAAATTATAAAGACTTTTATAAAAGTTATCGTAAATTATTATTAATCATACGTCTAAGTGGTTAAGAGTTAAAACTAGTTGGAATGCTTTACTCGGCAGTGGCGAATCTTTAAACGGGTTTAGTTTTTCACTCTACACAAAATTATCGATCTAAATTTTTTTCAAAGTATTGGCCATAATTAGTTATAACAGTTTCTCATCTTTCTGGCAACATTTTGATTCGACGACAAAAGCACTTTTTATATTTTTTTTTATTTCGCATATTATGTTCTGATGTTAAGCGTACTCCATCGCTCCAACGGGATAAGGTCAAGATCTTGGTGAGGCAAAACTTCCACCAGCAATTTTCGAAATATTTTTAACTAGTCTGGCAATTTGCGGCCAAGCTTCGTTGTGCTGGAATATAATGGTAATCATCGGGCAAAATTTTAAAAGAACATAATAGATGGAACCCATTTGTCTCAACCAAATGAAGAGCAGTATTTTGCCGCCATGTATATCCTTTTTTGGCATTGGTTCGGCTAGTTTGGCCGGCCCTCATAAATAATTTCTTTTTCATTTGGTTATCGTAATGGCAATTATTTGTTACAAAAATTACTTATTTTCATATCGATCAAGGAAAATTTCGGACATGCAAAATTGTCATTAAACGTCTGCTACTTACAAGCGTCCTTAAATTAATTGTTCCCTGATTAGCTTTCAAAGTTCTTACAACTTTTTCGTTGAATTCATAGTTTTACACTTTTTTGACTAAATCTTAGCTTTCAATGATGAAATCACCATATCTAAACAACTCAAACATTTTCTTGTACGTTGAGATGCACAGAAATTTACTCAGGATAAGCTTAGGTAAGTTTTAGGTTTAGGTTCTTCCCATTTTGTTTGATGTACTTAGTTTAACTGCTCTTTGTTTTGAAATTAAGTATATTAAACAGCTGAGTTAATACCAAAAAAGCAGATTGCTAAAGTTGTACAGTATTTACTAAAACAACATGAACATTTCCTGAGCTGATTTTGGTTGTGTTTGTAATTGTATAAAAATGTTACCACCTTCAATATATACTGTTAAAATACATTACTGGTGTGATGAGAGTACATAACATAGTATACAACTAGTATGCCGACTCTTTTACAGGTACATAACTCAAATGTCAGTGGTACCTAACTAATTTTTGTATTAGTAAGATTTTTTTCGAATGTATTGGTGTATAAAACTATTTCCACTACTAAACATAGTTGCATAAAATCGTATAGAATGTGGCAACAATTTTATTTTTAAAATATAATTTTCTTAGTTCAATAAATTTTCATTTTATTTAATCCTGGCTGAATTTATAAACTTTTAAAAACAATGTTTGTAAAATTTTTATTCTGCAATATTGGAAAATATTTAAATAATTTATGACTTCCAATATTATTTTCATACCACAAAATGCTACTCTGCTGGCTTTAAAAATATTAACAACAAAAAAAATTTAGTGTCAAAAAAATTTATTTAAAAATTTTTAGTTTGTGAAAAATAAAAACATATTGCAGAAGCAAATGAGCACAATGTATTGAAAAAAATTATTAATTATGTGTTTGTGTCATAAAATTAAACAAAATTTTAAATAGGAAAATGTCCAATTTTGTTTTGATTTTGTTGTTTTTATTTGTGTTGAATTCACACTGAACGTATATGTGTGTGGGGTAAACTAAAAAATTGAGAACGCTCTCTCCAGTTTGCATACTAGTTGTATACTATGGTACATTAGTTTCTAAAATGGTTAAGAAAATAAACATTTGCCTACCCTTTGTCAAATTGTGTATCCTCTCTTACTCAATGCATTTTGCTCTTACACGAAAAGATTTTTCTCATTCTACATCAATTTTTGACATGTCGTAATACGTTGTATTACTGTGTAAACCATAGATCACATAGATATGAAACTCCCATAAGATTGAAAAAAAATATATTTGCCTTTTTATACATATAGGAACTGTGTGAATTCAACACACTTGTAAAAGTTCACCTCAATTTTTTTACAAATATTTTGTAAAAAATAAACAATCATAAAAATCTAATTTTTGATAAAATTTTTTTGATGTGTCCCTTTTTAATTTTTTAAAAGTAATTAAAATTTTTTGCATTTAAAACAATGCCTAAAGTATTATTCCGTACTACCCTTGGCGCTGGCTCCTTATCATATTAAAACGTAGAAAACCCAAAAGAATAACAAGTCACATTCGCGGTTTTAAGTGCTTACGTGGGTTGTTCGTATGCGTGTTGAGGAGCTTGTTCCCACTTCACTATACGTGGAGAGGGTATAATGGGCTTGTGCTGATATGTCTAACACATATAATTGTTGGTTTTCGACCCTTATTTAAGCATACCGATCGACTAAGAATTACATCCTGAATCGACCTAACGATGGCCGCTCATCCGGCTGGCTGTATAGCCTTTGTACCCAAATTACAGTTTACAATTTTAGAGACAATTTGATGAAATTTGGAACAAATTATTAAATTTTCATAAGGACGAACAGCAGAAATCGGCTTATTCCTTCATAAAGCTCCCACATACACTTCTTTTCACAATAGAGTCTTATTTCATATATACCATCTTATTATGCTGGTATTTCGATTAAACTTGGCCCAGAAATATTTTATTCCAACTTTAATCATTTTACAAAATTTTATTTGAATCGGCTACCATAAATATACCGTCCCCAATATAGATTTTAATGCATTAACAACCATATAAATATTGGTATTGACATGACACTTGGTGGCGATAACTTCAATGTCATGATATGTACGTCCAGAATTTACCATAGGTCCCATACAAAACCTTTCCAAAAAAACTTATTCGCAACTCGTATAAGTCCATGAATTTTAAAATATTAACATAATTTTGTTTTGGTGCGTCCATGATTGCATATTAGTCCCAAATAGGGTACACTCTCGAAGATTTGTGTTTGGTGTAGGGTATTATGTAGTCTTGCTTGCTCACTGGTTTTTTATAATAAGGTAAATAATGACATATTTCCAGCACACAGTAAAGCTTGATGTGATATTAATAATAATATTGAATTTAACCCATTTTGAAATATATTTTGGTACAAAATGGTAAAATATCATTTAAAACTAATAGCATTTTCAAAAAAGTTAGATATTTTTGTGAATTTCTTAATAAAATTTAAATAAAATCGATGTTATTTATCAGAGCTCTTAATTGTGTTTGCTGGGAATGTGGGATATATACCCTGCCGTCAAATTAGTAGCTAACTACAAAAAAAACCAACTTTAAGTTAGCTTGTATATACTAACTTAAATCCAACTACTACGCCATGCAAAATTTACATTAACGAAAGTCTATACAAACACTGTGTAGTATATTTTAAGTAGAACAAGCCAAGTCGATTGGCAAACAAACGGTTCCAAGACGCCCTAGAGATTTAATTTATTTAGGGCAATTATAACAATATACGGAGTAGAAATTGGTAATCGGTTATGGCCAGGTTATAGTATAATTACAAAATTAAATTAAATAACTTAATACAATTTTTCGCTAACTTAAAGTAGTAAGTTTATAGCTAGCTACAAAAAGTTAGCTTTAAGTTAACGGATAGGTAACTCACTTTAAAGTTAATTGAAAGTAGTGCAGAGTCGGACAATTGACTACTTCCTAGGACATTGCAATGTTAAAATAGTTAGGTTATTCCATATAAAAGTAATGCAAGTGTTAACCACCACTACCTGAGAAATAGTAAGCTTTCAGTTTATTTAAAGTTAACTGAATGTCCGACAGGGTATATTTCATACTAACACAATGATAAAATATTTACTAGCCATTCTCATCACTTAAGTTATTTTTGACAACAGACTTTGGTTTTTGACAAGCGAGTTTCATATCTATGTAATCTTTGGTATTACCCTGCATCCACACGATCAACTTTTTGTTGATAGTCTTTTACACATTCCGTTTGTCAAAATTTACATAAATTGAAAGCTGTTACGTAGGCTGCACGCAATTTTTAAGCAATTTACTTTCAAGATGTCATCAAGAAAACAATTTATACTGACAAATGAAAAATTTGGAATTGAAAGACAGAAATTGATCGTGTGGCCTCCAAGTAAACTAGACTTAAGCCGTAACTTTTTCTTCTTGCGTTTTTACGTGACATTTATAAACAGTGCAGTCAAACACGTATTTAAAAAAAAACACTGTAATTAAAAACAACAAACTATTTGTTTGATTTTATTAAAACAAGAATAATTTTTAAAAAAAATTTACCATTTTATCTAAGCTAAACCAAAATAAATAGTTTAGAAATAAATTAAGTTAATACCAATATGAACATCATATTTCGGTCACCAATTTATTTTCATTCAGAAATTATCTAAAAAAAAATTGTTTGAACAAATTTGAAACACAAAAGTTTACATCACTTGTATAAACACCTGTTTATATTTAATATAAAGCCGGGTTGTTAAAAAGGCACAAATTAAAATACAAATAAATCTCCCTAATCGACGTTTTCTTCTTGTTTTGAATTTTTTTATAACCTTTTAGCAAATTCAGTTTTACCACTTTTTAATTTTAAATGCTAAACAACTACACATGTAGCATGTATTCGAAAAATATTTGTTGTTTATGTTTTATTCATATACAACTAGTATGCCGACTGTTTGACAGGTACATAACTCAAATGTCAGTGCTACCTAACTCATGTTTGTATTAAGCTGGGAGCACACAATTGCCGCAATGTACCAATTTTCACGCTTTTTAATACCCCAATCGTGTGACTGCACAATCAAATGCCTCCAGTACCAATCGAGGGCAATATTGCCCTTACTTTTACCAATAAAATGCAACCCTGGTGTGGAAATCGTGTGACTACTTGATATGCAACCGCGCGTCAATCGAAATAAAAAAAATGTACCAATATTTATTGGCTTCTTGTGCGGCAATTAAACAACACAATACGCGCCAATATTTGCCTTTTTTAATAAATTTACTTCTGAGTATTTCTTTTAGTAGGAATAAATTAAAAATAAAAATTAAATTTATCAAAAATAAAAATTAAGAATTTAGCAAGTCAGTAATAAATAAATTAATAATAAATTTTGTATTCCCGAAAATTTTTTTTTTAAATTAGTGCAATAGGTGTTCAGGACAATATAAAAGAATAAATACAGGAAAACGGAACAAAATGTATTGAAATTCTTTAAAGCGAATTTATTTTTATAAAGAAATATTCTCTATTTCTTTATATATTCAAAATAGAATTTTACATTGTTTAATTTTTGGAAATTCATATATTTTACTTAAAAAATTTCAAATAAAACTATTCAACAAAACTTTGTTTGAAGATATGATACAATTTTCTTTTTTTAATGAACAAGCCAACTAGAACTTTCAACCAAATAAAAAAGCTACTACAACAGCTGTTTTCGCAGTTCACACAAGTAAGAACAATCGTGTGACTGTGCTGCGGCAATTATTGTACCCATTTCGCTTTGTACCAACTGGCGGCAATTAAATTTGTATAAAACAAGGCAATCATGTGATTTCAGAATATTTTCTTGGGGCAATTTCATTATTGTGCGTCAATAACTAGGCATTTACACATGAAAGTAGTTTCCCTGCAATGAATGCCAATAGTAAAACTGTGGTGAATATATAGGGACATTGTCAGTAGTACTACTGACCATGTGTACCCCAGCCAATGTTATCTTCTATTGACATTTCGCATTAGCTTGTCATTGCAAATCCACCAGTAGACTGTAGCACTACTGACTAGGTAGTTTTTTGTGATCATATGGCGACATTTGAACCAAAGATTTACTTGTACATTTTATTTTTTCTCGGTCAATGTCAGTAGTGAAATTTTAATTATTCTGTGATCATATTGAGATATTTGGGCTTAAATCTAGTTTACCAGCGCAGCTCCAAACGTGTTTTTCACAAAACACGTGTTTAACTTACAAAAAAACTTATGCAATAAAAAAGAGCAACTGTAAAACAAAAATCTCTACCTATTGAGTGCACAGCGTAATAAAAAAAAAACTAACTGTTGACGCGTTCGTTAACAATAGCTACGTTCGAGAACACAAAAGTTTTTACTCATTTTTACTGAACTTTACTGCATTTTACTAAATTGCGTTCGCGTACAAAAAATACAGTAAATGAGAACACAAATTGAGAGCGTAAAGTGACAGTTCTTGATTGAGTACTTACAAATTTTTACTGCAGAAATTTTTGCAGTAAAATTTAGTAAATCAAAAAAACATATGTTACAAAAGGTAAACAAGCAAAAGAAAAAAAAGGCTACAAATTGTGAAGAAATTGTTTTAAAAAAGAAAAGTTGAAATGAAAATTAAACAATAACAAAAAGTTAATAAATATTAATTAATTAAACTTCTTTGTGGTGCATTTATATGGCTAAATTCCAACTTTTAAACTTTTTTCGCTGTTGTTTTATATTTTAGAGTTGTTAAAAGTATTTGTATTTGGGTACTTAGTACTTCACTTATTTTTTTAGTAATCAATAGCAAAAAATGTACTCATGTATTTTTGAACAAATTTAACCGGACACAAATTAGTAAAATCAAATAAAATAAAATAAATATCACAGTACAACATTTTTCAGTTAATTGATTGCCAACTCCATTCTGTGAACTGTATGTGAAATTAGACCCAAAAAGAAGAATTTCTGCATCATTCGTTTTGTCTTCTTACCTGCGATTTGAAGTTAGTATCGATTTGAAGTTAGTACTATCGTATAGGGGAATTTATCACGTTTTAGGCCCTGTTGTTTGACATAGCTCGACAACCACTAGCCCAATTTAGTTGAAATAAATTTTAAAAAATTAAGAATTACAATTCCCTTAATCTGTTCATATATTGTTTTCCTATACAAGTAACACTTTCGAAGTTAAAAATGAATGTATGAAGGGAAAAAATTATTTTTTGCCTAAAAATTAAAATTTTTTTTTTTAAAAATACATAAAAAATCCAAAATGGAAAAAAGTTTCAAGTCTAGTTATTTTTTCGCAAAGTCACATAATCTATGAGCAAAATGAGACAAAGATCATAAAAATCGATGCACGCGTTTCGCTTTTATTCGCAATTGAGTAAATGTATGAATTTCAAAAATTTGCTCGAGATATGCACAACATTATTTGGAGAAAACATTGACACCTTTTTCATGATTCTGAGAATTAAAAAAAAAGGAATAAACAAAAGGTTATTTGATTTTTATGATTGCGGTAATAAATGTAATTGGACAATTAAACGGAAAGTGGACCTTTTTATTATTTGGGTTTTTCCGGTGGCTACCTATATGATTTTTTTACAGAAATTGCACCCACATTTAAGGGTGGTCATTATTTGGAAAGTTTTGCACAGTTTGAAACGTACAAGTGCTGAATCAGGTATATAGCCAGCCGCCCTTAAAATATGCGCCCATTTATAAGTACCTGGCAGTAAAATATTCAAAAATACGTAGTATTTATAGGTGTGCATTGATCGATTTTTGGCATTCAGCCAGTGCCGACGAACGCGAACAGTAAAAGTGATTTTTCTCCAGTTTTTTAAAAGTGAATAACAACAAAACATAAAATATATCAATATGGAAAACAACAAGTGCCCATATTTGGATGAATATTGTTACGTTTGTGGTCATTTCGTCCGAAAAATACAGAAAAAAGATCGAAAAAATTTTTTTACTGAGCAATTCAAAACCGCGTATTGTAATTATTTCGATGAAGCAGATTTAAGTGGTGCAAATTTTACGCCGAACACAGTGTGCAACAGTTGTTATACTACCCTTCTTAAATGGATTCACGGAAAAAGAAGAAAGTTATCTTTTATGAAGCCAGTAATTTGGGTGGAAGACACAACTGGACATGATGAATCCAGGTGCTATGCATGCATAAATTTTCGTCCTGGATTAAACAGACAACAATTGAAAACAAAAGTATACACTGCTGCATTTACTGCCACACTTCCAGTGCAACGCCCTGCTGATACCGATGCACCTAAACCTCCGAGTGCGGATACTGTGTCCCTGCTAGCCGAAACCGTTTTCACCAATCCGACCGATTTGGATGATGCTGATTGGATACCCGATATTGAAAATAGTGCACCACAACCGCTACCACAAATCGAAATGGATTACATTGTGGCCAAGCTGGGACTATCACAACACGACTCCGAATGGCTGACATCATTTTTGAAGAGAAGAAAACTCACACAGCAAAATGTCAGCGCAACATCATACCGACAACGCCAAGCTGATTTTCAGAAATTTTATTCCGTTGACGAAGCAAATACGTTCACGTACTGCCATGATATCCCAGGTTTAGTGAAAAAATTGGGAATGGATTATATCGCTGGCGACTGGCGTTTATTCATCGATGGTTCAGTTACTAGTTTGAAGGCTGTGCTGCTGCACAAAAAAAATAAAAAACCATGCATTCCATTGGGATTCAGCACAACTATGAAGGAAACGTATGAAGCATTGGGCGAAATTTTGAAGAAAATCAAATACGATGAACACAAATGGAACATTTGTTGCGATCTGAAGGTGGTCAACATACTACAAGGGATTATAGAAAAGGGCGGATATCCAAAATACTTCTGCTTCCTTTGTAATTGGGATTCACGATACAAAGGAAATCAATATCAATGTAAAGATTGGAAAGGAAGAACTCCCGAGCTCAACAAACAATTAAAATTACGCAATGAACCTATGATAAAGGACCTGGATGATATTTTGTTGCCACCGCTCCACATGAAACTGGGAATAGCTGGGAAATTCGTTGAAGTGGTGGCCAAAAAAGTTAACGGCGCCTTTGACTGTTTGAAATCCATCTTTCCGAAACTCAGTGATGAGAAAATTAAAAACGGTACGTATCGTACTCTGTATTTCAATATTGTCATATCTAAATTTGTTAATTTCTATACATTCGCATTACCAATAATTTTTTCGTTTTTCTTATGTATTTAAAACAGGTATTCTCAATGGACCTGATATTCGGAAATTGATCAAAAGTGATTCTTTCACACATTTGCTTTCAGAGCATCACGACCACCAACATGCATGGAACGCATTGAAAGAAGTAATAGAAGGCGTTCTAGGAAAGAACCGTGTCCAGCGAGAAGAGATACAGCAACGAGTGGACAGGTTGCTGTTTTATTTCGAAAAAATCGGTGCATCCATGACGCTGAAATTGCATTTCTTGCACCACCACCTCGATACTTTTTTGGCACAATCACCTCAGGAATCAGACGAATAAGGAGAGAGGTTCCACCAGGTGACCATGCCATTTGAAAAGCGGTTCAAAAGCAAAAAATTGGATGCATTGCTTGCGGAGGTTTGTTGGTGGAGTTCCACAATTATGCAGTTTGAAGAAAGCACCGAAGATGAAGACATTGAAATTGGTGGACACAGTGAAAGAAACACGCCCTTGAATAGTATGTGTATCTCGGATGACGATACAGACTCAGACCATGAATATGAACAACCTACGAAGAAAACAAGATCATCAGAACCACAAGCGTCAACTTCTACAAGTATGGATATTGCCAATAATTGAAAAAATTTTCTAAATTTTGTTTTTATGCATATTATAATTGCGTATTAATTGCATATTATTTTATTTTCATTAAGTTTTTATAAATAAAGTTTTTTTTTGCATGATAATTTTTTAATTTATATTTTTATTTTTATTTTAAGGGTGGTGGCTATAACTGATTTTTGAAATTCATACCTTTACTCAATTGCGAATAAAAGCGAAACGCGTGCATCGATTTTTATGATCTTTGTCTCATTTTGCTCATAGATTATGTGACTTTGCGAAAAAATAACTAGACTTGAAACTTTTTTCCATTTTGGATTTTTTATGTATTTTTAAAAAAAAAAATTTAAATTTTTAGGCAAAAAATAATTTTTTCCCTTCATACATTCATTTTTAACTTCGAAAGTGTTACTTGTATAGGAAAACAATATATGAACAGATTAAGGGAATTGTAATTCTTAATTTTTTAAAATTTATTTCAACTAAATTGGGCTAGTGGTTGTCGAGCTATGTCAAACAACAGGGCCTAAAACGTGATAAATTCCCCTATACGATAGTACTAACTTCAAATCGATACTAACTTCAAATCGCAGGTAAGAAGACAAAACGAATGATGCAGAAATTCTTCTTTTTGGGTCTAATTTCACATACAGTTCACAGAATTGAGTTGGCAAATCATGTGTTGTACTGTGTATGTGAAAGAAAAATGAAATAAATTGTTTGGATTTTCTTAAAATGTTCGTGTTATAAAAAGTATTTAATCGAGTACCGATGAGAAAACGAGTTAAAAAGTCAAAAGTGTAAACATTTTTCAATTATTTGCCATCAGCTGTTGCCTTTATTTTACGAATTTTTCAATTTACTCATTTACTGCATTTTACTGTAAAAGTACGCAAACGCACCTAATGTCACCAGAAATACACTAGTACGGTTGTCTCTAACGTATCTCTACTCGCGCTTTAAAGGAAAGCTGGCGACATTTTAACTAGTGCAATTGTCGCTAGAGAAAAGTGTGGTGACAAAGAGACACATGGTTCTAGGCTGACTATAGGGTTTTTGAAAGTCGCAATACACTCACACTTTTTCACTAACACATTTACATCTTTCTACTTTCAGTCCAACTTTCAGCTAGCTTTCAATGAAAATTTCAAGAAAGCGATTTCAAGAAAGTAAATGACAATAACTAAGCAGTGTTGCCAATTGAAATTGATTTTTTCGTATATATAAAGAATTTTAATATATTTTGTTAACTAAATATTAAGAACACAATGATTCTAATTAAAATTAATAAATATCATGAAAACTAATAAAAATAAATATTATTTTAAACGAATGCCTGAAGTTCGGGGTGAATAATTGGCTCGGTAACTCTGGAACTTGAAATAAGCAAAACAATAAAAGAAGAAGAAGAGAAAGTTTTGATAGAAGTTTACCCTTTGACGACATTTTGAAAATGAAATTTCACTTTCATGTAAATTTTCATGAAAGTTTATTATTTTTCTGTGAAATTTGTGGTGATAATACGTATACAGAATTGTCATGAAAGTACTTTCATGTGTAAATGCAGCGTAAAGCACAATCAAAATTGTGTCATTTGCGGCAATCGTGTGATCCCATCTTTAGTTAGATTTTTTTTCAAATGTATTGTTGTACAAAACTATTTCCACCACTAAACATAGTTGCATAAAATCGTATAGAATGTGGCAACAATTTTTTTAAATAAATAAAATTTTATTAGTTCAATAAATTTTCCATTTATTTAATGCTCGCTGCATTTATAAACTTTTAAAAACAATGTTTGTAATGTCTGCAATATCGGAAAATTTTTAAATAATTTCTGATTTCAAATGTTATTTTCATACCACAAAATACTACTCTGCTGGCTTTAATAATATTAACAACAGAAAAAAATTAGTGTCAAATAAATGTATTTAAAAATTTTTATTATGTGAAAAATAAAAACATTCTGCAAAAGCAAATGAGCAAAATGTATTGAAAAAAATTATTAATTATGTGTTTGTGTCATAAAATTAAACAAAAAGTGTTATATTGTGAAAAATGTTAAATTAAACATTTTCAAAGTTTGTTTTATTTTTGTTGCTTTTATGTGTGTTGAATTCATACAGAACCTAAATGAGTTAGGGGTTAACTATAAAATTGAGAACGCTCTATTGAGTCGGCATACTAGTTGTATACTATGGTTTTATTCATATGACACGCTTTTACTGTTCCATAATCGCTCTTACTGCATTGGTTAAGTAAGCTGTACGGTTACATTACTGCTACTGTCAGCTTACTAGGCTTTAATGGTTCATATTACTATGTAAATTTCTGTTTTTAATCAATATTTAAAATAAAATTAATAAGAATTTTAAGTAAACCAAGCAAGAATGTAACTGAAAGGCTTTTAACTATTGTAGATGCTAAAGCATTCATAATTTATTTGATTTTAAACATATTATTTTAAATTTTAAATTAAACATACAATGTTTTTAAATATTATAATTTTTAACAAATTATTGTCATTATTAACCATAACATGTTTTGAGACAACCATAATATGGTAATAGCTTTTGGATAAAGTAACCGAAATATGTTTTAGTGTATGGTTGCAGCTTAATTTATTAAAACATTATATTGTAAAAGTCAACCATATTTGAAGTTTCAAGGGAAGTAAACACCATATTGTTTAATATAAACAAAATATTATCAATCCTTAAAAAGGTTATGTTTAAAACAATAATGGTTTGTTTTTTGGAATTGCGAGGACCATAATATGTTTTTTTTTTTTTGGTACTGCGTGTAGAGACCATCCTTTACCCGAACAAAACGGACGTCCAGTGACCTGGACAATTAACTCTCAAAGTCTTCAAAAAAGATCAGGTCTTAGTTACAAGCGAAGTAGGCATCGTCATCAAAATAAAACGCAGGAAAATTCCGAACACATTACTAACATGTTTCAGCCGCTTTAGAATAAAGCTACTACTAGAACCTGAGACAAAACTTTTAGAAAAATTTCTGTTTTCTTACATATTTACAAAAAAGTTTCTTAGTCATAATTTAAAAACGATCATTTCATTTTTGTATTCGTGCTTTTATATAAATACAAAATTTTTACCAACACAAAAAAACCTTGACATTGTAATATCTTAATTATTGCTTCCACATAAAATTGCATTTAACAAAAGAAAGAAACGTTTTGTAGCAATTAAAAATTGCTTCGTTTACCTTTCACCTTTAAAATTTGACTATTTTGGAAGAAAACGGAAACCTTTAAGGAAATATTTAAATATATTTTCTTAAAGGCTTTAGGCCAAAGTAATTAAAAGCAAACAATACCAGTTTTTGTTCTTCGATTCAAAGAAAATTGTATTCTAACGCAACAAAAAACGGCACTCAATATATTTTATTCTGGGAATTTTATAACAAACTTAAAATGTTTTTTTTTCTTTTTTTCTAACTTTCGAAACTTCTTGAAATAAATGCACGCAATTTATTGGTGTTTTTATTTACTTAAAGCTTTTTTGTTGCTTTTATCTAAAAACTTTCTTTTGACTTAAGAAAAACATCAACAATCAATTTTTGTAGAAATTTTTTTTTCTGTTTTTCCAGGATTTTTAACGAATCCAAAAAGTTTAATAACAGATCAACATTTAAAATCGCTTTTACTACTTTTAAGTGTAATAGAGCACTTTAATCTAACCACAAATTTTGCAAAGACAAAAACAAAACTTTTTAAGAGAAATTCTGTGATAATTTGTATTTATTTACAGTAGAGTATAAAAAGTTTATTGTTAAAAATTTTTGAAAGCATTAAAATTAATAAAGTTTGGAAAAGTAAATTTTTTTTTAATTTAAAATTCTAACAACTAAGTTTTAAAAGACTTTTTCTTAACCAAACATTTTTATTATCTGCCCCCAATTAAATTCAGCCAGACTGTATATGGCCACACTGCTCTGCTATTTTTATTATAAAAAGTTTTTTTATGCTCGATAGAACTTTAAAATTGAGAAACTCAGAAATAATAAAAAAAAAAACAACCTAAATTTTTATTAAAAAAAAATGTTTGCATACAAAAGAGCAATAAAAGGCCTTTATACTAAAGATTTTCGTTGTATGGGCACCGTGGCTGTTCTGGGCGAGGCGCATTCTAGACACCTAATTTTGGGCCACTTTTTCGTCAAATTTTGATATTAATATCACGTAGCGCCACCCCGTTAAAACCACATCTTGCTCGGATCCCTATTTTGGTGATGATGCGGTAATAATCTCCATTGACCGTTAAGATTCGATGATGCCACCAGCGAGTGCATCACACTAAAGGGTGCATGTTTTTGGATATTATGGAGTATGTAGGATCTGTTGTGGATTTTAATAAGCCCGTTAGGTCAAAAAAAAGCCTCATGACGTTGGAAAGAATGTTGCTATGAAGCCTTAATAGCTGATTTAAAAAGTAAATTTAAATAATTTGGTAGCGCAAAAAAATCTAAGGTAAATCTATTCGTGAGGACTTACCAGAGTAAATCGGTCAAAAATGTAAAAAGTTACCGCATTCAAAAACGCGTTTAAAGTTTCTCATACAAAACCATGAAAAAAATAATTTTTCAGTGAGAAAAAGTAGTGATCACAGATTTTTATTTTTTTTCCTTCTAACTATTATAGTCTATCGGGGTTACAAAAAAAAAAAAGCATTGTTAATAGTGTTTTGAAAATAAACAGCGTGATGAAAATATTTTTACTAAAATAACCTTCACGAAAAAATAGCAATTGATTGCCGATTAGACACTTTCTGAGTTTTAAGAAATTTTATTCGGACCTAAATTCAGCTGTACTGATTAGGGAGATCGATTATTCGACTTTTTCAAAAACCGGTTTTGGAATATTCGTTTTCGGTTAAGCATTTTTATAATAACCAGTTTTAATTTTTTAATTCGAATACATAAAAACACAGAAATCAAATAAATTTTGGTAATAAAACGTTCATTTGAATAAAACAAAACCATTTAAAAAGGTAAGGTACCAAGAAAATACATAATTATGACTTAAGGTATGTCAGACCTAACAAATATTTGTCGATTAGATCCAAGAAAAATGTAACCAGTAAATTGATTTTTAGTGGGATGCGTTGAGAGTGGACAGCTATAGGAAAATGCTCAATAAGGCCCAGAGGAGTGCATCTCTTGGCCTACTACATCTGTCCCCCATTGAACATTATGTGAAGAGTCTGGCTGCCAGGAACTTACTTAGACTCTACGAGTCCTCGTTGATTAGATCTAGGCGGGATGATAACACAAGGATTCTATACGAAGTGGGTCTGCTTGATCAGGAAAGTATTCCGGAGCGAATCGTAGATCATAGGAGTACGACCTTGGACTTCGGTGTAACACCACCGGTGGAGTTCCCGGATAGGGAAGTTTGGCGTGGATCCAACGGACTGTTTGAGGGGTGGGCAATATACACGGACGGGTCCAAGATGGATACTGGCACTGGGGCTGGTGTTTTTATTGCTGACACTGACATCAAAAGATCATTCAGACTCCCGGATGAGTGCAGTGTCTTCCAGGCTAAGATCCTAGCGATCTGGAGGGCGACGGAAGTGATACTGGGTCACATCGTAGAGGGATCTGTGGTGACAATCGACGTCGATAGTCAGGCTGCGTTAAGAGCATTGTCAAATTATACGGTACGATCGTGACTGGTTGCACGGTGTAGGAATGCTCTGAGATAGCTCATGTTGGCATTAACAATAAGGCTGTGTTGGGTACCAGAACACTGCAAGGTGGATGGCAACGAGGTGGCAGACGAACTCGCGAGAGGGGGTTCGAATCTGGACTTACAGGTAAGGGACACAGGGGTAAAACCCCCCTTATGTCACTACTATGGGGTGATACGGGAAAGATTGATGCCGTTAACCGGTCCTGGAGGGAAAGAACGGATTACAGGGTGTCGAGGGCCTTATGGCCCGGATTGGATGCAGCTGCAACCAGGGTTCTATTAGGACTGGATAGGAGTAGTTTCAGGACCCTTATAGGGTTCCTGACGAGGCATTGTTCTGCTAGGGCTTTTATGGGTAAATGGGACATTGCGATACCGGACTTCTGCAGGTTGTGCGGGGATGCCGAGGAGCTAGAGACGGTGGAGCATATACTGTGCCACTGTCCTAGTATGCACGGCCCCAGGCAGAAATGGCTAGGTGCTAGATTCACGACGATCTGGGGTGTATCGCTGGATGTAATCCAACCGATCTACTGGGTTTTGTCAGGGAAATAGGACAGCTGTTTCTGTTTGGGGGGACCATAGGGGTAATTTGTCCTACGTATTTTCTAAGCTGCACCGAAACCTTAGGTCTATTTTATACTCTTCTTCTTAACTTCTCTTTTTCCACTTTTCTCATTTACTGAAGGGATTCACAATGGACCTCATTGGTCTCCGAGTGAATATGCGCCCTTGGGCGTATAACCCTTCTTAACCTAACCTAACCTAAATTAATTTTTAACAATTTCTATTTTTTATAATTATATTATGTAATTTAGAAACTGTTTAAAGATGTTTGATCTAGACAAGTGTTTTGCAAAAGCAAATTACAAATTATGCGAATTTAATAAATTTTTTATTTGAGATATTCTCCCAAATTTTTTAAATGAGTTTTAATTTGTTGGTGGCTAAGCATGTCTATATGAATCAGTAGACTTCAACCATATTTTTGAAAAGTTTGCAAGCAAAACCTCTTAGCCAGGATTATATATTGCAAAATATTTTATTTCAACATTATAGAAACGAATAGTAATATGAAATATTTGTCAATTCGGCGACCACGATTTAAAACCTTCCATGACATTGTTTGCTTTCATCAATTTTGTTTTTTAGTTCTTGATGTTTTAATAAATAAAACTGATGAATTTTTTCCATATCATTGATTCCGCCAGAATGTTGTAGTTTTAAGGATGAAGATATACTATAAATCGTTTTTTGTAGTACACTTCATATTGTTTCATTGGTAATACACAATTTTATTATTAGAATAACAGCTATCTCGCTCTTGTTCTTGAAAAATATATGCTCATATTACATTTTATTGAACATATTTGGACAATTAAAAAAATACCCGTAATGTGATTTTCAATAGTTTTGTATTGTCAAATCAGTTTTTAAGACGTCTTAAAGTTTAAATGAAAGTGCAGGAGTGCTTAGTCAACAATCAGCTGCAAGTTTTGGTTTTTACGTAAAGATCGTAAATTAAATTAAATTTCCGTAATAAATATGAAAATGATCGTACATATAACTTGGTATAATACGTTGCCATTAGTTGTATAATTAGCAAAAAACCAAATATATACCATTTGATCAGTTCGCAGAAATCGCTTCCCAAGTTGCATGCTGCCTACAGAAAACGGAAAGACTTATTGGAGAATATGTTGGATATATTGATGAAATTGAAATTGCAGCTGTCGTTTGGAAAGATAAAAATCTTGTAAGCCCAGGTTGTATGTTAGTTTGATTTATTACAAAAAACGACACAGTCGTTTACGTCTATCACAACCGTAATAAGGCTGAATGCTTTTTGAACGAGTACGCAATATTTCATTTCTAAATCAATAGCCTGTGAAAACATAACGATTTTAAAAGATGTTCTAGCCTTAAATCCCTTGTTTAAAACTAAATACTTGAAGATGATTTAAAAAAAAATATTAAAGGTCTCTGAAAATCATATTTCTTCATTCGTTTTAGGACTTTTTGTCTTAGTCTTGAATTATTGAAGCAACAAGAATGCAACAATTTGACGAAAAGAATTTGAAATGCAACAAAAAAAGTACAAGAAATAGGTACAAAATAAAATAAGTAAGAAAGTATAGTCGGTCAAGCCCATGTGTACCTTATTTGGGACACATGGGCAATCATGGATACGCCAGAACAAAATTATGTTATGAGGTTAAGATTCATTTAAACATCAAAAGTGATCTTAGGAAGGGAATTTATATAAGTAATTTCAGACCTCCCAGCACAATATTTTGCAATGACCTAGTCAAAAGTTATTGTCGCCAAGTTTTATGTCAATACCAACATTTATATGTCATCGTCCAGACTTGCCATTTTTGTTGCTGTAATTTTTTTAAATTCTGCTTTAAAATTGCACTAATGTCCATATTATGAAATTCTAGGGTTGCAATTTTTGTATTTTTATCTTGTTCTTTTTATATTTTATATATCTTATATATAAATACGGAAACAATTTTTTTGTAGTTGATATTTAAGTATTTTATCTTCCACCGATTTTAATGAAACATATATCGTTTTAAAGGTTTTTTCCTAAATTTTTACTGCCGTATTCATAAAATTGTTGTTTCAATATACAAACACACTGTAAAAAATAGTAAATAAATACTTTAATACGAGGGATATGAAATGCAACACTGCTCCCATCAAGTTAATAGACTACTGTCAAGTTTTGAGCAGGTTCCGTCATTAACTTTGCGTTTAACAGCTGTTCAAAACATACAACCTCGTGGATTTTTTTAAGAATGGAAAAAACTGAATTTGGAATGCTCATTAAACATTATTTTTTGCGAAAAAAAACAGTCAATCAAACCAAGGAAAAGCTTGATAAATACTATGGGGACTCTGCACCATCGATTTCAATGGTAAAAAAGTGGTTTACTGATTTTCGTTGTGGTCGCACAAGTACAAATGACGCCGAACTTTCTGGACGGTGTGGCAAGATGGGTGCCGATCTTAATTGACTATAAACGTAATCGTGTTACAACTTCAAAGGATTGTTTGGAGTTGTTTAACCGCAATTTGAATGAGTTTTTGCGGCGTTTTGTAACTGTGGATGAAATATGGATCCTTTACAACACTCCGGAGACCAAGCAGCAGTCTAAACAATGGGTTTCTCCGGGTGAACCGGCACCGAAGAAGGCCAAGGTAAGTTTGCCGGCCAATAAGGTGATGGCAACAGTTTTTTGGGATGCACGCGGGATTATCCACATCGATTAGGGGGGGTGCTTTAAAATCATGTAAGATAAGGCCATGATGGCTTTTTCTCTCATTCAATAGGGAGATAAGGCCTTTTTCATTTGAATGGGAGATAAAGCCATCATGGCCTTAGCTCACATTAGCAATATTAGAAAAAGGCTTTATCTCTCATTTCAGTTTTGAAGAACTTTTGCATTTTACATTGATTAATAATAGATTTTCCCTTTTACAAAATCTGGCTTCGCATACTAAAGTTTTTCTGCGTGGCGGCCTCCGGCCGCGCTTACGGGTTTTCTCCTCCAGTAGGACGCGGCAGGTGGCTTCGTCGCTGAATAAAGTTTTCCTGCGTGCGTCACAACTTTAGTGTTTCTTTTCCCGGAAACACTAAAGTAAAGTATTGGAATTTGGCTTCGCATACTAAAGTTTAAAATATGGCTTTATCTCTCATTTGCGAAAAAAAGTATGGCTATATCTCTCATTTTGAAAAATTTTAAATATGACCTTACCTCTCAATGATTGGGCAATAAGGCCATTATGGCTTTATCTCCCATTCAATTGAGCAATAAAGTCATAATGGCCTTATCTCACATGGTTTTAAAGCACCCCCCCATCGATTACCTTCAAAAGGGAAAAACAACAAACGGCGAATATTATGCCAACTTATTGGACCGATTTAACGAGAATTTAAAGACACGATCCCATATGGCCAAGAAAAAAGTTCTTTTTCATCAAAATAATGCACGTGTGCAGTCTCAATGGCAAAATTACATGAATTGGGCTACGAATTGGTACCTCATTCGCCATATTCTTCGGATTTAGCGCCCAGTGACTATTTCCTATTTCCGAACCTAAAGAAATGGCTCGGTGGAAAGAGATTTAGCTCCATCGATGAAATTATTGGTAAAACAAATGCCTATTTTATGGACCTCGAAAAATCCTATTTTTTGGAAGGGATACACATATTGCAGAAACGTTGGACTAAATGTATTGAGCTAAAAGGAGATTATGTTGAAAAATAAATTTTTTTTTGTAAAAAAAATTTTATCTCATTCAAAAAGTCACGGACATATTGATCCGCCCTCGTAATAACGAATAAAAGGAAATATAGCCCTTTTAAATAAGAATTGCAAATTCCACACGTGCATGAAAGGACTTATTTTAAAAGAATTTATTTTAAATGTCACAGTTAGAATCTTTTTGCCAATTTGCTTTTCTGAAATTGCCGAGATTGCTGGAGTTACATACAGAAAGGTTGCCTGCCAGCCGAACAGACGGACATCGTACTTAGTATATTCCGATCAAGCAGATTGCTATAATTTTTTTGGCATTATTCATTTCAAATTGCATATGTTACCATATGCGGAAAAGGTTAGGGAAAACAAAAACACTAATATTAACCGATATATAATTTATAAGCTTTTATATCCAGTTTGATTTAAAAGAATTTCTGCTCTATTAAAGTAATAATTAAAGTCTTGTTACTGCACAGAAAGAAGTAAAAATTGTCTCTAACCACCAAATCCATACCAAATGCATAGAATCAAGCAAATAATTTGTTGATTTTGCAACTTTTGCCAAAATGATTATATAGATTAATAAAAATTGTAAAAATTTAAAATTGTGATTATAATTTTTTTTTTTTTTCAATAAATGATATTTTTAATTTTAATTAAAAAAAATGTAAAAAAATACTTTGCCGTGTCAAGCAATGCGTTAATTGATTTAATTAAATATAGCTCAGGTTTTGCCAATTTCCAACAATAATTCTACAAGCTTAAATTATTTTATTTTAAACGAAAAAATCAATTAAGATATTTTGTTATTTAATTAACATTTGCCTAAAAATTTAATTCAATGCTAACTAAATCAAAATTATATTTTTAATTTTCTTTCAACTAAATTATTGATTCAATTATCACATTAATTAAATTGAAATACTTTTTAAACAATTTTTTTAAATTGATTAAAAACTACTGACAATTTTTTCTGTGTTCCCTTTTCAAAAGGATCTTATGCATATATCCTTTCGTTGTTATGTTTATCCATACTTGTTCGAACTATTTTTCATTCCCCTACAAAAATTACACATGTTTCCATTAAATGTCACATTCGCAAATAGTTACTTATTTCTGTTTAATGTTACGTGTTGTACGAGTATTTGTAATTCTTTGAATTCTACTTTATGTTGTCCTTAAAATAATGATAAAAATCCTTCTTACTTACACTTTAGCTTGAAATGAAAATGTGAAAAAGGAGAAAAAAAATAATAAAACCATACCCCAATAAAAGTAGCACTTCAATGTATTTAATTTCTTTTTTTTCAATATATTTTTTCCTTTCTTTCCTTCTATAGATAAATACATGGGTTACAAGCAGAATGTTGTCATTCAGTCCTTTTAGTGGTTGGTGTTGGTTGGGGTTCTGAATCGAAAATGGTTAGTGATAGAACAAAATTCTGACGTTGAAAACTCGTATAGTATTTAATTGGTCCCATAAATTTGTCATTGTAAATGCTGTCGGTATTTTATTAAAAAAAAAAATGTTTTATTTTTTTTCTATTTCTTCTAGAAAAAATTAAAATCCGTGTTGTTCGTTTTTATGCACTGGCCTACAACATTTTTAATATGAGTCTCAGTTCTTGCCGACAATTTATGTTTAATTTTATATTTCCACTAAAGCGAAGGCAAAATCTTGAATGCAATTGTCTGTTAGTGTATTTTTATTTTAGCTTAGAAAACACCTGATGGTGTAATAATTTATTATAATTAAAAACTTAATAAGACTAACGAATTTAATGTAGCAGTTGGTTTTCATCAGGATTTTTATTACATTTAGTAATTTGTAATTTGATTTTTAATTGGAACGAATACATATAGAAAATTGTCTTTTGAGTTGTGGCTTTATAGCTGTTTAAAAGAATTATTTTTTTTCTCGGAATTTTTTGTAGAAATTATTGATCATTATTGATGGTATACAGCCATGTTCTGGAAAATGAATTCGAGTTTTGTTGAAATCAAACAAATTTTCAAAGCAATCCTGTTTAAAAGATTCATAAATATATTCTGTTTTATATACTCATACATTGAGAACCCCTTATATTTATTAGAATAACTTAAAAAGTCAAGAAGAACTACGTTAATTTTTAAAGAAATTTAATTGAAAATTTGTTTTTTTTTTTAATTTTTATCAATTTTACTAGATTTCGATTTCCAGAATATGGCCGTATATGTATAAAAGATCTATTTGAGAATTGGAAAGAATTATAGCTTTTTTTTTTTGTCAATTCACATCATTTGAGTCAAACAACGCATTTTTTTCTTTCCTTTATTTTATTCCACTTGGGAGCATAGGGCTTCTCTAAGAGAATTCCATCGTAAACCCACAAAGTGAAATTATTGTTTTTCTCATTTTTTCTTATTTTAGAGAAAATATTTCAGGAAGACAACCAGGGCTGTGGAGTCGTCCGAAAAAAGTACTAACTCCGACTCCGACTCCAAACGCTGACATTTTTTAAGTGCGACTCCGACTCCGACTCCGACTCACGACTCCGACTCCGACTCCTACTCTAACCGTGATGCGAAAGGAATGAGACGTAAAATTATTTCTCTTTTGTGTAGAAATATCTTTATTAAACGAATTATGGGAATCCCCGCGTAATGTGCTTAAGAAAAACATGAGTGTTATGGTAGGAATTAAAGGCAGGCCGATAAAGATGTTTCTACACAAAAGAGAAATAATTTTACGTCACAATTTTTCTAATACATACTAGTATTTATGCGCTATAGCAACACTTATTCTGTACAATGTTGAAAATATTTCAGCGTTGATGGTTAAAAAATTCTGATATTAAAATTATTGGCAATTCCTGTCATTAACATTTTTTAGCATGAGTAAATTATTTAAAAAATCACACATCTTTTTCAACTAGATCAATAACTGAGTTTTGCTAATGTAATTTAGACTTTTTCCCGCACGTATAAAAAATATACCTAAATATATTTAAATAGTAAAGTACTTGAATCAACCATTTCTCATAAAATAAATTAAAATCTACGTATTCATATTGATCTGCAAAATATTGCATCGCCAATTTCGAAGAATTTTTATATTGGAAAATATTAGAATTTTTTTTGAATTTTTTATGCCGAAAAATTTTGGAGTCGGAGTCGCGCGTTTTTTTGGGTACTGCGACTCCGACTCCGACTCCGGTACAAAAACCTTAACTCCGACTCTTCAACTCCGACTCCGACTCCGACTCCACAGCCCTGAAGACAACTTATACGTAGGAATGTATAGTATAGTATTGTTTTTTTTTTTTTTTTTTTGGTTTTTATATTTATAAATACGCACAAAATTTTATTTAGTACTAGTAAATTGCTACAAAACTTATCTACGGTAACACTGTTTCTTTATTTCTCATTTTACTTGCTGCAAGCAGGACTGCCATATTTGGCCGATATTTTGCCTTAAAATTATCAAAGTGCCGATTTGCCGATTTTTGTTCCAAAAATTACGATTTTTTGATAAGCACTTAAACGACAGCAACTTTGCTTGTTTACGTATAATTTATTAATTTTGGGTAACGTTGGAGCACTTGTCATAACCAATACAACCAAATGGAAAGTGTTTTTAAAACTGTATTAACTAATTTTACAAGAAACGATTACAAAATTAAATTTTCTTAACAGAATTTAGGAACACAAAGAATCTTTTGAACTTCGATGAGGAGTATTTGGGCTTATTGGCTAATGAGTTACTATAAAATCAAAACTCATTAAAAGCGATATTAGCAAAATTGTTAATAACTGTATTAATATTTATATATAATTTTAAAATCAAATATTAAAACGTTATAAATCTTATAAATCGTTAAATATGATTAACCCTAACTAAATTATGAAGTAGGAAAAAATTTCTTTTATGGAAATTCTAAAAGAGTTCCCCAGCTTTATTTCTGAAAAAGAAAAAAAATTTAGACTGAATTTAGAGAGTTAAATTTTTAAACTTTTAAGAAGATTTAGAAGGAATTGAAGTAAATTTACAAACTTTTTGGCAAAAAATTTTAGACTTAAAAAGTGGGGATTCTACGGATGCATTTCCATTCCTGTCAAAGTATGTACAACAAATTATGGTCCTTCCACATTCTTCCGCAAATGTGGAAAGAAGTTTTAGCCAAGTCAACCTTAATAAAACCAAATTTCCATGTTGCCTGGAAAATGGATCCTTACAAGGAATACTTTTTCTAAAGATTACTTAAAATTTAGTAATGTAAACTGTTTTGATGTTGATATTAAAATGGATTTAATTAAACTCACATCGTCGCTGTTTTTACTTACTGACCTAACTGAAATGTTTTTGAAAATTGAGTTAAGTACAAAAAATAAAAATATTTGTCTTTTTCTTTATTTAACACAACAAAAGATGTTATACTACATAACAAATAATGCATAAACCCAATTTCATTCCTATTTTGGCTAGGAAATGACTACATTTAAGACAAAAAACATTAAAAGTGCTCTCCTGTAAAATTTGTTAAATATTAGTTAGGTCGGCTCGTTAAAACAGCGACGATATATTTATCCATAAAATATTTGTTAAAATAAAATGTTGAAAAAAACTTTTCAACTAAGAAAACAATTTAAACTTAATGTACAATTTTTTTTTTTAATTAATAGGGCATTTACATTACATCGAAATCTAGTAGATTTTATTTGAAATCTTCCTCCAAATCTAGTTCGTTTACATTATACTTGTTTGACATTAACGAGATTTGGTTTTCACAACAAAAACCGCCGACTGAAATTTTTTTGTGTAACACATACTTACATATAAAGAAATAGGCATTTAAAAATTTGCATTACATTTTCTTTATAATCAACTTCATTTATTTTATCAATATTATTTGTCATTTGCATTTTTTTTTTTTTTTTTATTATTTTACAAAATTTTTGAATTTTTTAACAATTTTAACAAGTAGCTATTATTGTTTTTGTTTTGTTTTGTCATTTTTTTCTTGTGCAGGGAAGTAGTTTTTAGTGCTATATCGGGAAAAACATAGTTGCATCAATAAGTACTACTAGATTTCGTCAAAATCTAGTCACGGAGTAGATTTTGTTTTGTACGGGAAATCTAGCCAAAAACAACTAGATTTGGCTCGAAATCTCGAAAGTACTAGATTTCGTTGTAATGTTAATTGGCTATATATTATATATTATGTCCTGTGGTTCCTATAAGGAACAAAGGGCCACAACGAACTCTTTCCATTCGGTTCTGTTTGATGCTAGGTGTTTGATTTCCCTCCAGCTTAGCCCACTTTGGATTACTTCAGCATCTAGTTGACGTCTCCAGGAGTGCGACGGGCGTCCAACTCTTCGTGTATTTCCATGGGCATTCCAGTCAATAGCAGTTTTAGTAGGGTCGCCTTGTGGTCTACGGAGCGTGTGACCAATCCAGCGCCATTTTCGCTTAAGGATCTCGATGTTGATTGGACTTTGATTTGTTTGTGACCATAGTTGAATGTTTGATATGGTGCTTGGCCAGAATATCTTAAGGATCCTTCGTAGACAGCGGTTAACAAACACCTGTATGACATTTATTTCACGTGATGTTGTGTTCCATGACTCACAACCGTAAAGGAGCACTGATTTGACGCACGAATTGAATATGCTGATCTTAGTGTGCTTTGAAAGAACAGTAGATTTCCATACAGGGCGGAGCATACCGAATGCCTGGTTGGCCTTTGACATTCTATAGGCGACGTCATTGCTGCAGCCGCCAGTATGAGTTAAAATGCTACCAAGATAGCAAAACGACATTACTTCCTCTAGTTCAACATCCTGTATTTTAAATCTGCTGTTATTAAAGGTGTTGCAGCGCATTACCTTACTCTTTTTAATATTTATTTTTAGACCAGCTTTTGCAGCTTCGGTTTCGATGGACTTAAGTTTAGCTGACATATGCCGATAGCTGTGAGACAGAAGACAAATATCATCTGCGTACTCCAGACTCTCGAGTTGTTGAGTGAGTCCCCAACGTATACCTCTGCTGTCCTGAGTAGCATTGCGCACTATGACGTCTAGGACGATGTTAAAGAGAAGAGGGGATAGTATACATCCCTGGCGCACTCCGGTTACAACGTTAAAACTGTTGCTTAGTGCGTTGTCATGGACAACACGACATCTAACATCCTTATACAGAGCTTGAGTAAGCATGATAATCTTTGGTGGAACACCTTTACACGCGAGAGCACTCCATATCGCACCGTGGCTCAGGGTGTCGAATGCTTTCTCAAAATCTATAAAGATCATGTACAGGGGGGACTGCCACTCGGCGGACTGCTCAATAATTATTCGCAAAGTGTTTATATGGTCCACACAAGACTTTTGTGGACGAAAGCCAGCCTGCTCAGGCCTGATATCATCCATTACAGCATCTGATATTCTTTTGTTGATAATATGCGCTATAATCTTGTTTACTGCACTAAGAATTGTGATACCTCTCCAGTTCCTGCAATCGGTAAGGTTGCCTTTCTTTGGTAGGTTGACAATGATACCTTCTTTAAGCTTTGAGTCGAGTTCGAGTGTGAGCCAAAAGTTCTCGATGAGGGGTAGCAGAATGTTCGCTGTTAGTTGAGGATCAGCTTTAAGCATTTCAGGGGCTATATTATCGGCACCGGGGGCCTTGTTTGCCTTCAAAGCATTAATAGCGTTTAAAACTTCTGAAATGTCAGGGCATTCTGTTGAGATGTCTTGCCTAACTGTGTGGGTTGCGCATGAGCAGATGTTCGAAAGGTTTGATGGAGCGTTTGAAAGCATTGAAGAATAATGACGTCTCCATATTTCCAATTGCTCATTTTTGGATGTTGATAGTACTCCCTCACTGTTCATTAGTGGTTTTGTGTTAAGGAAATTTTTACCTGTGAGTTTTTTGGTGATTGCGTAAAGATCCTTGGGCCTATGCTCTTCAGATGCTTTTTGGGCATTACACGCAAGTTCCTCGTGCCATCTTCTCTTGTCATTTCTAGCACTCTGTTTCACTAACAAATCGTGACGCCTGTAGGCTTCACCTAACGTTATCTTTTCACCGCGTGTTCTAGCTATATTTTGCTTTGCCTTTACTTCCTTTCTTTCCAAAATTAACTTCCAGGTATCATCCGACATCCACTGTGCTCTTTTGGGAGTCATGTAACCGATATGTTCCCTGGCAGCATCGTTGAAGTTATTACTTATGTTTTGCCACTCTATCACCGGGTGTGCTCGTTGTATAACAAGGGCCCCTTTTAGTTCGTCCACGTAATTGTGACGGATTTGAACGTTTTTCAGTTTGCGTACGTCATATTTTCGATCAGCGGATGGTGGTTTACGGATAGCAGCTACCTTTAGGCGAATATTTCCAATTAAAAGATGATGGTCTGTGGAACAGTCTGCACCGCGTTTGGAACGTACGTCCAGAAGAGTTTGCTTATAGCAATATGATCGATTTGATTTTCGGTCACTCTGTCTGGCGATACCCACGTTACTTTGTGGCTAGTTTTGTGGGGAAATATGGTGCCTCCGATCACGAGATTGTTGTTAATTGGCTATAACTACAATTTATTTATAAAAATTTTCTTTTTCATTAATTTTTATATTTTTATATGGTTTATATGTATGTAAGTTAATGCTGAATTATTCTGTTTTGTAATTTTTTGTGTTAGTAAAAATATGTTTTATTGTTCTTAAAAAGGATATTTTTACTTTGCCGATTTTATTTAATAGAAGTGCCGATAATGCCGATTTTTTTTATATAAATATGCCGATTTTTTATCAAAATTTTCTGGCACCCCTGGCTGCAAGTATCAAAAATTGACTTGCAAGCAAATACCTTTTCAAATTGAGCTGCAAGTACCAAAAAAGTGATGATGTTAGTAAAGAAATGTATTGAGTTTTTTTCGCCTGCACTTGTATGTGGCAACGGACTTTTTCAAGTCTTAAGTCCAGTAACTCAGTGATTTTATTATCAGATGGACACAGTTAAGATATGAGTTGAAAGAGAAAAGACATTTCTATGCAACAGTTCAAGAGATTTCTCGGAATATCTAAAACAACTGCAGAAAACAAGAGTTTTGCGAATATCTCGAAAACCCTTCTTAAGAAAAATAAATTAATGACATATTCGTATTTAGCACCCCATATTTGGCTTCAAACACATCACATTTTTTTAGGTTAATTTTTTTGTGGCATAGTGTTATGGACCGATCATCACAAAATTTCGAAGAATGATTTTACGTATTATATAAATTAGCTTGGAAATTTTAGCAATTTGATTTGATTTAGCAATGAGTTTTATAGTTCTTTTCAGAAAGCCGCTTTATTGGAGAACTATTGTAAATTATGGACCGATTATCATTTTCCTTTTTATATGAGCATCAAATTTTGGTTGCTAAACAACAATATTATTACTGATATTATAAACCATAATATGTTCGGAGGCAACCATTTAACTATAAAACGGCCCCGGTGACAATAATACGGTTAAGCCAACCATAATATATTTAAAAATTTTCCGTTGAAAGTCGTTATCCAGACTTGCAATTTTTGTGGCTGCAATTCTTGAGTTAATTGGTGGGACGGGTGAGAAGCTTTGTTATTCTAGCACTTTTTAACTTGAAGTTGGCTGCAGGTGTCTTTGTATTAATATATAAAATATTAAATGGAGCAGAGGAAAGACAAAATAAAAATGAAAAAAAAATGCAAAATTATAATTTCATTATCTGGACTCTTATGCAATTTCAAATCAGAGCTTTTAAAAATTGAAGCAACAAAAATTGCAAGTCTGGACGATGACAAGACTGTTTTGTTGGAAACTTGAATTTGAAAAATTGATTTCCTTAACGAATATCGAAAATGGGACGAAACGTTGAATTGTATATTTTATATAGCACCCATACAAAATCAGTACAATACTTTTCGAATTTACATTTAAATTATATTTATTTTTTAGCAGCTCCATGAAAAGCTCTAATATTTATTACTAATAAATATTGTTATATAAAATTTGTAGGACAAAATAGTTTCGGTATGTAGGAAAACTCGTATTTTTTTATGGACACCGTCAATGGCCACCTTTGAAAATGAATTTTGGCAAAACAGCGTCACGAAAATCACTTCGTAATTCTTGTATTGGGATAATATATCGATGCCTTACTTTCTCAACCTCGTATCTTAAAAAAATACGGTTTGGACTGTTTCATATAAAACGATTGTTTTTTTTGTGTTCTATTACTGCAAAAACTATTTATTTCAGAATTTATTACAGAATTGAGACGAAGTATTGAAATAATAAGTTGTTGCAGTAATAGAACACAAAAAAACAATCGCTTTATATGAAAAAGTCCAAACCGGATTTTTTTAAGATACGAGGTTGAGAAAGTAAGGCATCGATATGGAAGTATTCTTCGTACTGAAAAGAAATTATCCGAAATGTACTTTCGGATGATTTCAATATCTACATTCCCCTACCGAGTAAATACATCAAGGTTTTAAATATGTGTTATTTTTATTTATTTTTTTTTGTATTTAAATGAAATTTTTTGTTTGTTTTTTTTTTTTGTTTTATTAAAATAATAATAAAATAATCTTCTAGAATAAACACACGAAATTAAATAAGAAAAAATGTTATCAAGGTGTTACTTGTATGAAGATTTAAGTAATATGTTTTCTTGAACTTGTGTATTTTTTCAGATGAATTATTTAAGTTATTATTAAGGCGAGGATTTTTACGCAAATGCATATTTATTGTCGTCAGTCTAAGACGAACATAAGCTAACTGCCTGTCCCACGATCACGAACAAAAATTTCGTTCGCTTAACTTAGATATAAAACAAAACCATATTTTCAACAAGTAAGAAAGTTTAGTCGGTCTTGCCCGATCATATGATACCCTACACCACAGTATATAAGAACAAATTTTTGCAAGTGTGCATATTTGGACCTAATTTTGAAACATGCATAGCTTATGTGGCTATATGAATGGGGATCTATTTATGTCTTAAATTTCATTAAAATTTGTTAAATAGTTTCGAAGAGGTAGAAATTGCCCAAATATTCCCTCGTGGTCTTGTTTTTAAAAAATGCATAGCTTATGTGTCCATATAATATGGATCTATCTATAAAGGGGCACACCCTTTTCCGGAAAGCAGCTTGTATGGGGGCTACATTTAATTATGAACCGACTCCGCCCATTTTCAATATGATTGGTCCTTGTGCCAATTAAAACCTATGTTCCAGATTTATTTCTATTTCATACGCCGGCGAACGACGAACAAATCAGTACTAGGTGACCATATTTGGTTTTAGTTTAGAAGTATTTTAGTAAATAAAGTTACTTTTTGCTTGATTAATTGCTTTTTTTTTATTGTATAACATTTAAAATATACATTCAAAGTATTTTGCTATTAGTTTTTAGTTGTGTTTTTGATTATGTTTTAATTTTTGAGCATTATTTGTTTTAATATGGTCACACTATTTCTCTCTCTTTGCACAAACAGCAATCAACTCTCTCAATTATAAAAGCTGCTTGTTATTCGTCGTTATTGTGCTTCATACGACGAATTTTCTCAGCGAATTTTTACTGAAAAATTCGTCGTGTTGGGCGAAATTCGTCGTTCGTCCCAGTTTGTTATTTAATTAAAATTTTAATTGAAAATTTATTTCAAAACAACTAAAATGTTAATTAAATCAATATTTTAATTTTTTAATGTTCTTTCACCTAAAAAAATAATTATTCAATTATCACTTTAATTAAATTTAAATACTTTTTAAACCATTTTTTTTTAATTGATAAAACACTTTTTTCTGTGTAACCAATAACGTGTTACACACATCAGCACACATGCTAATACCCTCTGTACTATTGTGGTGGGTCTAACAAGTGACTGGCCCCCGATGTCGATCGACAACTTAAGCGTCCTCTTAAGCGGCCCACTAACTCTCGACTTGTCGGTCGACTGGTTTTACGTTTCTAACGTAAACCAATTATTTATTTTCAAATGACTGTATTGCCATATAAACAGTTTTACAAATAAAACATTAGTATTAAAACAAAAAATCGGCAAAATATATACTCGTAATTAAGCCATAAAAATACAACTCTGAGCTACAAACAAAGCAGAATATAAAACAAAATAGTTAACAAAAAACAAACAAAACAGTAACCAAAAATTAATGGATTGAATTTTGGGAAAAATATTTTATTAAACTATACAATTTTATTAGTGGTGTTGTTTTAATAATATATAACTATAAAAAAGTATTTGGCTTTAGTGTCTAAAGAATTCATTTCATTAATTATTCCAACAAATTGCCTCTGTCGACAACCAAAACACAAGTGACTAATTCTGGCATTTGTGGTCGTATAATATTTCCTACTGGGCCGCAATTTTGTATGAAAACTCCAATGTTATCGTTCGCTATCTTTGTCGATCCACTTGTCATACAGAAAATTATTAGCGCGGCGCAAATCAGCTGTTTGTCGTCGAAAATGCAAACGAACGATAGTGGTCGACCAGGTCGATCACGAGCCAGGCTGTTAATTTACATAATTGTTTAACCTTTGGTTGTACTTTATTTAAACTTCTACCTCTTTGTATATTGTACCTAATTTACGTTTATGACCCTGAATTTTTAGGCTTTCCATGATATTTATTTTTTATTTTTTGTTATTAATAAAAATTGCTTTAAAAAATTTAAAAGAATATATCTTATTTTTTCTATTTTTAGCGCATTTTTGGTGCCAATTAAACTGCATAAAGGTCCGGGCCCTAGTTAAAATGTTAGTTATTTGTTTAACCAAAGAAGACTTACGCTATTTATTTAACCTTTAAAACTAACACCACGTATAGTTTATGTACTATGGAATTTTTCCTAACGCGCTTTAATAATTTTTTTTTGGTTATTAAATTATAAAAATTAACTCATATTAAGGTAAACAAAAACATATTAAGATAAAAAATAAACAATTTTTAAAGATAAATAAAATTAATGTTTGAGGTAAAATCATTTTATTTTAGGCTTTTATGTTCACAGTTTTGAAATTTAGTTTTTGTTTTAACAGTTTTTTGTTTGTTACTTTAGTTTGTTTGTTGAATAATAATAGTTTTCTCCTACTTATGCATGTTAGTTTACTTGTTTACTGTTCTACACAGAAAAAATAATGCGTAGTTGTTTTGTAGTTTAAACAACTGGTTGTGATGAGTTGTAATTTTTTGATGTTTTTGTTCGCCGCAATATAGCCAAGTCGTTAGCCATAATATAAAAATTAAGAAATTTTAACTCAACAGAGTTGAGTTGTGAACCGTAATAAGGGCCTTAATTAACATTTTAGTTGTTTAGAAATGAATTTTTTATTAAAATATTGATTAAATACAAAAATCTTAATTGACTTTTTTCGTTTAAAATAAAATAGTTTAAACTTGTAGAATTGTTGTTGGGAATTGTTACAACTTGAGCTCTATTAATTAAATCAATTGACACTTTGTTTGAAACGGCAAAGTTTTTTAATTAAAATTTAAAATATCATTTATTAAAAAAAAATATTCTAAATTTTCAATTTTTAGTAATCAATGTAATAATTTTGGTAATGGGTGCATAATCAACTAGTTGTCTGCTTGATTCTATGAATTTAGTGGTTAGAAAAAATTTAAAATTTTAGAAAAACAGAAAGCCAATACAAAAAATATAAATCGGGCCTAGTGATTGTTTTCTGGCTACTGCACGTGGAAAAAAAATATGGTTATATTCTAAGAGCAACATACTATGGTTGAATTTTAACAATGTTTATGTTTGCAGGTTACCATATTATTGTTAAATATGACTATAATATGGTCAAAGTTAACAAATATTTCCCGAAATCATTATCCATAAATATTAACCATATTTTGGTCAATATTAACAATAATAATGGTCAAAATTTGCCATATTTTCGCAATTAACCGAAATATGGTCAACATTTTTCAGAATTTAGACGAAGTAAACATATTATGATCAGAACTAACATTAATATGGTCAATATTAACCATATTATGGTTATTTGATTCAGGCATATTTTCAATTTCAATTTGTATCAATTTATAATTTTAAATATTAACGGGAATACGTTGTACGTTCCACTTTTATAAGCAATCACATTTTAAACATTTTCCAGCCTTTGACGCTCTCTTCATTAGCCCTCCTACTGTTCTTTCTGCTTCATACTTCTGCGTAAATTTATATATTTTAATCAATAAGTAAAATAAAACGATTGAGAATATAAGTATGAATTTGAAAAGCATTCAACAACCATAATCTTGTTTCTTTAAAAATATTATTTGTAATTTAAAATTAAACATTCAATATTATAAAATATTATAATTTCAATCATTTTATTGTTATTATTAACCACAACATGTTTGGAGACAACCATTATACGTTTATGGATTTTAGATGGATGAATTTAACCCTAATATAGTTTCCGGTGACAATAATATGGTTTAAGTAACCATATTATGTTTCAGTGTATGGTTATAGCTTTCTTGTATAACAACATAATATTGTTAAATTTAACCATATTTGAAGTTTCAAGGAAGGTAAACACTTTATTTTTAAATACAAACAAAATATTATCAATCGTGAAAAAATAATGTTCAAAACAACAATGTGATAGGGAGCGGATAACCTAGGGCTAATATCCTGCACTCCTGGATCAAAATTACCCTTTTTATTGCTTATTATTTTAAAAACTAGTAAGTTTTTTTTTTTTTTTTTTTTTTATTTTATTTTTTTTTATGTACACTTTATGCTGTTTTCACAACACAAGTGATTGGACGTGTAGTAAAATGTACATGGAAAAGACTCAAAATGCTGAGTGCTTTTCATATAAATTTTACTAAACGTTCAATCAGTTGTATTGTGAAAACAGAACATTATTATTGAACAATATATATACATACTAGCATTTAACCCGCTACTTCGTTAGCGTCTCCTTTTCTTTCGTGGACATATTTTTACGCCAAAGTTTATGTTTCTAGGTTTTAACCCGCTGCTTTGTAATAGCTATGATTTTCACCTTTTACACGTTCGAATTTCGGAAATGTACCAAATTTTTATTTATATTTTTTAGATACGTTACGAATGTCATATTTTTTAGTTTCAATGTTTATTGGTTTAATAGATAGATGGCGCGGCAAAAAAAAGTTTTAAAATACAGGCTTTACCCGTTTACTGCCCAAAAGGGTCGAATTTCAAAAAAGTACCAGCCACCTATCCGCTTAATTTTTTAATGGACATGAGGTTAGGGAATTTACCCGTTTTTACCTTTTTTAACCTCTAACTATAAAAATTTCAAGCAGAGCCTTATACCAACAAAATGTAATTCTCATAAGGAAAAAAATACATTTGATATAGAGAAAGACACCATCATAAGAGTGCGCGTATAACGCATATTCGTAGAAATTTTTCGATAGTTTTTTTATAAGCCATCAGTGAAAGTAGACCTTTCCAGCGCATGTACTCGTTTGAAAATCGGTTGAGTGGTTGTCGAGTTATAAAATTATCTTCTGATCAAAAATTAACTATAATTAACCCTAATAAAATTGTGTTGCCGGCTTTTAATTAATATACAAAAAATATACCGGAACCCAATGCACTCATAATAGATATAGACCTTTCGTTTGAAAATATTATTAAAAATCTCAAACAAGCTATTCAAAATTCTTCCATATCCCCCAAACAAACCAGATATAATAAAGTATAATTGGCAGATGTCGAACAATTCTTGGATGAAAGACGAAAAGTTCAAAGTGAATGGCAAATCCACAGATCCCCTCCGCTTAAAAATTGACTAAAAGAATGCACAAAAAAGCTTAGAAAATCACTCCAGAATCGAAAAACTATATCCCTCTCAAATTATCTTAAGGAATTTGATGCAACTCAACAATCTGACTATTCATGTTGGAGTGCAATTAAAAATCTTAACGGACCAATAATTCCTAAATCCTCCTTGTGTAACTCGAATGGAAGTTGTTTAACAAATGATGTTGTAAAAGTTTCTTGTTTCTGGTTCAGCTTTACCAGCAAATATTAAGATAATGGATATTGTATAGGTAATTGCTTCTTTGAACCCCAAGATAGCACATTGTATTGATTAAATAAGTAACAAAATCCTTATGGAACTACCACGCAATCGTACCCTCCAGGATAAAAGGTCTCTATAGTTACCGTGATACTTAAGCCAGGAAATGATCACACAAAAATTGAGTCGTAAAGGCCTATTAGCTTATTATCTTAAATCCCATTGAGAAAATATAACTTTCTTAATTAACCATAACCCTTAGTTAGAAATTTTTGCTGTTATTAAATTCCGTACTGATTTCTCGCCAAATTGATCATATCAATTAACATATTTGTAAGTTTGGGCTTTTCTTGCTGCTGAGTTAAAATAAATAGGTTTAATTGAATTCTTGCCACCAGCAAAAGAGGCTATATAAATCGTAAACATAAATTAAAATATTTTTTCAATCAACACAGTGAATTGAAACAATTAAAAAATGTTGGAAACTTTAATACAACAATAGCTTGAAGATTGTATTTGTGTTTTCATATTTGCAAATATACACACAAACATTATAATTTGTATTTTCAATTAAGACAAATTAATTGGAACAATTAAAAAAATTGTTTGAAACAGCATTACTTGATTTAATTGAACATTGTTTCTGTGTAATACTGAATGAAAATAGACGTATTCCAAATCATAATCACGTATTCAGAATCGAACAAACGTCAGTATATACAACCTTGAAGAAAAAAAATTTGTTCTGCGCTCCTCATTGATGTTTCTCAAGCTTTTGTCAAAGTGTGGTATGACGGTTTAGTACATACACTGAACTGAACTTGCCCATAAATGCTCACAAGCTGTTGGAGTGCTAATTGATTGATCAAAAATGTATTCTATCGTTAAAGAATTAATTTTTCTTTAATCGATTAATGCTGGAGGCCCACAGAAGAGCAATGAAGAACCTCTTTGTATTTGACTACACTTCAGACGTGCCAACCATTAACTAAAAGGAAATATAAACTTCTGCTAATGATACAGCTTTTCTAAGCTTCCGCGAAAACCGCTTTGAAGAGTCATGCAGCTCTAGGGTTAAGGCAACAAATATTTAATACAAGTAGTGACTAGGGGAAGTGATACATCTTTAATCTTAGCAGATTCAAGTTTTCCAAATAAATAATGAGTTTTGTTTGAGCCTCTTTCACACAACTCTACAAGTCTTAAGATTTTTGTTCTCACAAAGTCTAATAATGTTTGGTCTGATTCTCAAAAAATCAAATAGAAAATAATTTTTATTACATTTAACGTTTGCAGCAGAGATGATCATGAGTAGATTCGGTTTTGCTGTCAGTCATATTTTTAATGTTTTTATTTTGTTTTTAAACAACAACATGTGCTTCTTATATATGTAGCTTTCATTTTTTTTTTTTATTGTTTTCCCTCTCCCAATTGATTGCTCTTTACTCATTTCTTGAGAATTGGTTGAATATTTTGCATACCATTCAAAGGATTCGTTCAATAGAAAAGTGACAAATAATTACTCTAAAAAAGTTTAATTTAAATATGGTAAAATATGTAAAACAAATAAAAAAGTGAGAAGGTAACAGCATAAAATGTAATTTTTATTTAATGTTTAAACATTTTTATTATTCAACAACTTTTTTGTTATTTTAATCAAGGGTGGGATAGTTGTTAAGAGTATTTAATTAAATTTTTCTTTTGTGTGCTACTAGAAAAAAAACAACTCTGATAAGAAGAACAATCTTAAGGCATGTTTACATGGTAATACAAAGTATTACGAGGTGGTAGAATTATAATATTATGAAATTATCTTCATGTTTAAGAAAAGAGGACAAGAGTAAATGTATTTTTCATGTTTACACGGATGGTATAAGTAAAATCAAAGCAAATATATTAAACAGCTGATTTAATAACAAAAAAAAGCTAATGCTGACGACATGCACATTTCCTGAGTTGATTTTGGCTGTTTTTAAATTTTGTTTACTTTTAAAAGACAACTGTGTGATGTGTGATGAGAATACATAAGTTTCTAAAATGGTTTAGAAAACAAGCATTTACCGACCGCTTGTCAAATTTCGCATCCGTATTCTCTCCTACTCAATACATTTTGCTTTTACATGATAAGATTTTTTTCCTTCTACATAATTTTTTGACAGGTCGTAATACATGTATTACCATGTAAAAATGCATTTATTTTAGAAAATTTTCTAAAATTGTGAGAACCATAAGAATTTCGAATTTCTTTGCGTAATATTTGATGTTACATAACCAGTTCTTTTCATACTATCATACACTTTTTATTAATGTGCGTTTTTGACATGTCGTAATAATCAGTACTATAGTGTTAAAGGCCCTTTACGGATATCATAAATAATTTGTCAGGAAAGCTATCTATTCTACATTCTTCACAAAAAAAAACCATGTTACTTCTAAAACATAAAAAGAAAGATGATCCCAAAATGGTAAGTACTAGGGTGTTTATTCGATTAACCGTTAATCGGCTAAGCGATTAATTTAAAATTCGTTATTTTTGATTAACGATTAAGCCGATTAATTTCAGTCGATCATCAAAACTTTTAATTTTTTGTAGTATTATACCATATAATTTTGTGTTTTTAATTATGTATTAAGACGATACACTCATATACAAAAGGTATCTGTTTAGAAAATATTTTAAAGACATAAGTATTTGCTGTCAACTTTTTGTTTACTGGTTTTTTTTCTTCTCATATCAATCTTTTAACAGAATTAACTGAACAGAATTAAATGAATTACTGGCATAATTTAACCCCTTCCGTGCTTTTGTCGAATATATTCGACATTACATTGAACTCTGTTTCTATGCGCTTGAACCATATACAGTTGTTATGCAGTTGTTTCTTTATTTTTGAGCGGAGAAGGACAAGATGAAAACTAAAATTTTTTCTGGCTTCAGCATCATCACAATACCTTCAATATAAGTCTTAAGATTTCAAGCTCGACTTAAATGATTTTGGACCCGGAAAGGGTTAAGATTTTTTATGTTTAGAGAAATCCAGTGAAAGGACTGAGAGATTAGATATTCTAAATTATGGGTTGCTTTCGATTTCTCCAATATCTACGATAAGTGAAAGAATTTTTTCCAAGTCAAGTTTTATAAAAACTAAAGAAAACAATCGCTTAAATCCTATACATTTAAATCAAATAATTTTTCTTAAAATTTATTTTATAAGATCTCCTTAAACCATTGAAATAACTAATAAAATAATCTCACAGTTTATTTTTTAATTAATCCAAAATATGTTTCAATAAAAAAAATGTATTACATATTTATGAATTATTTTTTAGTTTGAAGAATTTTGTTTATTTGTTATGTTATTGTTTTTTTTACTAATAAGCTCCAAGTAATAAATAATTTACTCATCTTTATTTATTAAAATTACTTAATTTATAAAAAAAAACTTTATTAATCGGTTAATCGATCAATAACAAAATTAGCCGATTATTAACCGATTAAAACAAGACCTTGGGTCATTAGTCGTGCGATTAACCGATTAAAGCAAAAGCTCTTCTAAGTACATTTTGTCTTAAAAATAAAAAATTAAAAAAGCCATTTTCCATATCTGGTCTTCTGCTTTTAGTTATCTGTGCAAGAGTCAAAGTTGTCAGAGGTTTTTCAAATGTTATCACCAAATTTTAAATTTGAATCCCCAAAAAATCTCCATTAAATACTTATAAACTTTTTTTGAATTATGTTAAAAATTTGTCATGAAATATTTTAATTTATTTGAGGTTTTATTTTGCTCTCCTGAAAAATAATAATTTTGTAACTTACAGCGTTTTTCGCGGCTGTGCTTCAATTGTTAATTTTTAGAAATTTTTAACTACCAATAAAGTTTTCAGCTTATAAAACGTATAATAAGAACGGTAATAATATTGAAATTTATTTAAACAGAGAAAAACTAAAGAAAACTTCCTGAAATAAAATATTATGAATTAATTCTGTTTTGGTCATATTAAAGTGCTTTTCGGAATGGGGCTTTATGAGGGACCTTTGGAAAATTATGAATCGATTATCACAAGACCCTTTTAGTACGATTTTATGCTCAGGAAACTGATTTACCACAATATCAATATTTGTCACAACTTGAGACGTATTTAAATGTTTTACATGGGTGGCTATCAATAGCTTTTTTGACAGATCACGTGTGAGTCGTGTCTTACTGTCATGTTATTTCTGAACAACGTTTACAAATCATTTAACTTTATTACGAAAATTCACGTTCTGTGAGGAATGTGTTTCGTGCACTTCGCTAAACTTATGGTCAACATAATCGGCCTACTGAGCGTACTATACGCAACACCATCACCCATTTTGAGACCCACCCTTCATTATTGGATAATATTCGACCGAATAGACCACGTCCATTACGCTGTGAAGAAAATATAGCGGCTGAGAGTGTACAGGAAGACCGTGGAGAGTCGATTCGGCGCCGTTCGCAGCAACTCGGACTGATGTATGGATCGACTTGGCGCATTTTACGTCGAGATCTTAAATTGAAAGCGTACACAATACAGCTTGTGCAACAACTGAAGCCGCTCGACCTTCCCAAGCGACATCGCTTCGCTCTATGGGCTCTTGAAAAGTTGCAAGAAGATCCGACGTTTTCGAGGCAAATTTTGTTCAGCGATGAGGCCCATTTCTGGCTCAATGGGTATGTAAACAAACAAAATTGCCGCATTTGGGACGAAGAGAAACCTGAAGAGATTAAAGAACTGCCACTTCATCCAGAAAAAACAACGGTTTGGTGTGGTTTTTGGGCCGGTGTGAACGTAACCGTCAATGGGGACCGTTATCGTGCCATGATAACCGACTATTTGATGCTTGAAATTGAAGTTCGTGATCTCGGCGACATTTGGTTTCAGCAAGACGGCGCCAGTTCCCACACATCGCATCAATCAATGGATCTATTGAGAGAACACTTCGGTGAGCACATAATTTCACGTTTTGGGCTGGTCGATTGGCCACCAAGATCGTGTGATATCACACCGTTAGACTTTTTTCGTGTGGGGATATGTAAAGTCTAAAGTTTATGCGGACAAACCCGCTTCGAGTCAGGCCTTGGAGGAAAACATCACGCGTGTCATTCGCCAGTTACCAGTCGAAATGCTCGAACGAGTCATCGAAAATTGGACTCAACAGATGGAGCATCTGCGACGTAACAACGGCCAACATTTGATAGACATATTCTTCAAAAAAAAATGCCAAAGAATGTTCTTTCAAATGATAATAAACATTCCCTATTAAATTTGAATTTTCTGTGTTTTTTTCTTTTTCTTTAAAAATGTACGGAACCTCGAAATGGATCACGCTTTATTTTAAGCTTTTCCAGCGATATACGCATAGAAACTAGATTTCCTAAAACAATAAATTTCATTGTTTTTATCAAAAATAAAAATTGGGAATTTAGCACGTCATTAATTAATAAATTAATAATAAATTTTGTATTGCCGAAAATAACTTTTGACCAAACTAAATTGAATAATTTTTTTTGGAAATTTCAATTATACATTTGAATTCATTCAATTAAAATTTTGATTGATTCTGAAAAATAATTTGATTACTAGTTTGCTCAGTTTAATTACACGGTGCTACAAAATTTCCTTTTTTGCAAGCACTTTCAAAGTGACCTAGTGTATGTTATAGGTCTAGATGAGTATATTACAAAACCGGTTTTAAAAGTTTCAATATACCTCCAAGTTCCCGAGTTATGGACCAAAGAAATTTTTTTGAGGCTGCTACTTTTAAAAATTAATACCTTTTTTATTTATTAACCGATTTCTGAAATTCAAACGGTTTTTGAAAGCAAAATAATTTTTATTTTTAAATATATTACTTCTCATACAATATTAGCACAAATATGAACAGATTTTTTCAATTATATGGAAAATTTTTAATTTTTTTTAAGCTTTTAAAATTTCTACGAGACTTTTTTCCGAATTTCGCTTAAAGACAACAAATATTTTTAAGACAGTATTTTTCTGAGTAAAATGAGACGTCATTTGTTGAAATCCGTTGGGAAATGAGGAGGTTATAGTACTTTTTATGAGGAGCTATTATAACAAAAAAACAATTAAAATTCCTGAAAAAAGACTATTTTTTTTTCTTTTGTTAATACAATACAAATCGCTTATTTTAAAATAGTAACTTTGAATATATAGGTACAAAAAAACTTAAATAATAAGAACTCGAATTTTTGCTAATGACAAAAGAAATTTAAGAGAATCAAGTCAATTGTACTTGTAAATAGCTCAATTTTTGTTCTTTTTTATATGAGTGTAGTATTTTTTTTATATTTTTATCTCTAGGCATTTTGGTTGGACCACAAATCCGATAGATGTTTCTTGATGAAAATTTTACGAAATTGTTAAATGCAGTTGAAAGGAGAGCATGGATAAGTTTCATGTCATTGTCGGAAAATTTGTTAGGTAATAAGAGAAGCGCTGCCTACGTTAGTGAGCTTCTGGAGGCTTACGAAGAAATGGGGTGCAGAATGTCTATAAAAATACATTTTCTGCATTCCCATTTAGATTTTTTTCCAGAAAATATAGGCCAATTTAGTGACGTTTCCATCAAGAGTTATTAACAATTGAAAAGAAGAAAATAGTCAAATCAGGATGCTAACTAATTACTGCTGGTCACTAAAGCGAGAAACTGATGATTTGTATTTTAAACGTAAAAGTTTAAGTAAACATTTAAAAAAAAAAATTCATGTATAAATTGGTGATTCAAATATAAAATTCGTTAAGTTTTATTAGATTAAAGTTATTTTATTAAATCATGCTAATCTAATCGAAACAGGTTTCCACTCTTTTGTTCGCAAAAAGTACTATAACTTTCTTATTTCTCAACCGATTTCAACAAATGTCATATCATTTTACTCAGAAAAATACTGTTTTTAATATATTAGTTGTCTTTAAACTAAATTCGGAAAAAAGTCTCGTAGAAATTTTAAAAGTTTAAAAAAAATTAAAAATTTTCCATATAATTGAAAAAAGCTATTCATATTTGTGCTAATATTGTATTAGAAATATACATATTTAAAAATAACAATTATTTTGCTTTCCAAACCCGTTTGAATTTCAACAATCGGTTAATAAATAAAAAAGTTATAAATGTTTAAAAGTAGCAGCCTCAAAAAAATTTGTTTGGTCCATAACTCGGGAATTTGGAGGTATATTGAAACTTTTAAGCCCGGATTCGTAACATGTTCACCAACACCTTTAACGCACACTAGGTCATTTCAGAAGTGCTTTTCAAGTGTAGCACAGTGTTATTTTCTTATTTTTTTAAATAAACTGAGGTAATTGAATAAAATATAGATTTGTTTGCTTATTATTTTTTTAAGTAAATCAATAAACACATTTAGTCAATTCACAAGGTATCCTAACATGTCATATTGTCAAAATGTCCTAATATTTCACAATGGTTTAAAAATATTGTTGTACGGCTCAGCCGCTCAGCGCTGGACTTTTCTGATTAATTACGACAGCACAATAAACACAGCAAGCAACGTTCTATTTATTTAAGATACTTTTTGTTAACAAACCAACAACAATATTTTTAAACCATTGTGAAATATTAGGACATTTTGACAATATGACATGTTAGGATACCTTGTGAATTGACTAATTGTTTGAAATTGCTCAGTTTTTTTATCATATTTTTAATGAAAATTGCAAAAATCATTTATTGAAAAATACACAATTTTGTAATTGTTACAACTTCTAGTAATCAATGGGTGAGGGTGTGATATAGTAATATACATAATTATTTTGGTAATAGGTGAAAAATCCGAAAAATTTTTGCGTGATTCTTTCTTTCTGTGTACGAGTACTTATTCGTGTAACTATTTAGTATAATTTTCAGAATAATTATTTTCTCCATTTGTTTTAAAAACATGAGTCAAAAAAGTTTTCTTCTTCTCTTTAGAATTATTTTGCAGCCTTATTTGAAAAAGATCGGCGTTTATGATGCCAAGGTTACCTTACAAAAATGTATCAATGATAAAGAATAGAAAATAACTTTAATTTAAAGAATAATATTATATAGGGAACAACTATTATTGGGTTGTTGTTTTGCACCGTACGAATTCAGACATATTTTTTAAAGCCATAATTCGAAATAAGACAATTTTTTCATATGCCCTTAGGAAATGCAATTTTTTTTAAAATCAAGCTATTACCTTTTTAATATTTTTTAAAACATATCAAAAACACTGACCTTTTACTTGATTATTTATAAAAATGTCATTTAAATTTCTTTTTTGAAATTGCTAAAATACTCTTTGGTCAAACGCTTAAAACGCACTGGTCGCACTAAACTCAATTTTTGAAGACTATAAAAAAAAGTTTTTTATTTGTCGCTCTAGAAATTAATAAAAAATGAACCCCCATATTGATAAAAAATATTTTAGGTTTATAGCAAGTTTTTTGAAACGAATTTTCTATGAAAATTTGTTTAATGAACCTTTTTTTTAATCAAAAATATTTTTTATGAATATGGGGGTAACTGTGTTATACAGGTAAGTGATGAAAATCGATCGATTTCAAAACCATCGTTTTTAAAAGATGTGGTGAATTTCGAGCAATTTTAAAATCCATTTCTGAATTAAAGACTTACCCCATTATTCATAAAAAATATTTCAGATTTATAGAATGCTTATGAAACGAAATTTCTATGAAAATTTGTTTAAAAAACATTTTATTAATCTAAAATATTTTAAATGAATATGGGGGCAATTTTTTGTTTATCATACAGTTCAGTCGAAGAATATGTATGAAAAATAATAGTAAAATATATTAGGAACTAATTTGTAAAGATACTAAAATCCATTTAATCGGTTGTAATTCGTTTCGTTTTTAAAGTTGATTTCCATCACATACCTATTAAAAATAAAATCGGTATTAAGTTGATTTTAATCGTTTTAAGTCTCAGTATTAGATAAAAAGTGAGAAAGAAGAAAATAAAAGAGTACATTTTGGCCAAAAAATAAATGGACTTTCGACCAATGTGCTTCCCTATTGTTTAGATAAACAAATTACCTTTTTTTTATAAAAGAGATGCATTTAAATAAATTATTTATATTATTTAGTTAAAGTTTTGTCAACCAAAAAAAAGTTTTTTTCCAGACATTGTTTTTGTTACCATTAATAATGTTTAAAAAAATTTTATTATTGTAAAAAACCCCCATAAATAAAAAATTAACCCTCAAGTCAAATTTTGTGTTCCCTCTTTTAAAATTAAATCCCTAATTTTGGGATAAATCCCCTAACCTGGCAGCTTGGGCGAGAGTGTGCGACTGTGTGCGAGTGTTTGTTTTGGGGGTGATTTTTGTATAAAAACCCCGGTCTTTCGCTGATACTTAAACTTCAAATTTTATCTTTCGGTGACTAGTTGTCGCAAAGTTAAGGTGAATTTCTGTTAAGTTAAAGAAATTTTTACTGCGATATTTATACGAAAAATTTTGGATTTTAAAGGTATTTCAAAAATAAATTTCCCTGTATATTTTACTTTAAATAGTTTTTTTGATTACGATGTTTAATGTTTTAAAAAATTGTTTTATTATGAAATTATTTACATTTTTTTTTTTAATTTGTTATTAACTTTTTAATTAAAAGTTAAATTTTCAGTGCTTTTTCTTATTCTTTAAGATTGTATTAATTTTTGTTAAAATTCGAAAAGTGTAATTTTAAAAATAATAAACATTAAGGAGGATTATTTCAATTTATATTATATATTATGAAAGTAGTTATTTTATTATAATCTTATGATTTAAGCAAATGTAAAGGCATTATATTCGTTAAAAATTAATTTAGCCTTTTTATGGTCTCCACCCACTAGTGCTGATTAAAATCCAGCACAATCGGTTGAGTGGGAAAAGAATAATTAATCCAAATGTTGAAAAACCACTCTAACAAAATGTATACTTTTGTTACAAAAATTAAAATAAATTGTGGTGAAATGTACTGATTGTTATACAAATTTTCAGAAGCTCGTTTAATATAAAATCGTACAACCAAATTCAATAAAGATCGGTCCATAATTTACCATGGGCCGCATACAAGACACACGTACAGTGTGATTTTTCGCAATTTCAGGTGGACAAAATTAATAATTGTCGTTCCGGAGCAGATTTTAAAATAAAATTTATAGTGTGGATAATGTCTATACCATAAGTAAAGCTTAAGGGCGTGGTTCGCCTACTTTCATTGATAGCTCCCATACATCCTGAAAAAAGTGGTTTGTAAATGTGACCAGACCCCTCACTTATCATTATTACCTATAAACGTATGCCTGATGCCCGTTTAGTTCATATAATCCCAAAGTTTTGATTAAATTGGGAAAAAGCTTTAAAAATCGAGAAAAACTGAAGTTTTTCGGAATTTCCTCCAAATTTTGCAGGTGTACGAGCTACACGGACCTAGAGCGGATTAAAATACATATACGTTGACGGGTCTGGTCAAATTAACAAACCGCTTTTAGTCTCTGTGTGAATTTTTGCCACTTAAGGTGGCCAAAATCTAAGTATTAAGATACATTTTCATGTCTGCAAAATTTATGTTAAAAAAAATTTAGTACTTTTTTAAACTAAATAATCTACTCGACAAAATAGTGATTATAAGAGTCGAACTCGATGAAACCATTTAGTTCAACTCCAATTAAAATTGTATATAAATTTTTTTGTTTTCCGCCATTTTGTCGATTTAATTTTAAAAGAGTTTTTGGCTAAATTGTATATTATAATACCCAAAAGACTTTGGCAAAAGCCATGCAATACAATTTAAAATAAGCCGCGCTTAAAGAAAAAAATGGTGCAAATGATAATATGCCAATAAAAACTTTTACAACAATACCATAACCACTAAAATTTTAAACTTAAAGTTTTGCTCTTGCCGTTCTGCAGATATACAGAAAAAAGGAATACAAAAACCACAACAACAAGTGATTTATGGGAAAAATTAGAGGCAGTCGTCGCTTTTTGCTCATACCTCAGTAATTTATGAACCGATCTGGCTGAATTTAAATAGCTTAATTTCTATTAGCATATCTGACATAAATATAGTCCAACCAAGTCCATATCCACTTCAACATACGCTCAAGCGGATTTAAACTTCTCTTCTCATAAGGATCATAAATATATATACTCTATAAGGTCTAGCTACGGTCAATATTGTGGAAGTTACAAACAGACTGACAAAATTATATATATATATATTCTCTAACCTTCGGTGAAGGGAATATAAAAAAGTAATTATTGTTTGTTAGAAATATGTACATACATACACATTTTTCAAAAAGGTTGGTTATTATTTGGGTAGATAACTTTTTTCCTACTAGATTGATTACGCTGGATTTCAATCCTGAACTATTTAGCAAAATAAAAAGATACCAAAATTTTTCCTATTTTTTGAGTGAACGTGTTTTAAAAAAACGCATATTGGTAAATCGACTTAGAAGAATTATTCATGGGGTCTTATAACAAACTTAACAAACCCTTTTCAACCCTCGTATTTTTGGAGGTTTCATAAATTACACACTTTGTATTATTATCAAAAATATCCAATTATTTTTTAAAGAAATTTATATTTGCAATATTAATTAAATGTGATTTAACACTTTTATTATATTGAATATGATTTTAACCTTTAAACCTAATTAATTCCTAAAAGTTTTATATTTTAGTAAATACTCAAAACTTCTTGTACAATATGAATTTTATTAAAAACCTTTTAACCTTATTTTATTAGAACTTATAACATGCTAAACATTTTGCTCATCCCATATATAGTTATCGATTGTTCTTAACCCTAAAAGTATTTAATTTAGAAATAAAAGAACTTATTCATATGTACACTCAAAATATTATGTAGCTAAATTTTAAAGAAAAGTCATTTTCAACAACTAAAAATGTATTAACCCCAGGATTACCGTCTTGGTCTCGCCATACTTAATTTGTGTTTTGCTTGTAATATTTTTCGCATATAACACAAAATCAAAAAAACAGGGACTTGAATTCTATAAATGATATGTTCTGAATCGAACGAAACTAATTTGAATTCGATTAGAGCAAATAAGTGGGGTTAAATTCCATTTTTATGTAAAAGTCTATGAAATTACCCTCTTGGTGTAGCCAGACCAAATTTTTGTTTTTCCTTGAAAGATATTTCAAATGGGACAAAATATTAAAACAACCGATACGTGAATTCTAGAAATGATATTTTCTAAATTGAATGAATCAAGTTTAAATCAAATCAGAAAACTACGGCCCCTTATGCGCTTAGTTCAATCTAACTACAAAAACCTAACGCAAAACTCGTTTCAGCTGTGGTAGATGCGAAATATCAATGTGCGAAATTAAAGACCACATTTTCGATAACGTGCATATGGAATAAAATAATGAAATAATAAAATTATATAATAAATTTGTATAATCTTAAGTAATAAGCAATCGTTCAATAAAATATATATTTATTTACTTTTCATTTAATTGGGGTTTTTAGCTGTACAAATTGTGGTCTGGCCAGACCAAGAGGAGAACTTAGTGGTAAAAAATTGCCGAGAATCCTCGGGTTTAAAACACGGATCATTTACATTTCATTTAAAATGAATACATTTTACACTAAATTTTAAATTTTTATTTATTTAACAGGATATTCCGTAAAATTTAATAGTTGTTGCTTTTAAAAAATGTAGTTTAACCGACAAAAAATTAAACTACATAACAAAACAATTTTTTGGTAGATTGTTTTTTGAATAACAAACATAAATGTTAAAAAATAAACCAATTCGTAAAACAACTATATTTTTATCAGTTACAATCAGTTTCTGTAATAATTTTATGAGTGTAGTTACACACATATGTATGTATATATATACGTACATTGTAATAGATTGTATGAGAAGTGACTCAATTATGAAAAGTACACGTATTGTTGAGTGTGGCTGTTGTTGGCATTGTGTTATTAAACTGATTAAATTTTAAAACAAACGACCTTTAACATAAGCCCTGGTACCGCTTATAGAACAAAAATTCTATACTTTTCTAAGGTGTAGGTGTCATAGATATTTCTATTAATAAAAATAGCTGAGGAGAGGTTTAAAAAGGCAACTAAATGTCTGACATTTACAAAATCTAAAACATATTTGATAAATATCGAGATCCTTTATTTAAATAATGGGTATTCCAAAATTAGCACAATATACAAATGCTGGCATGCGCGTACGATTTCGTCAAACTTTTTCATAATTATTTTGCATAACTGTAAAGGAGTTTCATTGCTGCAATGTATAGTTTTCACACTTATTGTACGGGTGGGTTTTGGCTAATTTATATAAAAATGTAACTTTAAATAAATTCATAGAAAGAAATCACATGATCTAGGGGCTGATTCTGAATATCGAAACAGGAGAGTGCACGTTTAGAAAATGTCCTATGAATTACTTAAATTGCTTCACGTATTATTGAACATGTGGCACCTTTTACAAATTGTGGAACGTTGTAGATGCATTTATGCTTCGACAATTACATGTGGGCTCTCCAAAAACCCAAAAGCATAGAAAGGATTAACCTGAGTACCTGCCGCGGTAAACATCCACTGCGTTATCAACTGCCCCTCCGTATAAGATATTCAACCTCTACATAAGAATAGTCGGAGGCATCTGCTAAATAGCATCAACACCTAAGGAGATCCACTCAAAGGCCAAACTTTCCCACAAAAAGTGAAATCTCAGCCCCTAAATTGGGCTTTTTAAGATCCTTCTTCACTCGACTTTTGATCTAAGCCACAACCACCACGTTATTCTCAGAGGGGCCCCAGCCAATAGCCAGGCTGACTCCACGCCACCAGAAGTTAGTGAATGTCGTTGTACCATATAGAATCTCTGGTCAGACGTGATCTGAAGAGATCTGTCAATTTCGATACTGCCGAGTTCCAGGTATTGGCTGCACTTGTTTTCTTACATGATGTAATACTGGAATATCCACGTTGTGGATGTATTCATCTTTCGACAGTTGTAGTTGGGTTCAAGAAAATCCGAAATGTGGAAAAATTAGTGTTTAATAATGTAATTAATATAAATATATGTATGATCGTTTAGAAGGGCTTTGCCCAAAAAATAAGCATCCGCTTATTCAAAAATAAGCTTTACGATTTTAAAACATCAAAAACGTATTTTTACAGCCAATATTTTTTAAATGGTTACATATAATACACTTATTTTTAAGGGGTTTCGTCTTCTTAAAAAATCTAATAAAGATACAGGTAACAAATAACACTTCTGCTGGTTTTTTTATTGGCAAATCTTCTATAGATCGCAACTCACTCACATTATCCGCTTAACAAAATCTCTGGTCAAACATAGAGAACTTGTTTCTACAGACAATATTAAAACAAAGATTACCTCTACCTTAATTATTTCCAAAGCGTTTGTTCTACTTTAATAAACTAGCAAAAAGCCCAAACTTCTTATGGTTTTTTAAATGGCAGACTTTCTATAAATCGCAACACACTCACAAGCATCTGCTTGTTGATGTTCAATAATCCGCTTAACGAACTCTCTTGTCAGACAGCGTGAACTTATTTATACAGCCAATATTCAAAATATAGTTACCTGAACTTTGATCATTTTCTAGGGGCTTGTTCATTTTGAAGAAGCTATTAAAAGTAATAGATTGAATTTCCTTTGGCTTTTTAATTGGCAGATCTTCTTTAGATCGGAACTTACTAGAATTTTATCTAGTACCACTGACACTAGCAGACTTTATTGGTTGTAAATTGGGTATTAAAAACATTATTTGAACCATTATTAAGAAAGTTATAACCAAAAAACTAAAAAAAAGAGTCCCTTGTAGGAGTAATCAAAAATTTTTAAAATTTACCAGAAAGACCCTTTTGAAGTGTATTAAAAACATATCACAAAATTAGGGAAATCAAAAAAAAATCTTTTTTTAAGCCATCCAATTTGGCATTTAATGTTCCTTTTAAAAATTGTATTTAATAAATATTTTATTTCATAAAAAATGTTTTTAGAAACAAAAGAGAAACGCGCAAAAAAAAAATTTTTTTTTTTGTATTTTTTAAGCAAAATTGTCTTTTTGACAAAATGACAAAGACTCATAGATATGTCAAAAATAATTTCAAACGAAGCCGGATCCGCACCTAAAAGAATTTACTAATGATCCATCCACGATATATAAAACAAGCACAATACCAGGGGGATCAGATCTAGAAATTTTTTACAGCTAAATGCTAAAAATAATTTTGAAAAATACTAAAAATAATGATAACAGTTTTACAATTTTTTGAAAAAATTTATTAACAATATAAAATTTTATTCGAAGCTAAATGAATTTTAGTGACTCATTTTTAACAAAATTAAAGAAGTCAATAGATTTTGATAAAGTCTAGGTATAAACAGCATACATGGGCGTACTGCTGTAAAAAAAATAATGCATTCAAAATTTCAAATTTACTGAAAAAAATTTCAGTAACCAGTAAATTATAGATATGAAAGCCTCGCAAGACAATAATTTGCTCCGATTCAGAAGATTTTTTAGACCAGTTTATTTCTTACAGTTTAAGAAAACTATTATTTTTAAGCAGTTTAGAGCAAAAACATTTTTCACATTTGTTGGATTAATATTTATACTATAGAATTTGTATCTTGGGGTCAAAAATATAATTTTTGTTTATATGCAACTACGTAGTATATATGTAAATAAAGTTTTGATATACAATATAAAATTTGCTTGTCCTTTAATTTCATCATTTGTGATCAACATGATTAGGGAAATCCTAAGATTACATAAATATTCTTTTCTTTCAAAAAACAGATAAGGAAATACAAGATAATACGTTTTAATACGAAATTTCCTTTTGTGTGCTACTATTTTAAGACAAAATTTATAAAATAAAATTAAGTTTAATCAATAAAGCTAATCCTTCAAGTTTTTAAAAAAAAAATCTAAAAAAACTATAAACATTTTATAAAAATGTTAAATGAAAATTTTAAAGCTGAACTCAAATTTTTAACCTGGCAATTGCCAAACCTTGAATAATAAAAACAAAACTGATTTTTCTTTCAAAATTATATAAACAAGTCAATTTTACACTAAAAAAAAACAGATCGAATTAAAAAAAAAATATTGCTAATTCTGATTTTAAGAAACTTTAGTGGAAGTTGGGCAAGAGATGACATTGAAAAAGGAAATCTGTTTGTTCATCATCTGAAAAATGTATTTACCCTTAATACATCTCACGATATAGAAGTCGAGTTACCGCCTGAAAATGTTAGAGCAGATATTCCCCTAAGATTCGAGTTTAGAGAAATCGAAAAGGCTATTTGTGATTTAAACACCAAGAAGGCACCCGGTATTGATAAGATCAGTAATAAAATGCTTTTGGAGCTACCAAGTATAGCAAAGAAAATTATTCTTATTATTTTGAATGCTATTTTACGCCTTCAATACTACCCTCAGGAATGGAAGGTTTCATTAGTAACCATGATACCAAAGCCAGGAAAGGATCACACAAAAGTTGAGCCATTAGCTTATTATCTAATATTTCAAAGCTATTTGAGAAACTACTAGTGTCAAAATTAACGCCGATTTTAAATGAAAATAGTTGTATTCCAAACCATCAATTCGGTTTTAGAAGAAAACACAGCACCATTGAACAAACATAGAATAGTAAATGTCATAAGAAAAGCCTTTGAAGAAAAAAAATATTGCTCAGCACTCTTCATCGATGTGTCTCAAGCTTTTGATAAAGTCTGGCATGAAGGTTTACTACTGAAATTGCAGCAAAACTTACCACCAAACATACACAGGCTGTTAGAAAGCTACTTAGTCGGTCGTCAATTTATTATTAAAGAAGGCGAAGTTTTAAGTTCTCCACAGGCAATTAAAGCTGGAGTTCCCCAAGGCAGCATCCTGGGCCCTCTTTTATACTTAATTTATACTTCGGACATGCCAACAAACATATACACCCGAACTTCAACATTTGCGGACGATACGGCTTTTCTAAGCGTACACGCAAACTGTCAAGCATCTCGTTACTTACAGGATCATATATTTGAACTAGAAAGGTGGTTAAGAAAATGGAGGATAAAGATCAATGAGCAAAAATACGCACATATAACATTCATATTGCGTCGGGAAACATGCCCCCTATTAAAATAAATAATCAAATAATACCACAATACTCGCATGTAAAATATCTCGGTATACATCTAGATCGTGGAAATGGCATATAATTGAGCTAAATTAACTCAAATGAAATTAAAAGCAATTCAAATTAATTGGCTTATTGGAAGAAATTCGGTTCTTAGTCTTGATTGCAAACTTCTATTTTACTAATCAGATGAGTGATAAACACCTACACATGTGAACAGAAACCGTGATGACGAAATCTTTTTTGTCTGGCGCTGGCAGGACATAAAGCAAATATTATTGGGATTATTAGCACATCATTAATAAATGAATTAATTAATAAAATATTTCATTCCCAAAAATAATTTTTGATATTAGGATAAGATTTGATTAATTATTGTTAGTTTATATTTAATATAGCTATGAAGATTCAATAAATAAATACTGAAAAAAAAAATCTGATTTTATAGGGGTGACTCTTACAGGTGACAGTGGCCATAATTCATTACACATTTTTATTTTTCGGCTAAAAAGGTAATCGAAGTTGGCTTAATTTTCATCTTCACCTCTTTATCGGCTACCTCTCCATTAACAAGAGAGTACAGTATGATGTCGCCAGAATCATTTCCAGTGTTGCCAGGAAATTTTTTTTCCAACAAATTTTAAAAAAAAATCCCCCCAAATGTAAAGCTTAGATAATAACCTCATTGCAATTAATTTAACTTGACTCAGTTTTAAGTTACGTTCTAATATCAATACTTAAATAAAGCAAAAATTGCAAAATGTTTAACATTTTACTGAAATTCCAAAATTCCAAATTACAAAAAATTTTTTTGTAAGTTTCTTGAGTATTTTTATTTAATAAAAGATAATTAAAAAAAACATTGTATAAACAGTTTAAGAAAGACTGTAACATATGTACAATATATCGATACCTTCCCATAAGAATGTATTAAGCGACACTTTTTTCGAAAATGACTTTTTGATGTGGAACTATACTAGAAGATAAGCGCCACATTTTGGCCTGGGTTTCGCTGCCCTATCATGGATGCAAAGGAAACTAGAGAGAAAATAAAATTGTATCAACCGTCAAGTTTTCTCACTGGAATAATGTTGCTCCCTGAAATTTGTATTATCCGCCAAAGAAATTATGCTAAGCCACATTTTTAAAAATATAATTGTCGTAAGCAACAAAAGGTCCACACAAAAATTTTGTTAGATGTCGCTTAGCCCACTCATCCAACTAGAACATGAACCATTTTTGTCTCTTATAACACTCCAGATTATGATTGTCTTTGAGTTTAAATAATTTTTCTATGAAACGATACATACAAGAATACGAGGATATTATAAAAAATACATTTGGTGAGAAAGAAGACGAATTTGCAGAGATAGACGAAGAAGATGATTTGTCTGACAATCAAAATGATTATTAATAATCTTAAAATTTCCGTACTTGATTTTTTGTTTTGAAATAAATGTTTTGTTACTTTTTATATAGATTTTTATTTATTTTATTGTTTAACAGAAAAAATAAAAAATGAATTAAACGACACAATATATTTCAAACCTTTATTTTCTGTGTCCATGTCAATGTTTTAAGCGCCATTTACCATTGTATCAAGCGCCAATGTCTTGACCACGAAAATGTACTAAACGACAAAAACTTTTTATCTGATTAAAATTTTGGTTTTGCAATGATGCCAAGTTTTGTATTCTAAAAATCGCTCTCCAAATATATTCCTTTCAATAAAATACAGAAATAAATAACTAAATGAGACGTTTTTTTCGTTTCCTACACAATTTTAGAAATTTCGCTTAATACATTCTTATGGGAAGGTATCGATATATATATATATGTATATACGTATTTGATCAAAAGAGAGTTAGTAGAAATTTGCTATCTTTTTAATATTGGACTTCACCCTTAAACCGCTTTCTTTTTTAACCTTTAAAAACTATGTTGCTCTATCAAAAAGAATTTGTTTAATATATCTCGTATTACTTAGTTACTGCTATGTACAGCTTAATGAAATAAGACCCCCGAAATCGGGGATCACACCCCCTAATCTGGACGCTCTGGTCATTTCCATCCTCTACTATTTCTATTATTTCATTTAATTTCAATCTTTAGCAAAATAATCCAATTTGTTTTAATTGCCTTTATTCATAATAGTTATGCACAAAGTTTGTGAATTAATTAAAAGAAAGTTCATATAGTAGAAGATAGGGAACCAACGAATCTTCTTCATTCATTTCGGTTAGTGGCGAGGAGTATTATTTGACTCCAAGATTTATTTGTCACCCAAATTAACCAAAGTCTTAGTTTTCCCTTATTTTTGACTAAATTACAATTTATGTTTTTATCTTAATGTATGAATCAACAAATTCTCATATGTTTTAAAAAACACCCAAAGGTACAAACAAATTCAAAATCGATACGCGTAATAACCTAAAAAGTGGCAACACTGCAATTATCTAAAAAAACTATTATAATAGTTATGAAAAAAACTCTTAAGAAATTAGCATTTGATTCTAATGTATCGTGTTGTAAAACTTTGTTAAATCTTCCTTTAAACTACAAAATGTAATACAGTAGTGAAAATTTGATTGACTATCAAAAATTTGGTTAGCTGTATGCGAAATGCTTGCAGGGATAGCATTAAAATTTTAATTGATTAACTAAACAACGCAAGTACACTTCAATTATAAAGACATTGTTAATAATTTTAACAATGATCCTCTAATTATTTTCAATGTTATTAAAAACAGACTTTATGTAAATTATAAATAATTGAGTTTTCTAAAGAAATGAAAATTTCTTTGCTTTAAAAGTTTCTCTTGCAAAAAAAAAATCTTAAAAAAAATAAACATGTTTTTTGAGGTGGTGTTTGTTTTTTTTTTTACTTATTTGCCGGTAAAAAGGCCATAACACATGAAAACACGCATTCAAATACACCTGAACATACATGCAAAAAAACCAACACACTAACACACATTATAATAACAATAATAATTCTTTTATTGTTTGCATGTTTTTAACAAAACAGCTGTAAGTTTTACAACATCAAATACATACAAAATAATTTAATCAACAACATCAACTATAAAAGTAGTACAAAAAAAAAGCACCACCAACATGGCAACAATATAATGTTGCATGTTTATAACATATGATTGGCAAGCAGTCAGTATGTTTGCCTGCTAGTCAGTCACTTAGCCGGTGTGTCAGTCAGTCAAACATTCATTCATTTAATTCAGTCAGCTAGTAGTCACTAGCAAAGAAAATACAAAAGCAAATATAAGCATTTTTGCTGGGGTGGTTGGTTGGGGGTGCTTTAAATGAATTAAGCCATCAGTCGACATGGATTTCGATACGATTGTATTGATTTTTATGACAAAAGTGTCAAACATATGATTGATAAAGTCTAAAAGAGAAAAACGTCTATACTTGACATGGAAACGTGTGCGATATTTTACGGTTAAATAGTTTCTTTACATCATGATTTTTTTTTTTTAATTAAATCGGTAAGAAAATTTGCCGAGTTATGTCTGATAAATATTTAGTTTTTTTTAATGATAATGTCATCAAAGGCGGAAGAAAGCAATAGTTTTGCAAATGACAACAATAATCTCCGTATGGCCTTAAGCAGTCATCAAAAAGTTTAACTACGATATAAAAAAAAACTTAATTTAGAATACCACAAAAAGCATTTCCCTTATATAAACTCAACATTTTTTGATAAAAGAATTTTAAATATAATTGAATTTGTTAACTTTTAAATAGTTTTAATGGTTTTGTGTTTGTAATTGGAAAGTGGAGTATATCGTTATAATGTAAATACATTTTGAATTAAACCCCTAATTTAATAATTAACTAAAAATCTGTTTTTAGCAAAATAAAAACACGTGAATTTGAAAAAAAAATTTCCTGACGATCTGGCCTAAGCAACCAGCGAAATGCGCATGGAACAATAACTTTCAGTGTTTTTATCAAAAATAAAAATTGGGATTTTAGCACGTCATTAATAAATAAATCAATTAATAATTAAAAAAAAAAGGAGATTTGTCTGAAAATTTCAGTTGAAAAAAACTCAGTTATTAATCAAGAAGCAAAAATTAAGCGAAAAAATAACTTTTTAGTAAAAAAAAACTGACTTTTCTTAAAAAAGTAAATTTTCATTAAAATGTGACTTTATAGTTAAAATGTCAGTTTTTTAATAAAAAAAAAGGGAACATTTAGTGAAAAGGTGGCTTTTCAGTGAAAAAGTGACTTTTCATTCAAAAGTGACTTTTCATTAAAAAAAAAGGTGACTTTTCAGTGAAAATGTGACTTTTCAGTGAAAAGATGACTCTTCAGTAAAAAAAATCCAGTTTTTAGTCAAAAAGTCAGTATTTTTGTGATATATTTTTTTTTTTTTTTTTTTTTTTTGAAGAAAACAATCGGGTTTTTGACTGAGAAAATTACTTTTAAGTGAAAACTGTCTCATTATTGAGAAAACTACTTGAAAACAGTTGCTTTTTAGTGATAAAATTACTTTTGATAGAAAACATTAGTTTATGGCAGTGTCCCAATTAACGAGATAGTACTGTACTGCAAAAAATTATCGGCCAATTTCACGATGTCGAAAAAACGCTTTCTTTCGCACAAATACATTTGCCACAAGAACAAAGCTCCAGTAGTTTGTTTAAAATGTAGTTGTGCGAAAACCATTGAAATGTGCAGTATTTTTTAGAGCAATAGTCAGCTCTAATTTAATTACGATCTTTTAAGGAAAACGTGAAATTTTGGGATTGAAAATGATAGTAACAATATTATGTAATTAATATATTACAGGTGTACTTTCGTACTAAATGTTTTAGGTACTCTGTAATGGGACTAACTTAAATAACAATCTGCAGTATTTTTCGTTTACCTGCATTTCACTTAAATTCATTTGTTGTCTAGCTGCACAAAATACAAAGTATTCTGTATGATGGCTAAATTTTGTTATAATAAAAATCGTGTGCGGACGTTTTGCTTAAATGCATATTGCGGGTAACAGCATTCGATTTGTGGTCAACAATATTTATTTTTCGGTCAAAATATTATTTTTAAGTGCCTCCCTCATAAAAACAAAAAATCATGATTGTAAAAATCGCTATTTTAAGAAAAAAAAAATAGGCAAAAAATTTTACTTTGCTGATGTGGTAACACAAATCGCTGAATTGAAAATTAGTTTGATCTGGCTGCTGTTATTTTGTGTACCCCATAAATTATATAAATTCTAGCTACTTGAAGAATTCGATGTAGCCATGTCCGCCTGTTGAAAAACGCTCACTTCCGAATAACTCAAAAGAAAAGAACAATGTTGGTGTCGAATTGCTTCTAGTTATCCTACACAGAAAAAAGTGTTTTAACAATTAAAAAAATGGTTTAAAAAGTATTTCAATTAAATTAATGTGATAATTGAATCAATAATTTTTTTAGCTGAAAAAATTTAAAAATTTAATTTTGATTTAATTAACATTTTAGTTGTTTTGAAATAAATTTTCAATTAAAATTTTATTTAAATAACAAAAAATCTTAATTGACTTTTTTCGTTTAAAATAAAATAATTTTAACATGTTGAATTGTTGTTGGGAATTGTCAATATTTATTTAAATAAATTAACACATTGTTTAAAATTTTTAATTTTTTGATCACTTTTTTAATTAAAATTAAAAATATCATTTATTGAAAATATTTTTTCAAAATTTTAAAATTTTTTGTAATCAATATAATCATTTTGGTAATAGGTGCAAAATCAACAACTTGTTTGCTTGATATTATGAATATGGAACAAATTTGGTGTTAGGAGAAATTTAATAATTTTTTCTGTGTAATCAGTTTGGGATTGAAATCCAGTAAATCGGTTCAGTAAGATCAGAGTTATGAATTCAAATATGGAACCACCACCAGAAAAAAATGTATAATTTCGTTACAAAAACATAAATGGTGGTATAATGCACAGATTGATATAAGATTTCACACAAATTCGTTCTATTTGACTAGAAATCGTTAAATTTCCATAATTTACTATAGACCCCATATAAAGTCTAATATCGGAAACAATTAAGTACGCCGAAGCCTGTAACAACTGATAATATTGTAATAACATTTGGTACTTCACGGCTTTAAAGGACTAAAAATCACACTGTTAAATTTCGTGAACATCGGTCCGTAATTAACTACAGGGCCCATATAATGGGAAATTATTGAAATACGCCAAAAACCGTAGAAGTTAAGATATTGTAGTAAAATGTGGTCCAATTTAACGCCATATGGCCAGAAATAATACCTTGAAATTGTTATAGTCTGTCCATAATTTACCATATTAAGCAGGCCTCTGAAAAGTACTTAAAAACTATAAAACTCTACAGCAAATTGCACTATATATCGAATTTTGTTCTAGTTTCAGAATTTTGTGATGATTTGTCCATAGTTTGCCGTGGGTCCAATATAAATTCCCCTCTCGAAAATAATTTTAGTTCGGTTGAAACTATTGAGAATCATGATATAAGTATTACTCAAATTTTTTTAATTCTGATTGTCGGTCAATAATTTAGCATATCGTCGGCTGATAATTTAATTGTCGTATGTGGATTCCGATAGTTTCGAGTAAATTGAATTTGAACACATTTAATTTGAAAATTGCTTCAGCAAATACCACATACGACAAACTCAACACTCCATATCTCGAAAACCGAATGAGGTATCGAAAAACTGATTACGCCAAATGAAAGATCAGGTCAGAAAACCTAAAGAATCGATCTTAACTCAAAACCGCAAAATATCCACATACGACATTTAAATTATCAACCGACAATATGTAGGACTTAATGTTAATACCCAATAAAAAAGGGTCCTATTTTGCACCAATGGTACATTTTAAAAAGTAAGCACCCATTTCTGCGCTACGCAATAAGACATACACAGATGCATTAAGGTAAGTGAACGAATTCTTAATAAATTAAAAAAAATATTTGAAGAGCCACGACATTCCCTTACCTCGAAGCAGGTTCGAGCAACGGCAACAAAAAATTCAGTGTGCAAAGCTGATCGTTATATTTACCTATTTTTATATATGCTGCATAAAGCGCTTTCATTGCTTCAATGTGGGAACTCGCCACATAAAATTCATGTATTCCGTAAGCGATATGGTAAGCGAAACTTTTACGTTTCTCCCTTACAAACCTGCTTCGTTGGAAGCTCAATTTTTTATTGGGTACTGACTTCCGTTTTTATAAAGATAAATTAATAATTTATAGAGCCCACGCCAGAAATAATCTAACTGTCGGTGGAGGGTATCAAAGATTCGGCACAGCCGAATATAGCGCTCTAAATTGTATTTTAAATAAATTGTTTTTGTTTTAGATACATATAATTATATTCAATTTAAAAGTGTATTAAATTTTTGTTTTAAAATTAATGATTAAAGGATATTGCGTTCTCAAATCTATTTCTGAAATAAGAAAAAAAACTTTTGCATTATAGCACATTTATTCAGGTAAGTGAATTCACTCAGCACCATTATTTATGCTGCTTAGTGAATACTGCATAAGAGAATATTTTGCATAACTGCACGAACATTCGTGCAAACTTGAATGTGCAGCTAAACGAAAAATACTGTAATAGCTTTTAATTTCAATATGTTTTTTTGTGTATTGCGACATTGGAAAGAAAAACATGATGTCACAAAATGTACAAAAAAATAAGAATTCTTGTCATTTTAGTGTACCGTATCAATAAAAGAAAATGAAGCAAACTTTTTGCTATATTCAGTGAAAATGCAAATTTTTCCATGTCTTGTGTTACATGTTTGGTATAAAAATAACAACAACAATAACAAAAAACCACCAACATTTAAAATGTTCATTCAGTACAGGCAGTAACAACACCAAACACCTGCCCACAGTGTGATGATTATAATTTTTCGTTCAAGTTTTTTTATTCGTGTACAATTTTTTTTATTTTTAATTTTTCAATTGTTTTGCACAGTCGTCGTTGGGTACTAGTTAGTGCACTGGTATTTAGTGTTGCTGGTGCATGAACTGTAACCATAAAATTGGAAAAATAAATAATAGAGTTACAAAAACCAAAACAATAATAACAACAATAAAAAAATTACAATAAAAGTATTTATGCAAAAAAATAATGAAAATAAACATAACGAAAGCAAATAATATGGCAAAAAGTTTGGAAAAAAATCGCCTCAAAAATGTTAACCAAATTCTGTAAGGGGAGATCTAAATTGTTTGCTTTACTTAAATTTCTTATGAAAAGTTCCAAGGTAGGTACTTTATCCCTTTAAATTTTGCATCTCTGATGCATTAAGTGGGTTTTTTTATACCGTACTCACACATATATCGAAACACTTATACAAATTCAAACGGTTTTCTAACAGTCATTTTGTTGTTTACTTTTTTTTTTTGCTGAAGTCTGCGTTTTATTTTTCTATCTATTTTATGTCTTTGACGTTTTTTTATTTTCTGATCACAAATTTTTTAGTTAACAAGACTTTTGTTGTTTTTTTGCAGTTATTCTCATTTTTAAGGTTGGTTTACAATTTTGCTTTGAAAATATTTTCCAATTTTGTGCATTTTTATAGAACTTTTAATAAAATGAGCCAAAAAAAAGGGTAAAATAAAAATCACTTAATTGCACTTTGTTATTCAAAAAAGGAAATTCAGTTTAGTCAAGAATACTTGGAGTGTGCTGGGTTTTTGCATAAAAAAAAAGTTTTTTAATCTGTGAAGTTTTTTTTTGCACTTTTTAATATCTTTGGTGTCATATTTTATATTTACACGAAAAAAAAAACATTTAAAGGTGGCATTTTAAAACTAATGGCTTATAAGGAATGAGATTTTGTAAAAAAAAAATATTAATATAAAGCGTTCAAATAAAAAGCAATTTTATGAAAGTCGTTTGTCAGTACATCAACAGTCAATAATCAATAATATATCAAACTTTTAATGTCCAAAATTCATAGAAATTATTCACCCCTCTTTTGCTTAAAAGTCAGATTTTTTTTTATAAAACACTCTCATTCAAAAAGGGACTTCTTCAGTTTAAAAGTCATAACATTTTTTAAGTAAACACCAAAAAGTTTAAACATTATTCCACAATAGAATGTGACAATTATCTCTTTTTATATGTTATTTTTATTATATTTACCTTTTTTATTTTTAGAATATGTTCGAATGTCTAGACCGAAGGTTATTTGTTTAATTTAAATCAGAATTTTGGCTAGTAGAGTCTGAATATTTATAGCCAATTTCCAATGTACGAAAGAATTCTTTCGTTCACATATTTACATTGAAAACAAAAACAAATCCTAAAAATTGGTTTTTGTTTTCAATGTAGTTATACGAAAGAAAGAATTCTTTCGCACATCGGAAACAGGCTATTAGTTTGTGCATGACTTTTTGGGCTTTAAAAGTTCAATATATTGCTGGTATTTGTTCATTAACAAACAACCCTCGCCCACTTACTTTTTATTACAATATACATATTTTCTTACTACAGTATGTTTTGACAAAAAGTATTTTTTTATAATAACAAAACTATTTGCATAAAACCAGCAACTTCATCTTAAAAACAACTAATTTTTTCACTTTTTGTCTAAACACTTTTACTTAAAATTAAATTTTTTTTACAACAACAAGACTTATAAACAATATTCAAATTTTTACATAAAAAGTTACATCTTCACAAGACAGATTGGTCTTTTCACTAAAATTTTACATTTTTCTAAACAAAAAAAAAAGAAGATATTTTTAGTAATAAGTACACGCAGAGAAAAAACATGATTAATGAATGGTCACTACGACCATTTTTGTTCATACTTTTCTAATATGTTTACCATCATAAATTAATTATAGTCTTAATATAACTTAACATATTGTTTTTTGTCCTTAACATTTTTAAATTCACTATAATAATATTATATGGTGGCTTACCCCTATAAAGGTACTCTGGTCTAGCTAAACATATTAAATTATTTGATATGTTAGCTACTATAATATATGTATATATTTTCAACTATACAGTTAAAATCATAATATTAGTTGAACACAAAACCACAAAACATTAATGACAGTTTGCGATTGTGATTGTATCAACCATGTTTCTTCTTTGCGTGTATAAAATGTTGAAGTAGACATTTTGCATGGTGTTGGGAAATATAGAAAAATGGTTTGAAAGATCGTGCGCAATTTTCTTCTGAACATAATAATATGTTTGAGACAACAATAATCTAAAATCATTATTACTGAACATATATTGTTGCTTAAGACGTGTTTGACACAATCATAACCACAACCATTAATGATAGATTGCGATTGTGATTGTATCAACCAGGTTTTTTCTTTGCGTGTAATTTTTTAGAAAAAAAAAATACTGACATTATGACAGAAAAGTCACAAGCAACTAACATTTTCAATAAAAAAAAAAACTTTATTATAAAAAAACAGCTGACTTTTTTCCTTAAAAGTCACTCTTTGAAAAAAAAAACTGAGCTTTTCACTAAAAATTATTTTGTTGCAAAAAATAAATTTTCACTAAAAAAATCACTTTTTAGATAAAAAAAAATAAAATTCTGGATTTACATACATCCATATTACAAGAAAGTCATAAAGTGAAAATATCACTTTTTTAAAAGTATTTTTTTTTAACTGATATTATCACTCAAAAGACACTTTTTCACACAAAAATAACATTTTCACTTAAAGTTCACTTTAAATAACTAACATTTTTTCAAAAAAAAAAAAAATAGGCCGCCTTTTTCACTAAAAATTAGCTTTGTCTAAAAAAACTTACTTCCCTGCAAATAATATTGGACCACCCGATCCAATTTGATTAAATGGACTACTCCATGGACTGGTCCGATGTAATGAAGCATGAACCATGTCATTGTTAAAAAGTGTTTTTAGTGAGACGACATGTCTTCGTTTTTTAACGACATGTTTTCGTTTTTAAACTAAGTTAAAACTAATCCTCTTGTGTATACGATGGAGTAGTTTTAAAACTACTCCTTTGTAATCCAAAGCTGGGTTATATGGTCCTGCCGTAGGATATCGTAATGTTAAATATACCATGTTTTTTCCATACGCTTAGGTTACTTTTGGAGTAGTCCTAGTCCCTTGTGGGCTACATTTTACACGTGTGTTTGGACTCGTCCTATTATTTGCAGGGTATTATGAAGTTTAAAAGAATTATTTTGGCTTCTTTAGTTCTTTGAGTGTGAGCACGAAATTTTTGTTTTTCTTTTACTGCACCACCAAATAAAAAGAAGCAAACAATTTGGTAAATTATATAATTATGTATGTATTTATGTACTAACCCTATAAAAAATGAATGGAGTACATGTTCCAAAGGAGTACTTTTTGGACTACTCTTATGTAATGCAGCCATGGGCCATTTCATTTTAACAAGAATTTTTTAACGATGTTTGGCAACACTTAAAATGCTTGGTGTTAAGTTACAGCTCTGGTAGCACTTATGTCATTTGTTTAAATTAGAAATAAATATGCGGGGAAAAAAATTATTACAATTAAAGCACAAAATAAAAGTAAATTACAATATAAAAAGTTAAAAAAAAATGACATAATTGGTAAGATAATTTATATTATTTAATTACCGTGGAATAATTATAGTGGAATAGATTAGCTGCGAAACTAACCCCTATGAGTACTCCATGGGGTAGTGAAATAGAGTACTTTCGAAACTAACTCCTAAGAGTACTCCATAGGGTAGTAAAATAGAGTACCTTCAAAACTAGTATTTGTGGGTGCTCTATAGTGTAGCGACATAGAATAGTTTTGGGGGTACCCCAATGTAATGCATAGCTGGGTTACGTGGTCCAGCCCTAGGACATCGCAATGTAAATTGGAGTATGTTTTTCCATACATTTAGGTTAGGTATTGGAGTAGTCCTACTCCCTTATGGAGTAGTCCATACATGCATGTATAGAGTAGTCTCGTTTTTTATAGGTTGGCAACCGATACCGGTATTAATGCCGATAACGTTGAAATACCGGTATCAGTGTTGGCAATACATGTGTGTAATTTCAACTGGCATGTGTAGGCCATTTGTAATTAGTTCCATGTGAAATCGATGTGTAATTTTACTTTAAACCCTATATTTTCATTAATATATGACAGTCAAGCTTTTCTATTCGAACATTGTTTGAATCAAACAGAACCACTCACAGCGAAAATTTATATGTTCAGACCTAACAAATATTTGACGAAAAATCCAAAAAAAAATACATGACCAGAAAATTGATCAAACAAAGTTTTAATAAAACTAGTGGTTACGTGTAGGACGTTAAATATTTAATAGATTCGAACATAGCTTTAGGGTTTTACAAAACATTTTAGAGCTGTTCTTCTCCCGATGTTCGAAAATAAACACTACGCGTGGATACGTGCCGTTGTACATGTTCATCCAGTTCTTTCTTACTACAGAAATTGGTAAGCTTTGCTTTTTTTCTAAGCCAAACGACTTAATTGCAAATAAGGAATATTAATAAGGTATTGCAAGACGTATTCATAATAGCAAAGGTACTTTTTCGATTTGTTTGTGTAGTTTTGCTACAAATGTGTAATTTGGTTCACAGTTATGTGTAATTTCCGAAGTATTCTTTGGCAACACTGGCCGGTATTGTTACCGATACCGAAATTTGTTTCGGTTGCAAACAAACATATTTTCCATTGTTGAAAATTTTTACTTGTATTTTTTCAAATTATATAAATTTCCCAAAGATAATACAATTTTTACAATATTTAAGAGGAAAATTTCTTTGATAACTGAAACCAGGGGAAAATGTGTCATCTAAGACATTTATATTTTTTTTAAAATTTTTTTTTTTTTTGTTTGGTAAATTAAATTTTAATTATGAAAGTTTCTGTAGAGGTATACCGATATAATTAAAATACCGCTTACGATGCAGAAATAACAAAAACTTAAATAATTCTTCACCAACCTGGCTCAAAAGACTGCTATTCACAAAAAAAAAATGACATTTTCACGAAAAATAAATTTGTTCACAAAAATCATTACTTTTCACAAGAAAAACTGACATTTTTACTATTTATTTTAGAGATGTGCGATTAAAATTTTATTCATAGTTGCATTTAGTTAGCTACTTAGACTTTTTCGGCCATGGCACAGTGGGATTTTGGTGCTTTTCGCCGACCAATTTCAAAAATCGAATAAGGAAGTTTTGTAGAGATATCTTTAACCTTCCTATACTCATGCATACGGTCTTTGAGACCGACTTATTGATTTTGATTTTTTTTTTTTTTTTATTATGAAGGAAGATCGGGAGAGTATTGTAATTTCTGTTAGCTACATTTTTCAATAAACTTAAATTTAGGGCGGTTTCAAAGTTTATGAAAGCAAGACATTTGTACGAATATAGCAATATTTTGTCTGCGAACCGACGCTTTTAATGGATATATAGAAACTTTTTTGATGTTTTTTATATCTCCAAGCAATTTAAATAAAATAAATACAAAAGTTAGTTTCTGAAATCAAATATTTCTCTCAGTAAATGGGGTATTATAAAATTTTTTAAACTAATATAAGATTTAAACGCTCGGCAAACATCAATCTGATAGACCGGGAGCGAGTTTTTGTGTTTCATATTTTGACGTGAGCATAGGAAGGTTAAATAGGAAATGTGAATTAGAAAAATGTAATTTAATTTATGGAAAATTTAAGTAACGTCCAGGCATGGGAGCTAAGCAGTGTTGCCAAATTACCCTTTTAAGTCATTTAAAATATACTCAGCCATTAGCCATTTTTATTTAGTTAAATTTCCTTCAAACATTTTTAGACCAAAAATTTTGTAAATGCTGCATTAATTGCGTTGTAGCTTTGAAATTTTCTTAATAAGTTCACGCAAATGAATTTTAATCAAAAAAAAAAAAAAAAACAAATGTTATCGATAAATTGAGCTATTCATTATTTAAGGCTTTTCTTAAATTTAGTTTATTTTAACTAAAAATGTATTAATACAATCAAATTAAACTCTTATGTGCAATTTAAGTGTAGTAAGCCAATATTGGAAGCTTTTTTTATCAGTATTGATACGTTTTTCGTAATAAATTCTTATTTGCCCATAGCAATGGCATTTTCTACTATAAAAATTTCAATTTGTAGTAGTGAAGAGTTGGCAACGTTGGTGCTAAGCAAGAAATGACTTATGTTTTGACACAAATCAGTGGTCCATATATGTTTTTTTTTTGTTTTGACTTTAACAAATTTCAAAAAAATATAGCATTGTATCATAATCATTATCATATCATTATTTCGTTCTAGGACTTTTATGTAGTTGCCTACTTCAGAATCCAACTGTCTTCTCTACGTGTAGGCGGGTCCTTCTCCTCTTCTAGTTCCCTGTGGATGCTAATCAATCTAAATTGTTAATTACGAAAATTTTGAAAGACGAAAGTTTAAAAAAATTTGGATTAAAAATAACATAAATCATAATGATGTTAAGTAAAATTTTTTTAAGTCCATTTCGTTAAAGTTTTTAACAATTTTTATTATTAAATTTCTTAGAAATTTTCTTTTCATTGAAAAAATTCTAAATACAGACGTATTTTTTTCAATCAACAAAATAGCCGGAAGCAGAGAAATTTTATATTTTAAAAACAAACGTTTTCTTTCCTTAAACACCCTTTATCTAAAATAAGAAAAAAAAAATATTAAGAAAGAAAAAAAGAAAAACTTTCCTTTTAGTTGAAAAAGCAAATATTTTTTCAATTGATGAGTCATTTCTAAAAAAGATTTTTTTCCTTTACACCACTTTACAAATAAATCTATTATATTTGCTATTAAGGTTTAAAACATATGTAAAATACTGAATGGTGTATGTCCTATAAAATTGCAATGAAAAATATTTAATACCGGCATTTTTTTAATAAAATTTCAAAGCATGATATTTTTTATACAACCACTTTGCCTTACGGTTTTTACATGAAAATTCGTCATTACTTTGCAGCTAAATCTACTGCTGCTTCTTGGGTTTGCTCCACACAGAGTGTAGCAGTTGTGGACAGAAGAAACCAATATTGTAAGATTGTTGGGTTGGTTGGTTGTTAAGTAATAAGGTTTTGCCAACATGCTGATGTAATAGTAATCATATTACAACTTAACCAGCCAAGCATACAGTAGACTGACACATACACAAGTATAAAAAATATTTTTATGTCCTTTTTTCTATGTGCTATATGTCCTTTATATTTCTCTTATTATAGGTTGCTTGTTGTTGCTATATTTTTCGCAATGCTATTCGAACCTGAAAAGAATAATAAGAAACAAGCAAAGAGTCAAAAGCCGGCTCCAGTCATACGGTAAGAAAATGTTTTTTTTTTACTTTTAGTCGTAAATCCCTTTAAAATCACATGCGAAATAAATTTTAAGTTCGTGGTTTAGTATAAATAAACTCGAGGCTCTTTAACATAGGTTTGCTTCTCATTTCTCTCTCTCTGTCTCGCTTTTTACTCTTATTATATCTCTTTCTCTTACTACCTTTTGCTTAACGGTTCACTGTTATGCATTTCCAGTTAATACATAATAAGGAACGGCATTCATTTTTGTGTTTATAGCTTCTGCCTCTTTTCAGGCTCCATTACAAATTAGCTCTCTCTTTGTCTCTCTTTTCTTTTATTAACAGGGTGTTGTTTTCATTCTCTATTTCATTGTCATTTGTCTTCTCTCTTTTATTAAAATTTTCTTCTTTTTAACTTGCCACCACTTGTCGCAGGTTTTACGATTTATTCTTCTATTTCCTTTTTGTTCAATGTACTTTTTCATTAGTGTTTTTGTAATTGTTGTAGTCATTTGCTTGAGAAGTCATTATATTTGTTGTTGTATTTATTTAATATTTTCTCTTTATTACAATTCGTATGATTTTTTCCATAGTATTTTTCAATTGAATAACACTCTATCATATGTTATTGATTTTTGTAACTTTTTCGCTTCTCATGGTACAGATCCACTGGTTCGTTGTTGTCTTCACTGCTGTTTTTAGTACTTTTTTTCTTTACCTGGTCTTGTGCCTACCTAACATTTTGCAAACTCTTCTTTTTTTTGCAAAATTAGCATTATATGATATGTTTTTCTTATAACAATTAAAACATAAAACTAGAAAACCTTTAGAAAATTGCGTAAATTTCTAAATGTGCTAGCAATTGCAAAGAAAAAAAAAGAAATGCTTTTGAAAAAAAAAACAAATATGATGCGTCATTAAAGGAAATTTCTTTATTGTACTTAGCAAAAAAAAATTTATAGAATCTTTGTTTTTTTTTCTTGGCGCATAAAATGAAATTAAGCTTTAAATAGAAAATCAATAGCAATTTTATAAATTAATATCATAGTACGTTTCAATGAATTAAATTGCCAGCAAGCAAAACAAAAAAGGCTCCTAAAAGTAGGCAATATGTTTTGTTTAGAAGACCACAGGTAGAGGTGGGCTTTTAAAATTTTATTATATTTGTTGGCTTTGTTTTTTAATGTAGAAAGAATATCAGTGGTACTTATCAAGTGTTTCTTTGAATGATTTATCTTCGAAGGTTAGTTTTAAAAAAATTATTGCTGTATATGAGGACTTCCATAATATAATATAATTTATAATTTGTTGTTCGTAGCGGTTAAATAATGATTATTTCTCATAATGATTAGTAATAAGGCTGTTGAAATATAAATTTATTTATTTAATACGAACACTTATAGTTTATTATGATTACTTAAGATTATTGTAAAATAATCATAAGTTAACCCAAGTAATGCAAAAATAATCTAATTATTTCGAATACCGATTGACTCAGAATCGCCTTATAAGTTGATCTAACGATGTTCGTCCGCCCGCCCGGCTTGCTAGCTGTCCATGTACGCAAAGCACATGCCGTAATTTAAGAAATAATTTGTTTAATTCGGTCGATAATTTTACTGAGCCCCCATACAAACTGCATTCCAAAATAGAGTATTTGTGCCGACAAACCATCTTACTATGTCGCTATTGAAAATATATTCGGTAAAAATGTTGTAACCCTTAACACCTTGCCATATTTTATTGGAACCGGTCCATATTTGACCATATCTCCTATACAAATACCAGTCCTCAAAATAGCTCTTAATTCCACAAAATTTTTATAAATCCTGGTATTGATATTAAATCGTTGACAATATTTTCTAAAATAAAATGCCAATTTTATATTGGTAGGTCCCGAATGACCGGATTGAGGGCTAAAATCGCTTTCAGACAAAATTCTTGAATGAATTTTGTAAATACCAGGACTAAAAATCTTAAAAACCTTCAGTCTTGTATCTTTTTTACCCTCCATCACCAGTGGTGAATAAGGGTATACAAAACTAGCATGAATTAACCCCAAAAAGGGTCAAATTGCCACTTTAGAGTCACAACGGCAACGCTGATTATGTTTTTTAAACAGCCGAGCAAATCCGTTACCTCGTTTAAGTTTAAAACCGAATTCTTAAAAGTTGCTTCACATACTATTGCCAGGCTGGAAAATTTAACATAATTTTTAAGATTTTTCCGAATCAGTGATTTATTTCCGAATAGAATACATTCTGTAAGTTGCTAAACACTAAATAACAGTCAAAAAAGTATTCGAAAGACATTTTTATAAATTCAGGAAATCTAAAACTGCTGAATCTCTTTATCTTGCTTTAGATATTTAATAGGAATTTATTTTAAATTTAAATAAGTAAGCAATCAAGCCCGAATATTTGATACACTACACACAGCGAAGGCAGATATGTTTTTGAGAGTGTACCCTTTTAGGTACTCGTGGGCAATCATGGACCAGGCGAAACAAATCTATGTTATGTGGGTAATATTTAAATAAGACTTCTCTGTGTAGAATTTTATCTTGATATCAATATATGACAATTATTTATCTTAAAGCTTTATATGTGACCTGAAGTGAGTTCAATACCTACCAGTACAACAATTTGCCATGACATAGTAGGCGGTTATAAAAGTTATCCTTGTATAACAAATATTTTAAAAACTATCCGCATAGAAAATTTCTATGAAAACCACTCAAAAGTCTTAAAAATATTCTATATTAACGTTTTACGAGCGTTAAAAATCGAGATTGTGAAACAAGCACTAACTGTCTGTTTAATAATTTCGAGCATAAATGTTCATATAAAATTTTAAATGGATATAATTTTTTTAACTGAATATTTTTCATACAAATTTTCTGTATGAAAGTTAACTATTAAATCGGCATTTCGTTTTATTTTGTTACAAATTAAGGAAAAGTTTAAAGTTTCTAGCAAAAATATTTTTTCAAATAAATATAAATATTTAAATTTGCATATATTTACATGCACATTTATATATAGATATATTTGTAGTCACAAAAATACTTTTGAAATAGTTTGTTCTCTATTTTAAGCAACGAAACGAAAAACAAAACTTCCTTTGATATACCGCACACAGAGCATACCTATGGGTAAAGCATTCTTTGCCAACTTTGTATGCATATTTCTAGGCGTTTATACTTGGAATATTTTTATATTCCCTATTGTTACATTCCTTTGATAAAAATTTAGCCTAATTTTAGGCGTTTGATTCAATTAGCAACATTCTCACTCACATAAAATAAAAAGTCAAGTAGTTTTAAATAAAAAAAATATTGCAAAATAGAAAAAGGAAAAAATCTGCTTACTTTTAGGCGATTGAACCTGTTTAAAAAAACAACCCTGTTTCTAAAAGTGTTTATATATTTTTTTTATCTAGGGTTAAGTTAATTTGTCTAGATGTTTGCTTGGAATATTTATTAGTATAGAACTTTATATAACGACCTTATTATCCTTAGCCATACAACAAAACAATAACAAAAACCTACCAACAGCAAGTTTTAACATGTCTAACAACACAACTGCAATTGTAGGTACTTTTTACAGTTTTTGTTTTGGGTAAAGGCATTTGAACAAAAAAAAAAAAAAAAAATACTGCAGTATGAAATCACTTATAACAACACACAACAGCAAAAATCATTGTTGGTATAAGTGCTACGAGCATTATGACCTATTGGCCTGCTTAATAAAAAAAAGGTTACACTTTTTTTTTAGCAGAACTTACAAGAACAAGAAATTTTAAAAAAAAAATTCATATTGATGTTGTGCCTAAAACTATACAATTTACTACTCACCTTGTCAACCGGCATTGATGGGCACGCTCTACACAAATTCCAAAATGAGCCGATCATAAGGAAACGTTTCAATTTCTGCTTAACGAAAACTGAATTAAATTTAAGAAAATAACAACAACAAACAATTGAGTGGGGGTTTTGCAAATTTTTATTTGTTTAAATAATTTTTGGAGATTATTATTTTTTTTATTATGGTCTAACTTCGTTTTAACACACAGTTCATATACAAATAACAACAAATAAATTTAAGCTTGTTAGCTCACGCTTTGTTCGCTCTTTCTAACACTCGTATAAGCTCTATTTTCTTAGGTCTTTATGCTCTTTACAAAACTGAAGAAATTAATTGATTAATTAAGTTTTTACTTTTTACACATATTTGCACGTTGTTGTGGATATTTAACAAAAAATTTTATAAATATTTTTAAATTGTTTACGGAAAGCTTTTTAAATAATTAACTAAAATATTGGTTAATTAAACAATATATAAACTCTGGTATACTTTAGGGTTTATAACGTAAATAAACAATACAACAACAATTAATGAAAATCAAAGCATACTTTAGGATGTTTAATTAAAATTACTTTTAAAGCCTATATTTTTGTTATTTTTATATAATTTTGTGTACAAAAATTAATATATTTTTTAAATAAAAAGAAGCAAAAAAATTATATTCTTATGTATGTATGTGTCAACAAGAAAAACACATACTGAACCGAAGTGTTATTTAAAAGTTGTTGTCGGTTACCTTGTTAATTCGTAACGCAAATGACGTTTATTTTCTTTTTTTGTGGATTACCAGTGCTGCCAGACTCTGGGTTACTTAGAATTCTAATATGTTTATTTGAAGTTATTGAAATAAGATAACGAACTCACTCGTAAATTGGATAAAGGAAAAGAGGTTCGATATCTGCGATGTTATCTATTCTATTATAATAGTAAAGTAAGTTTTTGCTTTAAAAACATACAAAAACAATACAGAATAAATTATGTAATAGACCTTTTGAATTACATTCATTAAAGAAGGAAGCTATAATAGACACTGTTCCGAAATTGTTCTTCTCCAGTGTTTGCTACACAAAATTTTTGATAACTAATCTTATAAATGCTGCAGTTTTGTGTACTTCATCGGTTAAGTATACCCTCCACCACTAGTGGTTAATGAGGGTATATTAAGTTTGTCATTCCGTGTGAAACTTTTTATTATTCATATCAGACGTATGTATATATTCAGTGGCCATTTCCGTCTGTCCGTCTAAAATAGCTTTATAATGGCAGAAATCACACTGGCAAATGTCCTGACATTCGTTTCACAATTTATCATATAAAGTCCACTCTCGCCAAACAGTTAAGGACGCGTAAACCCGTTACGAATAACGCTACTGTAATAAAATTTGTTACGTCGTAGTATTATAACACTAGAAATCAAATTGTTTCGTTAAGAAAAGTCCATAATTTGCCATAGCTCCCACATAAAGCTATCTCCTGAAACATTATAACGATCGGTGGAGGGTACAAAAGATTCGGCACAGCCGAATATAGCAATCTAACTTGTTTTAAATGAATTTGACCGGCTTTTCGTTATTTTTTGCCAGAACAGTGAAAGAAGTGAATTTCCTAAGGTAATCATTTTCGTTTCTTAAATCAAGAAAATAAAAAAATTATTTCTTGATTTTAACTTATTTTGCTCGTATTAAGTTAAATTTTTTCAAATAAAGAAACATATTATCATAATTAAAAATTTCACATTTTTGTTATATGATCAAAAATTTCTTAAAACAAGATATTCAAAAGTAGCTTGTTTTTATTAAAAAACAGAAAGAGTTCAAGCTGCATTTATTTAATATTAGTCTGGTTTCCATGAGTTTTAAAAAGAATCGAATTTAAAATGCTAGGGTTAATAAAGATTTTTCAAAAAGGACTCAAGAAAACTTGGTTTGATTCAAATAATTTTTATTTGAATAGGCATATCGAGCATATCAGTCAAAAGTTTTTTAATTCTTATTTAGCTTCGTACAGGCAGTGGTGAGATCTAACAATATTGTCAGAAAAATGTGCTAAAAATGTTTTACAACTGTGTGAACGGGCAAGTTTTCAAAAAAAAAGTCGAACTTTCATCAGTGATTTTCATGAGTGAAAAGAAAAAATAAATAAGTTAAATTTTGCAAAATTTAAATTATTTTTTATGAAACTTTAAACACATAAAACAACATAAAAAAAATACATTCTTGCTATTGCTTCTCCCCTTCAATAACAATATTCCCCTTTTCCAAATTATAAAAATTAACAATGTTTAAAGACAGATCCTAGCAGCTCTTGACACACAATTATCTTACAACCGTGTGAATTGACAATTTTTGTTGCAATTTATTTTTGGCAATTTTTCTTCGGAATTATATTGTTAACACATTGTTAGATCTAACATTTTTGTGAGATCTGACCACCGTTTGTACAAAGCTTAATGCTACACGTTTCTATGTTTTCATGTTTAAAAAGCAAAAGTTCCCATTTAGTCCAATGTATATACAAGATAATTATTTCACACTTGAATAGTCCGCACTTGCATCAATCTTTCTTTACTTTATTCAATAAAATCCGTACTAACCGTACTGTTTGTACCGGTTTGGATTGATTTAAGTACGGATTATGTATTGGCTTTTCTTTTGAGTGTAGGTTCTTAATATAAAAGACCAAACACGTATTTGAATTGAGTAAGTATTTCATACTTTTTGAATCTAGTTATTTCCTAGTATTTTAAGGAAAATTTTCGTTTTACAAGATTCTGTTGTTAAGGATGAGAATATTAAAATATTTGAATCGAGTAAGTATTACTCACTTTTTAAGAAGACTTAAAATAGATATACTTAAATCGAGTTATAATTTCTTGAGTTTTTCGAGAAATCTTTTCCTTAAGCAAGTTACTAAGGATTGAAAAGGCATTAACACTAAAACTTTATTCCATTGAATTTACGAATTAACTGTGCTCAGAGACCTACAGTAGAATTTCATGACGAATATTTCAACTACATACATCCCTGTTTTAAATGTGATCTTTGCTTTTTATCAAAAAATTTGATAAAGACCCATTTTCAGTGGAGTCAGGGGGTTAATGTATACCAACAAAATGTTGCTTGTAATGTTCTGAATAAATCTTCTGAAGACACTTTATACCAAAAACCGAAGTATCACGCGATTTTCTACGTTTTTTTACTTCACAAGGATGCATTTTTAAATAGGCCTTAAAATGAGTTTCAGATGTAAACTTTTGAATCGCCGATACACGTATATCTTTTTTCGACTCGTCTACAAGAATTAGTTGGCAGAATATTGTTATTTTGAAAAAAACGGCATTTTGTTGTACAGTGTTATTAATCTTATTAATTTAAAAGTCGAATTTATTACTAATCTACTTCAAAATTTACATTTTCAGACAAGTAGTACAATATAAGTATTATTTCTGCCTCCTTCCATTTTTTTTACTCTAATTTTTTTTAATTGCTTTATTTTTCACACGTTAATAAGGAATTTCTGCGTTGTTGTTTAGTGTAAAGTTGATTTTATGTCTACTTCTCAACCATTTTGTTCAATTTGGCAATACCATAAAGAGTATCACTACTTTTGCTTTGATAATCTTGCACTTGCTTACCCCTTTGCAATTTTGCATCGTTTGAGCGAATAATTTTTTTGTGTGGTTGTTGTTATGTTTCTGCAGTTTTGCTTTTTCGCAAGAGTGCAACTTTTGCCTTGAATTCCTTTAATATATTCATCAAATGTTGCATGATTTTGCACTTTTTTTAACATTAATATTTAGTAGTGATAATCAAAATAAATCTAAAGTTAAGTTTCAAGAATATCGATTGACACTTCTAGTATTTAATTTTTTAGCCACATTTTCTAATATTTTATTGAAAACACGAATTTCTCGTTTCAGAACTTTAAGTTTGCATAGAAAGTAAAAAAAAAAATATATAATTTTTTTTTTTTGTTTTGAACTATTTTAATACAAAAGTTCTTTTAAAATAATTACTGCTACGCCCAGATTGTCGACAAGAACATTTCTTTTATTTATTTTTATTGTTAACAATAATATAAAACCAAAATATGTTTTTGTTTTCAATGTTACTAGGTATAGGATAAGAAACTTTCTTTTATATATTGAGACCCAGGCTGTTAAAAAACTTTTCTAATTTCTATTAGTGTAAAATTCAAAATTTGTTTGCACTAACAGCTGATATTTTTTTTTTTATTTCATATCTATTATATATAAAAAAAAACTTTATTTTCCAATTTCCTTGAACGATAAAATTCCCATTTATCTGGTAACACTGTGCATACGTAAAATTCAACCATCAAAAGTGGTGATCTCACACATGGTAAAAATATACTAAAGGAAATTTTTTTCCTCCTTGTACATAATATTCTTACACACATACATACATACACATTCACAAAAAAAGCAATAAAAATCACATAGTATTATTGATAAAAATTAATAAAAATTAAACACCAGTTAAGCAAAATATTCTTTTAACATAAAATGTTTTGAAAATGTTAACAGTCTTCATCCGTAAAGTATGCTTGACAAAAATAAAAAAATTAAATAATTTAAAAAAAATTCTTTTTCAAAGGTTTCTTTTCCTTCGTTGTTAAAAGACAGCGAAGAAAGAAGAAAAAATTTGTTCAATTAACATTTAACACACAAACACACACTCATACAATAATACACTTAACGTTTATTCATCATCATTTATACATATACAATATACATCTATATATATACCGTTATTTCTTTATAATATTTTCTTCTCTTTTATAACAGCTTTTTTTTTGTATTAATTATTTAAACAAATTTATTTGGATTAATGAGAAAAAAATAGAAATATTCTTGTGCTTTTAGGGGTCCAAAATAATATAATAATTTTTGGGTTTTCTTTTAATTTTCTATTTTTTATAATCTTTGTAAAAGTGAATTGTGAAAATTTTTCTTGTGAAAAAAATTTTCCAATACTTTTTTCTCTGTCAGACGCGCTCGTTAGAAGTGAATTTAGCTTTTTGATTTCTTAACAACTTATCACGACGATTATACGAACACGACTGAACAAATTTGTGCTCTGTGTGAAGTTAACGTTTTGTTTGTTGGCCATTTGGTTTCAGTTTTAGTGGCAGTATAAATTTTCTACTTGCTGTTTTCATTTCTTTTCAGTCAAATTGAATGAAGGAGTGGTTGGAAAGTTGAAGTAGAAAAAACTGCAAGCAACGAATGAACCAAGGCGAATTCATGTATACGGTGGTGTCGATACTACAACAAGTAACAACACCGAAAACACTACAATGTATTTTTTGTTGCTTTCGTTGATCGATATGTCAGAAACACAAGAAACTTTTTACATTTCTCTCTCTAAGTAAGAAAAAAAAGTAGCACAGCTGTGCTTTCAACGCCACCTGAAAAATGAATTCGCCTTGTAATGAACACTTTTTGGTTGCAATTGTTTTGTTTGGTGGTATATATACAAGCTTAATGTTGTAGGAATTTTTAATCCATTGATATTACAATTGATGGCAGCATTATAAAACAAGCACATTTTATGTATGGCACCCTTAAAGTTGCATCAAACTGGCATCGTTATATATATATATTTACCGTTATTTTTAAAAAGGGCTGCTATTTCACAGTGGTTCGTAAATTAAACTAATAAATTAATATATAAAGGAATAAAAATAAGAATCATGAAAGAAAGTACCAAGAACGATTATATGTACGTAACAAATGTGTACATTTTTGGTAGCAAAGTTTTGTAATACGATTTTTAAGAAATATTCTTAGTATATACATGATTATACTTATATCAAAGTATATGAAGCTCCCGCAAGCGGTATTTGCTATTATTATTAATACATTAATACAACTTGTGACAGTCAAAATAAATTTCGGAAGTGACCCTTAATTCAGTAATAGATTTATACCCATGAAATTTATTATCGCTCAATTTTATCTCGTCACTACAATTCAGTGATGCAAAACTTGGCCAAATTGTGCCATTTTTTGCCACTTTTAGATGTTTGATGGCCCTGTAGAAATCTATTTTGGCCCTTTCTATTCCAAATTCAACTTACTACTTTAAATTGTTCAATACATTTTTCAATGTTATTTTCTCACTTTTCGAACACTTATTTCATTTAAGAAATTGTTTTGTTTGAAAAAACATACGAAGCTTGTTTGTACGAATATCCAAAATTTTAAATTTTAACAAAAAACATACTGTTTTCATTGTCAAACCGCTATTACAAAAATAGATTGGCCCTATCAAAGCTATTTTGGGCCAATACAAAAAAACTCAAAATGCATCACTGCTACAATTTGTACGAGTGTTAAATCACTGACAATGTTTAGAGTTGTTAATGAGACTCTAAGATATATTGGTGGACAATAGGACTCATTACAGAGGATCCAAAGTACAGAGAATAACCTTGGCACAGCCCATATTCCGCTTTTGCGTTGATTCGGTTGGTTTCCCGGATTTCACATAACATATCTTATGTAGTGCAACCATTTTTGATCGCTGCTAATAATTAAGTTCAAAAAATTACTTCTCTTTATAGATTTTAAGCAGTATTTCCAACATGCAAATAGTCCTTTAATGACTCACGGCCTCAACTTCTTTGGAATCCGATTACCTTGACTACCCTTTTCGACCTTTTCGCATATAAACAATTAAAAGTGCTATCTTATGCACCAAACTATTCACCATAGTATTAAAAATCGAACCCAAACCTTAATTTCGGGAGTACGCTTGTATGTTACTACATAAATGACATAAATAAATATTAGCTGTGTTCGTTTACACCAAAATTTGCAAAAATTTGTACAAATTAGTAGTGGATTTTACTGAACTGCGTTCGTTTACACATAAATTTGCTAAAGAGGGCATCTACTGCGAAGTTTAGTGGCAATTGTCAGACTGAGAGCCTGCAAATTTTTACTGAACAAATTTTTGACAGTAAACTCCACAAGAAAACTAAAACACATGATTCAATCAGGGATGCAATATGAGAATTTTCAAATTATACCAACATGTTAACAAAATTGTACTCTTGGACCCCAGTTGTACCAAAAAAATAGCCTAGAACTCTGTTCCAATTTGTGAAAAATGATCAGCAACGTCTATTATTTCATGTGAAAAGTTGTACATGTATCAATGTTACCTATCTCCTGAGTTTGCACAATTTGACGTTTTTAATCTTTTAAAGTAGCCGACATTGTTTTGCGTATGTAAACAAAACCCGCATATATTTTAACAAAAAAAAAGTATTTTTTTTAAATAAAAAATTAATGTGCTGTTTTCACAACACAAGTAATTAAACGAGTAGTTAAATTTATATGAAAACGACTAAGTTTTTTGAGTGATTTTCATATAAATTTTACCACACGTTCATTCACTTGTGTTGTGAAAACAGCACATATGTAAGTATAAAAAAATTAAAGTAAATATGGGTGAAAAACTGTTACAGGTTGTGTTATTTATGTTTTTCCGTTCTCATTTTAATATAAAGTTAAACTTTTTCCATTTGCTTAAAATTCCACGTGAAAAAAGTGAAGCCTTTATTATTTCGCAGTTGTAAGAAAATTTTGCCAGAAATATTTCGTAATTTTTTCATAAATTGAACAGAGGAAAACCCTGCCAACATAATTTCATAGAAATTCCGCACAAGTTTTTTTTATATGAGTTTTGACAGGATTTCACGTGAAATGTTGAACAGAGTACCAGGCTTTAACAACAAAAACTTCGTGTATAACAATTTACTAATAAATTTATTTATATATTTAAAAAAAACTAATAGTTTTTACATATTTATATAAAATTTACAAAACATCGTACAAATAAAAATCACTTGTATGTTAAAAGAACATAAAAAACCAAAAAAAATATATATCTAATTATTTTTATCTACTCTATAAATTTTTAAATATTTTAAAGTTACAAAACGTCTTAAGCGCCCTGGAGACTATCAAATAAACAATAGTTGTGTGCGTGCAGTCGTTCTTTTTCGGCTACACATACGCGTTGTCGCCAATGCTTGATGAAAATCAAAAAGTTTTGATTTTTTTATTTGATGGCTGATTATTTGATAGTCTCTTCACAGAAAAAAGTGTTTTATCAATAAAAAAAAAATGGTTTAAAAAGTATTTTAATTTAATTAATGTGATAATTGAATCAATAATTTTTTTAGCTAAAAAAATTTAATTTTGATTTAATTATCATTTTAGTTGTTTTGAAATAAATTTTCAATTAAAATTTTAATTAAATAACAACAAATCTTAATTGACTTTTTTCGTTTAAAATAAAATAATTTAAACATGTAGAATTGTTGTTGGGAATTGTCAATATTTATTTAAATAAATTAACACATTGTTTAAAATTTCAAAGTTTTTTGATCACTTTTTTAATTATAATTAAAAATATCATTTATTGAAAATATTTTTTCAAAATTTTAAAATTTTTAGTAATCAATATAATCATTTTGGTAATAGGTGCAAAATCAACAACTTGTTTGTTTGATATTATGAATTTAGAACAAATTTGGTGATAGGAGAAATTTAATAATTTTTTCTGTGTTGTTGTGATACCTATTGTGTTTGTTGTCATGAAATATATGAATATTTTGTTATTTTTTTTATAAAATAAAATTGTTGATTGTCGTGTTTATTTGAACGTCTCCGAAAAAGCCTGAAATAAACGATGCTTACACATATGCACAGATTGATGGTCTTATTTGATAGTCTCTAGGGTCCTTTATAGTTGAGATCAATAATATATAATAATATAATAATCATTTATAATAATAAGTAAAATTAAAGTGATAACTGGGAAATTTTATAAATTGTATCAAATATGCAATTGGTGTACCATTGTACTTTTTAAAACTCGATTGTACCAAAAATGGTACAATTATACCAACTTTTGCATACCAGGATTCAACTAGGTAAACAAGCAAAAGTAAGCAAACAAAAAGCATACAACTTGTAAGAAAAACATTTAAAAGAACAAACAAAAACTGAACTAAAAGTGCAGCAAAAACTAAAAATAATTATTTCCAACGTGAAACAAATAAAATAACACATATAATACAACAATAAGCTTTTTGTGATCATCTGTTTTGATTAACCTGCAAGTTTTTGCAATTTTTAAATTCGCTTACTTTTTTGTCCAAAAGCCATTCAGGATTGCCCAAACTTTACTTAATGGATTTTACTGGAAAAGTTATCAAAGACACAAGCCATATGTTAAAACCAGTGTTTAAAAAACTTAAGTCAAAAGTCGAAAAGTCGCAAAATTTTAACTTTTCAATGCTTTTACTTTTCTCTGCTTTTTAAAATCAAACATTGATTTTGTTAAAACTTATGAAAACAATCGGCAGTCGTGTGCTAAGTTTTCTTCTGCTTTTGATAAGTTAAAAAAATCAAAATCACAAGCAGTGTCTTTGCTTTTGAAAGTTGTCAGAAGTCGCAGTCCTAAAAGCAGGCAGTCTTTTAGTTTTGAACATTTTTAACAGAAAAATATTCTCTTTTCTCTTCTGTTTTTTTTTTACATTTATACTTACTCACACACAGGGGAGCCAGATGATGTTGGTAAAAAATCGGCATATTTAAAAAAAAAAAAAAAAAAATCGGCAAATTAAAAATGTCTATTTTAAACACAAAAACACATGTTTTCAATAACAAAATCGAAAAATTCAGCATTACATATAAAAAGTAAACGTTTTACAACGGCTTATGTAAATTTATATATTGTAAAGTTCAGCCCTATTTAATTACATTCAATGAAAAATGCAATTAAGCGATACGGAACAAATTTTTTTTTGGGATTTATAAAAAAATATTTTTAATTATTCTAAAAATACAAATATTTTTGTCAAAAACTAAAAAATAAATGCTATGTCGATTTTGGCGATTTTTGACATTGAATTTGGCGAAAAAGTTCAAAACCAATCTGACAACTCTGATTGGACTTATAATTTGCAAATACAAAGAACTTTTTGCTTCTGCGGCTGTTTGCGACTTACTAAAGCAAAGAGATTGATTTTACTTTTACTTGCGAAACTGTTCAAAAGAAAAGAAAATCAAAATCACAATTTTTAAAACAACTGCTGGCAAAAGTTTCGTTCAACTGTTTGTTTTTCGTTTTGTGGTTTTGCTTTGACTGAAACTGTTGTTGATTTCAGAAGCACAAGCAGAAGTCAAATCAAAAGATATGAAAGTTATTGCAGTTTTTTAAACACTGGTTAAAACAAGTAAGAAAGTGTAATCGGTCAAACCCAGCCATTTGATTACCTACACCATATTATAGTTTATATAGAGACAAATTTTCGAATAGGTTACATATTTGGGACCCACGGCCAATCATGGAAACGACAAAAAAAAATTATTCGATAAATTTTTAGCTCTGAGTAAATTTTCTATAGAAATAAATTTTAATCGAAATTTTTTGAAATGAATTGCTATCGATAAATTTTCTTTAGAAATTTATTGCTATCGATAAATTTTTGTTAAGAAATTTATTTTTTTATAGAATAATTTTCTACAGAATTTTGTTTTAAATTTTCTATGAAACATGATTTTTATCGATACATTTTCCATAAAAATTTGTTGCAATCTATAAATTTTCCTTAATAATATAATATTATCGATTAGTTTTCTGTAAAAATTTATGGTTATCGAATAGTCTTTTATAACGGGTGGCTACATTTTAAGGGGCGATGATGAATGTGAACCACACCTAAACGTCAAGTTTTTTTCTGCATTTCATTTGACATTTCTCAATTTCAGACTAACTGAATTGGAACCATGGAAAGATATACAATCGAGCAATGCTGTAAAGTTAGTCAGGCTTATTATGAAAATGAGCGTTCAAATCAAAATGCATTTTGTGTATCTTCGCGATTTTTTTAATCAGCATAATCGAGCTCAGTGGATCCGTTAACAAGCAGAATTGCCGCATTTGGTCGAATGATACTCCAAGAGTGATTGTCGAAAAACCAATGCACACACAAACAGTACCTGTTTGGTGCGGTTTATGGGCTGGCGGCATCATCGGCCCGTATTTTTTTCCAAAATGAGGCCGGTCAGGCAGTTACTGTGAAGGGTGTTCGCTATCGTGAGATGATAACGAACTTTTTATGGCCCGAATTGGAAGATATGGATATGGGCGATATGTGGTTTCACAGCTAACGAAACAATGGCTTTTTTGCACGACAAATTCAATGGCCGTATTATCTCACGTGGTGGCGATGTCAATTGGCCGCCAAGATCATGTGATTTGACACCGTTGGACTTCTTTCTTTGGGGTTATTTGAAAGAAAAGGTGTACGTCGATAAGCCAGCAACAATTCAAGAGCTAAAGGATGAGATAATTCGCCACATTAACGGCATAGAACCTCAATTATGCCTCAGCGGCATCGAAAATTTGGACCATCGGATGGAGGTGTGCCACCAAGGTCACGGCGGCCATTTGGCCGACATTTTGTTCCATACATAAATCAAACATACCAATATTATCATAATAAAAAGAAATGACAATAATTTCCTAAATAATTTGTGTTTTATTCAAAATCAACATCGGCCCTTAAAATTTAAACACCTTTTATAAATTTGTGTTATCGATAAATTTTCTAAAACAAAATTAATTGTTATCAATAAATATAAATTTGTGTATCCATATAATTTTTTTTATAAAAATCGTTTTGTAAAATATTCGACTATAAAGGCTGTTTTTTTTCGACGTGTAGAACTTCCGCTCGGGATAACTGTAAAAGTAGTCACTGTCATACTAATGAAGTGTCTGGGATTTTTTTCAAATTACCATGGAAAGACTTACAACAGAACAAATCATGAAATTTATTTCCTAAAATTCGAGTGATTCAACACCTCTGGACTCCTTTTTGTGGAGTTAAGTTAAATCCCTTGATTATGCTGGTTAACCAGCAATGACTGACCATTTGGAAGTACTATTGATGAAATACGACCGGGTATGCTCGAAAAATTTGTGCAAAATTAGAACGACAGGATAGCGTTCATAAGGAACAGTCGCGTAGGCCGTTAAGAAATACCCCTTATATGTATAACACCATTTATACATATAACTGATGTTATAAATTTATGTTACCATTTTCTGCTCTATAACGATTCCTCCCTTAGGTTTCTGCTGAAGATTAATAATTCCCCTTACTAACCATGAAACCACCACAAATTAATGAATAAAATAGGCTAAAGGCGTTTGTTTTGTCTTAAGGTACCCATTATTATTTTGGTATAATAAGCCGGTTATTTTAATAATGTGTAATTAATATACATTTTCATTACTCTGGTTATAGATGTACCCGTAATTTAAGTATTTTCTAATTGAATATAGATCAAACTTAAACTTTTAATGAAGAATGTCAAAACAAAATGTAACAAAGGTCAAAAAACATTATGAACACTGTAAATACAAATCTCTTATAAAAGCATGTGTTCTTGTAAAAAAAAACCAAAAACTATTCAAAATACTACAAAAACTTGTGCAGTTAAAAAGTAAGAATTTGTGCGAGAGTATTCTAAATATTAAATATATTTTTATATAGAGGTTATCTCTAGAGAATTTTCGAACGCGATTTAAAAGACAAAGTAAGGTGCTTGAAGTGCCCTAAAATGATAAGTTACAAAGGTCTTGACTTATTAATCATGTAGACTAATGCTTGACATTAATGTGATCTATATAAAACTTAACTCAGTTCAAAGTAGTTCTAAAGAGACGACAAAGAATACTTTACTAAAATACGCGGCCAAAAATGAATCATTGGTGAAATATTAGCCCATTGTGTTGCCGAGGACGAAATGCACTTTAAGGCACTAAAAGCTCTTATGTAGTTCTAGCATCTCTACAACATTCCGGCGGAATCAACGATATGGGAAAAATTTCTACCAGTTTTATTTATTAACACACCAAGAACTAAAAAACAAAATTGAAGTAATAAAACAATTTCATGCAAGGTCTTAAATTGTAGTCGACGAATTGAAAAATATTTCACACAAAAAGCATGTTCATTTTACTATTCGTTTCTATAATGCTGAAACAAAATAATTTGAAATAGATAATCCTGATCCTAATCCCTAGGAGGTTTTGTTTGCAACTTTTTAAAAATACGGTTGTTTTATATAGACATGCTTAACCACCAACAAATTAAAACTCATTCAAAATAAATTTGGGAGAATATTTTAAATAATAACTTTATTAAATTCCTATAATATATTTGCTTTTGTAAAACGTTTGCCTAAATCAAATATCATTTAACAGTTTCTAAATTACATTAAACCGGTTAACCGGTTATTTAAAAAATGCTTAACCGAAACCCGGGTTTTTTAAAATAGCAACTATTCGTAATATTCGAAAACCGGTTATTGAAAAAAGTCGAATAATCGATCTCCCTAGTACCCATACAATTGCAATATTATTGGTTAATAATTGATACTGTACAATAAAATAACCTGTGTATATATAATATTGGTAGATATCACAATACATCGGATACAATCAAAAGTCTATTGATTTCAATTGCGCAAAAAGAAATATTATGTAGTGTGTTGACAACATTGTACAATACGCACTTGAGTGCGTGCGTTTTGTTTACTTTTAATGAATGAAAAATTGCGCCATATATGCTTATACCCTCCACCACCACTGTGGAGGGTATAAGCATATATGTGGTGAATGATGTTATACTAAGTTTGTCATTCCGTGTGAAACTTTTTTTTTTTGTGAATCTAAGACCCCATAAAGTATATATATATTCTGGCAACTTGAGTAACTCTAAGTCGATTTAGCCGTCTCTGTCTGTCTACCAGTCTGTCCGTCTATTGAAAACTTTCGAAAAACTCACAAAAGAACAAACTTGGTGTCAAATTGCTTGTTGGTATCCATAGCAATTTGGAATTGAAATCCATTAAAATCGGATCAAGAGGATCAGAGCTATGAATCAAAATGTGGAACTACCACCATAAAAATAATTAATTTTGTTACAAAAACTAACATAAATAGTGGAATAATGTACACAAAGATATAAAAAGGCACAAATGCATTTTATATGACTAGAAATCATAGTGGTAAATTTCATGAAGATCGGTCCATAATTTACCCTGAGCCGCATATAAACCCTGCTCCCGGAAAATAGTTTAGTACGCCTACAACGGTAAGTAATAATGCCATCATAATGAAACTAGAAATCTCATTGGTAATTTTCGTGATGATCGGTCCATAAATAACCATAGGCCCCATATAAAGAATACTTACGGAAACTTTTTTTTTACGCCTAAAACCTTAATAAACAACGTTATCATAATAAAGCTTAATTATTCACAGTTTTAAGGACTAAAAATCATACTGTTGAATTTCATTATTACCGTAGTCCCCATATAAACGCTGATCCCGGAAGCAGTTTTGTACGTCACAAACCGTAATAAATAATACAATGTAATAAAATTTGGAACATCACAATTTCATAGAACTAGATATCACACTGCAAAATTTCGTGAAGATCAGTCCATAAATTACTATAAGCCCCATATAAAGCCTGCTCTCGGGAAACAGTTTATTAGGCGTAAAACCGTAATAAATAATGCTATCATAATAAAACTTACTACTTCAACAGTAAAGGACTAGAAATCATACTTATAAACTTCTTGATGATCGGTCCATAATTTACCATGATCGGTCCATAATTTACCATAGCCATGTAAACGCTAAGACTTATATCACTGTTGTATTAAAATTTATTCTAATATATATTTTTTAATACCAGAAATCACTCTTCATTTTGGGATGATTGATCCATAATTAACCATGGGTCCGATATAAATTCCCCTCCTAAAAATTATATTAATTCGGCTAAAACTGTTGTATTGTAATGTATATATAGAAGGCCATAAGCACCACGATCCAGAGGATCAGAGAAACTGTTACGAATCATGATACGTTACTCAAGCTAGTTCAAATTTCTTAAAAGAAAAGCATAAAACTTTCCGATTGTCGGTTAACAATTTAATATAGGTCTTAGCCGCAACGTCCGCTTTTATAAATATTAATTAATAGCGGTTTTCACCCTTGATAGTAAAGTCCCTTGTAGATCTTGTTAATCTTATTAATTTAGTAAAGTACTCACATTTACAAAACTGCAACAACAAAATGTATTAGACTTAAATTTACTACGCCAAATTCAACAGAAAGCTGTAGTAAATACGTGTGTGAATTTACCAGAATAAAACTGTTTACAAAACTGTATCGGTCTGTTTCTCTCACTCAGCAAATTTATTAATTTACAATACCTACGAAAAAGACACTCGCGCTTTGTAGTATATAATCGTATTAAATAAAGCAGAGTTGTACACTTAATGCAAAGGGTGAAAACCGCTAATAATATATAGATATCATATAGAACCCACTCCTGAAATATTTAAAATGTCGGTGGAGGGTATCAAAGATTCGGCACAGCCGAATATATCATTCTAACTTGTTTATATTGCAATTAATGAAAAATGTGGAGCATACCGACAATAAAAATAGCAATAAAGCACTCAATAATATTGTGTAGTCGATGGGTACCTTTAATGAATAATTATACCTTAAATTGTATAATAAAAATAATTTTTGCAAGCTCATTTCAGATTAACTTCAATTTCTTATTATTTTTCTCTTACAGACTTTCAAAAGCTGGTATCTGACAACAAATATTTTTTAAATCTAATTCAAAAAAGCACCGTGAACCAACTAAGTGACCAACCGATCAACCATTGAAACCAACAATTAAACAGCATGAGATTTAAAATTAGGCGATGGTGTTCGTTACGTTGCATTGTTTCACTATTGGTTTCTTCAACAATACTACTATGTATCTACTATATCTCTATGGATCAACCTTTTACACTGGCTGGCATTAGAACTGGCACCATAGCAACTCTTAATGACTTGCATGTCAATAATCCTCAATGGGGCGATTCATGTTACATTCTAGATGAGAGTGTTACGAATATTACAGCTCAAGAAGAATTTGCAAAATTCGATTTTCAGGTAAAAACAAAACCAAACATATGAACTTAAAATTAAAAAATTTCACCATAACAACTTTTATGTTGTGCAAAAGAGGCATCATTATTCATGAAGCGAACATACAAAAAAAATTGCCAAAATTACCTGAACAATTTTTCATCTGCAAAACCGGAAATGACCAATTGAAATCAAAAAATTTTAAAGGGAAAGGGGGCGCTCAGCGAACTCAAAGTGAGGGCAAAAAGAAAAAAATTTCCATGGACTGTCTAGGTGGAGGCCAATTTTTTACAAATTCATAAAATTTTAAACTTTGAATGGTAGCCCCCTTAAGGAATAAATATAAATTTTAAAACGCAATGTGAATTTCTGTAGAAAACAACAACGAAATTACAAAATATTTATGACATTGTTTGTGGATTTAATGTATTTCTTTAATGTTGCGTTGCGTTTTACATGATTAGGGCCTAAGTTTGTTCGGAAAAGCTGTCGGGAAGGAACAATTTTGGGTAGTCGGTCCTACATTTTAACCCTCCAGCAGTTACTTTGTGGCAGTTGTGGACTTTCTTTTTGTAAACTTTTTCCTTTTCGCCCCTTCTATGAGTTCGATGAGCGTCCTCTCCATTGTGTGACTTGCGCATTTTTATTACGAACCTCATCAAAATAGGGGGTCTAGTGCAACAAAATCCGATTACTAGGTTAGGTTAGGTTCCATTGGCAGCCGTGATCAAGCACAGCTCACGTGGGTCCATTGCTTAGTTCCCGTTGTGTTACCATATCACGCCGTCTCCCATGGGTCCTATGAAATCTGGCTGCTAGTATTCCCATGCAGCCAACCGGTCGATTCAATAAAGGAGTGGATCCTATTTACGTCAACATCAGAGAGACAAGTTTTGTCCCCAAGGGTTCTTCGACCAAACATTTTGAGTCTTAAGTCTCCGAAAGCCGGGCAGTTACAGAGAAGATGTTCCGTTGACTCTTCCTCCTCCTCATCGCCGCAACTTCTGCACAAGTCGTTATAAGGGAGCCCCAGCCTCTGGGCGTGCCTCCCAATTGGCCAGTGGCCAGTTATAACCGCAGTTAGGTTTCTTAGATGATGTCTGGACAGCTGTAATGCCCGCCGTGTCCTTTTTTCATCTATGATGGGCCAGATTTTCCTGGTTTCCCCACAGGTGGTTTCATCGTGCCACCTCTGACTGGCGATAAGATGAAACTTATGCGCTATAAGTTGCTTACATCTTGGGAGTGAAGCACCTACCGTCCCGTGGAACCGTCCCGATTCAAGGTGGTACCTGCATGCGCCAACGAATCCGCCATGCAGTTCCCATGTATGTCCCCGTGTCCGGGGACCCAATTAAGGGTGACCAGTGAATGTCTCGCTATCTCCTCCAGAGACATCCGGCATTCTCGGACAATTCTCGATGTGATGAACACATTCTCCAGGGATCTTATGGCCGCCTTGCTATCGGTAATAATGTGAATATCCCTTCCAGATATTTCACCGTACCGGATGCGTTTCGCGGCTGTGTGGATGGCCATTATCTCGGCCTGGATTACACTGCAGTGGTCCGGCAGCCTTATAGGAATGCTCCAGTTTAGCTGCTCGGAGTATATGCTAGAACCGACACCATACAGTGTTTTAGACCCGTCCGTGAAGATTCGAATCGTATTCGCGGGGATTTGCAGGTCATCATAGTGGACCACGTTATCCACAATGCTTACCGTGAAGCCAGGATCAAAGATTGGCTCGGGTGTGACATAATCAACATCCATGTGCCAATTAATATCATTCAGAATGTTAGCATGTCCGATATTATAATCTCTCCATGCTGCCCGATTACTAAGAAACTCAAATCATCACTATCCCATAGCTTATGTACATAAATGTACATAGCTTTAAAACTTATGGATATTCCGTTTCAAAACTTTCACAATATAGTAAGGACACTGTAGGCTTATTTCGATTAAAAAAATCAAAATTATTGGGTCTAAGTTAAAAAATCTTTATTGAAATTGTTTTTTTCCGGTTTCACAGTGCCATTACCATAGACAGTTACTTACGTATCCTTTATGTTTATCCTACTTCAAAACGTTTACAGAATTTCCAGTATACACTAGGCTAATAACAGATAAAAAAAAAAATAAATAAAAAGATTAGGTCTAAATTAGATAAAATTAGAATTCAGAACGATCACTTCCGGTTTTGAATCGAGTTACGCTGTTAAGAAATTTACATTACTCCTTAAATTATAGAGATCCCATTCTCAACTTTTGCAGCATCAGGAGGACACCTCAGGCTAATTTTGGTAAAAAAAAATAGGCTTAAGTTAGAAATCTTTTTATTTGGTCACTTCCGCTTTTACAAATTAATTTTTTTTGAAAAGATCCAACGATTTCCTCTAGTTCGAAACAAAAATTTAAAAAAAGTTATATTTCACAAACGGCAACACTTTAGAACTCCATAACGCGACGAATGAACAGCATTAAAAATATTATGCCAAATAAATACAAAGGAATTTCGCCAAAATATTTTTTTAATATGTCCGCTTCACGAAAAGTCCCTCATATTTATAAATTATATTTCTTTTGTTTATAATTTTTATTGTTATTCTTTAATTTTTTGCTTTTTTGATTAATTCCAACAAAATAGCCTGAATGGATGCACTCCAAAGAGTATTGGGATAAGGGTTTCGAAGAACGTTTTGAAGCACAGAAAAAAGATAAGCAACGGCTGCCATTAAAGGTGATTATGCATAAAGATTTTCTTTTTCTCTATGAATATAAATTAAATACTTTTGAGTTTTTAGCTAAAAGGATGATGAAAATAGTTTTTTTGTTGTAATTAAAAAAAATTTACCCGTTTTTTTTTGTAATTCAACATTTACATTCATATTAAAAGTATAATGAAAATGTAGCACTCATATTTTTAGGAAAAAAAGCAAGCAGCAAAAACTTTATTTGCAATGTCAAATGCTTACTGCAAGCATTACTTTGAAACTATTATGGCCACTCGCATTACATTATATCAAATAACGAACTACAACTTCGTAAAACAATTATAACAGTATATAATGATTTTTTTTTTTTGCAAATGTGTTGTTGGAAAAGTGTTGACTCAAAACACTGAAAGACTAAAATTCGAACGATTTAAATATTCTTGAATTCTATATTGAAACCCCTAATTTTTTCCAATATTCTGCTCAATGCGATATCATGTAAACGGTGGTGTCAATACTACAACAAGTAACAACACCAAAAACACAACAATGCATTTTTTTGTTGCTTTCGTTGATCGATATATCAAAAACACAAGCAACTTTGGACATTTCTCTCTTTAAAGCCTAGTACTCTGTCCCAAATTGTGAAAAATGTTCAGCAACATCTGTTATTTCATACGAAAAATTTGACACCTATCTATTTGCTACCTATCTCGAGAGTTTTCACAATTTTTCAAAGTATGCGACATTGTTTTGCGTATGTTACTAAAAAGTATTTTTTTTTTTTTAAATAAAAATTAAAGTAATTATGTATAAAAAACTATTACCGGTTGTGTTATTTACGTTTTTTCGTTCTCAATTAATATTTATATTAAACTTTTTTATTTGCTTAACATTCCACGTAAAATAAGTGCAGCTTATATTATTTCGCAGTTGTAAAAAATGTTGCCAGAAACATTTCGTAACTTTTTCACAAATTGAACAGAGTACAACATAACATAATTTCATTGAAATTCCACACAAGTTTTTTTTCATATGAGTTTTGATTTTACGTGAAATGTTGAACAGAGTACCAGGCTTAAGTAAGAAAAAAAGTAGCACGGTTTGATTCTGCTTCAGTTTTTGTTTTGGAATAAAATAATTTTCAAATCAGTAGGAGTTATTCGAACCTTAAAAATGTTTCAATTGTTGTTGCCGTTTATGTGTTTAATGCCTCATATAAGATTTGAGTTGGACTACAGTTGTACCATAACTGCGCACTAACAAGTTGAGTTCGATTTAATCTCATAAAAATCAACATAAAGTTAGAGTTCGAGTACAAACTGATTATGACTCAAGAATAATTTCAAACCGGACTTGAGAAAAGTTTGCATGGATCTTATGTGAGCTTAAGTCAAGTATGATGCGGAACTTATAGAGAGTTTGATTTAAAGATATGTTTTGAATGAAAGACGTGAGAGAGCAAAATTACAAAAGTGTTCGACTAGAGATTAACGAGATCTTTAATATAAATTGAAAACTACACAAGAAAACTTGAAGAAAACTCAAGTTTGAGTAACATATCGTCGATTGATAATTTAAATGTCGTATGTGGATTTTTTGCACTTTTGAGTTAAGATCGATTGCTTAGGTTTTCCGAACTGATCTTTCATTTGGCGTAATTAGTTTTTCGATACCTCATACGGCTTTCGAGATATGGATTGTTGAGTTTGTCGTATGTGGTATTTGCTGAAGCAATTTTCAGATTAAATGTCGTATGTAACTGCCACATACGACAAATTTCCATATAAAACGACCAAAAAATTAATTTATTATTTAAATGTCGTATGTGGATTTTTTAAGAGTTCAAACTTCAAACTCAATTTACTCAAAACTATCGGAATCCACATACGACAATTAAATTATCAGCCGACGATATGTAATATCTGTTTTAGCCTATGCGACATATTCTAATTTTCTTTTGGTACCCATTCGAAAACTCGTAAACGTTCAGGCGTTACGTTTTATTTTTAATACTTAAATAAGCTTTCAATATTATCCGCCAGAAGCGAATATTTTACTTGTTACTATGATACCTAAGCCAGAAAAGGATCACAAGAAGGTGGACTCATACAGACCAATAAGCTTATTGTCAAATCTGTCTGAACTATTCGAAAAATTTTATCCAATACGATTGCTACATTTGTAAATCGGAAAAATATTATTCCTGCTCATCAATTTGGGTTTCGCAGAAGACAAGAAAAATTGTAAGCCTTTCGACAAGGTCTGGCACGAAGGACTTATTTATAAGATAAAGCAGGGGTTGCCTCCGAACACTCTTAAGCTTTTGGAAAGTTTAATCGAAAATTTTGTATGAAAAATAATAAGTTTTTGGAGCTCACAAGCTGATTCTCCTCAGGGTAGTATACTGGGTCGTATTCTGTACATTTGCTACATATCTGATACGCCTTTAAATGAAAACACGCCCACATCGACTTATGCGGATGATACGGAAATTGTAAGTCTGTACGTACCTCCGCAACGGCATAAATGCTTTTACAATAACGTATTGAACAATTGTAAGTATGGTTGAACAAGTTGTTAAAATAAGTCTGTTTTAATCAGTGTTCAAAAATAAACACTAAGGCCCTGATCAGGGAAAACGCAGCGCAACGCCAAAGATAACATTGAAAGCACAAACAATGTCATAAATATTTTGTAATTTTGTTGTTGCTTTCAACAGAAATTCATGTACCGTTTTAAAATTTTCAACGACACAAACAATGGAGCGTTTGAAATTTTAAAACGCAATGTGAATTTCTGTAGGAAGCAACAACAAAATTACAAAATATTTATGACATTGTTTGTGCTTTCAATGTTATTCTTTGGCGTTGCGCTGCGTTTTATATGATTAGGGCCTAAAAAAAATTTACATCAACTAAATACGAGTACTTATACCAAATAAATAAAAACCGACCGAAAAATATTACACAAGCAAATCTGTGCACAATACACACACACAGGCCTTTCGTGCTGTGGTCGTTGCTAAAAATTTTTTATTTGATAATTTCTTTAGTAACTTCAAACTGGTGTTCCACTAACCTCATTCAGTGGATTAAGTGACTTTTTTCCTTGTCGCCGACTCGTTATTAGCTGCGTTCGAGAACACAAAAGTTTTTACTATTTTTTACTGAACTTTACTGCATTTTACTAAATTGCGTTCGCGTACACAAAATACAGTAAATGAGAACACAAATTGAGAGCGTAAAGTGACAGTTCTTGACTGAGTACTTACAAATTTTTACTGCAGAAATTTTTGCAGTGTTTTAAAAAGTATTTAATCGAATACCGATAAGAAAACGAGTTAAGTAGCCAAAAGTGTAAAAATTTTTCAACACTTCAATTATTTGCCATCAGCTGTTGCCTTTATTTTACGAATTTTTACAAATTTTGCGTTCGCGTACTCTTTTGGACAACAGCTTTTTGTGAGAGCAAATTTTTAAGTTTACTCATTTACTGCATTTTACTGTAAAAGTACTCAAACGCACCTATTATAACATTGGCATGTCATAGGCGGTAGTCAATTTGTAAACTCTGCATGACTTTTAAATTGACTACTAATTACTTATTTTTCAACCAACTTGTAGTTTATTAAAATTGTACTCGGTTTATATTAAATTATTTAAAAACCACTTTTTAAAATGTATTTTTAAACAGTTTTATTTATATATAGAAATAATATTAAGAAAATATTATAACAACGCATCTTTTTAAAACGTGGTTGCTGACATTAAATCAAAATTCAAGTACATTTCATGACTTAAAATATAAGTTTTAACGAAAATAAGATGAAAATTATATACACGCGAAAGTTTGTACTGCTCATAGAAAATATTATATTAAGTATGGAAATATTTGTGACGCGACATGACGAAAGGGACCTTATCTTGCCAGAGTAAAATTTTCAGTACAGGCCAAAACGTATATTAAAGTACCTACATATCTCGTCGTGTTTCTTCATCACATTATCGGTCATTTTCTTTTGCTTAATGAGCTGTGTTTGACACTTTAGAACTTTTAACCAAAAACAAAATATTGCCGTTCAAAATGAATTGAGTTGCTAAAAAAGTGTATTTAGCGTGTTTTTACATAAAAATAAAACGGATGAACATAAAAATGCCAAAATTATTGAAAATTGGTGGGTAAAATTCCCAAACGAAATCAAAATAAACACATGAGCACTTCATAGGGCAGCCAAAATACTAAAAAAAACACGTTCAAAAACATAGTCAAACTTTAACCTCAAATAAAAATTTCAAAATGCTGTAACTTCGTCAATTTCAGATTTTTGCATGATTTTGGTGTCGTTTTGTTCAGAATTTTGTCCTTTATCCATTGGTATCAAAAACTCGACTTTGACCCCTGGCAAGATAAGGCCCCTTTCGTAATGTCGTGTCACATTTAGATTTGTTTCAACACAAAAGTTATGAAAATTACGTTTTTTAATAACAGCTAATGCGTTGCGTAATTCTTTATCTTGGTCATCACAGAGAGGCCGAACCGCATCCACCAATGCAGCAAAAACGTTTTCATTATCCTTCAAGCGCTTTTTGCAATGAACTCCATCAATATTTATAGCAAGAATCAATTGCAAAGAGAGAATTGTCGTTAAGGTTTTTGGTAATTTCCCTTTCAGTGATAATTTCATGGCATTGGTCTGTAAAAATAGTACAAACATTAGAGAAAAATAAGAACTCACATAAATATGCTGATTTTCATTAATTATTACGTCATTGAGCGCTTTCAACTCCTCGAGGATGTTTATGGATGTTTATGTTCTTAATTGCCACATTGTTTTTTTCCTGGCGGACAAGGCTTTCGGTCACTACTTTTTGGGCAGACAATGCTGCCATTATAGTTTCATTCTAATATTGAATAATCTCTTTAAGCTCCTTAATTTCGCCTTGAAGTACATATATGTAAATATTAATATGAAAAACGTAATATTTTTGTCTGCAATAAATATTTTCAACTTACACGTCATTTTGTGAACAACAGAACATTGGAAAGGCGCTTTATCGTCATTTTCTTTTCCGTTATTAATTAAAATACGATGTAAGTTATTATGATTGTACAAGATACTAGGGATGCCAAACAGGAAATCCCGAATACCGAAATCCCGGGATTTTTCGGGATTGATAAATCCCGAATCCCGGGATTTATTTTTATGAGTCCCGGGATTTGTAACATATCAACTTTTATGTACAAAACCGTTCGTTTTTATTGAATTATTATACTATATACAAAAAATTAAAAATTTTATTTGAGTTATATTTTTTATTGCAAATAATTCTTATTTTTGAGTTTAATTTTTGTTTTTGCCACACAATTACAATTTTTAATTTTTGCTCGATATATGACAACTATTTCTGGATTTTTATATTTTGCTTAATAAAAACTATTATTTCAAGTAAAAACCAAATTTGAAGATTCACATCTCAAGCCTTTTTCAGAATTACGTTTAGCCAGTTCAGCTTTGGCTTAAGACATAATATCAAAATAAAAATGATTATTTTTATGCAAAATATAGAAAATTATTCACGATATAATAGAAGTATTATTCAGACACAAAAGAATAAAAGTTGATATAATTATAACAATTAAGTCGTTATATTGATGAAATAGCTCATATTCCTTCCGGTCCAATCATAGAAAGAAATTTGCTTAAAAAACATACGGTAAACAAAATGATTTTTTTTTATAAATAAACGCTATCTGACGTATTCATAAAAAAATTATTTAAACTTGAAATCTGTGTTAAGAAACATTTGTATGAACATTTAGTTTTAAAATAAATTTCAAACGTACTTAAATTATTGATTATGAATCTCGCCCTCACCCTGGAGAAGTACTGCACTGCAGTCGACATAGTGTTACAGTTTTTAACTCAGCAATCGAGATCGATAAGGGACTACACTTTGCAGTGTATTAATGTCGTCACAACTTAATTCACATTAAAAATTGAATTGCTGTCAAAAAACCGAAATGAATTGATCTAGAAAAATTAAGAGACACGTATATTTTTTTTTAAGCTTTTGTCAGAATCTGATCAGTTTGAGTGTTAAAAACATTTGTATAAAATAAATTGTTTTGTTGTTTTCTTTTTAAAAATTTATGTTATGTATATAAAATCTTTTGAATATTCAAAAAGTGTTGTTTATTTAAAAAAAAGTCGTATCTTAAAGAAACACATTGATCCCGAAAATCCCTGGATTTCGGGATGGGGATTTCCAAAATCCCGCATCCCGGGATTTTCAAAAATCAGTCCCGATTGGCATCCCTACAAGATACTTACCAATAGTGCTCAAATAAATGCGCTTCATATTTGCTTTAATTTTTTTACGTTTGCTCTTTTAATTTTTGATATTTTAATTAGTGATGTATTTATATTATTTAATTATTTTTGTTATTTATTTGTTCTTGATAAATATTGCTTTAATTTTACGTTTTGGCTTTTAATTTTTGATATTTTAATTATCTTTTTATATTTTTGTTATTTATTAATTTTTAATATATGTATGTATGTATATTTATATTTTTTATTATTTAATTTCTTTTATATTTATTTATGTAGTAAAATATTGTTATCATATAAAAAGTTTTTATTTCCTTAAATTTTAATAGCACCCGTGCAATAATGGAAGCAAAATTATTTTTCCCCTCTAGGTTAACCAACGAGCTTGCATTAAATTTTTTTTTTTTTTAACTTCTTCATCGGCTAGGAAGCCCGGATTAACAGCACACGTACCCAAAGTTGAAAAGGAATCAAATGGCTCACTGAAATAACCTTTGATTGCCTTAACTTTTTTGCCAATAATAAACCCTACCCCAGTCTCAATTAAACCTGTTATTAAAATAGGAGCAAATGGGTGAATGGCACATAAATAATTAGGAGACGTTCTGGAAAAGAAGTATTGTTTCGTTGTTAGCCTAAATATTTCATTACGTAATCATATTTTCAAATTTTAAATTATTATAAATTTGTTGCAAAGTTTGAAGATAGTTTTTTTACATTGCAATGTAAAAAATAAACACTTAACACATAACCACTACAATTGTTCAGTTTTATAACGAAGAACAGAACACTATATGATGTTCGTTACCTTCTAAAAAATAGTTAGAAGTGACGATAGTTTAATAGTTAAAAAGTTAGATGGGATAACAAAAACAGTCCCTACAATAAGTATAGATTTTTTGTATCTCTTTTAGTTTTGGAGATATAAGGTTGTAGAATTTACTCGTTTTTAGCCTTTTAGCGATCCAATTAAAAAAATACCTTCTTAGTGTATCTGCTTATCAAAAGAGGTAGCTAATGCCTAATTTCAAGTCTCTAACTGTATCCTTTAGCGCTGGGCGTTGATGTGTCAGTAAATAAGAGGGTTAGTGTAGAACTTCTGTAGATTTCAAATAGAGTCCATCCATAATTTTCAAAGAACTTGTGCAAAGTTCGATTTAAAATCTTAAAGAGTTCAAGAAAAACTCATGTTAAGTTCTACTGGAACATGGGAGGAAGTTTGATTAACACATTTGAAGTTTCAACAACTTGTTAAATTCCCCTAGAGTCAAAGAATTGATTAATTACTTCTAAAGCAAATTTATAGGAGTTTTCAATTACAATTGAATGGAAAATACGTTAGTGAACTCAATAATATGTTCAGTAAGACTCGGTTACAGTTTAGGTAAATAAAAGAACCCTTGAAGAACAGTACATTACTTTACTTAACTGCTTTTTTCTCTATTTATACTGAATTTAAATTTAATTAATTATATGTGTAAAATTTCACTTCCTTCAGGTCATTGTCCTACCACATTCCCACAACGATCCAGGTTGGGGGAAAACATTCGTCAGTTATTTCGAAAGCGCTACGAAGCAAATTCTTGACTTAATGGTTACCAAAATGCAAGAATATACCGATATGACTTTTATATGGTCGGAAATTTGTTTCTTACAATTATGGTGGGATCAAGCCAACCCAACCAAACAACGAGAATTAAAAAGACTTATAGATTCTGGAAGACTAGAAATTACTACAGGAGGCTGGGTAATGACAGATGAGGCTAATGTTCATCTTTATGCCATGTTAGATCAATTGATTGAAGGTCATCAATGGTTAAAAAATAACTTAAATGTAACGCCTACAGTTGGTTGGTCCATAGATCCATTTGGCCATGGTAGTACGGTGCCATATTTGCTATCGGGTACTAACTTTGAAGGAGCCATTATACAACGGATACATTATGCCTGGAAACAATGGTTTGCTAGACAACAAAAGGGCGATTTCATATGGACACCGTATTGGAAGTCACATGAAGAGGAAAGTAATAAAAGAGGTAGATTGCTAACCCATAACATGCCGTTTGATCAATATCCGATTAGGGAAACATGTGGTCCACATCCATCTATTTGTTTGAATTTTGATTTTCGTAAGATACCAGGAGAATATACAGAATCTACGGCACAGTTTATAACCGATGAAAATATTGAAGAAAAGGCGCAATTGTTATTGGAGCAGTACTCCCGAACGGCATCTCTGTTCCCCCACAATGTGGCTTTTATACCAGTGGGTGGTGATTTCCGCTATAATAAAGAACTTGAGATAGAGCAACAGTATACGAATTATAAAAAATTAATTGATCATATAATGGCAAATAAGCATTTGTACAACGTGGATATATCGTTTGGTACACCGAAAGACTATTTTAATGAAATCAAAAAGAGAACCAAAGAATTTCCGACCTTTAAAGGAGATTTCTTTGTTTATTCTGAAATTTACTATGCAAGAAGGCCAGCATATTGGTCAGGCTATTTTACCACCAGACCTTTTTATAAAATATTGAGTGCTGAATTGGAACAAAATCTAAGAATAACGGAGATACTTTTTACCATGGCTTATAACACGGCACGTCAGCAACATCATGAGAATGCCACTAAAATCTTCGAAAATAATTATGAAAAAATGATAAATGCCCGACGTAATTTGGGGCTTTTCCAACATCATGATGCCATAACGGGAACATCAACCAGTTTTGTAATGCGGGACTATGGCAAGCGTTTATTTGAAAGCCTGCAGAATGTTGTAAGGATGCAAGAATCCACCATTGAATTCCTCATACAAAATGGTTCCCGAAGACATAATTTCCTATTGAGTGAATTGGAAAGGGATCATTTCAGTAAATTACCACGAAAAACACCCATACCTTTGAACGTCTCTTTTGTACAAAGTAGTGCCTTTCCTATTGAATTCACTACATCTTCGGCTGATGGCAAATCTGCCTCATTTGTGGTCTTTAATCCCTTAACCCATAAACGTATAGAAGCTTTAACCATACGAACCACCACACCGCACATTAAAGTTATTAATGAATTGGGAGTGGAGTTAAGAAATGTACAAATTAATCCTGTTTGGAATATAACCTATGAACAGGGCATAGGCTCTAACAATGCTGCTCGTGTACGCATATCGGAACGCCAATATGAGGTTATGTTTATAGCGGAATTAGAAGAATTGTCTTTGACTTCATATCAAGTGGCAGTTGATGAAGTGAACTATAAACGATTTATGTCCTCGATTTTTTGTGATGAGTGTTCGGATAATGTGGAGCGAACAGCAGATGCTCCACCATCAAGAGAGGAATTTGTTGTTCAATCTAATCCGCCAGGTAAGTGACAATATATTTACATACAGTACTTCACGGATATGTGCATCACGCTTAAAGGACTTTTACACTAAAATAATTCTAAAATGAAACATTTTTCTTGCTCCATTTAATTATTGTACATATTTTTCTCTTAATTGCATTCCGCTTAACTGCGTTACACTGTCATATATTTCGTAAAAAAAATATATCACACGAAATTTCACGAACGAATTTCTGGTTTTTTTATGTTTTGTTTGTAACTTTTAAGGAATTCAGTTTTTCTTTGTGTTTTAAAATAAATAGGCAATTGACAAGGTATTTTATGGTGTCATATTGGTTGTAATTGCTATAATTCTATGACTCCCTTAAAAATGTTGTTTTACTTTTCATATTAAAACGCATAATGAACATTGCAAAATTTCAATGCTACACTCCTGTTCATTTGATCAGACCCACACAATTTTTCTTACTTAGCACGCCATATCTTTTGATATAGCGGATAGAGAATTTAATTGAGCTCAAAATCATATGAAAAATATTTGAAACGTTCAGTGGTATTTTTATGAAAAATTTTTTCAAATAGAATCTGGGAATTATTTCTTTTTCATAAACTACTTTATTACATTCAACATTTTTTATTTTTCGAATTTATTCAATGAGCTAAATTTCAGTTAGTTATTTAATAAAGCTTTTTGTAATATTTATATTCCTTAAATTTTTAGGAATGATTTTATACACTACCAGACTACAACCTTGTATCTTCCTGTTACATTTTACCTTAGCTATCCTTTGGATAGAAATAAGTTATATTGTGTGTACAGAGAAAATTTACAATTATTAGACACCAGCAGAATGTAATGCATTTTTTGGCCCGCTACGGTCTTCGTATAGAGTCATTCCTAAATATTTATAGAATGGAACTATTACAAAAAGTTTTATAAAACACATAACTGAAATTTAGCTCATAGAATAAATTAGAAAAATAAAAAAGGTTCTAAATATAAGACAATAAGTCGTACTGATAAATTTCGTGAAGATCGGTTTATAATTTACCATAGGGCCCATATAAAGCCCACTCTGGTTAATCGTTTAAATTCGCATAAAGCCGCATCAAATATAGATGTTGATTTGGTCCAATTTAGCTTTATATAGCCAGAAATAACACTATGCAATTTTTTAAGTTTAAATAAATATATAATAATTAATAACTTAATAAGCATAAAGAGCCTATAACAAAAATATTCTAACTCTCGGTGGAGGGTATCAGAAATTCGGTACATCCGAATAAAGCCCTTGCAAAAAAAAAAGATTCTATAAGCTCCCCGTTGAAAACAAAATCGATAACTTCTTGAAGAAATTCCTATGGAATGTTTATCGAACATGTTTCATTAGAAAATAAATGTTATCCTAAAGTTCTTTGTATTTTCTCTGAAAAATTAAAGGGTTTTAATATTTGCTTTCTTTCTCAGGCGATTTCCAGATTGAAAACAAGTTCATGCGTCTACTCTTCGACGAGAAGAGTGGCTTTATGAAAACGATAACTCGCAAAAGACCGAATCAACAGTTACTCAATCCCATGCAGTGCGCCATTAAATTTGCTGCATATCGCGGTGCTTCAGCTCATTCTGGCGCTTATCTATTTAAAAGTGAAGCCGAAAGAGATGTACTCAAACAATATGGAGTTAAAAAAGTTATATTAACATCTGGACCAATAGCAAGTTACGTTACTGTTATCTATGGTCCATTCCTGGCACATACTGTGAGAATCTTTAATACAAAAACACATTTAGATGCTGCTATTTATATAGAAAATGATATTGATTTCGAACCATCACCAAAGAATTCAGAAACTGAATTATTTATGCGCTTTGTAACGGATATAGATAATATAGCGCCCGTGAATAATAATACACTTAAAGACGGCGATGCAATACCACAGCTGCCGGAATTCTATACAGATCAAAATGGTTTTCAATATCACAGGTGTGTAGGCAATTTTGATAAGCATACTATAAAAAATGGTAAACACTATTAACTGAGTTATTTATTGTTTTCTTTTTGTAAATACAGACGCACTAAGGTACCTTCTATTGGCATTGAAGGCAATTACTTTCCTATTACCACAGCCGCCTTTATGCAGGATGACAAAGTAAGATTTACTTTATTGACTACACATGCCCAAGGAGCAGCCAGTTACGAACCCGGTCAGCTGGAGGTAATGTTAGATAGACGTAGTTTATACGATGATGGTCGCGGCATGGGAGAGGGTATTCAAGACAGTATTTTGACACGTCACAAATTTCGGGTTCTAATAGAAGATATGCCTACGCAGTCAGCAAAACACAATACATATCAAGTACCCAGTTTGCTTACCAATTATCTAGCTAATGGTTTACGTTATCCACCTACCACATATTTTGTGAAAAACTTTGATAAGCCACCACAACTTAAATCCAGAGCCCTTATTCTCGATCATGGAGCTTGGCCGTGCGACGTGCATCTTTTAAATTTCCGTACTTTATCCAAAGAACAATTACAACTATTCCCCTCCTCATCAGCTCTTATGATTTTACAGCGCCAGGGTTATGATTGTAAAGTACACAATTCTATGGTAGATTTATCGAATGTTTGCCCATTAAATAAAAAGGGTCTGGGTAAGGTAAATTTCAATAAATTGAATTTGGATAGTTTAGAAACGACTAGTTTAACTGGCATGTTAACATTACAACAACGTAAACTTTTAAAATCCTTCAATGACATCACCATTAAACCCATGGAAATTTTAACGTTTAATGTTACTTTTAAAACTTAGATTCTATGTGCAAAATAACAAACCGAAATTTAAAAACTGTAATAAACTCGGCTTTTAATTAAACACACGTTTTAAGGGTTTTTATATTTATTTAGTTCATAGTTCATGAGAGTAACAAAATTTTAATGTATAAAAATCAAGGTGCAATTGGTGAGTGAGTCTGTTTCGTATAACAAATGTTTTTTTTGTAAGAAACTACATCAGAAGAAGTAAAATACGTAAACTACGGTATAATTCCAAAAGTTAGTTGTTGCTTAAAATTCCAATTAAGTGAGAGCAACCAAAACAGGTTTTTTAAGAATACAATCACTTTTAAACACTAACTTTAAAGAATGTAATCATCCTGCAATAATACTACAAAAACATTGGCCCATAATTATAAAAAAGATCTATAAAAGGAATATATAAATATATAATATGTATAATATATGTATAAGATATATATATATATATATATATATATATCGCGACCTTAGGACAACAAGGTTCTATCTTACATGTAGCTTAGGTATAGAACCTTGTTTGCTAAGGTTTCGATATTTACACAAACTTAAGTATATAAAAAAAAAGATAAAAGCCCATATTAACATACAGCGTACTTTCTGAGGGCCTTAAATGAGGAACAATTGGTAGCCTTTTACCTCTATTAAAATGTAGGTTAGTTTTTTTGATATAAGAACAGAATATTAGTTCTTTTTCTCTTTTTGATAAATTTGGTACAGATATCGTCCAGTTGCAGGAACACATATATTTAGACCCCCTACTTTTTCATATAGGCTGAAGGGTATCGAGCGCTCACAATTTATATGTATGTGTTGGCAAAAATAATAATTCCCTTAATGTTGCTTGTAGAAATATTTTAACATAAAATAAGTGCTTATAAATTTTTTATAGGATAAACCCTTTTCATTGAATCTTGCTCTTATTTTTACGTGAATGATGTCATGGGTAAAAGCTAGTTTATAACAACTTATAAAAAAAAAGTGGTTTTAATCGCTGAGACTATTCCTGCCAACTTTTAAAATTAATCAAAAGAAGCTTAAAACCACGTTAGAATATATACAAATAAATCAATTTTATTTTTTTTTTAAATTTTTTAATATAAAAATTTTGTGATAACAAATTTTAGCCAAAAATCAATTTTAAATAAACAAAATCCTTATCTATCTATCTTCTAAATATATAAAATAGGATGTGTGTATGTATGTATGTGTGTATGTAACGTATGGACTCCAAAACGGCTGGGCCGATTTTGATGAAATTTTCAGGGAATCTTCAGAATATTCAGGCAGGTGACACTGTGAAGTCTGATTTCTGATTTTCGATCTGGGGGCGGAGGGGCGTGCAAAATCCATAACTTGAGAACGGCTTTACCGATTTGAACGATTTTTTCTTTAAAATGATCGCCATGGTCCAACTTAGGTTTTTGCCCCGCCCACTTTTACACCCACTTTTTTCGATTTACCTAAAATCAGAAAACGGCTCCATCGAGTTGACTAATTTTTCTTTCAAATGTTCGTATTAATCAACTTTAAATTTTCATCGATAGAAAAATTTACCACGCCTACTTTTACGCCCACTTTTTCTTAAGATGAAGAAATCAATAAATATTATTTCCAATTTGCGTTAAATACATGTGTTTCTTTTTTCATTGAACCCATATCTACACCATATGTAAGTTATTCTGTAAAAAAAACTTTATGATAGCTATTTCATGGATTTTTATTTAAAGGCCGTAAATTTCGTTTAAAGATCAATTTAAATCGTCTGGTAATACAACACTAATGTTTGCTTAGGGCCAGCAACGCGGACCGGGTCAGCTAGTATATATATAAAAATTGTGTAAAAAATGTATAGTTATTTATAAAATGAGAACGGCTGGGCCGATTTCTGAAAATTTGTTTTGTCAGTTGTTCGTATTTTAGAGGAGAAGGTTGAAAAATCCCTCCGGAAAAGTCGGAAAATTGGAAAAATCGAAAATCGAGTTTTTGTATGAAATTTGGTGTGAAATTATTCCTTAATGGCTTTCCAAATCAAACAATAGAAAGTTCTTAGTGTAAATCATGGAAAATTGGAAAATCTCTCCGCAAAAGTCGGAAAATTGGAAAAATCGAAAATTGATTTTTGTGTACGAAATTTTGTGAGAAATTACTTTAAAGTTTATCTGAAGGCTTAAAATTGGAGCGAGGCTAAGTTCGCCGGGTCCGCTAGTATTGAATAAAATATAGTTTTATATAAAAAAGTAAGTTTGCAAGTCTTCATTAAATTTCGCACAAACACGCTCGTCGACTAAAATTCCAATTTGACATCTTTTTGGTGGCTTGCGATTTCTTGTGAAACTTTTCAAGCTCATCTAGTTTTAGGCCTTTTTTTTAACTAAAAAACGTTAAAATGACGAACAGTAATCTAGTCTGCCATCGTCGTCATCATTTTAAAGGCAATCAACAAATTATTCTTCGTTTGGCAACTTTGCTTTCTTTATTGTTTTGAAACATTGATATGGATCAAATATTATAGAGCTTTTTAAAAATGTATACGAAAATAAATACAAGTACATATAAAATTTGTGCAAATTGATTTAAAATCATCAACAATTTAAGCAACTAATCTTTTAATTGAGTCGGAAAATATCAACAAGGCTATATGTCTTTTATATTTAGTTTGATTCTTTTATGTTTGGTACGTTTTCTGTTGGGTTATTGATTAAAAGAAATCATTAAAATAGGTTTGCGACTTTTATTTCCTAAAACTACTTTTTTGTGCGACTTTACCTTCACATTTTTCGATAAGGGCCAACGGTAACCCTGGAAAAAAGTAAAATAGTTTGTGTGTTTGCCTTGTTTTGTAATTGTTGTTTTAGTTTTTTCTTTTTAAATATGGAAGTCAGAGCTACCGTTGTCAATTTTCGAAAAAGGTCACAAAAAGCCGTTTTTTCAGACACATGGGTAAAAAAGGGTATTTCAATTAAAAAAAGTTTCAAGTTTTTTATAAGCATTATTTCACATTTTAAAGAAAATAGTAAGACCAATTTTCTTATAAACAAACAAAAAATATTTATTTCAGCTACAAAGTGCTCAAAAAACTTAAATTTTTTATGGAATGCCTTACATTTTTTTAAAACCTGATAAAAAGTTTGTTCTTCATCATTATAGCACATTTTTGTTCTTTATTTTTTTTTACTGATTTAGCGATTTCAAATAAATTTTAGGGTTTATTTCAAATTTTGCAATTTTATGCGAATTTAATCCAGTGATACAAGCGATTTTTTCCTCTTAGTTTTCTGATTTTTTAATGCTTTTAAGATTTTTAATAAATATTACTCTTTGCTATCATACCGCTGTTGCACTAATTTTTAAGCAGTGTGACCAATTTATCATTTTTGCAGCTAAATTCAGCACTAAAAACTTATATTTAGCAGTAAAATTTTTATTTGGCATTTTTTTTATTAAGCTTTTTTAAAAATGCTTTAAGCTATTCTTGATAAATTTTAAAAAAGTTGGAAAGAAGAGCGGTTAAAACTAATCAGCCATGTTCTGAAAATCGAAATCACGTGAAATTGAAGTCGTTGGATATTTTCATTTAAATTTTTTTAAAAGCCAACGCATCTTGTCCGGATTTGAAAAGAGTTAGTGTTAAAGGTTAGTGAATCTCAAAATATGGGCATATTAAAATAAATATTTTTATAAACTCTTATAAACATTCAACAAACTTAAGCCAAATTAAAAATATCTAAATTTGGATTTAAAACCAATAACAGTTCAAAAAAATAACCACAATACTAATTATTTTTATAAACTTTAAACATAAAATAAGTTCTAAATTTTCTCGAGTTTAATATGGCCGAATATTTTTTTTAATAAATTGATATAAACTAGCTTTTACCCATGACTTCATTCGCGTAAAAATAAGAGCATAATTTAACAAAAGGGTTAATTCTATAAAAAAAATTTACAAGTACTTATTTTATGTTAAAATATTTCTACAAGCAACATTATGGGAATTATTATTTTTCGCCAACATATACATATAAGTTGTGAGCGCTCGATACTCTTGAGCAACCGACCTTTAACTGTACATATGAAAAGCAAGGGATGTCTAAATATATATACCAAATTTCAAAGATTTATCAAAAAAAAAAAAGTACTTATTTTCCGATTTTACATCATAAAAACTACCCTATATTTTAATCTGGGCTATATGCTATATCCATACAAAATTTTTCGAAAAGAGGAAAAGTACCAAAGGTAAAAGAGTACCAACTTTTCCTCATATTTTAGGCCCACAGCAAGTACAATATATGTTATTGTAGGCTTTAATCTGTATGTATTTCCAATTTATCGAATAGTGAAAAAATACCAATCTTATCCTGTTTTTACCCCTTTAAAAATAGCAATTTTATCCCTTAAAAAGTACCAAAAATACAAATTCTGTTTATCCAATGAATCAATCATGACTTTTTTTCAATATACATAAAAAAAATACTGTGCCCTAAAATTCTTTTTATAATTTTTTTTTAAACCGAAGCGAAAATGGAATCCAGAACTCACGCTCATGTTAACAAATCATTTAAGTAGAATATATTAAGTCAATTAGTTTGATTAATATGTATTTTTCTATTTATGCGACAAATCATGTACACACAGGTGTACGTTTTTGTTATGCGTAAAATTCAACACATTAAAATAATACAAAAACAACAACCACAAGGGATCTTATGGCAAAAATTAGAGCTAGTCGTAGTTTTTTGCTCATATCTCAGCCACTTGTGGACCGATCTTGCTGAATTTTAGTAGCAAACAATTACGGACTATATTCGACATAAATGTACAACAACCTAGTCCCCATCATATCTGGGGTCTTCGGAAACTCCATTTCAACGGACAGGCAGATGTACATCGTTAAATCAACTTCGATAGTTATAAGTACCCATACTTTGTATACTTTATAGGGTCAAACAGCAATATTGAAGATATTACAATCGGAATGATAAACTTATATATACCCTTTCCCACCACCTGTGGCGAAGGGTATAAACAAACTTTTAATTATTTTACTATTGTAGTCGTAATTAAAGTATGATCTAAATTGAACCGACTTTAACTTAAATTTTAATTTAACCTTAAATGTAGAAAATTTTATCATACAACATACAATCAAATATAAACAAGAGGCACCGCTTAACAGCTTTTTTATTTTTTTTATAATACATTTTTATTTACAATCTATCAATTTAAGGATAATAAGCAAATTGGATACAATAAAGAATTTCATTAGTTGTTAGACTCCAGAGAGAACAACAACTCATAAAGAACATAATTTAATGTTTGTTTACTAATATTTCCAAATGGATAAGCAATGAGTATTTAAAAAGAAGGATATAAAAATAGAAATATATGTATATGTATTTGCAGTATTAGCGATATGAGTATTTACAGTATTAAAGAATTAAAAAAAATAATAAATAATTAAGATACATCTTGAATGCATTTAATTTATTAAGGAAATGGTAAGTCGAGGATGTGATGCCGTTTAATGGCCTGTTCAACAATCCCGATAGCTAATCGATGCGATCGCCATCCATTCGCTCGATTTCGAATCAGATTGGGTTCAACCATTTCGACAGCTTTCGATCGCTTGCTCTTACGAGCGTCAATATTTGTTACTTACGTATTAAAATATATAGCATTGCCATATAAGATATTTCTATTATTTTTTGCGTTTTTGTTCAAAAGTATCAAAAATAATACTAATTTGCTTGACAAAAAAAAAAAAAAAAAACAACTGTGTTTGAAATTTTATCAGCTGTATAGAAATGTCAAAAAATAAAAAACTTTTTTTATTGATACCAACCAAAACTTAAAAAAAGTGTAAACCAAGGTTAAATTCAATTAAAAAAAAAAAAAAAAAAAAAATATATAAACAAAAAAATAAATAAATTATGCAAACAAATAAATAAACCAATTAAACAATTACAAAAGCAGCGTCCGATTAATTTTCTGCACTAAGAAAGTTAAATAGTTTCGGTTTTTTCTGCCTTAAAATATGATGTGGTTTACCATCTTCAACTCTGCAATAGAACGCGTAGGTGGCCCAATGGCATTTAGTTTTTGGCTTCTACTTTTCTATTGCTCGTTCATCGAAACACTGTCGCCAACTCAAGATTTTCGTCCATGTATTCGATTAATGTTAGCAGTTGCTACATTTCCGACTTTTTATACTTACACCACAATAATGGAGAGTGTATTAAGCGTTTGTGCATACCGCTCAACTCAGGATCATTCAGAATCATTGTAAGTCGATCCAACAATGTCCGTCCTGCTGGCTGGCAGTCCACGTAACCTTGTGCGCAAAGTACAGGTCACAATTCTGCAGATAATTTGGCACATAGGTTCAAATTGGATCAAGGACCGAGCTTATTGGAAATGGGCCGAATCGGCCCATAATTTTAAGCCCCCCATACAAGATTATTTCCGGATAGGGTTTTTGTTCCAATAAATGACCTAATTATTAAATTAAGATTCAATTATCTCCAAACTAATTTATTGCAATCAAAATTATCTTACCATATTTTATTGGAATCGGTCTATATTTGACCATAGCTCCAATACAAATAATACTCCCGAAAAAAGCTTTTAATGCCATAACTACTTTACAATTGTTAGTATTCACATACAAATTGGCGACAAAGACTTTTGCGATAGCTTATACATATGTCATAACAAAATGTTGTCCTGGTAGGTCCAAAATAAACCATAGGTCCCATATAAACTCCCATCTTAAAATCTCATATATTTAGTTGAAGATATCTAAATAATATTCGGCCCCAAGAACTTTTAACTGAATCTATTTAAATGAATCATGATTGCCCATGGGTCCCAAATAGAGTACACTCTCAAAAATGGTCGGGATGGTCCGACTATACTTTCTTACTTGTTTAAACTATAATCTTACGTTTAAACAATCAATAAAATATTGTTATTTTACATATGTCCTTACTATTTGAGTAGTAGGGAAATGGGGAGGCAGCAAAAATTCTGCCTCCCCATTCTATATACCACAGAGGGAGCATTTTGCTTTTTATTTAAAGCAGCAAAAATTCTGCCTACCCATTCCATATACCAAAGAGGGAGCATTTTGCTTTTTATTTAAAGCAGCAAAAATTCTGCCTACTTGGGATGCCAATCAGGACTGATTTTTGAAAATCCCGGGATTCGGGATTTTGAAATCCCGATTTCGGGATTTTTCGGGATCAATGTGTTGCCTTAAAATGCTACTTTTTTTAATAAACAACACTTTTTAAATATTCAAAAGGTTTTATATACGTAACATAAATTTTTAAAAATGAAAACAAAACAATTTATTTTATACATATGTTTATAACAATGGCCTCACCCATGATCAAACTGATTAGATTTTGAAAAAAGCTTAAAAAAATATACGTATCTCTTAGTTTTTCTAGATCAATTCATTTCGGTTTTTTGACAGCAATTCAATTTTTAATGTGAATTAAGTTGTGACGACATTAATACACTGCAAAGTGTAGTCCCTCATCGATCTCGATAGCTGAGTTAAAAACTGTAACACTATGTCGACTGCAGTGCAGTACACCTTCAGGGTGCGGGCGAGATTCATTATCAATAATTTAAGTACGTTTGAAATTTATTTTAAAACAAAATGTTTATACAAATGTTTCTTAAAACAGATTTCAAGTTTAAATAATTTATTTATGAATACGTCAAATAGTGTTTATATATAAAAAAAATTATTTTATTTACCGTATGTTTTTTAGCAAATTTTTTATTATTATTGGACCGGAAGGTAAATGAGCTATTTCATCAATATTACGACTTAATTTTTATAATTATATCAACTTTTATTCTTTTGTTTCTGAATAATACTTTAATTGGATCCTGAATGATTTTTATTTTTTGCTTGATATATAACAATTATTTCGTGATTTCTATATTTTGCATAAAAATAATCATTTTTATTTTGGAATTATGTCTTAAGCCAAAGCTGAACTTGCTAAACGTAATTGTAATAAGGCATGAGATGTGAGTCTGAAAATTTCGTTTCTACCTTAAATAATAGTTTTTATTAAGCAAAATACAAAAATCCGTAAATAGTCGTCATATATCAAGCAAAAATTTTAAATTTTAAATACTCGCTGTGTTCCAAAAACAAAAATTAAACTCAAAAATAAGAATTATTTGCAATAAAAAATATAACTCAAAAATAATTTTTAATGATTTTTTTGTATATAGTATAAAAATTCAATAAAAACGAACGGTTTTGTACATAAAAGTTGATATGTTAAAAATCCCGGGACTCATAAAAATAAATCCCGGGACTCGGGATTTATCAATCCCGAAAAATCTCGGGATTTCGGGATTCGGGATTTCCCGCTTGGCATCCCTACTGCCTACCCATTAGTTTTTTTCCCATATACCACAGAGGGAGCATTTTGCTTTTTATTTAAAGCATCAAAAAATTCTGCCTACCCATTAGTTTTTTTCCCAATGTATTTTTCCATAAGGAGGAGTTTTGAATATAAATAAAATAAAGAATTTTTTGAGTTGTCTTAAATATAAAATAGAGAAATATTAAGTTGATCATATTTATATTTTCTTCAATGAAGATAAATTTAAAAAATTCTGTAATATGTTTAAATGTATTGTTAAATTTAAAAAATTATGTAATATGTATAAATGTTTTGTTTGTTTAATGTTAATCAAAGCATATTTTGAAAAATGATCTATGGTTATTGAACTTTTTAGAACCTTCCGTTCAATAGGGTAAAAAATGCAATCGTATGCATTTTTAAAGTTTAAAAATTAACCTTGAATATTTGTTAAATATATTTATTTTATTAGGGTATATACTACTTTCAAAGTGTGTTAATATTTATTAAAAAAAAATAAACTTATATACTATAACATGGCATCGTTCAACTGCAAATTCTGTAAATCGGTTTTCGAGGAAAAGGATATGCTCGACACTCATGAAGACCATCACTGCCGTGAATGCTTCAAAGTTTTCTCCAAAGTAAATCATCTAAGGGAGCATGAAAAGTCACATGCTACTACATCTCTGAGATGTAATAGTGGAGAACAGGTGATTGAAATGTCCAATTTAAAAAACCTTAAATGTGTGAAAAGGACATTTAAGGATAGAATCGTCACATACCTCTATGAAAATCAAAAGGAAGAGATTCTACATCCACAAGAGTTTTTTAATGGAATTCTTGTGGAGCTTTTAAAACTTCTCAATGGAAGTCTGAAAAAACACGTAACTTTAAATGACACTCTAGAGCTGGAATGCGAATACATACAAATCAAAAATGAAGATATATACATTCGGTCTATTACGCACAGATCTAAAATGCAATTCCTGACTTTAAGCGACGACGTGGAGGACTCCCTCAAAAATCAATTTTTTAATATAGTTACAAAAATTTCCGAATTTCAGGAGAGGGATAGCGGGTGGTCTCTATTAAAAATAAAAATTTTGGAAATTAATATAAATAAATCACCGTTTATGAGAGGTTCCAAATATATTCCAACACCACAGTGGATAAAAAAAAAACAGGGAGTTTTTAATTTTCAAAATGATGATGACTACTGCTATAAATGGAGTATTATTGCTTCATTTTTAGGCAATAATCATAATATACTGAAAGAAGTTAATATATTACAGGAAAAGATACAAATAAAAGATAGTCTGATCAATTTTCAAACATTGGAGTTCCCTCTAAAATTGAAGGATATTAAGATATTTGAGCAAATGAATTCAAGTTGTGAGACCATATTACCTTACCAGTGAAATGAAAGCTCATCATATAAATCTAATTCTTTTAACGGATGAAGAATGTTCCAATTATGTATTAATAACAGATATTTCAAGATAACAAATATAAATTACAAAATATTAATTCAAAATATTAAGTTTTATTGTATACATATTTTAGGCTAATAAGAAGTAGCTTAACTTCTCTTAAGGGACGGATATATCTTTGCAACGCATGTCTTCAATTCTCTTCAAATGCGAAAATTATGAAAGATCATGAAGAAGGTTGTAAGAAAGTCGTCTCAAAAATGCCGAAGGCGGTTTAAAAACTACCATAAACAATTAGATGTACCATTCGTCATATCCCAGCAAAAACTTTGCTTATAAAATAAGCAGACAAATAATGAGGACTTAAGCAAAGAGTACTTATTTTTCTACTAGAAAAATTACTTATTTTTGTCCCAGAAGTAATCCTTTATAATTTGGACAATTACAACCAAAAAAATAATACCTTTATTTTATACTTAAAAGTTGTATAAAAATATGTAGTTACCAAAAGAAACAAGAAATAAGTACTTTAAAATTAACTTTGTAAAAGGTTAAAACACACTAATTAAAATTGCTCTGAAATCTTATGGAATGGATGTTGAAAAAGTGTACACAATAAAGAGTGCTTTTGCTGCACAAAATCATTTATAGATCTTACAGTATAATAACAATGTGTGTATTAATATATCCCAGCTAGCATTTTCAATTGTCTAGGAGTCTACTGGGAATCTCATGAGGAGTGTTTTTGATCGTCGACGAGCTCATTTTTTAATTGTAGACGATTCCTCGCACGGGAGAAACTGTTACACGTGCTGATTCGTATGAGAGATTCTTCCATAACATAGCAAACGACTCTTATATTAGTCCTAAAGGGAATCGTTTATGATGTATGTAGAGATTATCTAACGAATCTTTTAAAAAGCATGCCAAGGGTCGTAAGAGACTCACGTATGGATTATTTTACGGCTCGTGAAATGCTCAGCCCTATAACTGAGCTACCTAAATAAGGGCATCAAGCGTGTTTTTCATCTCAAAACTTCTAATTTTCTTACAATTTATATCAAACAAACCTTAAGGTGGCGAAATCAACGCGAAAATCTTATTTTACAGATCCTTAGGTCGGTTTGTTTAATTTAAATTGTATTGGTAAAAGAATTTTCATATTTCAAAAACGCTCTTATTAAGTCAGCTCAGTAATTGTTATATGACTCTTACAGAGAGTCGCAAAGGTTCATTCCAAGATTAAAAAACGATCGTGTCAAAAATATATAAAAAAGTAATAAATAAAAAAAAAATGTAGATGTTTTTGTCTCAGCTCTGTCGCGCTCGTTGAAGATAGACGTGTTTTCTAAGCTCGGCATACGGTTTATTTTTTTTTTTTTTTTTATAAAAACGTGAACAAATAAAGTATACAAAAAAAAAAAGTAAATAAAAGAAAAGAAAAAAATACATGTATGTACATACATACATAAACATACACATTTTTTATTCTCGGTGTTGATAAACAATAACAAATAAGAAGAGCACAACTGTAAACAGTAAAAAAAAAAAAACTCATGAGTGCAAACAGTGCAAAAACAATTAAGCATAATGATAGAAATGCATATATCACAGTGAGTGTTAACGAAACAAATGCAGAAATAAAAAAAAGAGTCGATGATAGCAAATACCTAACGGCTAAACCTATTACTCGTACGCGATCCCTCTCACCTTCTGTTTTTAATAATACGGTTGATACACTAACAAATATAAAACCTTCAAGCATTGCCTCAACGGCAAAAACAATTTTAATAAGTGATAAAAATATTAACCCTCAATCAGGCACAATAGAAAACTCTGTATCACCTTCGGTGTCTAATAATACGGTTGATTCGAATACAATTAAAAATATAAAACCTGCAAGCGGTGCCTCAGTGGCAGAAACGATTTTAACAAGTGATGAAAAGATTACCCCCAAATCAGGCATGATGGAAAACTCAGTATCACAGGTGAAAAGCGGTCAAAAGCCTCAAGTACAAGTTGGAATGGATAGGTACATAACAGTGCTAAAACGGGGTCGCAGCCCAACTTCTTCTGCAGTTGCTTCTGTCCCAAAAGTTTTAAAAGAGGGTACAGCTGATAGAATAAGTTCTCAAAATCGGTTTGCAATTTTGGAAGAGGAATCCTCGGAAGCACAAAACGTTACAAAATCATCTAAGCCACCCCCGATATATCTTAGAGAGCAAAACTCAAGTGATTTAATAAAGAATTTGATCTCGGTAAAAGGTTAAAATTCTTTTTATGTAGCTGCAATAAAACGTGGTAGTATAAATGAAACTAAAATACAAGTTAATCGTGAAGATGATTTTCGTAAAGTAATAACTAAATTAGAAGCACTAAAAAAAAACTTTTATACATACCAACTGAAGAGCAATAAAGGTCTACAGGTAGTGATAAAGGGCATTGATTCATGCGTAGACCCAGGTGAAATAAAAACGTTTTTAGAAGAGAAGGGCTTTAAAATTAAAAATGTAGTTAATATTAAAAATAGAGAAAAAAATCCCCAGCCACTATTTCGAGTGGAGTTAGAACCCGGCGACGTTAAGCTTAAAAAAAACGAAACTCATCCCATTTACAGTCTGAAATATATCCTGTATAGGAAAATAACGATAGAGGAGCCGCATAAAAGGAACGGTCCCGTGCAATGTTTAAACTGCCAAGAATTTGGTCACACTAAGGCATACTGCCATTTAACACCTGTTTGCGTTGTATGTGGAGAATTGCATGGTACAGCTCTCTGCGATAAGTCTAAAAACGACCCCAATGTAAAAAAATGCAGCAACTGTGGTGGTAATCACACTGCCAACTATAGAGGATGCCCTGTATACTCTATCGTCAAGCGCTCGGTTGGACCGAAACCTAATCCACCTCAAATTCAGGAAACACATCAAAATAATACTAATGACATTCAGGTACCGCAGCCTAGTAATAACAGAACATCCTACGCTAACGTCCTAAAATCAAACCATATGCCAATGCAAGGTGATTTGCCAAATAATGATGAGACCCCAGTTTCTAATTTAAGTCGTCTAGAAAAAACCATGGAAACACTAGTACAAACAGTAACAAACTTTACGAATACAATGGGTAATATGATGCAGGAAATGTTAAGAATGCAATCGATGTTATTGCAAGCTGTACTTAACAAGCCATGAATTGTTTAAAAATTTGTTTTTGGAACGCAAACGGCATTCGCCAACATAAAAATGAACTAGAATATTTTCTTAAAAGTAAACAAATTGATGTAATGATGGTTTCTGAAACTCATTTGACCTCAAGAAATACGTTTAAAATTAATGGTTATATATTACATGATACCAAGGACCCTCGAGATAGAGCTTGTGGAGGTTCTGCTATTTTGATAAAAACCCGAATCAAACACTACTTAATGTGTGATCATCGTGAAGATTATCTGCAAGCAACGAATATTTGTGTTGAAGAGCTAAATCGAAACTTTGTACTTTCATCTTTATACTCTCCACCTAGATTTTCAATATCAGAAAGCCAATATTATAAATATTTTAAATCATTAGGACCCTGTTTCCTAGCCGCTGGCGATTACAACGCTAAACATACATTCTGGGGTTCACGGCTCATTACACCAAAGGGTCGTGTTTTGTATAATACAATGTCTAAAATGGATTTAAATGTGGTCGCGAGTAGACAACCAACTTATTGGCCTACTGATCAGCAAAAAATTCCAGATTTCATCGATTTTGGCGTGGTTAAAAACATCCCAGCAGAAACGATTCACGTTGAAGCTTCTTTAGAATTATCTTCTGATCACACACCTACAATTCTTACCATATCAAACCCTTATAGAATTGTATCTCCGTCTGGTTACTTAGTGACGTCAGCCACACAAATAAATTGGTTAAAATATAAAAAATATATCAGCACCCACTGCACTGAAAATATTCCGCTTAGAACACCGGAGAATGTGAATCTTTCTATTGTAAATTTTGACAATTATCTCAAACTAGCTGTTCAACATTCTAGCATAGCCCGCAAAAATATTAAAAATAGTAAAATATATTCTACTGATGTTGAGCGTCTCTTGACTGAAAAAAGGAGAGTTCGAAGAGAGTGGCAATTGCACAGATCCCCTCAACTTAAAAATTTACTAAAAGAGTGCACAAAAAGGCTAAGAAACTTACCGCAGTCTCAAAAAACGGCTTCTCTGGAAAAATATCTTAAGGAATTTGATGCAACTCCTCAATCTGATTACTCATTATGGCGTGCAGCTAGAAATATTAAAAGACCAGTTATCACTAAACCACCATTAAGAAACTTAAATGGACGTTGGGCACGAAATGACATAGAAAAAGGAAATATTTTCGTTAATCATTTGAAAACCGTATTTACCCCTAATACATCTTTCGATACTGCGGTCGAGTTACCACCTGTTGCTGTTAGATCAGCTGTTCCACTAAGGTTTGAAGTAAGAGAAATCGAGAAGGCTATTCATGATTTAAACCCCAAGAAAGCCCCTGGTTTTGATAAGATCAGTAACAAAATGCTTTTGGAGCTACCCAGCATAGCAAAGAAAATTATTCTACTAATTTTTAATGCTATTTTACGCCTTGAATACTACCCACAAGAGTGGAAAGTATCCTTAGTTACCATGATACCTAAACCAGGAAAGGATCCCACAAAAGTTGAGTCATATAGACCTATAAGCTTATTGTCTAATATATCAAAGCTTTTTGAGAAACTTCTAGTGTCTAAATTAACGCCGATTTTAAATGGTAACAGATGTATTCCCAATCATCAATTCGGTTTTAGAAGAAAACACAGCACAATTGAACAAACTCATCGAATAGTAAATGTCATAAGAAAAGCCTTTGAAGAAAAAAAATATTGCTCAGCACTCTTCATCGATGTGTCTTGCAGCAAAACTTACCAGCAAATATACACAAGCTGTTAGAAGGCTACTTAGTCGGTCGTCAATTTATTATTAAAGAAATCGAATTTTTAAGTTCTCCACAGCCAATTAACGCTGGAGTCCCACAAGGCAGCATCCTGGGCCCTCTATTATACTTAATTTATACTTCGGACTTGCCAACAAACAGCTACACCCATACCTCAACATTTGCGGACGACACAGCTTTTCTAAGCGTACACGCAATCTGTCAAGAAGCATCTCGTTATCTACAGGATCATATATTTGAACTAGAAAGGTGGTTAAAAAAATGGAGGATAAAGATCAATGAGCAAAAATGCGCACATATAACATTCACATTGCGTCGGGAAACATGCCCCCCTATTAAAATAAATAATCAAATAATACCCCAACACTCGCATGTAAAATACCTCGGTATACATTTAGATCGGCGTTTAACGTGGAAATGGCATATAGAAGCTAAATTAACTCAAATGAAACTAAAAGCAATTCAAATTAATTGGCTTATTGGAAGAAATTCTGTTCTTAGTCTCGATTGCAAACTTCTACTCTACAACTCTATCTTAAAGCCAATTTGGTGCTACGGTATTCAGTTATGGGGCACTGCCTCGGCTTCTAACATCGAAAAAATTCAAAGGCGCCAAAATAAACTTCTTCGAATAATCACAGCCGCCCCCTGGTACGTCAAAAACTCAAATATCCACAAGGATCTCAATGTGCCATTAGTAAAAACTATGATAACGAAATATGCAGTAAAATATTTAAAAAGGCTGGAACTGCACCCAAATCCATTAGCTAGAAATATTTTAAATTATGGCGGCCACACTCGCTTAAGAAGAAGAGACACTGCAGCACTCACCCAATCAGATGAGCGATAAACACCTATATATGTAAACAGAAACCGTGATGACTAAATCTTTTGTGTTTGGCACTGGCAGGACATAAAGCAAATATTAGGATAAGATTTGATTAATTATTGTTAGTTCATATTTAATATATGAAGATTCAATAAATAAATAATGAAAAAAAGAAAAAAAAAAAAAAAAAGATGTTTTTGTTTTTGTAACTCGTCAGATAATCATCAGAAGACTCTTTTAGGAGTTGTATATTGAACATAAACGTCTAACAAACAGCCTATGCTAGCTGGGATGAAATTATACAGGCCTGTCACAGAAATAAATTTCGATCGAAAGTTTTTTTAATTCCGAGATAGCTTATTCAGAAAACGAAAACCAATAAATTTTCTCGGAATGAAATCACTTTTAATTTTTCAATCGAAAAAAGTTATTTTGTTTTGGTTTACACAATATTGCCACATTTAACTTAAAAATAACAAAATTAAAATTTATCAGAATTACGAAAATCGATCGAAATGAAAATACGGATTCAAAACAATTCCGAACAATTTCTGTGACAGGCCTGATTATGTTCTTCAAAAAAAAACATTGTAAACATTAGATTTATATCACTAATAGCGAAAATATATTGTGTTGGTAATTTTGGAACATATTTATGTATATATTTACATACATTTGATTGATTTTTGGATTTTATGTCTTTCACATCGAAATTATTCTTAAAATTTTATAATATTACCGGCTATCTAACAAATATTAATATAATATATTGCAAATTGATTTAAAAAATTATTTAAAATCGTATAATCATAACTTATTGAAGTCATAATACCAAAGTATTTTTTTGTAATGTATTATTATGACTTATTTAATATATTATAATAAAGTTATTTCTTTATATATAACTTATAATGCAAAAAGTGGCGGATAAAGCTACAAAGTAATGAATTCAAGAAGTCATTAAAAGTAGCATTGTAAGTTAAGTTTTTGCTGGGATATGCAGATTTTGAGGCTTACTTGGAGAAAATTGATGGCAGTGATGAGCATGGTAATATTCAAAAATACGTAGCGTGTGCCTTTAGTTATTCCATAAAGTGTAGTTTTGATAATAATTTAGACAAATTTAATATTTATTTTGGTGAAGATGCTCCCAACGTATTTATTGACAATTTAATTAAGGACAGTAAAGAAATTTTCACGGACTACTTATCTAAACATCAAACCATGACAGCACTTTCTAATGTTAAGATAACTTCACATAATCTCGCAACAAATTGTCATATTTGTGAAAAAAGCTTAGGAAGTGATAAAGTAAAGGATCACTGTCATTTGACTGGTAAATACAGAGGAGCAGCGCATAACTCTTGTAATCTTCTATACCAAATTGCTAAGGTTTATACCGGTATGCTTTCATAATTTTTCTTCCTACGATTGCCACTTATTTGTAAAAGAATTATCAAAATTTGAGGGTGATATAAAAGTAATTCCTCTCAACAAGGAATTATATATATCATTATCAAAATTTATACCAATGCAAAATAATAATAGCTTTGAAATTCGGGTTTTAGATTCTTTTCGATTTATGGCATCTAGATAAATATCTCTTGCAAACAATTTAAATGACAATGATTTTCCAATTCTCAATAAAGTGTTTCAACAGAAAAATGAATTTGATTTAATAAGAGGGAAGGGAGTATTTCCTTACTCTTACATTGATTCAATGGAACGCTTTAATGAAACAAATCTTCCCACTAAAGAAAATTTTTACAATATTTTAAATAATACTAACTGCACTAATGCATGCTCAAGCTGTTTGGAGAACTTTTAAATGTACTAACTTCATAGATTACACAAAACTATATTTAAAAACAGACGTTCCTTTGTTAACTGACATTTTTCAAAATTTTCCAAACATCTGTAAAAGTATTTATAAACTTGACCCATGTCAAAATTATACTGCCCCAGGACTATCATAGGATGCTATGTTAAGAACAACTAAAATAGAGTTAGAACTGCTAAGTGATGTCAATATGTACAATTTAATACAAGATGGTATTAAGGGAGGCTTAGTTCAATGCTCAAACAGATATTCTAAAGCAAATAACAAATATTTAGAAGACTTTGACAGTAGTAAGCCTTCAGAGTATTTAATGTACCTCGACGCTAATAACTTGTATAGATGGGCAATGTCAGAATATCTTCCGTATGGAGAATTCGAATGGAATTATGAAGAAGACATTTTAAATATGTTTGATGTTGCTAATATATCAGATACGTCTGAAATTGGTTATTTTTTGGAGGTAGATTTAGAATACCCCGAATACTTACATGAAACACATAATGATTTACCATTTTGTCCAGAAAATAAAATAGTTGTTGAATCTAAATATAGAAAGCTAATTGCAGATTTAACATCAAAAACAAAATATAAAATTCATTATAGGATTCTAAAACAGTGTTTGAAAATGGATTAAAATTAAAAAAAATTCATAGAGCGTTAAAGTTTAAACAATCTCCATGGCTAAAAAGGTATATAGATTTAAGCACATACCATAGAACATTAGCAAAAAATTCGTTTGAAAAAGATTTTTTCAAACTTCTTAACAATGCTGTTCATGGGAAAACCATGGAAGACGTTCTTAATCGTACAGATGTTAAAATAGTTAGTGATTAGGAAACTACAAATCGTAATCATTTAGGAGCTACAGCACTAATTTCTAAGCCAAATTTCTCGAGTATTACACAATTTTCCAACAATATGTTTGCAATTCAATTAAAACTTATGCAAATAACTTACAACAAACCAATTTATTTAGGCTTTGCTGTGCTAGAACTCTCTAAATGGAAAATGTACGATTTTCATTATCAGTACATGAAGCCAAAATTTCAATCCAATTTAGCCATAAATTATATGGATACAGATTCATTTATCTACACAATAAAAACAGAGGATTTTTATGCTGAGATTTATGATGACATTGCTTCAAGGTTTGACACATCTGAGTATCATCCGAATAATATTTTTAACCTGCCATTATTAAATAAAAAAGTTTTAGGTATGATGAAGGATGAAAATAGTGGAAAAATTATGAAAGAGTTTGTTGGACTTCGATCAAAAATGTATTCATTTAAAACAGTTGGTATGAATGAAATAAAAAAGTCTAAAGTTGTTAAAAAATCGTTCATAAAAAACTTTTCAATGGCAGACTATAAAAAATCATTGTTTGAAAAAGTAATACTCTCTGATACAATGAATACATTTAGATCTAAGTTTTTAAATTAATATTTATTAATTATGATAACATTTAAATGTACAAAATTTAAATAATTACATACATATATAAAGTAATTTTTGAATACAGTTTTAGCAAAAAAAAAAAATAAATAAATAAAACAATATACATATATTAATAAATATACTTTTATTAAAAAATTTTGAATTTTATTTTAAAAATAAATTTTTAAATATTTTGCCATATTACATTTTCAGTATCGTAATCTAATTTCTTTCGATTTCTTGTTACACGAGGAGAATATTGATAAGGTAAAGTGGATTGTTTCATATTTGAATAGTTATCAGTTTTGGATAATATTCTAATTTTTGGAGTTCCTTTTTCCGAAAAGCTTTTAAGACGCTTAGCTACGGAAGATGCGGAAGAAGGATTACATTTTTGTATTGTTGTATCCATATCGTTTTGATCATCATTATTTGGATTAACATTAAATATATATATTGTTACGAAATTTGATTTGTCTAAGAATTATTTATGGTTTTAGTTATAAGTTATCTTGTTAATTATAGTTTTATATCATATAAGTTACTATTTTTATGAACGCCACTGTAACTAAATTTTCTAGCAATTGTAATTGTAGACTTTAGATTTAAAATAATTCGAACATAATTTTCTAGAAAATACTAGACGGTTCTTGAATCAACTAGGAATAGTTTTGAACTATAAATACAGGCTTACTCATAAAAGTTTAGTTTAGTTTGATTGGAGACATTAAACGGTTCAGATCGTTACTTACAATAGTGGGTAAATTTTGTGAACATTATAATTAATTTCAATAAAGTTTGTTAACTTGAATTCGTGTGTTCATCAATTTTAATTTGCAATTAAAAGAACTCAAAGGTTTATTAGAAAGGAAATAAACCTTAACGCGTTTTATTATGTAAAAATGTAACAATATTTATATCAAAATAAAAAAATATGTGCATAAGTAAATAAATATATGTTTTACGAGGTATTTTCAAAAGATTTTTTAATTGTTTTATTTAATTAAAAATGGAACATCGTAAACTAAGTTGCGAATTTTGTCCACACATAACTTTTAAAACAAAATTTAATAAGAAAAGGCATTTTATGCAAGTGCATAATTTCAGCCCTTCTAAATCGAAATTCTTTAAAACTCCAAAAGCCGTTAATGATGAAAAGTGGGAGGAGAAGGAGCAATATCCTGCAAATGTTAGTGAGGAGATGCCTGACTATGTTAAGGAATTTATGGAGGAAGAGGATTCCTTTCTATTACAAATCAAATTTTAAAATGTTAATTATTTTTCAATAAAAATTAATAAAAAATTTTAAAAAATATCTTGTTTTTGTTTTATTATAATTAACTTTATTGTAAGGATTTCTTTTTCAGAGTTAAGATATAATTTAAATCGAATATTGCAGGTCCATTTGGTAATTGACGCTCCTTGTAAATAATTGTCCAAACTTTATCATTCATTTGAGTTAAGTATGGATCCTCCTTGTTTAAAAATTTCATCATTCTATGGGGAAGATAAAACCATTTATTATCATCTAAATTGGCAATGACTTTTAGACCATATTGTGTTTCTTTCCATTCAAAATTCACAATTTTCAAAGATTGGTTTAAAGGTATATCATCTATTCTAATATACTCCGGCTTAATACCTTGGGCAATATTTACAATTTTTTTATACATTTAAAAACAAACAAGAAAAAATAATCAAAAGAAATAATTAAATATAACATTATTATAAAGGAATTACTAACCATTTTTATTAAGTTTCCTTTAAAGTGGAAATTAGGATAATGATGTGGAATATACCCCCTTAGCCTTTTTATATTAATGGCATACTTGCTAAGGTTAGAGTACAAATTGAGTTCATTTATATACTTACATATGTATGTTGAATATTTAAACTATATTACATATTACTCTCTCTTATTTTAAAATGCTCAAACAATACATTTAAAATATTACAGAATTTTTTAAATTTCTCTTCATTGAAGAAAATATAAATATGATCAACTAAATATTACTCTATTTTATATTTAAAACTACTCAAAAAATTCTTTATTTTATTTATATTCAAAACTCCTCCTAATGGAAAAATACATTGGGAAAAAAACTAATGGGTTGGCAGAATTTTTGCTGCTTTAAATAAAAAACAAAATGCTCCCTCTGTGGGATATGGAATGGGGAGGCAGAATTTTTGCTGCCTCCCCATTTCCCTACTTCTATTCATGTTACACAATTTAAGTTGAAATTGTGTGCAAAAGCAAAGAAAATCGGTGTATACTCTTAGCTAGTGAAAACTAAAAACTGAAACTAAACAATCGAAGACTTTTTGACATTTCAATGTGCAGAAAAACTATAAAAAATGATAGAATGCGGGAAAGTGGTACCTTTTTAATTTGCTATAATAGATAGTAGAAACATAAAATTATAGGTGCAGGGTGCTGAGAGAATGAGACGCTATAACGTTGGTAATTATTTTTTTAAACTTAGAAACATAAGCCTTGGCATTTAAATATGGCCACGAAAGAAAGGTAACGCGGTAGCGGGTTAAATTATTGTTAATTTTGAAATAATTTTAGATATTCCCGTTATCTACTTTATGGCCGTTTTATTTGGTCCAAATGCATTTCTTTGGTATTTGTTTCCTAATAAACAAGACGGTCATAAAGTAAACAATGAGAATATCTCAAATTATTTTATAATTAATAAGAATCTTTAATTTTGTAAATAATTTAATTTGCAAACAAACTTTGTAACTAATGGGGTATTATACTGCAATAGTGTTAAGTATCGGGCATCTTGGTTACTAATTTTAGAAATCCGTTTCTTATTCTTTTTTTTAGACATTGATTTCTCCACCGAAGTCACAAAACTACATGTACGCGATGTCATTTGAATGATGAGATAAAGTAATGCTGACATGGCTTTGGGAGATTATGTGGATACGAATCCAGCTACTGCCTTAGCTACTACTAGCATAGGCGTTGGTGGTGGTAGCCAAGGATATTAACGCAAAACTACAAATGCGTTCTAATGTTTTGTCTCGTCTTATATTTGACTTTGATGAGCTGAAAGACATAGCCCGTCGGGTAGGCAAACATTGTGGTGTAACCAATCTTATAGATGTAGTAAACTTACAGGGTATTTTGCTGAAAAAAGGGCCAAACATGTATGAAGTAATAATGGATTAATACACAATTTGTTTATTTTTTTTTTTTTTTTTTGTTTATATACTTTTTATTTAATATTTCTTATAAGTATCCTTTTATCCAAGTGGGTTTTTTATTCAAGTTTATCTTAAACTTATGTTATAAATTTAAATTAATATATTTTATAATATTTATGAACTACAATTACAAAGTCTTTTAATATATAAAGTTTCTGGTTTTAAGCATTTTTTTTGTGTTTTTTTACTTTAAATATTTAATATTTAAATGTGAATTCATTAAGTTTTCTTTTTTGTTCTTATAGCAACTATTCAATTATGTACTTAGATAAGATGAGGCTCTAAAAATTCTTTTAAACATACAAAAATTAAAATATTTTTTTTTTTATTTTCTATGAAGTTTTTGCAATATTTTATTTACAATTTTTGTTATTTGTTTAACTTCATAAATTGTTTACTTTTAAAAATTCCTGCAAATACATTAATTCGATGGGCTGCTAATAGGTCAAAGAATATTGAATGTCTTGGAATACAACACGTATGTGCCACAAGATAAATACTTTCTTAAAAACTTGAAACTAATGTCGAAAATTGAACTTTTAAAATGCAAAGATCACCAAAATTTCGCCCGGGGGCTAATTTTGCCTTGGTCGAAACTAAATCAATCGAAATTGTTTATTCCCTGTTGTAAAGTATTTTTTGAAGTTTTCATAACACTGAAAAAATAATTTCGATTCGTTCAGTATCGACTGAAAGAATTAGAAATAAAATTGATTCCGAATCGAAAAAGTATTCGATCACGACTGCGAGAATTAACCCCCTGATTTCGAGCACAATATATTCGTATACCCGTAATAAGAATAAATTCTATACCACTAGACGTTCGAATTCTAAAGACAACACAAAATTTAACACAATTTTTTTATTAACCTTTTCAAAAATTAATCGATTTAAAATTAGCTCGGTTTACAGTACTGTTATGTCAATATAAAACTTAGATTTGGCGATATTTCTAATAAAATCTGAGGACTTATTTTGTATTTCGAAAATACTTACCAAATGTGACATATAAACTCTACAAATTAAAACTATATTATTTGATTTTAATATCGAAATACCCAAGACTCGTGTTGTTGTTAGGCTAAAATTTAATTCGCTTCTGAGAACTGGCATGATTTTGCAATTTGTAGACGAAGGATGTAAAAGGCTTTTCTTTACATCGTCTAGATACTTAATTCAAAGACATGTTTGATTAAGTTAAAAATAAAAAATAAATAAAAAAAATTAAAACTTTGTTAATACCGGACTTTATTTCATACGATTTAAGTCACATTCTTATATTCAGGTCTGTGATCGATCGATTTTAGAACTATCGTTTTTAAAATGTATTGTGAACTTCAAGCGATTTTGAAAATAATATTTTAATTATACACCATTGTTCTGAAAGTCAAATTTGAGCGAAATTGAAAGAAGTTATAAAAACTGTGTTTTGAAAATTCATAAATATATTCCCTTTTATATACATAGAAAAAATTTTCAGTAGTTTTTTATTTATTAAAAAATTGTTTGGAAAGTATTTCAATTTAATTAATGTGATAATTGAATCAAGTATTTTTTGATTTGAAAAAAAAAAAAAAAAAAATTTAAAATATATTTTCGATTTAATTAACATTTTAGTTATAATTAGTATTGTCGTTATTTTATTGAACTGTTAATGGTTTTTAATTCAAATTTAGATATTTTGAATGCTTAAGTTCATTGAATTTAATTTCCATTTAATTATTTTTATGAAGACAGAAATTTGACAACATGAAATTAATTACAATTTTTATTGATAACATTCTTGACTGCGCTGAGATTTGAACCCAGGCTTTCACGGACAGGTTGCCTAGACTAGTTTCGATTGTAACCACACAATCTCTTCAGTGGGGTTTCCCGTCTTTACTCACTCGGCTATTGCAGCCGGATGACGTCAATAGTCAAACATCAATTTTTAAACCAAATGGTATTTCACCTTGGTAGATCGAAATTTGCTTTTGAATGAATCATTATCTATTTTAATTGATTTACATGTTCTTCCTAACTTCTGTTTTTTCGTACCTTTTTGTCAAGAATTCTTCTTGAAATCCAAAGTACACTTTTGTTTTTCATGTTTTTGTCTTTCTTTTTTTCTTGTTAACCTTTTTCAGCACAACTTGAAGGACAAATGTAAACATAGCTCGTGCCTTAGCTGTTAACAATAATAAGTATTGTGGTTATTTTATTGAACTGTTAATGGTTTTTAATCCACATTTAGATATTTTTAATTAGGCTTAAGTTCATTGAATTTAATTTTCATTAAATTATTTTTCTGAAGACAGGAATTTTACACATTTAGTTTAGATTTAATTGTTTTAAAATAAATGTTTAATTAAAATATTACTGAAACAATAAAAATTCTTAATTGAATTTTTCGCTTAAAATTAAATAATTAAATATATTTAATTAAATCAATTAACACATTGTTTGAAATGGCAAAGTGTTTTGATCATTTGTTTAATTAAAATTTAAAATATCATTAAGACCACATTTACATTATACAATTTACGAAGTAGCTTTTGCATGCAATATTTTGTTTGTTAGTAAGAGGTGTAGCGAAGAAAATGGGGTTGATAAAGTTTCACGATGACGCCTGGATAGGCATTATATTTGCTTTTGTTTTGTTTTCGCTTTTAAATGTTTTGGTGTTCTAAGTGTTGTCAACTTTTGTACTGAAGAAAAAAGCCGTCTTTTTACGAATAGTGTTTTGTAAAGAAAGGGTTTGAGTTACACCTACGAATTATCAAATATATTTTTAAATCAATTTTCTATTCAAAACAATATTTTAAATTTAATAAAAGTCTGAGAAACAAAGTAAAGTGAAGTTGACTGTAATTTTTTTTTTTAATTTTACAATCTAGAGGAGGAAATAAACCAACATTTTGCACTTCTTATAATTAATAAAATTTTAAGCTTCTTGTAATTGGCGTGGTGCTTCTCAAATATGTATGTTTACAGATATCTTTTTAAGAACTACATATTTTAAAAAGAGTTAACATCTTTTAAAAAACCTTATTTTCGAGAAAGCCGCTTTCTAAAAAAAAATATATATTTTCGAAAAGTACTTTATTAAAAAAGGACGTTCTTCAGGAAGAAAATTTTTAATAATTACTATATATTATTTATAGAGATTATTTAAAATCTGAAAACTATATTAATAATTATACATACATACTACATATTCATTCGATTGACCGTTAATCGCTTAACCGATTAATTACTACCCGATTAACTGATCGGTTAATTTAAAATTGGCTTTTATCGATTAACGATTAAACCGATTAATTTCAGTCGATTAACCGATGTAAGAAAAATTTGAATTTTGTGTAGTACTATAACATATTTTTTTTGTGTTTTTAATTATTTGTTTCGTCTCACATTCAAATGGAATGTGCTTAGAAAATATTTGTTCATACAAACAAAGAAGATGTTCAGTGATCTTCATTTAAAATAACAACAACAGCATTTTGTTTTACCTACTCTTTATATGTATGTGTTTAGTTATTTGTTTCTTCTCATATCAATCTTTTGACAGAAATAATCGAAACCGAGAATAATGAAAACACCGCTCTAATCGCATAATGGAAGATTTTATATGTTAAAAGAAACCCAGGAAAATAACTGAGAAATTGGATATTCTATATTATGGGTTGCTTTCGATTTTTCCAATATCTACGATAAATGAAAGAATTCTTTCCACGTCAAGTTCTATCAAAACTAGAAAAAATAATTTAAGCCCTAACCCCCATATAATAAATATTTTAGGTTTATAGCTGGTTTATGAAACGAATTTTCTATGAAAATTTGTTAAATAAACCTTTTATTAATCAAAAATATTTTTTATGAATATGGAGGTAAATATTTAGGCCCTAATCATGTAAAACGCAACGCATGTAATTTTGCTGTTGCTTTCTACAGAAATGCATGTACCGTTTTTAAATTTTCAAAGCCACAAGTTATGCAGCATTTGAAATTATAAAAAGCAATGTGAATTTCTTTAGAAAGCAGCAACAAAATTACAAAATATTTATTTGGGCCTTAAACTAAATTATTTTTGTAAACGATTTTTTTATAAGATCTCCTTAAACTATTGAAATAACTAATAAAATGACCACATGGTCTATTTTCTAATTAATGCATAATATGTATTATATCAAAAATATCAATTACATATTTTTGAATTATTTTTTGGTTTTTTGATCGTTTTAGTTCCAGAATTGTTATGTTTCTTATGTTGGTTTTTTTTTTTACTAATAAACTCCAAATAATAAATAATTTATGCATATTAATTAATTGAAATTTCTAAATTTATAAAAAAAAACTAAATTAATCGGTAAACCGATCAATAACAAAATTAACCGATTATAAACCGGTTAAACCAAAACCTCGGTTAATTAATCGAGCGATTAAGGGGTTAAAGCAAAAGCCCGATGAAATGAATACCCTAATACATACACATGTATTTGCATAATAATAGCATATTACATATTAAAAAAGTTGCGAGTACCTCTGTTTTTTATTTGTATCTGTAAAGCCTATAGTACACGGCATGTAAAAATACACATGCGCATGTGGTTCTGACGTAATTTTGACGTCAATGCAAAGCCACAATAAACATTGTGTGTTGTGTGATGACGTCAAAATTACGTCAGAACCACATGCGCATGTGTCTTTTTACATGCCGTGTACTATAGGCTTAAGAATTTTTAATTGCTAAATTATGATAGAACATGCATGCATGCATATAATATATTATTAAACGTTAAAATTAGTTTCCATGGGTTTAAGTTTGATGTCATTTAAGTATTTTAAAAGTTTACGTTGTTGTGATATTAACATGCCAGTTAAACTGATCGTTTCTAAACAATTCAAATGCAATTTATTGAAATTTACCTTACCCAGACCCTTTTTATTAAATGGGCATACATTCGATAAATCTACCATAGAATTGTGTACTTTACAATCATAACCCTGGCGCTGTAAAATCATAAGAGCTGATGAGGAGGGGAATAGTTGTAATTGTTCTTTGGATAAAGTACGGAAATTTAAAAGATGCACATCGCACGGCCAAGCTCCATGATCGAGAATTAGGGCTCTGGATTTAAGTTGTGGTGGTTTATCAAAGTTTTTCACAAAATATGTGGTAGGGTGTAGGTATATCTTCTATTAGAACCCGGAATTTGTAACGTGTCAAACGACTGTCTTCAATACTCTGTCCTATGCCGCGACGATCATCCTATAAAGTACGTCTATCTTACACTACGTCCAGCTGAACGGGTTCATAACTGGCTGCTCCTTGGGCATGTGTAGTCAATAAAGTAAATATTACTTTGTCAACCTGCATAAAGGCGGCTGTGGTAAAAGGAAAGTAACTGCCCTTAATGCCAATAGAAGGCACCTCAGTGCGTCTGTATTTACAAAAAGAGAACAATAAATAACTCAGTTTCTAGTTTTGACTTATTTTTACAGAATGGTTATGAAAATTGCCTACGCACCTGTGACATTGAAAACCATTTCGATCTGTATAGAATTCCGGCAGATGTGGTATTGTGGTGATCTTTAAGTGTATCCTCATTAACAGGCGTTATATTATCTATATCCGTTACAAAACGCATAAATAGTTCAGTTTCTATATTCTTTGGTGGTTTGAAATGAATATCATTTTCTATATAAATAGCAGCATATAAATGAGTTCTCCTAGTATGAGCCAGGAATGGACCGTAGATTACAGTAAAGTCGCTTGCTATTGGTCCAGATGTTATTTTATCTCTTTTATCTTCATATTGTTCGAGTACATCTTTTTCGGCTTCACTTTGATCGGGATCAGTTTTAAATAGACAAGCGCCCGAATGAAATTGAGCACTACGATAAGCAGCAACTTTAATGGCGCACTGCATGGGATTAAGTAATTGTTGATTCGGTCCTTTGCGAGTCATCGTTTTCATAAAGCCATTCTTTTCGTCGAAGAGTAGACGCATGAACTTGTTTTCAAACTGGACATCGCCTGCGAAAAGAAAACACATTTAAATATTCCATAGAAGATGCAACGAACTTAACGATAACATTAATTTACAATAGGCATTTCTACGAATAGTTATCCAGCATAGAAAATTGATCGACTACTTTGATTTTCTGTAGAAAATTTATTTATAATTTCCCTTTTTATAGAGAAGTTATTGAAAACTTTCTTTTTTCTATAGAAAATTATTGACAGCTCAATTTTCTCAAGACAATTTATCGCTCACTTTCGTTTTCAATGAAAACGGAGTCTTATTTTCTGTAGATAAATTATCATAGTCTTTCATATGCTATAGAAAGTATTCGTTAAATCAAACGTTTAATTGAAAAGTCCTCGATAAGTATTTGTTATTAATAAAGACATTAAAAAATACAAATTTTCAAAAAACCAATTAAGGGTGATTTATCGTGAAGTTTGATTTTCAATATGCTTTTTTATAGATCACGCGTGACTCATTGCAAATTGCTTTGTCATGTTTGTTCATCATCGTTTGGCATGTCATCACACTACAAAAGCGTCAGTGAATGGGCTCTGGAAAAACTCAATAATAATCCGGTATTTTATTGTGCAATTTTGTTTAGTGATGATGCACATTTCTGGCTCAATGGTTACGCGAATAAACAAAATTGCAGTATTTGGGCTGATGAGCAGCCCGAAGTGTACCAAGAGCTACCATAACATCCATTACAATTTTATGGGCTGGTAGAATCATTGGTCCATATTTCTATAAAAATTAGGAAAATTGTCAATGATAACCATTATCGCACCATGTTAACGGACTATGTGCTTCCCAAAATTCGAGCGCATGGTGTCGGTGAGCTCTGGTTTAAACAAGACGGCACTACGAACCATTGAGCGCATGAAACAATGACCTCCTTAAGAAATCATTTTCGTGAGCACTTAAATTCACGTTTTGCTATGGTAAATTGGCCACCTATATCGTGTGATATACACCTTTGGACTATTTTCTCTGGGGATATGTTAAATCTTCACAAGTAAGGAGTGCAGGGGTAAGCTGCGAATTACGCTTTGGAAGCCAATATTACTCGTATTATTCGCCATGCTGGAACGAGTCGCCCAAAATTGGACCTTCCGAATGGAGTCTTTGCAAACATTTACATGATATCATTTGCAAACTGTAAATGCCAAAAACGTTTCTTTTATCCGATCATAAAAATTTCAAGTTCATTTTCAATTGTATGTGTTTTATTGCACATTAAAAATTAAACCTCACGATGAATCACTCGATATTAATATTCTTAACATGTGTTAAGTTTTTTGACTACAAATTTTGAATTAAGATTGATGCATTTAAAAAAAGCCAACATTTATTATTTTTTTTAATGTTTCACTTAAAGTCTTTCACTCACCTGGCGGTTTCGATTTAACAACAATTTCTTCTCTTGTTGGTGGAGCATCTGCTGTTCCCTCCACATTATCCGAACACTCATCACAAAAAATCAAGGACATAAATCGTTTATAATTCACTTCATCAACTACCACTTGATATAAAGTCAAAGACAAGGCTTCTAATTCCGCAATAAACAATACCTAATATTGACTTTTCGATATGCGTATACAAGCAGCACTATTAGAGCCCATCTTGCCCATTCCCAGTTTGTATGAGTCGGTTATATTCCAAACAGGATTAATTTGTACATTTTTTAAGTCCACTCCTAATTCATTAATAACTTAAGTGTGCGGTATAGTGGTGCGTATGGTTAAAGCTTCTATACGTTTATGGCTTAAGGGATTAAAGACAACAAATGAGGCAGATTTGCCATCAGCCGAAGATGTAGTGAATTCAATAGGAAAGGCACTACTTTGTACAAAAGAGACGTTCAAAGGTATGGGTGTTTTTCGTGGTAATTTACTGAAATTATCCCTTTCCAATTCACTCAATAGCAAATGATGTCTTTGGGTACCATTTTGATGAGCAATTCAATGGTGGATTCTTCCATTCTACCAACATTCTACAGGCTTTCAAATAAACGCATGCCAAAGTCCAGCATTACAGCAGCTCTTGCTCCGGTTATGGCATCATGATGTCTGAAAAGGCCCAAATTAGGTCGGGAATTTATAATTTGTTCATAATCATTTGCGAAGATTTTAGTGGCATTTTCATGATGTTGCTGACGTGCCGTGTTATAAGCCATGGTAAAAAGTATCTCCGTTATTCTAAGATTTTGCTCCAGTTCAGCACTCAATATTTTAAAAGAAGGTCTGGTGGTAAATTAACCCGACTAATATGCTGGCCTGCCTTCAAAGAAAATATAGATAAAACAAAGAAATCTCCCTTAAAAGTCGGAAATTCTTTGGTTCTCTTTTTAATTTCATTTAAATAGTAAAAATAGGGTGTACCAAACGATATATCCACATTGTACAAATAATTATCGGCCATAAAATGATCAATTAATATTTTATTTTTTTATTAATTTGTTATAGCGGAAATCATCACCCACTGGTGAACAATGTGGGGGATTAAGGCTGCCGTTCGGGAGTAATGCTCCAATTATAATTGCGTCTTTTCTTCAATATTTTCATCGGTTATAAACTGTGCCGTAGATTCTGTATTTTCTACTGGTATCCTACGAAAATCAAAATTCAAACAAATAAATCGATAGGGTACCACATGAATGCTTAAGCGATTATATATTAAGCAATCTACCCCCTTTATTCCTTTCATCTTCATGTGACTTCCAATACGGTGTCCATATTAAATCCCCATTTTGTTGTCTAACAAACCATTTTTTTCCAGGCATAATGGGCCGTTGTATAATGACTCCTTCAAAGTTACTACCCGATAGCAAATATGGCACCGTACTACCAAGGCCAAATGGATCTATGGAGCAACCAACTATAGGCGTTACAATTTAGTTATTCTTTAACCGTTGACAGATGACTTTCAATCACTTGATCCAACATGGCATTAAGATGTACATTAGCCTCATCTGTCATTACCCAGCCTCCGGTAGTGATTTCTAATCTTGCCGAATCTATTCGTCTTTTAAATGCTCGTTGTTTGGTTGGATGGGCTTGATCCCACCGCAATTGTTAGAAACTTATTTCCGACCATATAAAAGCCATATCGGTATATTCTTGCATTTTGGTAAGCACTAAGTTAGTCATTTGCCTGGAATCGCTTTGGAAATAATTGACGAATGTCAACCTCGATCGTTGTGGAAATGTGGTACGACAATGGCCTGAAAGAAAGTGTAAAGGATAAACTCATATAAATATATACAAATTTAAATTCAGTATAAATAGAGATAAAAACAGTTAAGTTATTGCTAGTAAAGCTTTACTGTTCTTCAAGAGTTCTATTATTCACTTAAACTGTAGCCGAGTCTTACTGGACATATTTTTAAGTTCACTTAAATATTTGCAATTCAACTGTAATTGAAAACTCATATAAATTTCCTTTAGAAGTGATTAATCAAATTTTTGAATTTATGCGAATTTTACAAAAGCTATGCTGTTGAAACTTTTAATGTGTTATAATCAAACTTCTCCCCATGTTCCAGTAGAACTTAAGATGAGTTTTTCTTGAACTCTTTAAAATATTAAATGGAACTTTGCACATTTTCTTTAAAAATAATGCACGAGTCCTACTTGGAATCAACACAGGTTCTACACTTACTCTGACTTAGTTCCACTCAAATTCTGCACGATTTGGAAATAAACCCTTTTTGACTTCTACTTGAAATCTACCGAAGTTCCACAATTGAGCAGAGTTTGAGCCCTATACAAGTTTTACACTGCATTAATTCAACTTAAAACTTATGCGAGGCCGACTTTAACTCTTCTCATTTTTTTTTTACTTATGTTCCTCTCAAGATTTATGCTTACATATCGCACTTGTTCAAGAATAATGTATTAGCTGAAAATATAAAAATTTCCAGTAGAAGCAAAACAATTTTTAATTTTACATTAAAGTAGGGGTGCCCAGACGTTCTGTTTTTAGCAGTACGTGTACAGATTATTTTAAATTCTACTGTTTTGTGCACCACACCCAAAACTGATTTTTGTACTGTTTTTTGGTTCAGTCTACAAAAAACAAAGATATTAAGAAAACTCATGTTAAAGTAATACCTATTTGGGGGTTTAAAATGGTTTTGTCATAATATCCTAATATTTTACAAAACAATACAAAAACTCTTAAGAAAACCTATTGTTAACTGGCAGTTATGGTAATGCATAGTTAATTATATCTGAACTTGGTGAAATTGGCCTTCATAACTTAAAAATTGTTTGAAATTAGAAAATTAGTCTAGGAAACAATCTTTTCTCAAATTCTATACGATTTGTGCAACTATGTGTGTGGTGAAAATTGCTTAAAATACCAATCAAGGCGAATTCATTTTTCAGGTGGCGTTGAAAGCACAGCTTTACCCTTTTTTTTTCTTAGTTAGAAAGAGGAATGTCAAAAGTTGCTGGTGTTTTGGACATATCGACCAACGAAAGCATTAAAAATAAAACAGTGTTGTGTTTGTCGTGTTGTACTTATTGTAGTATCGCCACCAGCGTTTACATGAACTTTCCTTGATATATAAGATCGAGTAAATCTTACACTGTTACAACGATATGTTTTTTCTGTTTCAGATTTTTCCTACGTTTTTTATCAATTAAACATTTTCAGTCCATCCATTGAGACAAACATTTTTTTATTTTGCTTTTAATTTTTTTACCCACATAAAATTTTTTTATTGTATTACTGAAACGGCTTGCCCAAGCAAATAATTACTTGCAAGTAGTGTATACATTAGGGTCTTCATTTATTCGGGCTTTTGCTTTAATCGGTTAATCGCGCGATTAATTAACCGAGGTTGTGGTTTAATCGGGTAATAATCGGTTAATTCTGTTATTGATCGGTTAACCGATTAAAAAAGTTTTTTTTTCATAAAATAAGTAACTTCAATAAATAAAAATGCATAAATTATTTATTAGTTGGGGTTTATTAGTAAAAAAAAAAACATAACAATTCTTAAAGTAACACGAGCAAACAAAAAAATTATTCATAAATATGTAATACATATTTTTTAATTAATACATCATTATTATCAAGCTGTTTGATAATTTTATTAGTTATTTCAATAGTTTAAGGAAACCTTAAAAATAATCTTTTAGAAAATTGTTTAGGATTTAAGCGATTCTTTTCTTAAATTTTGATAAATCATGTCTTGAAAAAATTCTTTTACTTATCGTTAATGTTGGAAGACCCGAACGCAATCCATAATACAGAATATCAAATTTCTCGGTCATTTTCCTGGATTTCTCTTAACGTATAAAATCTTCCATTATGTCATTAGAGTCCTGTTTTAATTTTTTTTAACTTTCAACTTTTCTAATTTTTTCGGTTAATTCTGTTAAAAGATTGATATGAGAAAACATGAAAAGAAACAAATAAATAAGCACATACATACATATGGAAAGTTTCAGCGAAAAGTCTCCTTTTTGGAACGTAACGCCTTAAAAATACCTTTAAAACGTATGTTTCATTCAAATAAGTGGACGATAAGATACTAAAATTCCAACCACTAAAAAGGTTTTTTTCACTGAGCTACAGGCCTCTAGATTTTTCCTACTTTATTTTTAATGTAACATTTTCAGTCCCACCGTTGAGACAAAAAACTATTTATTTTGTTTTTAATTTGTTAAACCACATAAATTTTTTTTATTGCATTACTGAAGCGACTTATCCTACGTTGCCACAAGCAAGTAGTTACTTGCAAGTAGTGTACACATATTAGTCATTGTCCAGACTTGCAACTTATGTTGCAGCAATTCTTGAGTTTATGGGTGAGAAGATTGGGGGGGATACTCTGTTTCATGTACTGTGCAATACAGTTTTGTTCCTTAATCCACACTTTTCAACTTGAAGTTGGCTGTAGGTGTATTTGTATTTATGTATAAAATATAGGAAAGAGAAGAGGAAAGACAAGATAAAAATACAACAATTGCAAAACTATATTTATATATTTATTTATTTATCTTATCAATACAATACAACAAGAACAAGTCTTATATATCAGTATTGGGTTTCATGATTTCATAATCTGACCACTTATGCTTTTTTAAAACAGAATTTTAAAAAATTGCCGCAACACAAATTGTAAGCCTGGACGATGACTTACTAACGAAAATCAGGAAAAATGTCAAAAAAAAAAACAAAAATTTTATGAGTGGCTATAGCACATTGCAAGTTCATTTTTAAAATGTCGTAAACAACTAAACTTCTAGCAAAACTTAAATTTCTCAATTGTTAACTGAGTGTTGCCAAGTAGTCAATATTTAACGTTACTTGTAGACATATTATTTGGAAATATATTTTTTTTTTATAAAAAATGTGATATTAATGGTAAAACTAGGGATGTAACAATACGCCTTTTTGCCGCTACGATACCGATACTCAAAAAAAATATCTGTGATACCGGTGCGAATATAAAATTTAAATACAAGAAAAAATTAACAAAACTCATGTAGTAGTTTTTCATTATAGAAAATTACAGAGTAAGAGATTTTTTATATTTAAAATTGATAGTATAACGATTTAAAGAACAACGAATTGAATATGAATTCATGGTAAAATTAATTAAAATTAATTAAAGTTGTTTATATTCGACCTTTATATTTCTTAATAAAAATGCTTTTATTACGAGCTCGAGGTCAGTACACGCAAAGAAAAAAACATGGTTGTGGTAAACATATTCTAAGAGCAACATATTATGTTGCTCTTAGATTGCTCTATCTAATTATTATATTCACCCTTATCGTGGTTGGCGAATTTAAAATACGCCAGCGACTGTTTGGTAATAGATTAAGGGGAACGTGAACTTATTTCCTTTAATCTATTACTAAACATTTGCAGGCGTATTTTAAACTCACCAACCACGATCAGGGTGAATAATTATTTTTTTTATTTAGTTTGAATCAACTAAGGCAATTGAATAAAATATGCTAATTATTTTTTAATTGAATCAATTAACACATTGTTGCAAATTGTACGTCCAATACCAGAGCCGCTTGGCATCCCTAATAGCACCTAAACAAAATCAGTACACTAATTTTCGAATTTACATTCAAATTATATTTATTTTTTAGCAGTATAGCTGCTCCACGGAAAGCTCTAATATTTACTACTAATAAAAATTTGTAGGAAAAGTAGTTTCGGAATGTAGGAAAGATCGGATTTTTTTTATAGACACCGTCGATAGCCACTTTTGGAAACGAAATTTTGCAACGAAATTTGGTATAACAATCCCACGAAAATCACTTCGTAGTTCTTGTATTGTGATAATATATGGAAATATTCATCGAATTAAAGAACTGTTCCGGAAGGTACTTACAGATCATTTCAATATCTACATTCCCTTACCGAGTAAATACATCAAGGTTTTAAGTATGTTTTATTTATTTATTTTTGTATTTCAATAAAAACGATTTTTTTTATTTAAATAATATTTTTTTACTTCAATAAACATAAGAAATAAGCAAGAAAAAAATGTATCAAGGTGTTACTGGTATGAAGGTTTAAATAATATGTTTTCTTGAACTTGGGTGTTTTTTTCAGATGAATTATATAAGTGATTATTTGGGAGATCGAACGGTTATTATTCGACCGGTTTTAACCGGTTATTTTAGTTTTGGCCAAGCTGGTTATATTAAAATGTCTATTTTTCGAATAAACTGGTTATTTTGGGGTAATAAACCGGTTATTTTAATAATGTGAAATTTATATACTTTTTCCTTACTCTCGTTGTAAATGTACTTTTTATGAAGAATGTCCAAACAAAATGTAACAAAAGTCAAAAAATATTATGAATAATGTATGTAAATAAATATCGCTTATAAAGGAGTGTGTACTTGTAAAACCAATCAAAAACAATTCAAAATACTACAACAAAGTGTTCAGCTAAAAAGTAAATAGTAATATAATATATTTAATATAGATGTAATCTCCATAGATATTTAGAACGGTACTAATAAGACAATGTAAGGTGTCTGAAGTGCCCTAATATTATAAGTTGCAAAGGTTCTTCGAGGTCACGACTAGAGTATTCTATCAATTTTCCCCATTATTTGATCGAATAATCAAAATAGCCAATTTCAAATAACGAAAAACTCGAACAATTTATGTCAATTAATCGATTAAAATTAATTTCTTAGAAAATTCTACTTTTTTTTAGATTTCTATTTTTTCTTAGATTTCTAACTAATAAAATACATAACAACTAAATAACATGTTATTTAATTCTGTATCTATTCTGAACATATTTTAGTCAATTTTTAGATGCGGGTTGGTGTGAGACAAATTATGTAATAAGCGATTAACTACTTATTCCATACGCATGAATTTTCGTACTATAATAGCGCTTTTTATATTGAGTTTGACGTTCTTAGTAAAAATTCATCAGCATGTATAAATATGTAAACCATGCGCTGTCAGATTATGGGTTACCTCTTTTTATGCGAACTTCAATTTCTTTATTACCTCTTACCATCCAAACAGCTGGATAAATTTTGCAGATTAGATATTGTTAGATTTGTCTTAAAGACCGAAGAGTCCTTAAATAGGTAGTTGAAAACAAAATTACGGATTGTTGGCGCAAAATAGTAGTACATATGAACGTTAAAGAAACAAATTACCCAAACCTATAAGAGAAAATGAGTTAAATAAGAAAAAAAAAAGTTATCAGCCATGTTCGGTAAATCGAATACATATTAGTGAAATTTAAATCGAATAAACTTTGAAAACGATCCAGTTTAAAAAGTTTCTTAATACTTTAAGTTCTTATATTAACCATAACTTCTCTTAAAATCAGGAAAAATGCGGTGACTTAAAACAAGTTAACTGAGAATCTCAATTGATTTTAATTTTACTTTAATTTCGGAAATAAAATATTAGTTAAATTGAATTACGAATAATAAATTTGTTTAAATAGGCAGGACCTCTCATCAAAATACCGCGACCAAAACGTCTACAATAAAATAAATAATTAAAATATAATTTATAAAAATATGAAATGAATGCAAATTATACACTGAAATATGAAAATTAGTTGACCCCGACTGCTGCTGAGCCTTATGCATGTATTAAACTTTGGCTCTCAGGCCATTTTATAGTCTGTTCAACCGAAGTAGTGTTTACTTTGTTTATAGTTTACTTTTATTTTATTTCCTAAAGCTTGTTTCGGTCTCTTTAGAGCCTTAAAAACTGTATGTTTTGCAGCAGGGTATTTGATTTTTTAGCTATTTATTTTATTTTATAGTTACTAAAACTGTATACATGGTATAACTGAACTGCTTATTGTTGTTTTTTCTGTTTCTTAATATAATAAAAGTATCAAACCAACTAAACATGTACGTTTTTCCCATGAATAAAATTATTTGAATTATTCGAGTTATTCGAACATATTAAAACTCTTATTTGATTAATCGAGCAAAATTAAAATTTAAAAATCGACGTATTCCTTACTCGAACAAAACCAAAAGTCAAATAATTGGATACTCTAGTCACGACTTATTAATCGCCTTTAATTAGTCCACATTCTTGACATTAATGTGCTCCAAAAAAACTCAACACCATTCAACGACAAGCACTACTTTACTTAAATACGATGGCAAAAAGAAATCATTGGATAAAATATTAGCCCGTTGTGCTGCCGAGGACGGATTGCCCGTTGAGGCACTAACAATTTTTAGTATTCTAGCATATCTTCATGTTTAAAACTAAAACACTCCGGCGGAATCAACGATATGGAAAAATTCATCAGTTTTATTTTTTAAAACTCCAAGAACTAAAAAACAAAGTTAAAGAAATCAAGCAAAATTATTGAAGGTTTTAAAATTGTGGTCGATGAATTAAGGAATATTTCATACAAAAAGCAAATTTAGCTCATAGAATATATTCGAAAAATAAAAAATGTTGAACATAGTAAAGTAACTTATGGAAAAGAAATAATTCCCAGATTCTATTTGTCAAAATAATTTTAAATATATAATCCTGCCAAAAAGGTTGTGTTTGCAACTTTACAAAAATATGGTTGCAGTCTACTGAATAATAAATACATGCTTAACCGCCAACAAATTAAAACTTCTTTAAAATAAATTTGGAAGAATATCTCATATAATAAATTTATGAAGCTCCTATAATTTTTAATTCGCTTTTGCAAAACGTTTGGCTAGATCAAACATCATTTAACAGTTTCTAAATTACATTATACAATTAACCTTTTACAAATAAAGTTTAGTAAATAAATAGAAATTGTTAAAAAATCAAGCTAACGTTTGATCAATTTACTGGCCACTCATTGTTTGGATCTTATCGGTAAACATTTTTTACGTCTGAACATACCATTAAGTCAAATCTATGGCCCCTATTATGATAAACGATTTTCGCTGGCTATCGAATGTTAATTTGGTATTATGAGTTGGCAGCACTGTCGAAAATTTCGTTGTCCATCGAATTTTTCAACGAAAACAAATTTGCTTTTGACGGTGTAAATAATTTAAAAAACAATTGTTGAAAATGTAAGTTCCCTCTTTCCTCCTTCCCATAACCTATTTTCCTAGTTCCAACACAATGCAACGCATTAGTAGGGGTCATCCCCAGAGTGCTGGTCCTAACCAAAAAAAAAAAAAAAATATTAGTTTAATTATTTAATTATTTTTGGTTATTTTATGCAGGTCTAAAGTCGACAGTAGTAAGCAGCAGTTGGTAAAGCTTGTTCCCCTATGGAACCAAATCCTTTGTTGGCAAAAGTAATTTTTACAAAAGTTCATGCTACAGGTACAGGCCAGTTCCAGTAAGCGTTCATCTTCATCAGATGAATCATCGTACCATAATTCCGTCGTAGTCATGATTTATATTAGTTCTATTTTTTAAGTTTGACGAAAATCGAATTAAGTTCAAAATAGGCACCTACATGTGTATTATGTTGGTTCCTTACCTTTGTGAACTGTTTTATTTTTAGTCAAATAAACGTTTTATTACAAAAAATTATTTGATTTTAGTGTTTTTATGTATTAGAATTTAAGCCGGTAAACCGATTTTAAAAATGCTTAACCGAAAACACTGATTTTTAAAATACACAGAAAAAATTATTAAATTTCTCCAATCACCAAATTTATTCCAAATTCATAATATCAAGCAAACTAGTTGTTGACTTTGCACCTATTATCAAAATGATTATATTGATTACTAAAAATTTTAAAATTTTGAAAAAATATTTTCAATAAATGATATTTTTAATTTTAATTAAAAAAGTGATCAAAAAACTTTGTCAATTCAAACAATGTGTTAATTTATTTAAATAAATATTGACAATTCCCAACAACAATTCTACATGTTTAAATTATTTTATTTTAAACGAAAGAAATCAATTAAGATTTTTTGTTATTTAATTAATATTTTAATTGAAAATTTATTTCAAAACAATTAAAATATTATTTAAATCAAAATTAAATTTTTAATTTTCTTTCAACAAAAAAATATTTGATTCAATTATCACATTAATTAAATTTTAATACTTTTTAAACCATTTTTTTAATTGATAAAACACTTTTTTCTGTGTACCAAATATTCGGAATATATGAAAAAAGTCAAATAATCGATTTCCCTAGTTATTATCAAGGCGAGGATTTTTATGTAAATGCATATTTATTGTCGTAAGTCTAAGATCAACCTTAGCTAACTACCTGTCCCACGATCTCGAACCAAAATTTCGTTTGCTTAACTTAAATATAAAACAATAACAAAAATATATTTTAAAATTATGTTTTTATTATCAAAGATGTTTTTGGGAATACTATTATTTATTAAAAGATTTTGTTTGTTGTGCTTAATTCCCCAACAATAAATTTCAGTATTTTTTATCAACTATTTAAAAAGGGAATTAAGCACAACAAACAAAATCTTTTAATAAATTATGTTTTTATTTTAAATGTCAATTAAGCGAACGAAATTTTCATTCGATATCGAGGCATAGATAGTAAATATCTTTCAAATCAAGAGATTTGCAGGATACAAAACAAAGGAGTACACAAAAAACAAACAAAGCAGTAAACAAAAAATATAGAAAAGAATTTTGTTAAAAATATTTTATAAAACTACACAGAAAAAAATTAAAAATTGTCTCCAATAACCACATTCATACCAAAATCATAGAATCAAGAAAAGAATTTGTTGATTACTAAAAATTTTAAAAATTTAAAATTTTGAATATTTGGTTCTTCATTAAATGATATTTTTAATTTTAATTAAAAAAATTATCAAAAACCTTTGCCGTTTCAAACAATGGGCTAATTAATTTAATTAAATATGGCTTAGTGTTTGACAATTCCCAACAATTATTCTATAAGTTTAAATTGTTTTATTTCAAACGAAGAAATCAACTAAGAGTTTTTGTTGTTTAATTAATATTTTAATTAAAAATGTATTTCAAAACAACTAAAATGCTAATTATATCAAAATAATATTTTTAATTTTCTTTCAACTAAAAAAATAATTCAATCAATTATCACATTGATTAAATTGAAATACTTTTTAAAAAAATTTTTTAATTGATAAAAAAACTACTGATAATTTTTTCTGTGTACATAATTTTATTAGTGGTGTTGTTTAAAAAATATATCATTATAGAAAAATATTTGGTGTTGGTGTCTAAAGATATAACTTTGTTAATTTTTTCAACAAAATGCCTTTGTCGACAACCAAAACACAAGTGACTAATTTTGACATTTGTGGTCGTATAATATTTCCTACTGGGTCGCAATTTTGTATAATAACTCTTACGTTATTGTTCGCTTGCATTGTCAATCAACTTGTCGTGCTGAAAATTGTTAGCGGGGCGCAAAACAGCTGTTTGTTGTCGAAAATGTCGATCATGGGCCAGGCTGTTAGTTTACATAATTGTTTTACTTTTGGTTTTACCTTTGTGTTTCACTTTATTTAAACTTCTACCTTTGCGTTTATTGTACCAAATTAACGTTTATGACACTGAATTTTATGACTGAATTCTATGATTTTATTAATAAAAATTGTATAAAAATTTTAAATGAATATTTTTGATTTCTTAGGGCATATATTTCTATTTTTCTATTTGGTTAACTTTTTTATTTTAGGTTTTTATGTTCACAGTTTTGTTTTTTGGTTTTTGTTTTAACAGTTTTTTTGCTTTTGTTTGTTTTTTATTTACTTTTTATTTACTTAGGTATGTATGTTAGTTTACTTGTTTACTGTTCTACGCTCTAAACAAAAGCAAGTTTCAGAGTTTTAGATTGATTGAACAAGCTACAACTTCGAGACAGAGCATTTGTTAATTCAGCCATTTCAACAAGAGCTCGAATCAAACAATTCTTAATTCAATAAGAGCTCGAATCAAACAATTCTTAAGGTGTGATATTCGAGAATACTACCTTCAAACAACTAACATTTACTTTAATAGAAACCCAATAATTTCATCATTATACTGCCCACCTAGATTCACAAAAAAACAAAGCCAATACAAAAAATATTATAAATTACTAGGCCCATGTTTTCTAGCTACTGGTGATAACAACGCTATGAATTCCCTCTGAGGATCTCGACCTTAAATACCAAATTTGATATCATTTCTAAGATAAGACTAAATGTGAGCAGAAAATATCAGATTTCATCGAGTTTGGCTTGGTTGGCTTCCGATAGAAAGTGAAGGATAAGGATAAATATCCTGCACTAATGGGTCAAAATTGCACAAACAGTTATTATTGCTTATTATTTTCATTTATATTTATTTTTATTTTTTTATATTATTTTTTATTGAACAATATATTTATATACAAGGGTCATTATTGCCCAACACTATTAAGTCAATCAAAATTCAAATAAATTTACAACATTTACATTTATTTACCATGAACAGTAGGATGAAAATGCCACTCAGCTGGCATTCCATAATCTTTTGCATGAGCTATTAGATTTGCGAGGCTACTTTTATTTTTAAAATGCTTACGAGCTCCGTCCGAAACGTAGTATACCTTCTCTACTGTAAATTTAAAGTTAAGATAATTTAGTATTATCCTCTGGTATTCATAAACTGCAACGGCATCATGTTTTAAATCGTCGGATATGATTGCCATACTTTTGTGTTCCAGTTTTTCATCTTTCATGTAGTAAATACATAACTACTGTGAATAAAATTGCTTGGTCGTTATTGAAGTGGAATGACTTATGGCATCCTAAAGAACATATTTATAGTTCTCTGCGAAATCAAACGAAAAATTTTCGTTTGGGAGTTTACATTAAAACAACAATAAAAAAATTACAATTTTTTTTTTGTTTTCAGTATAAATCCCCTAACGAAAATTTTTATTTTTATTACAAAAACCGAAATTAGTAAGGCTTAAAATTTAATATTTTTTATACCATCTTTAACGTAACTTGTATTAATTTTCAATAGTAGAAAACAAGAAATTTTGACCATTATATATGTAGTTATATCATCCTCAAATATTGTAATCAATTTGAATTTTTAATAAATAAATAAATAAATAAAAACTACATATTCAACAGATATACATATGTATATTAAAAACGACTTATATAGTGTAATTCGAAACTTTGTTATTGAAAGTTTTTGAAGTTCGTCAATTTATAATTTTTTAATTGCGATATTAATTAGTCAATTTTTATTTTGAATTACTGAACTGCGACAACTCTTTTATATACACATGATAGACTAATGGAAAAAAACATTATAAAATTTTTTCAGTGGAATAAGAGAAACACAATTACGCTCAAAAATTAACAACTGAGAGAAGCATAATATGTGAATGTATGTGTTTGGCGGACTCTGTCTTGGAGTTAACTTTTTAGAGCGGCACATGGGCGCTAAAATTTTGTTAACTTAACGCGAATAAATTTTACACGAATTAACGTTTTGAATCTACTTTATTTTAAAAACCATAACTCTTTCATTTGAACAGATGTTAAAATAAAATAAATAAAAGAAATAAACTAACAGCATAAAATGGAATATTTCTTAAATATTTAATAATTTTAATTCTAATTATTCAACAACGGGTTTGTTATTTTAATCAAGGGTGGGATAGTTGGTACGAATATACTTTTTTATAGGGATGTAACGATGCACCTTTTTGCCGATACGATACCGATACTCAAACAGAAATATCGCCGATACCGATACGAATATTAGATATAAATTCAAGGTAAAATTAACAAAACTCAAGTTATTATACAAAATTGCAGTATAAGAGATTATTAGTTAATATTTAAAATTGATTTTAATAATATTTTAAAAACAACGAAACGAATTTAAGTTCATGGTAAAATTTATTTATTTTTTAAACAAAAAAAGAGTGTCAGATTAAAATTCAAAATTAGTATTAATAAGACTTTTGTTTAAAAAATAAAGAATTCTCAACTTTTGCAGATATAATTTCGCAACTCCGTTTGAAGCAGACCTGCAGTAAAAAAATCGTCTCTCAGATGGGATTGAACTCATTTGACAGCTTTAGTATTTCTGCGCCATGCTCTTAAATTTTGAGTATAATATTTAATAGCGCCAATAAGGAAACGGATCTGCGTCTTTAGAAAAATTAGAAGATTTACCCCCGTTTTCACGACTTACCGATAGCTATAGGTAGGATTGTATCGGCGGTATAAAAAGTGTTCCCTTATTAAAACTTTACTTTAACCTATCAGGTAGTATAAACATTCCTTTAACTAATTACTTTAGATTAAAGTAAAGTTGGAATAATGGAACACTTGCTATACGGCCGATCAAATCCTACCTTTAGCTATCGGTAACTCGTGAAAACGGGCCTTAAGGTATGTATATCTAAGACTTCTTTTTTAGCTGAACCGCAGCAAAGGATGGACAGATGATCATTATTCTCCCAATTTTTTTTAAGGACCTAATCATGTAAAACGTAACGCAACGCCAAAGAATTATATTGAAAGCAAAAACAATGTCATAAATATTTTGTAATTTTGCTGTTGCTTTCTACAGTAATTCACATTGCGTATTAAAATTTCAAACGCTGCATAACTTGTGGCGATTTTCACAAACGCTTCAAAGGTCAGTTCTAGTAGACTTGTCAGAACTTTTACTAGGTGTAGGGGTGGCCGTGTCTTCAACACTTTCGGAATGTAGAGTCATGTTGAGTAGCTCAATAAGACGTTTTTTCGATCTATTGTCTTTGAAAATTTCTGGCTTTGTGTCGAAGGTAGAGAATTGTAGATAAACAATAGATTTCATTCATCGCTAAACCCTAAAATCTTTCCTTCAGAGCTAGTGCTACGGTGCTCGCCAATTTTTCGACTATGAACTCAGTTTATTCATTTATCGTATTTTCTAATAACGTTCGAAGACTGTTAACGAAATAGCGTCAGAAAATGTTACATTGACTTTGCTTATAGATTTTGTGGTCTCTTATTATTTTTATTTTTACGAAAATTATTAATAATTAGCAGAAAATTCTTAAAACGTACAATTAATGGTTGAACGTTTTAAGATTATGGCGCAAAGCAAAACGGCTGATGCTTCAGGTCCACACCAAGCGTTCAATGCGTTTATGCATCAGTCCAAAATGTCGCGTTTTAAAATTGTATTGACAAGTTACAGAGCAAACGCGTAAAATGCAGATACGTAGTGAAAGCATGAAGTAGGATTACTTTCTACTTTAGCATGAGTGGTGTGGACCGACCTCTAGCCTGAGAATTAAAGGAAATAATTTATTATTCCGTTTGATTTTTTGCTTTTAGTTGCTATGCAAAAAATAGGCATAGAAAATTAAATTGTTTGTTCAATAAAACTATAAAATAGTTTCGGCGTATCGACAGTAAAATATATCCTATACCAATATATCGGCAAACGTTAAGTATCGCCGATATATCAGTATCGGTATTCGTTAAGTTCCTACTTTTTTATCTGTTCAGAGTATTAAAATGGGTTTTTTTTAATAAATATGATTTATTTAAAATTTAGAAGAAAGCACTTGACATTTTATATTATTTTTATCATTTTCAAATCTATTTTTGTTTAAAAAAAAATTATAGTGATAAAAAAAATCTTAAGGCATGTTTACATGTCAAAACAAAGAAAGTATTACGATTTAATAGAATTAAAATATTAGAAAATTCTCTTTATGCTTAAAAAATAGAGGACAAAAGTTTAAGTATTTTTCATGTTTACACGGATGGTATAAATATAATCAAAGCAAAGATATTGAACAGCTGAGTTAATAACAAAAAAAGCTGATGGTTACAGTTCTTTAATATTTAAAAAAAGAACATGAACATTTCCTGAGTTGAATTTGGAGGTTTTTGAAATAATGTTTACTTTTAAAACTCACCTCTGGTGTGATGAGAATACGTAAGTTTCTAAAATGGCTTGGAGAAAAATCTTTACGGGCCTCTTTTTATATATAAATATACTCAATACATTTTGCTTTTACATAATAAGATTTTTTTTTTATTCTACATAATTTTTTGACATATCGTAATACATGTATTACCATGTAAAAATGCATTTAGTTTAGAAAATTTTCTAAAATTGTGAGAACCATACGAATGTCGAATTTCTTTACGTAATTGTTGACGTTTCATAACCAATTCTTTTCATACTACCATAACAATTTTAAATTAATTGGAGTTTTTGACAGGTTGTAAGCTTAATACTATAGTGTAGAAGGCCCTTTACGGATCATACACAATGTGTAAAGAATGATATATATTCTACATTCTTCAGCAAAAAAATCATGTAACTTCTAAGGCACAAAAAAAGATGATACCCTAATGGTAAGTACTAGGGCATTCAATAGGTTAACCGTTAAACGGATAACCGACTAATTTAAAACTATTATGACTATTTTTGATAAGCGATTAAACCGGTTAATTTCAATCCATCAACCGATTAGCCGATGTAACAAAATTTTTAATTTTTTGTAGCATTGTGACATATTATTTTGTGTTTTTAATTATCTGTTTAGGCTATACACTTACATACAAAAGGTATGTGTTTAGAAAATATTTTTTCATAGAAACAAAGAAGTTGTTCAGTGATCTTCACTTTAAAAATATAATGGTTTGCTGTCAAGTTTTCGTTTCAAGTACTTTTTATATGTATGTGTTTCCTCTCATATCAATCTTTTAACAGAATTATCCGAAACAGGAGTCTAATGGCATAATGGAAGATTTTATATGTTATGAGAAATCCAGGAAATCGACTGACAAATTAGATATTCTGAATTGCTTTCGATTTCTCCAACAACTATGATTAGTGAAAGAATTTTTTCCAAGTTAAGTTTTTCAAAACTAAAGAAAAAAAATCGCTTAAATCCTAACTGCCGTATTCATAAAGAACTTAAATGGATATGAAATTTATTTTAAGGAAAATTTGTATGAAACTTTTGTTTTAAAATACGTTTGAAATCTATTTTATTTTTTATGAATACGGCAGTAAATATTTAAATCAAATTATTTTTCTAAAAGATTATTTAATAAAATATCCTTAAACTATTGAAATAACTAATCAAATGTGTGGGATCATTTTATTTTTTAGTTAATACATAATATGTATTAAATAAAAAATTTGTTTTACATATTTATGAATAATTTTTTTTTTTTGCTTGCTCGTTTTAGTTGAAGAATTGCTTGCAATGTTATTGTTTTTTTTACTTGTAAACTCCAAGTAATAAATAATTTACGCAATTTTATTTATTGAAATTACTTAATTAATAAAAAAGCTTTATTAATCGGTTAAGCGATCAGTAACAAAATTAACCGACTAAGCCAAAACCTCTTATAATTAATCGAACAATTAACCGATTAAAGCAAAACCCGGATTAAATTACAACCCTAGTATGCACTTTTTGTTTTAAAAATACAAATTTAAAAAAGCCATTTTCCATCCCTGTTCTGCAGCTTTTAGTTATCTGCGCAAGTTGTCAGAGGTTTTTCAAATGTTATCACCAAATTGTAAATTGGTATCCCCAAAAATCCCCATTAAATACTTTAATATTTTAATTAATTGATGTTAAAAATTTGTTATAACATATTTTAATTTCTTATTTCATTTGTAGATTTGATTAACATACTTATGCTTGTACTGGTAAATTTTACACTTACTTACTAAAGATTCATTTTTGTCAAATTTCCATTTAAATTTGTCAGCCTTCTCAATTTTTGAGACATTCTTCTAGAATTAAGCAGTTTTATTTAATTTTTTATCAATAAAATAAATGGTTAAACAAGTATCTTAATTTAATTAATTTGGTATTTGCATCAATTATTTTTTCAAATGAAAGAAAACTATAAATATATTTTTGATTAAATTAACATTTTAATTTTTATAAAATTAATATATAATTAAAATATTAATTGAAGCACAGCCGCGAATAACGTTGTAAGTTACAAAATAAATATTTTGCAGGAGAGCAAAAAAACGTTCTTAGAAGGCAGGATTATTAATTTTTAAATTTTTTTTTTTAGATTATCAAAAATAATGACAATAAAAACTTTTATGCAAAATATCAAGTAAATCGAATTTTAAATAACATGCTTAATTACAGTTTATATTCTTTTTTTAGTAGAAAAACGTTTCATATTCACAATCGCGATGTCATTTAAAACGTATTTCCACTACGCAAGCGGCTTTTAAAACTTTATTCCACCTTGAAAACCTAGTTCGTTGGTATCATTTTGTTAGTAACTTAAAACGTTCTTCCACTGGCTGACTCTTTGTATCGCATTTTGATGGCGTTAAGTTGCATAATTTTGGGTGAATTGACGTTTAAACAGTGTAAGAGAGTAATGTTAACGCTAATCTGCAACAAAACTGTTTTTGCAAAAAGTGGCTTTTACAACGTTATTCGCGGATTTGCTTCAATTAAATAACACAAAATCTTAATTGATTTTTTTCCATTAAAATAATTTTAACTTGTAAAATTAGTTATTGTTTATATTTATTTGGTATTGTCTAATCCTGAGCTATATTTAACAAAACTTAATTTTAATTCAATAATTATTCGTTTTTAAATTTTTAAATTACAAAAAAAGTTTCCAGATAATTCAAGGTATAATTAGAACGGTAGTAATGTTAAACTTCATATAAACAGAGTACATTTTAGACAAAATTTTTAAATAAAATATTATGAATTAATTGTATATAATATGCCCATTAAAGTGCTTGTCACAAAGTGTAATTTTATTTTCAGAAAATTGGTTTACCACAACATAAATGTTTGTCACAACTTGACGTATTTAAGTGTTTTCCATGTGACCTATGGTAAAATGTAAACCGATCATCACAAAATTACATCTTGTTATTTCTAGCCATACCAAACTGAATTGTTTAATTTTTATTGAAAATAATTTGATTGATTTAAATATTTTGATTACTAGTTGGCTAGTTACTAGTTTAATTACTTTATTAATTACTAGCATTTAACCCGCTACTTCGTTAACATCTCCTTTTCTTTCGTGGACATATTTTTACGCCAAAGTTTATGTTTCTAGGTTTTAACCCGCTACTTTGTAATAGGTACGATTTTCACCTCTTAAACGTTCGAATTTCAAAAATGTACCAAATTTTTATTTGTATTTTTTAGATACGTTACGAATGTGATATTTTTTTATTTTAATGTTTATTGGTCTAATAGATAGATTACGTGGCAAAAAAGTTTTAAAATACAGGTTTTACCCGTTTACTCCCCAAAAGGGTCGAATTTCAAAAAAGTACCAGACATCTTATTTTTTCGATGAACATGAGGTTAGGGAATTTACCCGGTTTTAGCTTTTTTAACCTCTAACCATAAAAATTTTCAAAACTCCTATCCTAAGGAATCGATTTAGCGAGAGGCCAACCTCCCGGTCAAATTTCAACATTTTAGCTTCAGGATGAATCAGTCTTTAAATTTTTATATTATATAGGTAGAAGAAGAGAAATGTTTTGAAACAAAAATAACAGAATTAGGTACGATTTCACCCCTTAAACGTTCGAATTTCGAAACGGATCAAATTTGTATTTTTTAGATAAGTTATGAATGTGATATATTTTTTATTTTAATGTTTATTGGTTTAAAAGATAGATGGCATAGCAAAAAAGTTTTAAAATACAGGTTTTACCCGTTTACTCCCCAAAAAGTCCGAATTTCAAAAAAGTACCAGGCACCTGTCCGCTTATTTTTTTTTATTGAACAACAATAAGTACTAAATTTTTTAATATAAAAAAATGTTTTGTAAAAAGTACCAAAAATAGTTACGGTTTTTACCCCATAAATGTCCGAATTTCGAAAAAGTACCATATTCGTATTTGGATTTTTTAGATAAGTTTCAAAAGTGATATAACCCTTATTTCTATGTTTATGGGTTTAAAAGATAGATGGGGTGACAAAAAAGTACCAAAATACAGATTTTACCCGTTTACTCCCTATTTCCCCTTTTTGGTACTTTTTTTCTCCCCATTGAAACATCCCAATTTTCAATATTGTAGTGGGAGCCAATAGTTTAATACGTATATGTCAATAAATAAAAAAAATGTTTTATAAAAAAAGTAACAAAAATAGTAACGCTTTTTACCCCTTAGACGTCCGAATTTCGAAAAATTACCAAATTCGTATTTGGATTTTTTAGATAAGTTTCAAATGTGATATAACCCTTATTTCTATGTTTATGGGTTTAAAATATAGATGGGGTGACAAGAAAGTACCAAAATACATGTTTTACCCGTTTACTCCGTTAAAGGGCTGAATTTCCAAAAAGTACCAGACACCTGTCCGCTTATTTTTCTAAAGAACAACGAGTATTAAATTTTTTTTGTATCTCTTTTAGTTTAAGAGATATAAGGTTACCGAATTTATCCGTTTTTACCCTTTTTACCCCTTAAACATTCGAATTTCCAAAAATCCCGTCTTAGTGGATCGATTTGGGGAGAAACCAAGCCCTGGTCCAAATTTCAAGTTTTTATCTTCAGGCATTTAGGCTGTGCGATGATGAATCAGTGAGTGAGTGAGTCAGTAAAAACCATTTAAAACCATTTTAAAGATTTAAATACGTGTATCTTTGGTGTACCATCACTGAGCGTGTTGGTATTGGTCTCATTTGAAAGCGACACATCTCATGACGTCATGAACGTGTTGGTCAACCTTGAAAACGCGCTCAGATGTTGCCCACATCAAAAAATTGATTTTTTTTTACCCTAAGGTCCCTCTCTCTATGCGCTGTCACATATATAGATTTTCTTATTTATTTTAAATAACCTGAGGTAATTGAATAAAATATAGACTTTTTGCTTATTATTTTTTTAATTAAATCAATAAAAAAAATGTTTTAATCAAAATTGCAAAAATCATTTATTAAAATACAGAATTTTTTAATATTTACAATTTTTAGTAATCAATGGGTGAGGATGTGAAGTTGACTTTGCACCAGTCTTTCTATTAATCAATATTCATAATTATTTTGTTGATAGGTGAAAAATCAAAAAACTGTGCAGGATTCTATGAATTTGGCGATTAATATCGATTTTTTTTTTTTTGTGTACAATAGAGTCGTACTTATTAGTTTAAGTTTTGAGTATAATCTTCAGAGTTATTATTTTCTCCATTTTTTCTAAAAAAAATGAGTCAAAAACGTTTTCTTCTTTAGAATTATTTGGCAGGTTTATTTGAACAAGATCGGCGTTTTTGATGCCAAGGTTACCTTACAATAATTTATTGATGTTAAAGAATTTTGGAAATAAATGTGGCAAATATTTAAAGAATATATTATATAGGGAACAAATATTTTGGGTTTGTTTTTTTCATAGCCTACGAATTCAGACATATGTTTTAAAGTCATAATTAATTCGAAATAAAACCATTTTTTCATATGCCCTTAGGAAATGCACGTTTTTTTAAATCTAGCAATTACCGTTTTAATATTTTTTAAAAACATATCAAAAACACTTACCTTGATTATTTATAAAAATGTTATTTAAATTTCTTTTTTAAAATTGCTAAAAAAAAAAATAGTTAAAATGCACCGGTTGCACTGAAATTAATAAAAATTAAAAACAAAACAAGTTGATAAAAACCGTTTTAAGTCTCAATATTAGATAAAAAGTGAAAAAGAATAAAATAAAAAAGGTAAATTTTGGCCAGAAAAAATGGATTTTTGCCCAATGTGCTTCCTTCACTATTTTTAAGATATACAAATTAACCTTTTTTGTAAAAGAGATCCGCTTAAATAGTTATTATTATTTATATTATAATATATTATAATATTATTACCCCTCCAATGAAATTTTTTGTTCCCACTTTCAAAATAAAATCCCTAATTTTGGAATAAATAATCCCCTAACCTGGCAACTTTGGCAAAAGTGTGCGACTGTGTGTGAGTGTTTGTTTTAGGGGTGATTTTAGTATAAAAGCCCCGGCCTTTCGCTGATACTTAAACTTCAAATTTTATCTATCGGTGATTAGTTGTCGCGAAGTTAAGGTGAATTTCTGTTAAGTTAAAGAAATTTTTACTGCGATATTTATAAGAAAAAATTTGGATTTGAAAGGTATTTTAAAACAAAATTTCCGTGCATATTTTCCCTTAAATAGTTTTCTATAAATACGCTGTTTCATGTTTTAAAAAAATTGTTTGATTATGAAATAATTTAGAATTTTTTTCTTTAATTTTTTATTAATTTTTTAATTAAAGTTAATTTTTTAGTGTTTTTTCTTATTATTTAAGATGTATTCATTTTTGTTAAGATTCAAACGAAAAGTGTAATTTAAAAAAATAATAAGCTTTAAAGAGGATTATTTCAATTTGTATTATTTATTATGAAAGTAGGTTTTTAACGAGTATTATAATATTATATGATTTAAGCAAATATATAGTTAGAAAACAAAAAAAAATTTAAAATCTTATAAGAAAAGCCGATCATGTGTGTTGCGGAGTTTTCTGTAAAACCAATCAAAATAAATTTATTTCTTTTTTGACACCGGCATGTCAAGGCATTATATTCGTTAAAAAATTATTAAGCCTTTTTTTGGCCATCGCTCACTGGTGCTGATTAAAATCCAGCACAATCGGTTGAGTGGGAAAAGAATAATAAGCCCAAAGTGGAAATACTACCCTAAAAAATGTATACTTTTGCACAAACTCGTTAAATATCAAATCGTACTACCAAATTTTAAAAAGATTATAAAGATCGGTCCATAATTTACTATAGGCCCCATACTAAACCCACGTTCAGTGTTACTTAAAATTAATAACACTGTGCTAGAAATTTACACTTTTTTTGACAAGCTGGGCACCTGGCGTTTTAACATAATTCGGATACGCCAAAACCAGTGGTGCTAACAGGTTGTTCAGGTTGGCTCTGGTTTTCGAGATATACCGTTATTTCGAAAATGGAGGATGTTGCACAACAAATGTTTGCGTAACTCAAAAACGATTTAGTTTATTGAAAAAACTCAAAAAACCGAAACCTTTTCGGTTTAACCTTTCTTTAAGAAGGTTTAACTTTTTTCTCATATGCGCATTCGTGTTAGAAACAAAAAATTTTTTTTTACAAAAAAAAATTATTTTTTAGCAAGATTTTGTTTTTTAAAAATTCATCAAAAATGGGAAAGCGCAGCTATCTAATTTTTCAAACATACAAAGTTGTAAACAAAAAAAAGCCATAAACGATTCAAATCTGTTAACAACTTTTGATTTTATTTACAAAAGACGAAACATTTTAATTAATTTAAGCATTTCATAAAACGGAATGTTTGTTTGGGAGCACCCTAAGAAGTGGTGGTAAAGGGCAAGTATGTCTCGAGAAAATATTAATTACAAAAAACTTATTGTGGTCGGTCATACATTATAACCCACTAGGGGCGACTCCTGGGCAGTTATGGGACTTTTTTTCAATATATTTCTAGTCTGTATTGAACATTATGTATGGGAGTCACCTTAAGGAATTGGGAAAAAGCTTTAAAAATCGAGAAAAACGGATTCCTTCGGAATTGAAATTGTTTTTAAAAAACGCATATGGGTAAATCGACTTAGAAGAATCATGGAGTCTCAGATGAACATTGCTTGATAATACATGCATTAAAACAAACTTGACATAACCCTTTTCAGCACTCGTGGTGTTGGAGGGTACATAAATTACACACGTTGTCTTATTATCAAAAATATGCAATTATTTTTTTAAAAAATTTATATTTGCAATATTAATTAAATATCATTTCAAACTTTTATTATATTTATATTCTAACCTTTAAACCTAATTAATTCTTTAAAGTTCTGTATTTTAGTAAATACTCAAAACTTCTTGTACAACATGAATTTTATTAAAAACCTTTTAACCTTGTTTTATTATAACTCATAACTAGGGCAACCAAACCAATTTTATGCTCTTAAAAAAAGCGGTTGAAAACATGAAAAAAAGCTGTTAAAATTAAAAAAAAAAGCAATTTAAATGTATTGTTTATTTTATACTTTATTCATTTTATGCGTTGTTACAGTAAATTATAAATTGATGGGATAAATTTTCGAAAAGGAAACTCTGTCTATTTGGAGTCAGCACGTTCTTGTACATAGAAAAAGTTCTTTCTACGTCTACAGATGTTAAGGGAGCATATTTAAAATGTAGTATTTGCTCTGAAGAATATTTTATACGATTGGACTCACAATTCCGCTTGCCTCCCAAAATATCCCCAATATCTTTTAGTACCGAAAAACCTTCATTTTTTTATAAAACTGACTTTAATTTTTTATTAGCTTTGTCTCCTATATCCCCTGGAACATCGGACACTTTTCTTACGGTGTCCATAACTATGGAAACTTGGGAAATCAATGAAAGGTTTTTCGTTTCCAATTTTGTTACAACTTCGTGTAAAAAACCAAAATTTGCAGAAATGAACAATATTTGGTTCCGCAAATCACTTTCATTCATTAAAGCCTGGCATATACGCACTGCTGAAGAATCTGTAGAGTTTAAATTTGAAAAAATTTGTACGAAATTATCAAAATATTTGGCATAATAATTTACAGCCATTATCCACTTCCCCATCGAGTTATCACTGGTTGTGGAGCAAGTGGTATATCTGGTGCTGTTTCTCTTAAAATTTGAACCCTTGCAGGAGATTTAAGGAACGTTTTTTTTGCATTTGCAATAAATGAGTCTACATTTGAGTATCATTCTCTTATTTGTTCACAAACTCTGTGAACTCCGTGTGCAATACAGGTTACGTGAGTTATATGTGGGTAAAATACAGCAATGGCTTTTGCAGCTTTAACCATATAGGTTGCGGCGTCACTTACAAAAAGAAGAATTTTCTCTTTATCTATGTCAAATTCTTTCATTGAATCATCAAACAAACGTGCTATAGTGGAATGATTGACTTTTTCTAATACAACTGTATTTATTAAAAATCTTTTTTCAGAAATATCTTCTTCCACATGCAGTATACCCACAATAACGTTTGCCACAAACCTGTTAGACGCATCGGTGGTCTCGTCTATAAAGACCCAAATAAAATGTTTTTGTATTTCTTCCTTTATTTTTTTTTTACTGTCGATTCATAAACTATTTTTGTATATTTGTTTCGAAGTGACGATTCGGATGGGATATGGAATGATGTATAGTTTTGAAGATATTGTAGTATTTTTAAATTTCGAACTTTGTATAAGGGTATATCTGCAGATACAAAGGCTTCACAAAGATCAATACAAAATTTATCGGCGGCTGATCAACTTGTAGAACTTTGTAGAAAAGTTTGTTGTAATTTTTTTTTGGGTTCTCTTTCTTTAAGATCTTTGTGCTTTTGTGTATTCAGGTGTTGTTTTATGTTGTAATTTTTATCAACAGATAAAGGTTTTGAGCAAACGTTACACACTAAAGTTGATCCATCAGTTTTTAAATCTGGATACTGTTTGACTAGCTTGCGCAAGCAAACCGATTTGCTTTCCTTGACTTTAGGCATTTTCTAAATCAAAAAAAAAAAAAAAAAACAACATTTTAACAAAGGTTTTAATAAATTTAAAAATAATGTATACTTACATCCAAAACGCAGAGGTTATGTAATTTTATATGTTTTTAAACTAAGCCAACTTTAAAACACAATTCACTGAAAATTTTAAAATACAAATGTAAACTTTGTAGGAAGACAAATACTATTATCTATAATAATAAAGTATTGTAGGAAGACTTTGATTTAAATCAACTTCGGTTTCATTAACCAAACTGACCACTTTATTTTAAATCTTGTCCTTAAATACTATTGTTCTCTTATATAAATTTAAAAATATGATATTGTACTCATTATTTACTAAAAACGTTACAATATATACAGAGAAATTCTTAATAGCTAAAACTATATTAAAAAATCAAAAAAAAAACAGAGAAAAGGGGAACTAACAGACGTTACTTTATACAAAAACTATTAGTCAATTCACCAGGTATCCTAACATGTCATATTGTCAAAATGTCCTAATATTTCACAATGGTTTAAAAATATTGTTGTTGGTTTGTTAACAAAAAGTGTCTTAAATAAATAGAACGTTGCTTGCTGTGTTTATTGTGCTGTCGTTATTAATCAGAAAAGTCCAGCGCTGAGCGGCTGAGCCGTACAACAATATTTTTAAACCATTGTGAAATATTAGGACATTTTGACAATATGACATGTTAGGATACCTTGTGAATTGACTATATATTTAAAAAAAAATAAGACGGTGCAAATCGTGTACGACCTAAAACCAATGAGTATTTGTATGTGTTGTACAGAGAGTCGGAAAGAAAAGTGTGTGTTCTGACTATTTCGTGGCAAGAAAACTATTTAGGGAGTGAAGTGGGGAACAGAATAGTCGCTGTTGTGCAATGGGTACACGCAGAGAAGAAATATGTTTAAATATGGTCACGTCCAACAAAACTATTTTTAGACAAAATTTTAAGCATATTATGTTTAAATTTAACCATATTATTGTCACCGAAAAACATATAATTGTTAAATTAGTCCTCCATCAAGAAGACACAACCATATTATGGTTGCCTCTTAACATGTTATGGTTAAATATGACAATAATTTGTATTTAGATTAACAATATTATTTTCCTTTTTTCTAAGAGCAACATTCTTTGGTTGAAAATCAACCATGCTATTATAAATTTTAAACATATTTTAGTTATTACTAACCAAAAGATGTTCGGAGGTAACCATAATATGGTTGTGCCTTCTTGATGGAGGACTAATTTAACAATAATATGTTTGTCGGTGACAATAATATGGTTAAATTCAAACATAATATGTTTGCAATTTTCTTTAAAAATAGTTTAGTTGGAGGTGACCAAATTTGAACATATTTTTTCTCTGGGTGTATGTATACCAAAAGCAGCAAAATAAACATATGCTGGCATTCAAAGTTTTCCACAACTATTTTGCATAACTGTGTCAGAGTTTCCATGGTACAATGCTTAATTTTCACACGTATTGTGCGGTTGGTTTTTTTGGCTTATTGACATAGAAATTTGAATTTAAATAAGTTCATAGAAAGAAATCGAATGGTGTTAAGTCACACGATGTAGGGACTCATTCTGATCATCGAAACAGGGGAGTGCACGTTTAGAAAATGTCCTATAAATTACTTTAATTGCTTCACGCATTATTAAGCATGTGGCGCCTTTCAAAAACTGTGGCACGTAGTAGATGCATTTATCCTTCGACAATTACGTGTGGGTTTTCCATAATCCCCAAAGAGTTGAAAGTATCTCTTAGCTTGAGTACCTGCCGTGGTGGACTAATCACAGGGAGAAAAGCAATGCGTTTACCAACCGCCCAATGTTAAAGAACGAAGAACACACACAGGCAATAACGGTTAGTGCACAATCCGGTAGAATTATGCACCGGCCTCTTGTTTAGCTGCTGGAGCTACTTAACCTCCACTGCATAACAATAATCGGAGGAATCTGTTGAATAGCAACAACAACTAAGGGGATCCACCCCCAAGACAAATTTTGTCACAAGTAGTAAAAAATCAACCCCGAAGTAGGGTTTATATTCACGCGACTTTGGGTACAAACCACAACCACCAAGTTATTCTCAAAGGGGCCTCAGCCAATAGTCAGGCTGATTCCGTGCCACCAGGAGTAACTGACTGTGGTGGACCATATATAATATCTGGTCAGCCGTGATCTCAAAAGATCTGTCAATTTCGAATTCAGCCCAGTTACTGTCAGATGTTGCGATTTCTCGCAAAACGTGGCCATTTTCAAACTTGTTTGGTGACCTAATTTTCGATTTGGCGATATGGAGATTTTTTTGTCGACTTATAAAATAGTTGGCGATTTTGTTGGCTATTTTTTATGAGCCATGAATTCGTTTTTAAATTTGGTAAATCCAATACGAAGAAATAATATTTTTTTTATTCTAGTATTAAAATGTATGAAATTTGATGCATTCATATGTATAACCAGTATTTATAACTAAATTGTGTTTAAATAGCTGATGAAGATAACGAAAATCTTCGAGAATATTTTTTTCACGTTTAAATGTGCTCTTGAAAGAAGTAATAATTAGAATTCTTTAAAAAATTAATATAATTAAAGTTTATGAATATTTTTCCATTATAAAATGTGACAAATTATCACAGATAAAATTCCTAACGTACCTTTGGATGTTAATGAAACACAATGGAAAAAATACCGTTTGTTAAAGGAGAATTTTAATGATGATATTCAATCTAATTTAAATCAGTTAAGGCCAACAATTTGAAGCTACAACGATACGGCAGGTACGTACCATTTTAAGCAACTTGCATTGGACGTTCTTTATATACTGGTTATTACAACTAGTAATGCCTGTGTTGAAATAACGACCTCCACTAATACTCGCCTTCGAAGTATAATGCGATATGAAGTTTTCGGCACGTTTTTACGAGTTAAATATTATATGAATGTAAATGTACAATGCAACATTTCTTTTGTACCTTTACAATGTATTCCAAAAAAGAAGAAAAAAAGGGAGTCTTCTCGATGAAGTATAAATCGTTTTAGATATATAATAGAACTCAACAACATACAAATGTATTGTATATCCAATATTTGCTTAATACTTACCGCAAAAATTCTTTTTTTGTTGCTTTCAGTATACTACTATAAAATATTTTAAACATTGCACCTTTTTTATATTCACTAATCATTTTTCCTTTGTTCTAAATAAAAAGTAAACAAAATATATCACGGCGATTTTTTAAAAAAATATTTTTAATTATTCTAAAAATACATATAAATATTATTGTCAAAAACTAAAAAATAAATGCTTTGCCGATTTTTGACATTGAATTTGGCGAAAAAGTTCAAAATCAATCTGACAACCCTGCCCGTGCAAACGGTCTGTGAGACCGACTGAACGAATTTTAATTTGGTTTTATTATGAACCTATGCGAATTAAACTACAGGTGGTGTTGGAACTACAACAATCCAAAAACAACAGAAGCAACACAGGGTTTTTTGCATTGCATTGTTAGTGTTTACGGTCCAAAACGTCAACCATTCCTAACAAATCAAAACAAATTTGCTTGAACTCTCAAAATCAGATGACGTTTCAAAACCACCTGTAGTTGTTTTCGCCTTGTTATGAACGAAGAGCGGGCGAGTATTGTGACCAGTGCTGCCAGTGAAATTTCGAGAAAAATACATTTTAGTTTCCAAAAAAAAAAAACACTTTTTCTCAAAAAGATAAATTTTGACAATACATTTTTAACGTCTAACATTTATTATTTATTTATTTATTAAGAATTCAAATTGATTACAAGCATATAAGGCCTAATTGTTATTAACATAACAATTTTATTTCATATTTAATTAATATTGTAAATAAAATGATATCATACCTATAAATTCATTTTTATGTTCAGTTTTGTAAAATTGAATATACGTGTTAAGGCATTTATACTTAGGTGTTTATATCAAAAATTTCATATAAATATTTCTTCTAAAATTGCATCTTAACACACATACACAAGAATAAGCAGACGACAAAAGAACTTAGAAAAACTAACAACAACATACATGTTAATTTTGTATTTAGTTGTCACTGTTTTTTTTTATATTTCATAACGAAATGATAACTTAAAAAACTTTGGCAGAGACGGAAGGTTTAATATTTTATTCCTGTACATTTTGCGTACACATTCGAAAGATACGAAAAAAAAAGTACTGTCAACAGAATACGTAGTTGTAGTAGTCGTTGCAGTTACAGTTGCAGTTGATTTTATTTTATATTCTAAAAAAAAAACGTTTCCTTTCCTTAAACATCGTTAAGCTATAATAAGGAAAAAAATATTAAGAAAAATAAGAAAAACTTCCCTTTTAGTTGAAACTAGAAAAGCAAATATTTTTTCAATTGATGAGTCATTTCTAAAAAAGATTTTTTTTTTCTTTACACAACTTTTAAATTAAGTGTATTATATTTGCTATTAAAGTCTAAAACATATGTTAAATACTGAATGGTGTGTGTCCTATTAAGTTGTAAGGAAAAATATTTAATACCGGATTTTTTTTGTAAAACTAAAAAGCATGGTATTTTATATACAACCACTTTGCCTTACGGTTATTACATGAAAATCCGTCTTTAGTAAAGCAAACTCTACTGCCGCTTCTTTTTGGGTTGTGGACAGAAGAAACCAATATTGTAGGATGGTTGGTTGGTTGTTAATTAATAAGGTTTTGCCATCATGCTGATGTAATAATACTCATATTACAACTTAACCAGCCAATGTCCTTTTTTCTATGTGCTCTATGCCCTTTATATTCCTTTTATTAAGTTGTTTGTTGTTGCTATATTTTCGCAATGCTACATGAACCTAAAAAGAAAAGTAAGCGACAAGCAAACAGTCAAAAACCGGCTAGAGTCATACGGTAAGAAAATGTTTTTTTCATTTTTAGTCGTAAAACCTTTTGAAATCACATGCGAAATAAATTTAAAGTTCGTGGTTTAGTATAAGCGAACTCTAGGCTCTCTAATATAGGTTCGTTTTCCATCGCTCTTGCAGTTATTTTATCTCTCTTTCTCTTTGCTTAACGGTTCATTGTTATTCATTTCCAGTTAAACCATAATAAGGAACAGCAGTCATTTTTTTTGCTTATAGCTCTTGCCTACTTTCAGGCTCTATTATAAATAATCTCTGTCCTTGTCTCTCTTTTTTTTTTTGTTTTCATTCTCTATTCCATAGTCATTTGTCTACTCTCTTTTATCCAAATTGTCTTTCTTTTAACTTACCACCACTTGTCGCAAGTTTTACGATTTATTCTTCTATTCCCTTTTTGTTCAATGTACTTTTTCATTAGTGTTTTTGTAATTATTGTTGTGATTTGGTTTAAAAGTCATTATATTTGTTGTTGTATTTATTTAATAAGTTCTCTTTATTACAATTCGTATGATTTTTCCCACTAATTAACAATTGAATACCACTCTATCATATGTTATTGATTTTTGTAAGTATTTCGCTTTGCTTTTCTCATGGTACAAATCCACTTGTTCGTAGTTGTCTTCACTGCTGTTGTTAGTACTCTGCCAACTCATATTTTTTTTTTTTTGCAAAATTAGCATTATATGCAGTGTTACCACCAGAAAAATTCAAAACTCCACTTGAGCTCATCTCAAAATTACCCAATTTATATGAAATTCCACCTGATATCAAATAACGTTTAATTATAAATAAATTTTACAAAAAAGTACATAGCCGGTCAATTCTGAATATTTGATACCCTACACCACAGTGTGTTGCAAGGATAAGACTGATAATATAAGAATTCATAACGCCGAATCTAAGTAACTACATCTATTTAGCGGGAGAAAAATAAGAAGTACTGGTGCCATCTAGAAGTCCTATGTACTCCTTCTTATGGATAAACAAGGCCTGCTCGCACTATTCCATACTCATTTCTTTTTATTCACGCGGGATAGACCTTCCGCTCTCGCTTCTTTCGTCAGAGATTCTGCAACGCATTGAAATTAATATCTCTTAAACTTAAAATAATAAGTTCTAATTCCATACATCTAGGGGGGGGGGTTCAAAATATTCATTGCCGTTCCTTTGTATACATTATTTAGTAAATAAAATTCCTGCATAGGTTTCAGTTGACCTACTGTTTCTCAAATCAGTTTAACGAATGTTACGGGCGCTAAATATATTTCAATTTAAGCAATTTAAATGTTAAAACAAACACTAAATTCATTACTTTTGGTTATATTGGAAACATTTTTTCCTCCAGTTGTTTTTTTTTTTAATAAATATCTTCTGTTTCCAATAAACTTCGGGTTCTAACTCACTATGAAGCTCATAGTTATCAAAATCTTATTCTCTCCATGGCGCCAATCACTCAATCTTTTCCTTGATAAGCTTTGGATATGGTTCAATGTACTGTAAATTTTTAAGATCAACAATATCTTAAATGGTATGAATTTTATCACTAACATCAATTCCTTATATTATGTAATGGAAGAATTTCAAATTATAACTGATCTACACCTCAAAGGAATTAACCAAGCTCTACCCACGATATTAAAAATTACACCAAATTCGGGTAATTACCCACAAGGTGGCAACATTGATTATATGATATGTTTTTCTTATTACAACTAAAACACAAAAGTAGAAAACCTTTAGAAAATTGCGTAAAAGGAAATGCTTTTGAAAAAAACAAATATGATGCGTCATTAAAGGAAATTTCTTTATTGTACTTAGCAAAAAAAAGTTATAGAATCTTTGTTTTTTTTTCTTGGAGTATAAAATGAAATTAAGCTTAAAATAGAAAATCAATAGCAATTTTATAAATTAATATCATCATAGTACGTTGCAATGAATTAAATTGCAAGCAAAACAAAAAAGACTCCTAAAAGTAGGCTATATGTTTTGTTTAGAAAAACAAAGGTAGAGTCTGGCTTTAAACATTTTATTATATTTGTCTGCTTTGTTTTTTTTAATGTAGAAAGAATATCAGTACCTCTTATCAAGTGTTTCTTTGAATGATTTAACTGAAAAGGTTTGTTTTAAAAAAATTATTGCTGTATATGAGGACTTCCATAATATAATATAATTTATAATTTTTTGTTGGTAGTTGTTAAATAATGAATACTTCTCATAATGATTAGTAATAAGGCTGTTCAAATGTAAAGTTCAAATAAAGTAATAACGATTACTTAAGATTATAGTAAAATAATCGTACATAAACCTTAGTAATACTAAAATAATCTAATTAGTTCCGTCCGACCGGCTTGCTAGCTGTCCATGTTCGCAAAACACTGGCCGCAATTTAAGAAATAATTTGATTAATTTCGGCCGCTAATTTTACAGAATCCCCATACAAAATTCATTCCAAAAAAGAGTCCTTGTGCCTACAAGCCATCTTATTATGTCGCTATTTAAATTAAATTTGGTCAAAAATATTGTAACCCTCAACACCTCACCATATTTTATTGGAACCGGTCCATATTTGACCATATAGCCCTTAATTCCATAAAAAAAATTTTATTGGTATAAAATTGCTGACAATATTTTTTAAAATAGAATCCCAATTTTATGTTCGTAGGTCCAGAATGACCGAAATGTGTGCTTTTATCTCTTTAAGATGAAAAAATAACATACATAAATATTTTAACGTATATGTCGATATCTGTATAAAATTTGGCACAAAGAACTCAAATCTAAACCTCATCACATATTTTGGTTCTTGCGGATCTATAGTTGCTCATGGATCCCAAAAAGGGTACACTTTTCAAAAATTTTCTGCAAATACTGTGGTCGTTATTGACCAACTTTTGGAAAAAGAGTTGTAATGAAAGGATAAACATCGTCAAATAAAATCATTTATCTTGATTAAAATAACAAAATTGGAAATGTTGCGTGTTGCACATGGGATTTCAAGAATAACACAAGGAATTTCGATCCACATCATTTAAAATTTTATTTTATTGGAAAACATAAGGGAAGACAACTAGAAATTAAAAATATTGGGTAAAATATATGTCAATGCTTAAAACAATTTTTAAATAAATTTTGACCCAGGACTTTTAGAAACCCCAATGAGGCAAATTTACCATGTCGACGTATTGACTTCGGCTGAAATTTTTTTTCAGGTATCTTCTTAAATGAATTCAGAGACATCTGCGGCAAAGCGAATGGTTTGCCGGCTTTAATTATTGCACCAGTTGCACCTCATAAGGTCTTAAGATCAAATCCTTACAGAAAACTCGCCGTTGGATTCTTATGGATTGCGCTTATTGTTGAGAACAAATAGAAGATGATAAAATGGGATCTGGGGACCACGAATACAAAGTTTTAAATTTAACGAACCGGTCGCAAATAGGTGTTCGTTGAAATATTTTGTAGCGAGAAGGTCGACTCAAATTTATCGACCAAATTCTTAAAAGAGGTCTTGGAGTAACGACTATGTTGACCGGAAGTAGCACGAATTTTTCGAATTACAGCTATTAAGAAACAAAATCGAACATGAAAACTGTAGTTTTTCTTTACGAACTTATATTTTATTCAAAAGCTATACCGCCAAGCTTACGATGATAGCTACTGATTGAAAATATTGCCTTTAATATGCATCTTCTGGTAGAGAACTTTGTTTACCTTCGAGTTGTGTGCAGCGTTACCGTTAAAACATTTTTAAAAGAGATATAAAAATGGTATTTCTCAAAAAAAAAAAAAAAAAAAAAAAATCAGAAAAAGGGTATTTTAAATAGACCCGTAATTTTTTTTTAATAAACGAAGTGGGATTTATATCAGGAGCTTGTTAACAGTTTAAAAATTACTATGCTGATCTCAGCTTGCGCTCAAAAAATTCAACTTTATATTATTTCTTGAACTTAAATTATTCAATTATTAAATTTATGAAAGTGTATTGTTCTTTTGGATTTTAGCTTGTTCTTTACATATCGTAAAATTCATTTATAAGTCGTTTTTAGAAATGTTTATTCTATATATTGCACTTATATCTTAACTAGGAATCGATTCGCCCAACTCCCTTTTGAACAAATTTCTACTTCGAATCTGTTCAAACTTTAGTTTTAATAAGTTTTAGTTTCGAAAAAAAAAACGTTAAGCTGAAGTGCTGCTGTATATAATAAGAGGTTAATAAGAATAAGAAAAACATAAGAAAAATAAGAAAAACACACACTGAACCGAAGTGTTATTTAAAAGTTGTTGTCGGTTACGTTTGCTGGAGTACTGCTATGAGGCAAAATATATATGTATGCAAAAAAATTTATATAACTTTGAAAACATATTTTCGTTAACACTATTTCAGCAATTTCCGACTTCAAACTTAAATTTTTCCTTAAATTTTATAAATACCAGGACAAAAAACCTTCAGTCTTGTATCTTTTTTCCATCCATCACCAGTGTTAAATAAGGGTATACAAAGCTTGTCATTTTTATTTATTCTTACGTGAAATAATTTCCAAGAGGGTCAAAAAGTAGCACGAATTTGCCTCTAAAAGAGTCAAATTGCCACTTTGAAGTCACAACGGCAACGCTGATTATGTATTTTTAAACAGCCGAGCAAATTCGTTACCTCGTTTAAGCTTAAAACCGAATTCTTAAAAGTTGCATCACATACAATTGCCAGGCTGGGAAATTAAAATTATAATTTCGATTTAGTGGTTTATTTCCGAATAGAATAAAATTCTGAAATTAGCTAATCCTAAAGTGGATTAATTAATAAAATTTATATACTAAATAACAGTCGAAAAGTATTCGAAAGACATTTTTATAAATTGAAGAAATCTACAACTTTAATAGCTGTTTAAACTGCTGAATCTCTTTATCTTGGTTTAAATATTTAATATGAATTATTTTAAACTTTAAAAAGGTAAGCGATCAAGACCGAATATTTTATACCCTACACACAGCATATACAGTCATGTTTTCGAGAGTGTACCCTATTAAGTACCCTGGGGAATTCATTGACAAGGCGAAACAAAATTATGTTAAGTGGTTAACATATGAATAAGACTACTTTGTGCCGAATTTTATCTAGATATCAATATATAACATTTGTTTATCTAACAGCTTTATATGTGACCTGAGGTCAGTTCGAGATCTATCAGTACAAAATTTTGCCATGACATAGTAGGCTATTATAAAAGTTATTGTTCATATCAATAGAAGCATTTATAAAGAAGTTATGCCATTTAAGCTTTTTCGGGTGTTCTATTTGTATTGTAGCTTTACTCTGCAAAAAAAATTGGTAAGAAAAAATATTTCAAGAAATTCTGCCTGTTCAACAGTTTCGAACGTTAACGTCCGCGTAGAAAACTTCTATGAAAACCACTCAAAAGTCTTAAAAATATTCTGTATAAATGTATAGCGAGCATTAACATTCGAGATCGTGAAACAGACACTAACTACCTGTTTAATAATTTCGAACATAAAGGTTCGATATAATTTTAGAGATTATTTTTTAACGTTCGAAACTATGAAACAGGCATTTAGTTTTATTTTGTTACAAATTTAGGAAAAGTTTGAAGTTTCTGGCAAAAATATTTTTTCAAATATATATAAATATTTAAATTTGTATATATTTACATACATATTTGTAGTCACAAAAATACTTTTAAAATAGTCCTCTATTTTAAGCATCGAAACAAAAAACAGAACTTCCTTTGATATACCGCGCACAGAGCATGCCTATGGGTAAAGCATTCTTTTCCAAATTTGTATGCATACTTCTGGCGTTTGTACTGCAAACATTTTTACATTCCCTATTGCCACATTCCTATTGATAAAAATTCATCCTAATTTTAGGCGTTTGATTCAATCAGGAACATTTTCACCCACATAAAATAAAAAGTCAAGTAGTTTTAAGTAAAAAAAAATATTGCAAAAAAGAAAAAGGAAAAAATCTGCCTAATCTTAGGCGAAATAACCTGTTTAAAAAAAACCCCTGTTTCTAAAAGTGTTTATATATTTTTTTATGTAGGGTTAAGTTAATTTGTCTAGATGTTTGTTTGGAATATTTATTATAGAACTTTATATAACGACCTTATTATCCTTAGCCATGCAACAAAACAATAACAAAACATTACCAACAGAATGTTTTAACATGTCTAACAGCACAACTGAAGTTGTAGGTACTTTTTGCAGATTTTGTTTTGTGTAAAGGCTTTTGAACAATCATTGTTGGTATAAGTGCGACGAGTATTGTGACCCATTGGTCTGCTTAAAAAAGGGTAAAACTTCTATTTTACCAAAACTTACAAGAACAAGAAATTTCAAGAAAAAAATCACATATATGTTTTGCCTAAAACTATGCAATTTGCTACTCACCTTGTCAACCGGCATTGATGGGCACGCTTACACAAATTCCAAAACGAGCCGATCATAAGGAAACGTATCAATTTCTTCTTACCGAAAACTTAATTAAATTTAAGAAAATAACAACAACAAACAATTGAAGGGAGGTTTTGCAAATTAAAATTTATTTAAATAATTTTTGGGGATTATTACTTTTTAAGGTTATAACTTCTTTTTAACAGACAATTCATATACAAATAACAACAAATAAATTTAAGCTTGTTAGCTCACGTTTTGTTCGCTCTTTCTTATAGTCTTATAAGCTATATCGTTTTATCTCGTTATACTCTTAACATAACTGAAGAAATTAATTGATTAATTAAGTTTTGATTTTTTATACATGTTTGCACGTTATTGTGGATAAAAAACAACAAATTTAACATATATTTTTAAAATGTTTAGGAAAAGCTTTTTAAATAATTAACTAAAATATAGGTTAATTAAATAAAATATCTAGTATACTTAAGGGGTTATAACGTATATGTACAATAGAACAACAATTAATGAAAATCAAAGCATACTTTAAGGAGTTTAATTTAAATTACTTTTAATGCATATATTTGTGCTATTTTTCTATAATTTTGTGTACCAAAATTAATATATTTTTAAAATAAAAAAAGCAAAAAATAAAAAATTATTGTGTATGTGTGTATGTGTTAATAAGAAAACCAAACACTGAACCGAAGTGTTATTTAAAAGTTGTTGTCGGTTACGTTTGCTGGAGTACTGTTATGAGGCAAAATAAATATGTATGCAAAAAATTTATATAACTTTGAAAACATTTTTTCGTTAACACTATTTTAGCAATTTCCGACTTCAAACTTAAATTTTTCCATATTTTTTATTTAAAATATGGCTTCATACGTTTTTTCATTTAGTTTTCTTTCTAATAACTGAAATTCGTTGACAGGAGCCTCTGATTCAACAGTGCATATATATTAGGACAATTTAAAAATAATGTATATCTTGAATGAATTTTATAAATACCAGGACAAAAATCTTAAAAACCTTCAATCTTGTATCTTTTTTTTACCCTCCACCACCAGTGGTGAATAAGGGTATACAAAGCTTGTCATTTTTATTTATTCTTACGTGACATAATTTCAAAGAGGGTCAAAAAGTAGCACGAATTAGCCTCAAAAAGGTCAAATTGCCAATTTGGAGTCACAACGGCAACGCTGATTATGTATTTTTAAACATCCGAGCAAATCCGTTACCTCGTTTAAGTTTAAAACCGAATTCTTAAAAGTTCCTTCACATACTATTGCCAGGCTGGGAAATTGAACATCATTTTTAAGATTTTTTCGACTTAGTTATTTGTTTCCGAATAGAATACATTCTGAAAGTTGCTAAACACTTTAGGATTAATTAATAAAATTTAAATACTAAATAAGAGTCAAAAAAGTATTCCAAAGACATTTTTATAAATTCAGGAAATCTAAAACTTTAATCGCTGTTTAAATTGCTGAATCTCTTTATCTTGCTTTAAATATTTAATAGGAATTTATTTTAAATTTAAATAAGTAAGTAATCAAGCCCGCATATTTGATACCCTTCACACAGCATAGGGAGACATGTTTTTGAGAGTGTACCCTTTTAGGTACTCTTGGGAAATCATGGACCAGGCGAAACAAAACTATGTTATGTGGTTAATATTTAAATAAGACTTCTTTGTGTCGAATTTTATCTATATATCAATATATGGCAATCGTTTATCTTAAAGCCTTATATGTGACCTATGGTGAGTTCAATACCTACGTGTACAACAATTTGCCATGACATAGTAGGCGGTTATAAAAGTTATCCTTGGTTAATTGCATATCAATATCCAAATTTATAAGAAATTTATGGCATTTAAGCTTTTTTCGCGAGTTGTACTTGTATGGGAGCTAAAGTCTACAAAAAAAAAAAATTGGTAAGATGGAAGATTCATGTTGCAATAAGATTTTTTTGAACCAAATTTAATCTAATTCGTTTATGGGCACAGCGACTGCATTTTGGAAAGAAGTTTGAATGGAGGACCTGTAAAATTATGGATCGATTTTCACCAAGTTCTATAGGCTTTGTCCTAATGATAAATTAAACGAATGTATTTTATCAAATTAACCTCAAAATTGCGACCAGCCGGACAAACTAACGAACATCGTTATATCGACTGACAAAGTGATTCTGAGTCGATCGATCTACTTAAATTTTAAACTTAAGGACCAATATTTGTATGTGTTACACACATCAGCACAAACGCACAATACCCTACACTATTGTGGTGTGGGTATAAAAATAGTTTTAAAGTGAGAAGGTTTTTAAAAACGTTCGCATATAATTTTATATAACAAATATTTATAAAACTATCCGCATAGAAAATTTCTATGAAAACTACTCAAAAGTCTTCAAAATATTCAATACAAACGTTTTACGAGCGTTAACATTCGATATTGGGAAACAGGCACTAACTGTCTGTTTAATAATTTCGAACATAAATGTTCGTATAGAATTTTAAATGAATTTTTAACGGAATATTTTTCTTACAAATTTTTTCTATGAAAGTTAACTATTAAACAGGCATTTAGTTTTATTTTGTTACAAATTAAGGAAAAGTTTAAAGGTTCTAGTAAAAATATGTTTTTCAAATAAATACAAATCTGTAAATTTGCATATATGTACATATTTACATACATATGAATATATATATATATTTGTAGTCACAAAAATACTTTTGAAGCAACGAAACGAAAAACAAAACTTCCTTTGATATACCGCACACAGAGCATACCTATGGGTAAAGCATTCTTTGCCAACTTTGTATGCATATTTCTAGGCGTTTGTACTTGGAATATTTTTATATTCCCTATTGTTACATTCCTTTGATAAAAATTTAGCCTAATTTTAGGCGTTTGATTCAATAAGCAACATTCTCACTCACATAAAATAAAAAGTCAAGTAGTTTTAAATAAAAAAAATATTGCAAAATAGAAACAGGAAAAAATCTGCTTACTTTTAGGCGATTGAACCTGTTTAAAAAAACAACCCTGTTTCTAAAAGTGTTTATATACTTTTTTTTATCTAGGGTTAAGTTAATTTGGCTAGATGTTTATTTGGAATATGTATTAGTATAGAACTTTATATAACGACCTTATTATCCTTAGCCATACAACAAAACAATAACAAAAACCTACCAACAGCACGTTTTAACATGTCTAACAACACAACTGCAATTGTAGGTACTTTTTTACAGTTTTTGTTTTGGGTAAAGGCTTTTGAACAAAAATTAAAAAAAAAAAATCTCCAGTATGAAATCACTTATAACAACACACAACAGCAAACATCATTGTTGGTAGAAGTCCTGAGAATATTATGACCTATTGGCCTGCTTAATAAAAAAAAGATTGAACGTTTTTTTAGCAGAACTTACAAGAACAAGAAATTTTTTAAAAAAAATTCATATTTATGTTTTGCCTAAAACCATACAATTTACTACTTACCTTGTCAACCGGCATTGATGGGCACGCTCTACACAAGTTCCAAAATAAGCCGACCATAAGGAAACGTTTAAATTTCTGCTAAGCATTAATTTTTTTGTTTTTTGAACTATTTAAATACAAAAGTTCTTTTTAAATATTTACTGCCTCACTCACAATGTTGACAAGAACATTTCTTTCGTTTATTTTTATTGAAAACAATTATATAAAACCAAAATATTTCAATGTAAATATAGGAAAGAAATTTTCTTTTTTATATTCTGGGCCAGGCTGTCAAATACATTTTTCTAATTTCTATCAGTGTAAAATTCAAAATTTGTTTGCATTAGCAGCTAATTTTTGTTTTAATTTCATGTCTATTATATAAAAAAACTTTTATTTACCAATTTCCTTGAACGAAAAAATTTCCATTTATCTGGTAACACTGTGCCTACATAAAATTTAACCATCAAAAGTTGTCATCTCCAGGGCTGCCAGTTTTGAAATCAGAGAAATCAGTACATAAGAGAAAAATAATCAGTACAATTGCATAAAAAACAGTACATATACTTTTTTAATATAAAATTGCATATTAATAACATAAAAATCTTTTTTTAATCTTTTTTAAACCAAAACTTGAATTACTTCTATAACAAACAAAATTTAATTAATAAAACTAAATTTTTTCAAAACAATAATTCAATACCGTAATTATTTTTAGCGGGAATACAAAGTGAATAACAAAAAACCTATAACACAACATGTTGGTAAAAATTCGATTCTTTACCCTACGATTCTCGGTAACTTTTTACCACTAAGTTATCCTTTTGGTCTGGCCAGACAACAATTATAACAGCTAAAAACCCCAATTAAATAAAAAGTAAATAAATTTATTTTTTATTGAAAGTTTGTTTATAAATGTATATTATACGAATTCAACAATATTATTAATTCATTATTTTATTCCACACTCAAGACATCCAAAATTAGGTCCTTGATTTCAAACATTTCTTATTCACATCTACCACAGCTGAAACGAGTTTTGATTTAGGTTTGTTAGTTAAATTGAACGAAGCACATAAATGGCCGTAGTTTTCTTATTTGATTCAAACTTGATTCATTCGATTCAGAACAAATCATTTATAGAATTCACGTTTCTGTTTTTGTTTAATATTCTGTCCTATAGCCTAGTACTCTGTTCCAATTTGTGAAAAATGTTCAGCAACATCTATTATTTCATGCGAAAAATTTGACATGTATCAATGTTACCTATCTCGAGAGTTTGTACAATTTGACGTTTTTAATCTTTCAAAGTATGCGACATTGTTTTGCATAGGTAAACAAAACCCACATGTATTTTACTAAAAAGTATTTCTTAAATAAAAAATTAAGTAAAAATGAAAGTAAATATGGATGAAAGACTGTAACCGGTTGTGTTATTTAAGTTTGCAGTTCTTATTTTAATATTAAGTTTAAACTTTTTTCATTTGCTTAAAATTCCACGTGAAATAAGTGCAGCTTATATTATTTCGCAGTTGTAAAAAAAATGTTGCTAGAAACATTTCGCAACTTTTTCATAAATTAAACAGAGTACAACTCTATCAACATTTTTTCATAGAAATTCCGCACAAGTTTTTTTCACATGAGTTTTGACAGCATTTCACGTGAAATGTTGAACAGAGTACTAGGCTTATTTGAAAGAAATTGCAAGCAAAAATAAAAATTTGGTCTGGCCAGGCCAAGAGGGTAATTTCATAGACTTTTACATAAAAATGGAATTTCACCCCTCTTATTTACTCGAATCATATCCAAGCAATTTTCATTCGATTCAGCACATATCATTTATAGAACTCATGGCACTGTTTTTTTGATGTTTTGTTATATTCAACAAATATTGCAATCAAAACACGAACTTGATCTGGCCAGACCAAGATGGTAATCCTAGGGTTAATTTCTTGTTAGCTACTTGGGTTTTCAAAGAAATATTAGTTTTAGTAAAAGCAAAATTTGAGTTGATTATATCTGAAGCTTGGTACTAAAAGGGCCAATGTCAATATTTTGCTGTTTGTGTTAATTGTTGCATTAGGTCTTTTCTTAAGTTACGGTCATACCTAGCAAATATTTGATGGAAAAAACGTGACCAACATGTGAACTAAAATTTTATTTCTTTTTTTGAACATAGGGCAACATAAAAATTAATAAAAATTAAATAAAAGTAGTTTTTCCCATAAAAGGTCAAGCTGAATCTTCTTTATTTTGCGGAAATAGCCAATATCTAATTTAAACGAGAACAGCTTCAAAAAGGTTTTGCTAGCCAATTTCACTTAGAACTCTTCTATAAAAAACCAAAATTTAAAATTTCTCAAAAATAAATTATTTGACATTGGCATTTTTAGCACAAAGCTACAGACATAAGGACAACAATGTTAAAAAAACCAATTCAACACTTGAAATAACGAAGCTTGTTGTGTATTTATGTTCAAAATAATTTTAAAAAATGATTTAAAAGTGATTTACAACTAATTACTATTAATAACTGTAATTATTGCAAAGGGCACAATAGTTTTTCAGACGATATTATACTGTTTATTTTTATAAATAATATATTTACATATGTATGGACATAAATATTTACAATGTTACAAGTTAAAAACATTTATGGCCTTTTTGTACATTGTTCGCAATTTATTTCCTTTCTTCAGACTTCAAGAAATTGTAAAACAACTATAACCAAAGCTTGTCTTTATCTGCAACTCGGCTTCGAGGTTTTATATTAGAAGCCCGTTTCTCTCTTTTCTCCACTTTGAAAACTAAGGACTCGTTTTATAAAAGCGTTTGAATGTGGAATGGAGGAAATAAAACTACAAATTTCCTCAAATTCGTTAATGCACCACCGTTTAGAAAGAGTTTTCATTTTTCTTCTACTGCCTTCTTTCTTCTTACTGACTCGGCAAAAATCTTAAATGTTAATAACTCATCGATAAGAACATCTATATGTATTAATATTTGTATCGCAAACGATTTGACAATATGACAAAATTAATATATAATAACAGTACAAAAACAGTACATTAATGAAAAAATCAGTACATTTACGTACTGATTTGCTTGTAATGCATAAATCAGTACTTTAAACAAAGAAACAGTACACGACTGATAAAAACAGTACGTATGGCAACCCTAGTCATCTCACACATGGTAAAAATATACTAAAGGAAAAATGTTTCCTTCTTATACATAATTAGTCAATTCACAAGGTATCCTAACATGTCATATTGTCAAAATGTCCTAATATTTCACAATGGTTTAAAAATATTGTTGTACGGCTCAGCCGCTCAGCGATGGACTTTTCTGATTAATTACGACAGCACAATAAACACAGCAAGCAACGTTCTATTTATTTAAGACACTTTTTGTTAACAAACCAACAACAATATTTTTAAACCATTGTGAAATATTAGGACATTTTGACAATATGACATGTTAGGATACCTTGTGAATTGACTAAATATTCTTACACACATCCATACATATTAACAAAAAAAAATCACATAATATTATTAATAAAAATTAAACACCATTTAAGCAAAATATTCTTTTAATATAAAATGTTTTGAATATTTTAAATGTCTTCATCCGTAAAGTATGCTTGAAAAAAAAAAATATTTTTTGTTAATATTTCTTTTCCTTCGTTGTTAAACGACAGCGAAGAAAGAAGAATAAGGGCTAATAAATCAGAGCAAGTTAAACTCTATTTTTGGTTTAAAATGTGTTTAAGCCAACAAATCTATAAATCAGAAAACATATAAACCATCTTTAAACGCATAAAATTGGGCGTTTAAACTACCAATACAAATCATATGAATTTGTCTACATTTATCGTAGTGCTGCCACATGTTTCTTTTTACACTACATATAATACATGGGACACTGATTTACAACTGTTGAGTTTAAACTACATATAAATTTAAGTTTAGTTCAACTAAACCAGCGTTTAAACACTTACTGATTTATTAGCCATAAGTTTGTTCAATTAACATTTAACACACTCTTACAACTATTACTTTACGTTTATTCATCATCATCTATACATATACAAAATACATCTATATACATAGGTATATACCGTTATTTCTTTATATTTTATTCTCTTTTATAACAGCTTTTTTGTATTAATTAATTTAAACATTTTTATTTCGATTAATGAGCAAAAAATAGAAATATTCGTGTGCTTTTAAGGGTCCAAAATAATATAATAATTTTTGGGTTTTCTTTTAATTTTCTATTTTTTTTAATCTTTGCAAAAGTGAATTGTAAAAATTTTTCTTGTGAATAAAATTTTCCAATACCTTTTTCTCTGTGAATTTAGCTTTTTGATATCTTAAGAACTTATCACGACAATTATACGAACACGACTGAACAAATTTGTACACTGTGTGAAGTTAACGTTTTGTTTGTTGGCCATTTGGTTTCGGTTTTAGTGGTAGTATAAATTTTCTAGTTGCTGTTCAAGACGAATTTAACTACAGGTGGTGTTGAAACTACAACAATCCAAAAACAACAGAAACAACATAGGGTTTTTTGCATTCCAATGTTAAAGGCCTAACTATAATGTGCCTAATGAACCATAAGCAAATATGCGAATACACTCAATCAAATGTATACAACTATAAAGGCCATGTCAGATAAAACTTTTGCTTCGCGTTGCGTTACCGATTCGCTTTGACATCTAAGATAAAATATACGTACTTATACGAAACATGTCACATAAAGTACTTTCAAAGCGGAGCGAAGCAAAAAGTTAGCCAACTCTCATCTTTTTGCGCGCTTTGACAATTGGCTAGTATAATTTTCTTTTTTTTTTAATTTTTTTTGCCAAATTCAATTCCAAAAAACCGTCCAATTAAATTTTTAACTTTTATTTTTGTAACAAATAATTAAATGTACAAATTACCAACCGCTTTTATAAGTAAACAAACAATGCGTGAGTGTTGTCAAAGTTTTCATTGTGGCATACACCTTTTGCTTTGCGTTTTTCTGCCGAAGGTAGAAACGTCACGCAAAGCGACAAAGTTGTATCTGACACGGCCTTAATGCACTTAAGACACTTTTCGTTAAGTTTCGTCAAGTGTCATTTGCTTAAGGAAAGTGCGGTCAATTTAGCTCTTCCTTAAGCAAATAACACATAATAGATACATATAATTGTTTACAATTAAAAGATGCAACCGCAGTTGCTTTTTTTAGTACTTTTTTATTTTAGTTTTCGTTTACTTTAAAAATTAATAAAAGATAAACATCGATTTACTTGTTTATGGTAATATATTTATAACTTTTACAAATTAAATGACATTTCGGCAAAAATATTACATTTTAAAGAAATAAAAACGAAAATAGTTTTCCAAACGTACAAATGTTTGCAACTAAGTGTAGAAACACTAACAAATTGGCTCGAACTGTCAAAATCAGATGGCGTTTCGACACCACCTGAAGTTGAATTAGCCTTGTTGCAGTTTTTATTTCTTTTCAGTCAAATTGAATGAAGGAGTGGTTGGAAAGTTGAAGTAGAAAAACTGTAAGCAACAAATGAACACTTTTTGGTTGTGATTTTGTTGTTTGGTGATATATATAAAAGGTTAATGGTGTAGGAATTCTTAATTCATTGATATTACAATAGATGGCAGCATTAAAAACAAGCTCATTTTAAAGTTTCATTAAAGTGGCAACGTTATATATAAATATTTACCGTTATTTTTAAAAATAGCTGCTATTTTACAGTGGGTCATAAATCAAACTAATAAATTAAAATATAAAGCAATAAAAATAAGAATGCTGAAAGAAAGTACCAAGAACAATTATATGTACGTAACAAATATTTGTATATTTTTCGACTATTTTGTTTTTTTTTTTTTTTTTTTTTTTAAGAAATATTATTAGGATATACATATATGATGATATTTTAATCAATGTATATCAAGCTCCCGTAAGAGGTATTTGATATTATTATTATTACATTTAAACTTGTGGCAGTTAAAATTAATTTCGGAATTGACACTTAATTCGGTAATAGATTTATACCCATGAAATTTATTATTGCTTAATTTTATCTCGTCACTACAATTTGTATGAGAGTTAAATCAGTGAATATGTTTAGAATTGTGCATGAGACTTTAATAAATAATGGTGGACAATGGGACCCATTTAGTCCAAAGTACAGAGAATAACCTTGGCACAACCGATATTCTGCTTTTGCGTTGATTCGGTTGGTTGCCCGGATTTCACATACAATATCCTGCACTTTGGGTTGTCGTAGTGAATCCATTTTTGATCGCCACTAATAATTCAGTGCAAAAATTACTTCTCTTTATTGATTTTAAGCAGTATTTCCAACTTGCAAATAGTCCTTTAATGACTCACGACTTCAACTTCTTTGGAATCCGATTACCTTGACTACCTATTTCGACCTTTTCGCATATAAACAATAAAAAGTGCTATCTTATATACCCTTCACCATAGTATTGAAAATCGTACCAAAACTTTAAATTCGGGAGTACGCTTGTATGTTACTACATTTATGACATATATACATATTAGCAAAGACACCAACCATTTGTTAAAACAAGTATGTAAGAATGTATAGTCGGTCACGCCTCACCATTTGACCCTACACCATAGTATAGTATATATATATAAAATTTTTCGAATTGGGTACATATTTGGGACCCACGGCCAATCATGGACTCGGCAAAACAAAATTATATGAGTAAATTTCTATAAAAATTTATTTATATCGAATCATTTTTATAAATGAATTGCTATCGATAAATTTTCTTTAGAAACTTATTGCTATCGATAATTTTTTTTAGAAATTTTTATTGAATAATTTTCTACAGGAGTTTTTTTCCATTAAAATTTGTTGCAATCTAAAACTTTTCTTCAGTAATAAAATATTATTGATTAGTTTATTGTAAAAATTTATTGTTATCGATTAGAATTTTATGCAAAGACTTGCACCAGAACAAATCGTGGAAATTTATTTCCAAAATTCTCACTCTGTTCGCCAAACTTATAGAATACTTCGTCAAGTTGACGGCGAGGTTAATGTCTGGCTTAACGGGCTTGTAAGCTAGCAAAATTGCCATTTTTGGAGAGCACAATCCTAATGAGACTCTTGACACTCCATTACATCTCGAAAAATTCACTGTTTGGTGCGGTTAATATGTTGAAGTTGTCATTGGCGTATATGTCTTTAAGTCCAAAACCGGTGCCAACATTACCGTGAATAGCGAATCCGATTCTCGGCTTTTTTTTTTGGATTTCTCATATCATTGTAAATCATTTGGTGGAGAAATGGTTTCAACAGGATGACGCAATATGCGATACACCATGTGAAACTATCACGTTGTTGAGCCAAACATTTGGTGGCCAAATTGTCTTAAGAAATCGACCTGTGAATTGCTCACCCGAGAGATTTTACACCTTTGGACTCCTTTTTATGGTGATAAGTCAAAACCCTGGATTATATTACACTATGGAACATTTTTGGGATTATTGTCTGGGGGGTGAGAAATTCCAAGTCAGGGTGATGGTACTAGGTCAGTATAGTAAAACCCTCAAAGGGCTTGGCGTTCGTATGTGTCAGTTTTTTTTCTGACATTTTAAATTTTTTCCTTATCTTGATGTTTTTTCGCTTAGTTGTAACATTTTGGCAAAAACGTAGTTTAACATAACTCGAGAACCACTTGTCCGATTTTGATGAAACAAATTTAGAAAAATTAAGAATTACTCTAATCTGTTTCTATACCGTTTTCCTATATGTGCAACACTTTCGAAGTTAAAAATGAATGTATGAAGGGAAAAAAGTATTTTTTGCCTAAAAATTTAAATATTTTTTTTTTAAATTCATAAAAAATCCAAAATGGAAAAAAGTGCCAAAACTAATTACTTTCGCGTAAAGTCACATAACTCATGAGCAAAAAAAGGCATAGATCATGAAAATCGATGCACGCGTTTCTCATTTATTCACAATTAGGTAAATGTATGAATTTCAAAAATTTGCTCCAGATATGCACAACATTATTTGGAGAAAACATTGACACTCACAAGCCGAACTCTCTCATATTTTTCTACTGTACTAAAAGAGAAATATTGATGTGGCAACACTGGTTCTGTAATGTTCACATAAAACATGCATTGTCATTATACTTCTTCTCTTTCTCACACTGGTTCTGTGATTTTTGTCATTCAACAAGTGCCGACGAACGCGAACAGTAAAAGTGATTTTTCTCCAGTTTTTTAAAAGTGAACAAAAGAGAGCAGAATATGGAACTGTGCAAGCCAGATATAAATAGCTTTTGCTACTGCTGTGGTCAATATGTCTCAACACATAAAAAAAAGGGGAAATTTCAGTACTGATTTTGTTCAAACATACGAGATGTACTTCAACCAAAATGTTATAGTGAACGAAAATTGGGTACCAAATATAGTGTGTAAAAGCTGCTACAACCCACTATAGGAAATTTCCCCTTTTTTTTGGCCAAAAGTACTTAATTTTTTTCTTGGAGTTTTTGATTTTTTTTTTCACTATGTACTTAAAAAAATACTAAAAAAAGCATCCCCGAAGTATAAAGCATCAATGATGCTTTACCGTTATTTTATAAATGCAAAAACATGAGGTTTGTTTATTAAACAAAACGAGGAAGTTACTATATTAAATTAGACGTGTATTTAAGTTTAAAGTTTTTATTCAAAAAATTCATGTAAAAAAAGTGAAAAATGAACAATAATGCTAAATGTGAGTACTTTTATAGTAGTTAAAAAGATATTCAACTTTTTTTTTAATTTGGTTAAATCGAAGGAAAGAAAAAGACCTTGATGTTATATACTGTAATAATAAATTGCAACTTCACTAAGCTCCGAAAAAAAAATGATTAAAAGTGATAGATATAACACTTACGCATTTCGATAGAGCCATAAGTTGTCATCCATTCGCAATTTATTTCAGCTGCATATACTTGCATATGTCTTAAAAAAAGCGTATTTTTCCAGGTAACTTCAGCGTACCAAATGCAGACTTACGCGTGACAAACTTTTTTCCCCGTGACGGTGCGTGACTAAAAATTTATTAGCTTAAGGAGGAACACTTCCAAAAAGCGAATCTAAAAAATCATTTAGGAGGAACACTTCCAAAAAGCGAATCTAAAAAATCATTTATTTTGGCCCACTCGTTTGGCTAAAAATTAGTTTTGGCCAAAAAAAAGGGAAAATTTCCTATAGTGCAACCGTCTAATGGATTGGAAAAATAGAAGACGTGAAAGTATGCCATTCGGTACCCCAATGACTTGGACTAATCCTGGCGAAGGTCACAATCCATTGAATTGCTATGCATGTGCGAATAAAGGAGCCGCAAAAAGGATAAGAAAATCGTATTATTACGTTGGTGTTGCAAGTGCCGCAACACCATTGCCTCATTCGGACCACATTCCTGTGCCAAAAGCTTCTAGCCCAGAGATTTTCTCTTCTACGACTGCTCCGACACATCATGCACGTGATGATCCCCCATATGAGCCATCAGTATCCAATGAGCCAGTTTTAATATATCAAAATAAGCTTGATTCAATTGTTGCCAAGTTGGAATTAACACAGCATAAATCGGAAGAGCTGGCTTCCATTTTGAAATCAAACTATTTGTTGGCATCCGGTGTGAAAGTCACAGCTTATCGAAGTCCTCAGGCAACACTCCAAAGTTTATTCCTTGTGAATGATGAAAAAACTTCTGCATATTGCCCGGATGTAGGAAAATTGATGGACGCAATGGAAATAAAATATGAAGCAGATGACTGGAGATTATTTATTGACAGTTCAAAACTCAGCTTGAAGGCGGTTTTACTGCATAAGACCAATAAAAAACCTTCAGTTCCAATCGCCTATAGTACAGAAACGAAAGAAACATGATGCACTGGAAAATATTTTAAAAATGGTTAACTACGCCAAACATATGTGGCGCATATGCTGCGATTTAAAAGTTGTAGCAATGCTTTGCGGTCTTCAAAGCGGCTATATAAAATATATGTGCTTTTTGTGCGATTGGGACACACGATTTTCCGGTGACCAATATGTATGCCACGGATGGAAACTCAGAGAGCACAGCAGGTTACAAACGGCCAATATTATTCGTAAGCCTCTAGGGCCGAAGGAGAAGAGATTGCTGCCTCCACTGCATATTAAACTTGGAATTGTTAAGAATTTTATCAAAACTGTCGCCAAAAGAGATGAAGTTTTCTTGTGTTTGAAACTAATTTACCCGAGACTCAGCGAAAGTAAAATTAAAGAAGGTAAGTTATAATATCACATTCATTTCCCATGATTTTCTATCTTAACAAATTAATTTTTTCCAATCAGGCGTACTAAATGGTCCAGATATACGAAAGCTGATTAAAAGTGATGCATTCAACAATATTTTGATTGACGCTGAATTGAATGCATGGCAGGCAATCAAAGAAGTAATAGAAGGCTTGTTGGGAAAGCATCGTTCTAACAACTACGATGTTTCTGTCGCAAGGATGTTAAGAGCATTCTCGGAAATTGTCCTTGAAAATCCATTATTTACATCATCATCTGGACTACTTCAGCAAACAATTGGCTACCGAGTTGCTATGCCATTTGAAATGAGGTAATACTGATTTCTTATTTTTTCAAACTCATTTTAATAAAACAAAAAATTACAGATATAGAGGCAAAAAGTCGCCGCGTGCAATAATTGCGGAAATTTGCTGGTGGAGTAAGCTTGTGTGGCAAGACAAGGATGATCTTGATGATAAAGAATTTTCAGGAGATGCAGAAGGGCCAACAGTGGAGTCACACATTGACATCATGTGTGGTTCAGAAACTGATGATAGCGATGAATGCGATGCCACTAGTCCCGAACAACCACCATCGAAAAAGTCTAGGCAATATTTGTTAAAATAAATAAAAATAAATAAATAAAATAAAAATAAAAAATTATAAAAATGTTTACTTAATTTTTTTAGTAGTTTATGGCCAGAAGTCTGGAGTTATTGGGGGAAATTTATAAAAAAAGCGATAAATGACACTTTTTTGAATAAAAACAAATATCAATATTCTTGTCAAAATGGGATACCTTCACTTAATTGTAAATAAAAGCAGAACGCGTTAATCGATTTCTATGATCTATGTCGCATTTTGTTTATAGGTTATGTGACTTAAAATGAAATTAATAACACTTGATCCTTTTTTCCGTTTTGGATTTTTTATGAATTTAAAAAAAAAATTTAATTTTTAGGCAAAAAAATATTTTTTTTTTCTCCACAAATTTATTTTTACCGGCAAAACTGTTGATTATAAAGAAAAACGTTATATGAACGGATTAAAGAAATTGTAATTCTAAATTTGTTTGAGTTTGTTTTAGCAATATCGGACAAGTGGTTCTCGAGTTATGTTAAACTACGTTTTTGCCAAAATGTTACAACTAAGCGAAAAAACATCCAGATAAGGAAAAAATTTAAAATGTCATAGAGCAATTCCATATGAAAGCGATCACCTTTTGAACGACCCCTCTCCGATTTTAAAATAAATAGTCTCAATCGATTGCCCAGCAAAAAATAATGTACCTACATATTTTTTTTTTTTTTTTATAGTGACTGGTTTAGTGGTGGTGTACACCACTGTCATGTGACAAAATTGAAGAATTCTTCATAAGGGACCTCATTGAAAGTTGTTTAAAAAAAAAACTACTAAAGCGATCGCAACGAGTGATAGCTCGTTGGAAAGGTATTGAATCAGGCTTTAATTGAAAAATAAAATTTTCCTAATTTTTCTTAGAAATTTACCTTTAAATTTTCCCAAGAAAATTAAATTTTCGTATTTTCCACAGAAGCTCCTAAATTTTTCGGCTAATTTTTTTTTTTTGGATTCCTCATAATTTTTGCTTTAAGAATCAGCAATAAAAAAATGGGCCCCGACTCCTTGTTTGGACAGGAGAAGAGCATTTAAGAGACCACCTTGTTAAAAATACATTTTAAAAATTATTTTACAGTTAAAAATACATTTATGAAGAAAAAATCAATTTTTTTTTTAAGAGCCCCAAGTTGAGTGTGTAGTGAATATGGTCTGCCTGCCTTCACAAGATCGGCCATAAATCCATGGATAATAGCAGCAGTGGCATGTAATGGCACACCAAACCCGACTGAGGCTACAGGTCATAAAATGTTTTGTAAATTTTTTAAATTACCAGGTAATAAATATTTCGCCTAAAATGACACGTGCAGAAACAAGTCATAAAACACGGATTTTCCATAAATATGGCGAAGTATTTATTACCTGGTAATTTAAAAAATTTGCAAAACATTTTATGACCTGTGGTCGGCTTATTGGCAGTAACCAATTAAGACCCTTTTAAAATACATTTTATGACCAGTAGTTCACGCAAATTTTCCTATTAAAGAAAAGCAAATATCGCTTATTTTTTTTTACCTATTTTTTACCAAAAAATAAATATAAATACTTCACACACTCTGAGAGATAAGATATCTATATTTTTGAGAAATCAAATTTTTGCCAAATCTCCACGCGGTAAAAATTTGATTTCTCAAAAATATAGATATCTTATCTCTTCAAGACAATTCTTTAACTACACAATTAGTCTCTGGAACAAATTACCATCACGTTTTCAAACACTTAGCAACACTGCGGCCTTTAAAAAGGAATTATTAAATTATTCTAAAAATCCTTAATATAACTTATATCTTTTTTTTAAATTTTTTTATCTTATAAATTTGAATGTATGTATGTATAACATAATTTAATAATACAATGTTTATATGTTTCAATTGCCATGTTACTTACTATCACTGTAAATTATAAGATTTATATCTTGTTGTGATAGGTATTAAAATAAAAATAAAATGAAATGAAATGAAATACAGGAAAGAGAAAAAAGGCAAGGTTATGAGTGCAATCGCGACAATATTTGATGAAGGCTCTGATAACGAATGCAGTCAAGCAGATGACGTTGATGACGGCAAACAAATGATTGAGCAGTTGAAAAGAAAATTCAATTTAGCGACCACTTATCGGAGAAATATCTCATTTTATCTGTGCTGCCTCAATCATGGTCTATACGCAAGATTTCTGAACAGTTTCAAACATCTTTTTACATCGCGAGAAGAAGCAAAGAATTAGTTCGACAGAAGGGCATATTGGCGACTCCCACCAAGAAATTTGGCTCAAGGACCCTCAGCGAAGCAACGGTGAAATTGATTCAAGATTTTTACTGCAATGATGACAACAGCCGCGCCTGCCCAGGTACACGTGACTATGTTATCACACGTGAAGATGGAGAAAAAGTACACAAGCAGCGCAGATTATTATTATGTAATCTATCCGAAGCATACCATCAGTTCAATGAGAAATACCCAGCAGAAAAAGTGGGATTTTCTAAGGTTGCCATCCTACGACCAAAAGAATGCGTGCTGGCATTAGGCAGGCACGGAACGCATTCAGTCTGCGTTTGCATGTTTCATCAAAACATCAAATTAATTTTCTTTCCATGCAAGAAATTGAAAGTATTTCACGGTGAAATTGAAACATATAGGGACCTCCTGTCGAAGTCGTTGTGCGCATACCCCACGGAAAATTGTCATCTGTCCAAATGCGACAATTGTCCGAAGATTGACGAGCTAGAGCAATATTTGGCGGAAAAGTTTGAACAGCTGTTAATTCAGGAGGTGCATTTCAAACAGTGGATAATTAGCAGCGGCAGATGTTCCCTTGAGACCGTGGTAAAGCAGATTCCGGAATTCATCGAGGAATTCGGATTCAAGTTGAATGAACTGAAGGCGCACCATTTCATATCCGAGATGCAATCGAAATTTCTAAAGGAAAGTAAGGAGAAATTAGCCCAAAATGAATTCATTGTGATAAGCGACTTTGCCGAGAATTACACTTTTCTCGTTCAGGATGAAATTCAGGCTTATCACTGGGCAAACGACCAGTGCACGGTGCATCCTTTTTGCATTTATTTCAAAAACGAAGATAACGAACTACAGACCGTAAGCCTTGTTGTTGTCGCGGTGAGTTTAGCTCATAATTATGTGTCCGTTTATTTATTTCAAATGAAACTGTTTGAATTCTTAAGATCAAAATTCGATGCAATCGACAAAGTAACGTTTTTCTCAGACGGCGCGGCTTCTCAGTACAAGAATAAAAAAAAATTTTACAATCTTTGCATAATTGAAGAAGAACAAAACTGCAAGGTCGAGTGGCACTTTTTCGCGACGTCCCACGGTAAGGGCCCATGCGATGCGTTAGGGGGAACCCTAAAACGCATGGCGACTAAGGCAAGTTTGCAAAGGCCATATACTGACCAGATCTTAAATGTACAACATTTGTTTTCGTGGATTCAAAGCAAGGAAATTGCCATTAACACAGTTTTATGCACTCAAAAAGAACACGATGCCATGGAGCGACGAATTCAAAACAGATATAATAATGTCAAAACTATAACTGGAACGCAAAAGTTTCATTGCTTCATACCAAATATTTCTGATATGTCAATTAATGTAAAGCGGTACTCTTCGTCTGCCGACGTGCTAAATTTAAAGTTACTTTAATTTTATAATGAGGCCAAGACAATTGAAATTTTTAATAAATATTGTAATTAAGTATAAGCAGCAAAATAAGAAAGATTTTTTCTTCATAAATGTATTTTTAACTGTAAAATAATTTTTAAAATGTATTTTTAACAAGGTGGTCTCTTAAATGCTCTTCTCCTGTCCAAACAAGGAGTCGGGGCCCATTTTTTTATTGCTGATTCTTAAAGCAAAAATTATGAGGAATCCAAAAAAAAAAAATTAGCCGGAAAATTTAGGAGCTTCTGTGGAAAATCCGAAAATTTAATTTTCTTGGGAAAATTTAAAGGTAAATTTCTAAGAAAAATTAGGAAAATTTTATTTTTTAATTTAAGCCTGATTCAATACCTTTCCAACGAGCTATCACTCGTTGCGATCGCTTTAGTAGTTTTTTTTTTAAACAACTTTCAATGAGGTCCCTTATGAAGAATTCTTCAATTTTGTCACATGACAGTGGTGTACACCACCACTAAACCAGTCACTATAAAAAAAAAAAAAATATGTAGGTACATTATTTTTTGCTGGGCAATCGATTGAGACTATTTATTTTAAAATCGGAGAGGGGTCATCCAAAAATTTGCCAATTTTGATCGTTTTCATATGGAATTGCTCCATAAAAAAAAACTGACACATACGAACGCCAAACCCTTTGAGGGTTTTACTATACTGACCTAGTACCATCTCCCTGACTTGGAATTTCTCACCCCCCAGATTGGCTGTTGTACTGTGTTATTAGATCGACAGAATGGCCTTCATAAGGGCTGTTAAAAAAACACGCTTTATATGTATAACACCAGTTTTAAATATATGCTGCTAAATTCTTAAGTACTTGTGTCTTTACATTTTTTGCTCTATAACGATTTCTCCCTTAGGTTTCTGCTGAAGGTTTATAATTCCCCTTACTAACCACGTAACCACCACAAATTAATTAATAAAATGGGCTATATGCCTTTGCTTTGTCTTAAGGTACCCATAAAATTGCAATGCAATATTATTGTTTAATTATTGATACCTGTGTATATATAATATAGAGCCATATATTTTTATTTGTAGTTATTGAATAATTTGAAGCAAAACGACAATAAAAATAGCAATAAAGTACTGAATAGTATTGTGCAGTCGATGGGTACCTTTAATTAATAATTTAATTTATATAACACAATGATTTTTGCAAACTCCTTTCATATTTACTTCAATTGTTTATTATTTTCTTCTTACAGACTTTCAATAGCTGGTATCTGACAACAAAATTTTTTGAAAATTTAATCCAACCAAACGGACCGTGAACCAACTAAGTGACCGACCGATCAACCATTGAAACCAACAATTAAACAGCATGACATTTAAAGTTTGGCGACGTGGTTCGTTACGTTTTATTGGTTTACTATCGGCCTTTTCAACAATACTGCTATATCTCTTCTATATCTCTATGGATCAACCATATTTACAGCCCAAAAATCGTCTACAGGCCAGTTTATTAACAGGACAACAGCACCAGGCCACATTAATGTCATCAGCGAATAGTGGGGACTTAGTGCAGCAGCACAATTACAATAAAAAATATGCATCTCATAAAATGAAATACACCGACAATAAGAATAAAACACCTCAATGGGGCGATACATGTTACATTCTAGAAGAGAGTATTACGAAAATTACAGCTCAAGAAGAATATGAAAAATTCGATTTTCAGGTAAAAACAAAAACAAACATATGACTAAAATGTAAAACATTTCACCATAACAACTTTTATGTTGTGCAAAAGATCCATCATTATTCGTGAAGCGGACATACCAAAAAAATATTTTGCCGAAGTTCCCTTAAACATTTTTTATCTGCAAAACCGGTTTAACCAATTTAAATAAAAAAATTTTGAGTGGACTGGGACGCTCAGCGAACTCAAAGTGGGGACAAAAGGGAAAAAATTTACAAAAAAGCGCTATAACTGCCCACACAAAATGTAAATTTTATATACAGTTTTTATGAGAAATATATCTATAATGCACTGGGACGGATTTTGTATGCGAGTTCCCTTAAGGAATGGAAATAGCGGGTAGGTATATTAGAAACAAATGATGCGTATGAAAAATATAGTGGGGTCAGCTATACATTCCATTCGTCCGGGGGCTGCATAGTTGCTATGGCGGCCAATTTTTTACAATTTTATAAAAGTTTTTACTTTGAATGGGAGCCACCTTAAGGAATGAAGATATAGGCAAAGTTTGTTCGGAAAAGATGTCGGGGGGGCGTCTGTCTTAAATTTTAACCCTCCAGTAGTGGCTCTGTGGCAGTTATGGAGTTTCTTTTTCTAAATGTTTTCCTTTTCGCCCCTACTATGAGTAGGGGCCACCCATTTTTTGGCTTACGCATTTTTATTTCGAACCTCGTCAAAATAGGGGGTCTAGTGCAACCAAATTCGATTACTGAGAAACTAAAATCATCATTACCCCATAGCTTATGTACATAACTTTAAAACTTATGGATATTCCATTTCAAAACTTTCACAATATAGTAAGGACACTGTAGGCTAATTTCGATTTAAAAAAAATCAAAAATGTTTGTTGAAATTGTTTCTTCCGGTTTCACAGTGCGACAGCCTTATACAGTTATTAACGTATCCTTCATGTTTATCCCACTTCAAAACGTTTACAGAATTATTAGTATACACTAGGCTAATATCAGATTTAAAAAAAAAAAATTGGTCTAAGTTAAAAAAATTAAAATTTGAGACAATCACTTCCGGTTTTGAAGCGCATTATACATTACTCCTTAAATTATAGAGTTCCCATTCGCAACTTTTGCAGTATCATGGGAACACCCTAGGCTAATTTTGGTAAGAAGGGCTAATTTGGAAAAAAATTTATTTGGTCACTTCTGGTTTTGTAGATGAACATTTTTTAAAATTTTTTAAAATAATTTTAAAAATAAATTTTCAAAAACGGAGACACTTTAGCATCCCATAACTCGACGAAAAAAAATATTTTCCACACTCATTCATACTTAGTTGAGGTATAGTTATGCCAATAAATATAAAGGAATGTCGCCAAAATATTTTTTTTAACATGTCCGCTTCACGAATAATCCTTCATATTTCTGAATTATATTTCTTTTGCTTATAAGTTTTATTGTCATTTTTTAAATTTTTTACTTTTTTGTTTAATTCCAACAAAATAGCCTGAAGGGAATCTTTCCAAAGTGTATTGGGATAGAGGTTTCGAAGAACGTTTTGAAGCACAGAAAAAAGACAAGCAACGGCTACCATTAAAGGTAATTATGCATATAAATTTAATTATTCTGTATGAATATAAATTAAATACTTTTTAGTTTTTAGCTATAAGGATGATTAATTTAGTTTGTTTCGTGTAATTAAAAAAAATACCTATTTTTTTTTAATTCAACATACACATTCATATTTAAAGTATAATGAAAATGTAGCACTCGTAATTTTTAGAAAAAAGCAAGCAACCGTAACTTGATTTGCAATGTCAAATGCTTACTCCAAGCATTACTTTGACACTGCAATGACCACTCGCTGCATTATATTATATCAAATAAAGAACTACAACTTCGTAAAATACTTATAGCAGTATATAATATATACACATTGTTTCTAACTTTTAAAGGAGAAATATTCAAAAATGGTAATTCAATTGGTTTTTTTAAAACTTCTTAAATGATCAAAATTAATTTTTTATATTTAATAATGCAAAAAAGTTTTTTAATTTTTTTTTAAATATGTTGGTAGAAAAGTGTTGACTCAAAACACTGACCAAAAAAATTTTTACAGAAACAAAACATGTGCACAATACACACACAAGCCCAAGGCAAATTCAAAAAGGAAAGTGCAACTCTACAACTACAAAAAGCCACATGTATTTTGTTTTTGCAATTTAATTGCTTGTTGTCAAAAACAGCTAACAAAGGCAGACATTTTTCTCAGAAATTATTTTGGTTACTTTGGCGCAAAACATAAACAAAAGACTTTTTTGACGTTTGGGAATTATATTATGAATTCGCCGTGAACAGCTGACTAGTTGCAATTACCTTTTTAAGTTCGCCTTGCACAAGCCATTCGTGCTGTGGTAGTTGCTAAAATGGTTTGTTTGCTCATTTGTTTATGAATTCAAAAAAAAAAAAAGAAACGCTTAGCCACTACAATTGTTCTGTTTTATAACGAAGAACAGAAAACTATATAATGTTCGTTGCCTTCTTAAAAATAGTTACGAACGGTGTTGTATTTTTTAGATTAGTTGCGAATGTGACATTACCTCTTTTTATATGCTTATTAGTTGAAAAAGTTAGATGGGATAACAAAAAAAGTCCCAAGATACCCGTTTACTCCCCAAAAGGTCGAATTTCAAAACAATTCCAGACACCTATCCGCTTATTTTTCTAATTGACAACAATAAGTATTGATTTTTTTTGTAACTCTTTAAGTTTTGGATATATAAGCTTTTAGAATTTACTCGTTTTTAGCCTTTTAGCGATCGAATTAAAAAAAAGTACATTCGTAGTGGATCTGCTTATCAAAAGAAGTAGATACCGAATTACAAGTCTCTAACTTTAGCCGTTTGGGCTGGGCGTTGATGAGTCAGTAATTAAGTGAGAGTGAGTGATAAGGCTTTTTATTTGAATAGCGTTTTTGGTTTGTTTTTTTTATATTAAACCTCTTGAGTTCTTTTCTTGCAACTTTAATAAAATAAACAAAACACAGCACTCTTAGAAACTAACTCAAAATTGCTACCTCTTTTTGTGATCGACACACTTTAATGTTTGTACTAATACTGACTTTTTAGTGCCATCTGAATGTGATATTTATGCTCTATCGGGATTATTATTTAACTTAACAGTTAAAAAACAATGCCTTAACACTATGGCTGAATTATAATTGAGCTATTTTATATCATAAAACTTAAGTATACCTTAAGGCTTAACAATTATCTAAAACGAAAATTTGAGAAATAAAGTGGGGTTGAAGTACAATTATACATAACAATTTTAACATTACATTTGCCCTAGAAAATTCTGTACATTAATTTTTACACCAGAAATATGCATAACTAATACAATAAAAATTTAATCATTTTTGAAAACAATGCTTGCATTCTAGCTTACTGGGTCGCCTAGACAGAGCATGCGCATTGCCATGTTTCCACCTTTTCTATGTTCAATGCAATGCGCTCAGTGCGGATTTTTGGATTATAGCAACGACCTGAGTTCAGAATGGTCTGTTCTTAAATCGAAATGTTGGCCATACAAATATTTGTGGAAAGGCTTTGTGAACTCTGGCACTCACACCTCCAATTCCAAATACGCTCGCATCAGTATCCAGCACAAATTTTTCTCCCGCGATTGGATAAGCCAAAATTGGTGCTGAGCACAATAATTCTTTAAGCTTCTGGAATGCTCGTTCCTCTGCTCCACCCCAGTCATATGCCTGCACCTTTTTGGTCACATAATACAATCTTGCAGCAATACTGGCCAAATCCGGTACAAAACGCCTGTAGTATGTACATTAACCTAGAAAACTGCGTAACTCATGTAGATTTTTAGGGCGAGGCCAATCAATAACTGCTCGTATTTTTCAACGTCTGTTGAAATGTAATCAGGTGTTACAAGATTTTACTTCCTTCTGGAACAGTGAACACTTAACTTGAGTCCGGCTGTAGATATACGTTTCAACAATTCTTCGAGCTTTTTCATGTGTTCATCAAATGTTCTCCCCATGACAATCATGTCATCAAGGTACACCAAACAACTCTTTCGGTGGAGACCTTTCAACACCTGTTCCATTAAACGCGCGAATATAGGTGGATCATTACAGAGTCCAAATGGCATCACATAATTTTCCTTCTTGGTGACGTCACTTAGTTTTCTGTAGCCTACGCAGAACCTAGTACATCCATCGTTGTTTTTTTACGAAAACCACATGTGAACTCCAGGGACTTCATGATGGCTTTATAACCAGGTCTCGAACTTCCTTTCTTTATGCTAGAGGAATACTTCTTGGGGCCCGTTTTTTTTGACTTAGCGTCGCCGGTTTTAATTTCGTGTTTCACGATTGACGTTCTGCCCTGGTTTTAACCTTTTGAGGCTAAGATAAAGACATATTTTTTTATGTAATTCTTTAGCCTTATTTCTCTCGGCCGGCCTCAGTTTTTCGGTCCATTTCCGAACATATTCCTCCAGTAATTTCTGGTATTTGGTAATCTTTTTAGGTGCGTCTGGGTGGTTCACGCAACTTATTGTTGCGTCTGTTGAAGCAAATTGTTGCGTAAGCACCTTTTCGCTCTTAGATAAATTTAAAACTCTTACAGGAACTAAGATGTTGCTGGTTTTAACGAGGGCATTCGCTGTTACTATATCACCTGTAATTGCTGCTGGCTCTACCTTCCATAAACTATTGTTGTCCTGACAATCTCCATCCCATTCGCGCCCATACGATGGTTTCTGACTAAGGTGGAAATTTTTCACGTTCAAGGGCGAGTAACTGCTTTACATGTGCCTTGATTTCGTATTTAACATCAAGGGCAATTTCCACATTACGCCAAGTTTTAATTTGTTGTCCCATATCCTGTTGAATACCTTGTCCAATCTTAAAATATGCGCCAATGATTACTTCATCTACAATATCAGCCACAAAAAACACATGGTGGGCGCTTGTTTTAGCCATACATAATTTAACTTTTACTTTCCCATAGACAGTGTCAGGCCCCCCGAAGCTGTTCGCAGACTTACACCACTTAGTGGTTCAATGGACTGTTGTACTAAATCAGGCCTGATAATCGAATGTTATGCCCCAGTGTCCACAGTCAAAACACGTTTTGATTGTTGATATACCCAGTTAGGTTTATCGTACTCTGTTGCACTACCGAGATGGATATTCTGGTGCCCTTAGATGTGGGAGCTAGCTCATGCCCCGTAGTTTAACAGGGATTCTTGTGAAGCCTGGTGATTAGCCCGCTGGTTGTTTTTGGGCGGTGAAGCAGATCTTGAACGTATTCGCGATGCTTTGCAGTCACGTTGTATATGACCGGTCTTGCCGCAATTATAGCATTTGACTTTGTTTTTAGATTGCTACTCATCCAAAGCCTTAATAAGTGTCTCTTGGGCTAAAGCAAATGAAACGGTTTCTGCAAAGGTTTTGAGATGCACACCCCGCAAGTTTTACACCAGCATCTCGATTACCGTTTACAAATGCCTCAGTTAAAATGATTCAAAAATCGATGATTCTGACCAGGATAAGTTAGCTGCACCAACCAATCTCCAGTGCCAAGTCCTGTAACGTCTCAGCAGCATTTTGCATTTTACCCCGTTATTCCGTTTTGTTGATTTCATATTTGTGGTCACCACCAAATTTACGCTGCAGTGCAACCATTACGTCATCATATTTGTTTCTACAGCTACTTGGAACACTTTGCAGAACTTCCGCTGCCGTTCCTTTTGACCTTTGCTTCCTTTTCTTCTTTGTTCCATGCGTGTTTGTTGGCTGTTTCAAACTGGAACTTAAGCACATCATATGGAATATTACCATCAAAACTTGGGGCTTTTATTGTACTCGCGACTTCTTCTATAGCCCGTACTGAGCCCTCTTGGCATTGAAGACTAATTACTTTTGCTTCCCGATTGTGTAGTTTTTCATCAACTTCTATTTTTGCAACAGGCAGCTTTTTGTGAAATTCTATTTCCATGTCATTTACTCTTTCATTTAGCTCAGTAATCTCCTGAAGCTTCTCGTTAGTAGACCGAAGCTTCTCATTACTTATTCTAGAAAATATCACCTGCCACTGCACGAGGACATACCTGTATTTCTTCTTTATCCTCAAATTCGTGGCCAACAATGTCGATATTGCGTCGCTCGACTTCATATATTAATCTCTTCTGCAGTTCTGCTTTATTTCCTGCAGTTAGTAGATCTATCTTGCTTAACTCTTTCTTGAGCTGTTTCACTATAAGTTCTTCAAATTTCATTGCTGTCTATTTTTTTTTTATTATTATTACTTCTGATACCAATTGTTACGTTATTGCATTTTCAATAACTTTTTTGGTTTATTTCCTTTTTAATAAGTCCCTTTGAGTTCTTGTCTTGCAACTTTAATAAAATCAAATAAACACAACACTTTAACCTACGTTGCCACAAGTAAGTTATAACTTGCAAGTAGTGTATACATCAAGGCGAATTCATTTTTCAGGTGGCGTTGAGAGCACAGCTGTGCTACTTTTTTTCTTGCTTAGAGAGATATGTCAAAAGTTGCTTGTGTTTTTAATATATCGATTAACGAAAGCAACAAAAACATACATTGTTGTAGTTTTGGTGTTGTTACTTGTTGTAGTATCGACACCACCTGATAAATAATTCGCCTTGGTATAAATATTACTAACGAAAATCAGGAGAAATGTCAAAAAAAACGCAACAATTTTTTGAGTGGCTACACAGCACAGTGCAAGCTCATTTTTATAATGTCGTCAACAACTGAACTTCTAGTAAAACTTCAGTTTCTCAATTCTTAACGAAGTGTTGCCAAGTAGTCATTATTAAACGTTACTTGTAGAAAAATTATTTGGTAGTATATTTTTTTAATAAAAGGTGATATTAATGTTAAAACTTCCCTTCAAAATTGTCCTCTTTGCTATTTCGAAATATTCTTCATTATATATTTTTTCTATATTTAATAGATAGTCGGAATCAGGTTTAGTACAGTTCGAATAAAGCATGAGAGAAACTTATGAAAAACTTGAGTAAAGTCGACCAAGAGTTGGTTTTGAGTTAAACTCAACTCGTACAGGGCCCAAGTATAGAACTTGAACAGACTTCAAATAGAAGTCGATAATAGTTTGTGTACAAAGCGTGCAGAATTTGAATAGAACTTAGGCAGGGTTAGTGTCAAACTTCTGTAGATTTCGACTAGAATCCGTTTTTTAAAGTACTTGTGCAAAGTTTGAATAAAGAACTTAAAGAGTTCAAGAAAAACACATGTTAAGTTCTACTGGAACATGGGGGCAGTTTGATTAACACATTTAAAGTAAGTGATTAACAGTTCAACAGCAAATCTCTTGTAAAATTCACTTAGAGTTAAAGAATTGCTTAATTTTAAAGGAAATTGATAGGAGTTCTCAATTACAGTGTAATTGAAAATATTTTAGTGAGCTCAATAATATGTTTAGCAAGACTCGGTTACAGTTTAAGTAAATAATAGAACTCTTAAATAACAGTACAATAATTACTTAACTGCCGTTTTCTCTATTTATACTGAATTAAAATTTTTATATGTGTAAAATTTATCCTCCTCACTTTCCTTCAGGTCATTGTCGTACCACATTCCCACAACGATCCAGGTTGGGGGAAAACATTCGTTGGTTATTTCGAAAGCGCTACGAGGCAAATTCTTGACTTAATGGTTACCAAAATGCAAGAATATACCGATATGACTTTTATATGGTCGGAAATTTGTTTCTTACAATTGTGGTGGGATCAAGCCCATCCAACCAAACAACGAGCACTAAAAAGACTTATAGATTCGGGAAGATTAGAAATCACTACAGGAGGTTGGGTAATGACAGATGAGGCTAATGTACATCTTTATGCCATGTTAGATCAATTGATTGAGGGTCATCAATGGTTAAAGAATAACTTGAATGTAACGCCTACAGTTGGTTGGTCCATAGATCCATTTGGCCATGGTAGTACGGTGCCATATTTGCTATCGGGTAGTAACTTTGAAGGAGCCATTATACAACGGATACATTATGCCTGGAAACAATGGTTTGCTAGACAACAAAAGGGCGATTTCATATGGACACCGTACTGGAAGTCACATGAAGAGGAAAGTAATAAAAGAGGTAGATTGCTAACCCATAACATGCCGTTTGATCAATATCCGATTAAGGAAACATGTGGTCCACATCCATCTATTTGCTTGAATTTTGATTTTCGTAAGATACCAGGAGAAGAAACAGAATCTACGGCACAGATTATAACTGATGAAAATATTCAAGAAAAGGCGCAATTGTTATTGGAGCAGTACTCCCGAACGGCATCTTTGTTACCCCACAATGTGGCTTTTATACCAGTGGGTGGTGATTTCCGCTATAATTATGAACTTGAGATAGATCAACAGTATACGAATTATAAAAAATTAATTGATCATATAATGGCCAATAAGCATTTGTACAACGTGGATATATCATTTGGTACACCCAAGCACTATTTTAATGAAATCAAAAAGAGAACCAAAGAATTTCCGACCTTTAAAGGAGATTTCTTTGCTTATTCTGATATTAACGCTAAAGGAAGGCCCGCATATTGGTCGGGTTATTTTACCACCAGACCTTTTTATAAAATATTGAGTGCTGATCTGGAACAAAATCTAAGAATAACGGAGATACTTTTTACCATGGCTTATAACACGGCACGTCAGCAACATCATGAGAATGCCACTAAAATCATCGAAAAGAATTATGAAAAAATGATACATGCCCGACGTAATTTGGGGCTTTTCCAACATCATGATGCCATAACGGGAACATCAACCAGTTTTGTAATGCAGGACTATGGCAATCGTTTATTTGAAAGCCTGCAGGATGTTGTAAGGATGCAAGAATCCACCATTGAATTCCTCATACAAAATGGTTCCCGAAGACATAATTTCCTATTGAGTGAATTGGAAAGGGAGGATTTCAGTAAATTACCACGAAAAACACCCATACCTTTGAACGTCTCTTTTGTACAAAGTAGTGCCTTCCCTATTGAATTCACCACTTCTTCGGCTGATGGCAAATCTGCCTCATTTGTGGTCTTCAATCCCTTAACACATAAACGTATAGAAGCTTTAACCATACGAACCACAACACCGCACATTAAGGTTATTAATGAATTGGGAGTGGAGTTAAGAAATGTACAAATTAATCCTGTTTGGAATATAACCTATGAACAGGGCATAGGCTCTAACAATGCTGCTCGTGTACGCATATCGGAACGTCAATATGAGGTTATGTTTATAGCGGAATTAGAAGCTTTGTCTTTGACTTCATATCAAGTGGCAGTTGATGAAGTGAACTATAAACGATTTATGTCCTCGATTTTTTGTGATGAGTGTTCGGATAATGTGGAGCGAATAGCAGATGCTCCACCATCAAAAGAGGAATTTGTTGTTCAATCTAATCCGCCAGGTAAGTGACAATATATTTACATGCAGTACTTCACGGATATGTGCATCACGCTTAAAAGACTTTTACACTAAAATAATTCTAAGATGAAACATTTTTCTTGCTCCATTTAAATATTTTATGGGTAGAAAAAATATTTTACTACTAGCGGATAGAGTATTTAATTGAGCTCAAAATCATATGAAAAATATTTGAAACGTACAGTGCAGTGCGATGGTATTTTTATGAAAAAGTTTGTCGAAAAAATTAAGAAAATAAAATGTCATTTTTTGTTCAGTTGACTTCTTGAGTGTTTTCCATAAAAATTTTATAACACGTTCAATCACTTGTGTTGTGAAAACAGCACATTGATTTAAAATTGTTGGTCAAAAACTCGTTAAGAATAAACAAAAAATGGGGCACTAGTGATGAGTGAGGGTCAGGGAGTTTGTCATGTCGTGTGAAACTTTTTGAATATTTATCCCAAACCCCATATAGTATATATTCTAGGTCCTAAAGTAATTCTAAGTCGATTTAGCCACGTTCGTCTGTCTGTCCGTCTGTGGAAATCACGCACACTTTCGAACGACTCAAAACAAAATAACAATATTGGTGTTAAGTTCCTTCTAGTTCTCCTTAACAGTCTTGGATTGAAATTAAGCCAAATTGGTGCAGTAGGATAAGAGTTGTAAATCCAAATGTGGAACTGCAATTCTACAAAATAGATCATTTTGTTACACAAACTAACATAAATGGTTGCGAAAAGCACTGATTGATATAAGATTTTGCACATATTCATTTTATAGGACTAGAAGTCATACCACTAAATTTCTTGAACATCGATCCATAATTTGGCCAATAGATAGCCTACACTCGGAAAACAGTTTAGGACGCCTAAAGCTGTATATAATAATGCAAATGTTATAAAATTTGGTGTATTACTGACTAGAAATCGCACTGTTAAATTTTGTGAAGATCGGTCCATAATTTACCATAGGCCCCATAGAAAGCACACTCTTGGAAAAGGTGTTTCCGCGCCTAAGACCGTAACGAATACTGCTATTGTAATAGAATTTGGTCTGCCACAGTTCTATAAGACAAGAAGTCGTACTGTCAAATTTCGTGAAGACCGGTTTATAATTTACCACACAGAAAAAATGATTAAATTTCTCCAAATTTGTTCTAATTTCATAATATCAAGGAAACAAGTTGTTGATTTTGCACCTATTACCAAAATGATTATATTGATTACTACAAATTTTAAAATTTTGAAAAAATATTTTCAATAAATGATATTTTTAATTTTAATTAAAAAAGTGATCAAAAAACTTTGCCATTTCAAACAATGTGTTAATTTATTTAAATAAATATTGACAATTCCCAGCAACAATTCTACATGTTTAAATTATTTTATTTTAAACGTTAAACGTTATTTTAAAGTTTTAATTGAAAATTTATTTCAAAACAACTAAAATATTAATTAAATCAAAATTAAATTTTTAATTTTCTTTCAACTAAAAAAATAATTGATTCAATTATCGCATTAATTAAATTTAAATACTTTTTAAATAATTTTTTAATTGATAAAACACTTTTTTCTGTGCATAGGGCCCATATAAAAAAGCCCACTCTGGTTAATCGTTTAAAATCGCGTAAATCCGCATCAAATATAGATATTGTTTTGGTCCAATTTAGCTTTATATAGCCAGAAATAACACTATGCAATTTTTTAAGTGTTTATAAATATATAATAATTAATAACTTTATAACCATAAAGAGCGTACAACTAAAATATTCCAGCTGTCGGTGGAGGTTATCAAAGATTCGGTACATCCGAATAAAGCCCTCTAACTTGTTTTTTAGAAATTTTAATTTATTAATATCGCTGTTGATAAGCAATAGGTTGTCGATAGTTATCGATAACTTCTCCAAAAAAGAAGGAAATGCATTGATACCTTTTCTACAGACAATGATTATATACTTTTCCATTCAACAAAATTAAGTCATTAAGAACTTTTTTAAAGAAATTTAAAGAACTCTATCATTTTCCTATTTAGATAAATGTTTCTTAACACTGCAAAAAAAAAAAAGATTCTTTAGAAAGATTCTTTTGTTTCAGATATCGAACATTTTTTATTAGAAAATAAATATTATCGTAAAGTACTTCGTATTTTCTATGAAAAATTAAAGGGTTTTAATGTTTGTCTTCTTTCTCAGGCGATGTCCAGCTTGAAAACAATTTCATGCGTCTACTCTTCGACGAGACGAATGGCTTTATGAAAACGATAACTCGCAAAGGACCGAATCAACAGTTACTCAATCCCATGCAGTGCGCCATTAAATTTGCTGCCTATCGCAGTGCTAAATCTTATTCTGGCGCTTATCTATTTAAAAGTGAAGCCGAAATAGATGTACTCAAACAATACGGAGTTAAAAATGTTATATTAACATCTGGACCAATAGCAAGTTACGTTACTGTTATCTATGGTCCATTCCTGGCACATACTGTGAAAATCCTTAATACAAAAACTCATTTAGATGCTGCTATTTATATAGAAAATGATATTGATTTCGAACCATCACCAAAGAATAGAGAAACTGAATTATTTATGCGCTTTGTAACGGATATAGATAATATAGCGCCCGTTAAGGATACACTCAAAGACGGTGATACAATACCAGAGCTGCCGGAATTCTATACAGATCAAAATGGTTTTCAATATCACAGGTGTGTAGGCAATTTTTATAACCATTCTATAAAATGAGTAAAAACTATTAACTGAGTTATTTATTGTTCTCTTTTTGTAAATACAGACGCACTAAGGTACCTTCTATTGGCATTGAAGGCAATTACTTTCCTATTACCACAGCCGCCTTTATGCAGGATGAAAAAGTAAGATTTACTTTATTGACTACACATGCCCAAGGAGCAGCCAGTTATGAACCCGGTCAGCTGGAGGTAATGTTAGATAGACGTAGTTTATACGATGATAAACGCGGCATGGGACAGGGTATTGAAGACAGTTGTTTGACACGTCACAAATTTCGGGTTCTAATAGAAGATATGCCTACGCAGTCAGCAAAACACAATACATATCAAGTACCCAGTTTGCTTACCAATTATCTCGCTAATGGTTTACGTTATCCACCTACCACATATTTTGTGAAAAACTTTGATAAGCCACCACAACTTAAATCCAGAGCCCTTATTCTCGATCATGGAGCTTGGCCGTGCGATGTGCATCTTTTAAATTTCCGTACTTTATCCAAAGAACAATTACAACTATTCCCCTCCTCATCAGCTCTTATGATTTTACAGCGCCAGGGTTATGATTGTAAAGTACACAATTCTATGGTAGATTTATCGAATGTATGCCCATTTAATAAAAAGGGTCTGGGTAAGGTTAATTTCAATAAATTGAATTTGGATAGTTTAGAAACGACTAGTTTAACGGGCATGTTAACATCACAACAACGTAAACTTTTAAAATCCTTCAATGACATCACCATTAAGCCCATGGAAATTTTAACGTTTAATGTTACTTTTAAAACTTAGATTCTATGTGCAAATTAACAAACCGAAATTTAAAAACATTGGCCCATAATCATAAAAAAGTGCTATGAAAGGAATATATATATTCTATCTTACATGTAGCTTAGGTAAATAGAACCTTGTTGTTCTAAGGTTTCCATATTGACACAAACTTAATTATAAAAAGAAAAGATTAAAGCCCACATTAACATACAGTGTACTTTCTGTGGGCCTTAAATGAGGAAGAATTGGTAGCCTTTTACCTCTATTAAAATGTAGGTTAGTTTTTTTTGATATAAAAACGGAATATTAGTACTTTTTCTCTTTCTGATAAATTTGGTACAGATATCGTCCAGTTGCAGGAACACATATATTTAGACTCCCCTTCTTTTTCATATGTACAGTTAAAGGTCGGTTGCTGAAGGGTATCGAGCGCTCACAATATATATGTATGTGTTGGCGAAAAATAATAATTCCCATAATGTTGCTTGTAGAAATATTTTAACATAAAATAAGTATTTATAAATTTTTTATAGGATAAACCCTTTTCGTTCAATCTTGCTCTTATTTTTACGTGAATGATGTCATGGGTAAAAGCTAGTTTATAACAATTTAAAAAAAAAATAGTTTTAATCGCTGACACTATTCCTGCCAACTTTTAAAATTAATCAAAAAAGGCTTAAAACATATAAGTTTTGAGTGCTAGTTATAAGTTTTGAGTGCTGAATTTAGCTGAAAAATTATAAACTGGTCATGCTGCTTAGAAGTCTTCATTAGATTTCGCACAAACATGCGGGGTTATCGCTCGTCGACTTTAATTCCAATTTGACCTCTTTTTGGCGGTGTGCGAATTCTTGTGAGACTTTTTAAGCTAACATAATTTTACGCCTTTAACAAAAACGTTAAAATGAAGAACAGTGATCTAGTCTGACATCGTCGTCTTCGTTTGGCAACATTGCCTTTCTTATTTTTGTTTTGAAACATTGATATGGATCAAATATTAGAGAGCTTTTAAGAAAATGTATACGAAAATAAATACAAATACATATAATATTTTTGCAAATTGATTTAAAATCATCAAAAATGGGTTTGCGACTTTTTTGTACGACTTTACAATAATTCGTCGACATTTTTCAATAATTGCCAACGGTAGCCCTGCAAACAAGTAAAATAAGGTGCGTTCGTTTACCCCAAAATTTGCACAAATTTGTGCAAGTTTTTACTGGATTTTATTGAAATGCGTTCGCTTACACAAAAATTTGCATAAGAGAGCATCTACTGAGAGAGCAAAGTGACAGTTGTAAGCAAAGAGTCTGCAAATTTTTACTGAACAAATTTTTACCAGTAAAAACCAGTAGAAAACAAAAACATATGTTTCATTTAATAGTGCATTTACACCTACACCATAAACACGTTATAAGTTGTTTATGATGATAAACTAGTTTAAGAAACTTGTTTATCCATACAAATTATAAACACGTTTGTAACTAGCTTTTGAGATAAACTAGTTGCAAACAACCAGTTTTTGTTAATGCAACTCTGTTCTTTTCAAATTTTGCTCTGGCAACGCTAGTGATATTTGACATTTCATAAAAAAAAAAAAAATTAAGTTTAAAAAGTTTGCGTTAAAAAAAGGAACACATCAAGAAAAAGTTTAAAAAAATTAATTGAAAATTGTTTTATATAATATGGATAACGAAAATAAAAGGTATGTTTATCGTATGTATTAATGTACGTGCTCCAACGTTTTTAAGTTTTTTTTTACTGAAGTCAGCTGTTTTGTGACACGGCTGTTAAACTGTTAACTGTCAAAACTGCTGATGTAAACGATATAGTTTATGAAAGTAGTTTACGATCATAAACTAGTTTGAAAATTACAAGTGTAAATGCACTATAAGTAAACAAACAAAAGTAAGCAAACAAAAAGCATACAATTTGTAATAAAAACATTTAAAAGAACAAAAGCTGAATTAAAAGTGCAACAAAAACCAACAATATATATTTTCAACGTGAAAAAATTAAAGTAGTCAGTATAGTTATTTATCAGTTTTCTAACATCTGTGCTTTTTAAAAGTAAATCAAATTTAAAAAAATTCTTCCCCATATCTATCTATCTATCTATCTATCTATATATATAAAAATGAATTATGTATGTTTGTATGTTTGTCGCTTTATAGACTCCGAAACTACTGAACCGATTTTCCTGAAATTTTTACAGTAACATCACGTGAGCCCTAAAAATAAAATAGGCTACTTATTTTTTCGATAGGGGCAGGGGAATTGGTACCCCCCATAGGATGCCAATATTAATTATCGAACCGATTTTCCTGAAATGTTTACAGTAACATCACGTGAGCCCTAAAAATAAAATAGGCTACTTATTTTTTCGATAGGGGCAGGGGAATTGGTACCCCCCATAGGATGCCAATATTAATTATCGAACCGATTTTCCTGAAATTTTTACAGTCACATCACGTGAGCCCTAAAAATAAAATAGGCTACTTATTTTTTCGATAGGGGCAGGGGAATTGGTACCCCACATAGGATGCCAATATTAATTATCGCATATCTTAAGAGCCGCTGCACGCATTTTGCTGAACTTTTTGCAGTAGGATCTTCTAAGCCCCGGAATTGAAATAAAATAGCAGCGGGGGTATAGGAATACCCCATAGGACGCCAATGTTTAACATCGCATATCTTAAGAACTGTAATAGTGAGAATGTTCAAACTTTCTAAAAGTCACTCTTATGGTATACTACACTTTTGAAAATAAAAATAAAGCGGGTAGCCGCAGGGGGGGAAATACCTCCCATAGGATGCATACATTAAATATCGCTCAACTGAAGAACTATTAAAGGGAGAGTCTTCAAACGTGGTTAAAGCTACTATTATAGTAAACTATAAATTTCAATACAAAAATGTGCGGGGTCAGTGTAGCGAAGCGCACCGGGTTAAGCTAGTCATCTATAAGTTAAAAGATACATATTAAAAATGTAGTATATATTAATATGTATGTACATCCTAAACAATTTTACATACCACTTTGTACCTTCCCAAATGTTCCGGGAGAGCATGAAATATTAAGTTTTCTTTTTTTGGCATCCATGGTAAAATTTGTGTTAATTGTTCAATATTACTTATTTTTGTTTTTGTTTACATTAATATTTTAGAGATGTAAAGCTAATGAATATATGATTACTTCTTATTGCATATTATTGAGGGTACCAAATATCAAACATCAAATATTGATGTAGTTTCGTATGTAATTCAACTAGAAACAAAATTAAAAGTCATGTACAAAATAAACAAGTCGTAAAACTTGCACAGAAGCTCATTTAATAAATAAATTTGCTACGAATTTATAATCATTACAATGCATTTCATCAAGTACCAAAAACATTATGTACTGGGTAGTCTAAACAACACATATTTTACAACACTAAGCTTTTTAGCGATCAGCTGTTTGAATTAACCTGCAAGTTTTTGCAATTTTTCCGTTCGTTTACTTTTTTGTGCAAGAGCCATTTTTGAGAGTAAAATTTTCATATTGCCCAAAATTTACTCAACTACTGGATTTTACTGGAAAAGTAAACAAACGCACCTATAGTTTGTGTGTTTGCATTGTTTTGTAATTGTTTTTTTTTTTTTTTTTTTTTTAAATATAGAAGTCAGAGCTACCGTTGGCAATTTTAGGAAAAGGTGACAAAAGGCGATTTTCCAGAAAAGGGGTAAAAAAGGGTATTTCAATTAAAAAAGAGTTAAATTTTTTATAAGTAGTATATCACATTTTAAATAAAATATTAAGACCAATTTTCTTATAAACAAACAAAAAATATTTATTTCAGCTACAAAGTGCTCAAAAAACTTAACTTTTTTATGGAATGCCCTTAAATTTTTTTAAAACCTTTTTGTTCTTTATTTTTTTATACTGATTTAGCGATTTCAATTAAATTTTTGGGTTTATTTAAAATTTTGCAACTGTATGCGAATTTTAGCCAGTGATAAAAGCGATTTTTTCCTCTAAGTTTTCTGATGTTTTAAAGTTTTTAAGATTTTTAATAAATATTAGGCTTTGCTATCATACCGCTGTTGCACTAATTTTAAAGCAGTGTGAGCATTTTATCATTTTTGCAGCTAAATGCAGCACCAATAACTTATATTTAGCTGCAAAATTTGCATTTGGCATTTTATTTAGCTTTAAGCTTCTTTTGATTAATTTTTTGATTTTGATTAATCAGCCATATGAAATCACGTGAAATTGCAGTCATCGGATATTTTCATTTAAATTTTTTTAAAAGCGAACGCATCTTTTCCAGATTTGAAAAGAGTTCGTGGTAAAGGTTAGTGGACCTCAAAATATGAGGCATATAAAAATAAATATTTTTATAAACTTTAAACACAGGATAAATTTAAAATTTTGTTCGATTTCAGTTTCACGTGATTTCGATTTCCAGAATATGGCCGAATATTTTTTTTTTATAAATTGATATAAACTTCATTCACGTTAAAATAAGAGCAAAATTTAACGAAAAGGGTTTATTCTATAAAAAATTTACAAATACTTATTTTATGTTAAAATATTTCTAAAAGCAACATTATGGGAATTATTATTTTTCGCCTACATATACATATAAGTTGTGAACACTCGATAGTCTTGAGCAACCGCACTTTAACTGCCCATATAAAAAGCACGGTATATCTAAATATAAACCAAATATCAAAAATTATTCAAAAAGAGAAAACTTGCTTATTTTCCGCTTTTACATTATAAAAACTATCCCATATCTTAACCTGGGCTATATGACATCTCTATACAAAATTTTTCGAAAAGTGGGAAAGTACCAACGATAAAATAGTACCAACTTTTCCTCATATTTTAGGCCCACCGATAGTACACTGTATGTTAATGTAGGCTTTAATCTGTATATATTTCCAATTTATCGAAAAGAGAAAAAAGCCAATTTTATCTCGTTTTTAACCCTTTAAAAATATCGTTTTATCCCTTAAAAAGTACCAAAAATACAAATTATGAATTCTATAACATAAAAGTTTAGACATTGCATGTTTATCCAATCAAGAAATGATAACTTTTTTTAATATACATATAAAAAAAATAAACTGGTCTAAAATTATTATTATAAATTTTTTTAAATCGAAGCGAAAATGGTAATAAGACCGGTTGTATTTTGTTTATAACAGGGGGCCGTAAAAGTTAAAACTAAGCCACCTTTGCTATTTATATCTCATGCTATATAAAAATCTACCTAAAATATTACCATTTATTTTAATTTTGTTAACTATAATTTATGTAACTATAATTTAGATTTAAAAAAAAACAATCATGCAAAAATTTTAGCATTATTTCTAGCATTTTTAAAATCATTTTTAGCATCTTTTGGCCTTGTCTAATGCCAGAATTAGCTAAGAACAAATTTTAAGATCTGGTTACACTGTTTCTATGTCTTTGTTTTCCTCAATAAAATTAAGAAAACTTATATGATTTTTGCTTGTTTATAATATTATACATTTAAGTACGTATTATACATATTATTAAATTGTTGAATGTTTTGTTTACAAATAAACCAAATAAACACATGCGATTTTTTCAAAAATCGAAATGTAATAACAAAAACTATATCATTGATTTCTTATTGTCAATAAAATTAAAAAATAAAAAATTGTTAAATAATTTTTTAATCGTTTTTAGGACATAAAAAAATTTTTTTCAATATGAATTTCTGCACAAAGCAACAACAAAATTAAAATATTTTTGACTTGTTTTTGCTTTCAATGTGATTTTTTACGCTATTTGGGTCTATGTGTATTTTGTGTTTATTTCCATAAAAGTTTTCCTTCAAATCATTAATAATTGCCAAATATTGGTCAATATCTTGTATCATAAAATTTTTAACTTTTTGCATGAACTTTTTTTTTTTTGGCGAAGAAGAATTTTATTCTTTATAGAGTCTAAGATCAATATTGCAGAAAATAAAATTAGAATGAATAACTTAGATATACCCATTCCTGTGGTGAAGGGTATAAAAAATTAAAAAAAAAAAAAATATAAAGCGTGATCCATTCGAGGTTCCCTACTTTTTTAAAGAAAAAATACAGAAAATTCCAATTTAATGGGGAATGTTTATTATCATTTGAAAGAACATTCTTTGGCTTTTATTTTTTGAAGATTATGTTAATCAAATGTTGGCCGCTGCTACGTCGCAGATGATCCATCCGTTGAGTCCAATTTTCGATGACTCGTTCGAGCATTTCGACTGGTAACTAGCGAATGACACGCGTGATGTTTTCCTCCAAGGCCTGAACCGAAGCGGTTTTGTCCGCATAAACTTTAGACATTACATATCCCCACAGGAAAAAGTCTAACGGTGTGATATCACACGATCTTGGTGGCCAATCGACCGGCCCAAAACATGAAATTATGTGCTCACCGAAGTGTTCTCTCAATAAATCCATTGATTGATGCGATGTGTGGGAAGTGGCGCCGTCTTGCTGAAACCAAATTTCGCCGAGATCACGAGCTTCAATTTCAGGCATCAAATAGTCGGTTATCATGGCACGATAACGGTCGCCATTGACGGTTACGTTCGCACCTGCATCATTTTTAAAGAAATATGGACCGATGATTCCACCGGCCCACAAACCACACCAAACCGTTGTTTTTTCTGGATGAAGTGGCAGTTCTTGAATCTCTTCAGGTTGCTCTTCGTCCCAAATGCGGCAATTCTGTTTGTTTACAAACACATTGAGCCAGAAATGGGCCTCATCGCTGAACAAAATTTTCCTCTAAAACGTCGGATCTTTTTGGAACTTTTCAAGAACCCATAGAGCGAAGCGATGTCGCTTGGGGAGGTCGAGCGGCTTCAGTTGTTGCACAAGCTGTATTTTTTACACTTTCAATTTAAGATCTCGACGTAAAATTCGCCAAGTTGATCCATACGTCATTCCGAGTTGCTGCGAACGGCGCCGAATCGACTCTTCACTGTCTTCGTGTACACTCTCAGCTACGGCCGCTATATTTTCTTCACAGCATGCTGGACGTGGTCTATTCGGTCGAATATTATCCAATAATGAATCCTGGGTCTCAAAATGGGTGATGGTGTTGCGAATAGTACGCTCAGTAGGCCGATTATGTTCACCATAAATTGGGCGAAGTGCACGAAACACATTCCTCACAGAACGTGAATTTACGTAATAAAGTTGAACGATTTGTAAACGTTCGTCAGGCCTAAGTCTTTCCATTATGAACTGCCATACAATACTAAACAAAAATAACATGACAGCATGACACGACAGATGAAATTGTCGTGCACGAAAGCAGGGCTGTTAGATGTGGCGATTTATAAAGCTATTTGCCGATAAAATCTGGTGTTTGGCGACATGGCGATTTATTGCGGAATTAAAAAAGTTGGCGATTATGTTGAAGATTTTTAAATCATAACACGAATGACGATTGTTTATATTGGCAAATTATTGGAATAAAGCTTTATTAGATTTTCAGACGTGTTCCTTATCAGAAGTTATCAACCATTCGATCTCCACTAGAAGACAAGTCAATTTTCAATTTATTTTGGAAAATAAATTCTAAAAACCGAATCGTTTTTAATTGCATATTAAATGGAGTTTTTAAAATTTTAACAATAATAATGTATACTGTGTAGTGTGCAAATAGTTGAATTAATAGCGAAAGAAAATCACTTTTTCAGAAAATGTGCATAAATATCAGGTTCTATGTAATAGTATCAAGCGTATTTTTCAATATGGTGTGCAGAGCGAAAAAGTCATAGTTTTTTTTTATATATTTTCAATAGATTTTTTATAAACATTACCGAGCATATTGAAAAAAAAAAATAAATATATTCACTTAAAATTTTTGAAAACCTTGATTTTATATAGAATCGAAACAAATCAGTGTAAGAAGTTAATTTCTTAAAAATAATTCCTGTAATGAAATTGTTAAGAAGACATAGTTTACTTTAAGTATTCCAATTCAATTTTCAATATCCAATTTGAATACAACTTTTAAGACATTTATCCTTTGCTTCATTTCTTGTCGAAGTATAATTTGTTCACGAGAGTCGGATTATCAGGTTATATGGTTATGTAGCTATATTAACAGCAACAAAATATAGTAAAAAAATGTAAATAAATGTATTTTGTTGTTGTAAAAATATTTAAATAACCAGATAATCTGGTAACCAGCCTTCCGTGAACAATCCAATTATGTTTCAATGAAAACCGAATACAAAATTTTACCATATTCTGAATCCCGTTCTGAATATAATTTACTAAACATGAAACTGTATAAAAATTACTTAAATGAAATGAAAGTTAAATTTAAACATGATCCTAAGTCATTTTACAAATTCTAAACGGAAGTCTACGGGATATCCATCTATCATGAAGTACTTAAATCATGAATCCAGTAATGATTTACATATTCTACATATTCTGATGCCCAATACAACAACTATAACAATTACCCTTACGTGATTGATGAACACCAAGCAATATCATTTTCTCCCATTACAACCTCCCAAATAGTTGCCAGTTTGAAAAGCGTAAAATCATCCTTTTACAGTGGACCTGATGGTGTTCCAAGCTGTATTCTAACTAACTGCGCTAATGCTTTTGCCACACTATTATCAATAATATTTAACTTATCAATTAGATATGGCTACTTTCCAACATTTTGGAAAGAATCTTATATAATTCCGCTATTTAAGGCTGGAAATAAATCAAATATAGCAAATTATAGAGGTATAGCCAAACTAAGTGCTATTCCTAAACTCTTTGAAAAGTGCATGACTGATAGCCTCTTTCATCAAGCATCATCTCCTTTCCAACATGGCTTTAGAAAAGGACGCTCAGCAATGACAAATCTCCTACAACTCACCACTATTGTTAATAATGGATTTAATAATGGGCGACTAACGGACGTTATATAGACAGACTTTAGTAAAGCTTTTGATAAAGTCAACCACAGTCTTCTTCTTAGTAAACTTTCCTTAATGGGCTTCACTAATAACAGTCTTCGGTGGCTTGAGTCATATCTTATTTCAAGGAAACAAAGTGTTCGCTTTAATAATACAACATCAAAGAGCATCATCGTCAATTCTGGAGTACCGCAAGGTAGCCATCACCTTGGTCCAATCTTATACTCACTTTTTATAAATGATCTGCCGAGTGCAATAAACAATTGTGATGTATTAATGTATGCCGACGATGTAAAAATCTTTTTAAGCTACAAAAAAACTTCTGAAATGCTCAACCTTCAACATGATTTGGACAATTTTTATAAGTGGTGTAACATCAACCTCATGAATCTTAATTTAACAATATGCAAACATATGCATTTTTGTAGAAAATGGAATTCCTTGGGTAACTATACTTTGGGTGACAGCCAACTTGAATTAGTTAAAGATATTTTGGATCTTGGTGTTTTACTTGACTCAAAATTAGACTTTATAAAACACATTACGACAATGATAAACAGAGCTCGTGGAGTACTTGCTTTTATAAAGCGTTGGGCTAAGGAGTTCACTGATCCCAAAATTACAAAGCAGTTATACATATCTTTGGTAAGACCAATCATCGAATATGGTTCTATTATCTGGGATCCTGATTATAATGTTTACATAAATCGAATAGAATCTGTCCAAAAACAATTTTTATTGTTCTGCTTAGGAAATTCAACTTGGAACCCTTCTGAAGTTCTTCCATCCTACTTCGAAAGACTTGAACAAGTTAAACTACCTTCACTGGTAAGCCGAAGAAAAATGCTTAACATTACGTTCTTAGTTAATTTGCTTAATGGTAATGTTTGTTCTGAATTCCTGCTTAATAATGTTAATGTCAACGTTCCTCAACGATCAACTCGCAATTTCATACCATTGTATCTTCAGACTTTCCGCACAAACTACGCTAATTCTGATCCTTTTCTGAGAATATGCAAGGATTTTAATGAAATGTATAATTTTATTGACTTTTCTTTGAATTTTAATGTCATTAAACGTAGTATTATCTTGTTTTTTAATACTTTTCCTAATACATAGATAATATTATTTGTAATTAAATTCTAGTCTGTAAGGATTTACATATATCCATAGACTTAAACAAATAAATAAAAAATGACAATCGCACGATTAAAAATCGAAAACGCCAGATTTAATTCACGGTGTTCTAAAACTCGTGCATTTTACTTGTGCTCTGCCATAGTTTCTTAAAATTATTCTAGTTCTATTCAGCATTCTTTTGCAATTTGAAGTCGCCAAACTTCTGGCGGTTGCGATTTACAAGACACATATGCGATTTCAAATCAGAATCGTGAATGTTAAGCATCTTGCAATTGTCAGAACATTCCTGATTTATTTAAAACGTTAAAAATACTAAAACACTTCTAAAATAAGGCTAAATATTGAACATTTTAATAAAGGTCAAATACACTTATACTCCTATATAGCGATTTTTGGCAAATTATTTTTTTTACTAAAAATCTAAAAAAATAAATTTTTGGCGTTTTTCGGTATGCAATAATCCCGTGAAGCTCTACGCTTGTCTGCAGAAAAGAAACCAGAGACTCTGCCGGGAATCGAACCCGCACCCAGGGGCTTATAGACTAGCTCACTAACAACTAGCCTACTGGGGCACCCCTATTTTCTGAGAGAAAGGTTTAAATGGGACCTACCTATCGTTAACTAAAACGCAAAAGGCCCTATCTAACAAAAAATTAAAAATCTACTTCATCATTGATTCTGATGTATTGCATCAACTTAAATGACCACAAAACAGTTTGGAATCTTTCGACCAAAATTAGCGATTTTATTAACCAAAAACAAAAGGCCCTATCTACAAACAATAACGCGAAATATACTAAAAGGACTAACTAACATTTTGCATAATATGCAACAATGCTAATTGTCAAAACAACTGGTGCGTTTTACAAGAAAAATAAAAAAAAAAAATCATTATAAACAGTTTAAAGCAATTTATAAATATATATTAAAATTTTTAAAATGTTAGATATGGCCTTTTGCGTTTCAGGTAACGATATGCTAAATTATGGAGAGATCTTTACGAAATTTACCAGTGTGATTTCTAGTCCTATAAAACTGTGACGTACTAACTTTTAGTCAAAGAACATTACGGGGAACGACTATAATAGCAGGGTTCCACGAAAAACATCAAAAATAAGTAAAAAAAAAAAAAAAATTAACGCTTGGGTTGGAGTTTACCAAATAGTATAAAAACAAAGACGTGGAATTTTGGCAAAATTTTATTTTACATATGGATATATATTTAATTTGTTTTGAAGCGATGACTTTGCTTTGCCCAATGCAAATTGCTTGCAAGCTATTATTGAAAGTCAGGGTGGTCCAACGAAGTACTGAAGTATTGCATTTTTTCTTTTTATTTATTCAAAAGCTGCAATTTTTATAGAATAATTCAATATGTATCTCAATTTTTCTCTCATTTTCTTAGTTTTGTATTTATTATTACCCTTATGGTTACAATGATGTCAATAATTATTTTAGTTTTTTATTGTCAACAAAAAGAAATAAAATTGCCTACTACAAATTTCCAAAAAACTTAAGTTTTACTTAAACTCCAAATTTTAGGTGTATATTAAAACCTTTATCTCTGTGTACATATAAATAATTTGAATATAATAAATATTTTTAGGGCATGTACAAAAATTAGGTGCACGACATTGGATGCTGCATCGAAAGACCTGCTCTCACATAAATCAATCACTTATTTTTAATATTCGGTAATTTAAGCATAGTGCTTATTCACACGCTTAAAGTTTTAAGGCCTAACACCCAGAGTAATATACGGAGCTGTCACGAGAAGGAAGATATTGCATTTTTTATGTCTTTTCCTTCGAAAGTGCCCTTTTTGTATTTCGTTTTGCATTATCTTTTGTGTCGCAATACAATGAACACAAATTTGTTTAGTTGAGATTTATTTGCAAAAGTGTTGTAAAAATTAACTTTTAAGTTTACCAAAACACGAGTAAATAATATTTATCTAAATAACATTATAAAACAAAACAATGTTACTAAATACATTTTTTTTGCACAAAACAAAACGTTTGTTGAACAAATGCTTTTGCTTAACGTGGTTTTTGTTTTGATCACACCATTGTTGTTGATAATAGCGGCCTTTTTTACACATTGGCATTTCCCTACCAAAAAACGCATGCTGTCTTTTTCTTCGAAAGCTTCCTTCGCAACTGATTTGGGCCTTTTTCACACGCCACTTTTTACAGCTCTGTATAGTCATTGTGGCTAAGCCAAAATGTGAAAGATGGCTTAAGCAACTGCGGTAATACATGTCAATCATAACTGTCAAACCATATTGATCTTAAGGAAACTTTTTTTTACTTTTATGAGACTGTCAATTGCTTAAGTAAAGTGTGAAACTGTTCGCACATTTCATGTGGAATCAGATGTTTTTTGATTTTTTTTTTAAATAATGTTAAAGTGGAGCAATAAAGTTCACGAATTATAAAGGGAGTTAAAAAAATAAGCTAATGGACCGATCTGGCTAAATATTAGCACCCATTTATATGCGACATAAATATATGTATAGCAATTGCCATTAGATTTTCCTAATGAATGGATAAACTGTCTTTTACTTAATCTTGACATACATTTTTTAGATTGATAGACTGTCCGTTAACGATTTTGGTTTTCTCTATATACCGACTGTTAAGTCGTGTAACATATTCTACACCACGACATAAAATATATCACAACTATGTTTATGCAGTGTAAAACAACCGTGCAACTACCCTTCAATACACAAGTGTAACCGAACTGAATTGCATTTTTTGACAACCTTTTTCTATCCGTTTTTTCTTCACGTGATAGAAAGCCACACTTCTTGTTCAAATATTAATTGAAAATTTTAATTAACAAGTAAATTTAAAAATTACGGTTTAAGATTAAGAAAAACCACAAGTGTATGTGTAAATAATATAAATTATCTATTGTACAAACATATTATGTCCGTTTATTAATAAATTGCAGATTTTAGCTGCCGTTAATAACCCAGCTACAGATACGGTTTCTCCTTTATTTGGGCTTTGTAAACCAAGCGACCGAACACCGACAAAAACAATATTTTCAAAATGTATGTATAAGTTGTGATTCAGCTGGTCAATAACTGGTTCATGAGGGCGGGTAAGCTTTGCGACAGAAAGGAATAAAAAGAGACATTAAAAAAGATTTTTTTTAAACATAAACACGTACAGATAGACATGGTTGAACTTACTAACTGTGGGGTCTAAGATTAATATTAAAGAAATTACAAATGGTAAGACAAACTTTTTCTTTAAAAAATAAAATAATTCACACACTTTAAATAATTATAGTACTGTGAATCTTTTAGATTTTTTATAATGTGTACATATCAGTATCCAATTTTTCCGCATTCATTAATTGAGTTTACGTTAAGCTTACATCAATTTGCATTAGGCATATGATAAAAATAATTGTTAAGCAACATACATTTAAAAAGATCTTAGAATCATTTATTGTTTTAATAATCTTCAAAATGAAGTTAAAATATTTATTCTGGCATCACTATTTACTAACCGCCAAGATGCCACCATCAACTATTTAAACAAACTCACCACTTTACTAACTAAATATTCCACCACTATAATACGGCAATACTGTTTATATGGGGACATAAAGATTTATTTTATTTCAAGTGTTGGTTTCGTACGGTCTGTGTCGCACGCTTTGTATCGATTTAACCTCCGTTTGTGTATTTTGTGTGTGAATGAATCTCGGTTTTTTTTCTTTTACATCCATCCAAACAACAAAAGAGTGCAATTTTTTAATTTAATAAAAGCAAAAATGTATTTCCAAATTAAATAATATAAAGTGTACGATCATAATGAATAAATAAAAAACATAAAAATTGTTTAAATAATATAAATTTCATTTAAATAAAAGTGGTTAAAAATCTAAACAATACCAAAGAAACGACCTTGAATTAAATGGTAAAAAATCATTTAAAAAAATTAAAGCCTTTTTCATGGGAACAAACAAATAGTGAAAAAAGAACAACAATAAAGTAAATAGGAATTTGTTATAAATTGAAAAGAACAATAGTGCAATACATTAAATAAAAGTTAAAAATTTAATTCCTTAACCTAAAAAAGAAACAACTTAAGGGTTTTTGTTGTTGTTTTTCTTTCTGTTCGCCAGGAAAAATTATATTTGAACAAAGGAGAAATGTACGTGAATGAGTGCGTGTGTGTGTGCATCAGTGTTTGGTAAAACCAAAAGAGAAGGAACAGAAAATAGAAAGAAGTAGAATAAACAGTCGAACAAGGAACAAACAACATTGCGGGGGTGATTACTTGGCCACAGGCAAAGTAAAGCAAATCAAGCAAAATCTAAATAAAAGAAGCAACAACAACAGCGTATATAAAAATAAAAAACAAAAACTAAAAAAACGAATTCTTAAAAGGCGTCTCTTTATACCAAAATATTACTATGAGAATGTGTAACTGCATTAAAATTCAGAGGATTTTTTTTTGCTCTGGATAGCTTTTTTTAAATAATTAGTATAACAACAACTATTGACCACCGAGACCGGTTTTTCAATTCATTCATGAACAAAATTTATTGGAATTGAAGGTAAGTAAAAAAGAATGAATCACAACAAAAACCTTCTACAAATAGGTTTAATAAAATTAAACAACAGCAAGACATTGTTTTTATACACTTCATTGAAGGTTGAAAGGATATACCTACCTACAGTGAGATCTCGATCATTCGTAATGTACGGGATCGGGAGCATTCCGGATAATCAAATTTCCCTGTTAATTGAGTTTTTTGGCGGGTTTTTATTCGTTTAAAAGGAATATTAAAGATTTTCATGAATGCGCTTAAAATGTCATTTTTTGCACATAGGCAATTTGTGAGACTTGTTTCATGAACCCCCTTTTTAACTTTTGTGCAATTTTAAATAATTAATGCCAGTTTATAAGAAACGTCAATAAAAAATAAATAAAAAAAAAAAACCAAAAATTAAATTTTGTGTCTAAAAAGTGAAATTTGTTTTGAAAAATGTCTACGGTAAGCCAACAGACTAAATTGTTCAAATTATTCAAGAATTTGTGTTTTTTTTACGTATTGCATGCTTTTCTGGGCATATTATGACATATAACCGTGAAAACCCATTATTATTGTTATTGTTTCGTTCGTTACTGTTAAGGCATATTTTGTTTTTCATTCTGTAATGCTTACCTGAGGGGCATATACAGGATGAACAAATATAGGTACGTACCTAATATAGAAATTGCCTTGGCGTAAAAGTTGTCCAACATCCTATACAGGTAGGCACAAATCATATTCGTCCACGTGCATGATATCAAAATTACATAACTTGACCTAAGCCCATATGTAAACAGGTAATAGGTAGGTTAGGCTATAATTTTGAAAACAATCATAATCCCGGGACTGGTCTATGGCTGAAAATTGGCGAGACAATTAATTGTAAGACGCAAGCCGACTGCGACTAAAAAGGATTATGCAAAGTACTCCCACGCCCCCAAACGAAAACCTTTAAAAGTATGGTTCCGACGAAGCTTTGGCTTTGTTTAAAACTTAGAACTTTCTAAAGAGAAATACGGGCATATTTAAGGCAACATGGAGCTGATATTTTACCCGGATACAAGCATTGTTTCGAAGGCTAAAATATATTCAGGACAAATGAATACGGAGTTCACTTAAGTCTTTACGAAACCCAATATACAGGATCTTATGGATTATTCAGCAAAACGGCTGTTGGAGAGTGTTCCTGAAAATGTGGTAGAAATTCTTCCTGAGAAACTGACATTAATCATTAAATGGGGCTGTGCTGGTTCATCCCGACAAAGAGTTTATATGCAAAATATATCTTCCGATGACGCTGCAATATCGGACGGAAATATGTTTGTGGCATCTGTTGTTCATTTGCGCCTAAAATCTGATGTTTTCTTACACTCGAAAAATCGAAAACCGTCATTAATACATTATTGTCGACCAATAATGTTTCAGTTTGCAAGGAAATCGCCGGAACTCATAAGTCGTTAACGAAAGGACAACTACAACCTCAACATTGTCATGCCCAATTTGCAAAATAGGCTAATCGTTAAGAGATTGGGAATCGTTAAGAGATTAAAAAATATGAAGAAAACTGCTTCGAAAACTGCATAACTTTAGGAGAATTATATCCACAGAAAAAGTTGACCCACAATATTTTATGAACTGTCGTAAAATATTGTCGCATGACAAAGATATAATTGGATATCAGACTTTGCCAATTGCAGAGCTTTATGAAGAAGCACAGGAGTCCCTTAACAAATTTTATAAAAAACATAGATTTCGGAACACTTTCAAATCATCAAGCGTGAGACAAAATGAGGACCCTTTCAACATGTTAGCAGCATCTTCCGATCCACTTATTTCATCACTGCGGAACGTAATAAAAAGAGTTAGAAAATAATTATAGTTCAGAACTTATTAGTATTTTAGACATACAATCGTTTAAGGATTGCGAAAATAAAAAAAAAAAATAAAAATTTTTTAAAATTTTTTTGGAATAATTTGAAATCAAGTAAGCCTAAAAAAAATCAAAAATTTAAAAAAAACCCCTTTCAAGCATTAATTTCATATAGTCTTGGAAAACATTTAATAACACATCAGGTATAAGTCGTACAGTAATACAACTAACCATTTCAACCCATTATTGATAATAGCTTGCGAGAAATTAAATTTTTTCAATAATAATATAAAATATGTTTCCACCAGCATGCACAATTACCAATATATTGATCCAGTTTTTGGATAGGCGGTAACAAAAAATTTTACTTTTGGCCGATGAAACTCAATTTTCAGCAACTGTGCGGCGGTTAGCATAAAAATATCTGTTTTCATAAATGCACAACGGAACAGCGCAGGTTTACAAAACAAAATTGTGATGTAAATTAAAGAAGTTTGTGAAAATGAATTTTCATAAAAATTTTGACAGTTCACTTGCCAGGGTGTAAAAATGCACAGATTGGGAGACTTTAAAGCGATATAATGAAAACCATTATTGTTTCTTGTACATACATGTATACATATTTATAGAATAACACATTTATTAAAGCATGTTATACAAATTGCGGGCTAATCTTTGGATATAGTGCACCCATAGTTGACAGAAAAAACTGGTTGAAGAGCGTCAAGTTTTGAGGAAAAATCTTTAAAATCGTCAAATGAACTTACCAAAATCGTCATTTTAAAATAACATTAAAATATTAAAAGCTTTAAAAAATTAAGTGTTATTTTTAGTTTCCATTTCTAATAAAATGCAAATATATTATTAAAAATTTCTTAAATCAAAATCTCACTTAAATAAACTATGTATAGTTTTCTTACCAATAGCATTGAATACCAAAAAGAAAATTATTTGAAATATTGGTATTTAAAGTTAATTCTTGCAGTCAATAGACTGACGACTTTTTCTATAAATCGATAAGGTGCAAAAGTTTAAGAAACTGGAAATGGAGAAGTATCACAGTTAAGAATCATTGGAAAGGAAATGTTTCAAAAGTAAGAAAATTAGCTACCACTTGAGCAAAAGCCAGAGATATCAAACACCCATTTTACATGTCGGAAATGGATCAAATGAAACGGTACCAATAAACAAATTGAACCCCAGAAATATAATAAAGCGTATTTTATTTTATAAACTGCTGAGACATATACATAACTACCAATTAAAAAATCTAAGAAGCTTAAATAAAACGTGAAATTATAGGTACTAAAGTCATTTGTGAATTTGTAAACAAATTTCATTTGAAAAATCGTAATATTTAGGGTATAAATCGTTAATAGTCCATTTGTTTTATCTAAAAATCGAAAAATTACGATAAATCGTCAAATCTGACAACCCTGAATGCACCACGTTAACGAACTTAGCGTTTTTCAAAAATGTTTACCTACTTAAGAAAAGTGTGCTCAACAAAAAAACAACGTTTTGGTTGGTAATCGAAATTTTTTTTTTTTACAATAACAAAATACACGTTCTCTGTTCTTGTTGCAATTTTTTTCAATAATTTTCCAGGAAAAAAACTCACCCCTTTTAAAGCATCACCCCTTTTAAAATGTATTAACCATGTATTATTAGTACATTCTGGCATCAAAGAATATTTTACAATAGCAAAAAAACATATCGTTAGCTAAAACACAAAACAATGTATCATTGAACAATTTGAAATTGACTTTTTTACTGATTTCGATTCACTACATAACGTTGTTAAAAAATAGCCAAGTTATTAACATAATTAAAAATGGCGTATCATCAAGTACATAATTTTCTTAAACAATCATCAGACATATAAATTTTTTTAAACGCCAAGGCTGGGTTGAATGAAACGGTACCAACAAACAAATTGAACCCCAGAAATATAATAAAGCGTATTTTATTTTATAAACTGCTGAGACATATACATAACTACCAATTAAAAAATCTAAGAAGCTTAAATAAAACGTGAAATTATAGGTACTAAAGTCATTTGTGAATTTGTAAACAAATTTCATTTGAAAAATCGTAATATTTAGGGTATAAATCGTTAATAGTCCATTTGTTTTATCTAAAAATCGAAAAATTACGATAAATCGTCAAATCTGACAACCCTGAATGCACCACGTTAACGAACTTAGCGTTTTTCAAAAATGTTTACCTACTTAAGAAAAGTGTGCTCAACAAAAAAAACAACGTTTTGGTTGGTAATCGAAATTTTTTTTTTTACAATAACAAAATACACGTTCTCTGTTCTTGTTGCAATTTTTTTCAATAATTTTCCAGGAAAAAAACTCACCCCTTTTAAAGCATCAACACAAAATGTATTAACCATGTATTATTAGTACATTCTGGCATCAAAGAATATTTTACAATAGCAAAAAAACATATCGTTAGCTAAAACACAAAACAATGTATCATTGAACAATTTGAAATTGACTTTTTTACTGATTTCGATTCACTACATAACGTTGTTAAAAAATAGCCAAGTTATTAACATAATTAATAATGGCGTATCATCAAGTACATAATTTTCTTAAACAATCAATCAGACATATAAATTTTTTAAACGCCAAGGCTGGGTTTTCTGTTTCATGCTCTGTGGTTAACCGTTACCACGGTGTTAGTGGAATAAGTGATCAAGCTGAAAATTATTGCATAAGAAAAAATAAAAACAGTATTACTAAACCTTTATTAAGTACGACTTTCAGCTTCTTCCACATTGGACTGTTAAACATTTTGCAGCCTAAGCCATTACACTCCCAAACGCTAAGAATTTCCAAGAATAAATGGCATCATCTGCAGGTCCTTAGATTATTGCAACCATCAGAATTCCATTATTTTAATGACACAATACCTTATGAGTTAATATATGTACAGTACTTTTCGTCTATAGTCACATTAGCGATATAGTCCATTTTATCTTTATTTTCTGCCACTATAAGTAAATTTAATAGAAAGTATTTCCGTTTAGCTACATAAGCATATTTGACTAATATTCCATTTATTTGCGGGTAGTAAAGGCCAAAGTAAAGCAAATTATTACCAATATGTACCAAGTTCCTTTTAGTTTTCGAAGCCACAAACCATATAAAGGACCTAATGCCTAAATTGTTTAATTTTTGTCATCAGCCCTCCACTCGAAAAAAATAGTTTTTAGGGATGAAATATTGTTTTCTTTTTTGTATACAGTACAGTTAGCCTGCTGTCGTGTACTAAATATTAATTTTTTATTTAATTTATTCAATTAAATTGATTATATTCGAACTCCCTTATATTCCTCATAGGGGCATATATGTGGATTAGGCTTATAGTCACATTGGCGATATAGTCCACGATTTGGCTAAAACTAAATGATGTGACGATAAGCGAAAATTACTGTATATCCTTTTTAATGAATTTAAATACCATCGAACTTCCCTATAGGGAGTCTGTATGGGATCAGAAAATTTCTTCAATAAATAGAATATTTATAATACAAAATACATATTTTTTCCACTTTTATTTTAAAAAATCTGATATTTTTGTTAAAATCGCATCCTTCCAAGGGGACCTTCATCAACATCCTCAAAAAAAAAAAAAAAAACAGTTATTCTACTGCCTTTTTCAAATTTATTTTATAAAGTGCTGGAATATAAAATGTTAAGCTATATTTTGTGTTAATCCTTCTTCAGCTTTATTAAATACTTATATTTTTTTTAGGAGAAAAACTACTTTCATTAACATTTTTGTTCATTGGATGCGGGGCTGCTATCAATACTACTCTTAATTGGACTATTCTTTCCTTCTAATTTTAATTTTTCAAAAATCAGCTAATTAAAGTTTACTTTTTGCTCTGTACATAGCGTTGTAAGTATGCGCTTCAGAAATTCTTTTCAAATAATTCCTTATATGGAGACATATGAACATCAATGTACATATATGAGTCAAAGTTTTATTTGAAAAATTTGGTCATTGTAAAGAAAAATTCAATTAAAGAAAATTCATTATAAGGAAATCAAAACACACGTAAATTAGAATGAAAATGTTGCCTTTTTCAAATTAATTTGTAGTTAAATTTAATCAAGTACATTTTTGTGTTTAATCCACTACTAATTAAAAATTAAAATCAATAAAAAATTATACATAATATGTCATAATATAATAATATAATTTCCCTACGTTCTTAAATGCAGTACCTGCTCTGAATCAAAAATGCAAACTTGTTTCACCGTCGACATGTTTTTTTTTCAATATTTAGTTACTGAATCTTCATATATTAAATATGAACTAACAATAATTAATCAAATCCTGTCCTCATATTTACTTACCAGTGCCAAACAAAAAAGATTTCGCCATCACGGTTTCTGTTCACATATGTAGGTGTTTATCACACATCTGATTGGGTGAGTGCTACAGTGTCTCTTTTTCTTAAGCGAGTGTGGCCGCCATAATTTAAAATATTTCGAGCTAATGGATTTGGGCGCAGTACCAGCCTTTTAAAATATTTTACTGCATATTTCGCTATCATAGTTTTTACTAATGGCACATTGAGATCCTTGTGGATATTTGAGTTTTTGACGTACCAGGGAGCGGCTGTGATTATTCAAGAAGTTTATTTTGGCGTCCTTGAATTTTTTCGATGTTAGAAACCGAGGCAGTGCCCCATAACTGAATACCGTAGCACCCAATTGGCTTTAAGATAGAGTTGTAAAGTAGAAGTTTGCAGTCGAGGCTAAGAACCAAATTTCTTCCAATAAGCCAATTAAATTGAATTGCTTTTAGTTGCATTTGAGTTAATTTAGCTCCTATATGCCATACGTTGTTTTGTTTCAGAGAACTACAAATTAAAATAACGTAACACACATAACTAAATAAATAACAATAAAAATAATATTTTTCCCTCAAAAATAAATCGGTTATAGCATTTTTATCCTATATCTCAATTAATTTCCATTTTACAACGTTTTTGCTTCTGATGTAAACTGTGATGTTACATTATTCTGCATTTAAGATGACGATATGTGCAGTTCTTTTTTCTTTCTTAATAATTGTTGCCTTCAAAAAAAAATTTTGTTTCACCAATCAAGAAATAATTTTACAAAAACAAAACACACACAGGCTAATCGTGCACATGGAAAAAATTGCAAGATCTTTCACTTTTTAGGCCTTTAAGAAGGTTAACAATTGAGTTTTTAGTAAACATTTACTTATTTCACTCTGCCTTCTTTGAGAAGGCCTTTTATAATGGTTTTTATTCAATATTTTATAAATTAAAATTTTCTATTCGAAGATAGTCCTGTCGCAATCGTTTTATCGGTAGTTATGTTGGAATGTGTAGCAAGTTAAGTTATTAATGTACTCACTTCATATTATTAGCAATAACAATTACACTGGGATAAAGCTTTATTCTGAAATCTTTTTAGAAGGCCCTCCAGAAGCCGTTAAAGTATATGCAGGAGGGAAAGGCTTTGGGGTCCAATGACACACCATGTTAATTAGAAATAAAGCTGGAAAGCGTCTGGAAGATGTTATGTCTGCCAAAAAGCCTTCTATAAGGCTTCTTTACTACTTCATTTTCCCGTTAAAAAAGGTCGGGCAAATCGCGCTTTTTTCCTTATGAAGAATTTTAATGTGAATAATTTAAAATTTTTCATATCTGACAACTTTACATGTGAATTTTTTTGTTTGCTCACTGCTCATGAGTGGGGAAATCCAAAATATGTTATTCCTTATCCTCACGAGGCTTAATTAGCAGCAAAATTTTCATGCTCGCTCATGACTGAAAAATTAGTGAACGTTTCGGTACTCTGATTAAAATAATTATTTCAACTGAAATGCAAGGTAATTGTTTTACTTAACTTCGATTTTTTATGATCCTCTGTATTTTGATTCGATTTTACCAGATATTATATCGAAATGGCGATTTAAAAAACATTTCATTGTTATTATCAACCATTTTCTGACAATCGCTCGATTTGAAATCGAAAAACGTCAGATTTATTTTTTGTTGTTCTTAAACTCGTGCGTTTTGGTTGCGATCTTCCATAGTTTCTTTAAAATATTATAGTTTCCTTGGGCAAACTCTTGCAATTTCAAGTCGGCAAACTTCTTGCGATTGCGATTTACAGAACACTTATTATGCGATTTCAAGTCAGAATAGGAATTGTTAAGCGTTTTACGATTGTCAGACCATTCCCGTATTCCAAGCAACCGCATTCGATTAAATTAAATTAACACGCGTAAATTTTTTTTCTATTTCCACATTAAAATTAAAAATATAATGTTTCTCAAAAAATATTTACAATTTTTGTTACGTGTGTGGACATTTTGTGAAACTTGGAAAAAGCTACATTTTAGATAAGAGGAAACGTGGTGCATTTTGTGCTGAATTCATATATGTGTACTAGAGGTCTGCAAGAATAAATAAAAAGCAATTTTAACACACTCATTTGTTTTTTTTTTTTAACTATAATGAGTTGAGCACCCAATAAAAATGAAACAAATGAGAAAATAACCAAAGACAACCCAAACAAAAACCCATTCAATTCAGCCAACCCAAGTAAAATGAGTTGAATATTCAAATATATTTTGAATGTAAAATTATTTGAAATTTTACTTCTTGTTGGAATTTTTTCTGTACAAACATATTATGTATGTCCTTATGTGTACCACGGCAAACGAAAATAATATTGCTATTGAACAATTGGCAAATGTTTCTGTGATAAAACGTTAGAGATCGACTATTGCTAGTGAAGCGAAAAACAACTCATATAGTTCAACCAGTTTGTGTCAGCCAATCTTCGATCTCGAAGGTTTGTTTTAATATTAATAGGGATCCTTTGGAAATATTTATAACGAACAACTTTTACGATATCACCAAATATTCACAAACAATAGTTTTAAATATTCGATTAAAATATCGCTAAACATTCGTTTTCAATAGTTCGATACCGAAGCTTTTGCATCTATCTCTGTTAATTTTGTGTTTTTATTTTTTTTTTACGAAAAAAAAAAAAAAAAATACGTTATGTTTTTTTTTATTAACGTAATATGTTAATAAAAATTTATTTATAAAAACAAAACTAATGTGCTGTTTTCACAACACAAGTGATTTAATGTGAAGTAAAATTTATATGAAGCACTCAGTTTTTTGAGTGTTTTTCATAAAAATTTTACTAAACGTTTAATTACTTGTGTTCTGAAAACAGCACATAAAATTTGTACTCCAAGTTAAATAAAAATGGTATTTAAAAATGTTTATAAATTAACTAACATTTTACATTAAAATAATATTTTAAAAATTAAAGCAAAGAGGTAGTAGGTATTTTTTATAAATAAGTGAGTAGGTACGAAGTTCTTAGCGATTACTTAGCCGGTTTATTTTATCTATTATGGGCATATTGAAAAAAAACTTTGCGTTATTTAGTCAAAGTCGTCATCTTCTAATGAAAATTTGTTTTTAAAAGAATCTAAAATAATATATAAATATCATTATTTATAAAATTATTATAAACAAAATTTTGGAAGCTTTTTCTTACATCGAATAGCTAAAGTTAATCAAGATACTCTTATGCAATTTTGGCTGTTAGTTCCTCTCCATAAGAACTGTCCCGCAAGTACATCAGAAAAGGTTCTTTTCCATAAGTTTTGTACGACTTTTCTTTTGACATTAACAATGCTTTTATCTAAAAAAAATAGAGATATGAAATTTTGTTAATTAAATGTATGTATGTACATGTGCATGTGAATAATACTTAAGAATTGCTTAAAGTTTCTTCGTGTTCGAAACTGCATTCCAAATTTTTATATAGTTCCAATAACATTAATGGCTGAATCGGAACAATGTGTTCAACACAAGCAACGTCTCCGTATATTTTGGTTTTAAGGTATGACATTTCACGGCGAATTAAAATCAGGTCATCAGGTGAAACCATCGATTTTTGTTTTTATAATTGTTAGAATTAATGTGCTGTTTCTAGGTGGCAGGCAACTGATAACTCAGTTTTTTGAGTGATTTCCATATAAATTTTACTACACAATAGGGTATTCATTCGGTTAACCGTTATTCGGTTAACCGATTAATTATTACCCAATTAACCGATTTGTTAATTTAAAACTGGCTATTTTCGATTAACGATTAAACCGGTTTATTTGAGTCGATTAACCGATTAACCGACGTAACAAAGTTTTTAATTTTTTGTAGTATTATAACATAATTTTTGTGTTTTCAATTATTTGTTTCGTCTCATATGCAAAAGGTATGCGTTTAAAAAATATTTTTTCATACAAACAAAGAAGGGATTTTCATTTTAAATATGTCTTTGCTGTCAACAGCTTTTTGTTTCACGTACTTTTTATATGCACATTTCCATTGTGACGTGTAGTGATATTTATACGACAAAATGTAAAAAAATTAAATGAAAAAGTCAAATTTGTAAAAAGTTTTTTTATATTAAAAAGTAATAAAGCAGCACTATATTCAAATTTACAACAATCAACCCTAAGGATTTTAAGATATAAGCAAAAATATGCGCCGGCGTGACGTTACAAAAGTGGATTGACTTGCATTACAAAACTGCATTAGTATGCAAATTGAGCAAGATTTATTGTATAAAACCTTTTTTAATAAGCTTTGCACTTATAAAGATTTATTTTTCAAGTTATCAAATTTAAAAATCCTTGCTCGTTTTAGGTACATGTGGGAATTTCCAGCGAAAAGTCTACTTTTTGTAATGTAACGCCAGAAAGCAAATAAACTTGTATTTTAGGACGATGTTGTTCAAAAGTTGTCCCTTTTGTAACTAAATGTAGAGCTAGTTGCGCTTTACACAACATATAAAAAAGTAAATTATACATATACAATTTTTGATAAACTATTTAAATTACTTCTAGCGTAACATTACAAAAAGGAGACTTTTCGCTGGAATTTCCCATATGTATGTATGTATGTGTTTAGTTATTTGTTTCTTCTCATATTTTCTCATATCAATCTTTTAAAAGAATTAACCGAAACAATAAGAATAGTTGAATATTAAAACAGGACTCTAATGACATAATGGAAGATTTTATACGCTTAGAGAAATCCAGGAAAAGGACTCCGAAATTAGATATTCTGTATGTATTATGGATTGCGTTCGATTTTTCCAACATCAACGATAAGTGAAAAAATTTTTTCCAAGTCACAATTTATCAAAACTAAAGAAAAGAATCGCTTAAATCCTAAACATTTTTCTAAAAGATATTTTAAAAGTCCCTTCAACTATTGAAATAACTAATAAAATTATCAAATAGTTTATTTTTTAATTACTTCATAATATGTATGTATTAATTAAAAAATATGTATTACATATTTATGAATTATTTTTTTGTTTGCTCGTGTTAGTTCAAGAATTGTTATGCTTGTTATGTTATTGCTTTTTTTAATAAATAAACTCCAAATAATATATAATTTATGCATTTTTATGTATTGAAATTACTTAATTCATAAAAAAACTTTATTAATCGGTTAACCGATTAATTACAAAATTAAACGATTATTAACCGATTAAACCAAAACCTCGGTTAATTAATCAAGCGATTAAACGATTAAAGCAAAATACCCGATTAAATGAATACCCTACTACACAATTAATTGCTTGTCACCTGGAAACAGCAAATAAATCTATGTATTTTTCGCATAACGTCTAATATTTCTATTAGAAAAAGTATAAATAGGAAGTTTTTGATATGCAAATTTTTGTTTATTACGTATAAAGCACAAGGCTATAAAAATACGTACCTTTTAATTCGCGGCTATTGTTGTTAGTATTTGTCGTATAATCGGATAAGGTTAATATTTGACTTTTGCCACTAAAATTTTAACCTGATTTTTGTTGAAATAGCTCCGTATAAATTGCAATTGGCTCTTTTTATGATTTCCTTAATTCTGTGTTAAGTCCGCATTTATTTGCAAATGTGGAAGGAATCTTTTCTAACCAAAATAATATCAAAACAAAAGTGAGAAACAGACTTAAAACCGCCATTCTTTGCAGCCTTATCCAAACATAGGACTTATTGAACTTACAACAATACAATTGTTATGATGTAAATATACCAAATAATTTATTATTAAAATTGTAATTCTGCTATCGAAATCTAATTGGAAACCAGTACGTACATATATTCATTTTTTATAAATCTTACTAAATTCAACATTTTTCATTTTTCGAATTTATATTCTATGAGTTAAATTTCAGTTATGTATTTTATAAAGCTTTTTGTAATAGCTCTATTCCTTAAATTTTTTTAGAAATGACTTTATACACTACCAGACTATTATATTGTATTTTCTTGTTACATTTTACCTTAGCTTTCCGTTGGATAGCAATGAAGTATATTTATGTACAGAAAAATTTACAATTATTAGACACCAGCAGAATGTAATGCATTTTCTGGCCCGCTACGGCCTTCGTCAGCATTCTTTGTGTCACACTGGATAGTGATACTTTATAAATTGAATGTATTTAACTCAACTATTTTAACAAATAGATATTGATAGATAGATATTAAATTTAACTCATAGAATATAAATTCGAAAAATGAAAAATGTTGAATATAATAAAATTGCTTATGAAAAGGAAATAATTCCCAATATCTATTTGTTAAATCTTACTAATAAAATTAAAAACTTTAAAATTTTATTCTATCCAGTATTTCGGCACTTTTTTGAGTGCCTTCTTCAGTTGCTCTTCATATGGACAGTTGAATGTCGGTTGCTTAAGACTTATATGTGTGTGTTGACGAACAATAATAAATAATTCATAAAATATTGTCTATTGAGTTATTTTAACATAAAATAAATATTGATGTAGAAAACTACATAAAATTTGTGTAAATTTTTTATAGCATAAACCCATTGTTTTTTATTATATTAGAGTGTTTACAAGTAAGATTTATAATACCTTTTTGTGGTGTTTTTATAATCATAAATAAAATGAATTTGAACTAAAAAAATTTTTTAGTACAATTATGGTCAAAAAGTACAATTTTTAAATGTTGTTGGTACAATTTTAAAATTATTAATGCCATCCCTGGGGTTAATAGCTTTTTGACGAAAGCCGACACCAAACCCAAACTTTCGGTCGGACATTAACAACTATTATTCTAAATATTTTATAATTATTTATTTAATGACCATTTTATATTCTGTAAATAACCATTTTTGATAGAAGAGAAGAAACCAATTAGCACTTCGTTAATCTTAATTCATTTATGATACGTAACTAATTTATTCATTTATAAATTCTTATGTAAGATACCTGCTTATTGCTAAAACTACTAGCAACATAATCACATTTTTTTTTATTGGACTATAATATATATTTTTTTTAAATATAAATTAAAAACAACAAATTGAGATTTCATTCATTTGCTAAATCGAAGCAAACTGATAAGTGAAATATTGTGTATATTTATTTTTTTTTGCTAACATAAAACATAAGTAAACTAGTACATCATAAATTCATATCAAAACTCATTATCATGGTACAATTAATAAGGTAGCCCTAGTTCTACAACAAGTATAACAAGGCAAAAAAGACATGTATTTCGCTGTTAGAAAAACCTGATAGATTGTCAAAAAATTTGTGTATTTTTAGAAACAATAAAAACTTTTATATGTAAACAAACAAAATTGTAAACCAATTGTGACATAATGTAAGGTTCGTAAACAATATTCAGCTGGGGCTGCCTTATTAATAGTATGCTTATTATATAAAATGTCATCTTTTACATGAAACCAAAAACAAAAGTCAGACATAAAGAAAATGTTTCTTTTACTTTAAAAAAATTTTTGGCTTTGGATGTTTCAGACAGAAAATCTTATTAATTTTAAAATTTAGGTTCGTTTTTTCCTCTTTAATGTTAATTTGTTTTTAGTACTACAATTGTTGCTTTATTTTATTTTTATGTTTACAAAAGTACCGGAAATGCAGCATAAAATTTAAATTAAAAAAAGAGACAAAAACACGAAACTCATTTAATAAAAAAAGAGCATGAGAAGAAAAGTGTCTCAACATTTAAAAAACAAAAAACAAATTTTTTAATGCTAACAAAATAGCAACATTTCATCGTTTAGCTACAATTTATTTCAGCAGAGTGGAATGACTGAATAAAATTTTCTTTTTTTTATAAAATTTTGTTTTACTATTGGCACACTTAATGAAATTAATTAACAAAACATCATTATCATCACATCATATCGCTTACGCAAATTAATACGAACACCAAGGAAAAAAAATGTGGTAAAAATAGTTTTTATTTATTTATCACTTCAATAAATTAAAAGCCAAACAAATATTTAATTTATATTCAAAGTAGCCAGGTCGTGTGGAGGTGGTATAAGGCAAGTTTAATGGCCACTTTATTAGGAAATTGCGTGCATTATTTTTTTTTATTAGTTCACATTAGAGTCTATGTCATCGAAAACTTTCGGCAGCGACAAATCGTCGGTTGATAATTTAAATGTCGTACGTGGATTTTTTGCGGTTTTGAGTTAAGATCGAATCCTTAGGTCCGACCTGATCTTTCATTTGACGTAATCAGTTTTTCGATACCTCATAAGGGTTTCGAGATATGGAGTGTTGAGTTTGTCCTATGTGGTATTTGCTGAAGTAATTTTAAAATTAAATGTCGTATGTAACTGCCACATTCGACAAATTTCGATATAAAACGACCAAAAAATTAATTTATTATTTAAATGTCGTATGTGGATTTTATAAGAGTTCAAACTTCAAACTCAATTTACTCAAAACTATCGGAATCCACATACGACAATTAAATTATCAGCTGACGAAAAGCTTTCAAAACTTCAAAACAACTGTTTTCTTTTGTTGAAGGGAGGCCTGAAGCTTTTTAAAATTAAAGGGCAAATTCTAAATTTAATAAAAGATTTCTTAAAAAAATAAAAAAGTATTATGTAACAAAGTATGATTTATTATAAATCGGCCTTAAAGAGTTACAGTAATCCTTTGGTTTGTGTAGCCATTCGATTTACATCGCCCAGTTGACTTGAATTATAATTAAAAATGAACATTTTTATTTGGAACACGGTGAAATTAACATGCTGCATTACTGGGACAACAAATACATCATTACAGCAAAAATGTCTAAGCTAAAAGGCCAGAGCAAAAATAGTTTGTTTTTTATTTGCAAATTTTAGTGCATATTAGGGTATTCATTCGGTTAACCGTTAATCGGATAACCGATTAATTACTACCCGATTAACTGATCGGTTAATTAAAAATTGGCTATTTTCGATTAACGATTAAACCGGTTTATTTCAGTCGATTAACCGATTAATTGATGTAACAAAATTTTTAATTTTTTGTAGTATTATAACATAATTTTTGTGTTTTTAATTATTTGTTTCGTCTCATATGCAATAGGTATGCGTTTAGAAAATACTTTTTCATACAAACAAAGAATGAATCTTCATTTTAAATGGGGCTTTGTTGTCAACAGCTTTTTGTTTCACGTACTTTTTATATGGACATTTCCATTGTTACGTGACGTGATATTTGTACGACAAAATGTAAAAAAAAATTAAGTGAAGTAGTCAAATTTGTAAAAAGTTTTTTTTTTATATTACAAAGTAATAAAGTAGCACTATATTCAGAAAAAAATTACAACAATCAACCCTAAGGGTTGAAAGATATACGCAAAAATATGCGCCTGCGTGACGTTACAAAAAACAGAAGTGGACTTTGACTTGCACTACAAAACTGCAAAAAGTCTGTGAATCGAGCAAGACTTTTAGTATAAAACCTTTTTTAATAAGCTTTGGACTTAAAAGTTTTATTTTCCAAGTTATCAACTTTTAAAATCTTTGCTCGTTTTAGGTACATGTGGGAATTTCCAGCGAAAAGTCTACTTTTTGTAATGTAACGCCAGAAAGCAAATAAACTTGTATTTTAGGACGATGTTGTTTAAAAGTTATTCCTTTCGTAACTTAATTAAGAGCTAGTTGCGCTGTACACAACTATAAAAAAGTAAATTATACATATACAATTTTTGATAAACGACTTAAATTACTTCTGGCGTTACGTTACAATAAGGAGACTTTTCGCTGAAACTTCCCATATGTATGTATGTGCTTAATTATTTGTTTCTTCTCATGTTTTCTCATATCAATCTTTTAGCAATTTTAACCGAAAAAATTAGAAGAGTTGACAATTTAAAAAAAATTAAAACAGGACTCTAATGACATAATGGAAGATTTTATACGTTTAGAGAAATCCAGGAAAGGACTGAGAAATATGATATTCTGTATTATGGATTGCGTTCGATTTTTCCAACATCAACGATAAGTAAAAGAATTTTTTCAAGTCAAGATTTATCAAAACTTAAGAAAAGAATCGCCTAATTCCTAAACATTTTTCTAAAACAAATTTTTTAAGGTCTCCTTAAAGTATTGAAATAACTAATAAAATTATCAAATAGTTTATTTTTTAATTACTACATAATATTTATGTATTAATTAAACAATATGTATAACATATTTATGAATTAATTTTTTATTTGCTCGTGTTATAAATAAAAAAAAGGGAAATTGTGCTTGAAATATTTTAAAGATGTATATATCCCAAATATATCACATGACAAGCAGTCGATTTACCACCTTTCGTTGTTGGAACAGCTAGTCCCCTCATATTAAGATGAGTCTGTAGAGCGAATTACTAACTTTTAAAATAAATATAGCGAAAATTTGATCGAGTTTGCTATTCAGTAATATTTTTAATGATATTCGCTGTCGGTTGAAGTCAGATGTTACTTCAAGCATTATTGTTTTCGTTATTTAAGCGACAATAATTTAAGTGGTGTTTATTAAATCAATAAAGTGTATTTTGTGTTGAAAATGACTTTTGAGAATTTGGAATTCGCGTATTTTGATATTTTGTAGACACAAATGTCACATTAAATTAAATTAAAACAACAAGACATCTGTATACCATCGTTAAAAAGAAATTACAGAATCACTCTATCGTTACTGCAAGCGAATATACATGTCGACAAATATAACGATTGTCGATTGTATATAAGTAACTAAGTGCTTATTAATCTAACGGCCAATTTCTCCAATTCAATTTAAATATAGTTTTTCGAATTTTCAACATAAATTGATTTTAAATATAATTGGTGAAATTGGCCAATAGACTAGCAAATGCCATTAGAAAAATCTCATCTTTATTATGATCAGTTATTTCAGCCATTCTCATATCTACACCCAGAGAAAAAATATGTTTAAATTTGGTCACCTCCAACAAAACTATTTTTAAAGAGAATTGCAAACATATTATGTTTAAATTTAACCATACTATTGTCACCGACAAACATATTATTGTTAAATAAGTCCTCCATCAAGAAGGCACAACCATGTTATGGTTGCCTCCGAACATCTTTTGGTTAGTAATAACTAAAATATGTTTAACATTTATAATAGCATGGTTGATTTTCAACCAAAGCATGTTGCTCTTAGAAAAGAGAAAAATACTATTGTTAATTTAAAAACAGATTATTGTCATATTTAACCATAACATGTTTAGAGGCAACCATAATATGGTTGTGGCTTCTTGATGGAGGACTAATTTAACAATTATATGTTTGTCGGTGACAATAATATGGTTAAATTTAAACATAATATGTTTAAAATTTTGTCTAAAAATAGTTTTGTTGGAGGTGACCATATCTAAACATATTTTTTCTCTGCGTGTACGTGTGAATTTTCATGTATGCTTATGATACAGCGTAAAGGCTCAACCATAATATGCGTAAGCTAGCTTAAGTAACTGCCAAAAAATTCCGCCAAAAGCATTTAAAAAATAAAAACAAAATCAAAAAACATCTAATTCCGTACGGAATGCGCGATCAGATTCGCAATATGCTTAAGCTAATGACAGTTTCATAAAACTTAACGAAGAGTTTCTTTAAGTTCAATATGGATTGAAACGTATAATTTACATGTATTCGCAAAGTTGCTTAAGCTTGCTCATGCAAATTATGATTGAGCATCAACACATAACTTGAAGCTAAATTTACCCATAAAAGCTCAACAAGCTGTTGCAAATCTTTTTCATAAAATAAAAATTTGTTATTAAAGATTTGTTTTAATTTCCCTTCAGCTGAATAATGCTGAAGTTTCACAAGCAATCATCTGAGGCCCTCTTTTGTACTTGTTATATATACTGAAACCATTCAAATAAACGATCAAACAACAAGTTTTGATGATAATACATCTCTTTTAAGCGTACGCGTTAACTGCCATGAAGCATCTCGATACTTACACGCAGAGAAAAAATATGGTTACGGCAACTACACTTTGTTTATTGCAACAATATATTTTTGTCGTACACAAAATATTGTGATTTTTATTTAATATCAACAATATTAAAGTTACTGTAAACATCTCAATGTTTAACGCAATTATAAATTTAAGTATGGTTCACTGAAAAATAATCATTTTTATGACAACTAAATAATGATAACTGTGAAAACATATTATATTCCTCACATCCATTTAATGATATTTTATAGCCATAACATGATAACTTTCTATATGTGTACTCATAATATGTTTAAGATACAAACAAAATATCTTTACTCTAATAATATTTTGTTATTGCCATTTGTAAAATAATTTTGCATCAGTTGTGTCGTTTGTTTCACATATGCCTATCGAATTATTTGTTATTCAGTGGTTAAACCATTTAACAAAAATACCCATTAAAAAACCAATTTTAAAGAAATTGTAGGTATATTAAAAAAAATTGTGGTGACGAAATAAAATATCAATGCTAAAAAAATTTCAATACTGTTTGAAAATGGTGCAAAAAATGTCCATTGTTTTATGTTATTTTAGAAAAAAAACTGAAAATTCTATAAAATAATTTATAAATAATTGCGACCTACGACAAAAATAGGTTAAAAATATTATGTTTAAAGTTGCATCATATTATATGTTGTGTAATATCTGTAACAGTCCTACGTTAAGGTTGCCAGTAAGTAAATAAGCATAAATATATTTTAAAAATATTTTTCAGGTTTAGATTTAATCTACATATTATTATGATTAACATGATAATAATATGATTACATTAAATTATAATATTATGTAACAAAAACAAATTAGGACTAAGGGAAAAATATTATGATGTAATATTACGAATATATTTGGTCATAATATGATTCAATAATAATTGTAATATGGTGACTACAATGATGAATCTTATCATAATATGTTGCTCTTAAAACATTTTTACCACAACCATGTTTTTTCTTTGCGTGTACAGAGCCATATATTTCAATAGGAAATATGGTTAAAGCAATGCAAAATAAAGATCAACGAACAAATAGCATTCAATTTGCATAGAGAATAATGTCCTCCTATTAAAATCAATAACCAAATAATATATCAACATTTGGATGTTAAATATCATCTTGATTGAAGCCTAACATAAAAATGTCATATAGATGTAAAACTGCCTCGAATAAAACTAAAAGAAATTAAAATAAGTTGGCTTATCGGAAAAAACTTCGCCCTAAGGCTCTTATTTCTTGCTTTACGTGCGACGTTTCTCAGGTTATGGGTCAGTCTCGGCTTCAAATGCCGAAAAAAGCACTCAAATTCGAATTGTCGCTTTTAAAATTTCAAATATTCATAAAGATCGCAATGTGCCATTAGTTAAAACTGTGACCGCAAAATATTCAATAATATATTCAAAAAGCTTGAACGCCACTCAAATCCTAAAGTTCGAAATATTTTAAATCGTGGTGACGTCACCCGCCTAAGGACAAAAGATACCGCAGGACTTATTCGAATAGAATAGTGTTAAACTCCAATTCAAACAAAAACTATGATGAGCAAATGTTTGGTCCGGTAATGGCAGGACATAAACTTAAGAATTATAATTATAATTATTAATAATATAATTTGAACAGATAAAAATACCTTAAAGGCCAATTACAATAAGTGAAAAACGTTAAAATTTTCACAAAAACCTAGTTTGGATCCGCTATAACTCAAGTAATTTTTATCTGATCTAAGCTAATTCAAATAAGATATAATTCCTTTCAATCTGAATGGCGGCTGAAAGAGAAGTAAAAATCGAAAAAAAAAATTTGCTGTTATCTGGTAAATGTGACGTACTGTGAAGTATTAAGTATTAAACATTTTTCGGCTTCGAAAGAAAAGTTTAATATAACAATCTTTTTCGCGCTTTTCGAGCGGTATCTCGGCGAATTCCTTGCACAGTAGGTCGATTATGACGACCATTATCACTCCATAATGCTGGAAGAGTAGCCTTGTTTGAACCACCACTATTCTAGAAAGTTTTAATTTTTTTACGCGTTCTTCGATTGTTGAACGATCCATATTCGTAAATGACAAACCTTTCTCTAAATAAACGACACTTTATATTACAGGTATTTGACAGCTGGCCACTTAATGTATAAACCTTTATTAATATCGTCTCCCGTTACTTTTAAGGCAATAACCACAAATAATAATAGATTGAAAAAACTTTGTAACTGCACCCGTTTATAAAGAGTACCAAAAAGAGATACATAAACCCAATTCACAATCTTGTGCACGTGGTCTTGAAGCGTAGCATTTGCAAAATGGAATAGTATATTTTAACTATACAACAACAAAGTATACAGCAATGCAATTCGTACTCTTTTTTGTTAATATGCAACACTTAGGGCTAATAACTCAGTGCAAGTAAAACTCAATCACGAAATCAGTAAACATATAAACCATCTTTATAAGCATAAAATTTGTCGTTGAATCTACCAATACAGACCATATGAATTTGTTAACATTTATCGCAGTGCTGCCACATGTTATTTTTTAAACTACATATAATACATGTGACACTAATTTAAAGCTGTTGAGTTTAAACTACATATAAATTTAAGTTAAGTTCAACTAAACCAGCGTTTTAACATTCCCTGATAACCGGTCCTATTACATAGGTTAATTAACTCCACAGCTAATTTTTTCCAAAAAGTGAAAAAATAAAAATTTTGAGTTAATACACTTTTGTTAAACAAGTGCGATTATGTATATCTGTGTATTAAAAAACAAACAAGGAAATTTTATGATAAAGAAAAAAAATTTTTTTTTAACACATTTTATTTCGCTTTCATGTTTGTTTACAACATAAATGTCTAATTGATTTCGAAAATTCGAAAACCATAACCACTTTAAAATAATGGACACACTTTTTTTATTTTTCAAATTTATTCTATGAGCTAAATTTCAGTTATGTATTTTATATAGCTTCTTTGTAATAGTTCTATTCCTTAAATTTTTAGGAATGACTTTATACACTACCAGACTATTATCTTTTATTTTCTTGTTACATTTTACCTTAGCTATCCTTTGGATAGCAATGAAGTATATTGTATGTACAGAAAATTTTACAATTATTAGATACCAGCAGAATGTAATGCATTATCTGGCCCGCTACGGCCTTCGTCAGCATTCTTTGTGTCACACTGGATAGTGATACTTTATAAATTGAATGTATTTAGCTCAACTATTTTAACAAATAGAATCTGGGAATTATATCTTTTTCATAAGTTATTTTACTATATTCAACATTTTTTATTTTTGGAATGTGTATAAAGTCATTTCTAAAAATTCAAGGAATAGAACTATTACAAAAAAGCTTTATAAAATACATAATTGAAATTTAGCTCTTAGCATAAAATCGAAAAATAAAAAATGTTGAATATAGTAAAGTAACTTATGAAAAAGAAATAATTCCCAGATTCTATAATGGAAACACTTTGACACGCTTTGCTCAAAACAAGTTCTTTTAGTATAAAACACTTAATGGCAAACCGACAGCTAACACTGTGTAACCCAAGCCGATCGGCTTCCAATTGGTGGCTAAACACCATCGCTTACATCCCACTCATACCCACATCTGATTTTAGTTTTCTCAAAAGCTAAGGCGGCTTAAAAGCCGCTTTTTTCTTTCGCCGCCGCCGATAAAAGTGATGAAGCTGACAGAAGATATGTTAAGGCCTTTGGCAGTTTCGTTTATTACAGAGTCAACTAATTGTTCTTCTGTTTATGACAAAATGGCAATATAAATTATAATAGAGTTGCCAGATCTAAGAAACGACCCAGTAAAAACTTCGCTTACTTTTTCAAAATGAATAGCTTCTTTCACTCATGATTTCTTCGCTACTTTTTCCGTTACGCTGCAGCAATTACATAACTACTTCTTATACCGTATTAAGTGTATTTCATTATTATAATAAATGAAAAAATCACTTTTTTTAAGAAAATGAATTTTTGACAAGTTTGCAAGATTTTTTATTTTTTGGACTTTTTATAACTACTTACTTTTCGGCTGCATGTATGTATAAAAATAATCCCATACTTCTCAAGTAACATTTAGTTAAATGTGAATGCGTGCATTTTTGGACATTCCTAGTAAAATTCATTGGTTCTTTCAGTAGAATTGTAAGTGGTATTTTTGCTTTTTTTCTGATTACTCAACACAATATTTTGTAGATGAAATTTTTACTGGGAAATGACAGCGTGATCCCTATCTGAAAAAAAGATAATAATGAAAATAAAATTGTTAATAATAAAAAAAAGTGGATAAAGTTATTGACTTGAAGCCTCCTTTTTAGTAGCTTGATTTAAGAACTGCTGCTTTTACTTACAATGTTCTGTTGATTTAAAAATAAACAATCTGATACAAAGTCTTAACCGCATAATCTTTAAAACACTATTGTAGGGTATAATGGGATCATTGACAACAACATTATTGGCAACCAATATTAGCAGCATTACCAACAACAACATCAAAATAACATTTGTTGCCAATTTGTCTAGCACCATATTTCATTTTCCGGTTTTTTTTCGTCTTGATTTTACTTATTATTTTTTTTTGTTTGTTTAGTATTTCTTATTTAAATTAGCAAATTAAACAATTATTAGAATTTGTGGTTGTTTGTTGTTTTAGACAGTCTAATTCTTGATATTGCACGTAAGTAGATGCAGTTTGTTCAGGTTATTTGAAGCGTTTGTGTTTTAGATACGTGCATATTTATTGCAATTATAAATTTAAAGTCTTTATTATAAAAATGATAAATATAGTTTTGCAATCTGTTTGCCAATTATGCGTTGAATGCCTTAAAAATTTGCAGTTCTGTACCAAATAGACTAATGCGAAAAAAAATATGTACAAATAACAAACCACAAATTTTGTAACAGCATTTTCCACAGCAAAATGTCTCTAACTAACAAAATGATACTGCAAGTGTGCGTTGAAGTCGAATGAATAAAAGAAGTTGCATGACCATATCCGAATACGAAAATGATGGTAAAGAAGGCAAAAGAATTCCAAAGAACTTGCTACTGTATAGAATTGTGCAATGATCTTATTGACATTTTTTATTATAATTTTATTAAAGAAATGAATTGATTTTTAAGAAAGTAAAAGATTTGTTTTTTTTTTTAATAAATAATAATCACAATTACATTTTTTTTTTAAGAAACGCCCCTAATTAAATTTGCAATTTGAATATTTAGCAATCTGTGGCAAGTTTATATATTATATTGTCAAAAATGTTTTATTAAAACAAGTTTTCACAGAACGAAAAAAGAAGGAAGGGCTCTCAAAAACAGGACAGGATGAGACAAAAAAATCGTTACTTAGTGCTGGTTCACACTCTTCAGGTTTTGGCAGTCAACTCTTGAGCTTCTAGGGGAGAAGGGAAATGATAATGCTATTTCTTTTCCTCTCTCACATAAACACTCAAGACCTGACGGCTAAATCTTGAACACTAGCAAAATATTTATATTAAAGCGATACACTATAAAGCGTGATCCATTTCGAGGTTCCCTATTTTTTTAAAGAAAAAAACACAGAAAATTCAAATTTAATGGGGAATGTTTATTATCATTTGAAAGAACATTCTTTGGCATTTATTTTAAGAAGATTATGTCAATCGAATGTTGGCCGTTGCTACGTCGCAGATGGTCTATCCATTGAGTCCAATTTTCGTTGACTCGTTCGAGCATTTCGACTGGTAACTGGCGAATGACACGCGTGATGTTTTCCTCCAAGGCCTGAATCGAAGCGGGTTTGTCCGCATAAACTTTAGACTTTACATATCCCCACAGGATAAAGGCTAACAGTATGATATCACACGATCTTGGTGGCCAATCGACCGGCCCAAAACGTGAAATTCTGTGCTCACCGAAGTGTTCTCTCAATAAATCCATTGATTGATGCGATGTGTGGAAAGTGGCGCCGTCTTGCTGAAAACAATTGTCGCCGAGAACACGAGCTTCAATTTCAGGCATCAAATAGTCGGTTATCATGGCACGATAACGGTCCGAGTTGCTGCGAATGGCGCCAAATCGACTCTCCAAGGTCTTCGTGTACGCTCTCAGCTACGGCCGCTATATTTTCTTCACAGCGTGCTGGACGTGGTCTTTTCGGTCGAATATTATCCAATAATAAATGCTGGATCTCAAAATGGGTGATGGTGTTGCGAATAGTACGCTCAGTAGGCCGATTATGTTGACCATAAGTTGAGCGAAGTGCACGACAATACCACACTGGACTTCTGCAGATTATGCTAGGATTCTGAGGAGCTAGAGACCATTGAGTATGTATTGTCCCACTGTCCTAGGATACATGGCTCAGACATAAATCGCTAGAAGAAAGAATTCACAACAAACTGCGGTATATAGCTGGATGTAATCCAGTCGATCTACTGGGTGTTATCAGGGATATAGGACGGTTTTTTCTGATGAGGGGACTGTACAGGGAGATCTTGTTCTAAGTAGTATATTCAAACTACCTTAAATCATCTGTTTTTCGCTTTCAAATAGTGCCTGTTTTAAACAAAAACTACAAAATGTACACAAGTTAGCATTGATTCATTTTTTAATTAGAAAACTCTGTAACTCGAAGTCTCCATAAGTCGCAGTTTTTTGGGATAATGGTGATTCAAGTTATGGAAATTCGTCTGTGTTCTAGGGATGGGCAATAAATATCATATATCGGTTCAGTTTTGTCTCGGGGTTTTAAAAGATGACAACAAAAAGGGCTCCTAGAATTATACAAAGAATCGTCTTAATTATGGCGTCTTAGCAGCAATAGACTAATGAAAGTTGGAATGTTAATAATAAAAAAAATATTTTGTTTTTTTTTTATTTGAGCATATTCTTATACATATGTATATTAAAAATAAAATATTGCACAGTTTACTTGTATAGTATGTGTCACAATAATCCCAATTAATTTCTTTTTTAGATTTCATATGGGGAATAAATAAAAAATTTTTGTATTCTTTACTATTTTTTTAAATTTTTTTTTATTGTAGAATTAACTGCCGGTCCCTCGATTTCAAACTAAAAAGTCGTTCGCATTACTTGCCTTAAAAAGCAAATTATAAAATTGGTTTTTGTTTTAAATAAAAGTTAAGCAAATGCAAGTTTTGTTCGAAATCGAGGGACAGGCAGTAAATTTGAAATTAAAAGAAACAATAAAAAGTTAGGATGGAATTACATGTAATATGTTTGTACATACATATGTAAATATATATTGACATAGGTATATTGAGCAATTCCATATGAAAACGATCAAAACTGGCAAATTTTTGGACGACCCCTCTCCGATTTTAAAATAAATAGTCTCAATCGATTGCCCAGCAAAAAATAATGTACCTACATATTTTTTTTTTTTTTTATAGTGACTGGTTTAGTGGTGGTGTACACCACTGTCATGTGACAAAATTGAAGAATTCTTCGTAAGGGACCTCATTGAAAGTTGTTTTAAAAAAAAACTACTAAAGCGATCGCAACGAGTGATCTTAGAAATTTACCTTTAAATTTTCCCAAGAAAATTAAATTTTCCGATTTTCCACAGAAGCTCCTAAATTTTCCGGCTAATTTTTTTTTTGGATTCCTCATAATTTTAGCTTTAAGAATCAGCAATAAAAAAATGGGCCCCGACTCCTTGTTTGGACAGGAGAAGAGCATTTAAGAGACCACCTTGTTAAAAATACATTTTACAAATTATTTTACAGTTAAAAATACATTTATGAAGAAAAAATCTTTCTTATTTTGCTGCTTATACTTAATTACAATATTTATTAAAAATTTCAATTGTCTTGGCATCATTATAAAATTAAAGAAACTTTAAATTTAGCACGTCGGCAGACGAAGAGTACCGCTTTACATTAATTGACATATCAGAAATATTTGGTATGAAGCAATGAAACTTTTGCGTTCCAGTTATAGTTTTGACATTATTATATCTGTTTTGAATTCGTCGCTCCATGGCATCGTGTTCTTTTTGAGTGCATAAAACTGTGTTAATGGCAATTTCCTTGCTTTGAATCCACGAAAACAAATGTTGTACATTTAAGATCTGGTCAGTATATGGCCTTTGCAAACTTGCCTTAGTCGCCATGCGTTTTAGGGTTCCCCCTAACGCATCGCATGGGCCCTTACCGTGGGACGTCGCGAAAAAGTGCCACTCGACCTTGCAGTTTTGTTCTTCTTCAATTATGCAAAGATTGTAAAAATTTTTTTTATTCTTGTACTGAGAAGCCGCGCCGTCTGAGAAAAACGTTACTTTGTCGATTGCATCGAATTTTGATCTTAAGAATTCAAACAGTTTCATTTGAAATAAATAAACGGACACATAATTATGAGCTAAACTCACCGCGACAACAACAAGGCTTACGGTCTGTAGTTCGTTATCTTCGTTTTTGAAATAAATGCAAAAAGGATGCACCGTGCACTGGTCGTTTGCCCAGTGATAAGCCTGAATTTCATCCTGAACGAGAAAAGTGTAATTCTCGGCAAAGTCGCTTATCACAATGAATTCATTTTGGGCTAATTTCTCCTTACTTTCCTTTAGAAATTTCGATTGCATCTCGGATATGAAATGGTGCGCCTTCAGTTCATTCAACTTGAATCCGAATTCCTCGATGAATTCCGGAATCTGCTTTACCACGGTCTCAAGGGAACATCTGCCGCTGCTAATTATCCACTGTTTGAAATGCACCTCCTGAATTAACAGCTGTTCAAACTTTTCCGCCAAATATTGCTCTAGCTCGTCAATCTTCGGACAATTGTCGCATTTGGACAGATGACAATTTTCCGTGGGGTATGCGCACAACGACTTCGACAGGAGGTCCCTATATGTTTCAATTTCACCGTGAAATACTTTCAATTTCTTGCATGGAAAGAAAATTAATTTGATGTTTTGATGAAACATGCAAACGCAGACTGAATGCGTTCCGTGCCTGCCTAATGCCAGCACGCATTCTTTTGGTCGTAGGATGGCAACCTTAGAAAATCCCACTTTTTCTGCTGGGTATTTCTCATTGAACTGATGGTATGCTTCGGATAGATTACATAATAATAATCTGCGCTGCTTGTGTACTTTTTCTCCATCTTCACGTGTGATAACATAGTCACGTGTACCTGGGCAGGCGCGGCTGTTGTCATCATTGCAGTAAAAATCTTGAATCAATTTCACCGTTGCTTCGCTGAGGGTCCTTGAGCCAAATTTCTTGGTGGGAGTCGCCAATATGCCCTTCTGTCGAACTAATTCTTTGCTTCTTCTCGCGATGTAAAAAGATGTTTGAAACTGTTCAGAAATCTTGCGTATAGACCATGATTGAGGCAGCACAGATAAAATGAGATATTTCTCCGGAAAAGTGGTCGCTAAATTGAATTTTCTTTTCAACTGCTCAATCATTTGTTTGCCGTCATCAACGTCAACTGCTTGACTGCATTCGTTATCAGAGCCTTCATCGAATATTGTCGCGATTGCACTCATAACCTTCCCTTTTTTTCTCTTTCCTGTATGTTTCACTTCGCAACTTTCTTTTTCTAATAGGCGTTTCACCTAAAGTGGTAATAGCCTCATTCAAAGGACTCAAAGACATATTGACCATCGGAATGTCTGCCTCACTATCAGATGAAACATTTTGTTCACTTGTCATTTCACTCTCGGATTGTGGCTGCATTTGTTTCAATGCATTTGCTTGTTGAGACAAATCGATTTTACACTTGGGGCAAATGAATTCTGCTTCTTCACCGTATTGTATATTTAATTCATTCATGTATCGCTTCGAAACACCAGTTAATTTTAATACTTTTATCTTTTTCGAACGATGTCCACTCTTGTTAAACGGATTGCAGCAAAATTTATTCATTTTATTTTAAATTGTCTTTACAGCTTCACTCTTTACTTTACAAAAAAAAAACACTTTAACACTTTCACGTTTAGTATTCAACTGAAATTTGACTCAGAGTGTGTGAAGTATTTATATTTATTTTTTGGTAAAAAATAGGTAAAAAAAAATAAGCGATATTTGCTTTTCTTTAATAGGAAAATTTGCTCATAAAATGTTTTTTAAAAGGGACTTAATTGGTTACTGCCAATAAGCCGACCACAGGTCATAAAATGTTTTGCAAATTTTTTAAATTACCAGGTAATAAATATTTCGCCATATTTATGGAAAATCCGTGTTTTATGACTTGTTTCTGCACGTGTCATTTTAGGCGAAATATTTATTACCTGGTAATTTAAAAAATTTACAAAACATTTTATGACCTGTAGCCTCAGTCGGGTTTGGTGTGCCATTACATGCCACTGCTGCTATTATCCATGGATTTATGGCCGATCTTGTGAAGGCAGGCAGACCATATTCACTACACACTCAACTTGGGGCTCTTAAAAAAAAATTGATTTTTTCTTCATAAATGTATTTTTAACTGTAAAATAATTTTTAAAATGTATTTTTAACAAGGTGGTCTCTTAAATGCTCTTCTCCTGTCCAAACAAGGAGTCGGGCCCATTTTTTTATTGCTGATTCTTAAAGCAAAAATTATGAGGAATCAAAAAAAAAAAAAATTAGCCGGAAAATTTAGGAGCTTCTGTGGAAAATCGGAAAATTTAATTTTCTTGGGAAAATTTAAAGGTAAATTTCTAAGAAAAATTAGGCAAATGTTATTTTTCAATTAAAGCCTGATTCAATACCTTTCCAACGAGCTATCACTCGTTGCGATCGCTTTAGTAGTTTTTTTTTTAAAACAACTTTCAATGAGGTCCCTTATGAAGAATTCTTCAATTTTGTCACATGACAGTGGTGTACACCTTAGTGGTGGTCACCAGTCACTATAAAAAAAAAAAATATGTAGGTACATTATTTTTTGCTGGGCAATCGATTGAGACTATTTATTTTAAAATCGGAGAGGGGTCGTCCAAAAGGTGATCGCTTTCATATGGAATTGCTCTATTAACTTTTTAAATTTGGTAATCATATCAGCTTAATACGTTCGATACATCGATATATCGATAATTTTAATTAATATATATCGATACTCTTATGCCATGTTTCCACGACGACTTGAATCACCTGCTTCGCTCTCTGAATCATGCGAATGAATCATGGTGTTTACACGACTTGTCTACTTGCTTCGATTTGACAGTTGTCTTTAATAAAAAAATCAGCGTTGGTAACTGTGAATTTTTGAAACGCGCCAAAATGAAGAAAAAGCACTTAATTTAAAAAAAGCAGCAAGTTTAGACTTTGTTTTTTTATTTTAAAAGCTTATTGAATTAATTTTGCATAATAGTTGAATATTAAAAATACAGTATAATCGCGAAAAAGTTAATCTCACCAAATTTTAGCGCCCCTGTGCCGCTTTAAAAAGACCGAAATATAATATCCTTAAGTTGGCTTAAGCAACTGTTCGAATACATGTATATCATATGGGTAAAACCATATTGAACCATATTTTTGTTAAGTTTTTTGAAACTGACATTTGCTTAAGCAAAGTGCGAAACCGATCGCACATTCCATAAGGAATCAAATGTTATTTTTTTTTGTTTTTGTTTTTTTTTTAAATACATTTTAGAGACTTTTTGTTAATTTTTGACAGAAGGTTAAGCAAGATTATGTTTATTATGGTTGGCCCTAAACTGTAACTGCTTGTTTTAGAACACGAGCGCACAACTCATTCGTTTGACTTACATTTAAAACAAAAATAAATAAAACAAAAGGAGTCGGGCCCATTTTTTTAATGCTGATTCTTAAAGCAAAAATTATGAGGAATCAAAAAAAAAAAATTAGCCGGAAAATTTAGGAGCTTCTGTGGAAAATCGGAAAATTTAATTTTCTTGGGAAAATTTAAAGGTAAATTTCTAAGAAAAATTAGGAAAATGTTATTTTTCAATTAAAGCCTGATTCAATACCTTTCCAACGAGCTATCACTCGTTGCGATCGCTTTAGTAGTTTTTTTTTTAAAACAACTTTCAATGAGGTCCCTTATGAAGAATTCTTCAATTTTGTCACATGACAGTGGTGTACACCTTAGTGGTGGTCACCAGTCACTATAAAAAAAAAAAATATGTAGGTACATTATTTTTTGCTGGGCAATCGATTGAGACTATTTATTTTAAAATCGGAGAGGGGTCGTCCAAAAGGTGATCGCTTTCATATGGAATTGCTCTATTAACTTTTTAAATTTGGTAATCATATCAGCTTAATACGTTCGATACATCGATATATCGATAATTTTAATTAATATATATCGATACTCTTATGCCATGTTTCCACGACGACTTGAATCACCTGCTTCGCTCTCTGAATCATGCGAATGAATCATGGTGTTTACACGACTTGTCTACTTGCTTCGATTTGACAGTTGTCTTTAATAAAAAAATCAGCGTTGGTAACTGTGAATTTTTGAAACGCGCCAAAATGAAGAAAAAGCACTTAATTTAAAAAAAGCAGCAATTTTAGACTTTGTTTTTTTATTTTAAAAGCTTATTGAATTAATTTTGCATAATAGTTGAATATTAAAAATACAGTATAATCGCGAAAAAGTTAATCTCACCAAATTTTAGCGCCCCTGTGCCGCTTTCAAAAGACCGAAATATAATATCCTTAAGTTGGCTTAAGCAACTGTTCGAATACATGTATATCATATGGGTAAAACCATATTGAACCATATTTTTGTTAAGTTTTTTGAAACTGACATTTGCTTAAGCAAAGTGCGAAACCGATCGCACATTCCATAAGGAATCAAATGTTATTTTTTTTTGTTTTTGTTTTTTTTTAAATACATTTTAGAGACTTTTTGTTAATTTTTGACAGAAGGTTAAGCAAGATTATGTTTATTATGGTTGGCCCTAAACTGTAACTGCTTGTTTTAGAACACGAGCGCACAACTCATTCGTTTGACTTACATTTAAAACAAAAATAAATAAAACAAAAATCTGAAATTTTGTTTTAGTTCCAAACACTTTTCTGAGCGTATTAATAAAAAATGTCAACAAATCAGGGCAAAACATCACAAATCAGATTAGATTTTAAGCAGAAAGTGGTACTTTTGAAGTAGCCATCTCAAAAATAAAAATGAAATGCCAAAAAATTCTCGACGCTATGGAAAACACATAGGAAAAAGCACACAGGAAAACATTACATGTACCGAAATTTTTTGATATTAAAGTAATTTAAATAAATTTTGTATGTTATTTTGGAAAAATCTTTATTTATTATTGCATTTTTTAGAATAAAATACCGCTTAGAAAAGTTAACCCCTGAAACATTTCGCGATTCTACTGTATAAGAATAAAACAGCCTTTTGCAGTTTTTTTAGAAAAAAGAAAAAAAAAACATAAACAAAATAAACAAATTTGCTTGTATTCATTTGTATTAGATAACAAATTATTTTTAATTGCATAAATTCTATACAAAACTTTTTTAAAAGGGATCTACGATTAATAGTACGGATTCAAAATTAACAATAGTTATCTATTTATCCTTTTATTAAAATATTTAAAAAATAATGTTTGTTTTCAGAAGTTTAATACTTTCATATTAAAAATATAACAATAAAACAGCCTTTGATAATCAGAGGTGTTCTGGAAATGGAAACCGCAAAACGCAAGAATTTAAAAGTCGTTTTTTTAAAAAGATTTTTGTAGTAGAAGAAATTCCAATACAATACAATACAAATATTTCTCTTATTATACAGAATTCTATAAGAAAATTATAAAAAATGGGATTAAGAGTGTATTAAAAAGAACTTCAAAATACTTGCGTTTTTTCGATTTCCAGACCACCCCTGAATATATTTAGAAAAAAATACCAAAAAAACTTAATAAAAAAGGTGATACATTTTCGTACATTCATTTAATAAATTCTGTATAGATCTTTTTAAAAAGAGATCACAAATTTATAATAATTATTCCAAATTTATAAAGCTAATATTTTCATCATTATAAAAAATATAAAAAAGCACCAAAAATGGTACAAAACGCACCGAGTTGACAACGCTGACACAAACGATTTATTCAGCTAGTTCAGATAAACTTGCGATAAATATTAGAGAAGATAGGAATTTTTCCTGCTTCGCAAGTAGATTCAATATGAATCTACCTGATTCGCTCTCAAAATTTTGTATGGCGAAGCAAGTTGCTTCGTTCATGATTAGGGTGTGAATCATGAATAGAGAGCGAAGCACGTACCGTGGAAACATGACATTAAGAAATATCGATACGATATATATCGATATATTTTTTCAACTTGCCCATCACTACTGTGTTCATATATGTATTATTGAAACATACTCACAAAAGAAATTTTTAGCACTTTTTTTTGCAAAATATCTGCACTGAATTTTATAATTGTTAAAAATTATATTATTTTTAAAATCTGAACTGTCATATATAATATGTCTGCCTCTCCACTGTGCATTGTAGGCTTAATGAATCAAATGAAAAATAAAACTTTTTTATAAGTTATTAAACTCACAAGCCATGTATAAAAGGTAGGCCATATCGCTCGTTAGCTGCAACAGCGTCATAAGTAAAAAATCCGAATTTTCTCTTAAAATCACTAATGCATAGTAAATCAGTTGTTTTTCGAAGTGATCATTATTTCTTATATACGGGTCTATTCTGAAAATCACGTGATTTCAAATCACGTGCTTTTAAAATCACATGTGCGATTTTGTGGCGTTCTGAAAGTTATACCATTTATGTGTTTCTCGGTGTGCTTTCGGCAATTGAAAATCACACTGAAACACACAAAAACGGAACACCAAAATATCACACGTATAATTTTAAAAGGCACACGTTATTTAAAATCACGTGATTTGAGTTAAAGTGATTTTCAGAACAGGCCTGATAGATTTTCTAAACTTAACACTTGAGAGAAGAATAACATGTTTTTTTTTTCATTATGTGGTGAGTAAACGTAAAACCTTAAAGTAGTTTTCTGTTAAACTAATATTTTTGACATATGACCGTGTAGCAGCAAATGATATGTTGCAATTTTGAAGTTATATAAATTTTACTTGAGCTTAGTTGCTTCTTTAGAATATCATTTAGATTTTGTAAGTCCTGTACTTGAAATCTTGCTGAATCCCTAACACGTAATAGTTGCAATAAATTGTCTATAAAATTTATTATCACAATTTTTTAAATGAGTGCAGCAGCGGGCAAACAACATTTTCAAACATGCATTTAGACACAAAGTATTTTATTTAAGAACTGGCATAAAATTAACAGAAAATTTATTATAATAAAACCATCATTATTAATGGACTGTTAAGTGCAGTAACGGAAACCATTTAAAATATCATCAACCATGTTTAAGATATTTTTTCTTTTATTTTTTTTTTTTTTTTTTGTAAGAAAATAAGCATTGAGAAGTTTTTTTCTACCGAAAGATGCCACTTAAAATAGATGAAGATGAAAAATCAAAAAAATAAAAGCGTTTAGAACATCTTAATACTAGTACTACACTTAAAAATTTAACTTCCTCGGGTAGTTAAAACAAAAACAAAAAAAAAAAAACGTCTTAAACGCTGTAAAAATACTCCGGCCCCAAAAACCGACCAATAAACAACGACGGCTGATGAGGCACGCAAAAGAGCAAATAAGAAAAGAAAAATATAAAATAGAATTCTAACAAAATATTATATTATGTCTATACTTAGAAAACAAATATCTAAAATGTTTTTATGTCTGAGAGTTTGTACCAGGTACTACTAAATATAGTACCAACAACATTCTAAAAGCAAACCTATTCGTCTATACTTCTTTATTCGTTTTGTTTTTGTTTTTTTATTCGAAAACATATTGCGGTCAATTACATTCATAAATCACTTCTATGTTAACAAATCTTTCTCGATATATTTTTTGTATGTTTGTTGAGTTGACTTTAAGTATTGCCTATTTTGGTTTGGACCGCACACTGGCGTAGATATTGAAAAAAGTGTGGTAAGTCGTTTTATGCGACATTTTTAAGTGACATTTTTATACAACAATTATTATATTGTTAGTAGTATTGTCTGGACATTTGCAGAATTTTAAGCTATATTCGGAATTTACACTGGAATTATGCAAAAGTTTTAACTCTGTTTAGCTTATCCGATTTTAAAATATATATTCTAAAAAAATCTCACTTGGATCTTAGATGAATTATAATATATGAATTTTACGAAATTCCACAAAATTTTTTTTCTCATATCCGTAGTAATTTAGAGGAAAGATAGAGGAAATATAAATTATAAATTATTTAAAGCAATTAATTCATATATCATTTTAAATAGTTTTTTAGTTTTTTGCTTCTTCTGTAAAAATTTTTAAATGTTTTGTGTTTTAGGCAACAGTCCATAAGTTTTTAAAATCGGAAAATAAACAAAACATTTGAAAAGTTACATGTCCAATTTTCTCGTCCAGAAATGCCGCGCCTGAGACAATTGTAGAGTCCATCTTCTAACGTTATGCTCGACATTTTAAGTTTTAAATTTAAATTTATTATCAATCAAACTTTATTTTTATGAATGGAAGATTTTTTGTTCGAATGATCTTTTTAAAACTCCCTTTTTTATATTCAAACAGAATTGAGTCTTCACTTTCAGGCAAAAATTCTAAACCCCATAATTAAAACTCTGGCAGTATTTTCAAATTCTCTCTTATTTTATTGTTTTATTTTACTTTAGCTTTCATTTTCTGTTTACAAAATGTATGAAATTTAATGAAAATATGGTAGCATTGTTGGAACAGTAAAGCCCCAGTTAGGTGACAGTAACACCCAATTTTCACGGGAGCTGTTACGACGCGTTTTTTCTCCATTCCCTTTTGAAGCAACTTCCATAAATCCTTTACGTTTATACGATGATTTTTGGTTGCATGTCTTTTTCTTAATTACTGTAGGGCCTTGATTATCCATAATTTGACTAACCGGCAGCATCAATTATCCGGAAAATAAAAAGCATTTGTCGGCATTTATTTACATTTTTTTTGCCACGATTATCTCTATTAATATTACTTTTTTCCCCAAATTATTTAAATATTTACATTATATATATACATAAAAAAAAACCCATAAATAATTAATAATCCAGAATGCTGCCGGTCCCGCCTGTTATGGATAATCGAGGTCTCACTGTATTTTCAACCTGACACTGACACAACCTAAGAAAAAGAATAAAACGTAGCAAGAAGAAGGTTAAAGAGAAATTTAAAAAAAAACGACATGAAAAACACACCGACTCTTGTTTACCCCTATTTCTTCTCTACACTGTATGTCAACAAACAAAAAGCGAAGTCGTAAAAGCCCCCTTGAAAATTGGATTTAACATACAACAAAATGAAGCAGCTGATGTGCAACGTTACTGTTACTGTCAGCTAACTGGGGCTTAAGTATCTGTACATACATATTTAAGTGCATAAAAAAACGTTTTCAAAATAAAATAGATTTTATTTCTCGAGGGCTTTCTACGACTATTTTTTATGTTAAATTGTCTGGAAATGTAAAGCTATAAAATAAAATATATAAAATTTTTATTTAAATCCGCAAAAAGCGTACAAGTCAAGACATTGTGCTACATGCTCTGGGTAAGCCCAATAATTCTTTACGACAGGTACGATGGTCTTCAGTTGCGCCACTACGACTCTCTTAAAGACGAGATCCATAATTTTGGCACCCTGTATAACCACTGCGTGCCTCAAGTTACAAAAATTAAGAAGATTAATTCCATAGCCTTAACAATTTTGTTTATATCATAAAAATTTACTAAGTGGTTTGTTTGGCGTTTTCTTATACTCACTGCTATTTTTACAATTTTACGCCACTGTGGACTGTCTGTCGGTTTGTTTAAATGGTTAGCCGGCGTTTGGTTAACTGGCTTGTTGTAGTGGCCTTATTGTTACTTAGATGACATAACGAGTTGGAAGTATGATGGTTTATTGGAGGCTCACTTTTTTCTCTTTTGATCTACCTTAACGTCGTTGTTAGTAGGAAAAACTTTTGCCGTAGAAAATGATAACAAATGTGTCGAAATGTGTGTATGTGTCTGCATGTTGGAGGTGGAGGTGTCGTGTTAAATTGAAATCATTAACAATACATCAATCTTTGTAAAGTACTAAAGAGATGAAAAATACTGAAAAGGCACGGCGTAACAATTGAGCTGTATTGAAAACAAATAAAAATTTTTTTTTTTACATTTTTATTCTATAAAAAGCTTTTAAATGCCAACGAATACACTATCAGAGAGACCAAGGAAAAAATGGCATTTATTTTATATTCCAAATTTTAAAATGTATGTTTTGCAGGGACTTTGATAGGCATATATTTGTTCCTTTTTCTTATTTATTTTAAAGTACTTTTTCGAAAGGTGTTAGCAAATCCGAAAACATTGATTTCAAAATAAAACTACTGAATTTTGGGACGTAATTCCTTCTAAAAAAATATTTTAAATAGGCTTAGAGAACATTCACCCCTATTATGTAAGCCGTTGTCGACGTCGACATTGATTTTTATTTGTTGTCGCATCAAGTCGACGACTACATCACTTCGACGTTAATTTGGTATTTTATAAGAAAGTTGTGTCGACGTCTACAAGTTATCGAAATTTGACAAGAAAACCACATCTCCAATTTTTTTCTATTATTTTTGTTCTTCATTATTAAATTTAATTTTTTTAATTTATGTTATTTTCGGACCGTTATTTTGTTATTTTTTTAACCGATTAAGCGATTTCAAATTAATTTTAGAGTTTGTTTCCGATTTTGAATTGTTCGCGAATTTTTCCAGGTTCGCGATAAAAGCTATTTTTTTACAGTAAGTTTTTTGATTCTTTATAGCTTTAACGATTATCAATAAATATAAGATTTTTCAATCATGACACTGTTAGCAAATTTTTGCGAATTTCCGCTAATTTTGCAATGTTACCGAATATCTGGCATTCCTAAAAGTTTTAGGGATTTTTAATTAATTTTATGGCTTGTTTGAAATGTTAAAAATTTTCGCGAATGTTTACTATTTTTACAAACTTTTCAAAATTTTGCGTAGTTTTCTTTCTCTTTGAGGCAATCGTCTTAAGTTAAAAATTTTCGCAAATTTTCGTTATTTTAGCAAACTTTTCCGAATTTTCGCGTTTAATTTTCTATTAAAATTTGTGCCCATAAGTTCTTTTAAATTTGAATTTTTTATTTTAACGTACTGAATAAATATGTTTACATTCTTCTCAAAATTTTATTTAACTGTCATTTGAGTCGTCGCAAAACTTCCTGTCGACTAAAACAGAGACAATTCTACTCGACGTCGTCTTAAAAGCGCCCTTGAAAATATCAAGTGACTGTCAATAGTAATCGATTATTGTCAATAACAACTCAGAAAATATAATTACTGTTCCAATGCCGTCGACTCATGTCGACGTCGACTTTCATAATAGGGGTGAATGTACATTTATAATACTTTCAAAAGAAAAAGATCGTGTCTATTTCTAACAGGCAAAGACACTTTGCTTTTAATACCGACTTGTTGATGCCAGTTCTAAAAGATTTATCTAATACAAACGAAAAAAAATTTTTTTATGTATATTTTATTAAACTTTAATACACCTTTTACATTCAATTCACAAGGGGACTTTTACGACGTCGCTTTTCGACGTCTCTTTCTGTTTGTTGGCGAACGGAGTAGAGAAGAAAGAAAAGTAAACAAAGAGACGCGGTTGGTTTTTTTCTTGTCGTTTTCTTATATTTCTCTTTTAACTTATTTATTTTCTTCTTGTTACGTTTTATTTATTTTCCTACATCGAAGTGTCAGGTTCAAAATACAGTAAGGATATTCAATTAAGATTTTTTTTGATTGGAAAAATTCAAAGATGGAAAAATGCAACTTACAACAAACACAAGGAAAAACTTTTACACTAAAAGTTGCAATTAAAACAACCTTTTACCAAGTGAAAACATATCAGATTGGAAAATTACAACATTGCAATTTTTAAAACGTTGGCAATTCAAAAACCTAAATTGAATGTGGTTGCCACTCCAAAAAAATGTTGTTATTTTTCACAAAAAGCACTCAAATTTGAATCACTTTTTAAGATAATCAACTATGATTTTTTGAACTCCATTTTAATTACATCAAATTTAACGCGTTTTTTTAAGAAAAGTTAAAAATAAATTTAATACAAAAATATATAAAAAAACATAAAAACAAAAAATAAATGGGTGAAAAATGGATATATGCAAAAGTTATTAAAGTGTTTGGATTTTTGTCAGATAATAGAAATTTTGAGGTAAATTTGAAAAATTAAATTTCAGGGAAAATAAATAATCCGTCTTTCCTTTCCTTTCTTTTTTTCAACTACAGCTATTTAATTTTTCAAATCAAAAATTAAAAAAAAGTTACAGAACGTGGGTTAAATTCTGTGGTCAGTCAATAATGAAAAATTATTAAAACAAATTCTAAATCATTTCATGTTGTAAAATTCCTTTCTTCATAAAAATAATTTTATAAAAATTAAATTTAGTGAAATTCAAAATAAAAATTTGGATTAAAAACCATAAACAGTTCAATGAAATAATCACAGTTCTAATTATAGTCTAGCTGTATTTAACAAATGTATGCAATTAAAAAATATTTCTGGAAAAAATAATAGGGAAATTTAAATTTTTTTACTTTTTTCTATCAAACCCAAATATTATTTTAATATTTGGAAGAAGCTCCTTTCATTTTACTTACTTTTTTGCATCTCCGCTTCATTGAATTAACGAGTTTGGCGCAGGTATTCAGGTTAATTGAGTACCAAGCTTCTTGGAGCTTTCGCTACATTACTTGCTTATTTGTTGAATTATACATCCCAATTTTATTTTTTACAGCAAGTTTGATCAATAAAAGTTAAATGTAATTTTCTACATTGTTATTTGAAAGGAAAATATCGTCACTATTTTCTTCCGACACTGTATACTACTTTTTCATTTCGTTTTTAATTTCTACAGATGGTGCAAAAAGATGGAAGGAGTTCCACTTGTCTGTAATATGTATTTGGTTAAAAGCTAATTAAATTTGTTTTTACATTTTATTAATGAATAGGGGCTTTTAACAATTAAGACGTAAAAGTATCTTCGCACAGTCGCTCTCTTTCCAAAAGGTTTCTGATGAGATTTTTTCATTAAGATTTCCTTGATTTTTTTATCGATTATTATTTTTTTTTTGTCTTATACACAGAAAAAATATAAATTGATTTAAATTAAAAAATTTGTAATTTTAACTAAAAAATTAATTAAATTTGCACCAGTAAACAAATTAATAGTATCAATTAGATATTTGTTGATATTAACAAAATTTTCTGCAGTAATTTTGTTGATATAAGTAAACGTTAATTTCCCTTGATTAAATTTTTAACTACAACTGATTTTATTTTTGATTAATGGTTTAATAGAAAAAAAAAAAAAATTGTGAAGAATTTTTCTATGTACACCTCCACACGTTTCCTTAAGTACACCTCAAGTTAAATTTCGGCATTTTCTTCAGCGATTTTGCCTTAAAGAAATTCCAAAACTAAGTCGTGGCGGATAAAATCGGTACACCCAGAGAAAACCCATCTTTAAATATGGTCACCTCCAACAAAACTATTTTTAAAGAAAATTGTACACATATTATGGTTAAATTTAACCATATTATTATTACCGACAACCATATTATGGTTAAATGTGTCCTTCATCGAGAAGGCACAACCATATTATGCTGATTCATAAAGTACAAACTAATTCTGCCTTAAATAAGATCATGAAGTTCGTCCCCAACCCAACGAACAATCAGCCAATTTACTTACTTAGCTCGCTTCTTGTGTTATGGTAATTTTGTTTTTTAAGACAGATTTTTACAAATTTTTTAGAATATATTTTCAAGATCTTACTGCATATTTTATGCGCATAAAACACTTTTTTAGCAAACATTTCAGCCCCCCTGGGCTACTCTCTATTGCGATGCGAAAGAAAATTTTAGCAAATCTAGTGATTGGTACTCTTGAATGCGTTTGCGTATTTGTTTTTCGCATCTTTTTATTTTTATTTTTCGCAAATCATCACTATTTTTTTTATTTTTTTTCAATTCAAATTTTTTTACATATTTTAACATTTCATTAATGTCAATCTACGCCATCTTTAATTTTTATTGCAGTATTGTTTAATTTTCAAATAATTTTGCGAAACTGATAGAGAGTACCAAGTTGGCATTTAGCTTTCGCATCGAAATTGTATTCGCATCGCAATAGAGTGTAGCCCCCTGGTAACCTGAAATATTCGATAAAAAAGTGTTTTATGCAGTAAGAACTTGAAAATATATTCTAAAATATTTCTACAAATCTGTCTTAAAAACAAAATAACCTTATTTCAAAGTAAATATTTAACAATTGTTGCATTAAATAAACAATTAAACAAGTATATTCGGTCAAGGTTAACCATATAATACTCTACACCACATGTATTTTTAGACAAATTTTCGCATGCTCTCTATTTGGCACACATGGGCAGTTATGAACACACAAAAAACAGGTAAAGATCCATTTAGAAGCATCCTTACAGATAAAATTGGTCGTAAATCGTCCAATTTTGAGGAAAAAATCGTCAAATTGACTAAGCTAAATCGCCACAAAAATCGTCATTGTAAAAACCACTAACTTTCAATAATTTTTGAAAATAAATTGTTATTTTTAGTTTTCGTTGCTAATTAAATTTTAATATATTCTGCCTGATTTTGAAATTAAATAAAAATTTTCGTTTAGAAACTTATTATTGAAGTAACACAAGCAAAAATTTTTCAAAAGTATTGGCATTCATAAGAAAAGTAAGAAAATAACCTAAAACCAAGAAATATCAAACACCCATTTTTCACGTCAAAAAACTCTGCTTATGAACCAATAAGATCAGCCTCTGAAAGAAAAGTTTCATAATGTGAACGCGGCTAAAGCGATTGGTTGCAAAATGCCTGTAATAAAGCAGTACTAAGGGCGTGTCTGAAACGGTAGCAAAGTACTCATGAAAGTAAGATTTTGACACTGTTGAGGTGAATAAAATTTCACTAGCCCAGGGGGCTAGTATAAATTTTGACATTAGCTTAGACATTTTTGACAACCACACAATTATCATAGACACACTCCCAGGTCGTGAAACTCAAAGTCGCCTCTAAGCCGTCGCCGACTTTAAATTTTGATTTTGAAGTCGCCGCCGATTCGAAAGTAAAATACTTAAAAAATAAAAAAGTAATAGACTACAGAACGCCAACTACATTTACAATACAAGCATTTTGTTATATTGCCAATGCAAAAACAATCTCATGTAAGTGAAATTGAAAGAAACCAATAACAAAAACATGGAATTATATTCGATTGAGAGCCTATCTAAATAACAAAACGCATAAATAATGTTTGAGATCATTAATCTCATAATCAGCTTATGAGGATTTGGGTTACCTAAAAACGCGGAATTCGCGAAGATTAAAAAAAAATTAATAAAAATGAGAAATTCCCTAAAAGATTAAAAAAGCATAAAATATCTGTTTATGGGTTCCAACCAGTAGAGGATAAAAAAATTGCAGAAAAACGTAAAAAAATAAAAAAAAAAAATGCAAAAGTTTTGAAAAAGCCACATGTGCAACTTCCAAAAATTCTTCAAAATTTTTTCACAGTTGTAACCTGCATCTTCAATCCTATTAAAAGCAGGCGCTAATTCTGAAAATTGGAGTATAAATTATGGAGTGATAAATAAAATTTCCGGACAGACAAATTGTGAGTCTGATTTCCAAAACTTTTTGTAACTACAATCTGCTGACACGCCCTATTAAGAGGCAAAAAAAAGGTTCACAAATGACGGAGTTATGCGGTAACAAACATTAAAAAAAAGCAACCGAATTGAAAACCTCCTCTTTTTTTGAAGTCGGGTTAAAATATATTTATAATAATAACAAATACATATATTTTTAAAAAAATAAAAAAATTGTAAAAGATAATTTTTTAATTTTGAATAAATAATTCTTTTATCAGGTGCTACTCTACCGGCTACTTTTTGCAGAACCGCCGCCACCAAAAAATTTGACGAATTAGACTTCTGCTAAGAAGTGTCACTTTTCTTTATGTCAAAATTTTACGTTGTCAAAAATTTTATAATTTCAACCAGCACAAACATGAAATTTTTCTACCACAGACAAATTTTATTTCACCATAGAACTTTGCTACCGTTTCACACACACCCTAATTGATCAAATAGAACTCTCAAAAAAATAAAATGCATCGTTCTAAAAAGTCGTATTTTATATGATGAACAGCTAAGACTTGAAAATTACTGCGAATCAAATAATGCAAATAAATCAAATTATCAATGAAGCTAAAATAAAATGTGAAATTATATTTAAAACATTTGTAAATTTGAACAAAATTTGTCATTTGAAAAATCGTAAAATTTAGGGTATAAATCGTCCAATCGTCATAGACCATTTTCATGCCTAAAAAATAAATTGTTAAATATGGCAACTATGTTAAGGAGTTTTTCGTATCGAATATAATCTAGATATCTACATCTGTAGGAGATTGGTTCGTCTTAAAGTGATTTAATAAAGGGTATTTATATCGGCCCTATGGTTAATTCTAATCCTATTACCAACATTTATAATCAAGTTGTGGCTATAAAAGCTATTTGTATGGGAGCTACGGTCAAATACAGATTCTTATGGCAATTAAAACGTATGAACCAACTTTCATCAAATTATCTCCAAAACCTGTACTTTGCGCTGAAGGTTTATAGGAACAGACAACCAGTCGGATGAAGGTACTTCGTTAGGTTTCATTCCTTGAGATGGAAGGGTTTGGACACAGTGGCCATATCCACCACGGAACTCATTGATAATAATTTCAGTCTAACTCATATTTTTTCAAAAATCATAAATTTTAATATTAAAAGACTAATTTAATGATTAATTAAAAACAAATCGATAAAACCGATTTATATTTCATAAAAACCTTAAAATTTCGTATAAATACTTGTATTTTCTTTATAATATTCTTTTATCGCTTGCGATATTTTCTTAAAAATTTGTATCGCATACGATATTTTTAAAAAATGAATTTAACTTTTGAATTTATCTTCACACACATAATTTTCAAACCTTTTTCAATTATTTTATTTTAACATTTGATTACAAATCATTAATGATTTGCATATTAACATTTGAAATACAATCTTTTATCAATTTCATAATAAATTATCATCAAATGTTATTCTCAAATCAAAAATAACTTGGCAACACTAAACGGAAAAATACATTTATTTAACATACACATAAAAATAGCGATTAAAGTTAAATGCGGTTTACAATTAAAGCAAAATTTCATATGAAGTGAAGTGATTTCGCCGTTTGAAAACCTTCATTTCTTGTTAAAAATATAAATTGCTTATGAGTAAAAAAATAATAACAATGAGTAATACTACGAATAAAAACAAGAACAAGAAAGAAAGTATAGGGGGCCTAGACTGACCATATGATACCCTACACCACAGTATATAAAAACTATTTTTGATAGTGTTCCCTATTTGGTACTCATGATCAATCATGGGACCAGCCTAAATAGAATTATGTTATGTGGTTAATGGTGTTTTCTTTTCTACAAAAAAATACCACCTTGTTAAAAGCTACATGTATAAAATGTCTTGCCGACCCTGTAATAATGCAATTTTTTATTTGACGAGAACAAAACACAAATTGGACCGCCCTGTTTTTAACAGCAGACAAAAAGTTTGTTCTCCAAAATATAAAAAAATATGTACATAAATTAAAAAGTTTGTTCTCCAAAATATAAAAAAAATATACATAAACCAAAATGTGTTAATAATAGATTGATATTAAATAAATAAATAAAATGACGAAACTCCAATTTCTTTAGTTTGTTTTTTTTTATAAAATATGTAAACAAGAAAATACCTTTGCCAGATTGCTGATTTATTAACACCAAGTTTTTCAGATTTCTTGATTTAACGTTTTTTTTTTCAAAAACCATTTTATAACACCGAATCCACTTAAATTTTATATCACAGGCAACCTATCATTAACAATGTAAGGCTTTCTTATGTTTTTACTCTTAAATAATAGAAAAAATAACTATTACAATTTTAAATTTTTACTGTCCTGATTAGAGGCGATTTTTTCGCAACTTCGTCTGGTAACCCTATATATAAACAGAAGCCATCTTATTACAGGGCATTATCAACACTGTCGATTTATACAAGTGCCAATGCCTTATGCCATTAGTAAGGGTTCATTTTTTAGAATAAAACAAGGCACCCTTTTAGAGAGCGAAGCATTTTTAAGAAACGAACACCAAATGGAATTTTTTTTAAATAAAATATCACATTTTTTGTAGAAAAGAAAACACAATAAGATTCATGAAAAAGTTCTTTGTGACGAATATTATTGAGATATCTTCATCTATGTGAGAATTTAGGATGGGGGTTTAAATGGGACCTATGGTTAGTTTTGGACCTACCAGGACAACTTTTTGTCATGATATAGTATCGCCAATTTTTATGTTAATGCCAACATTTATAAGGAAGCTATATTCGGGAATTGTATTTGCTTGGGAGCTATTATTAATTTTAGTAAAATGATTTTCATTGCAAAAAAATAAGTTCGGACCAAATTTAATCTAAATACCAACATAATAAGATGGTTTATGGGCACAAAGACCCTATTCCGAAAAGTAGCTTGTATGGGGGTTATGTAAAATGGACCGATTCAACTCATTTTCAATAGGCTTGGTCCAATGAGAGGGTATGTACCAAATTTCATCAAATTATCTCTAAAATTGCGACCTGTTATTTGCACACAATGGCTGACTTCCAAAACGTCAATTGCTTTGTATTAGAACAGAGCATAATGTTTCATAACGCCGCAGTACAAAATATATACAATGAAAACCCTTCCAAAACATCACTGTTAAGTATTAGTAACGAAGTAAAACAGTAATCAAGGCATCGGTTTTAAAATTGATGCTTTGTGACATTTAACATTTCATTTGCAAACACTACATGTTTATTTTTAATATTAACCATTAAATCACTTACATTTCAAAACGTTTAAATAAACAAAACACATAGTTGCATTGTTTCGGCACTTTGTATATGAGCATGGTTAAAGTACAGTAGTAAAACTGTATACAAACTTTGTATTGGTACGTTTTGGAAGTCAGCCAATGTTTGAATGGACAATGGACAGCCAGCCCGCCTTCCAGCCGGTCGGACATCGTTAGATAGACTCACAGTTATTCTGAGTCGATCGGTATACTTAAAGGTGGATCTATGACCAATATTTTAAGTTGTTACAAACATCAGCCCAAATGCATAATACCCTCGCCACTATTGGGGTGTGGGTATAATAAAACGATAAAGTGAAGAAATTATGGCCCTAATTTTATAAAACGGAACCCAACGCCAAAACTACATTGAAAGCAAAAACAAAGTCAGAAATATTACGTAATTTTGTTGTTGCTTTCTACAGAAATTCATACTGCGTTTTAAAAGTTTCAACGCCACAAGATATGCAGTGTTTGAAATTTTAAAATTCAATATCAATTTCTGTAGATAGCAACAACAAAATCATAAAATATTTATGACATTGTTTTTGCTTTCAATATAATTTTTTGACGTTGCGTTTTACACAATTAGGGCCTATAAGTTTGTTTTGAGACCGCGGTGCTACGCGAGCACGTGGTTCAACTAAAAGTCTACGCACTACAAAAAAGACTTTTGCTGGCTGTCCCATTTTGCATGTAGTTTATATGTACATCTTTAAGGCTGTGTTTTTGAGATCTCAGTTAAACTGAAAACAGATTTGTGCCGCCATTACCAAGTTTGTTTACAGAATTTTGACGGAACAGTTTAGTTTTGCTTAAAATATTGTTCTTTAATGAAACAAATTTCGCCGAAAAAATCCGAGTGCCACAGTACGTTAAACTAAGTTTAAACTTAATTCATATCTTAAAATCCCGTCCTAAATGTCAATGTATTCGACATTTATATTTGTTATAAAACTATATACAAAAAAGGGACATTCAGAATAACTTTTCTAGTAAGTAGACCTTATTTATTGAACCATGGCAGAGCCATGACAATCCTCAAATCCTTTGCAACTTGAGGAAGGAAGGAATCTTTCAGCAGCAGCTAAGGTGCCGAATGTTTAGCTGGCAGTTTATTTAAATAAATAATGAATTTAAATATAAAAAAATTTTTTTTTATTTATATTCCACATTGTATTGAAAGGAAGTAGAAAATAAAAGCATTTCTTAATTTCGAAATAATAAAATAATTTTCAAACGTTTGTCGCTTTAGAAAAGTTTGATTTCAAATTATTTTCAATATGAAATCAAACTTACGCGTTTATTGGGTTGCTATGGTGGTGCGTGTATAAATGGAAGTCAATTTAATAGTCAAAACGTAAGCAATTTTTTTTTTGATTCCCTCCGAAAGCACCAGTAAAATAATTTCAACACGTATTAAAATTTGCTTAAAATCGAATAAAAACTTATACAAATTCTCTTTTGATTTAAATAGGCAAAAAAAAAAAAAACAAAAAAAAAATGAGGCAAAGGGTAAAAGAAGGATAAATATGCACTTACAAATCGATGCCAAAATTCATAAAAAGCTCTTAAATGGATAAATGTTGATTTTGATTTCATTGGTCCACAAGGGAAAACATGCAATTGAATATGTGGAGTTGAGGTTTTTGTACCGGAGTCGGAGTCGAAGTACCTACAAAAACTCGCGACTCTGACTTTTCGACCTTTCGCCAAAACAAATTTAAAAAATTTTTCTAAAATTTTCCAACATAACAATTTTTGGAAATTGGCGATGCAATACTTAAAATATCGATTCGATATTTGTATGGAATAGTTTTCTTACTATATTTAATCATTTGAAAGGTCGTGCATTAAAAAAAAGAGTTTAAAGTCAAATAAGGACCAGTCTCATATTCATTTAGTATCAATGTAAGAGTCAGAGTTGGAGTCAGAGTTGGAGTGAGAGTTGGAGTCTGACTTTTAAAATTTCAGCGGTTGGAGTCGGAGTTAGAACTTTTTTTTGACGACTCCACAGCCCTGATATTAACAGTTTTTCTGCACAGACAAATTCTCGGCAATTTTTTATTTCAATTGAACCATTAATCAAAAACAAAATCAGTTCTAATTAAAAATTTAATCAAGTGAATTAAACGTCTACTTATCAATAACATTACTACTGAGTTCTCCAAAAAAAATATTTAATTGATACTAGTCATTAGTACCAATATCTTTATTAAATTTAATGGTTTTTTTAATTATTATCACAAATTTGTTAATAGAAATCAATGTTTATCTATTTTCTGTGTGGTTATGACTTTATTGTGATGTTTTTTTCTCGGCCTTGTACATTGGATTATTTTTTTTACTTTCTGTTAAATATATGAAGGGCCTTGTCCTGTTGATCAGCCAAATTTTCAGAAATTAAAATATGTTAAATAGGAGATGCATTTTTGGCCTTGGATCATAATGCGGCAATTCCAAATTATCGACCTTAATTTGGCCGAAAAATTGTTGTTTCGAGAACTCATGCAAGATAAAATAAAGTTTGTTTGATAATTTTTTTTTTTAAATGGATCGTGAGACGAAAAAAAATGCTAAATCGCTATATTGACCATGAAAACTTTTTTAATATTAAATATATTTTTTACTGTCCATTTAAAATTTGTCAGAATTTGAAATCATTTTTCTTTCCTTCCTTTTTTTATCATACAGAACGAGAATGCGGTTAAATTTTAAATTATAATTTGAAATATGACATCTTAAGACAAGTTTTTTCATATGTACAAATGTATGTATTTTTGTTTGTTTTTTTTTTTGCATTTTGTCTTATTACAAAATTTATTGTCTGTAATTTGATAACTGTCTTTGTTGACTGGTTGGTTGACTGAATGACTGACTAAATGCTGATTTAGAGGGTCTGTTTTATATTTGTTTTTATTGTTTTCTCTCTGTGAGTCTTTTATGAGTTTTATGTTCTTCTTATTTTCCCTATAGACTTAAATTATATTCAGAATTCGCTTTTTGTTTTTGCTTGGGGTTTTTGTTCCAATTTCATTTTCTTAGCTTTTTGTTTTTTGGAAACTTGTTTATTTTTTAAAATTTTTTTTCTTTAGCTTTGCCTGAAAAAGGTCTTCTGTGGTATTTTTTTTTTGTTGACAGAAAAAAAAAATCAAAAAAGTTTTGCAATTTTTTATATTTGTAAACATTGTTTATTTGTCTTACAACAATGATTTATGATTTTGAAATTATGGCAATCTCCAATTCCATATGTTTTTATACTAGGCTTGCCAGACGGTCTTGATTTTACAAGAATCAAGAAAAAATACGTTTTGTCAAGATTTTTTAAGGCCAAGAAAAAAAACTCGTTACTATTTTTTTAAATTTTTTTCTTAAAATTTTTTTCTTGCGTCAGTGTATTTGTTCAAAAATCTATTAAAACTTCGTTTCTTTGGTCAACACTAACTGAGATGCTGATTTGAAAAAGAAACACGTATTAACACTTGTATGTTATTCCCTTTATACTAAACATTAATAACACTGTGCTGGTTCAAACATTTATTAATGGTATAATAAAAATAGGTGGAAAACTAGAAAAATTGTATTTTTTAGGTACTTGTAACCATTATTTTCAATCTTACTTATTTTTAAAACAAAAGCTAACCTAAAAAAAAAAACGGTTAGCACCATTAGATTCAGCGATATCAAATTACGTATATGCACCGGATACCCCGCTTGTAACAAAAAAGTTTCTGGTTCTAGCACAACGTAATTAAAAACGTGAAACAGCTGATTTAAAACAAAAGCGTACATTTGTTGGTATAAATAGTGAAATAATATATTATTTTGGGAAGTTTTTAATGTCTAGAACTCTTTTCAAAATAAAGATTTATTTTAGTGAATGTCAAAAACTTAGCAAACTTGAATCTGGCAAGCCTATTTTATACCCACACCACAATACTGGGGAGGGCATTATGCGTTTGTGTTAATGTATGTTACACATAAAAATATTGGTCCTTACCCCGCCTTTTTGTTTACCGATCGACACCGAATCAGTTTCTGAGTCGATTTAACAATGTCCGTCCGTTCATGCGGCTGGCTGGCTAACTGGTAGTTTGTCCATGTAACATTGTGCGCAATTTTGATGATAGTTTGATGAAATTTGGTACAAATTTACTTCTTAATTGTCATAAGGACGAAGCCTATTGATAACACAACGGAACAAGGTTTTTGTTGATTAAGAACTGAATGTTATTTGGGACGCTAAATTCAAATCTGCACTCAGTTTTTTCTATTTTAACCAAATGGTATTTCGCCTTGGTAGATCGAAATTTGCTTTTGAATGAATGATTATCTATTTTAATTGATTTAAATGTTCTTCCTAACTTCTGTTTTTTCGTACTTAATAACAGTTTTTAATGTGTGTGTGTTTGCTGCTGCTCTATTTATGGACGTTATTTTTAAATGAGGTAAATTTACTTAATTGTGAATAAAAGCGAAACGCCCCAGGAAAAACTTTTTGAATTTTGGTAATAGGTGGTAGTTATTTCATACGTTACCTGGTAAGTAGTTGTCATTATAATTGTGATTATTCTGAAAACCTTAATATTTACTTGCTAGTAATGACCTCAGTAAGTACTTTTCACTACTATTATTTTCAGTTATGAATATTTTCTTACTAATAATCAGCTAAATAACTACTTATTAGTTGTTTTGTTTTCAGTACTGAATATTTACTAACTGCTAACTAGCTCCATAACTACTTATTAGGTCTGTTAACTAGCGCCAATTAAATAAAAACTAGTTATTTTTTGGCTTCTAGTAAGTATATTGAAAGTACTTAAAATTCAACTTACTGGTAGTTAAATAATAACTAGATATTTTGTGACTTCAAGTAAGTGTATTGTAACTACTGAATTCTGTGGACAACTCGAACAAAAATAAGTAGTTATTCAGCCGAAAAATAAGTAGTGTTCATATGTCTCCAATGTTACTTGCTAACTTACCAGGTAAGTAAAGTTTTTGCTGGGGCGTTAGTCGATTTTTATGATCCATGTCCCATTTTGTTCATAGGTTTTGTGACTACGCGAAAGTAATAAGACTTTAACTTTTTTTTTTTTGGATTTTCATGATTTTTAAAAATAAAAAATTTTAATTTTTTGGATTATTTTTTTTTTTACGTAAATAACCATTACTCTGCCATTTTTTTTTGTGATTTGCAAAAATTTGATTGTATTTCAAAGCTAACAATTACATTTAAAAAAAAAGAAGAATTCTGAAAATCGCTTAATGAAGAGTGAAGTTATGATTTTTTTAACTTTAAATTTTTGGAAAAAAGTCAAAAATTCGATAAGTACCTGTTACTTAAAAATGAGAGCTGATAGAGAAAAACTGAGATTAAATTTGAAATTAGCATCAAACTTCCAATCAACACACAAAAAGTTAAATTTTATTCCGCTGTGTAGTCCGTTCATAATTTCACATGGCCCACATAAAAACTTCTTTACGGAATATTCTTTGTACCCATACAGAATCTTATGTTGGTATTAAGAATTAATAAGGCTCAAAACTATTTTTTTGCAAACATAACATGTTTTACTAAATTTTTTGGAAATCGGTCCATATTTGACTATAGCTCCCTTACAAAAACCACTTCCGAAAATAGCTTAAAAAGCCACAACTTCTTGACAACTGTTGGTAGATATTAAATTTGGCAACGAAAACTTCTTTAACAGCTTTCACGTCATGGCAAAATTCTGTACTGTTAGGTCCAGAATTGAACATACGTTCCATATGATCCCCCTTTTCAAAATCTTTTTAAGACGAATAAATCTCAAACAAATGTTAATATTTAAATAATATTCGGCACAAAAAACTCTTATATGGATGTAAACCTCATAATATAATTTTATTTTGCCGGGTCCATGATCTGTCAAATAGGTCACACTCTCAATAATATGTCTTTATATACTGCGGTTTAAATATCAAATGGTCGGGCTTGACCGACTCTACTTTCTTTTTATAAAATTTCATTTTATTCATAAATGTCCGGCTTAAATTTTTATAAATAAAATATGTGTTACACACAAAATCACGTATGGACTGCTCTACATACTCACTCCAGTATCACTTTAGTATTATAATGTATTAAATCTGTAACATGTGTGCATTAATCGTAAGTGCGTCAAGAGGAAGATGCTCATTGTTGGTTACTCTCTATAAAATACACAACTTACTTTTGAATTTGTTCAACAGACCACAGCCTATTTTTCATGTAATCATCTTCATCATAATCATCATCTTAATCGCTTTCATTATAATTATCGTCATCTTTTAAACAAAGCCAAGAGCAACTTTGTAATTTAACTTCCGCAACATGACTTTTTTTCATTTAATTTTCGTAAAAACAAAAAAATTTTGAACATAACAACTATCAAAAAGAAATGTTAAGCCGTGTAATTTGTTGCAAAATAACGAATGTTAGAGGTAAAAATAAGTCTTTATTGTTTGAAACTTAAAATTGGGAAATCATTGTAAAAGATTAGATTTGAATAAAATTACTTGTCGAATTACCTCTATTATCAGTTTACATATGCAAGTTTTCTTGCACAGATCTTAAGTTTGTTGAAAAGAGAGCAAACCTTTTAATTTTTTTTGTTCTTACTTCTTGAAACCGATTTTTCTTTAATTTTGTAAGCTCATTGCTGCGCAAAAAAACTTACTGTGTGTAATTGGGGAAGTAATTAGAGTCCGGGATATTGCAGGAAATTCAATTGTTTGTAATTCTTGCTTTTCCGGGAATTTATTACGGAAATGCCTTATTTTAAGTTAATGTGAGCAAAAAGAGGCAAAAAATACTTAACTAAAATTTGCCATTCATAACTAGCAATTCAAGGAAAGCACTTATTACATCCAGTCAAAATCTGAGTTTTGTTAATTTTCTTAGCTTTTGATAGTCTTAGTCCAGAGTCTTTAAAAGTTAATTCTATTTCTAATTCTTATTACATTTAAAATTCTCCAAAGATTTGGATCAGAATAAATTTGTGTTTAATTAAATTTTTTGCAAAATATGCAAATAATTATTTTGTAAGTAATTTGTTTCATACAAACAAAGAAGGTGTTTAGTGATCTTAATTTTAATTAAGTGTTTGATGTCAACAGCTTTATGTTTCGCGTACTTTTTATATGTACATACATATGTGTTTAGTTATTTGTTTCTTCTCATATCAATTACCCGAAACAATTGGAAGTGTTAAACATTTAAAAAAACTAAAACAGGACTCTAATGACATAATGAAAAATTTTATATGTTTGAAGAAATCCAGGAAAAGGACTGATAAATTAAATATTCTGTATTATGGGTTACTTTCGATTTCTCCAACATGTACGATCTACAATAAGTGAAAGAATTTTTACAAGTCAAGTTTTATCAAAACTAAAGAAATCGCTAAAATCCTAAGCATTTTAACCAAATTATTTTTCTTAAAGATTTTTTATAAGATGTCCTTAATAACTAATAAAATGATCTCATATAAATATATATTTTATATTTATAAACTATTTTGTTAGTCAAGAATTGTTGTTATTATTTTTTTTACTAATAAACTCCAAATAATTAACAATTTATGTATTTTTATTTATTGAAATTGCTTAATTTATAAAACAAATATTAATCGATTAACCGATTAGTAACAAAATTAAGCGATTATTCGAGTTTTTAACCGATTAAATGAATACCCAATAGTTTAAGGAGACCTTAAAAATAATCTTTTAGAAAACTGTTTAAGACTTAAGTGATTCTTTTCTTTAGTTTTGATAAATCTTGACTTGGAAAAAATTCTATCACTTATCGTTTATGTCGGAGAAATCGAACGCAATCCATAATACAGAATATCTAATTTCTCAGTCATTTTCCTGGATTTCTCTTAACGTATAGAATCTTCCATTATGTCATTAGAGTCCTGTTTTAATTTTCAACTCTTCTAATTTTTTCGGTTAATTCTGTTAAAAGACTGATATGAGAAAATATGACAAGAAACAAATAACTAAATACATACATACATATGGAAAGTTTCAGCGAAAAATCTCCTTTTTGTAACGTAACACCAGAAGTAATTTAAATCGTTTATCAAAAATTGTATAAGTATAATTTACTTTTTTATATGTTGTGTAAAGCGCAACCAGCTCTACATTAAGTTACGAAAGGAATAAGTTTTGAACAACATGGTCCTAAAATACAAGTTTATTTGCTTTGTGGCGTTACATTAAAAAAAAGTAGACTTTTCGCTGGAAATTCCCATATGTACCTAAAACGAGCAAAGATTTTAAAAGTTGATAACTTGGAAAATAAATCTTTTAAGTCCAAAGCTTATTAAAAAAGGTTTTATACTAAAAGTCTTGCTCAATTCGCCGACTTTTGCAGTTTTGTAATGCAAGTCAAAATCCACTTCTGTTTTTGTAACGAAACGCCGGCGCATATTTTTGCTTATATCTTCAAATCCTTAGTGTTGATTGTTGTAATTTTTTTCTGAATATAGTGCTACTTTATTACTTTGTAATATAAAAAAAAAACTTTTTACAAATTTGACTACTTCACTTAATTTTTTTTTACATTTTGTCGTACAAATATCACGTCGCGTCCCAATGGAAATGCCCACATAAAAAGTACGTGAAACAAAAACCTATTGACTGCAGAGACCTACTTTAAATGAAGATATCTTCTTGGTTTGTATGAAAAAATGTTTTCTAAACGCATACCTTTTGCACATGAGACGAAACATATAATTACAAACACAAAAAATATGTTATAATACTACAAAAAATTAAATATTTTGTTACGTCGGTTAATCGACGGAAATTAACCGGTTTAATCGTTAATCGAAAATAGCCAATTTTAAATTCACCGATCAGGTAATCGGGTAGTAATTAATCCGTTAACCGATTAACGGTTAACCGAATGAATACCCTACTGACCACATTTGTAAAGCTTCCAGTCTCAACAAATCTTTTTATAGTCTTCCAGACTCCTTGCACAGTATGTCGATTATGATGACAAAAAGTACCCAGTAATGCTCGAAAAGTGGCCACACTTTTGTACCACCACTTTTGTAGTAAGTTTTATCTATTTTTACGCATTCTTTTATTGTTAAATGATCCATATTCGTAAATGGCTAACCTTTCACTAATTAAATGACACTTCACATAAAAGATATTTACAAGCTATCAGCTTTGCCAGACCAGCGTTTTTGAAACCACTAAATGGATAACCTTGTATATCAAGGTTAAAGACTTGCCAGACTGGAAAAATTATGATATAGCATTTAAGACTTTTAACTATTTTAATCACAAATAACAAAACGAGCACTTTTCCCCCAACGGCTAAGAATTATTATTACATCTAATACATTGTATTCTTTTTTACTTAAAAATTATGATGACGGTAAAATGATACCACTAGAACAATGAGTATTTAATATTTGTTAACGCATGCTATAAATAGTGAAAGAATCAATTAAACAATGTACTTCTATACGAAAGTAAAATTACAGATAATTGCTGTAACCCATATTCCTCTTACATACATTATATCTATGATGTAATGTAATGTATGTAAATGCGTGTGTTAAATATTTCAAAGCCTTTAAACTGTACAGCCAAGTAAAGAAATAATTATGTTTTCTTTTGCTATAATTATAATTTTTTATTGTTCCAAACTCCTAGAATATGTTAAGCTAAAAAGGAAGAAGTATGAACATATCGTCACCTAAAATGCAAAAGTGTGCAATGAAAAAAAAAAAAAAAAATTCGAAATAGAGGTTTTGATTGATTTTTGTTCGTTTTATTAAACTACATGTTCACAATAAATTGTAGACTTTATTAAAGAAATTCAAACGCCAAGTACACTTTGTTGTTTTTGATTTTGTAAAGTTATTTGCTTCTCCCTTTGCTACGCCCTTTTGCATTTTAGGTGACGATATGTATGTACGTAGAAATTGTTTTTAGAATTAAGTATTAAGTAATTTTAAAGCCTGGGGCGATTTGTTCTACATTCGTCAAAAGAAATGAAAGTGAAAATTTTACTCAGTTTTTGTTCTTAAAATCGTTAAAGTGAAATGAAAAGGAAAATTTCATTTCCAGTTTGTTTTAAGAGAAATTTTTGACAAATAATCACTACAAAAAAAAAAATACATTCAAATCGAAAGCAAACAGCCGCGTGAAAGAAAATACTTTTTAGTAAAATATTAGTTTTTGTAGCTTGTTATACGTTAATTTCTTAATGGTGAGTTTATTTCTGTTTTTAAGGGAGAAGCGCAAAAAATCGAAACAAGAAGAGGCGTTGCTAAGGTTCATGAAAAAAACCTTGAATTAGCTAAAGGATTTTATAAGGGTGATAGTGCGGTGCGTGATCAGCTATAAAAGGTCGTAGCAAGAGAACTAACTTCCATAGGTCCTTCAGAAAAATATCCTTCTGCTTGAAAAAAGGTTTGGGCTGATTGAAAAGCCTGCATTCGCAAAAGATTGTCCGAGAACAGAGCGGATACGTTAGCATCTAGTGGAAGTCCTTACAATAAGCAATACATTTTAAACAGATTTGCAACCTTTTGGCTAGAAATCCGTTGTTGTAGGCTTTTCAACGGGGTTGAAAAGCAGGAAAACCAAATCATAAAGAAGTTAAATTTGGTAAGAGGTAAGTTCTACTCACGGTTCAACCAAGGTTATATTCAAGAAAACTCGAAGTGATTACACGTTATAAGCCTTTTATTTGTAAGTAAAAAAATGTAGAAAAAATAGAGCTAGTGCACCTGCAAGTAACTTTGTACAATGCCAAAAACGTCACAACACCCAACAACAAAACTCCCCGCCATTAAGGCGAATCCCCTCTGTCAAACTGCATTCACAATAGTAACCTACAGCAGGGGCTCGATGTCTAGATCAAGAAAGTCGTCCTCCTGATCTAACATCATCTCCTCAGAGGGCGCCTCAACACATTTCATCTAAAGAGCATGCAGTTGCAAAGCTTTGCAACAAAACATCTTTAGAGGGTTTAAAAGGTGTACGATCACTCAGCGTTTTTAGAAAATGGCCCATTGAATGGGAAAGCTTGCATGCCAATAGTCTGGAAGATACATTTTTAAGTGAAACGTCAGGTGAAGTTGCCGAGCCCAAATGAAAAGTAAGCAGTTTGGAAGTAATACAAGATAATTTACATATTTTATGAAGACCAAAAGTATAACAAATGGAAAAAATTTTAAAATTTTGCAAGACGTCAGTAACACATTTAAATATTTGTTAAAAGAGCAAAAATAAATTTTAAATAGTTGCTTAAAACAAAATGAAATTATAATGAAAAAAACGCTTCATTGTATATGTCGAATTAAAAACGTTTTCACTTTAATTTTGTACTGGAATATAGAACCCAGGTGATAATGTGTAAATGCGAACTTACAAATTTTTTGTGTATACTGTGCAAAAATATTCATAATCGTCAACCTTATCAAAATGGTATCGTGCACTCAAAATGCATCTTCATATTGATAATGCTCTAACATCAGAATTGTGACATCAATGAGGCAAAAAGTGACATCAATCCAATGACGAACGTCATCCTAAAATGTTGTCATATTTTATGCGTCATTTACGCTATGACTGCAGTGACATCAATTCGATGCCACCTTTTGTGCACGCTAATAGAAAAGGCGTCATATTGCTGATGTATTTGGACATCAGTACAGACAAACTGTCATCAGTGCGATGACATAATATATCATGTCATCAGTGCGAAGACATAATATACTATCAACATTATATTCATGTTTAAAAGTTAAAATTAGAAGCAAAACTTCCCATATTTTATTTTTAATTTATTTATTAAAATACGACTACATAAATTTTTTAAAGTAGAATTATTACGAAACCATATTAGGCATGCTGCTGGTGTCTTATAATTGAGAGTTCTTCTGTTAACAAAAGTGAAACAAAAATGTGTAAAGGATAAGTAAATAATTTTAATATCTCAATATTACTTTAGGTCAATTACATTGACTTAATTTTATGACAGTTTGTCATCGCACTGATGACATGCTTTATAAAACCGACTCCGATTCGTCATTTCTGTGATGTCAATGTGTCATCCCTTTGATGACATAATTTCAATTTTTGACCCTTATGACAATTTAAACAATTGATGTTAAGGCTGACATCACAGTGACGTAAAGTGTCATGGGGTCAAAAACGAATACTCTTGTCATAGTACTGATGCCAAAATCCATCAGCGTTATGACGCCTTTTCTATCAGTGTGGTTAACAAAAGCCACAACAAATGCGACACTGTTTACAAATCTATTACAAAAAGGTAATGGTGGTTGGCGTTTCTGTTGCAAAAACCGTCGTTAAGTTTTTTAATCAGGATAGCGTTTAGTTTGTGTATGTTCAAGTTTTCTTCTAAAAACGCGTTACCACGATAAGGGTGAATAAAGTTCCTTTTAATCAATTATGAAAATCATTCGTATATTTTACAAAATCATTTCTTTAACGAATTAATTTCTTAATGCGGTTGTGCTTGCCCGACTGTTCTTTCTTATTTGTGTTATAAATACTAAGATTGTTTGGTATTACAAGTAGGTCAAATTGGTACATTATTTCAATTAGCCGTCATACAATTTTTAAAAAAAATATGTATTAATATTTGAGGCAGTCGGTGCAAAAGTAGTGCAAGACTCAATTTTGTATATTTTGATTCATATACGACAAATTATTTAAAATTTGCTAAATTTAATACGAAACTTGTTTATCTCTTGTTTTACCAATTATTACACAGAAAAAAATGTATTACAATTAAAATATTTGTGATACTAATTAAAAAATTAATTATATTTGCACCAGTTAACAAATTAATAGTATCAAATTAATATTGTTTGATATAAACAACATTTTCTGCAATAATGTTGTTGATATAAATACACGTTTAATTCAATTGATTAAATTTTTAATTAAAACTGATTTTATTTTTGATTAGTGGTTTAATTGAAAACAATTGGCACAATTTTTTCTCTGTAACAGATAGCGTTGCAAAAGTTTGTTTTGCATTTATTTATTTGTTTTTTTTTCCTGCTTATAACACTATGCAACATATTAAATTCAAACTCCTTTTGGTGTGGAATTTTTCTCGCCGAACTCTATTTGGATTTTGCTAGTTTAGCTGCCGTTCGGATTTTGTGCGATAAATAACGTTTTGACTAAAACTTGATTTTTCCGAAGAACATGCAGTTTTTCTCGGAAACAAATTGAAATGTTTCTTTGCTGTATTTGGCACAATTGCAGTTTTAGACTAGGAGAACAAACGTTTGTATTAAACTAAGCCGCGAAAATTGCATCTAATGCCTTATAATATAATTCATAATTCCTCGGGACTGAAACATTTTTTATTTTAAGTTTTCCATATGTATTTACACCGAAAATTCGAGAAACGTATGAAAACGAGTATTGATTAAAGGGCTGCATGAACTACTTTATTCATAAACACGTTTAAATGTTTATTCACTGAAGTTCGTGTTCAAACAAAACTGAGATTACTGAACAAACTGTTGTTTAATTCATCCTACTGGTAAACATATTTCGTTTCATATGGCAAACACAAAGAAGGTGTTCAATAAAACGGCTTTTCTTTTACATATCTCACTCTCTTTCATTTTTTTTTATAAATAATCAGTAGCAATGTTTCCACTTTAGTAAATTCATGTAATTTTTTCTTGTTAGTTTTACTATAATAATTTTTATTATTTTTATGTTCTTCCAATTAAAACACATTGCTAAAAAATATTTTTGAAGTTAGTGAATGTTTTGAGAATAAAATTAGGTTTTTTGAAATTTTAAAATTTACATTGAACACAATTACACAGAAAAAAATGTTTTATCAATTAAAAAAATGGTTAAAAAGTATTTAAATTTAATTAATGTGATAATTGGATCAATTATTTTTTTTATTGAAAGAAAATTATAAATTTAATTTTGATTTAATTAACATTTTAGTTGTTTTGAAATAAAATTTCAATTAAAATTTTAATTAAATAACAAAAAATCTTGATTGACTTTTTTCGTTTAAAATAAAATAATTTAAACATGTATAATTGTTGTTGGGAATTGTCAATATTTATTTAAATAAATTAACACATTATTTGAAATGGCAAAGTTTTTTGATCACTTTTTTAATTAAAATTAAAAATATCATTTATTGAAAATATTTTTTCAAAATTTTAAAATTTTTAGTAATCAATATAATCATTTTGGTTATAGGTGCAAAATCAACAACTTGTTTGCTTGATATTATGAATTTACAACAAATTTGGTGATTGGAGAAATTTAATAATTTTTTCTGTGTAATTAATTTGACTCAAAGTCAAATTTTTTTTTTTTTTTTTTTTTTGTTATTTTAATATTAATGTACTTTCAAATTTTGTTTCTTCTACTCTTCATGGTTATTTTTGTTTTTTTTTTATCTTTCCTAAATGTTTTTCTTTTCCTTCAACTGACAACACTGACTTTTAAATCAATGTGTTTTTCCATGAACTTATTCGACATTTATTCAATAGTTGTTTTGTTTTAGAGTTGTTAATGTTCATATTTTCTTGTATAAAAGTGAACAAATTAACTTCATCAAACTCGTCTCTTAAATATCGAGTTTTTGTTGCTTTCATGTCATAGTTATTCATGTTACCGAAAACGTTACTTACAAACGAAGCGAATACAAAATTATGATGAAGGTTTAATGAACATCATTATTAAGTTTCATGAAGATGTTTAATATTGATTTATTCATGTGTTTTACCTCTTGCTGCATTTTTCATATATTTCTCGAATTTTAGATGTAAAATACAGCTGGGAAATGTGAAGAAAGCATTTTCCAGTATTATTATGTTTTGAGAAATTTTTAATTTTATTATAAGAAATGTTTTTTCTGAAGACTAATTTACTAAATTTCCCATGGTTTGGCGGATATGGGCCAAAAATTAAAATTTTTCGACATTTGAGCAATTTTAAGGGATAAGATGCAGTTCCTGCGGGTTAGTTTGTTACAAAATCGTTTTCTCCTAGTCTATAGCTGCAATTGCGCCTAACACAGGAAAACGAAACTTCAATTGGTTTTCGAGATATAGACGTGAGAAAAATTGCATGTTCTTCGGAAAAATCAAGTTTTAGCCAACATTTTCATGAGACCATAAAATCTGAACGGCAGCTAAACTAGCAAAACCCAAATAGTGTTTTGTTAGTTTCGATAAGTACTTCGAGGAATTCTACTCCAGAAAGAGTTTGCACTCGGTAACTACAAAAATGTTGCATAGTATAATACGATAGTAGCCCTAAGCCACAAAAATATTTAATACATGTAATGTGGCCACTTTTAAGCTGACGGCTTCATATATAGTATACTTTATCTCAAATAATATATCGCAAAAAACGTTACTGTTCGCAAAAATATTTATAGCTCAACAGCAGCCTCCAATTTATTATTCGTGATCGGAATACTTAAAAGACTTACAAAAGTAAATCCATATTAATTTTAAAGATACAATAGCAATAAAAACAAGCATTGAAATGTTCTTATAACAAGACATTACTTGTTTAGTTTTTCGCATCACATACATTGAATGTATGTATTACATTCATCACTTAAACGTACAAATATACGCCTGAAAAAATATGTTTTTTTTTTAAATTTAGATCAAGAGAACACTTACATGGATTTTTCGTGTATCTGCAACATGAGCAGATTCAAAGATGACAGAACATTAAAGTTTTGACATATATTTATAAAGGTTACATTAACCCCTTATTGTGTAAAACACTACACCAAACTTTAGAAATAATTTAATTTTTTGAAAATTAAAAAAAATTTTATATGAACAATTTCTCAATGCAAGATGAAGGGATTGGTAATAACCATCTAAATGTCTGCTAAAAAAATTCTATATTTAAAGTCGTAGTTTGTTTGAATTAAAGCGACTTAAGTTGTAATTTTAGATGGAAAAATCGGGTACGTCAACGATGAAGGCCCTTAACATGCGTTATACGCTTTTTCGCATCCTACGTATACTGTCAAGAAATTTAATCTGTGTAGTTATACGTAGCAAGTTACATGCACAAAAGCAAAGGATGCCTTGACACGTACAATGCGAAAAGTTCATTAAGTTTCTACTTCTGTTAGCTTCACAGGGGCCGTTTGAACAAGTCAGCTGATTTTAATAAATAAAATTTAACTTTTACTTGTGGTAATGCCACGTAAAAAACGTTGCAAATAATGATAGGAACACTATTGTGTCGTACGTCGTAGGAACGTAGAAAATATTGCCGTAAATTTCTACAAGCACGCTGCGATTACTCATTATTCCGTCGTAAACCAGGCGAAATCATACAAGGTGGTCTTATTTTGAAACCGGATACAACACTGGAAAATACTTTAACGTTGTGTCAAAATAATACAATACTGAATTAAACAAATTAGCTGTGTGTCAAAAATATATGCTGTCAGATTTCATTTTGTTTTTTATTTTAAAATGTGTGTTTTGAAATATAATAAGTTTTAAATTTAAAAACTCCAAGTGAAATTTATAGAATTTATGAAAGATTCCCCAGAACTACTAGAACAGTATACCATTTGTACAAATACACAGAAAAAACTAAAAATTGTTTCTAATCACCAAATTCACAGCATCAAGCAAACAATTTATTGATTTTGCACCTATTACCAAAATGATTACTAAAAATTTAAAATTTTGAATATTTTTTCAATGAATGATATTTTTATTTTAATTTAAAAAAAAAAAAAAAATAATCAAAAACCTTTGCCTTCATTTAAATATAGCTCAGGTTTTGACAATTCCAACAATTCTTAAAGTTTAAATTGTTTTGTTTTAAAGTAATTTGAAGCCACAAAACTATATTCAGCTTATATATATATTTTTTTAATTATATTACAACCAGGGCTGTCAGATGTGGCGATTTCTCGCCAAACGTGGTGATTTTCTAACTTGTTGGCGACCTAATTTTCGATTTGGCGACAAGGCGACTTTTTGGCGATTTATAAAATAGTTGGCGATTTTGTTTGCTATTTTTGGTCAGCCATGAATTTGTTTTGAAATTTGTTAAATTCAATACGAAGAAATAATATTTTTTTTAATGCTAGTATTTCAATGTATGAAATGTGATGCATTCATATGTATGACCAGTAGGGTGTTCAATCGGCTTTTTTTTTTGTTCGATTAAACGATTAATCGATATTTGGCATTTTTGACTTATTCGATTGAACGAATAAAATTTTAAAATTAATAAAATAATTCAAAATGAAGAATAATTCAAAATTGAGTAAATAAACATTATTAATTACAAGTATTTTAATATTTTATTAACAAAAAAAAAAAAAAAAAACAAACGTAACAATTCATACTAATTGATAAAACTTTTAAAACGATAAAAAAAACATGTGTTGAGCTCATATAAATTTATATGTACAAACAATTAAACAGATCTTTTAAAAATAAAATGTTTTGCTTTACTTGGCAGCAACACGATCAAGTTTTGTCTTTCCTTTTAATTTGTTATACTCTCTCACTTTTTTTACTAACGCACTCACACTTTTTAAATTGGCCACGAGATTGCTTTCAATTTTATCTTTCCATTTGTTTGCCAATTTTACGTTCAATTTAACAACTGACCACAAATTAACTTTGGCGCTTTCTTTATAAAAAATATATTTCTTAAAAAATAAATGTGCTTTATTAAAAAAAATTGTGTTCTAAAAAATTCTTGTGCTTTTTTTTTACAAAATACTTTGAGTCATGCTACTATTTTGAGTTGTTTCTTCGTCAGGGGCATTTTTAAAATGAAATTGACTATCAAATTGAGTGAAGCCTCTGACACACATCCGTCAATTCAAACAAGTTTTGACAAGCAGTTTTCGTGAACAACTTGAAAGTGATTTATTGAATGTGTGGCTCCAGGGTTAAAAATAGTTTTTTGAATTTGTTTCAATAATAAGTAAAAATTAACGGATTACTGTATTATTTCAGTAATCAGTAAAACCTTACTGGTAACTGAAAATTATTTCAGTAAGTAGTACGCCCATGTATGTGATTTACTCACTAAACATAACTGTTTTTTTTTTTTTTAATTCCAACGGACACATACATTTGGTTTATTTATTTAACTTGAAACTTTAAAAAATTATACATCTGACAGAAAAACCATGTATGTATTGTTATTCGATTAATCGGCACAAAATCTTTGATTAATCCTTTAATCGAAATCAGCAATTTTAAATTCATCGAACAATTATTCGTCTAATATTGTTCGATTAATCGAACAAGAATTAATCGGCTGAACACTGAACAATGACGAGTATTTAAAACTAAATTATGCTGAAATGGCTGATGAAGATAATGAAAATCTTCGAGAAATTTTTTTTCACATTTAAATGTGCTCTTAAAAGAAGCAATTAGTAGAATTCTTTAAAAAATTAATATAATTAAAGTTTATGAACATTTTTCCATTATAAAATGTAACAAATTATAACAGATAAAATTCGTTGTTTTTAAAGATATTTTAAAGATTTTTATGAATCCTAATGTACCTTTGGATGTTAATGAAACACAATAGAAAAAATACCGTTTGTTAAAAGAGAATTTTAATGATGATACTCAATCTAATTTAAATCAGTTTAGGCCAACAATTTGTAGCTACAAGGATATGGCAGGTACGTACCATTTTAAGGAACTTGCATTGGCTTTTCTTTATATGCTGGTTATTACAACTAGTAATGCCTGTGTTGAAATAATGAACTCCACTAATACTCGCTTTCGAAGTATAATGCGATATGAAGTTTTCGGCACGTTTTTACAAGTTAAAAGTTATATGAATGTAAATAGTAAATGTTGCATTTCTTTTGTACCTTCACAATGTATTCCAAAACAGAAGACAAAAAGGGAGTCTTCTCGGTGAAGTATATAGCGTTTTAGATATATAATAGAACAGCAACTAAATACAGATGTATTTTATATACAATATTTGTTTAATACTTACCCCAAAAATTCTATTTTTTTTTTTGCTTTACAAAGACTACTATAAAATATGATTAAAACATTGCCCCTTTTTTGTGTTCACTAATCATTTTTACTTTTTTTTAAATAAAAATTAAACAAAATATATCATGGCGACTTTTTTGAATTTTTGACGGATTTTAGCGATACGGATTTTTTTTTTTGGGATTTATAAAAAAAAATTTTAATTATTCTAAAAATACATATATTATTGTCAAAAACTAACAAATAAATGCTTTGGCGTTTTTGGCGATTTTGACATTCAATTTGGCGAAAAGGTTCAAAATCAATCTGACAACCCTGATGACAATAAGGATAAAACTGGCGTATGAAATAAATTTAACTCTAAGTCAACGTACGACGCACAGTGGATGAAAATTTAATTTCATCGGCCTAAAGTCCATTTTTTTGTCATCGCCGATTTCAAAAATTTTAACGCCACTCGATAGCAAACATATTAGAACTAAGGTATCTAACATGGCATGCTGCTGAAAACAAATATATTATGATATTATAGAAAAAAAATTTTAATTTTTGTAAATTTAATCGGAATTAAATAATGATTTCTCGAAAACAATTATCAATAATGGTTAAAAAGCAGTCTTTAAGAAATGGTTCGTTGTATTACTGTACCATTTATACCTGATGTGCTATTAAATGTTTTCCCAAGCTCTATGTTTTAGTTAAATCCGAATTTCAGAAGAATATGAAGAATTATTAGGGTCAAAAGGTCAAACAATATTAATATCATCAGAAAGCTAGAAGTGTCCTTTTTAACCCAATATATACTTTTGCAACTGTTTGGCACTGTCTGAAGAACACTTTTTTCATTTGAATGAAATTACTCGCAACATTATTTTTGCTCTTTTTATTTCACTGTATAACACAATGGCTTACGAACGTTTTGTTTTGAAAATTAGTTCTGCACACAGAAAAAATTAAAAATTTTCTCTAATCACCAAATTTATACCAAATTCATAATATAAAGCATACAAGTTATTGACCTATTACCAAAATGACTATATTAATTACTAAAAATTGTAAAATTGTGAATATTTTTTTTAATAAATGATATTTTTAATTTTAATTAAAAAAATGATCAAAAAACTTTGCCATTTCAAACAATTTGTTAATTTATTTAATTAAATATTGACAATTCCCAACATCAATTCTACAAGTTTAAATTATTTAATTTAATTAATATTTTAATTAAAAATTTATTTCAAAACAACTTAAATATTAATTAATTCAAAATTATATTTTTATAATTTTCTTTCAAATAAAGAAATAATTGTTTTCTTTATCACATTAATTAAGGCCCTAATCATGTAAAACGCAGCGCAACGCCAAAGAATAACATTGAAAGCACAAACAATGTCATAAATATTTTGTAATTTTGCTGTTGTTTTCTACAGAAATTCATGTACCGTTTTAAAATTTTCAACACCACGAGCAATGGAGCGTTTGAAATTTTAAAATAAAATTACAAAATATTTTTGACATTGTTTGTGCTTTCAATGTTATTCTTTGGCGTTGCGCTATCATAGACGGGCAGCTCTTTGAGTTGATTTGAAAGAAGACAGGTCCATATAGGGTCGGAAGAGTGACTTGTGGACCTCTAACATTGGTAATCGCGGATATCCAAACTTTTAAAAATTCGCCAAAAATATATTTATTTATGGATTGCAAAAAATTAGACTTATGCTGACCTACAAAAAATATGCTTTAATGTTTACGTTATCTCCTTTGCCTTAAGAGATATTCGGATAAAAGTGTTTTTCTTGGTTGATTTTTAACCGTTTTTTGAGTTTTTTAATCGGGTGGAATATGTTTGAAAACAAACTGTTATCAAGAGTGGGTTAAACATTTTTTATATTATTAGGAAAGCAGACTTTAGACAAAGGTATTTTATATTGTTAAATGCTTATGCATTTTTCTGTAAGAATAGTGGTATATTCGAGGATATTGTATGTATATTAGAGCGACTCAAAAAAAATAGTGATTTTGTTAGCCTTCTGAAAATTAAGGTTGATATGTTTTATGATGTTTCCCAAAATATTTTTGTTCTAGGGTTGACCATCCGTGAGCTGGACCATTTCTAAAAAAGCTCTTTTTTCTGTTTTTCGAACTGTGAGCTAAATTTAAGTTCTTAAATATTAATTTTTTTAATAAAAACATATTAATCTATTAATATTACTCTATATGACTGGTTATTGCACTGGTGTCGCAAAAATAACAATTTCTGGATTATGTCACAGTTTGTCGGAAGCTTAGTTTTGTTTAGCTGAACAGTAGAAAAATCAATTTTTAGTGTTTTCGGAAATTTATTTTAAGTCTAATATTATAAAGTTGTCTGTTATTAATAGATAAATATGTTTTTAATTAAAAAATGAATATTTAAGAACTTAAATTTAGCTCACAGCATCCAGGGTTTGAAAACGGATCTTTTGCTTGTCACCAGGTTATTATAATTGAAAAATTAAACAATTTGATACCCATATTGCCTATATATGAAAAATATAAAATAGATAAAATATATCGCGATTTTCGCGTTTTATGTGAATAATAACAAAAAAAAGTAAATTAAAATTATTTTAAAAAAGATTCAATTTGAAAAGCAGAAAATTACTTCCACATACGTTGAATTTGTATAAAAACCCGAAACGAAAATATGTATTTAGCTGAATATCTCAATAAGTGAGTCGCAAGTGGTCAAGTTTTATATAACATTGGATGCTGCTTCAAAAACTCTTTTCGATGATACCAAATTTTATTTATGTCGTCTTGGAGCAAAGTACAAAAACATTCGAAAAACTGAAAAAAGACTTTTTTTAAAAATGGTCCAGCTCACGGATGGCCAACGCTGGAACCAAAATATTTTGGGAATCATCATAAAACATATCAAGCTTTATTTTCAGAGGGGTAACTAAAACACTTTTTCGGCTCCATACAACTTGAGTCGGTCTAATGTATATGCGTATAAAGGTAATACATATGAATACACATTTTTACTATCCCACCAAAAGATGACCATGTTCTTTCGCTGATAAAAGAATATTTTCTCCAGAAATATAAAAAAATATTAATATTTTTCGAAAGAAAACGTTATGAGTATGCTTGTTGAAGCAATTTTTAGGCAATTTGACATTTGTTTCTCCCACATGCTAATTCCTTAAGAAAGCAATTTAAGTAAAAATTCTAATAATTCGACACACCGATTTTTATAATATTAGAAAAGTAAAGTTTTCTTATATGTCCATAATTATCTGGGAAATTCTGATTGATAGCGAGAGGTAAACAGTGACAATATTGCCATTTTTAAAAGAAAAATATTTTTTTAAAAGCGGTTTCCGGGATTGAGAATTTGAGGGTATTTCTTAATAAAAAAAGGGAGATGTTTTTAAGTCCATTGTTTTAAGATTTTCAGTCTAAATAACTTTAAAATTTCATTGTGATATCTCTAGCCATGTCAGATTCATGGAAAGTCAAACATTAAAATTTTTATTTCTAATGTGTAAACGAATGAAAGGGCTATCAATATGAGTAAAAAAATAGTAATTTTTTGACATTAGTAGAGATATCATAATGAAATTTAAAGTTATGTAGATTAAAAAGTACTAAAAACAATGCACTTAAAAACATGCCCCTTTTTAATGAAGAAATGCAATAATTCTCAATCTCAATCAAAAGCATTTTCATACTAAATGCTAAAAAACATCAAAACTTCAACTTTGACCTTAAGTTTCTCAACAACTGCTAAGCCGATTTTAATAAAATTAAAACTGCAGGAATTGCAAAAGTATTTCTATCAGTTTAAAAGTTACAGATTTTTGGCCGATGAAAAACGATTTTCAGCCACTGTGCGACATAGATACGCTTTCACGTTTAAATCAGCTATTGTGTGCTTCTGTATAAAATATACGTTTTAATATGACAACGTTTCTACGTCGTACGCTACTACGTTCATACGATGTTATTGTGCTCTAAGGAAACTTGAAGCATATAAGGCAAGTACGGTATGAAAAGCTTGCAATGCGTGTAGGCGGAAACGTGTGATAAATAATTTAATAATTGTCTTACGTTTTTTTTAAATAAGTTTTATCTTCTGTTAAAAATTAACTTTTATCATTCTTTTAAAATTCCTGGAATTTCCGGAACAATTCTCGGAAAATGGTCTGTTAAAAATAAATTTTTTTTTATACCAAATTTTTATATATTAATCCGGCTTAAGCTTAAGTTCGTCAAATTTAATTTTCATTAAATTATTTTCCTTCCTGACTGTAGCTGGGATTGAAAAATATTTTTTCTGGTTATCTTGGAACGCGTAAAACCAGCAGGTATTCCCTAGTTATAATACAGATTCTGAAATTATTTGAAACAATTTCGAAAAGTTGGTTTGAAATCTTTAGTTCCACACTGTTTTCCCTTTACATGTCGCTATTACCATATAATCATTAATATTATATATTTTCCCTTCTATCAACAACAATATTGTTGTTAATATAATCGTCATCTCATCATAAAATGAGTTCAATGTAACCAATGCATTATCCAACCGCATCAGCATTGAAATGACCATCAAATCTCTGTACATCTCTTAATTGCGCTCGCTAGATAAACAAGTATGTAACCAGATTTAACTCCAGTATCATAATTTTAAGTAACTTTTTTTTTGAATCCCCCCAACTTAAACTCCCTGTGTAAAGAGCAGCGAGCCACAGCAACTGTAACAGTGATAACAAGCGCAACAAAACAATTTACAAAAAAGACATTAAATGAAAAAGACAAAAGACAGAAATAAAAAGAAACGTTTTGTAAAAATTTAAATGATGTTTTGTTTTTGTTGTGGCATAAAAAAATGACTGTTAAAGACACTTCGACAACAATTGTATGAAGAGGTAAATAAAAAAAAAAAAAAAAAAAAAAAAATTTAAGAATAATATATTTGACTGTGCCGAATCTTTGATACCGTCCACCAAAAGAATTCTGATTTTTTAATTTTATTAAAATTTTTTTTAATTTTTTGTCTTTTTAAACTAATGTGTCCCATATTTCGTGAAAATATTATTAGTCGTTACGATTTTAGATATATTTAAATGATTTTCGGGATGTGCTTAAGTATTTTGACGATGCAATTTTTGAATAGTGCATTTTTACATTTGATTTTTAAAAGGCTTTGTTAAATATTCTTGTTAATTTTTTCCTTTTTATTTATAACTTATATTGTTTACAATTTTTATTGCGTCAAAATACTTATTCCGACTAGTGTAGGACCTATGGTAAATTACTTGAGGGCGTTCTGCATCAATCGAAACAAATGATAGTCGGACGGTACCTGGTTTGGAATAAGGCGGATCTGGCAAAACTTTTGAAGCACTATTTATTTAACGACGCAAATTGGGTTGAATCTGCGTCAAAATGGCGCTTAACTCAGGGGTTAATGTTAGAACTACTTTTTTCGTTTTTTAAGGTTCATGCCTCAATTAGTAAAATAAAATATTTAAAAACAAATCGAGTATTACGAAGAGAGACCCTACTAACATTATAAATGGAATGTTTGTACGCTTGTGAGTTTGGATGTTTGTTCAACTTTAAAGCAAAAACCGCTTAATTGATTTGGATGAAATTAAAATATAGGTTAAAAGCGGGAAAGAATTGGTCCTCAAGATAATTTCTCTCTTTTTGATAAATTTATTATACAGTTTATAGCCAGGCTACATTAACATACAGTGTTCTTTCTAGGGGCTTACAACGAGCAAAAGCTGGTACTTTTGGTACACTTTTTTTGCTTTCACTTTTTTTTAATTTGGTAAAAAGTAGGAAATTGTGCAGAAAGTCAGGGGTAAAAGCTAGTATTTAATAAAAAATTTTGTATTTAAATATTTTATAAGTAAAAATTACGTTATTCTCCTAATGATCAGTATCAATATCATCGCTACTGTCTCCAACGTCATCGTAATCATCATTATTATCATCATAATTATAATCTTCACTGTCATCAACATTATCAGAAAAACTTAGTAAGTCCTAAGCTGTCTGAGGCAAATTGTATTTTTTTCTCTTCATACTTCTTGGAAACATGCGACATAACTGGGTCCGAGCTAAGACGAAACCTTTTAAATATATCTTCTTTAGACTTTTCTCGACTGCATTTGGTTAAAAACTGTTCTCTGTAACTTTTTTATTCTTTATTTCTGACTTCCTCAGATAGTTTTTCAATAGACATAAGCACATTTCCAATGATTTCAGCACCATGTTATTAAAAATACTTGCAAGATCTAGAAACAAATTTTCACTAAAATTATTATTTTATGTTAGGTCCTTCAGATTTGAGCGTACTTTCAGATAGCCGGACATGGCTCAACCCACATATAATTACTTAAGAACTTGAAATATTTATATACTTTTGGAGTCTTAGACGAATATTTCTTGGTGCTACATATGAAATGACTTACTTAATATGCCACTCATGGTGAAGAGTATGAAAAAGATTTTAAAAAAGGAGACAGTAGAATCATTTTGTATCAATTCCGTTTACGAATATACGACTCCGGTTGTCGTGCATCTGTGAAAAAATAACATCGTTTTGAAGTGGTTTTTGCACTGGTTAAGTTGAGCTGATTTTTTTTTTTTTTTGCTTATTCTCATCCTATAATTTTGTTATACCCTTTAGTAGAAGTTTGAGAATACATTGGGTTTGACAGTGTTTTTGCAACAAATTAAAAAATAAAACGTTCGTCGGCAAAGCTGCAGACTTATTTAAAGGAAAATATTTTGTTTTGATAAAACTTTAAAAAACATGTGAATGGTTTTTGTTAATTTTTCTTTAAGAAGTTGGGTAAACTTGTTTAGTTTTTTTTAGTGAGAATATAACATCAAATTTAATTTCTTTTAATAAAACGGAAACGTCAATGTAAGAACGCCTATATTTGATACACATTTTTAAGCTTACAGTTACTAATTTTTCCGTGGGAAAATTCATGACGACCTATTCGGTCAACAAAGAGCCAACAATCGCAATATAATCAAGTGCACCCAGGGTACAAATATGGTTCGATATGCACGCCGAGCAAGCAAAATCAACTATGCATAGTAATAAAACTTTTGTTAAAAACTTATAAATTTAACTCGTTTATTTGTGATTAAAAAGAAACTTCGTATACAATAAATTGAAAGAAAGTATATTAAAAACGACCCAGCAGCGACTTTATTCTTTAAGACAAATAGCCAACGCTTCTGAATTTTTCTTTACGCTACAAACATCTCGGTTATCAATACACAGCATCCCACAAAATGTCGGCAGGATTGGAAAAGTGCCGTGACAGTTCTCATACAAAGACATTATAGATTTTTAAATATTCCGAGAAAGGCAAGCGCCAAAGTTGCCAAATAAGGTACAAGCACCTTGGTTAACAATACGCAACATCCGACAAAATGTGGGCGGGATTGGAAATCTGGGCGTGGTTCGAAATAGATTTATTTATATCATAAGAACGGTAAGAGAAACATTTTCCAAATTTTAACCAGATAACTGGGCAATTAACAGACAACTTCCATAAAATAATGGTCGGGATTGGAAAAGTGGCCGTTGTACCTCCCGTACAAAGACATTATAGATTTCTGTATATTTAAAATACGAGAAGAGCCAAAGTTTCCAAATTAGGTACAAGCAACTTGGTTATCAACACACAACATCCCTGTAGGGGCTGGTGAAGTGCACATCGTTATATAACTCTTTTAAATCGGTTAAAAAATAGCCGAGTAATGACCAAAATACTCCAAAAATGGTCTACAAAATTCAAAATTTTAAATGTTTGGGCTCTAGTATGACCTATGGACACGTTTTATATATCAAAATAGCGGTGAAATTTTTAGCAAAAATATTTCCCAAAAAAGTCAGAAATAGAAAGTAATGCCCAAAATATAAGTTTTTTAAAAATTTTCCTTTTCGGAAACCATAAATCTTCCCGAGTCTAAATTTTATAGCCCAAGTAAATGGTAAATTTCTTCTTAAACACGTCGGCATACAAATCTTTAAAACCGGCTAAAAATGGACTCGTTATGAGCAAAATACTTCAAAATACTTAAATTTTAGGGCTGTAATGTGACATATAAGTCTTATAAGTCAAAAGATCGGAAAACTTTAGTTGAACCTATTTTCTAAAAAAATCGGATCAGATACAAAAAAGTTATGGCTAAAATTTAATTTTTTTTTTGTAAAATACCCACTTTTGGGAACTACAGATCTTCCGGGTCCAATTATTATAAATGGTAAATTTCTTCCTTAACATGTCGGCATTTAAATCTATCGAATCAGTAAAAAATTTACGACCAATTTGCGGAAGTCCTAAAAAGTACTCTTTTTATAAGGTTGTCGTACGGGGCTATGTCTCACAGTGCTCTGTTCAATAGGCAAAACTAAAGATTAATAATGTGCTTAGCATATTTATGATATATATATTTTTGTAAAGCTAATAAAGTCCATTAAATATATTTGTAAGTATAATTTATTATTTTCACTTTCTATTTACAGTGAAGGGCACCACTGAGAAAGAGAAAGATTTTTGTACTGTCGTAAACTTTGAGATTTTTTTATTGGAACTCCCCGAAATTATTTCTTCAGAGTTCCTAAATTTTGATTTAAGATTTTAGTCCTTTCGGAGTGTTTTAAGAGAATCTGCAAAGAAGTTCTAGAATTTTCTGCCGGAAATATAAAAATTGCGTACATTTCTTGAGTCATATTTTCTAAGTTACCAAAAAAAATTACAAAGAGGTAAGTTTATGGTATCGCCAAATTGGAAAATATTTAGTTAGAAATCTCTTTTTACGTCTTTACTTTAAAAAAACTTTACTAAAAAAAAAAAAAAAAAAAAAAAAAAAAAAACGAGTAAAATATGAAAAAAATCAATTTTTTTTTTTGGTCACTCTAAGATTTTACAAAGTTTGACGATACTAAAAATATATTAAATAAAAATTAGTGGTTTTTTATTTTTGATTTAGACACCGTGTTAGGAGGTCTATCGACCGTTAAGAAAAAAATTTAAAATCTTCTGCCGGAATAGGTATATTTAAACGAAGTTTAAAATATATCATATATATCACGATCGATTTATACTTGTCTTTCAGCCGCCATCCAGCATCAAATGCTGGCTAATTAAAACTATTTATATATTGTTTTAAAGTGAATAGTTAGATAGAAAATATCTCAGTTATATTGGATCAAAGCTAAGATTTTATGAAAATGTTATTGTTATATAACTGTCACTTCGGAAGGTGTTTTGTATCACAGTAAATATCAAAATCCATAGTTTTACAATTCTATTGTGTAGTCCATTTGATTACAAAAAATTTAAGCCATATTCGATTGAAATCGGATAAAAGCTAAAAATTCTATAATAAAAAAACTAAAGCACACAAAAAAAATTATTAAATTTCTCCAATCACCAAATTTATTCCAAATTCATAATATCAAGCAAACAAGTTGTTAATTTTGCACCTATTACCAAAATGATTATATTGATTACTAAAAATTTTAAAATTTTTAAAAAATATTTTCAATAAATGATATTTTTAATTTTAATTAAAAAAATGATCAAAAAACTCTGCCATTTCAAACAATGTGTTAATTTATTTAAATAAATATTGACAATTCCCAACATTAATTCTACATGTTTAAATTTTTTGTTCTTTAATAAAAATTTTTATTGAAAATTGATTTCAAAACAACCAAAATGTTAATTAAATCTAAATAAAATTTTGAATTTTCTTCAACTAAAAAAATAATTGATTCAATTATCACATTAATTAAATTTAAATTGATAAAACACTTTTTTCTGTGCATTACACTTAAATTATATTTATACAAATTTTGCACCAAAAGAAACCAAATTTACAACAGCTCTAAAAACATAATTTTAGAATCACTTTGATTTTAGAATTACGTTGATTTTTAGAGCATTCAAAGAAAGGGATAAATGGGAGGTAGGCATGTCCTTGCACCCAATGCAACAACGCTAGAATGTGAAATTTAGCAGAGTTTAAACTACATTCGGATATAAATTGTGGCTAAAAATCAAATTTTTTAATTCAGGATGTACAGAGCACTGTGTGTCTGGACTACAGGGCGGGTGAGCAAAATTTGCCAATTACTACTTTCCTAATTGTACTGGTCTTGCAACAAGAGGCGTCACGATTAAATATTTTTTTTTAATTTTATTTGTTTGCAATCTATTTTACATGAAATATTAAGAAAAACTTATAAATATTCAAAATACTAAGTTCCAGCGAACTTAATAAAAAAACCAAAGTTTCAAGTTATTGTATTATGCCCGTAATTGCAGCAAACAGATATCTGCTCCTGTTCGTACCTAATAACAATTGTTATTTGCTAACTAATAATTTTAAATTTGAGCCTAAAGCCTAGTACTCTGTTCCAATTTGTGAAACATGTTTAGCAACATCTATTATTTCATACGAAGAGTTTGACATGTATCAATGTTACCTATCTCGAGAGTTTGCACAATTTGACGTTTTTAATCTTTTAAAGTATGCGACATTGTTTTGCGTGTGTAAACAAAACCCACATGTATTTTACTAAAAAGCATTTTTTTAAATAAAAAAAAAATTCAATAAAAATGAAAGTAAATATGGATGAAAAACTGTTACCGGTTGTGTTATTTATGTTTTTTCGTTCTCATTTAACCCTTTTGACCCCAACTTTTTATCTGTATCCCTAAAAATTTTGTTTTACTTTTAATCATTTAGAAGTGTCTTGCCACGCCCATTCGTTTGGGCGGTAAAGAAAGTTGCTTGTGAGCACCGTTGGGCAATTGTGGTATATAAAGAAATTTTGTTTTGTAATTATAGCCTTATAAAGTTTTATTGAATTATTTTAAAAGTTAAGTATGAAAGGACAAAAAATAATGTTTGTTATTATTACAGCAAAGATGGACTTTACATTTAAGACAGTTATACATTGGAGTTCCTGTTTTGCACAATCTGCAGCGACTTTTTCGCCAAATACTTCCCAATGATCAACCTATACTTGGTCCTTTGCGAAGACACACTGCTCGAGGAAGAGATACCATCGGAAGATGTTGGATTATTTTTTTCCAAATTCGATGGTCGACCTCTTTTTCTTTGGATGGAATCTTCAGAAACGGAACTATATTGCAAATGTGCATTAGCAATTTCCAGTTGAAATTGTTCTACTGGAATATGTTTCTGGTTGAATTGAAGTAGACGAAGATGTTTTCTATAAAGCAACCAGGCATTAGGAACGGATGATCCTAGGCACCAATAGAAGTTTCTTATGTACAATTTTCTTGAGCGGTGGTCAACCTTGTACAGCTCCATGAGCATATTAGCCAGGTCAACCCCTCCCATGCCTTTATTATAGGAAGCAACAATAGCAGTTTTTTGAGTTTAGCATCTGAAAGCAACTGGCAACTGCTTACCCGATTTTTACGTATAGTACCTGTTACAAATATGCCCATTTTCTTCAACGCAATAAGAAGACTTACTAATGTAAACCAGTTGTCGAAATAAAGTTTAAAGTTCTTGTGTTTGGGAAGGTTTTGAGCCATATAAAGGACAACATCCGAAGATAATCCCAATCCGTATGACGGGCAGGTTCCTTCGCCAACATACGTTGTAAAATCATATACCATGCCAGTAATTTCAGCACAAGTTAACATATTCAAACCCCGTTTGTGGGGCTAAGCTGGGTTATATTGTTTATAAGAAGACCGTCCTATAATTAAGAGTAACAGTATACATTTATGAATATATGAATTTATATCGATGTATAGCTTTGAATGCAATTATCTGTTCATCAATACTTTGATGCTCATCCTGAGGTAGATTATTGAAGTTCTCCTTGAGGATATTTAGCAAAGGGCGTATCTTGTACAGCTTTTCATAATTTAAATCATACTTTTTAGGTTGTTGGCTGTTTTCGTTGAAATGTAAGCACTGCTTCTGATATAGTCGTCAAACATATGAAGTTGCCCACAAGCAACGTTGGGGCCGAAAGGGTTAATATAAAGTGTAAACTTTTTTTCATTTTCTTAAAATTCCACGTGAAATAAGTGGAGCTTATATTATATAGCAGTTGTAAAAAAATGTTGCCAGAAATATTTCGCAACTTTTCCACAAATTGAACAGAGTACAACTCTATCAACATTATTTCATAGAAATTCCGCACAAGTTTTTTTCATATGAGTTTTGACAGCATTTCACGTGAAATGTTGAACGGAGTACCAGGCTTAAGTGAGAAAAAATAACAGATGTTTTAGCTTAAAAAATTCCATATAAATACGTGAGTTATTAAAGACACACACCATTTGTATGTAAAAGGTACGACTTTACTTGTAAATTCCTCATTTTTTAAATTATACACCCAATAAAACACTTTTATTTCAAAGAATTCTTTAAGGTAACTAAAAACCCGCTGGAAATTTACTATTCGACCTTTTTCTTTAAAAACCCCATCACTTTTACTTTTTTTCTTGACCACCTTAATTGTATTTTTACGCCATTTTTTTTTTGTTTTTTTTTTTTTTTTGTAAATACTTCCCATTTTATTCTTCTTTTTCTCTAACTACATATCTATCTATTCTTATGTTCTTTTTCTTGATAGCTGTTATTTGTTCTGGTCTTCTTCTTTTATATTTAATGCTTGTTTTCTTTTGCCGCTTGGTCGAGTATAACAATTGTAAAAATGCACTTGAAGTGCACTATTTTTTTTTTTTTTTTAAATCTTATTGTATTTATTTAAACTTTTTCAATTTCAAACGACAACAATAAATGATGAAATAACAGCAACCTCTAGAAATGAATACTTGTATATGCTTGATGCACATACTTTGTGCATATCTTATAGATTTTTTTAGATATTGCCAAATTTGTTTTTATGTTAAGTGGTGCACTTTTGCTCCACTTGTAGTGAAGTGAAAGATTACAAAACCCAATCGAGAAAAACATGTTCTAGGACTTAGCGTTAAATGTAAGATTTTAAAATTGTTTTCGATTTTTTAATCTTTGCTGTAGTTTACACTTCATTATTTGAAAGAAGGTTAGTGGATTTTTTTTTGTTCGAGTAACTTTTCAGTAGTTTTAATCTGGTTTAAAAGGTGGAATCTAAACAATGAATGGAGGACATATAAAAGTAGAGAGCAGAAATTATAATTTTCCGTGCTTAGGTTTACAAAATAGAAGGAGAAAGTCGACTAAATTTATTTGAATCAAGTTAACAAGAGTCTTCTGCGAGATCTCAATATTTAAATACACTAATTCTAAATTCAATGACTTTGTTCGGTACTTTCAGATTTCACATCTTGTTCTTTTATAATTTGTAGTTAAATAACCCTCAGATTTATTTGTTAAAAACTTCTTTGACCAATTTGTTTAGTTTTTTATTAAGATAAAACGGAAGTACAGTATAACCTCTCTAATCCGGACACTCGCTAATTCGGACTATCCAGTAATTCGGACAATTGAATTTTTCGGACAGTTTAGTAATTTTTCCTCTATAGTACGGACAAGTGTTTTTTTCACAGTAAAATTTGTTCGTTATTTTACCGTTAGAAAAAATAAGTACATGTGTATTTGTGTGTGAGCAAGAATTAAAGAACGTGTAAAATATTTTAGTTTGCGTGGAGTTAAGACGTAAATATGGCAGCTGTAAATAAACGACAACATAAAACATTAACGTTGGCAGAAAAGTGCAAAATTTTGGAAGTCCGGTATTGAAAACCCTCTTAACCCATATTCTTAGAGAAGACGATGCAAACATTTGTAATGTTTTAAAATCATTTACTATGAAAGATGCTGTTTTTTTACTAAGCTCTGCATGGCAAAATATTACCAAAACGAACGATGTTAAAAGTTGGTCCAAGTTGCTGCCAAAGCTATCTGTCGAAAACGAATGGGAGGATGAAGACTGCCTACCTCTTGTTCAATTAAAAGCCAGAGATCCACTATGCCAGGATGTGAATAGCATTTATTAACCCGTCCGTCAATTTCTGCATTTCTATTTATTTTCAAAAGCTATTTGATGGGCTGAACAAACCAAAGCGACGAAAAAGGAAATTTAATTTTTAAAAGAATTTAAAAATGGAGCTCATAAATTATATAATGATATGTGTATTCAAACAAAATAAATTCTTATTTTTCAAAATGAATATTTTTGACCGCTTTAAGTAATTAAATAAATTAAAAACGAATGAATTTTACATAAACGTAAACGATTATACTGTATACTGTACTACAATTAAGTATTGACTAAAGTTAGAGAGGACTTATTCCCCTCTTATCGAAACATGTGGATTACGCTCTAAAGTAACTGCTTATATTAATTAAGGCCAAAAACTAACACGCCGTCCTGACCTTCCATTGTTATGTTTGCTCAAGAACAAAACGTTGGCAGAATTAGCGACGCATAATAGTTAATGTTCTTCGATGTGGGGAAAACGTATGGCAAGAAAACTCATATAAAAAGCAACAATAACAATTAAGATGGCGTCTATTTCTATGGCAATACTGCAGAGATGTTAGACATCGTTGTGCAAAAAATTGTTTTACCAACGCTGTTTGAACAAGAACAAAACATCGACAGAAGCAGTCTTCACTATTCAATTTCATGTGTGCACAAGAAATAGTTTGTTGTTTTAACATAGCGATGGATAATGAAGACGGCATGTAATGAAGCAAATTTCGGATTCTCTAACAGGGATGTAAAATTTTTTTCACCTTTATCGCCAATTAGTATATCGAAAATCGACAAAATTTTAGTTTTTCTTAGATTTTTGGTAAAAAAAATTCCCCAAAAAAAATAAAGAAGAGTTATTTAACCTTCATTAAAATTTTCTATATTTAGCATAATGCTAGTTGTGTGTTTATATTGTATTATTTTAATCGTTTTAATATAAATATATTAGAACTTAGGATTTGTAAGATCAGTAAATTGAATCTTAAAAAATTATTAATTTTAACCAGTATGCAAAATGAGTAGAATTTCATTCAAAATAAATCAGTTTTTATAAGCGTGATTATCCATGTGAAAATATGTCAGAATATGGTAAAACTTTTTTTCGATTTTGTTCGAAACATAATGCAACGATCGATATGATATGAAGTAAAGGATAAATGTCAGAAAATACCCAATATCCAATATTTTAACACAGTTTTCTAAGCAATTTCATTATAAGAATTATTTTTAACAATTTACTTCTTATCCAGATTCGGTTTTGATTCTATATAAAATCAGGGGTTTCAAAATTTCAAGTGAATGTTTTTATTTGTTTTATTTCGTCGAAAATCGAGGCAAAAAGTTAAAAAAAAAAACTGCGACTTATTTTTGCTCTGCACACCACATGGAAAATACGCTTGAAACTATTTTTATTGAACCTGATATCAATTAAAAACTAATTTACTTTCGGTATTAATTCAACTTATTATTATTGAAATTTTAAAAGTTCAACATCATGTGCAATCGAAAACGGTTCAGTTTTTTAAATTTGTTTTCGAAAATAAATTAAAAATTGACTAGTTCTGCCGTTAAAAGACGATGATTGATAAGAAAATGATATTAAATCGAAATATTTCATACAGTGTGTAAATTTTAATACTTGAACAAATGATAACTTCTGATAAGGAAAATGTCTGAAAATCTTAGAAAGCTGAATGTGCTGTTTTTACAACACAAGTGATTATTGAACGTGTAGTAAAATGAATAGCACTCAAAAAACTGAGTGTTTTTCATATAAATTTTACTACACGTTGAATCACTTGTGTTGTGAAAACAGCAAATAAACATTATAACAAATTTCTATAGGAAGAATTTTTAAATATTTTCAATGTATTTTTAATCCAAATTTAAATATTTTTAATTAGGCTTAAGTTCATTGAATTTAATTTTCATTAAATTATTTTTATGAAGACAGGAAATTTACAACATGAAATTAATTAAAATTTTTATTGATAATTATTCATTCTTGACTGCGCTTAGATTTGAACCCAGGCGTTCACGGACAGGTTGCACAGACTATTTTCGATTGTAACCACACAATCTCTTCAGTGGGGTTTGCCGTCTTACTCACTCGGCTATTGCAGCCGGATGACGTCAATAGTCAAACATCAATCTTTAAACCAAATGGTATTTCACCTTGGTAGATCGAAATTTGCTTTTGAATGAATGATTATCTATTTTAATTGAATTCAATGAACTTAAGCCTAATTAAAAATATCTAAATTTGGATTAAAAACCATTAACAGTTCAATAAAATAACCACAGTACTAATTATTTTCAATGTAATTATCTGGCAATACAATTAATTTATCATCTAAAGCATTCGCATGCGTATTGTGACTTTAAAATTTGTCAAAACTTCGAAGAAAAAACTCTACACATACTTATAAATTAAACTTAAAAAAGAATAATCGCCAACTTTTTGAAATATTGCCAAAAAATCGTCATGTCGCCTTTCACAAAATTTTATCGCCAAATAGGTTTATAAATCGCCATGTTTGGCGGAAAATCGCCACGTCTGACAGCCCTGATACTCTGTTCTAAAGTAAAAAGCATTCCAGTAAGAGCGTTATGTCTCAATCAAATCTAACGGTAGTCGGATAGAACAAGATCTAAACTAGATGGGGTGTGAGACCTCAAGACATACGTTTAAAATCAATGGTTATATATTATATGATACCAAGGACCCTCGAGACAGAGCTTGTGGCGGTTCTGCCATTTTGATAAAGAACAGAGTAAAACACTACTTAATGAGTGATGATCGTGAAGATTATCTCCAAGCAACAAACATTTGCGTTGAGGAATTAAATCGAAACATAGTAATTTCATCATTATACTCCCCACCTAGATTTTCTATATCAGAAAGCCAATATAATAAATATTTCAAATCATTAGGACCCTGCTTCCTGGCTGCTGGCGATTATAACGCTAAACACACTTTCTGGGGGTCACGACTTATTACACCTAAGGGTCATGTTTTGTTTAACACAATTTGTAAAATGGATCTAAATGTGGTCGCGAGCGGACAACCAACATATTGGCCTACTGATCAGCAAAAAGTTCCAGATGTTATCGATTTTGGAGTGGTTAAAAACATCCCCGCAGAAACGATTTATGTTGAAGCTTCCTTAGAACTATCTTCTGATCACACACCTACAATTCTTACAATAACAAATCCTAATAGAATTGTATCTCCGTCTGATAACTTAGTGACGTCAGCCACTCAAATAAATTGGTTAAAATATAAAAAATATCTCAGTACCCACTGCACTGAAAATATTCCGCTTAGTACACCGGAGAATGTGGATATTTCTATTGTAAATTTTGACAGTTATCTGAAACTAGCTGTTCGACATTCTAGTATAACCCTCAAAAAAACCAAAAATAGTAAAATATATTCTGCAGATTTCGAGCGTCTCTTGACTGAAAAAAGGAGAGCTCGAAGAGAGTGGCAATTGCATAGATCCCCTCAACTTAAGAATTTATTAAAAGAGTGCACAAAAAGGCTAAGAAAGTTACTGCAGTCCCAAAAAACATCATCCTTTGAAAAATATCTTAAGGAACTCGATGCAACTTCTCAATCAGACTACTCATTATGGCGTGCAGCTAGAAATCTTAAAAGACCAGTTATCACTAAACCACCATTAAGAAACTCAAATGGAAGTTGGGCACGAAATGATATAGAAAAAGGAAATCTTTTTGTTAATCGTTTGAAAACCGTATTTACCCCTCATACATCTCTCGATATTGCGGAAGAGTTACCACCTATTGCTGTTAGAGCAGCTGTTCCACTAAGATTCGAGATAAGAGAAATCGAAAAGGCTATTCTTGATTTAAACCCCAAGAAAGCCCCTGGTTTTGATAAGATCAGTAACAAAATGCTTTTGGAGCTTCCCAGCATAGCAAAGAAAATTATTCTCTTGATTTTTAATGCTATTTTACGCCTTGAATACTACCCACAAGAATGGAAAATATCCTTAGTTACCATGATACCTAAACCAGGAAAGGATCCTACAAAAGTTGAGTCATATCGACCTATAAGCTTATTGTCTAATATATCAAAGCTGTTTGAGAAGCTGTTAGTGTCAAAATTAGCCCCAATTTTAAATGTAAATAGATGTATTCCTAACCATCAATTCGGCTTTAGAAGAGAACATAGCACAATTGAACAAACCCATCGTATAGTAAACGCCATAAGAAAAGCCTTTGAAGAAAAAAAATATTGTCCCGCGCTCTTCATCGATGTTTCTCAAGCTTTTGATAAAGTCTGGCATGAAGGGTTATTACATAAATTGAAGTTAAACTTACCAGTAAACACACACAAGCTGTTAGAAAACTACTTAGTCGGTCGAAGGTTTATTATTAAAGAAGGTGATTTTATAAGTTCTCCTCAGCCAATTGACGCTGGAGTCCCTCAGGGAAGCATCATGGGCCCACTGTTATACTTAATATATACCTCAGACATGCCAACAAATATCCACACCCTAACTTCAACATTTGCTGATGATACAGCTTTTTTAAGCGTACACGAAAACTGTCATGAAGCATCTCGCTACTTGCAGGATCATATATTTGAACTGGAAAAGTGGTTAAAACAATGGAGGATAAAGGTTAATGAGCAAAAATGCGTACATATAACATTCACCTTGCGTCGGGAGTCATGTCCCCCTATTAAAATCAATAATCAATTAGTGCCCCAACAATCGCATGTAAAATATCTCGGAATTCATCTAGATCGGCGTTTAACATGGAAATGCCATATAGAAGCAAAATTAACACAAATGAAACTAAAAGCAATTCAAATTAATTGGCTTATTGGAAGAAATTCTGTTCTTAGCCTCGATTGCAAACTTCTACTCTACAACTCTATATTAAAGCCAATCTGGTGCAACGGTATTCAGCTATGGGGCACTGCCTCGGCCTCAAATATCGAAAGAATTCAAAGGCGCCAAAATAAACTTCTTCGAATAATCACAGTCGCTCCCTGGTATGTTAAAAACTCAAATATTCACAAGGATCTCAATGTGCCATTAGTAAAAACTATTATTACGAAGTACGCAGTAAAATATTTAAAAAGGCTTGAGTCGCACCCAAATCCACTAGCTCGAAATATTTTAAATGACAGCGGCCACTCTAGATTAAGGAGAAGAGATACTGCAGGACTCATCCGACCAGAAGACCGCTAAAAATCTACATATGTGAATAGAAACCGTGAAGAGAAAAATTTTCGTCTAGCATTGGCAGGACAAAAATAAAGTATTAGTATAAGATTTGATTAATTATTGTTAGTTCATATTTAATATATGAAGATTCAATAAATAAATAATGAAAAAAAAAAAAAAAAAAAAAAAAAATGGGGTGTGAGACCAAGATCCCCTACCACAATTTTCTAAAAAGATTTTAACTGGACCTTTAACATGTGGATTTATGTCTGGACAATGCTCAAACGAATCAGTTTTAACCAACATAGGTCTTCTGCTATCGTTTGGCCCTTTTTAAGCAATTTTATGGTATATGGAACTCGTCTAGTTCTATTAACTACAGAGCATAATCTTACGTTCAAGGAATATTTCAGTCATGCTAAATTTTCTCTTTACGCTGTTGGAGTGACACCAACTGATTTTCCGAGTTCTTCATGAGTTTGCCTTCAATTTTCATAGAGTAACGTTTACAGTTAATCATTTTCGATTTTGTTTTAAGCTGACCTGTGCTCATGTTCTGTAACTCTCTCTTCGAGAAACTTTTCGATTGAAATGCGAGAAATGAAACAAAAATGCCATAAACTAAAACAAACAACTGTTTTTCTCACTTAACTGCGTCTGTAACATTTTTGGCGAGTTATAGTTGTCACGTAAGGAAATTACTCGCCAATTTACAGAAAAAGTGTGTCTGTAAAATTTTTGTGAGAAAGTTCCCGCTTTGAACTGTCAAATAAACTCACGCATAAAAACGGGATGAGAAAAAATATTACCACTAAAAAAATATATTAAATATGCAAAATGCAATGAATAATAACATGGATGAGATAAATATTTTGTGTTTGGCTGATTTTTTCATTGTTTAATTATTTTGCTTTTAACATTTTTAAAAAATATACGAATGTTTTCAAAACATTCAAGTGGCACTTTACATTTTTTGGTAGAGCCGAGGGTTGTATTTTCGCCGCCGTCATTGAAAATTTTTATATTTTAATAATTTTGGCCGCCGTCAACGATATGTGTTACTGGTGTTCTCAACGTCTACAAGCTCACATCGGCTTCGAGTGGAATATTATGACATTTATAACGTAACGATTTAATCCCTTTTAATAGTTTTTGACATGAGAAACAGACACACAATATTCTCACTTTTCGAGAAACGATGGAATACTTTAGTTCACATCTTTTCGATGCGAGAAGTTCTCACCAAAGTTACAGAAGACGGGCACTGAAAGCTCAACACATTTAGAAGGAGGAGTTCATTTTTTAATAGAAGTTGTTAAGCAAAGCTTACCACAAATAACGCATTTTTGACATTCGCTATGTTCAAGTAAAAATGCTTGTGTTGTTTACATTATTTCGTTGTTTACCTTCCAAAATGTCATACAAGTTGTTAAAGGCACAAATAATGTGTTAAATTTACGCCAGCTATTTGATTTGGAATCCCGTTAAATAATTAATATAAATAAAATTCCTAATTTCTAATTGTCCCACTCTAAATTTGAAAAGAAAATTCATATTTTCAAATGTTAATTTCTCAATTTAATGCAAAAATTCTCATCTTAAAAAAGAAGCTTTTAAAATTAATTTAAAATTTTTTTAAAAGATTTTGTGCAAAATATTGTAAGAGTAATTCAATTGTTGTATTCTAAACTGTAAAAGAAGTCTTATTTTAATATGTTATTTTCTAAAATAAATGTGAAAATGTTTTTATTAAATTGGGGTTTTCTGTTTAAAATGGAAAAGAGTTAACTACGTTCGAATACCATTGCTTTGAGTATTTTCTTTAAGAAACCTCAAAATTCATTGAATTTAATATTAAATTATAATTCTTATATTTTTACTTTCAGAATCACCAAGCAATTCTACTTTTAGACTGCCTAATAATCAATAGTATTCGGTAAGTTTGTAAAAAAAAATAAATAAATTGCTTTAAAGACCTGCACACATATTTATTTCCTTGGTCCCTTTTTTTAATTCTCATAAACCATTTTTTTACGGCTTAACACCCTTTTCTTCATTTAATATTTTTGTTTTTATGGCCGGTATTTCTTATCATGTTAAAACTAAATTATAGCAAATAACCAACCAACCATCCAAACGTTCAACAAAAAAGTGTTTAGCCCAGTCTTCATACCTACAGCTGCAACATCGAACAAATCATACGCACATAAATAAATATAATTTATGAATATTTCTTTAAAGGGTGGTTCATATAAAAGTTTTGATTAAAACAAAAGAGAAATTTGTATGATTAGAAGAAGAAAATAATGCTATTCGGTAAATTCTTCAAGATGGAAACTCTAGAACAGATATGTGCATTTTGGCTGTAGATATATGTGGGCATTTTGTTTTTGGCGGGTGACACACGTTCAATGTTGAACAGCATAAACTTGTTTGTTTCTCATCATAGCAGTGTTGCCAAGCATTGTGTAATTACACATATTGTGTGTAAGTTCCAAACCATCATACTACTTTGCAGTCAAAGTCAAAAATGTGTCATAGAGTTCAATTATGCACACTTTGTTGATTATGAACGCATCGACAACTTTTTTGAACGCACTTTAGGACAGATAACATTGTAAGGGGTAGAAATGCATCTTAAGTATAAAAATAGTGTAATTTTTGGGATTTCAGTATTTTGGTTACAACTCGGCCATTTTTTAACAGATTTGACAGATTAATATACCGAAATTTTTAGGAAGAAATTTACCGTTTACTTTGGTAATAAAACTTGGACACGGGAAGATCTTTGGTTCCCGAAAATAGGAATTTTTCAAAAAAAAAGAAAAAAAAAATATATATATATTTTGGCAATAAGTTTTTTGTATCCGAACAGCAAATATGTACTACTAAAGATTTCCGATATTTTAATGTATAAGACGTCTCCACAAGCCATACAACAGCTATGAAATTTACCATTTACTTGGAAGATTTCTGGCCTTAAAATTTAAAATTTTGATGGTTTTTTGATTATTTTTGTAGTATTTTGGTTATAAATTGGCGATTTGACAGATTTATATATCGATGTGCACTTCATAAATCGCGCCCACATTTTTCGGATGTTGTGTATTGATCACCAAGGTGATTGTACCTCATTTGAAAACTTTGGCTCTTTCCATTCTCTAAATATACAGAAGCCTATAATGTCTTTGTACGGGATGTACCACGCCCACTTTTCCAATCCCGCCAATATGTTGTGGGATTCTGTGTATTGATAGCAGATATGATTAAACCTAATTTGGAAACTTTAGCTCATTTCGTTCTCCAGATATACAGAAATTTATAATGTCTTTGTATGAGAAGTGCCGCGCCCCCTTTTCCAATCCTAACCGTTTTTTTTAGAGAGTTGGAGTATTGATAACCAAGATGCTTGTTTAAAATTTGAAAGCCCTTGCTTTTGCCGTTCTCCAGATATACAGAAAATAAAAATTAAAAAACAATAACAACAAGGGATTTATGGGAAAAATTAGTGGTAGTCGTGGTTTTTTGCTCATATCTCAGCCATTTGTGGACCAATCTTGCTGAATTACAATAGCAAACTTTAACGAAGTATATGTGACAAAAATATGCAACAACCTAGTCCCCATAATTTCTGGGTTCTTCGGAAAACCCATTTCCACACACACGTGGACAGACGACCATCATTAAATCCACTTTGCTCCTCATAAGGACCCAGAATATATGAGGGGCTTAAAGCACAAGAGGGTTAAGTGTATTTTTAAAAAATTGAGATTAAGTGCTCATATATACCCCGTGTGCTCCAAGCAAAACAGGTATTTTAATGACAACTGCTAGAATTGGTCGACATATCCCGCTACCGAATGAGAATAACACATTCGCCTCTTGTGTTCCGAACTTCACTTACTAATTCCATACGTTATCTCAATTTAAAAAAAAGCACTTGAACCCCTTGTGCCTTAAGCCCCTCATAAATATATACTTTATAGGGTCTTACATCATTATTATATAAACCCATTTACCTTCGGTGAAGGGTATAAAAACATTACACGGTTATGGAACGTTATTTTTATAGCAATTTAAGCGGAATAATTAAAATGTCCATGCCATTTTTTATAGATGTAAAAAACAACGTTTTACTGTTTTTACGTACTCTTTTAAGACTTTTTTTTGCTCTTCAGCAATTGGCTTCTACCTTTAAGTGGTTGTGAATATTTTAAAATTATGCTCGAATACAAAAGTCATTATTGGCAAATGAGTCCAGTGTTTAGAATTGCGCCTTATTTTGAAACTTCCTCAATGGAATGTTATAAAAAAGTCAAATTGGGTTAAAAATCTGTTTATACTCCTAGTTCTCATAAAACATGGAATTTTTCAGTATGAAAAAATCAAATCGGATATATCGTTATTATAGTACTTTTTCTTTCGCCCATGTAATCGTTTTCTTCTTATTCTAAAAGAAAACAAAATGTTATCGGATACAAATCGATTTTGTACTCAAAATGCAATTTAAAGTTCATAAAATTTTTTTCATTTATAAAATAATTAAAAATTGCGAACAAAATTTGTATTTTAAAATAGTAGTTTTGTTTATATTTATAATCTATGTTTTATTTTAAGACTTTAGACTTTAAATTAACAATAAAGGGTGTAACATTGCACATTTTAAAATTAATGTAATTTTTTGTACAGGTCGTAAGTATGAAATATGGCAGTTGTCACATATGTTAAATCCGATTATTAATAATTATAATTGTATATGCTATAATTGTGAAAAAATATGTTAAAATGAAGACGTGCATTCTTACTGAGACACCCTTAAATTTAAGTAAAAATTTAGAAAACTCAGGTATAGTAAGAAACATAACATAGTAATTTTTAAAAGAGATTAAAGTTCGATCGATGTCGAAAATTAGTTTTTGACAAATTTCTCAATAAGCTTTTTGTTCATTTAAAACTTTAGGAACCAGTTTAAAATTTAGTGTAATTATTTTTGTGCAAGTGGCTATTCTGAAATTAGGCATATGTCTAATAACCTTAATAACCTTAATTTTTGATCGAAAAAATAAAATTCAAAACTTTAAAAATTATCTTATCATAGAAAAGTTCATAAGGATCAAAATGGTATACTTGAATCATTTTGCCAGTATTTACTTCTATATGCTTTTTTGTTTTAAAATTTCAAAATAACTGCTATTTTCGGTCCCTGTTAAAAATAATTAAAAATGTAATTATATAATTGAGAAAAATACGTGTTTATTTTAAAATGAAGAAGTGAATCCTTACTGGAACATCCTTTAGAACTAAAATATTTTCTGGCAACACAGATTGTAGTTGTTGTCTACTAGCAAGTCGACCCTACTAAATGAGCCTTTCAATTCGTTTTCAATCGGTAAATATTAACAATATTTTTCAATACAGTGAGCTTCCTTAAAGGTCTTATATTAACATTGTCAAAACAGTATTTCATTTAAATAAACACCTTTTTTGCACCACCCTGTCTCTATACTAGTAACATATTTACACCATTTATCCTTGAGCAGATATTTTCATATACTAAAAATTGTAAAAGAATTTTTTGAATTATGTTTTACTTTCATTAGATTTATATCTAAAATAATTTGTATGTTGCTTAAAAATGAAGAGAGAGAAAAAGGAAATAATGAATAGTGTTCTACATTTTTGAAGGTGTGTTTCATTTTGATTAAAGCCAAATAAAAATTGTATACAGAACATTTTTCTTTAAAGCCAATTTAAAGTTAAATATGCTAAAAAATACAACCTGCCAAAAAAGCTGCTACATTTTGATTACTCGTATCTTTATTTCATTCATATTGTCTGAATTGTTGGAACTGAAAAATGCCATGAATTATAAAAATTTATAAATTTTCGTGAGAAATTTAATGTTTATTTTTTTAAGAAGGAAAAACGTAATTTAACATTTTTAAGATTATTTATTTATTTTTTTTGATTTAAACAATTATTTTTTGTTGCTTTTTTGAAGCCATTTAAAAGCGAAATTTCACAGCCCGTCTTGTTGTTGTCTTGTAAACTTTGACGGTTTTATGAATTTCGTAGAGTAACAATAAGATATTCTGACATTTACCAACCTGTAGAATCCGAAGGGGTAAATGATCGCAAAACTTATGATAATTTTATATAAACTTGTAGTAATAAAATATCATTTTCCAAAATTAAATTTTTAATATTTGCATTATAAATTTATTTATTTTTATAATAAAGTGTGACAAATTTAATTTTTTATCACTTAACTATAACGAAAGCCTTTCTCTCCGCAATGAAAATGAAATTATTATAAAAAAACCATATTGCTAATTTCATTATCAACGGCACTAACTTCTCGTTTTTTTTTTTATGAAGTTCTCGTTCAATTTCTTTTTTAATCGTATAAATGTTAAGAAACACTGACATTTCGCACCTGAGAGATTGTTGTAAAAGTAACGGAAATTCGTAAAATATTTAAAGTTTCGTCAAGTTTTTTTTTATGATACCGACAGAAATTTTTGATTTTGATAATTTTAATAATATCTATTAAGTGTTAAAGGTTTTAATTTAATGCACTTATAGCAAAATTAAAGGTAAGAGCCTTCTATTAAATTTCTGATCATAATTGGGGGATTCACAAGGTGTCATAAAGTCATATGTCTTAAAATAATAACATGAAATAATACGACTGTTGTGAGCAACCCCTCATAATTTAATGTGCTATTAATTACGACAGCACAATAAACATAGCAAGCAACGTTCTATTTATTTAAGACACTTTTTGTTTACAAACCAACAACAATATTTTTAAACCATTGTAAAATGTTATAACATTATGACAATAAACCATGATAGCACATCTTGTGAATACCCCAAATATAAGAAAATCGATTTGCAAAAGCTTCCTCTTTTACAGGAAATTTTTTAAAAACAAATCGAAAATTTTTTGAAAATTGAAATATGCTATTTAAAGGAAATTTTGCAAAAACTGGTTATTTGCAGGAAATATTTCAAAAAGTTTGTTTGTTTTTAAAAATTTGCTGTTTTCTGTAGCACTTTCCTGTAAAAATTTTTTTTTTGCAAAACTGTCCAAACCATTCACTTTTATAAACGGCGCGAGAAGAACAAAGTTACAAAAATTATAATTTAAATAAATATGGGGTTAAATAAGACCAAAAGGTAAATAAACTAATGGCGATTGTTTTTTCTTAGAAATACGTTGCATAAATGTTACATGTTCTACATTTTTGTGTTCGTTTGTACAAAAAATACAACTGTGGGAACATTTTTCAAGTACTTTTGGGAATATGTTTATAAAAAACACGCAAAGTATGATGCATATTTTACCTTCACTTTAACTAAAGGTGGTTATACTGTCCTGTTTTACCACTTTGGTACTTACTATTTTGTTTTTACAACCAATGTTTTATTTTGCTCGCCATAATTCATACCGCTCATAATTTTGTGAAAAGATTGCTTTAAAACAAAAAAAAATAATTTTTTACATATTAAATTGAAAAAATTTTATGGATGTTATTATCGTTCTAATTTTTCCCAAGCCACTTGTGATGTAAATATTTGATACCAAGCCGTAATAGGTGCATAAACCGCTCAAATAGCTTTAAGAATCGCTAATGAAGTAAATTTATAATAAAAGTGTATTACTTGTAAATAAAAGCAGGTAATTTTGTTCTATTGCAGCTGCACACAATGTAACACTTCGAGTGATTATAGGTAACATTAGAAAGTGTTACATGTATATACTGTTACATTTTTTTTCTCGGAAAAGAAATCGCCATAAGTAAAGAGATTAACACTTTTTTTAAATTCACTGTGCTTGTTGCAAAACGCTGAATCCAGTGGTGCTTAACTTTTTTTTGAGGTTAGCTCTTATTTTCGAGATATGCCGTTATTTCGAAAATGGAGAAGGTTGCACAATATATTTTCGCGTAACTCAAAAAAGGTTTAGTTTATTGAACAAATATGCGCAGTCATCTTAGCAAAGCTTCGAAATTTTTGTTTTTTAACAATCATAAAAAAGTGACAAATGCAGCTGTGCTTCTATTTTTTTCTTGACATATAAAAACGAAGTTGTAAAGAAAACTAGCCATAAATGTTTAAAATCTGTTTACAACTTTTGATTTTATTCACAATAGACGAAATTTTTTTTATTAAATTTAAGAATTTCATAAAACGCAATATTTGTATGGGAGCCCCCTAAGAAGGGCAGATAAAGGGCAAGTATATTTTGAGAAAATGTTAAGAACAAAAAACTAATGGAGGTCGGTCATACATTTTATCCCCCTAGGGGCGACTCCTTGGCAGTTATGGGGCTCTATCTAAAATACATTTCTAGTCTGTATTAAAAATATTGTATGGGAGCCCCTTTAGGAATGGGAATAGCGGGTTGGTATGTTAGAAACAAATGATGGAGATCAAGGCGAATTCATTAGAAGGTGAGGTCAATTCTACAACAATACTGCTTCTGTGGTCCGTATGTCAAAAATATTTCTTTTGAAAAAATCGTTTGTTTACATAAAAAACTAGTTTGTATACAAACTTTGACAAATGGACCACCGAAAAAATTACCATATGTTGACTTGATGGAGATAAAAAATAAATTTGGGGTGGGTCTTACATTTGACCCGTCTTTGGGCATCCCAGGCGCTGCAGAGCCTAAATTAAAGAATTTTATTAAACCGCCATATTTATATCGTTAAAATTCTTAAATTTGGCCCCTGCATTGGCTACGATGCCCTTAGACAGGTCAAATGTATGACCGACCCCTTATTTTTCATCTCCATCACATATTTCTAACATGCCTGCCCGCTTTCGCCATTACTTAAGGTGCTAGGTTCACCGCTTGTCTAAAAAAATTCAAAATTGTAACACAGTGTTATTAATAAAAATATTTTTTTTTTATAAATATTTATATTATTTCGATTGTGTAATCTAAGTCAAATTACAATTTAAAAAGCTTTTAAACTTTAAGAGTGCATAGCAAATATTCCAGGAAAATATTGAAGGAATAAGACTATTAAAGTATAAAAGCTTTTTAAATTGTAATTTGACTTAGAATACACATTCGAATTAATATAAACATTTTTAATAAAAAGGAAACTCAATATGAGAACTAAAATTCCCGGATTCTATTTATTTTTTTTAATCATTTTATTTAGAAAATAGAAAGAATCTTTTCTAAGGGCTTAATACTGAACACATTCGGAGGGGTTAAAGTATTTTTACACTTTTATTTGGTAATGTAGGGAATCATATACTTTTTATCTCACCTTAATATATAATTTGCTTTTATTTAGGCCTGGTTCATCGATTTCATTTGCTTAACTTACATGTAAAACAAAAATAATATTTTGTATTTCGTGTGTCGTTTTGTCATAACACCTTAAGTTGAGATAAGATATCAAAAAAATTTTAAAAAGAAACTCGGTGAAAAAATCATTTTTGTTAAATAATAAAATAAAACAAAATCAAAGAATAATATCGTTTATAATGCAAAATTTTAAAAACGTAAAGAAAAAATTTTTTTAATGTAAATTCGTATGATTACAAAAATTTTTTTTAACTTTTTATAATTGACTTAAGGTGTTACGATAAAACGACACAGATTTGTTTTTGTTTTAAATATAAGTTAAGCAAACGAAGTGTTCGTTCGAAATCGATGAACAGGCAGTAAATATTTTAAGCACTCACTGTTTTTTTTTTGTTTTAGAATTGATTTACACGCCAAACTTAATATAAGGTAGCGGCAATCCCACAACAAGGTTTTTATTTTTTCTTTTCGGTCGTTAGGAAAACCTTATTTTGAAGCATAAATATTTTTGTTTATATTTTATTAGTTTTTTTACAATTTTTTCAATTTTCATAATATAATTTTGACGTTTTATTCTATTTAACATTTGATGTCTGTAAATATTCCAGTAACAACAGAATTGGTGTTGTCTGTTTTCGCATTGAAATACAGAAACACTTTTTAACCCCATAGGCGATGTTTACGATTCAAGGATTAACTAACCACAAAAATTTTTTTTTTTTGGCATTTATTTATTGAAGATTTAAGATATATTAAATATGAACTAACAATAATTAATCAAATCTTATCCTAATATTTGCTTTATGTCCTACCAGTGCCAGACAAAAAAGATTTCGTCATCACGGTTTCTGTTCACATATGTAGTGTTTATCGCACATCCGATTGGGTGAGTACTGCAGTGTCTCTTTTCCTTAAGCAAGTGTGGCCACCATAATTTCAAATATTTCGCGCTAATGGATTTGGGTGCAGTTCCAGCCTTTTTAAATATTTTACTGCATATTTCGCTATCATAGTTTTTACTAATGGCACATTGAGATCCTTGTGGATTTTTGAGTTTTTGACGTATCAGGGGGCGGCTGTTATTATTCGAAGAAGTTTATTTTGGCATCTTTGAATTTTTTCGATGTTAGAAGCCGAGGCAGTGCCCCATAACTAAAAACCGTAGCACCAAATTGGCTTTAAGATAGAGTTGTAAAGTAGAAGTTTGGAATCGAGACTAAGAACATTATTTCTTCCAATAAGCCAATTAATTTGATTTGCTTTTAGTTTCATTTGAGTTAATTTAGCTTCCATATGCCATTTATACGTTAAACGCCGATCTAGATGTATACCGAGGTATTTTACATGCGAGTGTTGGGGTATTATTTGATTATTTATTTTAATAGGGGGCATGTTTCCCGACGCAATGTGAATGTTATATGTGCGCATTTTTGCTCATTGATCTTTATCCTCCATTTTTTTTAACTACCTTTCCAGTTCAAATATATGATCCTGTAAGTAACGAGATGCTTCTTAACAGTTTGCGTGTTCGCTTAGAAAAGCTGTATCGTCCGCAAATGTTGAAGTTTGGATGTTTGTTGGCATGTCTGAAGTATAAATTAAGTATAAAAGAGGGCCCAGGATGCTGCCTTGTGGGACTCCAGCGTTAATTGGCTGTGGAGAACTTAAAAATTCGCCTTCTTTAATAATAAATTGACGACCGACTAAGTAGCTTTCTAACAGCTTGTGTATGTTTGGTGGTAAGTTTTGCTGCAATTTCAGTAGTAAACCTGCATGGCAAACTTTATGAAAAGCTTGAGACACATCGATAAAGAGTGCTGAGCAATATTTTTTCTTCTTCAAAGGCTTTTCTTATGACATTTACTATTCGATGAGTTTGTTCCATTGTGATGTGCTTTCTTCGAAAACCGAATTGATGGTTTGGAATACATCTATTTTCATTTAAAATCGGCGTTAATTTTACCTAGTAGTTCCTCAAATAGCTTTGAAATATTAGATTATAAGCTAATAGGTCTGTATGACTCAACTTTTGTGTGATCCTTTCCAGGCTTTGGTATCATTATTACTAAGGAGACCTTCCATTCTTGAGGGTACTATTGAAGGCGTAAAATAGCATTAAAAATAATCAGAATAATTTTCTTTGCTATACTTTGTAGCTCCAAAAGCATTTTATTACTGATCTTATTAATACCGGGAGCCTTCTAGGTGTTTAAATCACAAATAACCTTTTCGATTTCTCTAAACTCGAATCTTAGGGGAATAGCTGCTCTAACATTTACAGGTGGTAACTCGACTGCTATATCGTGAGATGTATTATGGGTAAATACGTTTTTCAGATGATGAACAAACAGATTTCCTTTTTCAATGTCATCTCTTGCCCAAATTCCATTCAAGTTTCATAATGGTGGCTTAGATATAACTGGTCTATTGAGACTTCTAGCTGCAGGCCATAATGAGTAGTCTGATTGTGGAGTTGCATCAAGTTCCACAAAAATGTTCTTATTTATTTTTAGAATACTGTAACAAAATATATACCTTATATGTAAATCGAGCAAGAGTAACGTACATATCGTCGGTCGCAGGTTGACAACTCTTAACTCGCAAAAAAATCGAATCGGGGGTATTATTTATTTTAATTTTTTTTTAATCTGAAATTATTTCAATACCTTTTTTTTTCTCTACACCATCTTACAATAAATATCTCCTACAAATTTTGGTTTTTTTTTATTTACTTCCAACACGGTTTAGTAACGGAGTAATAACGTTTTTTTTGTCTCCTGAAAAGTACAAAAAAACATGTTAAGAGTTGTCAACCTGTGACCGACGATATGTCTTCGGCCTGTTGTAATGAAACAGACAAGAGCCTCCTGCAGAAATCAAACTCGCAACCCTCGCATTGATAGACTAGCTCACTATCAACAACACTACCGGACACCCGTTTTTATTTTAGAAAAAAGCTTTTACACCACTGCATATTTAAAATGCATTTCGCAGCTGAAACTTTATTTCAAAAAATTATTTGCTACTTTTATCAAACTTCATTATTTTTTTTATCTCCATATATTTTTTTTTAAACGAGAACTACAAAAACCATTGCTTAAACACCTCCCTGACAGTTGTTTGCAACCGACTATCCCTTTGCCAAAATGTCATTAGTAAATGGCGTTTTTTTTTAAGCCAAAAAACATGAAATACAAAAATAAAGAAATAACGATTGTATTTCACAACTCAAACAAAAGTTTCCATTTTTCCATGGTCTTTCTGTCATTATGAAAGGCAAAAATAACTAATTTGCAATTCCAAGTGCGTGATGATGCAAACATTTCTTTTAACATTTTTTTTTTTTTTGTTTAAGTGTAACTTTGTATCTCACTCCTTAAATTCTAATATTAAAGAGAAGAGTTTTTCAGTTAAAGAGATGTTAATTTAAATTCACTCTTAAAAGATAAAATTAAGTCATTCAACTGGGTTTTATAGTTTTTCCAAAATGAGGACTAGAGCTTGTCCGGTTTAGAGAAAAACATATACAATTCTACTATTTTGCTAAACACCCTGTATTAAGTTATTACTCCTTTTGGCTATAAACTTTTTCCAGCTGTTAGTTAATATTTATATTCATTAATAATGTCCTTTGTTCCATTCTTCCTCTATCCTCAATTTTTTATTTCATCCTTTTTTCTGCCTTTTGCTCAGCTGTTGGACTTTGTTGCTGACATTTAGACAAAAAGGAAAAATATGTAAATAAAATTTAAATGATGATGACAATTCTAACAGCTTACAAAAATATCTATGTAAATGAATACATTTTTTTTTATTATTATTTCACCTCCTTACATTAGTTTTGGTTGATATAAAATGTGTGGAAGAAAAGTTTTATTGAAGTAAAAAAATTGTTAACCAAATTTACTTATTTAGAAAAATATTTTTATTTAATATTGGCATTATTTTTAGTTTTTCTTCAAATGAGTTAGTTCTTGCCGGGCTGACGACGTTTGTTGGCCAACGAGGAAAAGAGTAAGCATACATCGTCGCCCCCCTTAACCGCAAACTTCGTCTGCACGGCAAAAAATGTCCGTAGTGTAAGTTGCAACTTAAGGGCACCATCCACCATCAAAATGCTTGAAATCAAAATTGGTTTGATTTTCCGTCAAGCGTTGTCGGTGTAACACATACAATCACATTTTCACTAATACTGTATAGCACTTGATGAGTAATTGTGATAAGTGTATGGTGGCTTTTATTCTCACAAAAATATTTAAGACTTATAAAGGGAAACGTTCTGCTGAAGTGAAGCGTCGCACAGTGGCGCGATTTGAGTTTTTTCGTTGCAAAAATCATATCTTTTGAACCGAATAAGATAATTGAACAGTTTAAACAGCATATGATAGATAACTGTTCAGCCTATGAAATGAGCGTTTGGAAAGGGTGCTACGCTTTGTAGGGGCCTACTTATGGGTTATCAAAGTTAAAATTAGTAGAAAAATCAATTTTATGGTAACTAAAAAAAATTATTTTTACATTTTTAGATTGTTTTTATTTTTTTTCTTAAGGGTTTTATGTTTTAAATTATTACCCAACAAATTAAAAAAAAAAATTATTTATTTTTTTAAATTTATTTTTTCAATTTTCTGTAAAATATTCATCACAATTCGTAAGAGAAGGTATATCTAAAAGACTAACAATTTCTAAACTATAATTATTTTGTAACTCTATTCGTGATTTCACATGCCGCAGGGAAGAAATAAGTGGATCGGAAGATGCTGCCAACATGTTGAAGAGGTCCTTATTTTGCCTTACCCTTGATGCTTTGAATGTGTTCTGCAATCTATATTTTTTATAAAATTTGTTAAGAGACTCCTGTGCTTCTTCAGAAAGCTCTCCAATTGGCAAAGACTGGTACTCAATTATATCTTTGCCATGCGCCAATATTTTATGGACGGTCGGGGTCAACTTCTTCTGTGGATACATTTCTGCTAAAAGAGATGCAGTTTTCGACGCATATTCTCCATATTTTGTAGAATTGACATTTTCTTTGCAGTTTAAAACATCCAAGATCGTTCCCAATCTTTTCACGATTTGATTGTCAATTCCAATGATTCTAGTTACTGCCTCATCATTTTCAAAAAATCTCCTAGAAGTGTTTCCATCGTTAGAGTTACCGTATCCGTGCTTGGGACAGTCTACTTTTAGTCCAACTTGTTTCAAAAAAACCATCCTGTATTTGCTTCTTTCTGATCTTTTCCTTATCCTTTATTGATGTATTTTCATCGAAGTTTTCCTCCTCTTGTGGTAGGGTATATGCCAGTTTTAGCAAGAATTCCATACACCTTATCCTTGCGTGCAATGGTGACATTCCATATTCGTAATTCTCCTCATTTGTAGAATCGTTTAAATTACCAAAGTTCTTCTGACAAATAATAATATAAAATCGATAAAAAAAATATAAAAATAATACGAAAAAAGGGGTTTAGATAGGTTTTTGCTAAATTTTTACCTCCAATATAATTCTGTCTATGATAACTAATTGAAATATATTATAATTAAGCAGAAAAAGATACTAATCTTAAACTCTTTACAACTAATTATATAAAATTGAGATGTAACATATTATATATGAAATAAATTGAATTGAATTGAAAAAAGTTCTTCTGACTCTTTTTGCAAATCGGGCATGACATTGTTGAGGTTGTTCCTGTCAGTTCGTTTACGACTTTTCCGTCAACCATGGTCAGGTGGAACTCGTAATTGCATTCAATATATTTTCCTTCTCCAATTTGCAGCTTTGTAGGCTTAATCTTGCTTATTTGTTCTTCAATGTCCTTCACCGTAGTCCTTATGAGTTCTGCCGATTCCCTTGCAAACTGAAACATTATTGGTCGGCAATAATGCACTGATGACGGACGTGGATTTTTCCAGTGTAGGGAATCATCCGATTTTAGCCGCAAAGGAACAACAGATGCCATAAACATATTTCCGTCCGATATTGTAGCGTCATCGAAAGATATCCTTTGCTTATAAACGCTTTGTCCGGATGATCCATCGCAGCCCCATTTGCTGATCAATGTCAACTTCTCAGGAAGAATTTTCACTTCCGTGAAAAACTTTGGTGTGGTTGACTTTCTAAACAGTTCAAATAATTTTAAATTGTTCAACGCCATGTTTTCAGTACTTAAATTGTTTAATGGTTTCAGTAATTGTTGCGCCAACTTTCAGGCGTAGACTAATCCAGGCATTATGCTTATTTTGCAATATATAGGCTTATGCTACCATGCCTAAAAATTTACCTGTTCCCTGCATACATATGGATTTAGGCTAAATAATGCAATTTTGATATTATGCACGTGTCCAAATAAGATTTGTGCCTACCTGTAGGGACCATAAGTCAATATTGTTCCTGACCATTTGTACGCCAAAGTATTGTTTATGTGAGGTACGTACCTGCTAATTTCAATGAGTAGTTTTTTTCAAACTATTAGATCAAACTACTGTCAGTCAAAACATATAAGGGATGGACGCCATACAATTTCTGCAACCATGTCTTTTTGAACTTTTTTACCTCTAGAAGCCAAACGGGCACGTACGGGCAGATAAAACCTTTTGAATTATGTAAAGAAATAATCAAAGAACAGGTTTTGCACGTATGGCAAATATAGAAAAATATAGTTTTTTTTTATTTTCCGTCAAAGTTGAAAAATAGTGAAAAAACGGATAGTTTTTAAATAGTGATTTACCAGGAGAAACACAAAGCAAACAGTTAATTTTTTTTTTATCATTATACATTTAATAAATACATCAATCAATACAAATAAAAAATAAGGCGATTCGTTACCTATTTTTCGTGATATTACACCTGAAATCGCAACAAATTGACTAAAAATTGTGTGTTTTTTTGAAAACCGAAAGTCGGTCAACTTTGAACGGTTATATCTTCTAAACTAAAAATGTGATATTATTAAGAGTGGCATATTTGAAATCGTTGAAAAGTTTCCTATAACATGGGTTTATTCAAAACTTCGTCGGCACTCATGAAAATTTTGATTTTTGCAACCTCGCTTGCTCTACGGGCGCCACTGTGCGTCGTCCAATGAGAGCATTCTCTATTAAATAGTTGTTCTGGATTATAAAGCGGGTAAGGACAAACTTCCTTACCATTTTTGGTAAAAAGTTTTAAATTAGTCTTGCAAAATGTTGGCGAGTGGTCGCGTGTTTTAGGCCTTGTTCGGCCAATGATCGCCTCAAAATGAATTAATTGTGTTTGGTACGAGTTTCCTATGATGGTCTCGCCCAATTTCAGCAGCTTATAAAATGTTATCCTGGCATCAGTTTATTGGTCGGGTTCCATATGCGATATCTTTTGCTTCGGGTTATCGTAATAGAAACATGCCAAAACCTTTTTATGCATTTCCGATATAGAAAATCGTCTTTAAATGTCTTCCAGCTTCAATTCGTATGTCATCCAATTTGCTTGCTTTTGGGGAATCCAGCGGCTTGCAACCATTCAAAACTGTTGCTTGAGGAGCTTACAACGAATTTGCAAGGACTTTTTGTAATTGAAATCAATTTTCATAAAGTAATGAATCTAATTCAAATTTGTCTTGTCTTCCATGTCAAAATTCTGAATCATACAAACCCTCTCTTGCACCATGAAATCGATGAAATATATTCAGTGCCCATGTTCTGTACAACTGTTTTTCTCCCTTAACTTCGTCTGTAACATTTTTAGCGAGCAATAGCCGTCACGTAAGGAAATTACTCGCCAATTTACAGAAAAAGTCTGTTAAATTTTTGTGAGAAAGTTCCCACTTTGAACTGTCAAATAAACTTACGCATAAAAACGGGATGAGAAAAAATATTACCACGAAAAAATACATTAATAGCCTATTTCCGATGTGCGAAAGAATTCTTTCTTTCGTATAAATATATTGAAAACAAAAACAATGAATAATAACACGGAAGAGATAAGTATTTTGTTTTTTAGTGTATTTTCATTGTTTAATTATTTTTCTTTTAACATTTTTGAAAAATATACGAATATTTTCAAAGCTATTTTTTAAACAACAAAAATTAAAGTCGTACTCTACATTATTTGCAATAGCCGACGGTTGTATTTTCGCCGCTGTTATTGAACATTTTTCAATTTTAATAATTTTGGGCGCCGTCAACGATATGTATTACTGGCGTTCTCAACGTTTTCGACATCAGTTACAGACACATTATTTTCCCACTTTTCGAGAAACGATGAAATATTTTGTTTCACATCTTTCTTTTCGATGCGAGACGTTCTCACCACAGTTATAGAACATGGGTAGGTGCATGATAAGCTTTGATAAGACAACATCTATTTCAATTAGGTTACTGTTAACAAAACCATTTTTAGTGGAAAATGTTCAAACATATTACAGTAACTTCAAACATTCCTTTTATGGTTACATCAGGCCTCCATAATAAAGTCACAACAATATTATGGTTACCTCTGATCATGTTATGGTTAAAAATAAGATTAATATGCTTAACACAATTTCTTTATCAACCGTAATATTTTGTCATTGAGAGCTAAATACGGAGAATAGAGCAGCAATTCGTAGGCTTAATTGTAGATTTTAGCCGTGGAATACTTAACGAGCACACGAAATTTACGTTTTTTTGAAATTTTCTTCTCCTTACGAGGTAGTCTGCTGTCAATTGCTATAAAACACAAACTTAATGACACAGATAATAAAAATGTTGCCATTTATTATATTTATTTTTTTTTTGTTTGTTTGTTTGTTTTTTTTTAATGTAATATTTTGTTGTGCAGGGAAATGGAAAGAAACCATAGATGGATCACTTAGTGCTACAAAATTTTAAGTAGACTTCGTCAAAATCTAGTCACGAAGTAGATTTTGTATTATATGGGAAATCTATTCAAAACCAACTAGATTTTGCTCGAAATCTCGTAAATACTAGATTTCGTTGTAATGTAAATGGGTTATTAATAACATTTGGCACAAAGAACTTTTACATGAATCTTATGGTGTTTTATTTTCAACAAAAAATGTGACATTTTATTTAAAAAAATGCAATTTTGTGTTCGTTTCTTAAAAACGGTGGCTTGTTTTATTCTAAAAAATGGACCCTTACTAATGGCATAACGCATTGCACTTTACGCCCCGTATAAATCGACAGTGTTGATAATGCCCTGTAAAAGATGGCTTTTGTTTATATATAGGGCTACCAGACGAAGTGCGGAAAAACGCCTCTAATCAGGACAGTAAAAATGTAAAATTTTAAGAGTTATTTTTTTTATTATTTAATAGTAAAAACATAAGAAAGCATTACATTGTTTATGATAGGTTGTCAGTAAAATAAAATTTAAGTGGATTCGGTGTTATAAAATTGTTTAAAAAAAAAAACGTCAAATCAAGAAATCTGAAAAACTTGGTGTTACTAAATCAGCAATCTGGCAAAGGTATTTTCTTGTTTACATATTTTATAAAAAACAAACTAAAGAAATTAGAATTTCGTCATTAATTTTTTTCATTTATTTAATATCAATCTATTAACAAATTTTGGTTTATGTATATTTTTTTTGATAGTTTGAAGAACAAACTTTTTGTCAGCTGTTAAAAAAAAGGCCGGTCCAGTTTTGCGTTTTGTTCTCGTCAAATAAAAAATTGCATTATTACAGGGTCGGCAAGACATTTTATACATATACCTTTTAAGAAGGTGGTATTTTTTGTAGAAAAGAAAACACCATTTATCTCATAACATAATTTTGCCATGATAACATGATGTGCAATGGGTCCCAAATAGGGCCCACTCTCGTAAAATTTGTTTTAAAGACTGTGGTGTAGGGTGTCATATGGACGGGCATAACGACTATACTTTCCTACTTGTTTTTTTAATAGAAAAAGTAAAGCAAAACTTTCTGCAAATGATAATTTGTTGGCACGAAATTTCACAATTTTTAAGAAAAAAAAAAAAAAACAAAAAAAGTTTTTTCGCTAATGATATTTCGTACAACGACTAATGGCTAAAAAAAATCAGTGAGTGTTTAAACGCTGGTTAACTTAAATTTATATGTAGTTTAAACTCAACAGCTGTAACTTATGGCTAATAAATCAGTGAGTCTTTAAACGCTGGTTTAGTTGAACTAAACTTAAATTTATATGTAGTTGAAACTCAACAGTTGAAAATCAGTGTCCCATGTATTATATGTAGTTTAAAAAGTAACATGTGGCAACACTACGATAAATGTTGACAAATTCATATGGTTTGTATTGGTAGTTTAGACGCCCAATTTTATGCGGTTAAAGATGGTTTATATGTTTTCGGATTTATAGATTTGTTGGCTTAAACACATTTTAAACCAAAAATAGAGTTTAACTTGCTCTGATTTATTAGCCCTTAGTGTCCCATGTATTGTATGAAGTTTAAAAAGTAACATCTGGCAGCACCACTACAAATTTTGTCAAATTCATATGGTCTGTGTTGGTAGTTTAAACGCCCAACTTTATGCGTTTAAAGATGGTTTATATGTTTACTGATTTTTTGATTGTTAAAACACGTTTTAAAACAAGCAGAGCGTTTAACTTGCTCTGATTTAGTAGCCGTAAGTAGCAACATTCCATAATGTATATCCCGCATAGTTATAATAATTAATTAAATTCCTGCATAAATAATAAACTTTTTTGCGTTTTCCCGGGAGGTGAAAACAGCCTGGGAATAAAAACAACCCAAAAAATAATAACAATGTACACTTTACATCTTCTATAATTTTTCCCAGAAAAAATACTTCCATTAATATTAATTGTGTTTTATATAATAGGTTTATTATTATGTATATTTATTGTTTTACTTGTTTTCTTTTTCAGATTATTTGTTAGAACTACTTAATATTATCTATTAATAAAAATATTTAATTTTTTTTTACAAAGTATGCGTAATTTGTAAGAGCGTGCTGTCAATTTCACTCTTGGATGCTTCATAAAATTTCTACACGTAAAACAAAAAAAAAAAAAAAAAAAAAAAAATTAAGTTCATTCATATTTAATGCTCTACTAGAGCATTTAAATATAGTTTTCTTTTTCCACAAACTTGTTTTTTTTATTTATACAGCAAAGCAATTTAAAATTTGGTAAATCCTCCTTGGAAAATAAACAATGAAAATAAAATTGTTAACATTGTTTAAAATCATAATTTGTTATTTTAAATTTAAAATTCAATGGGTCACATTACCACTTGATGAATAATAAATAACGAGCTTTGATGTTTAAACAAAAGAGTTATTATAAAAACAAAAATATATTTAAATGACTACACGATTTATATTATAAGTACTTGTATGCATTTTGCAAATACAGTGAAAACTCCATTTACGGACAGCTCTCATAGGTGGATTTTTTTCTAAGTCCTTTTTTCCACATCCCTCCTAACACATTAAAACCAAAAATCCCTCAGATGGACATATCAGCGGACAAATTTGTGCCGACGTTTGGTGTCCGCCTACGAGAGCTTTTACTATACTATGCAATTTGTAATGTTTGTAAGTAAAGTTATCTACTGACATTCTGTGTCGCATCTTGTGATCATAGTACTCATTAAATTGTAGCCATTAATCATGTTTTTTAAAAGCCTGTCAAAGCAAATTTGCCTTAAAATAAAACAAAAGATTTTAACTACTGTATAAGTGGAATGTATGACAAGGACTTTGGAGAATTAAATTTTATTGCAAACAATGTTTAAACTTATCTCTTACCTTTCTTTTAGTTTGAAATTTATCACAATTGGGCTCAAATCTTGGTAAATGCGCACATACGGACATGTTCTAGAAATCGAAATGAAGTGGATTTAAAATCGACCAAATGTTAAAAAAGACTCTGTAATGAAAGTTTCTAAAAGTATTCCTTTTTGTCTAATTCATTCTTTGGTATAAATTATTTTTACTAGAACAACTCTTTAAATAAGAATAAACTACGGTCATTTTATAAATAATTGAACTTCATATTTAGTTCAATTTCACTACATTTCGATTTCTAGAATATGCCTGTTACTGCATGAATAATCCTAGTTTTAAGTAAAACAAATTGTTTTAAAAATAAAGAGAATTCTGCACATTAAAGAAATTTGGTTTTCTCAATGTCTCATTTGCTTCTATTCTGACGCAAAGCTAACCGGCACTCATCTGCCGATTATTTATTTACCGTACAGTTAAATTTAATCAGCCTAATTCCTGCTTTTACATGAATGTTGTGAGGTGTTGCCAACTGAAATCAATATTTTTGTCGTTATATTGAGAAGACCAAGATCGGTCTTTTAAATTTATGTCGGCATTAGGTACCAGGCAGTTTCTCGATACATTGAGAAAATGGCCATTTAGGTTTTATGTTGAACTTTATGACTCAAATCGGGAATTTTTTAAAAATTTTCAAACCCTTAATAGAGAAATAGTAAAAACTATGTTTTGATGTTTTGAAATAATGATCACTTCTAATGCTCAATTTTATAAGGCTTCTGCGGGCCGTTATTTCAAAAAATTTATTTCATCATCAATATACTCGCTTGTAAATTAGAAAATGTTTGCCGAATAAAGCAGATTTCGATAATTTGCTTAAACCAGAATCCTTTTCCTAAGACCCTGCCTTAACTAGTCGTTATTTTGTGTGCACAAGAAAAAAACGCTGGTAGAGTAATTTATTCATTAATGTCTTTGTAGGGAAAACGTATGGCACGACAACCTATATACACGCAGAGAAAAAAATATGATTGGGCATGGTTACGGCAACTACACTATGGGGGGATTCACAAGGTGTGCTATCAAGTCATATCGTCATAATGTCCTAAATAATATTTTACAATTGTTTAAAAAAAAAATATTGTGTTTCAAACATCATAAAAAAAATATTTTTTTTTTTAAACAATTGTAAAATATTATTTAGGACATTATGACGATATGACTTGATAGCACACCTTGTGAATCCCCCCTATGTTTATAGTAACACTATATTGTTGTCATATACAAAATATTGTTATTTTTATTTAATAATTAGTATTGTGGTTATTTTTTTGAACTGTTAATGGTTTTTAATCCAAATTTCGATATTTTGATCAGGCTTAAGTTCATTGAATTTAATTTTCATTAAATTATTTTTATGAAGAAAGGCGTTTTACAACATGAAATGAATTAAAATTTATTGATAATTTTTCATTCTTGACTGAGCTGGGAATTGAACCCAGGTTTTTCAGGGACAGGTTGCCCAGACGAGTTTCGATTGTGACCACACAATCTCTTCAGTGGGGTTTGCCGTTTAGCTCTCACCGCCATTGACGACGGATGACGTCATTAGTCAAACATCAATCTTTAAACCAAATGGTATTTTACCTTGGCAGATCGAAATTTGCTTTGAATGAATGATTACCTACTTTAATTGATCTACATGTTCTTCCTTACTTCTTGTTTTTCGTACTTTTTGTCAAGAATTCTTCTTGAAATCCAAAGTAATTTTTTTTCATGTTTCTGTCTTTGTTTTTCTTGTTGACATTTTTCAGCATCTTATCATAATATGTTGCTCTTAGAATAAGTTTACCACAACCATGTTTCTTTTTCGTGTACAGAGCAACAATAACAATCAAGATGGCGTTTATGTATAAGGCAATACTTACATTTATGTTATTTATTGCTGTTTGAACAAATGAACAACGCTGTTTTAACAAGAGCAAAACATCGAAAACAGCTGTCTTTAAAAATCATGCGTGCACAGGAAATGGTTTGTTGTCCAAACATAGCGATGCCTTGTGAAGACGGGTTGTAAAGATGCTGGAAAACGATGAACTTTTGATATTTTTTAACTGACAGCTAGTTTTATTTAAAATAAAAATAAAATCTCGGGTAACCTATCTGAAAACTAGAAATTATATATATCTGGATAATTCCATGACAAATCGACCAAGAGTGGGACCCGACTCCTTTTGATTTGAATGAAATTTGGTGAGACGGTTCCTTTCATCCTATAAGGAACATATATCAACGAAAAATAGTTTTAAAATTTCTTTCAAAAGTTTTGTCATATTTAAAATGTCATAATTTCGCCGAATAAGCCGAAAGTGTTGAGTTTATTTTTTCAATATCTCAAAAACTACGTAAATTACGAATTTTTGTATGATTTGTATGTCATTTTAAAGAGAATACTTGGGGCTACAAGCAGTATATTCATCCTTATTATGTAAGGCGTTGTCGTTAGCGCGTGAGTCGTTTTTTGTAATGGATCAAAGAACACAGGTTGTGTGTTACTTTAATCTATTACAAAAAACGACTCACTCGTTAACTACAACGCCTTACACAATAAGGCCGATTAAAACAAAATTTGTTTTTAAAAAATCTGCAAAATATTAAATTTTACAAATTTACTAAGTCACAGCCCTAAATTTTTGTAATACCTCAAACTGGTGCTTAAAAATCGTGAAACTTTGTAGTAGGAGTTTTTTTTAAGATATGATTTTTTTTCTTTCGCAACCTGTAAAAAAATAATCTTAAAATAAAATTTTATTAAATAGATATTGGGAATTATTTCTTTTTCATAAGCAACTTTATTATATTCAACATTTTTAATTTTTCGAATTTATTTTATGAGTTAAATTAATTTATTCTATTTAATTAATTTAACTCATAGAATAAATTCGAAAAATGAAAAATGTTGAATAAAAGTATTTATTAAATCTGATTTGTTTGATTTTAGGTCTTTAAAAAAAGTAAGGACATTGATAAAGTTTCTTTTGTTTATTTGTTGCATTTTTTTTTGGAGCTCAATGTGGACACTTTCAAAGAAAAGTGCCATTTTTGTCACGTTACGTCGCCAAGAAATTAAATGAGTTTTATGCATTGCTTGGCTTCGCTCGGAAGCAATTTACTAATGATAAATGAAAAGAGGGCAGTGTATAGATTTCCTCCTAAAAATTTTTTATACTTAGAAAATCACATTCGGCTCATTCGGCGAAATTATGATATTTTGAATATGACATACATAATTTTTGAAAATTTATTCGTTGGTATATGTTCCTTATGGGATGAAAGGAACCTTTTCACCAAATTTCATTCAAATCGAAAAGGGTCGGGTCCCACTATTGGTCGATTTGACATGGAATTACCCATATGTATTTAAGAAGAATCGCAAATGTTTATGGTTTTTACATGCTTAAATCTTTGACTAGAATTTCAAATCTGGCAACTTCATTATCATTATTACATAGTTTAACTTAAAAAATAGATAAACTCCAAAACATCGCATGCAAATTTTATTCAGAAATCGTGTACACTCTATTTCGTCGTAATATTATTCTGACTTATCTCTCTGTAATTGGATTTCTAATTTCTATTCCCGGAAACGTATACAAATTTTCACGGCAATTAAGTGATTTTTTTAATACTCTTAATGTCAAATAGCAGATAAAGAATTAAGTGCTCTTATAAATAAATAATCGTGTTGTAAGCAATTAAATATTCTTAATTAAAAGAAACAAAGTAGTTTGTATTGTTATGGGTCTCTTCAGTTGATGCCCATTATTTGAAACTTATTCAAATATCGCGTATTTGCCCAATATAGTTTTAAGAAATTTTACGAAATTAAAAAGCTTTTTGAGATATAAGCTTATATTTCCTAAATATACGCTGATATTTGCAATCATTTACTTCAGTAGAAACGAGTTTATCTTTAACACCCTACACCATAATATCAATCAAAAAAATTTACACATCTATATTTGAATCGGCAAAGGAAGAACAGTTAAGAGCACTTTCCTCCTGTCTTTGTCAACCAAATTGAACAAAAAATGCAACATTTAAAAAGTATTTAGTTACAGAAGTGCACAATATATATATATAATTAAAATCTGAAGGGTAAAAGGGTACAAACGGGTAAATTTGGTAACCTCATATCTCTAAAACTTAAAGAGATTAAAAAAAATTTAATACTTATCGTTGCTCATTAGAAAAATAAGCGGACAGGTGGCCGGTACTTTTTTGAAATTCGACTCTTTTAGGGAGTAAATGGGTATAACCTGTAGTTTGGAACTTCTTTGTCACCCATTTATCTGTTAAACCAATAAACATAGAAATAAAGATTTTACCAAATTTGTAACTTATCTAAAAAAATGTAAATATTGATTTGGTACTTCTTCGAAATTCGAACATTGTGGTGGGGTGTTTGATAATCGTATCTATTTTTGGTACTTTTTTTACAAAACATTGTTCTTTTTTGTATTGACATATACGTTTTTAAATAGGGCTCCCACTACAATATTGAAATTTTTGAAACTTCAATGGGAAGAACAAAATGGGAAGTAGAAATTTGGTACTTTTTTATTTTACAATTATTACTTTTTTAATTTTCGTTAATTTTGAACCTTGAAACATAAAATTAAACATGCCGTGTCCTAAGTTGATGAGAATCTACATGAGGGAACTTTTCGGTACTTTTTTGTTCTTCAACTGGTACTTTTTGAATTTTCGTTAATGTTGTACATCGAAACATACATTACTCATGCATGGTTCTAAGTGAATACAAATCTGAAAGGGGGAGCTATTTGTAACTTTTTTCTTCTTTAAATGGAACTTTCTGAATTGTTATTAATACTGATCCTAGAAACATAAAACTTAACATGCAATGTCCAGAGTGATTGAGAAACTTTACCTAAGAGGAGACTTGTTTGCACTTGGTTGTTTTTCAATTGCTACTTCCTGATTTTGTTTATATCAATGAACTTACAAAACTAAATTAAGAATTTAAGGAGTTGAGTGTAAGAGAACATATGGACCGTATATTGGTGTATCGCCAAATCGATCCACTACGGAAAAACAAATGGCCGAAACATGTTTATACCTTTTTGTATGTTTTTTAATAATAGTTATAATAATAAATAATTATGGTCGACTTCGAAAACTGGGGGCCAAACACTAGTAAAAATAAAACCATAACAGGTCATTTTATGGAATTAATAAGAGGTAAACGTGATTTTTTGCTTATATCTCAGCCAGTTGAGGACCGATCTGGCAAACAATTTCGGACTATATATATTAGAAATATATAACATCCTGGTCCCTATCATTTCTACGGACAGATGGACATCGTTTAATAAATTTCGCTACTCATAAGGACCTATAAAATTTGTTTATACTATATAAAGTCTCACATAAATATTGAAGAATGACAAACTTATATATCGTCGGGTTTCAAACAAAAAATAAAACATTTTTGGAAAAAGTTTGCGGCCTAATTTGTCGCTAACGTGTTTTTGGCGCAAACAGCAATTTTCAAATAAAATTGAATTTTATTATTTTCGCTAATAAATTAATTCTGGCACCCCAATTTCTATATCCCCAAGATTATAACTAACAGCTTCAAAAAAATTATGCATCGAACCGTGAAAGTTTTCGTTTTCGTAAAATTTTTAAAAATAATTTAAATTCGAAAAATTCCCCGTTTTTTTGATACATTTTAGGTTTTGTATATGATCTACTATTAGGAGCAGGGATACAGCTTTAAAGGAAATGTTATTTATGCAAAAATAGTTGGAGTCAGTTTTAAAAATTAACCACCTATGGGCATGAGTTTACCCCTTAGGGTCCGAAAACGAATTTCGGTTAAGAACGATTTTTTGTACGGGGAAAAAGTTCTAGTTTATCGAGGAACAGTTGTGCTGTATAGGATATATAGTTTTTGAGTTACTCGACGAAAGTCGTAGTTTTTACCGATGTTACTACTCCGATTAGCCTGAAACTTTCCACATTTTTTTAACCTCAAAAACGAAAAAAATATTGGGTAAGACTTAAACATTTCCAACTTAAATATATTTATATATAATATTTTGAATGCAACTACCATTTTGTATGGCGCTCACGAGGTTTTAGAGATGGCTTTATTTTTTTTTTAATACATAGTTAAAAAAATAAAAGTGCACTCGGGTGGCAAATGTTATTTTCTACCATAAAAACCAAAAAAGTCAATTTCGAAAAAAATGGCGCTTACGTGGTTAAGAAAGAAAACGCGATGATATACCCTTTCCACCTGTGGTGAAGGTAATAAAAAACTATTTATTCAACATCGATAAACTGACAATAAGTGCCATTCAAGTTGGAAAAAAAATTCGTAAATGTCCGTCCGCTCTAAAAATACCAGAATATCTTCAAAATAGAATCTCAGTAAATTAAATCATCCAGCGGCAGCTTAAACACAGCAGACATCAACCGCTTCACATATTTGACTAGTGTTCTTTCCACCAACGGAGGAGCTTAACATGATATACTAAATCGCATACGGAATGCGCGTGCGACATTTGCCAATCTGCAAAATGTATGGCGTGAAAATAGCATTATGACTGCTACTAAAGGACAACTTTTTAATGCTTCTTTTCGGCTCGGAGGCACAGTAGCAACCAAGGAAAGAAAAGCAAACCTTCAGAGTGTATAGACTGTTTTCTTCGAAATATTCTCCAAATACGATGGCCCATTGAGATATCGAATGAAGATACATACATATATGGAGTACTTGCAACCAGCAGAATATCATTGTCGAAATTATAAAAAGCAAATATGGCTGGATTAAGCTCATTCAGCTAAACATTACGATAATCCTCACGATACTGCTCTGGCATTGAATCCGCAAGGTCTACGGCATCGTAGTGGACCGCAAACAATGTGTTGCCAAACTTTTCTTAGCGAAACCAGCAAATTGTTTAACGAATTCAAATTACTAGAACGCAACAGAGATAACTGGAAATCTTTTGTAAACATTTAAAGCCCGTCAATATGGAGTATGGATTTAATAATAATAAATTTACTAGGAACTATCAAAATATTTTTCATAGGAATATCCGAGAAATTTATAATTTACGGTAAAAAGAATGGAGTTTAGGATCAATCATTCCAAGCCCCACTAGTGGTAAGTAATTTTTGTTTTTTTTTGGTGAATGTCGCCTTGTTTGGGATTTCTTTTTTTAAAGGCGACATTCACACCAAAAAAAAAAAAATACCACTAGTGGGGCTTGAAATGACTGATCCTAAACTCCATACTTCTTCACAACGTGGTCCGTAATTACGTGGTTCAAAACAGCAGCAGGACTCCCGTAAATATTTTACCCTATTTTGCATAATTAAAAAGCAGAAACACAGGCTTAAAAAAGGTATCGTCTATTGCCGGTTTAATTTTACCCATAAAAATTTATTTAAAAGTTTGCATGTTAGTTATCCGATTACTGTGTGTAGTCTACACGCAATTTAAATTCATTTTATCAGTTTTTATATTAAACTGCATATAAAAAAATATTCTCCAAAAATTCATTGTAAATAAACACACAATAGTGGCAATAATTAAATAAATTTATATATGGACGTTTTAAATTGTCGCATGAATGGCAATTTTAAATAATTAATTTGCAATTGTTTTTATTTAAAACATATTTGTGTGTGTGTCGAAGAGCTTTATAAATATTAAATTGAATAATATTTTTGCCATAAATCGTTGTTTTATTTATTTCATTGATAAAACAATAATTACACACAACATCAAAGTTTTTTTTTTTTTTTTGTAAATGTGGATTTAATATTGGGCGAGTTTTTTTTATTATAAGCCAAAAAAGGGGAGCTGGTTAAATTCATTTATTTTTTATGGAGTTTTCATTTATAAAACTAACAAATTTTATATAAACCCAATAAAAAATGGAGCTTCCAACGAAGCAGGTTTGTAAGGGAGAAACGTAAAAGTTTCGCTTACCATAGACATGAATTACGGAAGACATGAATTTTAAATGGCGAGTTTCCACTTTGAAGCAATACATTTTTGACACAAAAAGCACTTTATTCAGCGCATATAAAAGTTGGTGAATGTAACGATCAGCTTTGCGCACTGAATTGTTTGTTACCATTATTCTTTTATATGCTGCCTTAAAAACCTGCCTCGTAGTAGGGGAATGTCGTGGCTCTTCACATTTTTTTTTCGCGAATGTTGTTTATATCAAAAAATATTAAATTGATACTATTTATTTGTTTACTTGTACAAATTTCATTTAATTTTTTAATAAATATCACAAATTTTTTAATAGAAATCAATTTTTATATTTTTTTGTGTTCCATGCCTCTATTTGGTTAGTTTTTAACAACAGGTATGGAAAATATTTCCATGTATACCTTCGGTACAGCCTACTCGATGGTGGACCTTAACGACTGTTTGACAAACAATGCGCTTATCAACCGCCCCTGAGTGTGAGCACAACCAATATACCCACGCAAAAATTTGAGTGCATAATAGGGCTAGATGTTACACTCGCTTCTTAGCAACTGACAAAAAAGCGATTGAACTTCGCATTAAATTATGGAGAAGAGTTATCCTCTTTTCCGGATTTTTAAACATCTTTCGCACCGCAATAAAAACCATACTCGCCACATGATTCCTGAAATATCATTAATAATAACCAGGGAAGCCGTAAATATGCTATTGCATGTTTTTCATTGTGCAAACAATGAAGACAAAAACAATATATTTATCCGTTTTAGAGGTTTTTATAAATTTTTGCATATTTTACGTTTTGCAGCATATTTTAGTTAAAAGAGCATCCTTGCAGATTTTTTTTTTAATTTATAGAGCAAATTTCACCCTTTTAAAGCTTATCTTGATAATTAAAATTTTTTTGAAAATGCTTACAAGTAATTTTGCAGCGGAACAAAAAAATTTTTTTAAAACCTGGTTAGCAGACGGATTTTGTATACCAAACATGTTGCTCCAATTTCGCCATCTACATTTTATTTTCACTCTACATATGTTAAGCCAACTCAAGTTCTGATTAAAGATAAATGCTATTTCCACTGTAAAATTTTATACATAAGAAAAAAATTCAGGAAAAACCAATTATGTATATGCATTTGTGGTGATGTATTTGAAATATTGGTAGAAATATTTAGTAAGCCGATCGACTCAGGCACAAATAATTCTTATGCGGGTCTTAATCATATATCATTATTTTGTACTGATGGATCCATGACTGCCTACACAGAAAAAAAATAAAAATTGATTTCAATTTAAAAATTTGTGATATTCTATTGAAAGATTTTTTTAGTTGTGCTTAATTCCCTATTTTTATATTAAATTATATGAAGATTTAATTAGTCAATTATTTTCATAATATAAAAATAGGGAATAAAGCACAACATGAAAAATTATGTATTCCCAAAAACAACTTTTTTTGATAATAAATTTGTGATATTAATTAAAAAATTAATTAAATTTGCACAAGTAAACAAATTAATAGTATCAGTTAAACATTTGATTCACTTGATTAATCGTTCAATTCACATGAATAAATGTTTAATTCACTTGATTAAATTTTGAATTCAAACTGATTTTACTTTAATTGGTGAACATTTTTGGAAAAATTTTTCTGTGTATAAGTTCCAAAATGGGTACACTTTCTTAAAATCGTCTGCTAACACTGTGGTGTAGTGTATCATATTGTGGGAATATACCTTCTATTCTTTCTTAACTTGTTTATTATATGCAAATATTATTAAATGCTTAAATGTTTTGCTTAAAATAAGCCATTTCATTTAAGGCATATTTTTAACAAATTAAATGGCATTTTTTCAAGTATTTACTGCATATTTAATGCACATAAAACAATTTTTAGAGCATAATTCCGGTTTCACAGCTAATAACAAATCAAATACTTTCTAAATTCTATCAGCTTTTGAATTCTATCGTATAAGACTAGACTCTGCTCAGCCACAACATGTAAGAGTCAGATTTTTTTAAGTCAGTCAGCCCAAGATATTTAACATCCATTGCTGAAGCATTTTTGTTTTGAATAGCAGCAAACATGAAGAGTGAACATATCCCTAGATAACGAAAATAAGTATTCCCTTACAACGACTAAAAATAAAGACAATTCAGCACATAAAGTTCTGGTAACAATTTATTTACGTTGTATAAGATTTAACTTTAATCATTAATAATCTATTGGTTTAAATTTAAAGAGCGGTTACCGCTTTTTGTCGTTGCTGTTATGCTAAAATTGAAAATGTGCAGCCAATTTAAATCAATTTTCCTTATTTCATTTAATTAAACGATGTTTTTTTTAACAATAAAATAAAAAAAAATTTCTATTGTCTTAATAGCTTTTTTTTATCACAGCGTCAAAGCGATGCGGTTTCAATTTTACAAAAATAAAACAACTTTTAAGAAACCTTTTTGTGAAACTAAAATGCGCTGTTTCTTTATATCTGAGGTGTAGAGTATAGGGATGGGCAATAAATATCGTTATGTCAAAATATCGATATTTAAAAAAATCATAATCGATTTATATCGCCGATATAAAAATATCGATATATCGATACATCGATATTTATCTACGACTATCGAATTCGATATTTTTAAGATCTCTTTATAATAAAATTCAACAATTTAACCGTTGCTCAACTGCTTACAACACTGTTGTTTTTTAAGAATTGCATCATATGTTTTTTTAAACTAATATTAAGCAAATAACGGCGCTTTTCCATTTTACAGTTTCTAGATTACACAGTTCAGTCTTGTCTCGGGTTTTTAAGAGATGACAAAAAAAAAAAAAAAAAATAAGCGCGGAAAAATTATTCTGGAAAGGGCTCCTAGAATTATGCAAAGAATCGTCTTAATTATGGCGTCTTAGCAGCAATAGACTAATGAAAGTTAGAATGTTAATAATAAAAAAAATATTTTGTTTTTTTTTATTTGAGCATATTCTTATACATATATTAAAAATAAAATATTCCACAGTTTACTTGTATAGTATGTGTCACAAGTTTCGTTACCGGCAGTATATAATCCGGCATTTTTTTTTTTTTAGATTTCATATGGCGAATAAAAAAAAAATTTTTGTATTCTTTATTTTTTTTTTATTTTTTTATTGTAGAATTAACTGCCGGTCCCTCGATTTCAAACGAAAACGTCGTTCGCATTACTTGCCTTAAAAACTAAATTTTAAAATTGGTTTTTGTTTTAAATAAAAGTTAAGCAAATGAAAGTTTTGTTCGAAATCGATTGAAATTAAAAGAAAAAATAAAAAGTTAGAATGGAATTACATGTAATATGTATGTACATACATATGTAAATATATATAGACATAGGTATATTAAGTTTTTAAATTTGGTAATAATTTCAGCTTAATACGTTCGATACATCGATATATCGATAATTTTAATTAATATATATCGATACTCTTAAGAAATATCGATACGATATATATCGATGTATTTTTTCAACTCGCCTATCCCTAGTAGGGTATGGTAAGCAACTTTGTAGAATATGTTGTGGCAAATATTTTTGTGGAACATATTAATCCTCTAACTCCTTCTCATGATGGCATTTTTTGGTTTTATTCTAACAAACTGTAAAAAACACCCCGAAAAAGGCGGAAAGCGGGAATAAAATGTTCTACAAAAATGTTGGCCATAAAGTTGTATTATATATGTATGTCGGAACCAAACCAAACCAAAACTTAACACAAATACAATAAAAACCAGTCAAATTCAAGATTGTCCATTAAGGGTTAATACTTTTGTATCAATGACACTATTCCTTTAGTTTAGTTGCTAACCTTCTTCTTAATTTGTAAGATTTTGTAGGAACCCTAGAGGGAATCGAACTGACACTAAAGTAGACCCGTGATGGGTTCTTTGGTGACAGAGACCTGTCCTAGTTCTAACATTTTATATGAATGGGACCTATCACTTTTACATGGGGTTGTCATTGGAGGGGGTTAATTGACATCTAACAGCAACCATTTTACCAGTCACACATGTATTCTCAATAAACGTGTTAGTTACAACAATGCTAGTGCTTGATCTTCTTCCAATAAAAAATTCCTAGAATTAATTTAAAGAACAAATTTTTAAAAAGTCCCAAAGAAATTTATTACACCACCGGTGAATACTGAACCTGTTACAAAAACGTTCCTTATAAATAAATTAAAAAATCATTTATGTAAAAATTTATTAAAACAAAATTAAAAAAATCTACCTCTTTGTTCTTACCAGTTAAGTGTTTAGTTCTCCTTTCACGTGTCATTACTTATTTCTTTTTGTTCTTATTCTTTTTTTCACAAATTCTAGGAACATTTCTGTTTGAACAATTGACACAAATTTCCCTCAGGGTAAATATCGAATAAAGTTTAACTAAGAATTCGTTTGCCAACATTTAAAGACGGTTGCCGCTTGCCGTCGCTGTTGTATTTTAACTTTTTGTTTCTCAAATTGATTTTTTCATTCTTCTTTTATCAAGCAATTGATTATTTTAACAACAAATTAAATATGGGTGAGTTCCAAAACGTCAGTTGCAAAGCAACTCTCTTTTTTAAATGCATTTTACAATGCAACACCGTAGACTTTTACAATTTTATGTCTCTCAAAAGCGCACCAAAAAAGTTACGATGCCTATACAATAAGCAAAATGTTCATCGTAAAATTTGAAGACACATTTTTGACTTTGACAGCAAAGTATTATAAGGTCTTAAAACTCAGCCTATATTCAGGTAAGCTAGTTGATATTGAGCTGGTCTAACAGAGCGAGGGTTGCGGGTTCAATTCCCTTCAGAGGTTCTGGTCAGTTTCACTACAACGGTGTGGATTTCTACGTTACTTTTGCTCAGTAAATTTAATTAAACGGCCATGTTCTAGAAACAGAAATTGAATCGAAATAAAATCTAACGAGAATTTTAAATCAACAGTTTTAAAAATTATTGTAGCTAGAATCTGCACTAACAGTAATTCTGTTAAAGCTTATTGGCATTCAAAGTATGAAGTTCATATATAAAAAGAAAGAGAAACCTTTAACGCATTTCTGTGGTCTAGTGTATTTTTTTTTCGCCATTTATTTAAAATACTCATAGCTGTCACATTGCAAAAAAATTGATTGCTAATTCAACAATTAATATACAATGTGATTATTCTGTGTATTATTTATGCATATTATGTATGTTTTTGTAAATATCGTGGGAATTTTGGTCTTTTGTATTAATTTTTTTAAAATAATAGATTTTTAATTTATGGACTTTTTAATACGTTCATTAAATGAAATCTGATACATATTAAGTTTGCGAAAAAAAATATAAAATTTATAACTTCAAAGTATGTATTCAATTAATTAAAACTTATTTCTGGTATAAGAAAGCAATACTAAAAAAAATTGGTAAAATTTTGGCGTTTTTTGGTTAATAATGGGATCAAATGGTTAATTCACACGTGACGGTGTTACTTTGGCAACAAAATTTTAACACTCAAAAAGAAATGATAAATAATCAACTTAATGCTTTTTACGAGGTTCATCAGAATTTTGGTTTTATTTTTGCAATTTATTGAATATATTAAACTAGTGTAAAGAATTTTTAAAGAAAAATACATAGACCCGATCAAATTGTTTTGCTTTAGCTCCTACGCAAATCAATCATGTCTTTAACTTAGCTGAATCTTTGATAACCTTCATAGAGAAGTAGAAAAATATTGATTTAGAATATGTGAAGGATTACCCAAGGCGAACTCACATTTGAGCTATTTTTCTCTGTTGCTAAGAGTGAGAAATGTCAAAAGTTGCTGCACTGATAGAAAAGGCGTCATAACCCCTAGGGGAAAGGGAACTAACTCTAAACTTGCCACGTGACAAGTCACTTTAACATGATGTCCTACGAGGGGGTTAATTAGCACCCTTTTGACACTTTGTAACAGGTCACTGAAATAACCTTAATGGATAAATCCAATTTCGGTTAAAATAATGCCTGTCGCAGATATTGTCACAAATGAACCATGTCGATATGATAGATGCCCTTCATATAAAGTAATAGAACTAGAGTCACAGTCTCATGAATAGTTTTGTGCCAATTACCTTTCCTTTGGACTAACTACACTCTAAACAAATTATCACCAGTTAAGTAGTTAAGTGATATGTCTTATTTTCACAATTCGTTGCTTTTAATTATAAAATTGTGTTCACTGGTCACGGGATAAGTGCTTTAAGAGCAATTGCCACAAATTTCCCGCAGGGCGCTGATGTTTTTTTACATCAGTTCTATGACAAGTGTTTTCGTTTTTGACCCCATGACTTTTTTCCATCATTGCGATGTCAGTTTTAACATCACTTGGCCAAATTTTCATCAGGATCAAAAATTTAAATTATGTCATCAATGGGATGATTCATTGCCATCACAGAAATGACGAATCGGAGTCGCTTTTATAAAGCATGTCATCAGTGCGATGACAAACTGCCATCAAATTGCGTCATTGTAATTGATCTTAAGTCAAATAGAGAGAATATCATTATGTACTTACCCGTAACACATGTTTGTTTCACTTTTGTTGTATTCCGCCCCAGAGGAATTCTCAATTATAAGACACCAGCAGCATTGGTTATATGGTTTTCGTAATAATTCTACTTCAAAAATTTTATGTATTCAAATAAGTAATTAAAAAAATAGATTATGGAAATTTTTGCTACTAATTTTACTTTTTAAACATGAAAATAATGAAAGAAATATATTATGACAGGCAATATTACGTCATCGCTCTGATGAAAGTTTGTCATCGCACTGATGACATGATATATTATGCAATCGCACTGATGATAGTTTATCATTTCACTGATTACAGTTTGTCTGCACTGATGTCAAAATACAACAGCGTCTATTAGTTTACACAAACTGTAGCATCGAATTGATGTCACTGTAGTAATAGCGTAGATGACGCATAAAATATGACAAAATTTTAGAATGACGTTCGTCATTGGATTGATGTCACTTTTTGCCTCATTGATGCCATTTGTTATAACATTGATTTAACAATTCTGATGTTAGGGCATCATTAATATGAAGATGCATTTTTCTATGAGTGTTGTGTTTTAGACGTATCGATCAACTTAAGCACTTGTTGTAGTATTGCCTCCATTGCATACAAGAATTTGCCTTGGTTTCACCGTAATAAAGTCAGAAAGTAAATTTGCCAAAATTTGTTTGGTAATGAAATTAATCGTTATGATACAAAACCAGTAACATTTTCATATTTTTTAGAATCCACGTGTTATGGTTGATAAACAGCCATAAAATTATTTGTAGTAAATATTAAAAAAAGAACTTTATCATAATCGGAGGCAACCATAATAGGTTGGGACTTCCTAATTTTGTTGTTTGTGACAATAATATGGTTGAAGTTACCATTATATGTACACTCAAAAAAATTATTACAGTAACTGATTGTAGGTTATTAAATTCGTTTTCCGGACTGTTAAAATTTAATGAAAATATAGTTATTTTACGTATTAGTTTATTTTTTAACATTTATGTTTGTTATTCAAAAAAAAAAGCTACTAAAAAATACTGTTTTTCCGTGCAAATATTGGTATGTAGTTTGATTTTTTGTCAGTTAAATTATATTTTTAAAAGCAATAACTGTTAAATTTTACGGAATATACTGTTAAATAAAAAAAATCAAACATTTATGTAAATTGTAAAAAATTCATTTATTTTAAATGAAGTGTAAATGAACCGGTTTTAAAATAGATTTTCAGTTGTTTTAAATGTATTTTCTGTGGGATTTACCTACATAATATTTTGAGTGTATGTTAAGAATAAAACATATGTACTTATGTATATACTTAATGGGGTATTTGACTTATACCTTTTTGTGTTTCACACGAAAGGGAAAACATTACACACTAACTTTCAAATACAACTGAAAAAATAAATCGCTGCCGCTTATAATAAATTTTACAATTAAAAATATCCACCCCCCACCCAAAAAAAAAGAACTTAAAGCGAAAAAATGTGTACTAAATATTATTTATACCATTAGTTAATGAAAAATAAGTTTGCTATTCCTAAAGAAAAGTGTACCAAATTCTTAAATAATCCGGCTATAACATAAAGGTTGGCAACCGATACCATTATTTATGCCGGTACCGTTTAAATATCATTTAAAATTTAATAACAGGGGTCTAATTACGACATTTGATTTAGATTTTAATTCCCATTTAAATTCTATATAATCAATTGATGTCGAATGCCGTATTTTGAACCCAGCGCTGATACCGATACCGTATACCGTTTACTCTGATGCCGGTATTACCGTAGCTGTGTTAAAAATTAATAAAAATTTTACAAGAAATCATAACAAGTTGAAATTTACACAATTTCAATACTTGTCCTAAGGGAAAATATGATTGTTAACTACGGGTACAGCGTCATACACTGCACATTGGGGGAAAATACAATTTTTGGAAAATTAAACTAAAAAATTTCTTACAGCTGAACCGATTGGCATGGAATAAAACATGTAAATAGCGGACTTTTAGAGTCTTATGTTTTGATGATTAATCATACAAACTTCTTCTGAGCCGCACTATGGGGTTTCACAATAGCACACCTCGGCATTAAAAATTTTTTAATTCTCGTTTTTTTCTACTCACCTTTATATGGAATGATTTTCTTTGAAGAAATAATTGCACAAAAGAAAAACACGCTAATAGGAACATTTTTGTGAAACTTTATGATTACTGCGTAGCGATTTTTGGTATATAAACAAAAATTTTGTAAGCTTGTATAACATTATAAGATTAAAACTGTACCGGTATAACGATACCGATACAACTGAAATGCCGAAATAATAAATAATTAAATACCGATACTGAAATATGTTTTGCTTGCACACTTTGCCAATATGGTACAACATTAAAGCTATGGTCAGACTTGATAAATATTTGACCAAATAAGCGTAACCACTTCCTAAGTAAATAGTAAGTGTGATTTAACATGGTCTTTATATCACAAAATAAAACCAATTATAATGCTTGACATAGCAAAAAACCATTTAAATTTTTTTTTGTAAGATGTGGTATTACAATTTAATTAAATATTGGAATTATATTTTAGTTTGTCTGTTGATCACGTTTTTTTGTCTAATATTTGCCAAGTGTGACCGTAGCTTAAGTCATCCACAAACGAAAAAAAAAATCCTAAAAATTTTCAAATTTAATCCAATTAATAGGACAGAAAATATTTTTATACAGTTTAAATGAGTATTGGTCCATAACTAGCCAAAAAAGGATTATTCCCAAGAATTCACCTAAATTCATTTAAAGTCGCAATGGACATCAGTAACAACAAATTCGTAGATAAATAAGTTTTCTTCGTAATATTATTAGAATTCATTTCATAAATGAATGCTCTAACAACAAATCAAGAAAAATCGCTTCAGTTTCAAAATCTATTACGGTCACACAAAATTTACTAAATTCTAAAAATTTACACAGTAAAATAAATATAACAACCAACTTTCTACTTTTTAATTACATTTCATATTTTTATAACAACGAATATTATCTTCATTTAATTCAATTTCAAAAGAATCAAATAAATTTAACTACTTCATATTTCCTTTTTTTTTATTTAATACGCCTTAAAAGAAATATTATACTTAAGCAACAAAGAGTATTATTAAAAAAGAAATTAATTAAAAAACTTTATTGCTTTTGACTTAAGTCAATCTCAATCTTGCAAGAACTTCCTTTTACTTCTAAACATTTTTAGAGTAAAATTTGCAACCAAACATAAAAATCTGTAAGTCATAATTTTAAGAAAAGAAAAAAATAAATTTTACGTTAAGACTAGAGCTGTGTACGTGAGTGGTTTTCGACTCACAATCATGCACGCTCGCAAGGAAAGAAAATGCAATAATGCAGAAGAAATTTTGAAGTTCTCACGATCACGCACTCTGTCTAACACAGTGGTGTCAATTATGATTGTGTTGGTGCGCTTACTCTTGTCTCTTACATTCCCAGCGGGAGAAATCTGCGGTTGCGAGGCCTATTACTAGGCCTAATTAACATACATATTTTGCTATGAAGACTTTAGAGCAATTAATAATAATACAATTATCGAACAATTTTGAGTTATGGACAGACACAATCAGTTATTATTTAAATAAATTTAATTTGGAACCAGCATTTCGCAGAAACTTTGCTTTTTTTTTGGAAAAATTGAGCACTTGACAATATTTGAAGTCTTTTTACAACCTTATACAATTCTTTCCAATATTTTTAATTTTTTTAAAATCATTGTACAATGTTAAAAACAGAAATAAAACAAAACAGAAACAAAGATAATAAATATATTATTTCTGTTTAGAGGCCTCAAAACAGGCCGTGCGATATTTCCCGCTGAATGAGAGTGTTTTGCAGTAAACAATTATATTTTACGCTCGCAAAATAAAAGAGCGTAAGCGTACATGTGAGTTTTGCTTACACAATTGTGTATGACGCTGACATCCCTGGTCTAACAAAATATTTGTTATCACACACGCTTACTCACTAATCATTTCTAAAATCTCACTGTCAGGCACACTCATGAAACACTTTATTTAAAACATGTACTTTTTTAATTCAATTAAATTTTTAGAGAAATTTTTAACTAAAAATTCCAAAAACTTACACAATTCGCGACCTAAGAACAACAAGGTTTTATTTGCACCTAAACTACATTTTAGATAAAGCGTTGTTGTTTTAATCACGTGCTCAAGTTAACAGCCTGGCCCACGATGTCAACCGCTAGCGCTCGCTCGCATTTTTAACGACAAACTGCTGATTTGCGACCAACTTAAAATTTTCAGCACGACAAGTCGATCGGCACTGCAAGCGACCGATAACGTTTTACTTTTTATACGAATTTGCGCCCCACTTACGCAAAATGAATATTTAACGAGAGTTTCAAGCGTGACATGAAAACTTCACGTCACATGCACACCTCCAGGTTGGACTAACGACAAAACAGATTAAATTTCAAATATATTTTACATCAAGCTTAAAGAAATTTTTTGTTAAAGAGTTGTTGTGAATGTATGTAAATAAAACTTTGCTTTTATTGCAAAATTTTCTTTACTCCTGGTTCTTAACCCTTTTTTCTATATACTTTTTAGTTTTACATTTCCTCTCTACAAATAACTGCTCAAACCTCTTTATTTCCTTTAAAAAAAAGTAGTGGCTGCAGAAGAAGTTTGTTTAAAAAAAAAGGAAAAAATAACAATGAAATCTCAATTTCATTTACTTCTAGGGTACGTCGGTACTTAAATGCACAAGAAAAAGCTCAATAAATTTCGATTTGAACTAAAGGACAAAACAAATGAAAAAGTATGGCGAAACGAAATTTAATAGTTTCTAAAAAAAAACGATAAATCAAATAAAAAAAAAATATGTGACTTCCTCCTTGGGGAGTCAACGATATAACAAAAATATATTTAGTTGTTTTTTTTTTGTGTTTGTATATGCCACTTGCATTTAGAACAGGTACAGGTACTGTTGTAAAAACTGGCTAAGACGAACTGTATAAGCCCTGTAGCAAAAATTTTGGAGCAAAATATATGGCCATTTCCACAGAAAAATCTACTTTTTGTCATGTTACGCCACACAGTGGGTTGAATTAGAGGTAAACTAAGGATTAATTCAGGGAAGCCTATTATTATCGATGTTTATATTTTTTTTTTTTGAAATTACTATACATTATTTAGAGATCAAAAATGGTTTTGAAAGAACATTTAGAGAAAATTTTTTTTTACATTTTATTATTTTTCGAATTTATTCTATGAGCTTAATTTCAGTTATGTATTTTATAAAGCTTTTATGTAATAGTTATATTCCTTAACTTTTTAGGAACGACTTTATACACTACCAGACTATAATCTTGTATCTTTCTGTTACATTTTACCTTAACTATCCTTTGGATAGCAATGAAGTTTATTGTATGTACAGAAAAATTTACAATTATTAACTGGATAGTGTCACTTTATAAATTGAATGTATTTAACTCAACTTTTTTAACAAATAAATATTTTTGAAAATATTTTTTTTTAAAGAAGAGAACAATTATATGCACATGATATTTGTACGACAAAATGTAAAAAAAATTAAATAAAGAAGTCAAATTTGTAAAACGATTATTTTATATTTGCAAAGTAATGAAGTAGCACTTTATTCAGAAAAAAATTTACAACAATCAACCCTAAGAATTTGAAGATATAAGCAGAAATATGCGCTGGGGTGACTTTACAAATAACAGAAGTAGATTTTGACTTGCATTACAAAATGGCATAAGTCTATGAATTGAGCAAGACTTTTTGTATTATATCTTTTTTTAGTAGGCTTTGGACTTATAAAGCTTTATTCTCCAAGTTATCAAATTTAGATATCTTTGCTCGTTTAAGGTACATATGGGAATTTCCAGCGAAAATTCTACTTTTTGTAATGTAACGCCAGAAAACAAACAAGCTTGGATTTTAGCATCATGTTGTTCAAATGGTATCGCTTGTTGCGTTTTACACCAAAGTATAAAAAGGGAAGTTATACATATACAATTTTTTGAGAAACAATTTAAATTTCTTCTGGCGTAACGTTGCATCACAAAGGGACCGCTAAAGGACCCAAGTGTGCTGTCTCTCGATGGCTGCCCATGGAACCTAACCTAACCTAACCTAACGTTGCAAAAAATGGACTTTTCGCTGGAACTCCCCATATGCACTAGGGTGTTCTATATATTAAGTTGAACCAGTCCCCGTCTAGGACTAAAGATTAGTTAAAAACAATTACAAACATTTCTTTTTAATTTTTTGAAACGCCTCTAGATACGCCCCTTTTAGATTCTAAACACTGCGTAGCCAGTTGTACTCATTTTTTCAAAATGAGTAAAAGTTCCAATATTCCTCACGAAAGTTCTAATTTTTTTTTTAATGTTATGCGCTTGCCTGCAGGAAAGAAACCAGATTCAGAAACCAGATTCTGGCGAGAATCAAACCCGCAACCCCGGCGCTGATAGACTAGCTCACTACCAACTAGCCTACCGGGGCATCCTTGTGAATACACATGTAAAAATTGCATGCGATATTATTATTACAACTGACTTACGCAACGGTCATATTCTATGCATACCTATTTTTTCATATAAAGTTTGACAATTGTGTAAAATGAACTGATTATCAACTGTGTGTATGCCCTGATTTATGGTGGTGTCGCAACAATATCTTATTTTGACAGTTCGAGCCAGTTTTTTTTAATATGTCAGTGTACACCAACACCCCGGCTTGCCTTGCTAATTGGGACCGGATAAACGCGACGCAAACCGAAACGACACACACCGAAACACGATTTGCCATATATTTGAATTGATTTTCATTTATTTGGTTCCGAGATTTATAATTTTAGCTGAAAAAAGAAATTTTCACTTAATATATTTGGTAACAAATAATTTTTTTTTAGATCTTCAAATAAAGTTAGAGGTTTTGTTCAATCCCAATGCTTAGAAGTGGCTAAATTGTTTTCATTAAAGGACTTCTTATTTTTGTAACTTTATGTTACAACGCTGTGGCAGTTTCAACAACTTTGTTTATTATATCAGTGTCTCTGGAACAAAAAAAAATATATTTTATTGAAGAAGGGAGTAGTCCAAGGTTTCTTCCAATATCAACAGCCTTTTTCCTGATTTAGAAAGTTTTCAAAATTGACAGTTCTTGTTCTAAACTTAATTGCTTTCCTTTTTTGACTTATTGTTGCAAAATATTTAGATTTAGCTTCATTTAAGCATATGTAATTTGAAACTACGGTCTGCACCATGCAACCAGCAGACAACCTTCACATACAACATATTTGCATTAGACATAAACGAGAAATCTACTTTTTCCGTTTAAACTTTGTACAAACATTTTTAAACGCGGTTCAGACGGTGATTTTTTCCATGTTTTTTAAGACATGATTTTTGGTGTTTGTAGGCGAACGGTGTAGATAAGCAAGCGGGGTAGAGAAAAAAAACACGTTTTCTGTTCTATTTGTCTTTTTGTATATTTTACTTTGCACCCATTCGTATTTTTGTTATGTTGCTTCATTTTATTTTTTATTTCAATGTGGCAACATCTCCTTACAATACAAAACATAGAGCGCATTTAAATTGTTTGTTTTTACAAATAAGCAAGTAAAGAAGAATTAACGATAATTGGGAACAAATCAACCCTAAAATCATGGGGATAAAATCTTCGTTTGAATCCGTTGTGTTTTTGGAAGCAGCTTTCAAAAGGAATTAAAAAAAGATATGATTTTAAAATCACGGTCTGAATCTAGTGTTATATAAACGACGCAAATCGAAGCACTAACTACGCAACTTCAAAGCCATGCGATGCATGCTGAAACAAAAAAGACGCAACTTCGAAATTACTGCAATTTTAGCATTGATTTTTAATTCAAATATGACTTAATACTTTTATATAAGTCTAATGTATTTAATTTATTGTTAAAATTGTTTTTTTATTTTTTTTTTAATTGAAATAAATATTATTTTTTTGTTCCCAAAAAAACTTGACCCTATTTTACTTTAAAATACCTTTTACCATTTTTTTCTTAAATACCCTGTTTATGACCCTTTTCTGAATTTTCTGAGCTACATAAACGTTGCCAAAACTTCTCAATTTCATACAGTGTATTCAAAACAAACCTTTAGAACGCGAATTCAACAGAACCGACTCGAAAATCTTATTTGAAAGATCGATAGTTCGGTTAGTTTTATTGAAAATATATTGTCTATAAAATTTTCATGTAAAAAAAGCTTGACGCTCTTCTCTAGGAAGCTAATTATTTCTTATGCCCGTGAACGACGAACAGATCAGTATCAGGTGACCATGTTTGGTGTTAGTTTTCAAGTGTTTTAGTAAAAAAAAAATCCTTTTTACTTGACTAATTGTTTTGTTTTTATTTTATAGCATTTAAAATAAACATACAAGATAGTTAACTAAAAAATAGTTTTTAGTGTGTTTATGTTTATGTCAATGTTTTATTTTTTTTACCACCAGCATAATTCAAAATTACACTTGAGATGAAGAAAAATTACCCGATTTTACTAAAATTAATCCTGATATAAAATTAACGTCATCTATTCGCGCAACTAAAGACCAATCTACAACAGACTCACCTTTTGGTGCAGTTTACACGCAGGTGTCATCATCGGTCCTTATTTATTTTTTAAATGAGCCCAAAAGGTTGATTTTGCGAAAAAGGCCTGCCAATTAACCTCCAAGCTTGTGCGATTTGACACCTCTCGATTATGACGTGAAGAAATATTGTCCGTGACGTACCGCCAGAAATACTTGAAAAAGTGGCCCATAATTGGATGTCAAGAACTGCCGCGGTGCTCATAGGGTCGAATACACTTTTTGAAATGTTAATGCCATGGAATAGTCTTTTGAATAAAATTAGTTTTTTGTACTTATTTTTACAATTTCAAGTTTTATGGGCTTTAAGAAATATCCTTTATGGTTTTAAACAATAGTATGTTTCTTAAATCATTGTCACAACTGTTAAGGGCGCTAATATAGCTCCCAAATAAAGCATTTGGTAGTGGCAAAATAATATGAAATGTATTCCTTTTTAAGATACTGGAAACATATATTTTAGTGTGAATACCTTTTTCCCAAAAGCTTCATGTTTAAACCGATTGAAACCAATTACCCACGACAGTAAAAATTAAACCAAACTCGGGTAATTACCCGCAAAATGGCAACACTGATGGTTACACAACTTCTCTCTCTCTCTCTCTCTCTCTAATTGCACAAACAGTAAGTCTGCATTCACACGTTTCATCTTTTGATGCTCAACTCTTGTGTTTTATGGAGAGGGAAGCAAGGAGAAAAGGGCTTGGTACGGAGATGCCTGTACTCGGTCAGTACGCTTTGTGTTCCTTATTCGTAGCTATATGCACAACAATGGCTGCATGTAAATTTTTTTCTTTCCTTTTTCTCTTTGGTTTGCTTTGAATAAAAGTGTTGTTGTTTTGAAGCAAAAAAAGTTGAAACCGGTTGCTGCGTGTGATCATAATGGCATCTTCAAAAGGGAATTGAAAAGAAGTTGAGCATCAAAAGATGAAACGTGTGAAAGTAGACTAAAGAACTTCCTCAATTCTAACAGCTGTTATTTTTTTCGTCATTACTGTGCTTTATACGATGAATTTACACAGAGAATTTTAACTAAAAAATTCGTCGTATTGGGCGAAATTCGTTGTCCGTCCCAGTTATTTTATGTTAATAAACGGAATGTAATGAACTAGTTTGCTAATCAACTAATATTGGTTCTGTTAAACCAATCGCTAATGAATCATATGAAAAGTGAACCCCCTTATGCAAAAAAGTTTAAGTTCACATAAGTTGAAGGCTAGTTTATTCAAGTTATATGTAAAAGTGTGTTAGTGTGGATGCAATTGACAATTATTTCAAAAAAAAAAAAAAAAAAAAAAAAAAAAAAAAAAACTTTGACATCTCAAACGACTTCATCGCCTTTAGAAAATTTTCTAAAGAATAATACTTTTCATTTGATCAGGGTTGCATTTTAGCAAAAGCATGTTCATGTGTGATAGTGTGAATACAAACTGTAATGTTAAATTACATTTTTTAACCGTCCCAACGAAACACATTAAATTTCTATCTCATCAAGTATTATGGAATACGTAAGACTTTTGTGATAGTATAAACTAACCTTAACCAGCACATTAAGCCCAGCAAAAGTGTATGGGCTTAATGTAGTGGTTAACTAATGTGAACTTTAACTTTTTTTCATTTAACAGTAAATCAATTTGTTATACTTAAGAATCCAACAAACTAACTTTTTAAGTTCGTCTTAATGAAAAAAAACTTGTTAAAAATGCAATTATTTAAACACGAGAATTACGACAAATTCACTTCACACGTTAAAAACACAGCTAAGCTATTTTTTTTTTACTTGTCAAAAATTGCTTAAGTTTTTTTTTTTTTGACGCATCGACAAACTAAAGCAACAATAAAAATACTATCTTTTTTATTGTTGTCGGTGTCGCCGCCACCTGATACAGAAATTAGCCTAATCGTATTGTTCAGCACTAACATTTATAATTGTTTTTTTTTTATAAACACATGTAAATTTTTTCTATCATATAAAAATAAATATTCAAACTTTATTTTTAATTCATATTTTTTATCTTCCCGCGTTAAACAAAACTGCTGCACGAAAACAATTCAATATGAACACGATTTATTTAATTTTTCCTTTAATTTGTTGTAATATTGAAGAAATAACGAAAACTCGTGTAAATTGAACATGCTTTAGTTTTATAATCGTGACATATTTTCTTTTTAAATAGTCTTAAATACAGATTATAAAAAAACTTTGTAAGAATTGATAGATATATATTTTTTGGTATTAAGTTAAATTGTCGGGAAATGTGTAAGTTGAAAAACAATTTTTTAATGAGTAATTAGGCTAAACTCATTTATTGCCCATCGAAGCTTTTTCTGAATATGTTCTATTAATTTCAATGTGTGGGTGGCTCAGAAGAAAGACAAAATTTGGACAGGGCAGCCAAAAATGTTTGAAGGTGATGAATTAGAAGCATTACTCCATGAAGATTAGCGTAAAACTTACAAAATAACTTGCAAAAACATTAAAAGCCACCCAAGCAGCAACGTCAAAACGTTTGCAGGCAGCAAAATTCATCCAAAACCAAGGAATTTGTGTACAATATTATTTGCATCCGAGAGAGCTTGTCCAAAATTCCATAAAAAGTTATCTTACATCAAATGGTATGCGAAGCCTACAGTTCGCCTAACTAACTAGGCGAATCAATGGCAAAGCCGATTATCCATTGTGTCAAAACAATGCCCTGTATTTGGTAAGTCCAGTAGTATCCCATCTAATATAAGCTGTTAAAATTGGATCTGACAACGTATCTGGCCAAGCGCCCGTTCACATTGAACGTTTACTCTGTTCCCGAGAAGAAAGAGGAGTTAAACTAACTATTCGCTTAGTTCCCTCATTCGTTCTCTCATTCGTTCTCTCATGTTTATCCAATTTGACAAAAAAAATTATTTAAGATCGGTGGCAAATTTATTATGTATACATTAGAGAGGGTAAATTTTTTTTTTTTATCAGTATTTATTTATTGAATCTTCATATATTAAATATGAACTAACAATAATTAATCAAATCTTATCCTCATATTTACTTTATGTCCTGCCAGTGCCAGACAAAAAACAATTAGTCATTACGGTATCTGTTCACATGTGTAGGTGTTTATCGCTCATCTGATTGGGTGAGTGCTGCACTGTCTCTTCTTCTTAAGCGAGTGTGGCCGCCATAATTTAAAACATTTCGAGCTAATGGATTTGGGTGCAGTTCCAGCCTTTTTTAATATTTTACTGCATATTTGGTTATCATAGTTTCTACCAATGGCACATTGAGATCCTTGTGGATATTTGAGTTTTTGACGTACCAGGGAGCGGCTGTGATTATTCGAAGAAGTTTATTTTGGCGCCTTTGAATTTTTTCGATATTAGAAGCAGAGGCAGTGCCCCATAACTGAATACCGTAGCACCAAATTGGCTTTAAGATAGAGTTGTAAAGTAGAAGTTTGCAATCGAGACTAAGAACAGAATTTCTTCCAATGAGCCAATTAATTTGAATTGCTTTTAGTTTCATTTGAGTTAATTTTGCTTCTATGTGCCATTTCCACGTTAAACGCCGATCTAGATGTATACCGAGATATTTTACATGCGAGTGTTGGGGTATTATTTGATTATTGATTTTAATATGGGGGCAAGTTTCCCGACGCAATGTGAATGTTATATGTGCGCATTTTTGCTCATTGATCTTTATCCTCCATTGTTTTAACCACCTTTCCAGTTCAAATATGTGATCCTGTAAGTAACGAGATGCTTCGTGAGCGTTTTCATGTACGCTTAGGAAAGCTGTGTCATCCGCAAATGTTGAGGTTTGTGTGTAGCTGTTTGTTGGCATGTCCGAAGTATAAATTAAGTATAATAGAGGGCCCAGGATGCTGCCTTGTGGGATTCCAGCGTTAACTGGCTGAGGAGAACTTAAAAAATCGCCTTCTTTTATAATAAATTGACGACCGACTAAGTAGCTTTCTAACAGCTTGTGTATGTTTGCTGGTAAGTTTTGCTGCAATTTCAGAAGTAAACCTTCATGCCAGACTTTATCAAAAGCTTGAGACACATCGATGAAGAGTGCTGAGCAATATTTTTTTTCTTCAAAGGTTTTTCTTATTACATTTACTAGTCGATGAGTTTGTTCAATTGTGCTGTGCTTTCTTCTAAACCTGAATTGATGATAAGGAATACATCTATTTTCATTTAAAATCGGCGTTAATTTTAACACTATTAGTTTCTCAAATAGCTTTGAAATATTAGATTATAAGCTAATAGGCCTGTATGACTCAACTTTTGTGTGATCCATTCCTGGCTTTGGTATCATGGTTACTAAGGAAACCTTCCATTCCTGAGGGTAGTATTGAAGGCGTAAAATAGCATTCAAAATAAAAAGAATAATTTTCTTCGCTATACTTGGTAGCTCCAAAAGCATTTTATTTCTGATCTTATCAATACCGGGTGCCTTCTTGGTGTTTAAATCCCGAATAGCCTTTTCGATTTCTTTAAACTCGAATCTTAGGGGAATAGCTGCTCTAACATTTACAGGCGGTAACTCGACTGCTATATCGTGAAATATATTATGGGTAAATACATTTTTCAGATGATTAGCAAACAGATTTCCTTTTTCAATATCATTTCTTGCCCAGCTTCCATTCAAGTTTCTCAATGGTGGCTTAGAGATAACTGGTCTATTGAGGCTTCTAGCTGCTCGCCATAATGAGTAGTCTGATTGAGAAGTTGCATCAAGTCCCTTAAAATATTTTTCCAGGGAAGCCGTTTTATGAGACTGCAGTAACTTTCTCAGCCTTTTTGTGCACTCGTTTAATAAAGTCTTAAGTTGGGGGGATCTGTGCAATTGCCACTCTCTTCGAACTCTCTTTTTTTCAGTCAATAGACGCTCGACATCTGTAGAATATATGATTTTGTTTGAGATAACTGTCAAAATTAACAATAGCGAGATCCACGTTCTCCGGTGTGCTAAGCGGAATATTTTCTGTGCAATGGGCACTAAGATATTTTTTATATTTTAACCAATTTATTTGTAAGGCTGATGTCGATAAGTGGGTAAATTTGTTTCTCTATTAAGTGGTTGTCAAACTCGTAATTTACGACGAATTCTAAGAAGGTTTGCCCAAGAAACCATTGGTCTTAAATCAAAATCGAGCTTCCTATTTTTAACGAGAAACTCTCCTTTTCGTATTTTATATATATTTTTTTTAATTGACCGTAGAAAAAGAATTGCACAGTATGAACGTAGTAGCGTATGATGTAGATACATTGTCAAATAAAAACGTGAACTATTTAATACAAAAGCACACAATAGTTGGCGCACCCGTAAAAGCGTATCTACGTCGTACGTCGACATAGACCTAATTCTATTTCATACGCCGGTTACGGCCGTATTGTCATAAGAAAATAAAAAAATTTTAAAAATAATATGAAATTGAATATTTTAAAACAAATAAAAAGAAGGAACCGACTCTTTGACAGGTACCTAACTCATATGTCACCTAGTATATGTTTGTATTAGAAAGACTTTTTTTAAATGTATTGGTGCTTAAAACTATTTTCACCCCTAAACATAGTTGCATAAAATCGTATAGAATGTGGCAATAAAAATTTTCTAAAATAAAATTTTCTTAATTCGAAAAAATTTTCAATTTATTTAACGCTGTCTGCATTTATAAACGTAAAAAACAATGTTTGCTTAGCTTTTATTCTGCAATATGGGAAAATATTTATATAATTTAAGATTTCAAATATTTATTTCATACTACAAAATACTACTCTGCTGGCTTTAATAATATTAGCAGCAGAAAAAAATTTGTGTCAAAAAAATTTATTTAAAAATTTTGGTTTGTGAAAAATAAAAACATATTTAGTCAATTCACAAGGTATCCTAACATGTCATATTGTCAAAATGTCCTAATATTTCACAATGGTTTAAAAATATTGTTGTTGGTTTGTTAACAAAAAGTGTCTTAAATAAATAGAACGTTGCTTGCTGTGTTTATTGTGCTGTCGTAATTAATCAGAAAAGTCCAGCGCTGAGCGGCTGAGCCGTACAACAATATTTTTAAACCATTGTGAAATATTAGGACATTTTGACAATATTACATGTTAGGATACCTTGTGAATTGATTAATTGCAAAAGCAAATAAGCAAATTGTGTTGGAAAAAATTATTAATTATGTGTTTGTGTCCTAAAATTAAACCAAAATTTATATATTGTAAAAAATTTCAAATTTTGTTTTGTTTTTGTTGTTTTTATGTGTGTTGAATTTACACAGAACGTATATGTGTGAGGGGTGAACTCAAAAATTGAGAACGCTCTCTCCAGTTGGCATACTAGTTGTATACCATGGAAAAAAACAAACACCAATTTCAATAAATTGGAATTTTTCTAATATTATTATGGGTAGATAGATCGTGTTTTTGGAAATATACGGCGTTACGTCCTACGTTCTTACGATGTTCATAGCATGAGTCTTCTACGAAACTTGGCAAAAGTAATTATGTTTGGGCTTGTTAGAAAGGAAATTTCATGAGCAGGGAAACCATAAACATGCAATTGCATGTTTTTCCTTGAGTGACCAATGAAGGCAGAAACAATATGTTTATTCGTTTCAGAGCTTTTTATGAATTTTCGCATCGATTTGTTAGTGCATTTTTTAAAATTTACAGCATCACAGTATTTGTGAAGCATTTTTTAAGTTTGCAGCGCATATTTTGCCTTTTTGAGTCATATTTTATTACATATTCCATATTTGAAATGCGTACAAGATCTTTCGCAGCAAATAAAAAAATTGTTTCTGCTTTATATCTATCTATATACCCAACGTATTGCTTCAATGGCTGGCCGTCTGTCCATGTTAAGTATGTGCGCAAAGTACAAGTTGCATTTTTTTTCCATAATTTTATCTCATTTGGTAAATACAAGGGTATTAATTTAATCGGACATTTGCTTTAATCGGTTAAATGCTCGATTATTAACCCGAGGTTTTGGCTTAATCAGTTAATTTTGTTATTGATCGGTTAAACGATTAATTAAGTTTTTTTTATAAAATAAGTAACTTCAATAAATAAAAATGCATAAATTATTTATTAGTTGGGGTTTATTAGTAAAAAAAACCACATAAAAATTCTTGAACTAAAACGAGCAAACAGAAAAATATTTCATAAATATGTAATACATATTTTTTAATTTATACGATATGTGATCATTTTATTAGTTATTGTGATATTATTAGTTATTTCAATAGTTTAAGGAGATCTTATAAAATAATCTTTTAGACAAATAATTTGGTTTAAATGTTAAAGATTTAAGCGATTCTTTTTTATTAGTTTTGATAAAACTTAACTGGGAAAACTTTCTTTCATTTATTGTAGATGTTGGAGAAATCTAAGGCAACCCATTATACAGAATATCTAATTTCTCAGTCCTTTTCCTGGTTTTCTCTAAACAAAAAAATTCTTCCATTATACCATTAGAGTCCTGTTTTAATTTTTTTTAAATGTTTAGCACTTCCAATTGTTTCGGTTAATTCTGTTAAAAGATTGATATGAGAAGATACGGGAAGAAAGTAATAACTAAACACATACATATAAAAAGTACGCAAAACAAAAATCGGTTGACAACAAACACTTCCCAGCAAGCATTTTGTATCATAATCGAATCTTTTAGGAATCAATTTTAAGAGCAAACTAACCGCATATGAGCTAATTTTTCAACCATAAATGTTGTTCTCGTTGTGAGAAAATTGTAGCCTACCGATGAATCACCTCAAAGAATCATTTGTGATACATTTGGCTGATTCCTTTTTTAATATATGAATGAACTCATATGTGAATTATTTTGCAATCCCTCTAATAATAAATTAGTTTTAAATCTCAAAAGTAATCTGAAAAGGCTCATATAAGTAATTTTTCATAAAATTATCACCCAAACGCTAACTGTGTTATAAAAAATAAAGATCACTGAATACCTTCTGTGTTTGTATGAAAAATATTTGCTAAATACTAGTTGGGGGTAGTGCATTAAATATTGATTTAAATCAGCAGTGCACTATCACTAAATAAAACTGCAAAAAAATTAGTTTGCATTCTTTTTTTTACCAGCTTTAGTGATGATTGCTATTTTTTTTAACTGCCACTAAAAAAAATTAGTGATATTGCAAATTTGTTCACTATTCTTAAACGAAGATTGAATGCAAAAAAATCTGCACTCAATTTAAATAGTGCAAAATTTGTACTTGCAATCAAAAAAGCTGCATATAAGCAGACTGTTACTAAAATTTGAAAAATGTAATTTTGTATGAGCATAATTTTGGATTCTGGTTATGATATGCATAAGAAAGGAAATTAAGCAACATGTCAATAATTTGTCAAAATCGGAATATCTCATGGCTTTAATCATGAAAAAAACAAGCTTTTTGTTTGTAAATTAAGTGCAAAATTTTAAGTTGCACTCAAATGAGTGAAGGGTAAAAAAGTTGCAATAAACTGATGATTGCTTTTTTTTAAATCAAACTATTTTTTTTTTTTGAGTGGAAAATTTTTTATCAACACTATCACTCATGTTTAGTGAGGGAGCTAATTTTCAATTCATAACTCAACATCAACAAAATGATTACAATAATTTTACACTATCACTAACTGTGAGTTGAAACTGCAAAATGAGTGCACTACCCCTATCTATGCTAAAAACATACTTTTTGTTTTCTGAGACGAAACAAATAATTAAAAACAAAAAAAAAAAAATATAAAAATTTTGTTACATCGGTTAATCGACTGAAATTAACCGGTTGATCGAAAATAGTCAATTTTAAATTAACCGATCAGTTAACCAGGAAGTAATTAAGCGGTAAAACGGTGAACAGAATGAATACCCTAGTAAATAGATTTAACTTGTACTAAGAACAAAGTCATTGTTAATGGTGAGAATCGGTCTATAACTTCACATATTAACCATTGAACCCTCTTTCCAAATTAGACATTTTGTGTCCGTTAAACATCCAATTATGTTGTTATTTTGATTAAATTCGCCGCAAACATTTTACTGCAAATTAAATTCTTTTCGAATCGTGTCACATTTGCCCAAAGATCCCATCTATAAATAGCTTTAACTTCCTTTTTAAATGTTTTAACATTAATAAACAATTTTGTGACCGCGTCTGAAATCCCTTTAAGTCAAAAAATCTCATATGGATGTTAATATCTAGATAATATTCGGCACCAATAACACTTATATGAATTTTAACTTCATAATACAACTTTGTTTTTGTGAGCCCATGAATGCCCATCGTTTCCAAATTGGGTAAAATATCTTATTTTCGTCTGTTAAGCCCTTATGACACTACATTTTTTATTCATTGAATTGATATAGAATTGATGGAAAGAAACAGTAAATGTTGGAAAGAGCAAACTATAAAAAATGTAAACAGAAATTTTTTTTTAGTTTTTCTTTTGTTTTGATTTTATTAATTTTATTAAATGTTGTCAACTTTTCGTTTATAGGAAACATAAAAACAAAACAAACAAAAAGCGGTTAATCGCTGAATTTCCACATTAACCGCTGATTCAGCAACACTTTTAATATCTCAAGCTTGAAATGTCAATTTTAAGTTGAACAATTTTACATTGTTTTTGACATAACTTCATTTTTTTATCGATAACTTTAGTAAAATTTTTGACAGTTTGCTATTTATCTTAATACAGCTGAACTCTTTGCACTTGGTAATTTTTCTCTTACATTATATTTGCACTGTTCACCAAAACTAGAACAATGCATTAAAAATGTAGTGTCATAAGGCCTTTAGTACTAGGGAGATCGAACGGTTATTATTCGACCGGTTTTAACCGGTTATTTTAGCTTTGCCCAAGTCGGTTATTTTAAAATTCCCATTTTTCGAATATCGAATAAACCGGTTATCTTGGTATAATAAACCGGTTATTTTAGTAGTGTGTAATTTATATACATTTTCCTTACTCTTGTTGTAGATGTACCCGTAATTTAAGTATTTTCTAATTAAATATTGGCCAAACTTAAACTTTTCATGAAAAATGTCGAAACAAAATGTAACAAAGGTCAAAAAACATTACGAACACTGTGAATACAAATCGCTTATAAAAGCGTGTGTTTTTGTAAAAAAAAACCAAAAACTATTCAAAATACTACAAAAACGTGTGCAGTTAAAAAGGAAATAGTAATTTGTGCAAGATAATTCTAAATATTAAATATATTTTTACATAAAGGTTATCTTTAGATATTTTTCGAACGCAATTAAAAAGACAAGGTTAGGTGCTTGCAGTGCCCTAAAATGATAAGGTACAAAGGTTCCTCCATGCCACGACTAATTAATCACCTTTAATTAGTATACATGCCTGACATTAATGTGATCCAAGTGAAACTTAACTCCGTTCGAAGTAGTTCTAAGGAGACGACAAATAATACTTTATTAAAATACGCTGCAAAAAATGAATCTTTGGGCGAAATATTAGCCCGTTGTGTTGCCGAGAACGAAACACCCGTTAAGGCACTAAAAACTCTTAAGTAGTTCTTCATGCTGAAAACTACAACATTACGCCGGAATCAACGATATGGGAAAAATTTCTACCAGTTATATTTATTAAAACACCAAGACTAAAAAACAAAATTGAAGAAATCAAACAATGTCATGGAATGTTTTAAATTGTAGTCGACGAATTGACAAATATTTTACACAAAAAGAATGTTCAGTTCACTATTCGTTTCTATAGAAATATATATAAATTTATATATATAGTTCTAAGGAGACGACAAATAATACTTTATTAAAATACGCTGCAAAAAATGAATCTTTGGGCGAAATATTAGCCCGTTGTGTTGCCGAGAACGAAACACCCGTTAAGGCACTAAAAACTCTTAAGTAGTTCTTCATGCTGAAAACTACAACATTACGCCGGAATCAACGATATGGGAAAAATTTCTACCAGTTATATTTATTAAAACACCAAGACTAAAAAACAAAATTGAAGAAATCAAACAATGTCATGGAATGTTTTAAATTGTAGTCGACGAATTGACAAATATTTTACACAAAAAGAATGTTCAGTTCACTATTCGTTTCTATAGAAATATATATAAATTTATATATAAATATATATATAATGCTGAAACAAAATAATTTGAAATAGATAATCCTAGCTTAACCACCAACAAATTAAAACTCAGTCAAAATAAATTTGAGAGAATATTTCAAACAACAACTTTATAAAATTCCTATCATTTATTTGCTTTTGCAAAACGTTTGTCTAGATCAAATATCATTCAACAGTTTCTAAATTACATTATGCAAATATCTTCTTACAAATAAAGTTTAGTAAATCAATAAAAAATTGTTGAAAACTTAGCTAAAGTTCGATCAATTTACTGGTCCCACTTTTCTTGGATTTTATCGTAAAATATTTGTTAGGAGTCATATCTATGTATTTTGTTGGTTTCTTACCTTTGCAAATTGTTTTGTTTTTATTCAAATTAACGTTTTATTTTGAAAACTTATTTGATTTTTGTGTTTTCAAGTATTCGAATTAAAACCGGTTAACCGGTTATTTAAAAATTGCTGAACCGAAAACCGGGTTTTTTAAAATAGCAACTATTCGTAATATTCGTAAACCGGTTATTGAAAAAAGTCGAATAATTGATCTCCCTAGTTAGTACTGTGGTGTTTGACCTGTATCGATTACATAAATTTTAAGATTGTTTTGATTTTTAATGCAGTTGTTTTTAAATTGTTGAATATTTTGTTTTCAAATGAGTAATTTTTGATTTTTTGGGGCATATTTTTAACAAATTTTAGGGCATATTTTCGAGTTTTTACCGCATATTTAACCCACATGCTCTCATCGCCCCATTTTTAAAATGTGATTGCCCAGATATGTGAATAAATAGTGACTAATTATTTTTGTCGAGTGTACTTTTACCGGTACTTGAGTTTTACAACATAAAAAAATAGGAGCACTAAAATTTTAACGTAATTTTTATGTGATTTGACAAAATAAAGGTGCAAGTCTGATTATCACGACGACGGACAATAAGAAGGAAGTTTATTATTATATTATTTTTTTGTAAGACCATGTAAAGTAGTTTTTTTTTATCGATTGGTGTATATTAAGTAACGACAAAAATCATTTGGTTCTGGTAAATTATTGATTTTTGGAGGTTCTATCTATAACCGCCCCATTATTGAAGCGCTGAGCACGAACTTGCACATTAATTTTAAAATGTATGTCACATGTGTTCTAATTGGTTAACGTTGAATATGTTTACAAAATTCTTATTTTGTTGTTTAAGGTTTTCTTTGGCTGAAATGTATGATATTTTAGAGACTCACGATGACATAATTGAGGGTACTATCTATACATGTCCACCAGCAATCATATGCCGAGTGATGGTGAAAGTGACGAGGAAGATGCTTTTGTAAGAGACTTAAAAAATTTGACGGGAAATCAACTTCGGACTAAAGTAGAATTCGAATGCGAGCGGAAATCAGAACATGAATTGCATTCAGATACTCAGATGAAGATAACTTGCTCCTGTCGCAAATCGCATCCAGTTCTGAAGTAAAAAAAACCAAAATCAATAAAAAGTCATAGAAAACCGTATATGGAAAGAAATGGAATTACCGGAGCACCAGAGAAAGGAATGGAATCGCCCTGACTTTTTGAGTACTAACAGGTCTCCCGTTCAATGGTTTAAATTATTTTACAGCGAAGACATAATAGATTTATACGTAGAAAATTCAAACAAGTACGCGGTTTTTGAAGAAACCACACAATTTCATGTAACTGGAGAAGAAATTCGCCTAGTGTTTGCAATATGTTTCATCAGTGGCAGTGGATTTTTGCATGTTTCTGATAACGCGGCTTTAGATATCCATGATAAATTTAAAAAAGTACGACCTCTATGGGAAAATCTAAACGAAAAATGGATGAAGTATTGGCCTAAATACTAAGAAGTTAGTTCGATAAATCCATGATTCTATAAATTGAACATCAACTTTTTGATTATTTCGAATATATTTGCTTAAAGGTTTTCCTTTTTTTTTATCTAAGTTTTAGCATATTTAAAAAATATATAAAATACATAAAGAAAAGTTTATTTTTAAAAACGGGAAGCTCGATTTAGATCCATGGTTTTTTGGACAAACCTTCTTAGAATTCGTCGTAGATTACGATTTGTTATTTTTTTTATTTCTTTTATTTTAATAAATTGACCCACTCTAATATACATTCATGTGATAAAAATTGCTTAATGTGAACGCAAAGTCAATTTTAAAGAAGAAACGACAAAAGTTGCAGCGACAAAAAATCGTTCAATGTAAACGACCACTAATGTGCTGTTTATAAATAATAGGCAAGTGATTGTGTAGTAAAATTAATATAAAACTCAATCAAAAAACTAAGTGCTTTTCGTATAAACGTGACTAAACAATCACTTGCCTGCCGTTTGGGAACAGCTCATAAGATAACAATCCTGTAATGGTCTTAAAAATCGAAAATTTATGGCGTTTATATTTTGTTTAATTAAACTAATCAAAAAATCTTTAAACTAAACTTAATATATTCATATTTAATGAGGTAATGAATAACAGTAAAACAAAGGCTACAATAAAATATAATAAAGGCATTCAAGTCAAAAGTTGCACTCTTGCGTAAAGGCATAAGTGCAAAAACATAAAAACAACCACATAGACAATTATTTCGCCCAAACGATGCAAAATTGTCAGGGTCTAAGTAAGCGCAAAATTATCAGAGTAAAAGCATACAAATGCTGCAACTTTTTATATATTAAAAAAAGTACCCATAAAATCAACTCTACGCTAAACAACAAGGCAGGAATTCCGTTTTGACGAACATTTTTTCTTTGAAATTAAAAATATTATAGATTTTAGGGTTTAAAGATGAACTTTGTAAAATATAAAACAATTAAAAAATATCAAGCGTTAAAAAATTGAAGAAGCAGAAATTATAAAATTACTGGAATACTTTTTTTTTTATTTATTTATATTTATTCAGAAAAAATTTTTATTACAAAGAAAGGTGTTGCCTCAGCGTCCATTGGACATTTTTGAGAAAATTTTGATTGATAAATTATATTGTCATATAAAAAATTGTTTCGGAAAAACTTAAAATTGAAGGTGCAAACAAAATGGGTTGCTCAGTTTTTTTGCACAGTTGCAAGGGTAACAAAAATTGACATGAATACCTTTAATTATTATTTTAATTAAATTAAACCAGTTGTAACATAAACTTCTGCCAAATGAATACAACTGACAAAAGCCAAATACAAAAAAGGTTTTATAGTACTTTAAATCATTCACACCCACACAGTGTTGCCAGAAAAGTGTTTGCCTCCCCACTTAAAGTCTCCAAAAATCCTGACCTTAAAATAAAAATTCAAAATGTTGTAACCATCTTCTATCTGCAAATTTGTTATTTAAAATTTTTAAAATAACCACAATACTAATTATTTTTAAAGATATTTAATCGAAGAAGGTTTTGAATGTGCGCCACTCATTCGTTTAGAAAAAAATTGCATTAAAATGTTGTTCACAACTTTCCATTAAATGACGAAACAGAATTGAGTCTTCAACTTCAGGCAAAATTCTAAAGCCCATAATTAAAACGGCGGCAGCAACTACAAATTCTCTCTCATTTCTGTCTTTTTCTCTTATTCTTATTTTTCTTTGTTTAAAAAATGTATGAAATTGAATAAAATATGGTAGCATTGTTAGAGAATAAGTGTCTATATGTGAGAGCAAAAAACGTTCTGAAAATAAAATTTATTTTATTTCACGACCGAATTCTCTGGCAAAATTTCATGTCAAACTGTATCGTTCAGTAAAAAAAATTTTAAAAATTAAAAACGCTACCAAGTTTTTAGGTAGGAAATAATGATGAAAATCACTTAAAAATGGAAAAGGGTAACTTTTTTTGACATCCTGAAAACTAGAATTAGTCATAATTAGTATATGTTCCTGAAGGGAATATAGAAATAATGGTTAAAATTTGAAACTTAAATTGTTAAAATTTTAAATACATTGAAGCCCTGATTTGCGTCGGTTATAGGGGACCGGGGAAATGCGACGCAAGCCGAAACGACGCAAACTTTTTTCTTTATAAATGCACTGATTTTTTTTATTGATTGGGTCAAAATTTTAAATATTTAGCAAAATATTTTATTTTTGATAAAAAAATACGTCAAACGATTTCGTCTTATTTTATTTATTCAGAAAATGGATTTAAGTAATTTAAAAAAAGAAGAATAAATATATAAAGATATACATAAGAAAAAATATATTTTCATAATATCATAACAAAAGTTAATTTAATTCATTTCTCCATATTCAAATATAGAAGTTCATTTGAGATTAACTCGAGCTATCTTCATCTGATTAATTTTAATTGCTGTCTCTATTGCAAATTATTTTAACTGTTGTTGTTGCTTAATCAAGGGTTCTATAAGAATAACTTACCAAACAGCAGAAAATAGGTATTTCCCCTTTTGACACGCAAATAGAAAAATTGTTCGCATGTAGTTATGACTTTAGTGAAAAATCCAATCGTATGTAGCGACGCAAACCGGAATCAAAACGGAGCAAATTTGTGGATAAAACCAAATTTTAAAAAGCGACGCAAATCAAAACGACGCAAATAGGATCGACGCAGAACGGGGCTCTTATGTAATGGTCTTTCAAACCATGTTTACAATCTTTGAATAGTTTTTGAAATTGTTATTAATGTTTTTTTAAATACACGAATTTAATGTATTACATATTTCCACGTTTTGCAAATAGATGGTGTTATTCCCAATTTGGGGACAAATCCTCATATCTGGCAACACTGCATGTTAACAATAAAAGCTTGACTTCTGTAATGGAAGCACGTGCTGCTGCCGTCTGTTTTTGTTATTTTGCGAATCGTTAGATGGAAAATTATTACTGACAACCCCTTTTATATTCAATTCAATATTCATCTACATATTTATCTATTGTACACGCAAAGAAAAAATATGTTTAAAAATGGGCACCTCCAACAAAACTATTTTTAAAGAAAATTTTTAAACATATTATGTTTAATTTAACCATATTATTGTCACCGACAACCATATTTTTGATAAATTGGTCCTCCATCAAGAAGCCACAACCATATTATGGTTGTCTTTTAACATGTTTTGGTTAAATATGATAATAAATTGTTTTTAAATTAACAATAGTATTTTCCTCTCTTTAAAGAGCAACATGCTATGGTTGAAAACCAACCTTGCTATTATAAGTGGTAATCATATTTTAGTTATTATTAACCAAATCATGTTTGGAGGCAACCATAATATGGTTGTGGCTTCTTGATGGAGGACAAATTTAACCATAATATGTTTGTTACTGATAAAAGTATGATTAAATTAAACATAATATGTTTAAAATTTTTCTTTTAAAATAGTTTTGTTGGAGGTGACCATATATAAACATGTTTTTTCTCTGGGTGTACAATATGATGATTGTAGTTTTTTAAATTATGTTCTTTTTACCGTTTTTTTTTTTTTTTGCTTTGTTTGTTTAGTTTGAGTTTAGTGAGAATTTTTTATACATATGTATGACTATGATGTTTTAAGAGAGTGCGCTACACTGTGTTGTAATTTTTATTTATTATTTTAAGTCTTGGTTCCGATTTAAAATCGTTTTGGTCCAAAAGATTTTGAGATTAAGTTCGCATAATCGCATTCTTATCTACAAATTTTCTAATTTAATAATCTTTTGAATATTTTTTTCGTATTAAAGTGCGTATTAGGCTTCCATTTGTTACGCTAGACAGATATTTAATCTTAAATCAAAAACAACTTTAAAAATAACTAATAATCGTTCAACTTTAAAGTAGTCGCCCAATTTTACAGATACTATGAATTCTTAAATAAGATATTGTATCTTAAATACTTAAAGTAGGATACAAACCAAAACTTGTTCAGCAAAATGTAATTACATACTTGGAGGTTGTATAAAAAATGCAAAAACAAAAAAATAAAAAAAAAAAACTAACAATTACTTTTTTTGCTGTTTTATGCATGCAATATGTACCAACTACTGAATGGAAAATATGAATCTGGTTAGTAATAGAAAAATAAAAATGAAAGAAAACAGAAATAATTTAAAAAGAGGAGGTGTGCGTATTTTTCTCTGCATTCATAAAAATAATTAAACAAAATATATGTATGTTAACTATGAATATGTGGTATTTATATTACAAGAATAAGATTCATTCATTTAAAATAACTAACGAAATAAAATTAACACCAAGAAAGAAAAGAAAAAATATTACATTTATATTCTTATGACTCCCTCTTTTAGACGACATACAGGTGTTTTATATTTAAACATCAGTGTGTTAAAGTTTTTTCAGGCGAAAGCGAGAAAGTGTGAAAAAGAATAGCGAAATAATGTGGTAGGTTCGACACTCCTTTGTGTTTTTTAGCGACAACAATAATTATGATGCGACTCAAAACCAAATGTTTTTTGTTCTATATTTTAGAAGAGAATACACAAAATTAAATTTCACACATATAAATGAAGTTTATGCACAAATAATGAGGAGGTTTCATGACAAGATGCAATGAAATGGTTAGAAAAATTAAAATTTTTTTTTAAAGAAGAGTGCCCATCTTCTGTAACTTTGGTGAGAACTTCTCGCATCGAAAAGATGTGAAACAAAATATTCCATCGTTTCTCGAAAAGTGTGTAAAAAATGTGGCTATAACTCATATCAAAAACTATCAAAAGAGATTTCGTCGTTACGTTATAATTGTCAATATATTCCACTCGAAGCCGATAAGAAAGTGCAGACGTTGAGAACGCCAGTCAAACATATCGTTGACGGCGGCCAAAATTTACTCAAATAGAAAATTTTTTAACTTTAATGTTTGTTGTTTACAAAATAGCTTTGAAAACATTCGTACATTTTTAAAAAATGTTAAAAGCAAAATAAATAAACAATAAAAAAATCTGCCAAAACCAAAATACTTATCTCTTCCGTGTTAAAATTCATTGAATTTTTAATTTATTTTTAAGTTTTAAAATTTTTTCTCACCCAGCTTTTATTCGTGAGATTATTTGACAGTTCTCACAAAAATTTTACAGACACACTTTTTTTTTAAATTGGCGAGTAATTTCCTTACGTGGCATCTATAACTCGCCAAAAATGTTACAGACGCAATTAAGTAAGAAAAACAGTTGTTTGTTTCAATTTATGTCATTTTTGTTTAATTTCTCATATTTCACTCAAAAAGTTTCTCGAAGCGGGAGTAACACTGGAAACTAAAATTTTTTATTTAAAATAATTAATAAATTTTGTTTCATGGATTTCTATAGAAAATTTATAAATAACAATAATAAAGGAGCAGAGAAGTTATCGTTAACAATAACATTCTATAGAAAATTTATCGAAAACAATAAAATTCTATTAACAATTTATCGATAACAATAAAATTCTGTAGAAAATTTATCGATAATAATAAAATTCTATAGAAAATCTATCGTTAACAAAAAATTTCTATAATAAATTAATCGAAAACAATAAATTTCCAAGAAAATTTATCCATAACAATAATGTCTTCAATATTTTTTTCTATATTTAAGAAAAGAATAAGCAAAAAGAAATTTATGCAAAAATAATTAGGAGGTTTCATGACAATGATTAGAAAATTAAAAATTTTTTTCTTAAAGATTTGGAAACTTATATTTTTTTTATTAAAAATAATCAAAGCAATAATTTTTTTAGAACTTTGTTTTATTGATTTCTATTTAAAATTTATGAATAACAATAATAAAGGTACATAAAAGTTATGGATAACAATAAAATTGTATTGAAAATTTATCGAACACAACAAAAATTCTATAGAAAATTTATCGATAGCAAGAAAATTCTGTAGAAAATGTATTGATAAGAATAAAATTCTGTAGAAAATTTATCGATTACAATAAATTTTTATAGTACATTTACCATCAAATTCTATAGACAATTTATCGATAACAGTAAAATTCTAGAGAACATTTATCGATAACAATGACATTTTATAGAAAACGATCGATAACCAGCCTTTTTCTGGAAATCGAATTTGATTAAATTTAAAATCGAAGAACCTTTTAAAACGGTACAGTGTTTAAAGTTTATTAAAATATTCTGTTTTATATACTTTATACTATGAGTACAGTTTACCTTCATCAGAACTTCTCTTAAAATCAGTAAAAACTACGGTAATTTTCAAAACCATTGGACCGCAAATATCCATCGATATAAATTTCACTCAATTTCTATATCCAGAACATGGCTAAACAGTAAATTTCTAGAGATAATTTATCGAAAACAATAAAATTCTAAGGAAAATTTATCGATTGCAATAAAATTCAAAAATTTTATCGATAAAAACAAATTCCCATAGAAAACTTATCGATAACAACAAGTTTCTATAGAAAATTAATCGATTAATATTAACAACTTTAAAAAATTTATTTATAACAAAGAAATTTCTAATGAAAATTTATCGATATCAATACATTTTTATTGAAAGCGAAAATTTTTATAAAAAAATTTACCGAAAACAAAAGATTTTTAGAAAGTTTAATGATAACATTAAAGTTTTATGTCAAATTGATCTATAACACAAAATTTTGATAGAAATCTAATCGATAGCAATAAATTTCTAAAGAAAATTTATTTGTAGCAAATTTATCGGTACCACAAATACAAATTGCTAACTTATGAGAAACAACGTAATTTTTTCAAAAGATATCAATCCTATTTTATATAAAATTTATCGATACAAAATGTTTTCGAAGAAAATTTATCTCTGTATAAAATGTATCGCTAACATCTAATTTGTATTTTTGATGGATAAAAATAAAGTACCAATTTAACTAGGAAACTATAGGAAATTTAGCGATAAGAAAAATTTCCTCAGAAACCTCCTTTACTCCTTAAAGTGAATATCCCATAATGTTAATACTGTCTGTGATAGTGGAAATGCAAATGCGACAAACACACAAAGAGATTGACTAACATACGATTAAAACAAACATATAAATTCTAACATGATAAATGGTTTGATGTTTTGAAAATGAATAAATAATGGATCTGATTGTTGTAGTACTGTGGTTTCATGTTAAATGGATGAATATACATGTATGTATAATGAAAATGACAGCCAAGTAAAAGTTATTATTTTAAAATAAAATCTAATTTTCTTAAGTGTGTACTATTTTTGCATTTTTTGATATTTCATTAAATAAATAATTATATTTGGTTCTTAAATTTAATCTGTATATTTAATGGAACTAACATAAGTATAAATTTATCCTTATCCTGTTTATTTTGTTGTGCTATTTAACTACTCTAGGCTGCCTTTGTATCTCATAAATTATAAACAAATAGCTTAAATCAAAATAAATCAGGGTACTTTATAAATACAGGAGATTATTTAAAGGAGCCAAGTTCCCAGACTCATTTAAATATACAGCATATTTTGGCTGAAAAGCTTTTTATACATTAATTGTGTTTTTAATCTTTAAACAACATAAAGTTGACAATTGAAGAAAAAATTTCATTAAAAATCTTTTAGAAGTTTTATAATGTACTTTTATTCAATGTTGCTACTCGTTTTGTGTATTTTTAATACTGATTACATGTAATTTAATGTCATATATGCACGTTATTGATAAAAAAAAACTACAATTGACATTATTTAATTTTTATGAGGCACTATGTGCTGCATTGAAAAACTTGTAGTGATCATGACTCGCGTTTAGTTTTAAAATGAAATATAGAATTCCTATATAAGATTATACCGGTGTTATTGGGTATTCTGGTACACTTTTAAGTCCACTAATATAGATGAAACGTATGTATATGGTTTGAAAGAAATTTTTGTGTAGATATTAGGGTATTCATTCGGTTAACCGTTAATCGATTAGCCGATTATTTACTACCCGATTAACTGATCGTTAATTTAAAATTGGCTATTTCGAATTTCGGTCGATTAACCGATTAAACGATATTATAAAACTTTTAATTTTTTTATAATATTATAACATGAAGGGTCCGCCAAATAACTTTTTTTTTTTGAAAATGCTATAAAAAAAACTACTGAATATTTTCTCAAATTTCTTTTTTTATTTGAAACTACAATCCTTCCGGTTAATAATGGAAAATAATTTCATTCAAATGGAGTCATACCAAGGTCTTTATGCAAAATTCGTCTCAATGATGTCTCCGAAATGTTCAATTGTTGGCTTTTCACGCTTTGGTTTATCGATGAGGATGCCAGTTTCTTTCACTTTTTTCACAAGATAACGAACATACAGAGCTGTCGGTGCTTCTCTTCTTCCAAAATCCGTACGCAATTTTCGCACACATTCTGCAATATTACCATGATTTTCAAAGTAATGTCGCAATGTTTCTTCGTTATCCTTCGTTTAGCGGAAGGATAAAACTAATTATCTGTCAAATCAGTGTTACCATTCACGAAATAAGCACTAGTTGAAAAAAAAAACGTTAGATGGCGGACCCAAAAAAAACGTTAGATGGCGGTCCCTTTATTTTTTGGAGTTTTTAGTTAATTGTTTTGTCTCATGTACAAAAGGTATGTGTTTAGATAATATTTTTTAATACAAACAAAGAAGGTGTTCGGCGATGTTCATTTATAATAAGTGTTTGCTATCTACACCTTTTTGTTTTACGTAATTTATGCGTTTAGTTATTTGTTTCTTCTTATATGTATTTTAACAGAATTAACCGAAACAATTAGTAGCGTTAACAATTAAAAAAAAATTAAAACGGGACTCTAATGGAATACTAGAAGACTTTTTGCTTTTATGGCCAATTTTCAGGATTGATATTAAAACCAATTTATATTTAAAATCGTTTCAATACAAAATTCTCTTCTTCACTAGATACTTAAGTGAAACTTAATTCACCGATGTGCTACATTTAAATTCAACTTAAGTTTCCATTGTAATAATTTAGAAAGGTGGCTTCAATATCAAAACAATACAACAACAACAGGCTAATCTTTAACGTCTAGCTGTTTTTCTGAGTCCACCATTAGAGAAATCCAGAAAAAGGACTGCGAAATTAGATATTTTGTATAATTGAGACAAGTTAAGTTTTATCAAAACTAAAGAAAATAATCGCTTAAATTCTAACAGTCGTGTTCATAACAAAAAGTTAACCACAGTGGGTACATTACGTGCAACGAGCTGCTAACTAGAATACCGATTAAGCCTAGCAGCTTGTTAGCACAGAGTTTATTCATAACAAATTTTATCTTTTATCCATCTGCTAATTTTTTGTTTTTCCCACCCCATATAAAAATTTTATATGTTTTTAAATTAAAATAAATTTAAAAAAGGACTCTAAATAAAAAAAGACATTGAATTAAAAACAAACAAAATTATTAAAAATTAAAATTATTAAAATTAGCACATCATTAATAAATGAATTAATTAATAAAATTATTTAACATTAAGACGCTGTTTTTTCACAAGTTGGCAAACGTTTGGCTGTTCGTTAACAAGAGTTTAGCAATCGTTTGCCACAGCTTGGTAAGTGTATTATGAATGAACTTTGTGTGAGCTTCATTCCAAATTTTCGTTATGAATACGGCTGTTAGCATTTAAGCCAAATTATTATTCTAAACGATTATTTTTAAAGGTTCCTTAAACTATTGAAATAACTTATAAAATAACCTTACAGTTTATTTTTTTATTAATACATAATATTTATGTATTAATTAAAAAATATTTATTAAATATTAATGAATTATTTTTTTGTTTGATCGCTTAAGTTCAAAAACTAATTATGTTTGTTATTTTATTGTTTTACTAATAAACTCCAAATAATAAATAATTTATGCATTTATAGTTATTGAAATTAATTAATTTATAAAAAAACTTTATTAATCGGTTAATCGATCAATTACAGTATTAACCGATTAATAACATATTAAACTAAAACCTCGGTTAATTTATTGAGCGATTAACCGATTAAAGCAAAATCTAGTAGATATTCACAGTTATAATGGTAAGCGAAAAGGTGGTAAAATCGCGTTTTTGCTTCAAAAGCAACAACAAAATGCATTCAATTTCTATTTCGTTGTTGTTTTGTACCTGTAATCATGTACGCAACATGTACACAGTTGGGTGATTCACAAGGTGTGCTATCAAGTCATATTGTCATAATGTCCCAAATAATGTTTTAAAATTGCTTAAAAAATATATTGCTGTGTCTCGAACAAAAAATAAAAATTTTAATACTGTGTTTATTGATTCGTCAAACTGTACAGTATAAATCTAATTTATAAGCGGTTGCCCACAGCAGTCATATATATTTCTTGTAATTATTTTATTGTAATTATTTTTATATATGACTTAACAACTTTATGACGACCTTGTGAATCACCCAAGCGTGTATTACCTACATGTATAAACGTTTAAAGGGGTATATATATATATTTTTTTTTATTGGCTGGTAGAGAGAGAACAAGTGCTTTTTATATTTTATGCTTCGAAAATAGCAAATTTTGTGCAAACAAAGCGTTATTTGCGGCAAAGTTTGCTTCACTTCTTCAAAAGTGCAGTTGAAGCACAGTAATTGCTGTCCAAAACTTACCCTAAACATATTCCATAGGTTGGACGTTGAACCAAGAGATGTGCTTGTGAGGTTCAGACAGAAACCGCCCAGGTTAGCCAAGAAAAATGTTGTCAAAACAATTTCAAAACTTTTGCTAGAAGCAGAATTCATTCAAAATCCAGGAAATTGAAAACTAAACAAGTTGAAGCCGAGAAAAGTTTAAAGACAGTTTTGCGTGCCCAAAAATGCTGCTTGAACGTCATAAAAGAAGTAATTTTTTCATCAACTCATTACTATCGATAAGAATGAATCTAGTACGACAACCCAAAGAAATCGTCAACACAGAATAGAAATATTTTTTTAATAGATAAATTTGAAACATATTGTAGTTTGCTTGAAACATGTTATTGCCACTTACGACGATATTTGGTTTAAATCAGTACTCCAATAATATAATCAGTACTCCAAAAATAATAACATAAACATTTTGTTTTTTGCTACCAAATACAATATAATCGTATATTAACCATAATATGTTGCTTTTAAAATATGGTTAAAAGAGCAAAATGTTCAAAACTATTTAGAAAAAAGTGCACTCATAAAATTATCACAGTAACTGATTGTGAGTTATTAAATTCGTTTTCCGTACTGTTGAAATTTAATGAAAATATAGTTTTTTTTACCAATAAATTAATTTTTTAACATTTGTAACCTTCTCCGAGAAAAAAGAGCTAGTGTGTTAAAAAACGGGTTTGAACTTAAGAGTGGATTCTGGTACCTAAAAGGGTGTATAATAAGATGAAATGAGTTAGTTTTCTGATAACAATTGTTTTACTCCATAAAATCGTACAAAACGAACTTGGGAAAATCGATAGAAATGAGAAAGACATTAAAATTTTGCTTTTTTTGATTTTTTGGTTTTAAAATGTTTTCTTTTTCGTCAGTCTTCGAATTTTTTTGGAGTTTGGACTTTTTTTCTCGGTGTTTCGTGATCTGGTACTTCGATTTACTTCCGTTTGATAATTTCAGTTTTTTCTTTTTTCGGCGCTTTGACTTCAGCTTTCTTTTTCTCGTGATCCGGTGCTGCGATTTTTTTTTCTTGCTCAGGTTGAGATTTATTTTTCGATTTTTTTTTCGCTTTGGGTTCACTCGGTTAAGGAGCGAAAAAATCCCGTTTTTGTGAATCAGTACATAAACATTCTCATACAACTACCATTTGCTTGTTGTGTCGGTCACTGGTTGCAGCTTAAGAATCAAGTATCGAGATCATAACAAACAGTGCAGCAACAATAGCAAAGGTATTGTCACACTTAAAGCGAAAAAATACGTCACCACATAGGCATGATGTCACCAAAGTCGGCACCCAATCATAACTAACCATACCAAATCGCATCTCCCAACTGAAGGTGCGTTCACAGTGATAATGCGTTATTAAACTTTAAATGCGTTTTTCTCAAAACTTCATTGTCCCACACTAGGTCCATTTTCTCGGAGAAGGTCACATTAATGTTTGTTATTTAAAAAACACACTACCAGAAAATACTGGTTTTCCGTAAAAATATTGTTTTGTTGATTGATTTTTGTCAGTTAAATTATATTTTTTAAAGCAATAACTGTTAAAATGTTAAAAAAAAAAAATGCAAACATTTATATAAAATTCATTTATTTTAAATTAAATGTAAATGATCCGTTTTTTAAACCAACTTTTACTTGTTTTAAATGAATTTTCGTGGGATTTACCTACATAATATTTTGAGTGTAGTTTGGAAGATTTGTCTCACCCGCCTTATAGTGAAGGCATTGCCCCTCCGACTTGTACTTGACCTCAAAGTCGTCTAATGATGACAGTTTTTTTTTTTTTTTTTTTTTTTTTTTTTTTTTTTTTTTGTTTAACTTAAATTTTATCTGTTCGATCATCAAACTCATACCGACAAGTTCGTGCATCACACGATATATGTATGAAAGTATAGAAGAATAGAGTGTCATGCAATTTTTATTTTAATTTCAAATATGTAGATTTTAAACTCTAAAACGTAACATGACATTAAACATGCATCCGTAGGAGTTACTTGTAATTTTATATAAATATTAGTTGCAGTTTTTATTTGTCGTTTTTGCAAAACATTAAATCGTTCGGAAGTAATGGAAGTTGCTGTTATTTAATGCAATTATTGGTTTCTGCTATTTATCTTTCCGGTCATTAGCTAAAGTGTATGTAATTGGAAAAAATTAAATAAATGAAAACAAAATGAAATTGTCGATTAGTTCTGCTATATTGACCACAAATAATATTGATGGATAATGCGTTTCGCAGGTGCACCATTAATGTTGAAACACAAGTATGTATGATGTTTTTATTGGTTGCAGGTGTTGTTAAGCCATGAAAAGAAATGAGAAAGTGAAACTCTACAAGACGATTAAAAAAAGTTCACATCTGTTTAAAATCTTTTTAGAAAATGTAATTTGTTGATTTTTTTATTTCTGCCATAACATTCATTTCTTACAAAATTTCTTGCAATTAGCAAACAACGGGTGGTTAAACTTTAAGGGCCGATGTTGAATGTAAACCACACCTAAACATCAATTTTTTTTCTGCATTTTATTTGACATTTCACATTTCACAATTTCAGACTAACTCAATTCGAACCATGGAAAATTACACAATCGAGCAACACGTTAAAGTTATTCCGGCTTTTTATGAAAATGGGCGTTCAAATCAAAATGCATATCGTGAAAATCATCTTCAGTGTTGAGGCACATTTTCACCTCAGTGGATTCGTCAATAAGAATTGCCGCATTTGGGCGAATGATAATTAAAGAGTGATTGTCGGAGAACCAATGCACCCACAAAGAGTGACTGTTTGGTGCGGTTTATGGGCTGGCGGCATCATCGGGCCGTATTTTTACCAAAATGAGGCCGGTCAGGCAGTTACTGTGAATGGTGTTCGCTATCGAGAGGTGATAACGAACTTTTTATGGCCCGAATTGGTGGCGATGTCAATTGTCAATCGTTTTGAAAAATTGTTCGATTTCAATTTAACTCGAATTCGATTTCCAGAACATGGCGCTTTATTTTAAACTTCCTAAAAAGTAGATAATTTCCTAAAGAATATTTTTACAAAAGTTTCCTTTAGAAAAGCAATATTTTTCCTATAAAAAAGCACAATTTTCTCTTGATAGCAAAATTTCTTTTTTTTTTGCAAATTTGCCAAAAATTGGCAATAAGCAACAAAATTTTTATAGAAAAATGCAAATTTTAAGCAAAATTTTCTTTGTTGTTAACCAAATGATAATTAAAAATGTGTATCGAAAAGCAAATTCTTAGCAATTGCAAATATATATATATAAATTTGGATTAAAATTTTCTAAAGAATAGCAATTTTTTTACGAATAGCAAATTCTTCGTAAAATTTCTAAGGGTAGAAGTGCGCGAGCGAGTTGTAGACTTGTGTCAAAAAAGTTAAACTAGAATTTTTTTCATAGAAGAATTTTAGACGCGTTTGATGCAGAAAGTTTTTTTTTTTTTTTTTTGAGTGAAAGCGGGGAGATTTCTTCCAACGGAGACGGTACCGCGACTAAATCAGGTCTATTGTACCCATGCAGAAAGTTAGTTAACTTTAAATTTTTTAACGCGTTGTGTATTTTTGAGAAATAATAATCAGACAATAAAAAGGAATCATTTCAAGTAATTAGTGAATCATACGGGATAAACTTATTGAAAAGGTTAAAAAACATACAGTATTGTAAAAAGGACTACAAAAAAAAAGTACAAATAAGTAAATAAATAAAAAGCAGTTGGGAGGAAAGGTTTTAATAACGCGCGTTGTAAAGCTTGCCATTTTAAATGCGCTTAAGTTGTCAAACGCAAGATTTAGCAATTTTTTGGTGAAATTTCTTCTAGAATAGCCAACTTTTAGCACATTATCCTTAAACAGAATTTTTTTTTTTTTTTTTTCTAATATCAAATTTCTGTCAACATTTTTTTAAAGAATAGTAAATTTCTAGGATAAATTCTTATAAATTTGCTACGATTTAGCACATTTTTTTACATAGCTAACTTTTAATAAAATTATCTACAAACAGCAAATTTTAATACAAATACCACATTTTTATTAACATTTTCTAGAGAATAGCAAATTTTTAGTTAAAGGTTTTTAAGAATAGCAAATTTTACGTAAATTTCTTATAATTAGTCATTAATCCCATTTTGTTTGTTGTGCTATATTCCCAATTTTCATTCTTGATGAATACTCTGAAATTTATTGTTGGAGCATTAATTAGTTCCTATGCGCAATTCACTGGCTTCTTAAGCCAGATCATCAGGAAACCTTTTCCGAAAGACTTCAGAAAAACTAAGGATATTATGCAAATAATTCTGCATAGTGAATGAGAATTACAAACACTCAAGTCTTATTTGCAACGATATAAAGGCTTTAAAAAAATACCAACAATAAACAGTGGGATAATCTTTTCCTACATTCCCCGCTACAATTTGTTGGGTTAAGAAACAACAAAATTAGAAACAAATTAATTTATTATTTTCGCAAGAAAATCAAAATAAAGCAATTTGCCAGTTCAGGTTATTTATGTACGGGCATTTGCAAATTTATTATCAAAGTTATTTTCGGGAATACATAATTTTTCATTAATAAGATTTTGTTTGTTGTGCTAAATTGCCGATTTTTGTTCTTGATAAATACACTGAAATTTATTGTTGGAGGATAAGCTAGTTCCTATGGGCATTTTACGAGTTGCTTGGGCCAGATCATCAGGACACCTTTTGCCAAATTTTTATAATTTTTTTTGTTTACAACAAAATTTTGTCGAGTTTCGTTGGACGAGCTTCACAAAATATTTCGCCGATAATGACATTAGAACTCGTACGGCACTCAATTTCTTTGCGTCGTGATGAATTCTTCTGCTTGCAAACGTTTTAATATTGTAGTTTAAGTTTCTTCTTCTTTGCAGAGTAGTGCCTACAATTCATTGGATCTCATGCATAAAACGTGAGCCTGAGCTCGGACTCGATTTTTTGAGTAAAAGGTGCTTGTCGTATGCATAATAAAATTTGGTGTGTTTGCTTTTACTCACTGCTCACGTTTGATCTTGTCTTGCTCAGTTTGAACTAAGTTAGATGAACTTCTGCTCATTTTCATATGCATAAAAATAAGCTTTTGCTTTCTTTTGTGAGCTCTTGCTCAAATTTGGTTGAGCCTGCCTTATAGTTGACTCGCGTACACTAAAAAGGAATCATGGCTGAATATTTTGTGCCACAAAGATATACAAACTATTATCAACAGCGTAAAACAAATTTAGCAAGTGAGGATAAAAAATTATACAGGTTTTTATTCTTAATTATTAATTTTTTTTTTATATAATTAATAATAAAATGATAACATAGGTTTGATGATAGTAGCATCTGCTGGTTGGCTAATTATTGTTTTGAGGAGTCAGAAGAAACACGTGGTGGTGCCCTCAGCAACATTGATAAAATTCGAGTGTATTTAAGATTTTGTGCAGATCCTGGATTCCAAAATGGTATAGCCACAGATATTGGAGTCCATCAATCAACTGTGTCGCGAACTATTGCGGAAGTTGCGAAACTTATATCTGCCAAAGCAAGCGAGTGTATAAAATTCCCGAAAGATGCAGATGAAATAAAAGATGCTCAAATGAAATGGCAAGCAAGTTATTGCTTTCCATTTGCAATTGGAGTGATTGATTGTGCTCATATAAAAAATAAGAAAACCACAAATCGAAGCGATGAGTATATTTCGTCGGCTGATAATTTAATTGTCGTATGTGGATTCCGATAGTTTCGAGTAAATTGAGTTTGAACACATTTAATTTAGCAATTACCACATACGACAACCTCAACACTCCATATCTCGAAAACCATATGAGGTATCGAAAAACTGATTACTCCAAATGAAAGATCAGGTGGGAAAACCTTAGGAATCGATCTTAACTCAAAACCGCAAAAAATCCACATACGACATTTAAATTGTCAACCGACGATTTGTAGATTTGTTAATTCAATGCCAAATTTTTGCTTAATTTCTGTTACACATGTTTCTATTGTTTGCTTTTTTATTTTTAATGCTTGGTAATTGATCCTTTTCTAGTAAATATTTATTTTGTTTTATTTTTTCTACTAAAAATTTAGAAATGTCGTCAATTTCTATTTTATTATTATTATTTGATTCTACTTCACTTTCACTTGACGACATATTTGCACTTTAATAACAATTAGACGTTTGATCTCCCTTTACTCAAGTAATTGCAATTGGTTTAAACTCATTTTTATGGATAGGAAATTGAGCAAAAGCTGTTGCTGTTGGATCGAACTCGACTTACGAGCAATTGCTTACCTGCCTCAACTCAGCGCTTTTACTCGTTTTTATGCATGAGACCCATTATATAAACTTTTACATTTGGGGGGATTTTTGTTTAAATATATTACATTTGGGGATTTTTAAATGTTTTTGGGGGAATAAAAAAATTCCCTGTCAACACTGGTCGGATGTTTACCGTTTAAACAAAAAATGTTCATTAAATTTCCTTTGGAAAAGCATATTTTTTTGTATAATTTTCTGTAACAAATCTTTGTAAAGTCCTCTAAAATATTTTCAGTGAAAGAAATACAGCCAATTACAAACACATTTCAATAATTTTAGTTTTAACTTGTAAATATAAAATTTAAACTGTCAGGAGGTTTTATAATAAAAAATTTGTATGCATTCCGTAGTACGAGTACTTGTAAAACATTTGTTTTATTAAAATCAAGTTCAAACCTTAAAAGAACATTCAAGTGTAAAAAATAAGAGATACAAATGGTAACAGGGTGAAAAAGAGATAAACTTGACCATAAATATAATAAAATAAAAATAATGAATAAAATTCCTTCATTCTGCAACATGATACCGCTAATAATGCGGTACGTATGTTCGTACATATATTACACATTGAATATGCAGAAATTGTTGTTGGCTCAAACGTAAAATGGTCAATGAACATGAAAGAAAATAAAAACAAAAAAAAAAAAAACAAAAAAAAGAGAATACAAAAAATATAAATAAACAAAAGTGGCCTCAAAATGTATTCGAGATACTCGTACAATTGCATTTAGTAGACTTTGTAAAACTACGAATAAACAACAGTCATTATTGGTAAAATGAGCATGATAAAAAAAATTTTTTTTTGTGCAACTTTTACCCATTTGCAGAGATTTGAAAGAGTTCTTTGATTAAACCACATCAATGAAATTTGATTTAAAGATAAATGGTGTTTTTTAGAACAATGCGACCTTCTTAAAAAATCATGTTGTCACTTATTGTGTCTGATAACTTCAGTTTGAACTTTATTTATACCGCGAATGATTTCGAACAATTTAAAATTTGTTAGTAGATCAAACAGTTAAGGTTCCAGATAAGTCAAAGATGCGGCATACAATCTCACATTCATCATCGAACGCGCAGTGCTCTTTCTAAGTTCTTACATATTTTAAAAGTCTATTATTATAAATGGGAAAAGAAGCCTGACCAAATGATACCTTATACCTTCTGGAACCCATGGGCAATCATGGACCGTCAAAATCAAACTATTTTTTGCGTTGATGATTCACAAAGAGTTTTTTGTGCCGAATATTATTTATACAGGGTGGCCCAAAATTAACGAAGGGGTTTGAATTCGTTATAACTTTTTATTTAAGAACTAATTATTATTTTTTTTTAATACAGTATATAAATGGGGAATATTTTTAGTATAGTTATGAAAAATAATATCTCGCAAGTGGTGGACATTTTCTGCTTCGCAAATTCGTGCTCTTTCCAACACATTTTCCATAACCTTTCGCAAAACTTCAGGTGTTATGTTGTTTATTTCGTCACGTATATTGCTTTTTAATTGCTGGTTGAAGGCTTATTAATGTAGACTTTTCCTTTCAAATAACCCCAAACAAAACAGTCTAGGGCGGTTAAATCCGGTGAACGCGGAGGCCAATTAAAATCACTTGTACGCGAAATAATTCTTTCACCAAAGATGTCCCGTAAAAGAGTCATTGTGTCCCTTGCAGTGTGCTTTGTGGCTCCATCTTGTTGGAATCATACTTGCGGATGGTTTTCCACGGCTTTCATTTTCAAAAAATTAAGGGCCAATTATCCTTTCCGATGAAACACCGCACCAAACCGTATACTTAGTTGGGTGTTATTCTCGCTGTTGAACTACTCTCGGATTTTCCGTAGCCCATATCCTGCAGTTTTGCTTATTAACGAACCCACTTAATTGGAAATGGGCTTCGTCGATATGCTCGCTGAGTCAAAACAATAGATCGTTGATTTGAAAAATAAAGCTCAACAATTTGGGCACGTTGTTCAATTGAGTACAAAATACTGAAAAGAAAAGAAAAAAATTATAATAAAAAAGTTATAAGCAATTCAAACCCCTTCGGTAATTTTGGGCCACCCTGTATATCTACAAACTGACAAAATTTCATTAAATTGAGTCATTGGAATTGACTTAAGTCGAATTGAGAGAATATTATTATTTACTTACCCGTTACACTTCTTTGTTTCACTATTGTTGTACTCCGAACTCTCAATTATAAGATACTAGCAGCATTCCCGTAATCATTCTACTTTGAAAATTTGATGTATTTAACTAATTAATTAAACAAAAATAGAATATGGGAATTTTTGCTTCTTATTTTACTTTTAAAAAACATGAAAATAATGTTGATAAAACACAAAATGTGCCATCGAATTGATGCCACTGTTCACAGAAAAAAGTGTTTTATCAATTAAAAAAATGGTTTAAAAAGTATTTAAATTTAATTAATGCGATAACTGAACCAATTATTTTTCTAGTTGAAAGAAAATTAAAAATTTAATTTTGATTTAATTAACATTTTAAACGCCCGGGAGACTATCAAATAAATACATCAATCACATAGTTGTGTGCGTGCAGTCGTTCTTTTTCGGGTACACATACGCGTTGTCGGCAATGCATTTATGAAAATCAAAAAGTTTTGATATTTTTATTTGATGGCTGATTATTTGATAGTCTCCTGTTGTGATTGACAAAAAAAAATTTATTTTCTTTGTGTTTGTTGTCATGAAAAATATAAATATTTTGGTTTTTTACAAAATACAATTGTTGATTGCCGTGTTTATTTGTACGTCTCCGAAAAAGCCTCAAATAAACGACACTAACACATATGCACTGATTGACGGGTTTATTTGAAAGTCTCCAGAGCCCTTTAGTTGTTTTGAAATAAATTTTCAATTAAAATTTGAATTAAATAACAAAAAATTTTAATTGACTTTTTTCGTTTAAAATAAAATAATTTAAACATGTAGAATTGTTGTTGGGAATTGTCAATATTTATTTAAATAAATTAACACATTGTTTGAAATGGCAATGTTGTTTGTTCACTTTTTTAATTAAAATTAAAAATATCATTTATTGAAAATATTTTTTAAAAATTTTAAAATTTTTAGTAATCAATATAATCATTTTGGTAATAGGTGCAAAATCAACAAATTGTTTGCTTGATATTATGAATTTGGAATAAATTTGGTAATTGGAGAAATTTAATAATTGTTTTTTGTGTAGTCATAGCATAGACGACGCATTAAATACGACATAATTGTATAATGACGTTCGTCATTGGATTGAAGTCACTTTTTGCCTAATTGATGCCATTTGTAATAACATTGATGCCACAATTCTAATGTTAGGGCATCTTTAATATGAAGATGCATTTTTATATAAGTGTATGGGAACTATGGTGTATTCTGAACTTTCTAGTACAAAGTTTTGGCATGAAATCAATACCAGCATTTATACGAAAGCTATGGCATTTAAATCTATTTCTGGTATTTGTATTTGTATGGGAGCTACGTTCAAAAATATAACGATTAAAAAAAATTCGGTAAGACCATAAACGGGCATTTTTTTCAGTCCCAAAAAAATTCTTTGTTTTTTTTAATATTTTACTCTTGCGTAGAAAACCTTACCATACCCGGTCGCGGACACGCATAATCCACTATTATGGTTTGGGTATAAAAATTTGTACATTTTGCTGTTAAAGTTGGAAAACAAAATCAAAAAACACCCCGTTTTCATCCCTGAATTTTACTAAATATTTGGTAAAAATTCAGTTAACTTCCGTCTTAGCTGGCTATAAGTTTCGGACGTTTAAATTCAAATCACATCTAAAGAGTTACTTTACAAACATACCTTTCCAATTCTGTACTTTTGTAAAAGCTGGAAATCTCATAAATCATAAAGCACTGATGCGAGAACACAAACAAATTGAATGAAAAGACTGACTGACTGACTGGCTAAGTAAACAAGATAAATAAGGAAAATAGAATAGTTGAAACTAAAAGAAGGTAAAAAAATTCTAAATTTTCATTTTAGGCCAAGTACAATAACGACAACATAAACTACTAATACGGCTTTGTTTTGCTAGTTAATCGCAGTAGCAACAGCGACCGTCCTTTCTTGACTTATTGTTTATCTGACTGACACAAACACCTTTAGAAAATTATGACACTTTTACACTTTCTATGCCAAATATTACAAAATGGTACTAAAACTAAGAAGTACTTAATTTAACTGCTTGTTGACTGACATTATTTTGTTTTTCGAATTTGTAAAGACAGTCCTCCGTCATTGTCTGAGGTAGTAGGCAGTCTTTTCACGTTTTTCTAGGTCAAATATTTAAGTTTGCGCAATACTTTTTAATTTCACTTTTCTTAACTGAATAAACGTTTTTTACTTTTTATATTCTTTTTTTCGCAAATTTTTTGTTAGTCAAAGTTTTATTCCTTCGCTTTCTTCCATTCGCACGAGTGTGACTTTTGTGGGCGCGGTAATGAATTACGATTACAAAAGTAGAGATAAATACTCGTATATAATTATGTAAAACTTGAATTTAATTCAGCTAATTTTATATAAAATTTTAAAAAATCAACTACATTTTTACGTCTCTAAGCTTAATTATAGTCAATGTTAAACCAATAATTGGCAAATAATTACTGCAGTTGGGATTATTGCAAAACCAAAGTATAATGGAAAAATAAACTAATTAAAAATAAATGATTAGAAATGCGGCTAATTTTATAGGAAATTTTGTTATTTATAGTAAACTTTGCTATAAATTAGCTATGTTAGCAAATTTTGTTAAAAATTAATAACCTTTAAGTGAAGGTTAACTTTTTTCTAATATGCGTAGTCATTTTACGGCCAATTTTCAGGATTGATATTAAAACACATTTATGTTTAAAATCATTTTAAATCCAAATTATTTTCTTTACTAAACACTTAAATGAAACTAAGGCCCTAATCATGTAAAACGCAACACAACCATAGCTGCCAGATTTGACGGTTTATCGTCATTTTGACGATTTTTAGGTACACAATGGTCTATTGACGATTGGACGATTTATACCCTAAATTTTACGATTTTTCAAATGACAAATTTTGTTCAAATTCACAAATGTTTTTAATATAATTTCACATGTTATTTTATCTTCATAAATAATTTGACTTATTTGATTGGCAGCAATTTTCAAGTCATAGCTGTTCATCATATAAAATACGATTTTTTTTTAGCACAATGCATATTTTTAAGAGTGGGTTTTTAACGTCGAGTTTAATCTTAGCAGCAAACTATAATTAATTAATCTGAAAATAAATTTAATTGAGGATTAATTGTGTTCGCCGTTTTTAAGTTCTGGCTTAAACCTCGCAGCATTGCCATACTGAATAACAAAAAATAGCAGCAATATATTTTAAAATGGCAACTTTTTATCAATGCATATGTCTCAAAATCACTAAAGTCTTCATCCTCACTAGAATAATCAATTTTTCGTTTACATACATATACATATACAGTATGCATTCTTTCTTTGGATTTTAACAGCTGCTTTTGTTATACATGTATGCGTGTTGACATTTGATGATTAAGTTTAAACCACCAACATTGGCCGGTTAAACTGGCGAATACAAGTTTTAATCCTCATCTTAAAAACTTCAAACACTGATTAAAGATGACTAAATCTCTGATCTCTATGTTGAAAACCCACCCTCAGAGATCTATTTGATCACTTATTTGTTACTGTTTTATTCATAGTGAAAGAGAGTGGTTGTAAAATGCACTCTCTTTCACTATGAAACTTTTCTTGCAGAAAGTCTAGAGTTTATTTTTTAGCAGGATTTTCGGCGTGTAAAATAGGTGTTTGGTATTTCTTGGTTTTAGTTTATTTTCTTAGTTTTCTTATAAATACCAATACTTTTGAAAAATTTCTGGTTGTGTTACTTCAATAAAAAGTTTCTAAAGGAAAATTTTTATTTTAATTAAAAAACAGGAAGAAAATATTAGAATTTTATTTGCAACGGGAACTTAAAATAACAATTAATTTTTAAAACTTATTAAAAGTGTGGTTTTTTACAATGACGATTTTTGTGACGATTAAGCTTAGCCAATTTGACGATTTTGACGTGTTTTTCCTTAAAATTTTACGATTTTCGACCAATTGTTGTCTGGCAGCTATGAACACAACGCCAAAGAATTATGTTGAAAGCAAAAACAAAGTCATAAATATTTTGTAATTTTGTTGTTGCTTTCTACAGAAATTCATATTGCGTTTCAAAATTACAAACGCTGGATAGCTTGTGGCGTTGAAAATTTTAAAACGGTACATGAATTTCTGTAGAAAGCAACAACAAAATTACAAAATATTTATAACATTGTTTGTGCTTTGAATGTAATTCTTTTTCGGTCTTCAGGAATAAGCCAGCTACGATTGACTCTTTGGACGCCAACATTACTCGTGTATGCTCGAGCGAGTCGGCCAAAATTGGACCTTCCGAATAGACCGCCTCAGACGTAGTCATGGTCAATATTTACCTAATATCATTCTCAAACAGTAAATGCCATAAATTATTCTTTAAGTCGATAATAAAGATTTTAAGTTCACCTTAAAATTTATGTGTTTTATTTTACATTATAAATTAAACCTCACGATGAATCACCCGATATAAAACCAGTTTTAAATAATTGCTGTTAAATTCTTAAGTAACTTGTGTCTTTTAATTTTTATACATCTTCTGCTCCATAAAGTCTCCTTCATTAGGTTTTCTGCTGAGGCTTAATAATTCCCCTAACTAACCATAAAACCACCAAAAATTAATGGACAAAATGGTCTTAAGGCTATTTATTGTTTTGTCTTAATAAAGAAATTCACCTTAATTTATACAATACAAATACATAATTTCTACAAAATCATTTCAAATTAACTTCAATTGTTTATTATTTTCTTCTTACAGATTCTAAATGGCCACAATAACTGCAAAAAAAGTTCTAAAGATGCGACGGTAGCTGATATCTGACAACAAAATTTTTTTAAAATTAAGAAAAAAAAACTTAACCGCAAAATACAATTATCAAGAAAAGAAAAATACCGAAATAAAATAAAAGACAACCGGTCAGAAAATATAAGAAAAATAACACAAATGGCTAAGAATCTCTGGACATGGCTGACAAGCAGTTAAATTAGTTTTTTTTTTAAGATTGACATAAAGCTCTTTTTGTATTTGTACGAGACAACAAATACAATATAAAAAGGAAGCCTACAGGGCTTTGTGCAACAAAAATCTCATATATTTACTACAGAGTCAATAAACTACACAAAAAACTAGCGAAATCGAATATATTTTGTATTTAACAAAATCTACTCAAATAACCTCTGCTGTGAAGAAGAAAAAAAAAGGAAATCCTTACTGAAAATTGAATCCCAAAATTAAAGTTGTGAGAACAAAACGAACGGTGAACCAACCAACCAACTAACCGACCGAACAACCATTGAAACCAACAAATAAACAGCATGACATTTAAAATTTTTCGACGTGGTTCGGCACGTTGTATTGGTTTACTATCGGCTTTTATTACAATACTACTATGTCTCTACTATATCTCTATGGGTCAACCATCTATACAGCCCAAAGATCCTCTACAGGCCAGTTTATTAACAGGACAACAGCACCAGGCCACATTAATATCATCAGCGAATGGTGGTGGCTTAGTGCAGCAGCAACATTATAATAAAAATTATGCATCTCATAAAATGAAATACAACGACAATGAGGATAATACAGCTTCATCCTCATACAGACAACAACATCAGCAACAGCAGCCGCATAAATTGATAGAAAAGGCTGCATTATATAGCAATGACCCAGCTTTACAGGCTGGCACTAGAACTGGCACCATAACAACTCGTAAAGGGCTAAGTGCAGGTGATAGCAGCAGCACAAGTGGCGGCAATGGTAGTGGCAGTAGTACTACTTATGCCTCTGGCATGTATGTCAATAATCCTCAATGGGGCGATAAATGTTACATTCTAGATGAGAGTGATACGAATATTACAGCCCAAGAGGAATATGCAAAATTTGATTTTCAGGTAAAAACTACAAAAAAATAAAAAAATCCATGTAAATGTAAAACATTTAACGATAACAATTTTTATGTTGTGCATATTTATGAATTATGTTTCTTTTGTTTTTAATTTTTCTTGTTCATTCATGTACTTTTTTTTTTTTGTTTAATTCCAACAAAATAGCCTGAATGGATACGTACCAAAGAGTATTGGGATAGAGGTTTCGAAGAACGTTTTGAAGCACAGAAAAAAGATAAGCAACGGCTACCATTAAAGGTAATTATGCATAAAGATTTTCGTTTTCTGTATGAATTTAAATTAAAAGTTTTTGAGTTTTAAGCTTAAAGGATGATTAAGTTAGTGAAGATTTATAGTATAATAAGAGGAATTTTGCAGTTGTAGTAGTTTGTTGGTTGTTGTAAAAAAGTATATTTATACATGTAAATATTTTTTTGTAATTCAACGTAAAGTATTTATAATGAAAATGTAGCACTCATTGTTTTAAGATAAAAGAAGCAACTCAAACTTTAGTTACACAGAAAAAATTATTCAATTTTTCCAATCACCAAATTTAAACCAAATTCATAATATCAAGCAAACAATTTGTTGATTTTGCACCTATTACCAAAATGATTATATTGATTACTAAAAATTGTAACATTTTGAATATTTTTTTTCAAAAAATTATATTTTAATTTTAATTAAAAAAATTATCAAAAAACTTTGCCATTTCAAACAATGTGTTAATTTATTTAAATAAATATTGACAATTCTCAACAACAATTCTACATGTTTAAATTATTTTATTTTCAACGAAAAAAGTCAATTAAGATTTTTTGTTATTTAATTAAAATTTAAATTGAAAATTTATTTCAAAACCAAAAAATGTTAATTAAATCAAAATTAAATTTTTAATTTTCTTTCAACTAAAGAACTAATTGATTCAACTATCACATTAATTCAATTTAAATACTTTTTAAACTATTTTTTTAATTGATAAAAAATTTTTTTCTGTGTACTATGTCAAATGCAAATGCTTAATACAAGCATTACTCTAAAACTATGGCCTGTATTATGAGTTGAATTCGCGAAACGAACATCGACAGTCGAATGTTAATTTGGTATTATCATTTGACGGCACTGTCGAAAACTTCTTTGTGCATCGAATTTTTCAACGAAAACAAATTTGCTTTCGACGATGCCAATAAATTTAAAAAACTTTTTGAAAATGTAAATATTTGTAAATTTGTTTGTGTTCGTATACCGAATACCCCATTCTTAATCAGCTTTGTTCATTTAAAGCAAGCCCAACGTCGTAAACAGCTATTGGAAAGGCTCGTCTTCCTTAAGAAATTAAATTATTTTTTGACCAAATGATTTGCATAAAAGTTCAACTTGTAAAAAAAAAGCCTAAAACCCAACAGAAGCTAAGGCCCTAATCATATAAAACAAATAATTTAGGCCCTTATCATGTAAAACGCAGCGCAACGCCAAAGAATAACATTGAAAGCACAAACAATGTCATAAATATTTTGTAATTTTGTTGTTGCTTCCTACAGAAATTCACGTTGCGTTTTAAAATTTCAAAATTTCACATTTAACTTTAATATTAATTTTTAAATGATAGAAAATGGTACTACTGTGAATAAACTAAATCACGATAGTACGTTTTTATCGCATGTCTAGTTGGGAGAAGAAGAAGGGAGAATTACAATTTTTAGCGTGTTTGATTTAAGGATTTCCAGGTGGGGTTTGCTTAAAAGAAGTGATAGAGAAAAATCTAAGGACTGTTCAACTAAAGCTTAATTAGAACTTTGCAAAAAATAAAAAGGAACACAAGAATACTTCAAGAACATTTAAGTTTGAGTAACATATCGCATTTGTTCAACAATAGTGTATTAACTCAAAATTTTTATTTTTGCACTTTTTGGAAAAAATCGGCGCGTAGTATTCATATCTAACCGCTGAATAAATATCGTGCTAGTTTGTCAACTTTTTGGTAATGAAACGGTTGATTGAAAAATTCTTTTCATATGCCTTTAATGTAAAATTAAAAATGGTTTTCCTTCTACTGAAATTTTTTGTATATTATGAGTTAACTGAGTTGTTGTTATAGCAGCGCAAGCTGTAAATGCATGTGCATAATATATGTTCTTCCTCAAGTACCGCTGAATCATCTAGATCCAGACCCAATAGCCAGGCTACCTCTACCGGGTGAGTCCAGATTGATTCGGGGCCTAGATGAGTCGGGTTTGCCCTGAAATTAAAAAGATGAGGGCCTTCACCACATGAAGGGCAGATGTTGGGGTGTTGGGGTCTATTATCGACCAATAGGAATTTAGTCGTGCACACTACCCAGATCGAAGTAGGGCCAGTATTACCCTTATTTTTCAGCGCAGACGTCGTTCATCTTCTGCAACAGGTGGTGGTCGGCCTCCGAGAACGATGTTGTCCCAGTACGAAGGTTGTTAAGAGCTGCAATGGATCTGTGACATATCTTAGGACTTCACTCTCATATAACTCTCCATATCCCAAGTACTGCCGGCTAGTGACTTGAGGACCTTGTTCCTGCTCCGCAATTTATTGCAAATTGCATTGGTATGTGCAGAGGACGAGAAGAGGCTGTCGAATGTAACCCCCAGAATCTTGAGGGGTTCAGTGTCGGAATTTTTATGCCATCGACTATAATATCCAGTTCCAGTCTTACCATCTTCGTCCATGTGGTAAAAAGTGTCGCGGATAACTTCGCGGGTGGCTGTTTCACGTTCCTACCAGAGAAGAACCTCGTAAGTGTACCGATATAGTTGTCCACCTTAACGCATAGTTCCCCAATGCTGTGACCCGTCGCCAGTATCGTACAGTCGTCCGCCATTGAAAGATATTAAATAGGATCGGGGTGAGAACTCTACCCTGTGGTAGTCCGTGTTTAATTCTACCAGGGACTTTCACATCAGCAACACCCCAAATCCGTGTATGTATTAATCATTGTTAATTGAGTTAGGGTGCCCCGGAAGGCTAGTTGGTGGTGAGCTAGGCTATCAGTGCGGGGGTTGCGGATTCAATTCTCGCCCGGAACTCTGATCTCTTGCAGACAAGCCTAGAGCTTCGCGGGACAAGCATAGAAAAAAACCTTAAATATGTAAAAAATAATAATACAGTATTGTTGAACAAGTGCAATTTGTAAGCGTTGTTCAAGAAAAGCTTGAGAAAAACATAACAAAAACTTGAGTAGAGTTAAAGTCGGACTCGCATAGATGTTGAGTCCAATTAATCTGTAGATTTCGAATAGAAGTCTATACGAGTTTGTGTTCCAATCATGCAGAATTTGAGTAGAACTTAGGCAGAGTTAGTGGTAAACATTGGAGATTTCGACTAGAATCCGTCCATAATTTTTCGAAGCTTGTTTAAAGTTCGATTTCAAATCTTAAAGAGTTCAAGAAAAGCTCATGTTAAGTTCTACTGGAACATCGGAGGAAGTTTGATTAATACATTCGAAGTTTCCACAGCAACTCTCTTGTAAATTCACATAGAGTTGAAGAATTGATTAACTACTTCTAAAGAAAATTTCTAGTAGTTTTCAATTTCATTTGAATTGTAAATATTTTAGTGAACTCAAAAATATCTTCAGTAAGACTCGGTTACAGTTTAAGTAAATAACAGAACTCTTGAAGAACTGTACAGCTTTACTAGCAATTACTTAACTGCGTTTTTCTTTATTTGTACTGAATTTAAACTTTTATATGTATAAATTTATCCTTTACACTTTCATTCAGGTCATTGTAGTACCACATTCCCACAACGATCCAGGTTGGTTGAAAACATTCGTCAATTATTTTCAAAGCGATTCAAGACAAATTCTTAACTTAATGGTTACCAAAATGCAAGAATATACCGATATGACTTTTATATGGTCGGAAATTAGTTTCTTACAATTGTGGTGGGATCAAGCCCATCCAACCAAACAACGAGCACTAAAAAGACTTATAGATTCGGGAAGATTAGAAATCACTACAGGAGGTTGGGTAATGACAGATGAGGCTAATGTACATCTTTATGCCATGTTAGATCAATTGATTGAGGGTCATCAATGGTTAAAGAATAACTTGAATGTAACGCCTACAGTTGGTTGGTCCATTGATCCATTTGGCCATGGTAGTACGGTGCCATATTTGCTATCGGGTAGTAACTTTGAAGGAGCCATTATACAACGGATACATTATGCCTGGAAACAATGGTTTGCTAGACAACAAAAGGGTGATTTCCTATGGACACCGTATTGGAAGTCACATGAAGAGGAAAGCAATAAAAGAGGTAGATTGCTAACCCATAACATGCCGTTTGATATATATTCGATTAAGCATTCATGTGGTCCCCATCCATTTATTTGCTTAAATTTTGATTTCCGTAAGATACCAGGAGAATATACAGAATATTCTATTAAGGCACAGTTTATAACCGATGAAAATATTGAAGAGAAGGCGCAATTGTTATTGGAGCAGTACTCCCGCACGGCATCTCTATTCCCCCACAATGTGGCTCTTATACCAGTTGGTGATGATTTCCGCTATAACAAAGAACGTGAGGTAGATCAACAGTATACGAATTATAAAAAATTAATTGATCATATAATGGCCAACAAGCGTTTGTACAATGTGGACATATCGTTTGGTACACCCAAGGACTATTTTAATGAAATCAAAAAGAGAACCAAAGAATTCCCGACCTTTAAAGGAGATTTCTTTGTTTATTCTGATATATTCTCTGAAGGAAGGCCAGCATATTGGTCAGGCTATTTTACCACCAGACCTTCTTATAAAATATTGAGTGCTGAACTAGAACAAAATCTAAGAATAACGGAGATACTTTTTACCATGGCTTATAACACGGCACGTCAGCAACATCATGAGAATGCCATTAAAATCTTCGAAAAGAATTATGAAAAAATGATACATGCCCGACGTAATTTGGGCCTTTTCCAACATCATGATGCCATTACGGGAACATCGAAAGCTGCTGTAATGCGGGACTATGGCATGCGTTTATTTGAAAGCCTGCAGGATGTTGTAAGAATGCAAGAATCCACAATTGAATTACTCATACAAAATGGTACCCAAAGACATAATTTCCTATTGAGTGAATTGGAAAGAGATAATTTCAGTAAATTACCACGAAAAACACCCATACCTTTGACCGCCTCTTTTGGACAAAGTAGTGACTTTTCTATTGAATTCACCTCATCTTCGGCTGATGGCAAATCTGCCTCATTTGTGGTATTTAATCCCTTAACCCATAAACGTATAGAAGCTTTAACCATACGCACAACCACACCGCACATTAAACTTATTAATGAATTGGGAGTGGAGTTAAGAAATGTACAAATTAATCCTGTTTGGAATATAACCGACCCATACGAGCTGGGTATGGGCATGATGGGATCTAATAGTGCTGCTCGTATACGCATATCGAAACGTCAATATGAGGTTATGTTTATAGCGGAATTAGAAGCTTTGTCCTTGACTTCATATCAAGTGGTAGTTGATGAAGTGAATTACAAACGATTTATGTCATCGATTTATTGTGATGAGTGTTCGGATAATGTGGAGGGAACAACCAATGCACCACCAACAAAAGAGGAATTTGTTGTTAAATCGAAACCGCCAGGTGAGTGAAAGACTTTGAGTGAAAAATTCAAAATAAAAAAAAATAAAATTGGTTTTTTAAATGCATTAATCTCAATTTAAAATTTGTAGCCAAAAAACTAAACACATGCTAAGAATATTTATATCGGGTGATTCATGGTGAGGTTTGAAAGTGAACTTGAAATTTTTATGATCGGTTAAAAGCAAGGCGAATTCATACAGGTGACATTTTCGAGTCATCTGCTTATTGTTTATCTATTTGTGTGTATACTGAATGTCAAGCTTTGTTTACATTTTGTGTAAAAATTATTTGATTTAAAATTCAGTAAAATCTAAATACTTGAAAAAAAACTTATTTAAATTTTATAAAACAAAAAAAAGCAGGGACCGTAAATAACAGTTATCCGGAAAATTTTAACATAAAAACTCTTCATGTTAGCGCCAACGGAGACTTATAGTGTCATATACCAATAGATTCGAACTGACGAGCTCTTTCAGAATCTGTAGTGATCTTAAAAAAAAGAGTTTTATGTTTTCCGTCATTTTAGGAGTTTTATTTTTTCCATCAAAAATAAAACTCGTTTTAGGAGTTTTAATTTTTCGTCTAAAATAAAACTTATCTGAGGAGTTTTATTTTTTCCGTCTAAAATAAAACTCATTTCCGGAGTTTTATTTTTTCCGTCTAAAATAAAACTTAGCTGTGGAGTTTTATTTTATCCGTCTAAAATAAAACTCATTTCAGGAACATAAAATATAAAATCAAGGAATAAAAAGTGCATAAGGAGCCACAATAAATTAGCAATACAGGAAAAAGATTTACCTTCTAAAGCAATTGTATACATTTTATAAACTAAAAAAAATCCCTTGTTTATGTTTTAAACAACTAATTTTGACATTCACTCTAACTTTTTACAAAAACAAAATACAAAGTGTTTTTTAATAAATGGGGATAGCTAGCATAACTCTATCTCATGATGCGGTCACCTTTATGAATGCGCCTTGGTTAAAAGAACAATTTTTGGCATTTACTGTTTGCAAATTATATCATGTAAATGTTGGCCATGACTGTCAGAGGTGGTCTATTCGGAAGGACTCGTTTGAGTCGCGAATAACACGAGTAATGTTGGCTTCCAAATTGTCATTCGAAATTGACTTACTCCTGAAGATTTTACATATCCCCATACGCACAATATTCTGTACGTAAAATTAAATGAAATTGTAATATAAACTTATTTTATATAATTCAACTATCAAAAAAATAACCGACGAATTCCGTAAAAACAAATGAATTTTCAATTATTTTATGTAAATTTTGTTTTATATAATACAGGTTTTACTCGAATTTCTATAAAATACCAGTTTTTACTCGAATTTCTATAAAATACCAGACACCTGTCCGCTTGTTTTTCTAATGAGAGTGAGAGAGAGAATATTTATTTTTATTTACACCGTTATACATGTTGGTTTTACTTTTGTTGTACTGACCACTTTGTTTACAGAAGAACTTTCAATTATGAGACACCAGTAGCATGACCGATGCACAGTGGCGCCCGTAGAGCAAGCGAGGTTGCAAAAATCAAAATTTTCATGAGTGCCGACGAAGTTTTGAATAAACCCATGTTATAGGAAACTTTTTAACGATTTCAAATATGCCACTCTTAATAATATCACATTTTTAGTTTAGAAGATATAACCGTTCAAAGTTGACCGACTTTCGGTTTTCAAAAAAACACACAATTTTTAGTCAATTTGTTGCGATTTCAGGTGTAATATCACGAAAAATAGGTAACGAATCGCCTTATTTTTTGTTTGTATTGTTTGATGTATTTATTAAATGTATAATGATAAAAAAAAATTAACAGTTTGCTTTGTGTTTCTCCTGGTAAATCACTATTTAAAAACTATCCGTTTTTTCACTATTTTTCAACTTTGACGGAAAATAAAAAAAAACTATATTTTTCTATATTTGCCATATTTGCAAAACCTGTTCTTTGATTATATCTTTACATAATTCAAAAGGTTTTATCTGCCCGTACGTGCCCGTTTGGCTTCTAGAGGTAAAAAAGTTTAAAAAGACATGGTTGCAGAAATTGTATGGCGTCCATCCCTTATATGTTTTGACTGACAGTAGTTTGATCTAATAGTTTGAAAAAAACTACTCATTGAAATTAGAAGGTACGTACCTCACATAAACAATACTTTGGCGTACAAATGGTCAGGACCAATATTGACTTATGGTCCCTACAGGTAGGCACAAATCTTATTTGGACACGTGCATAATATCAAAATTGCATTATTCAGCCTAAATCCATATGTATGCAGGGAACAGGTAAATTTTTAGGCATGGTAGCATAAGCCTATATATTGCAAAATAAGCATAATGCCTGGATTAGTCTACGCCTGAAAGTTGGCGCAACAATTACTGAAACCATTAAACAAATTAAGTACTGAAAACATGGCGTTGAACAATTTAAAATTATTTGAACTGTTTAGAAAGTCAACCACACCAAAGTTTTTCACGGAAGTGAAAATTCTTCCTGAGAAGTTGACATTGATCAGCAAATGGGGCTGCGATGGATCATCCGGACAAAGCGTTTATAAGCAAAGGATATCTTCCGATGACGCTACAATATCGGACGGAAATAAGGTTTATGGCATCTGTTGTTCCTTTGCGGAAAAAACCGGATGATTCCTTACACTGGAAAAATCTACGTCCGTCATCAGTGCATTATTGCCGACCAATAATGTTTCAGTTTGCAAGGGAATCGGCAGAACTCATAAGGACTACGGTGAAGGACATTGAAGAATAAAAAAGCAAGATTAAGCCTACAAAGCTGCAAATTGGAGAAGGAAAATATATTGAATGCAATTACGAGTTCCACCTGACCATGGTTGACGGAAAAGTCGTAAACGAACTGACAGGAACAACCTCAACAATGTCATGCCCGATTTGCAAAAAGAGTCAGAAGAACTTTTTTCAATTCAATTCAATTTATTTCATATATAATATGTTACATCTCAATTTTATATAATTAGTTGTAAAGAGTTTAAGATTAGTATCTTTTTCTGCTTAATTATAATATATTTCAATTAGTTTTCATAGACAGAATTATATTGGAGGTAAAAATTTAGCAAAAACCTATCTAAACCCCTTTTTTCGTATTATTTTTATATTTTTTTTATCGATTTTATATTATTATTTGTCAGAAGAACTTTGGTAATTTAAACGATTCTACAAATGAGGAGAATTACGAATATGGAATGTCACCATTGCACGCAAGGATAAGGTGTATGGAATTCTTGCTAAAACTGGCATATACCCTACCACAAGAGGAGGAAAACTTCGATGAAAATACATCAATAAAGGATAAGGAAAAGATCAGAAAGAAGCAAATACAGGATGCTTTTTTTAAACAAGTTGGACTAAAAGTAGACTGTCCCAAGCACGGATACGGTAACTCAAACGACGGAAACACTTCTAGGAGATTTTTTGAAAATGATGAGGCAGTAACTAGAATCATTGGAATTGACAATCAAATCGTGAAAAGATTGGGAACGATCTTGGATGTTTTAAACTGCAAAGGAAATGTCAATTCTACAAAATATGGAGAATATGCGTCGAAAACTGCATCTCTTTTAGCAGAAATATATCCACAGAAGAAGTTAACCCCGACCGTCCATAAAATATTGGCGCATTGCAAAGATATAATTGAGTACCAGTCTTTGCCAATTGGAGAGCTTTCTGAAGAAGCACAGGAGTCTCTTAACAAATTTTATAAAAAATATAGATTGCAGAACACATTCAAAGCATCAAGGGTAAGGCAAAATAAGGACCTCTTCAACATGTTGGCAGCATCTTCCGATCCACTTATTTCTTCCCTGCGGCATGTGAAGTCACGAATAGAGTTACAAAATAATTATAGTTTAGAAATGGTTAGTCTTTTAGATATACCTTCTCTTACGAATTGTGATGAATATTTTACAGAAAATTGAAAAAATAAATTTAAAAAAAAAAAATAATTTTTTTTTTAATTTGTTGGGTAATAATTTAAAACATAAAACCCTTAAGAAAAAAAATATAAACAATCTAAAAATGTAAAAATAATTTTTTTTAGTTACCATAAAATTGATTTTTCTACTAATTTTAACTTTGATAACCCATAAGTAGGCCCCTACAAAGCGTAGCACCCTTTCCAAACGCTCATTTCATAGGCTGAACAGTTATCTATCATATGCTGTTTAAACTGTTCAATTATCTTATTCGGTTCAAAAGATATGATTTTTGCAACGAAAAAACTCAAATGGCGCCACTGTGCGATGTGGCATTCGCAATTATTTTACTTTAAAAATTTTATGTATTTAACTAAATAATTTTAACGAATAGAATATGGGAATATTCTACACAAAACAATCAAATCGTTATTTACTTTTACTTTTTGCCACAGATCTATAAATAGATAACTATAAATTAATTTTTTGATAGTTAAATTATATAAAATAACTGAAAATTCATTTGTTTTTACGGAATTTGTGGTTCATTTTTAACGGAATTCGCGGTTGAATTTTTGTCAGTAAAAATTAAATGAACTTTTCGTTAAAATTAAATGCAAAATAAGTACATAGATCGGTTTTTAAGTAAATTTGCAGTTGTTTTAAATTTCATTTTCATTTTATTTTACATACAGAATACTTTTACGTAATCAACAGACAATATTAAATGGAACCGAAAATCCGTATTAATGTGTACTTAGTTTTTTGAATAAATTTGCTTGGAATTTTAAATGTTTATTTATTTGGAAATTACTGAACGGAATACTTCTTAAATAACCTACAGTCCGTTACTGTAATAATATTGTGAGTGAAGAAAAAACAGTCCAAAAATGTATATCGCACGATCTAGGTGCAAATTTACCGTAGCAAAAAGTGCTCACCAAAATGATTTCTTAAGAAGGTTATTGTTTTAAGCACTTTATGGCTCGTAGTGCCGTCTTGTTTAAAACAGAGCTCACCGATACCATGCGCTTGAATTTTAGGAAGCACATAGCCCGTTAACGTGGTGCGATAATGGTTAACATTGACAATTTTCCTAATTTTTGAAGAAATATGGACCAATGATTCTACCAGCCCATAAACGACACCATACCGTTGTTTGTAATTTATGTTATGGTAGCTCTTGGTACACTTCGGGCTGCTCATCAGCCCAAATACTGCAATTTTGTTTATTCGCGTAACCATTGAGCCAGAAATGTGCATCATCACTAAACAAAATTGCACAATAAAATATCGGATGTTTATTGAGTTTTTCCAGAGCCCATTCACTGACGCTATTGTAGTGTGAGTCTTTCCATGATGACTTGCCAAAAGATGATGAGCAAACATGACAAAGCAGTTTGCAATGAGTCACGCGTGATCTGTAAAAAGGCATATTGAAAATTAAACCTCACGATAAATCACCCTTAATTGTTTTTTTTTAGAAATTTTGATTTTCCAATGTCTTTATTAATAACAAACACTTATCGCGAACTTTTCAATAAAAAATTTGATTTATCGAATACTTTCTATAGCATATGAAAGATTATAATAATTTATCTACAGAAAATAAGACTACGTTTTCATTGAAAATGAAAGTGAGCGATAAATTGTCTTGAGAAAATTGAGCTGTCGATAATTTTCTATAGAAAAAACAAAGTTATCGTTTACTTTTCTATAAAAAGGGGAAATTATAAACAAAATTTCTACAGAAAATCAAAGTAGACGATAAATTTTCTATGGTAATGAAAATTTCCGATATCTTTTTTTTTTTTGCAAAATTAAAGTTTTAGTTAACTTTTCGTGGAAATTCAAATTGTAATATAAAAATATCGAAAATATTTTATTGGGAAATTAATGTTATCGTTAAGTTCGTTGCATTTTCTATGGAATATTTAACTGTGTTGTCTTTTCTCAGGCGATGTCCAGCTTGAAAACAATTTCATGCGTCTACTCTTCGACGAAAAGAATGGCTTTATGAAAACAATAACTCGCAAAGGACCGAATCAACAATTACTGAATCCCATGCAGTGCGCCATTAAATTTGCTGCCTATCGAAGTGCTCAATTTCATTCGGGCGCTTATCTATTTAAAACTGATCCCGAGCAAAGTGAAGCCGAAAAAGATGTACTCGAACAATATGAAGATAAAAGAGTTATAATAACATCTGGACCAATAGCAAGCGACGTTACTGTTATCTACGGTCCATTCCTGGCTCATACTGTGAGAATCTTTAATACAAAAACTCATTTAGATGCTGCTATTTATATAGAAAATGATATTGATTTCGAACCACCACCAAAAAATAGAGAAACTGAATTATTTATGCGATTTGTAACGGATATAGATAATATAGCGCCCGTTAAAGATACACTCAAAGACGGTGATACAATACCAGAGCTGCCGGAATTCTATACAGATCAAAATGGTTTTCAATATCACAGGTGTGTAGGCAATTTTGATAACCATTCTCTAAGAATTAATATAAACTAAGTAGTAACTGTGTTATTTATTATTCTCTTTTTGTTAATACAGACGCACTAAGGTACCTTCTATTGGCATTGAGGGCAATTACTTTCCTATTACCACAGCCGCCTTTATGCAGGATGACAAAGTAAGATTTACTTTATTGACTACACATGCCCAAGGAGCAGCCAGTTATGAACCCGGTCAGCTGGAGGTAATGTTAGATAGACGTACTTTATACGATGATTATCGCGGCATGGGAGAGGGTATTGTAGACAGTCGTTTGACACGTCACAAATTCTGGGTTCTAATAGAAGATATGCCTACACCCTCAGCCAAACACAACACATATCAAGTACCCAGTTTGCTTACCAATTATCTAGCTAATGGTTTACGTTATCCACCTACCACATATTTTGTTGAAAACTTTGATAATCCACCACAATTGAAATCCAGAGCTCCACTTCTCGATCATGGAGCTTGGCCGTGCGATGTACATCTTTTAAATTTCCGTACGTTATCCGAAGAGCAATTACAACTATTTCCCTCCTCATCGGCTCTTATGATTTTACAGCGACAGGGTTATGATTGTGCGGTACACAATTCTAGGGTAGATTTATCGAATGTATGCCCATTTAATAAAAAGGGTCTGGGTAAGGTAAATTTCAATAAATTGCATTTGAATAGTTTAGAAACGACTAGTTTAACTGGCATGTTAACATCACAACAACGTACAGTTTTAAAATCCTTCAATGACATCACCCTTAAACCCATGGAAATTTTAACGTTTAATGTGACTTTTAAAACTTAGATTCTATGTGCAAATTAACAAAACGAAATCAAACAAAATTATTTATAATAATTTTTAGCATTAAACATTTTTTTTTTGATAGCTTTTATAATATTATTTATTATTTGTTTATTTTTAAGAATCTCATGTTATTTAAAAAGGTTTTAGTTTTTTATTATTTCTACGATTTAGACTGATTTTTAGTTTAATGTTTTAACTGCTTTAATTAATTTAGACTGAGTTTTCAATGACTAACATTGTTTCCTTGTGTTTTTCCATAAACATATTACTACAACTGCAAATAGGTACAAATTTTTTTGTTTGTATTTACAACTAAATACTACAATTTCTTTCCAAATATACCAGTTAATTGTAAACACACATTTTTGTTTTCAATCATTCCAACTCTTTTCTTAAACTACTTACAGTCTTCTTTTAATTATGTGTAACAAACAATAGCTTTCTCTCACATATGTTTTGTTTTATATTTTAATTTTACTACAGTATTTTAATTATAATTTAATTATTAAGGTTTGGTTTTTATTTGTTTTTTTAATAAAATTTTTTAATGATTTCATTTTAATTGAAAACAAGTGTTTAGTTTAAGTTAAAAAAAAAATATTTTCAATTTGGTTAAATGTAATGATGGTGTTCTAGGAATGTTCTTATTTTAATAATGTTAAAAATTAGTTCGATGCTAAAGAAAGTATTTTTGTATTTCAATTTCAATAAAACACATATACGACCATTGTTATCTGAGGGTAAATTACGACATTCTAAATCGATCGAAAAGACCATCATTTGAAATTGAACAGTTTTTAAAACATAAAGGCGGCAACACACTATCGAACTTGAGTGACAGTCAAAAAGCTCAACAGTCAACCACAAACAGTGCACAGTGTACGATTTTGCTAATCTAGCTGGACAAAAGTCGTTTTTTTGAGTTTAAATTTGAGTAAATATATTAATCAAATATGAAAGAGCACTTGCTATAAAATACGAAAATACAACAACTTTGCCTAATTTGTCAACAATAACAATATAACGTTACTTTAAACTTGAATGTTTTTGAGTGAATTAAAAACAACAAAAACACTTACATGCAATTGCCCATTTTTAAATTCCATTCCTTTTATTGGAATGGAATTTTTTTTACGATTTTTTTTAAGCTCAACTTATTCGCTCATGATCATGAGAATTTATTTTTAGAACTGGAAAATTCTTTTAGTGCTATTTCATTTAAACAATTACTCTTTTCGTTAAGTTAAGAAAAAAAAAAACTAAATTATATAATCGATCAATTCTATTCTTTATAACGCTTCAACATCAAATTATTTTTAAACGTACGTCTGAAGTACCTACTTTAAGGCACATATAAAATTATCTGCCGAGATTTGCCGATAAAAAAAAAAGAAACAAATAATGAGTGATAATACCACATACCACGAAATTTTTGATATATGGCTTAAAAAGCCCGAAAATTAAAGGCTTGCCCGTTCCGTAAACCATATTTTTGGAAGTACTGATGTACTACATTTATTGCAATCTCCAGAAATACCAGAAGAAAACCATTAATTAATTCATTTAGGTATTAATGATGTGCTAATAATACCAATTTTTGAATGAAAACACTGAAATTTATTGTTGTGGGAAAGCTAGTTTCTATGGGCATTTCGCTGGTTGCTTAGGCCAGCTCGTCAGGAAACTTTTTCCAAATACTTTATAAAAGCTAAAAATATTATACAAGTAAGACCATAAAGTGAATAAGAATTTCAAACACTCAGGTCTTACATGTAACAATATCAAAGCTTCAACAAAGAGACAACAATAAACCGTAAATTTTTCTTTCTTACATTCCCCTACAATTGGCTGGTTTTTTTCCAACACGAATTGTAGTTATAAGAGGATAGAAAGAAAAAAATAAAATTAAAAAAACAAGTTGCTTAAATAAAGCAGCTTACCATTTCAGTTTTTTATTTGCCGGCACATGCAAATTTATTATCAAAAATTATTTTCGGGAATGAAATATTTATTATTAATTAATTCATTTATTAATGCTGTGCTAATAATCCCATTAATTTTAACATTTTATTCTTACTTTAATTTATATGTACATATGAAATATGGGCATTTCCTGGGGTCACGAACGTACGTTCGTACGCTTATGATGTACAAATAATATAGAAAACAAAACTTTTCCTAGTATTTTTTTTTTTTTGCTATTCGATAGCATTTTGGTAGCTCTTTATTTAGTGCAAAAGATGGATTTCGTCGAGTTTAAGATAATGATAGTTACAAAACATGTGGTCATGAACGTACGCAAAATAGAAGTCAACTTTGGCTGACAGTAGTGAAATGTAAAAATCTGCGAAATGGAACGGAATATTCAAACGTGATTAATTTATTTTAAAAGCGTATTAATGTAGGTCTCTATCCAGTATTTACACAATAAAATATCTCTAGTGGTTTTTGTTTATTTGACTTAAGAACCGGTCGCGAACGTACGATTTTTCCAAATGTTTTAACGGTTAATTAACCGCTAATCCACCTATTTTTGTTCTACTTATACTTTTCTCTTCTTGCAAACATTACAAATTTTTTTGCATGTATAACAATTAAATAAAAAAATGTCTTTAGAAGTAGATTAAATTGAAAATAATTAATTTTCCAGTTTCCAGCCCAATTTCCTCAAGTAAAACAGCTGAGATATCGTAGCAAATCATATATACCATTCAATTATAAAAACATAGACTTTTTTTTTATAATTATAAACAATAAAACACGAAGATTATCAACATTTTATTTTTCCAGCCTGGTTGACCACTCGGAGGAAATGTCCATATATTATTGTTTTCAATTTAATTAAGAAAAATTAAACACTTCTTATTACATCTACCTCTTTATTATTTATTTTAAACATTCTCATGCATACTCGCCGCTTTGATTATCCAACGCGAATAATATGAGACATAAATTTTTGCAGTTATATGTGAGGTGGGCGTGGCAGTGATCCAATTTCGCCCATTTTTTTGACAATGGTACATAGTAGCTTAGTAACACCTTGTACCAAAATTCATTAGTCTAGTTTAATTTTTTCCCAAGATATTTAATTTTGTCTCCCACTGTGCAGTGTTGCCAAAATGTTGAGAGGCAAAATCAACAAAACTTGATGATTTTTTAATGAAAAATCTTCAAAATCTGAATTTTATTTAAAAAAAATCGTAAAAACACGTTTTAATTATTTTCTTGCATTTCATTAAAACTTTTAAGATATATGTAGCAATAAGTTCCAATAGAAAATCACATTTTTATGTAGAAGATATTTCTCATAGAAACAAAACGAAGACATATTCAAGACAAATGAATTCAGTTATACAATTTTTGATTAATCATTCAAAAAGTTTGATTGATCAAACTTGCCTAAATTTAACGGAATAAAAACGAAGTATTATTATTAGTTTTTAAATAAGGATAAATTGTATATTTATATATAAAATTAATTACAAAATTTGCGCAACTTAAAGGGGACCAAAAATATTTTGATCTAGAAATATAAATATGTACATATCGCACACTTAATCATAAACAGGCATAACTCAAAATTCAAAAATGTTTGGGAGAGGCAGAAAACTGGCTTTAAAATTATTGCTGCAATTTTTTAATCCAACTGAGTTAGACAAATGTTGAAGAAGAAAAGTTTTTGAAGACAGTGACGCAAGCGAAATGTTTGTTATATTAAGATTTGATTTATGTGCGATATGTTTATACTTTTAAAATCGATTAAAGCAAATCTGGAGATATTGAAGTGTCAAAACAATGTAACACCTAATTTTCACGATATTTTTTCCCCTATTTTGAAATCATGTCTGTTTCCGTTTAATTGCGAGCGGTGTAGAGAAGTAAGCAGGGTAAAAAATGACATCAATCGTACTTTCTGTGTTTCTTTATTTATGTTTTTTAATTTATGATTTATTCTTATTTCAAGGTGACAAGTGCTTTTTGAAATAAAGAAAAATAAAAAAATTTTTTTGAAAAACAATTCAAAACATACATAAAATTATGGGGAATAAAGAAATTTTAAATCTTTTTATACGAATAAGGAACTAAGGAAATCAGAAACAATCAATTCTGACTGAAAAAAAGAAACATGGTGATAATGTAACAAGTTTTTGAAAGTTTCTTTAAAAAAGAAATACAAAAAAAGACATGTCTTTTAAATCATCGTGAAAATTGGGTGTAACTCTTTAAGCTTTAAATAATCTTTTGTAAGCAATATTAAGATTCACCTGACTTAATATACTCTCGACGTTTGCCGACGAATGTCGCAAAATCAGTAAATTCTAAACAAATTTAGTAAAATAAATTTAGAACATCATAAATGGAACCAGCACGTTTGATTTTAGATTTTTTTTCCAAAAACATATTAAAGAAATTTAATTTTTTTAAGATGTTGGTTAAATTGAACCGTTTTTGTTCTTGAAACTCAGAATCCAGGTCTTGTTTTTCAGTTTATTTAAACAAATTTGGAAAATATTTCGCAATATTGAAAATTGAATTAGAGTGACTACTTATTATTAAATTTGAATATATATGTAGATTGTGGATCTCAGTAGCTTCGCTTTCAAATATTGTATTTATATTATCAATTATGCCCAGGATGAACTGAAAAAAAGATAAATAAGTTTTATTTTTTATTATATTAAAAAAATTTGCATTTTCGGTCAAAAATCTTCAAATCTGCATTTTTATATTTTAGGGGCATAAAATCTGTAAAATGCAGATAAATCTGCACTTCTGGCAACAGGTACCACATATTATTTTGCGGTTAAAATTGAAGAAAACTGTCATTCATGTTCGATAGTCTGTACCCTCTTAACCCTAGAAGACTAACGGTTTGCGTTTGCTCAAAAACTATTCAAAAAAGCACATGTTGAATTTGATACCGCTGGGTCACTGGATGCTTGTGTAGTAACAGTAATAAAAAAACTTCACGTAAAATTTACTTAGGTTAGCCTTCTAGGGTTAAGACAACTCCTTTAACTAGTTGGGAGGAACCGTTTAGAGTAAAAAAAAAAAAAAATTTTAAAACAATTAATTGTTTTCATTTACAGTAGCTATGGTCACACTTAACAAACATTTGACGCCCCACACGTAACCAATAATTTAATTAAGCATTTGTTTGATTTTGCATAATATTTGCTAGACTAAACAGCATCTAACAGTTTATTTACTGGTCACGTTTTTTCGGTTCTATAGTTGCTCCTTTAATGCACTGGTGGTTGTGGTCTTGTTGGCATAAACCTGTGATTTTAAATAACCATATAAAAAGAAATCACACGATCTAGGCGGCCAATTCTGATCACCGAAACGGGAGAGTACACGACATGAGGGCTAATACTGGCAGTCGTGATCGAATACTTTTCGAGTCGAAAGCAATTTTATTTCTAATTCTTGTAGTCGATACTGAACGGATCGAAATTTTTTTTCAGTGTTGTGAATAGTCAAACAAATGCTTTACAACGCTGAACAAATAATTTCGATTCGTTCAGTACTGACTGAAAGAATTAGAAATAAAATTACTTTCGAGTCGAAAAAGTATTCGATCACGACTGCCAGAATTAGCCCCCTGTTAAAATGTCTCATTGAATTGTTTCATGAGCTGTATCGCTTGTGGCACCGTCTTGTTGGAACCCCATATTGGCCACATCAATATCATCCAATTTCGGCAAAAAGAACTATGGTATCATTTCGCGTTATCGAGCACCAGTAACAGTCATTGCTTGACTAGCCTCATTTTCAATAAAGTATCGCCCAATTAAGCTTCCAGACTAAAATCCACACCAACTAATGACACGTTGTGGATGCATTTCTTTTTCGACAATCACATCCGGGTTCTCGGAATCCCAAAAGCGCCAATTTTGGTGATTAGCAAAGCCATCAAGGTAAAAATGTGCTTTATCGCATGGGATGATTTTGCTCGAATCCATTTTTAAAAGATTGTTTAGTAATAAAGACACGTTGTTATATTGTGAAACACTCCATTTTTACCATACACGTTTCAATTCAATTGTCAATTGAGTCTTTCAATTGAATTGATTCTTGGCCATAAAGTTCATAAGCTGAATTGAAAGATTTTCATAATTTTTAAATTAATTTTAAAATTAAATACAATTTTTTAAATAATTAACTTTTTTTGCAAAAGAAAACAATTAACATTAATTTTGACAGGTGATCAAGAGACTCGAACACACACAGCAAATTCAAATTTAAAGACTGCCAAACTTATCAATTGACAGAGCCATATACGCCTTGATTTGGACAACCGTCTCAGTTGCCAATTGGATTGAAACGTGTATTGGGGTTTTAACCCTAAACTGTCAGCTATCGAATTTATTTTAGGGTTGCCAACACTTTACTGCACATATGGCGACAAATTCAAATCTTGCGTTAATTTTGGGACACGCTATATATATAGATATTCATTGTACATGGTTATTGATTGAAAAAAAGACGATAAAAAAGGTCTTAAAATTCCAAATCAAGTGAAACCGAAAGCAATGGAGATTTTTTTATAATTTTTTTTTTTAAATTGCCGTAGTTTTTCCTGACTTGAATAGTAGTGTTGATAAAGATAACTGTTAATTAAAGTATGAAGTATATAAAAGGGAATTTTTGTATGAAATTTCAAAACACGACAGTTTTTATAACTTGTTTCAATTTCACTCAAATCCGACTTTCATAACAGATGGTGTATAATTAAAAAATTAATTTCAAAATCGCTTTATATTCATCATAGATTTTAAGAATGATAGTTTTAAAATCGATCGATAACATACCTGAATATAAAAATGTGACTCAAATCGTATTAAATAAAGTCCGGTACTAACAAAGTTATTATTTATTTTTTTTTTTTAATTTTTAACATTAATACAAATTTATCGGAACTATAATATAGAATAAAGCCCCTTTGATGATTTCGAACAGTATATATGACAGTATGCCTATCACCTCTTAATTTTTAAGGATAATTTAGTTAGACCATCATTACATTACCAAAGTTTAAAAACTATATTTATTAGTGCAATATATGCCCATCTTACGTCCTCTCTCTTACTTATAATGCAAAGCAAAGATGCGAAAATTAAAGCAAAAAAAAAAAAAAAAATTCAAAAAAAAATTTTTTTATATTTTAATTTAGAAAATATTTATATTATTACATTTAAAACTTTATAGATATATTCGGTATTATTGTGAAGGGCATTGTCGTTAACAAGTGAGACGTTTTTTTTTTTGTGATAGATTAAAGAAACACACAAGCAGTTTATTACAAGAAACGACTCACTCGTTAACGACATCGCTTTATACAATAAGGCCGATTAACTTTATTAAACATTTATAATTAAAAGTACCTTTGTCTTGAGACAAATTCACATTTCTTAACACAATAATTTAGTATATTTTATTGTTAACATCAGCTTCAGTTTTTTTTTAACATTATGAAAGGGTTTATTTCTCAGGCATTATATAAAATATATTTAAAAATCTTAACACATTATAGAATTTTTATAACAGACATAAAGAAAAATATTAAAAGTTTATAAAAACCATCACCACAAGGCACTTAGTTTAGCAAAAAAAAAAATAATCATAAAAAATGTAATTTAAGGAAGAAAGAAAATTTGAAAAAAAAAAATTTATATATACATATATATGTTTTAATATAACGAATCTTGAATTGGGAATTAGGATGCAATATGCAAAAAAAAAAGGAAATTGTTTAGTTTTCAGTGTTGCAACGACTACGACTGAATTTTTATTGTTACTTTTTTGCTTGGCATGTCTTTGAATTTAGTATCTAGGCGATGTGAAGAAAAGCCTTTGTACATCCATCGTCTACAAATTTCAAAATCGTACCAGTTGTCACAAGCAAATTAATTTTTAGCCTAACATGAACACGAGTCTTGGGTATTTCGATATTAAAATCAAATAATATATATAGTTTTAATTTTTAGAGTTTATATGTCACACTTCGTAAGTATTTTCGAAATACACAAAAAGTCCTAAGACTTTATTAGCAATCTCAACAAACCTAAGTTTTATATCTGCATCACAGTACTGTAAGCCGAGCTTATTTCAAATCGATTCATTTTCGAAAAGATTAATAAAAAGATCGTGATTTAACAGCTATTTAATTTTGTATATATTGATTCAAAAAAAAGCATTTTCGAATTTCGGAAATGTTGTCTTAAGAATTTGAATGTCTAGTGGTATACAATTTATTCTTATTACGGGCATACGAATATATTGTGTTTAGTTCGCCGAAATAGCGAGAACCCGAAATCAGGGGGCTAATTCTGTCAGTCGTGATCGAATACTTTTTCGATTCGAAAGCAATTTTATTTCTAATTCTCGATACTGAACGAATCGAAATTATGTTTTGAGTGTTATGAAAACTTAAATAAGTGCTTTACAACACGGAATAAACAGTTTCGATTCATTTAGTTTCGACTAAAACAATTTAAAATAAAATTACTTACAAATCGAAAAAGTTTTCGATCACGACTGCCAGAATTACCCCCGGGCGAAATTTTAGTGATCTTTGTATTTTAGAAGTACAATTCTCGAAACAAGTTTCAAGTATTTAAGAAAGTATTTCTGTTGTGGGTCATACGTGTTGTATTCCAAGTCATTCAATATTCTTTGGCCTACTAACAGCATATCGAATTAAAAATTAGCTTCATCTTTTCATAGGCTATTGCATGGTTAAAAATATAGAATCATTTGTCTGAGCAAGTTATTAAGGTGACCATTAAGAACTGATAATTTGTAAGCTTGTCTTTTCGGGTTGAATTTATCTGAAACAAGCTGCTTCAAGAACCTACAAAACACGCTGCCTGCATATAAGAGTTATTCACCCTTATCGTGGTTGGCATAGGCCAAAAAATGTCTACATATACGCTGCCGTCATTAAAAAAATTAACGACAGTTTTTGCAACAAATACGCCAACCACGATTACCTTTTTTGTAATAGATTTGTAAACAGTGTCGTATTGGTTGTCGTTTTTACTAACCTCGATACCATTTTTTAAAAACGCCTAACTTTCTCCACAAAAACGCAAAGCACGATAAGGGTGATTAATCTAGAAAAATTGGTTGGTCGTCTTTTAAACCAAACTTTTACGAATGTCATGAGTCTCTTAATGATCAATTGCCAAACTACTGACCTTAAACCATTCTAAAGCTTTGAATTACGGCATTCAATATCGATCGAAATTACAATACAATTTAAATTTCGATCTATATCGAATGTCGTAATTTGCTCCCAGCTGTCAAAGAAGACAGTGCTGCCAATTTTAAGTTTTACGCCTCTAAGAAAAACACCCTTTAACTTAATAATCAGAACTAAATTCTTTGTGATTCGAAGTGATTTTTAAATAAATCGATTTTTAACCAAAAAAGTTGCGGGATTAAGTTTACAGATCGGAAGCAATAATCCCAATATGACTTTTTAGAATAATAATGATCAATTTTAAATAATCTTTTACAACTCAAAAAGAACAGTTACTGAATTGTTTAAAACATCATAAGTATTCTTAAAGTTCACTTCACTTCGTGACGACCAACTTTTATTAAAATTTTAAAGAATAATTTTTAAAGCAGGGGTTAATAAAGAAATAATTTTTACAATTGAATTTAAATAGCAAAAAAGTAACAAGGGAAAAATTCCCGGGGAATTTTTATTAATAGTTGGGCTGTTAATATAACATTGATTCGGTTAACAGATCGAGATTGAAAAAACCCCTTAACATGACTTCATTTTAAATTGACAAAGGACGGACAGGAATAAGAATTAGAAGGCAGCAACAACTCCTTTTAGGGATTTTTATAAAACGAATATATTTTCAAAATCAAAATTATTTAAATAAAACGAATTTTAATTAATTATAACAAAATGATATTTTAAAAATTAAATTTTATTATTTTATGACTGATTTATTTATATTAAACAACTATTTATTTGCATTACATTAAAAACTATTTAATAACAAAAACAAGGTTATATAAAAAACGACTTGCCTTTTTAGAAAAAATTTATTTAAAATAAATAAAACATTTAAAATTTATCAGCTTTATTACGAGAGTCGTTGTCGTTTTCGAAGTCCTAATCGTTTAAAATGGTTGTCGATATCATGGATATTTTACGACAACGACAATGTAAAAGACATAGAAAGTTTTTGTATTTATGTCGTTTGTGACAATCATAATACCAATTCCTAAAAACGACTAGTTTTCGACTACGATAACGACACCTATAATAAGGCCGAATATTTTTTTTTATAATTTTTATCATTTGCTTAATTAAAAAAAAAAAAAAAAAAAAAAAAAACAAAAAAAATTGATTTTTTAAAATTTAGTTAAAATTTTTCGAATTAGAATAAAAGCCAAATACAAAAAACGAAAAGGAAATTTTATTAAACAAAAAAAAAAAAATAAATTCATAAATAATTCTACATGTATTTGCACGAATTTTTAAAAGTAAACAATTTATGAAGTTAAACAAAAAACAAAAATTGTAAATAAAATATTGCAAAAACTTCATAGAAAATAAAAAAAAAAAATATTTTAATTTTTGTATGTTTAAAAGAATTTTTAGAGCCTCATCTTATCTAAGTACATAATTCAATACCATAGTTACTATTAGAACAAAAAAGAAAACTTAATGAATTCACATTTAAATATTAAATATTTAAAGTAAAAAAACACAAAAAAAAAACGCTAAAAACCAGAAACTTTATATATTAAAATGGTAAAAAAGACATTGTAATTGTAGCTCATAAATATTATAAAATATATTAATTTAAATTTATTACATAAGTTTTAGATAAACTTGAATAAAAAACCCACTTGGATAAAAGGATACTTACAAGAAAATTTAAATAAAAAGTATAAAAACAAAAAAAAAAAAATTTAATAAGGTAATAAAAATAAAAACGAAAAAAAAAAACAAATTGTGTATTAATCCATTATTACTTCATACATGTTTGGCCCTTTTTTCAGCAAAATACCCTGTAAGTTTACTACATCTATAAGATTGGTTACTCCACAATGTATGCCTACCCGACGGGCCATGTCTTTCAGCTCATCAAAGTCAAATATACGACGAGCTAAAACACTTGAACGCATTTGTAGCATTTGCACAAATTTGCGTAAATTTCCTTGGTTACCACCACCAACACCTTTGCTAGTTGTAGCTAAGGCAGTAGCTGGATTCGTGTCCACATAATCTCCCAAAGCCATGTCGGCATTACTTAGTCTCACCAATGAAATGACATCACGTACGTGAAGTTTTGTGACTTCGGTGGAGAAATCAATGCGGGCCCGAGCTTGACATAAACATATAAGACCAGCTAAATGTCTTAAAAAAAAGAATAAGAAAATAAATTCTAAAATTGGTAAATTACAAAAAAGTGAAAAGAAAATGTAATTTTCTTTAAAAAAATATAGTAAATTTAAATTTAAAACAAAAAAAACTTTGGGACCAGGGATGTTAAAGTTGCTAGATTTTTTGGTACATTTTGACCTTTTAAAGTACCGTGGTACTAACATGACTCATTTGGTACAATTTAAAAATGTGTCATAGTTTCTCCCCCTTTTGAATTTTTAGTATAGCAAACAAAGTATTGAGTCCTTTTTATTGCACTTATTTTTTATACCCAACACCACCACTGTGGTGAATGAGGGTACACTAAGTTTGTCATTCCGTGTGAAACTTTTTTATTATACATCTAAGACCCCATAAGGTATATATATATATTCTGCCTCCTGGAGTAATTCTAGCTCGATTTAGCTATGTCCTTCTGTTAAAAACACGCTCACTTTCGAAAAACTCAAAAGAAAAGAACAAACTTGGCCTTAAATTGCTTGTAGTTATCATACGCAGTTTGGGATTGCAATCCAGCAACATCGGTCCAGTAGGATCAGAACTATGAACCAAAATGTGGAACCACCACCCTAAAAAAATTGATAATTTTGATACCAAAACTAACATAAATTGTGGAGTAATGCACGGAATGATAACAATGTTTCCACGAATTCGCTTAATACGACTGCAAATCATACTATTAAATTTCGTGAATATCGGTTCATAATTGAACATAGGCCCCATATAATCCCTTCTCGCAGAAACAGTTTAATACGCCTAAAACCGCAATAAATACGTCACAGTTTTATAGGACGACAAATCACATTTACGCTAGGCCCCATATAAACCCTACTCAAGGAACACAGTTTATTGCGGCTAAAACCAAATAAAGTCCACTTTGGGAAAATAATTAAATTCGCCTAAAACCATAACAAATATAAATATTGCGGTAAAATTTCTTCCAACTTAGATTCATATGGCCAGAAAAAAGATCATGCAATTTTGTGAAATTCACTGTTTACGCTAAAAATAAGTGTAATTATTTTGTATTGAAATTTATTCTAATTAATTTTTGGAATACCAATTTTGGGATGATTGGTCCATAATTTACCATAGGTACAATACAAATTACCCTCCTAAAAATCTTTTTAGTTCGGATAAAACTGTTACGAATCATGATATTTTACTCAAGCCAGTTCAAAGTTCTAACAAGAAACGCCAAAAACTTTCTTATTGTCGGTCAATAATTTAATACAGGTCTAAACCGCAACCATTTTTAATGCTGACGTTGGATTTTGTGAAGCTTAGTTAATAATATATACACATTTATTTATCATATGTGACAGCGCATAGAGAAAGGGACCAGTAAGGTAAAGGAAACAGGAAAAACCAACTACACAAAACAAGAGGTAGGGGCGACCTACGCGCGTTTTCAAGGTTGACCAACACGTTTCTGACGTCATGATTTGTGTCGCTTTCAAATGAGACCAATACCAACACGCTCAGTGATGGTACACCAAAGATACACGTATTTAAATCTTTAAAATGGCTCTCCTGAACAAAATCCTTAGGTCCCTTTCTATTTTTCGCGTCACATATAGAGCCCACTCCTATGGGTGGAGGGCATCAAAGATTCGGCACGACCGAATATAGCACTCTAACTTGTTTAATTATTATTTCCTTCATTAGGATTTAAAAATCCTTCTTTTAAATTGCAATTTTTTTTTATGCAATTTGCACTTAAAATTATTAACATGGTTAATTTAGAAATACAATCAGAAGATGCTCGAATGCATGTATTTTTACAAAGGCTAACTTTTTTGTTCCGCCAATTAGAACGTATTTTCATGAATAAAAATTTAACGTAATTTTATGAATCAAAATGTTTATATATCTCTACAAATAATCAGCCTTATTGTGTCTGTCGTTATCGTATGCGACTGTGTCGTTTTTTGTAGCAGATTAAAGAATATAGGTTGTGTGTTCCCTTAACCTATTACAAAAAACGACACAGTCGTATACGACAACGACAACCACAATAAGGCTGAATATCAATATTGATATTGTTAAAGAAATGAAAGAAAATGCAAAACAATTTTATATAAAATTTTGCGAAGTTTTGAGAACCAAAGTCAACTTTAATAACGAAGTTTTAATGTGGTTCCATAAATTTACTCCTGAAAATCTTATTCCAGGTAAACCAAGTTTGTTGTTCCTCTTCTAATAAAAATGTTTCCGAATGATATTGCAAATTTTGATTCAATCAATAATCAATTTAGAGCTTTAGCTGATGTCGAGCAACTGCAGTCGTTAGAAAGTGAAAACGTTTGTAGTTTTTGGCCGACAGTAGCTAATTTACAAAATGAGCTGAATGTTCATATGTTTCCTGACATTTCTAGAGTCGTTGCTAGAATTTTATCCACTCCACATTCGTCTGCAAATGTGGAAAGAGTTTTTTTCTTTACAAAATATAATAAAAACTAAAGAAGGACACAGACTACATGTGCCAACATTATCAAGTCTAATACAAACAAAGGATTGGTAAAGATCGACAAATTCATGCTGTTATGATGTAAAAATTCCAAATAGCTTATTAACTAAACAAATAAGTGTCTGATTTTGATCTTATATATTTGTAAGACTTTTATGTACTTTTATTCATACATATAATGTATGATAATGTTAAGTTTTGTTTTTATGTGTACAATTGAATTTTTATATACTTCTTTCTGTTGTTTTAATAAATTAAAAAAAACAAAAAATGGTACAGTGAAGGTCCAACTGTACATCTTTTTTGAAAGTTGATACACAATTTAAAACCCCATTTAAGATCCCTGTTTGGGACCCACGGGCAATCATGGACACGAAAAAACAAAATTATGTTATGGTGTTAAGTCTAAACAAGAGTTCTTTGTGCCTTATAATATTTGGAGTTAATTCTTTTATTCTTTATACCTAGTTGAATATTTTTCAAAATGTGTGTGTGTGATGGGTAAGACAAACACTACATAGGTACATATATGGAATAAATATAACCCATTTTTCCTTAAGTATAAGCGCTGAATTAATAACAGTTGTCTCTTTGTAACGTTAAAAGTTACCCAAAATTAAAAATGTATATATCTAACACAAACCAAAAGCTACCGTGTTTTAAATATTTATCAAAAAATCGGTAAATAGGCACTTTGATAGTTTAGAGAAAAAAATCGGCAAAATACCGATAAATCGGTAAATATGGCAGGCCTGATCGCAACGCTTCTCGCTAGTTTTGTTGTTGTTGCTCGGCAATTTTTACTACCACAGCACGAAAAAAACCCATCCTTTTAAGGGCATCAATGAATTTGTTACAAAAACAAAATTACAAAAACAAAATACAACAGTGCAGATTTGAATTCAGCGTCCCAAATAACCTTAAAAACAACATTCAGTCTAAATTAACAAAAACTTTGTTCCCTTGTGTAATCGTTAAAGTTGTAAAGAATCAGAAAACTAACAGTAAAATATAGCTTTTATCGCAAACAACTCTAAAATTTATTTCAAATCGCTAAATCAGTTGAAAAAAACAGTTTTTTGATAAATAGTCGACGTTGACACAACTTTTTTATAAAATACCAAATTAACGTTGAAGTGATGTAGTCATCGACTTAATGTGACAACAATTTAAAATTGATATCGCCAACGACTTACATAATAGGAGTGATTATTTTTCAAATACAGTATTTTTGGGAAATTTTTTTATTAGCTCTGAAAAATTACGTCTTGTAAGTCATGGCCATTCTTCGGACATGCGTGCTCTTTTAAACATATTTTCACAACTATTCCGAAAATTTCGGGTGTATGTAATGGCCAAGATTTCATTTCGAATGTTGGTTTTAGTTGGGGGATGGTTTTTAATTTGTTAGCATACACTTCATTCAAATATCTCTAAAGAAAATAGTCACACGGAGAAAACTGTTGTGCATTATTTATGCACAAGCTGTTCATAACTATAAAATGATTAGGTACATTTTTGAATATGCAACTTTGCGCATAAATTATGCCTAATAATCATAAATTTTGCACAATCTATTAAAATTGTGCATAAGTTATACACAAAAAATGTGCAAAGTTTGTGAACATTGTTCATAGCTTAATTATTTAAAAATTAAACACAATTGATCATAATATATGAACATTGTGCACTATTAACGACTATTAACACTTATTGATCATGAGTTATGCCTACTTGTGCATAGATTTTGCCCAAGATATTGATATGTGTGTATCTTGTTCATAAGTTGTGCCCATTTATGCATAGATTATGAACAATGCGTACACATATGGATAATGAGTACCTATGCATTAATTGGAAGTTAGTTTCACTTATGTATGTTCTTTGTGTCAAGGGTGCCGGTTGTGTTTAGAAGCGACAGTAGTTGAAGTGTGTTATATATTATTTAATATTATTTAGAAATATATAATTAAGAAAACCAGAGGTAAGTATTGAGTTATTATCATATATCATATACAGCGAATTGTTTTTCTGACTGGGTAGTTGCTTGACGAACTATTTATGGAGTTCTGCTTCAGCTAATTTTGTTTACCTTTTGTTTGTGTTTTGCAGAAAACCATCCATTGAAGTTCTAAATATTGAAAACTTCGCAGGTCAACAAAGCAGTAAATATATTTTTTCTACAAATTTAGAAGGTATTAATTTATATTTTAATTTAATTTGCTGTTATTTCTGTATACTTGTTGTATATTTGTTATGTACGGGTTGGCTTTTTTAATACATTTCTGTTTATTTTTTCCTTTTAATTCAGATTTGTCAGCCGGTGTTGTATAACACTTTTTTCCTCTTACAAATATCGGATATATGTATAACATATTGTTAATATTTCAGAATTTACATAATTTCTTGGATTCCCCAATTGGAATAAAAATTTGCGCTAATTACGACGCAAACAATGAATTGGGTGCATCAGACAGAGAGACTTTGATGACAAATATAGTAAGAGATCATTTAGAGAAAGACGTGCCAATGAGTTATGCTATATTCGATAATATAACAGGAGACATAGTAAAACGCCAGGACATTAATATCCATCCGCTACAATTTATACTTTCTGACTGGCCATTATATGCGCATAGTAACGGATATCGTTTGGTAGAAAATTTAAATTTAAAAAATTAATTACTTTATAAATTATATAAAATAAACATGTTAATACTAAAGTATATTATTTATTTTATTTTAATATGTGTATATATAGTATTAGTTATTAAGCACTTGTACTTTGGAATAAAGACATTTAAAAATAAAATGAAATTTTGTTTCTTTAATATTAGCAGGAGGTGTAAAAATGTTTCCTATTTGTTCACAACCTATGAAAATGTTGTTCATAACCTATGCACAGTTGTTCATAGTCTTTTTCAAGCTGTTCAGAATCTATGAAAATTTTGTTCATAACCTATGCACAGTTGTTCAGAATCTATGAAAATGTTGTTCATAATCTATGCCCATTTGTTCATAAAACATGCTCATAGTGCTGAACTTAAGTTATGAACAAGTGTGCATAGATTATGAACAACTGTTCTTGGTCGTTTTTCGTGAACAATTTGTGCATAAGTTGTGCCCATAGCGCATAATTTCTGCACACAATTCTCTCCGTGCAGGATCTGTTTAATCCGGTAAACGTAGAGGTCAGTTTATATCGCTTGTGCGCGAAATAATGCGTTTACCGTATATGTTCTTTACCAAAGCCATTAAAGCACGTGAATCGTCTGATATGCATTATTCCAATTGAACACACATTTAAATCATTGAAAACTTTTCTAACTCTACACTGTAGTGTCGCCGTCACAAAAAAATAATGAAGAGGAGCGTAGAAAACTAATTAACGTACGTATGTGAACGTGTAGAAGAAACAAATGTTTTATAATAGTAAAATTGCGGTATAAAAAATACTCTCAAAAATTAACAAGGGAAATGAAAGGGAGTGGGAACAAAAAATACACACATTAATTCTTTTTTGAATGTGAGTTGGAATTTGTATCTACGAACTATTTTGTATGGTTATTTCTTCGATACTATTTCAATAATTGTTTGCAAAAACAATTCTTTGTATGCGTACGCCAGATACGGCACACAAGTTAGCATCACAAATTTTTTGTATACGAGATCCCAGTAAATATCAAAAATTCTCGTAGACTGCACGATGTAATTTTTAAAGACTAGGAGCGAAAGCAAACATTTTTACTGCCTTGAAAGGTTTTGACAGAAACAAGTACTGTCTGGAGTGAATTTCTTTTAATTCTTGTACCTTTTTAACACTATTTAAACTGTGCGACTATCAATAAGGCATAGTATTCGTCATTGTGGTTGTACACAAATGTTTTGTACACACATTTGATTTTGTTGTGTGTTTGGCCTTAAATATACATACGGTGATTATCCGTTCTGTATTGTACGGGACAGTACTGAATTTTAGAGCCTTTTTCTGTGTAAATTAGTTTTTAGTAAAAAACCTTAAATTGTTCTGCATTTAATTGAACTTTTAGAATTTAAAAGAATAGCTAAAACAAATGCATTCCTAATTAATTTTTCATTTCTTTCTTTCTCGAAAATAAAAAAAAAATTATTAATTGGAAAAGGGTAAAAGATCTTACTTCATTCTGAATTTATTCTGAGGAGCACTTCAGGTTCGAGTGCAGTATTTCTGACACTCACGAAATAAAATAATTTATCAATAAGTATTGTGGTTATTTTATTGAACTGTTTAAGGTTTTTAATTCAAATGTTTGAATATTTTATTAAACAAAGGTAAGGATGAACATCTAAATTAATTAAAATAGATATTCGTTCAAAAACAAATTTCGATCTACCAATTTGGTTTAAAGATTGATGTTTGGCTATTGACTGGCAGCCGCCTTCGAAGGCGGTGAGTGTTAAGACGGCAAACCTCTTTGAGGAGATTGTGTGGTTACAATTGAAACATTTCAGTGCAACCTGTCCGTGAAAACCTGGGTTCAATTCCCAGCTCAGTCAAGAATGAAAACAAATTATCAATAAATTTTAATTAATTTCATGTTGAAAAATTCCTTTCTTCATAAAAATAATTTAATGAAAATTAAATTTAATGAACTTTAGCCTGAATAAAATGTATAAAAATAATTTATTTTAAAATTTGCAAAAAATACTGGGAATTTTTTATTTCTAAAAAAGATTTAAACAAAATTTTGAAATACTTACGACGCACTGCACATTTTGTAAATTTATTGCTGACTAATAACTTTCAAATACCTCGTTCTAAGATTGTTTATAACCTTTCATTACAAAGCTCGCTTTGATACTCTTCCAACTTTAAGGTCACATCGGTGTTTATTGGTTTAAAATTCGAAATTTTTTACAAGAAGGAATTATATTGCCATAGTCAAACATTTTATAAAACGGGATTAATTAGAGGAATAAATTAATGGTTGCATTATCACAGCAAAATTGAAATATGCGTATTGTATTTAATGAAATGATTTTATTATAATAGTGTTAAAGAAATGTTTGATGCGTCTTTTCATATGTGGCTTTTATTGCTGGGCCAATTTAAGTATTTAAACTACTGTTGTGTATTTTTGTATCAAAAATATAGTCACCGTTTACAGAGATTAAAACACCAATGTCATTTTTAAAAAATATGGGCCAATTATTCTTTCGGACCAAACAGGTTGCGATGCGAATTCAATTTCGATACGAAAGCAATATGCCAGTAAGGTAGTCTTTCACTTTCGCAAAATTTTTGGAAAATGAAGCAATACGGGCAATACAAGCTAAAGATGGCGCAGATTCGCAGTAATTAAATGTCAAAATATATAAAAAAAAAATTTTTAAATTTGAAAATTTTAATTAAATAAATAGTGATGATTTGCAAAAAGAAAAAATTAAAAGATGCGAAATACAAATGCACAATCGCCTTAAAGAGTACCAATCACTAAATTTGGTGGTATTTTCTTTCGCATAGCAATAGAGACTAGCCCCCCAGTACTTGTGTAACTGGCGATATCATATATGAACTACTGCATTTGGAATCTTCGTAGCCAAAATCCTTGTTGACGTAGCCATTTATTAGCATAGGTGGGTGCAATTGTGTCAACACAATGGATTCCCAGCCAGCAAAATTGTACGACGTCTTCCAGATATCTGAGAGAAACGTCGACAAAAAAGTCGGAATCATATACGAATTCTGTCAGATTTCTGACACAAAAATGTATGAAGGCGTTGACACGAATTTTGGCAGACATGTCGTGGGAAATTCTGATTTTTTTCGGCATTTATGATAGAAATTTAACCGAAATCTTGTGAAAAGTGGGATATTCTGATGGGTTCGCCGACATTCTTATTGTTTTCTGACATACAGCTGAAAGAATATGGAATACAATTCTAATCTAATAATCGCACAGAGGTCTGTAAGAAGTCTTTTATTTTATTGGAAAATAAAAGTTTATAATTAAATATTTTACATATGTACATATACATATACATATGTACGTAACCTTTTTTAATCTTTTTTTAAAAATAAAATAAATAAAATAAAAATAATTTCAACTTAATGAGAATTGTAATTATTTAAAGAAAAGGAACATACACAACAGAGTGGCCAGGTTAGGGGGTTTCCCCCCAAGATTTAGGGGTTTTTATTTCTTTTAGGGGCAAATTTAGGGGGTACAAATTCATAAGGGGAAAATCTAGGGGCCATAAATTTATATTTAGGGTGTTTTTAGGGGGATTTGCTATTCATTTGTCTGTACAAAATAATAACTATGCAGCACTTTATTTTACAACTTGTTTATGGTTGAGCAAAAATCGATAGATTCCCGTTAAACTCGTCTGCAAATCACTTGATTTCAAGGGAAAATAACTAAATTACCATCTTTGAATATAATATCTAAAAGTACCTCGAGATTGTCCTCAATGTAGATAATTTAGTACCAACATTTCAAAATTTACAAAGTAAAGCTTTTTGAAAAGACATTAAAAGAAAGCGTTTTAAAGGCGAAGTATTCATTAAATAATACGACACACAATTTTAATTCAACACCAGAAATGCTCAATCTTTAAAATTCCGGTAATATATACAAAGTTAACGAAAATGATTTGGCAACACTCGACATTTTTAAAGAAACTTGATTCCAATATTTATAACTTTATTTTGATTAGATATAAAATTTATAAATGTACTAATGCATGTCTTTAAGCTTCGGACACATCCATATGTTACAGTCTTTTTTTTTAAATGTCTATAATTTGGTTTTTAGATATATTATTAAAAAAAATTCAAGAAACTTTAAAAAAAAATTTAGGGGGAATTTCAACAAAATTTAAATTATTATCAAAAGTTTTACATTTAGGGGGATTTTTTTCTAATTATGTTCAATTTGAGGGATTTTGAAAATTTTTTTGGGGGGAAGAAAAAAATTACCTGGCCACACTGATACACAACAACTTAGACACATATATATGTATTCAATCAGAAATCTATTAGACATATCGGAACATAAATTCCCTCCGATATATGCATGCGAAATCTATCAGTGGCCAGACAGTACGTGTTATCAATGTCTGACAGAAATCTGAAAGAAGTCTTGAAGAATACGGTCAGACATTTGGAAGAAATCTCTAATTCAGACAACGTCGAAGTATTTTGCTGGTTGGGTCGTTAGTTTGAAAAATAGAATATAATTATATAATTTGTACGTTGTTCAATTGTATAGTTGTTATTTATATTAAACTCCCGAAGTCTTCTCAGAATGTGTTAAAAAACAATAACAACAAAGTTTTAAAGAATTCAAGCCATATAGCTCATTCTACATCACTAATATTTAAAAAATTATTCTTACTAAAAACATCCGAAAGTTCTCCAATAATTATATACATATACTGCCAGGCCCACAATGTCGACAAGAACATTTCTTTCGCATTTTTATATTGAAAACAATAATAACAAATTTAAATTTGTTTTTGTTTTCAATATAAATATAAGAAAGAAATGTACTTGTCGACATAGTGGGCCAGGCCCATAATCTTTTTTATATTTGAAGTATGACAAACATTTCTCTGCATGAAAAACAACCAAAAACAATAATAAATAATTTTCAATTAATTTAAAAAATCCGCTTTTAAAAATTCCAATTTACCCAAAAATCTTTAAAAATGGTTTAAAAACTACAAACAACCATTACATAGATACATTAATACGTCGAGAACTGTTTACATGCACCGTAAGCCGCCACCAACCATCACAGTTCAAATTTGCTGTTTTACAAAAGTTTATTACATGTACATTTTATTTACATTTAATTTTGCCAGCCTTAAATTATGCTGTGTTCAAATAAAGAAAAGTACTTTAATTTGTGATCAACGATCACTTACATTTCAAACCCTAAAGTTTCCATTCCTGGGTTTGATTTTAACATACTATCAAACATGTATGACGTGAAAAATACTAATATATGGTATGAACGAACTTGTTGTGCGATTGTTGTAAGAGAATTATTAAAATACAAAATTCTGATTAATATGCAAAACTATTTAAAATATTGTTTGAACAAAATACAGGGATACAAATAATGAAAAGTAGAATTATTAATTGTGTTTAATTTTAGAACAACTCTTCTTTTAAAAATACAAATAAACAAAAACATGAAATTAAAAATTAAGGTAATACAAGAAATTAAAAATTAAGGTAAAACAAAAAAATTATATAGATATTGTTGTAAGAAGCCTTTAGCAAAAAGAAACCAATAAATAAATGTTTTGATTATAAATATTTTATTTTATTTAGTAAATTTCTTTTAATTTATACAAATTATTAGACTTTTTTATTTTGGCCAGATCAACCTCACCTTTGATGTAAATCAAAAGCAAATCAGAAACAAGTAAGAAAATAGTCGGCCAAAGCCGCCATATGATACCCTACACCACAGTATTTAGAAACAAATTTTCGAGAGTGTACGCACGAACAATATTATGTTATGAGCAGGGCTGTGGAGTTGGAGTCGGAGTCGGAGTTGAAGAGCCGGAGTTGAGGTTTTTGTACCGGAGTCGGAGTCGGAGTCGCAGTACCCAAAAAAACGCGCGACTCCGACTCCAAAGTTTTTCGGCATAAAAAATTGAAAAAAATTTCTAATATTTTCCAATATAAAAATTCTTCGAAATTGGCGATGCAATATTTTGCAGATCAATATGAATAAGTAGATTTTAATTTATTTTATGAGAAATAGTTGATTCAAGTACTTTACTATTTAAGTATATTTAGGTATATTTTTTATACGTGCGGGAAAAAGTCTAAATTACATTAGCAAAACTTATACTCAGTTATTATTCTAGTTGAAAAAGATGTGTGATTTTTTAAATAATTTACTCATGCTAAAAAATTTTAATGACAGGAATTGCCAATAATTTTAATATCAGAATTTTTAACCATCAACGCTGTACAGAATAAGTGTTGCTATAGCGCATAAATACTAGTATGTATTAGAAAAATTGTGACGTAAAATTATTTCTCTTTTGTGTAGAAACATCTTTATCGGCCTGCCTTTAATTCCTACCATAACACTCATGTTTTTCTTGTGCACATTACGCGGAGATTCCCATAATTCGTTTAATAAAGATGTTTCTACACAAAAGATAAATAATTTTACGTCTCATTCATTTCGCATCACGGTTAGACTAGGAGTCGGAGTCGTGAGTCGGAGTCGCACTTAAGAAATTTCAGCGTTTGGAGTCGGAGTCGGAGTTAGTACTTTTTTCGGACGACTCCACAGCCCTGGTTAGGAGGTTAAGATTCATGTAAAAATATTTTGTGTCGAAGGTTATTTAGATATCTTCACCTGTATGAGATTTGTTTGCCTTTAAATGATTTTAGGAAGGGGGCTTAAATAGGACCTAACCGCACAACATTTTGCCATATAAGCGTTCGTAAAAGTTATTGTTATTTTATGTCAATACCAATATTTATAAGGAAGTTATGGCATTAAAAGATACTTTCGGGAGTAGTATTTGTATGGGAGCTCTTGTCAAATATGGACTGATTCCAAACAAAATTACGTAGGATAATTTATGAGTTGATTACGGATGAATAATAAAACAATTTTTTATATTTTAACATCAGCGGCATTTTCTAGTTTCGCTGCTTGCAACACAACTTAAGTTTAGTCGCCCTCCGTAATCGACCCATTAGATTGCAATAAAATAACCAAATTTTAAACAAATTTATGGGTCGATTACGGATGGCAACTGAACTGAAGTTGTGTTGCTGAAGCGAAATTAGGCAACGCCGCTGTTGTTAAAATATAAAATAAAAAAAAATATGTATATTTTAACATGAGCGGCGTTGCCTGATTTCACTGCTGGCAACTAGGGATGGGCAAATTGAAAAAGTATATCGATATATATCGTATCGATATATCGATGTATCGATGTATCGAACGAATTAAGCTGAAATTATTACCAAATTTACAAACTTAATATACATATGTTAATACATATTTACATATGTACAAACATTTTACATGTAATTCCATTCTAACTGCCAGTTTGTAGAACGCGAGCACAAAAGTGATTCGCTTGACTTACATTTAAAGAAAAAAAAACAAATTTTGAAATTTTGGTTTTATTTGAAATGTAAGTTAAGCGAGTCACCTTTGCGCTCGCATTCTACAAACAGGCAGTAACTTTTTATTGTTTCTTTTTATTTCAAATTTATTGAATGTCCCTTGATTTCGAACGAAACTTTCATTCGATTAACTTCAATTTAAAACAAAAACAAATTTTAAAATTTAGGATTTAATGTAAGATATGAGAACGAAGTTTTCAGACAGTTAATTCTATAATAAAATAAAATTCATTAAAAATAAAAGTGAATTTATGCCAATACCAACCACATTGTTTTAATTCGCCATATGAAATCTAAAAAAAATAAATTACGAAAAATTTAAATGGGATTATTTAATGCCGGTAAACGAAACTTGTGACACATACTATACAGCAGTGATGGAAAATTCAGTACTATGGTACTTTTTTCAGTACTTATTCATTTCATAAATACCACGGTACCTCCACGTCAGTTTTCGTACTCTTTTGTTGTTATGCTTCTTTGTTCAGAAATTTAGCGTTTCTATTTTTTTAACATTGACAACATTGCCTACACAAAATTTATTGTTCTCTTTTTCGTTCATGTTAAGCCAAATTAAGAACGAAATGGACGAACTTATGTTTCCTGATAATTCACGTATTGCCATTGGAATTTTGTCAATAACCCATTTATCAGCAGCAGTTGAGCGCACGTTTTCAGTGCAAGATGCTATAAAAACGAAAAAAGAAATCGTTTGCAAGTACAAACTCTTTCAAATTTAATTAAAACTAAAGATATATTAATATCAAATGATTCTTGTTGTTACAATTATAATATTACTAATGATCTCATTAAGTAAAATAAACAAATTGAATAACAGTCTTAGACATCCAAACGTGTGTACCTTATATTAAATCATAAGCAAATACATAAAATATGTTTAAAAAGTACCAAAATATTGAAAAAAGTACTCTTTTGGTTGGTGGTCAGTACCATCTCAATTTTTTAGTTTCCCATCACTGCTATACAGGTAAACTGTGCAATATTTTATTTTTAATATATAAGCGAAGAACATGTTCAAATAAAAAAAAAAACAAAATATTGCTTTCTTTTTTATTAACATTCCAACTTTCATTAGTCTTTTATCTTTTAATAAGGCGATTCTTTGCATAATTCTAGGAAGCTTGTCCGGAATATTTTTCCCCGCTTATTATTTTATTGTCATCTATTAAAAAACTATGAATATGTATATACAATGGAAAAGCGCCGTTTTATTTCTTAGTCAAAAAAATTCTTAAAAAACAACAGTATTGTAATCAGTTAAAAAGTTAAAATTTTGAATTTTATTATAAAGAGTTTCTAAAAATATCGAATTCGATAGTAGTAAATAAATATCGATGTATCGATATATGGGTATTTATAGCGATATATATCGATTATTATTTTTTTAAATATCGATATTTTGATATATCGATATATATTGCCCATCCCTACTGGCAACACAACTTAAGTTCAGTTGCCATCCGTAATCGTCCCATTAATGTAAATACCAGCATAACAAAATGGTTTATGGGCAAAAATACTCCACTCCGAAAATAAGCTTGTATGCTATGTGAAATAACGGACCGATTCTCGCCATTTTCGGCAGGCTTGTTCCTTGTGACAATTAGAACATATATACCATTATCTACAAAATTGCGACATGTATATTGCGCACAAGGTGTACATGGAGAGCCAGCCAGCTAGCCGGACGGCCATCGTTAGATCGATTCAAAAGTTATTCTTAGTCAATCGGTATACTAATATTTTAATGTGTTACAAACATAAGCATAAACGCATAATACCCTCTCCACATTTGTGGTGTATGTATAGCAAATAAATTAGGAAGGATTATAATAATGCCGTCTTTTATTATTAATATTATAATAATGATCAGCGTTGCCACTAATAAAAAATTCTATCCAAACAAACTTGTCTTTAAAACATACCAAAATTATTTATTTAATAAAAAATTGTAAATATTTAAAAACAAATATATGCATACTATATATCGTTACCTAAAACGCAAAAGGCCCTATCTAACACTTTGAAAATTTTACAGGAGAAGCAAAAAACTATTTAAAATGGTAAATTGATAAATTGCCTCAAACTGTTTATAATTATTCTTTCTTCTATTTTTCTTGTTAAACCTACCAGTGGCTTTGACAAATAACAATGTTGCATATAATGCAAACTGTTAGTTATGTCTTTTAGCGTTTATCGTATAATATTTTGTAGATAGGGCTTTTTGTGTTTTGTTAATAAAGTCGCTAATTTTGGTCGAAAGATTCCACAATTTGTTGTGGACATTTGTGTTGTTGCAGTACATCAGAATCAATTAAAAAGACGATTTTTAATTTTTGGTTAGTTAGTGAAAATTTTTTTGGATACCCATATTATGGGTAAACATGACCATAATATGAATGAGATTGATAAGATACCCTTAAATTGGCCAAAATTAACCATAATTTGGTCAAAGTTAACCATGAATTGGTGAAAATAAACCAACATTTGGACAAAATTAACCAACATTTTGTCAAAATAAGCAATAATATAGTCAATATCAAGCAGATTATGGTTATTTATTTCAGCCATTTTTTTAGTTTTTATTGCGTGATGTTATGATAATAAACGTATTAACTGGCTGTTTTTGATGACGAGCGCAAAACTCACTCGTTTAACTAACATTTCAACAAAATTTCAAAATTTGTGTTAATATAACATTAAAGAACCTCAATAGAAGAAACGTGCACTAAATTTAAAATAAATAAACTTTGATGCTAAGTAAAGGTTGAAACATAGGTAAATTAAGGATTAATTCAGGGAAGCCCATTACAATCTACAAAAATTTCAAAAGGTTTCCAAAATAACGGAGTTCTGACAATTAATGCTGGTAGAGGAGGCAATCAGGGGTGTCATAGAATCCAAGTCGGTTTTGCTAATTGTCGGTTTTTCAAACAAATTTTGGTTTCATTTGGTGTCATAAAAAGAAGTCGGTTTTGTTATTTTCGAATACAAATAAAACCGATATTCGAATCAGCTGTTTTATGTTTTGGCTCATGTGTTTACAGCTTGAAATGCAATTTTTGTTTGTTAAATTTCTCAATTATGATTTTTGCGCTAAAATATTGTTAGAACTTGTGTTTTTAATAAAAGGAAAATTATAGAAAAGGAAATATGAATGGTAAAACACTAAACATATGAAATAAATACCATCGTTGTATTACATTTTTGCATTTATTGTTTACATTTGTGGAATTTAATTGTTTTATAAAAATATAAAGCGAATTTATTAAAAGAAACAAAAAATTGTTGTTTATAAATAAATTAAATAAATCAGTGTTGTTCCAAATTTTTTGTATGCAGAAAAAGTGAGAATACTTTTGCGAGTTTGCAGCAGCCTGCTGCCGGAGACTGTCATATACATGCCAAAAAACTATTTTACCAATTTTATTTACTTCCATCTATGCAAAAAAACTAACTGTTGAAAAAAAAGAATTAAAAATTAATCTTTGACCAACTATATTTATTTCCAATAAAAAAACAAGAACTGAAAGCTTCTTGGTTTATTTCCAATAAAAAACCAAAATATTGGTTTCTGTGACACCTAAAACCGACACTAATTTCAGTTCGAACAAAACATTGGATTTCATAACACCAATGTATTTTTTTTGTCGGTTTCAAATCCAATTCCAATCAGATTGGTTTCTATGACACCCCTGTATAAAAAATATATGTGCGTCGACGTTTTAAAAGATCACATCGGAATTTTATTTTAGGGGGTAAATAAATTTTACCCTTTTGGAATGTTTGAGCAGCATATAGCGATATGAAACTACTTGTATTTTTTACAATAGAATTTAAATAGGAAAAATGGCAGAAGGGAAAAACACCCGGGGAATTTTTTATTAATAATTGGGCTGATAGTTTCATATACCGGTATGCTGCAAGAACAGGCCAAAAGAGTAAAACTATTTTTCGTGTTTTAGTTTTTCCATTAACCATTTCATTAGTTCTTCGTAGGAATCGACCTTCCTAAGTCTATTGCTGCTTTCAATGAGCCATAATAATTCAGGCGATTTTCTGCATAACTCTAGGAATCCTGCCCATAATATATTTTCCATACCTATTTTTTGTTGTCTCTTAAAAACTGGGACAGAGCTGAACGTGTTTACAAGTTTATTGAACACACAAGTTTATTGAACAATTATACAAACTTAAGCCAAAATCAAACATTTTTTCAATTTTTACTCAGTTCACTGTGTAAATAGCAAAAACACCGCTATACACTACACAAACTCACTGCATATTGCCAGCATAAGCTCAAATAAGTTGACAAAACTATTCTTTATTGTCAAAGTAACGAGCAACTGATTGCATACATTTCGAGGAACGCATGGAAGATGTTAAAAATGTGAAACATGCATTCACAATAGCAACATCTAAGATCATTTAAGTAGTCCAAATAACACAAACAAAAAGTAATACAGAAATAAAATTTAACAAACCAAAACTAAAAATAATATGTACCCAACAAACACGGAGGTTTGATTTCAAATTGAAAATTGTTTGAATTCCAACCTTTTCTCAAACCTTTGATAACGATTTGAAAATCATAGCATTCTCAACAAAAGGGGGAAATTATTTTCAAATGTTGTTTATTTAAATAAACTGTCCGCTTAATATTCGGCACCAAAGCTTAAAGATAAAATAATGTTCTTTCTGTCCTTAAATTCTTGAAAAGACGAAATACTTGGCTTCTTTTTTTAAGGATTATCCTGGCGTAGCACCGCAATCGTACAACAAGCTTATATTTTCTTCACTTTCCCGTTCCATTTTTATTCACATTCTTACACTTTATACTTAATTTTTTACTCACAAAAATTTAGTATTTTTTCACAAGAAATTAAGGTTTTCTAAAGACGAATTCACTTCACGTAACATGTAATTTTTCTTAAATTATAAAACACGTTGAACTTTAATCGGCATTTTTTAATGTGCACATTTATTTTTCCCTTTAGTGTTGGTAAGTTTATTTTTGATTTCAGAATAACATTTGATAACAATTTGATATCAAATTGATAAAACATTTTATAGCAAATGTTTATATTCAAATCCTTATGAATTTAAATTCAAATGTTAAATCAAACAATTGGAAAAGGTTGGAGAATTGTGTTTGACGCCAAATGATAAAGTCATTTCACATCAAAGGTTTGACTTCATGTTTGTTGGGCAGTAAATAAAATTATAAAAAAAAACAATTTTTCCAATTTTCTTTTAGAGAACAAAATGAGATAGGAACATCTTGCGAAGATGTTGATTTTCAGCTTTGTACATTGCTTATGGGAAAACTTCAACATCTTCGCAGGTTGATGGTAGATGTTGAAAAGTGTAAAAACACTATTAAACGATACATTTTTTCATTGTCACATCCGTAGTTTAATCAACAAAGAATATTTCCGTATTTCTGTAAAATATGTTTGCTTGCTTTGCGGCAAATTTCTAAAAAAAAAAATTTTAAAACCCATATGGACATATGGCATTGAATTGTGGGGAACGGCCAGTAATTCAAATATTGAGATATTACAACGATATCAGTCTAAAACATTAAGGAATATTTCCGGCGCTCCATGGTTTATGACCAACATTTAGATTCATAAGGATCTAAAAGTAGCCTTTATTCTAAGTAAAATAAACAGATATAGTTGTAGGTATGTAAGTAGTAATGTAAACTAAACAACCATCAAAACCCATTGGCGATTTCTTTATTAGATGAAGCAGATGGAAATAGAAGATTGAATAGGTTTCATGTATTAGATCTCCAATATAGAAAATGAAGCAAAACATTAAGCTTTGAACACACTTAAGTTTTATTAATATTTAACACACGTATGTAAACTATATATAAACTATATATTATTAAGCTTATTGTAGTTTAATAACACATGTGATGTTTTTTTTTTATTGAAAATTTCGAATTTGCTAAATATTGTAAAATAGATTGTAAATAAAATTGGAATTAAAATTAAAAAAAAAAAAAAAAAAAAAAAAAAAAAAAAAAAACATTTTCTTAAAACGAGCACAATAAGGTTAAGCACATCATCCGACCAAACGTAAAATATCCGACCAAATTTGGTCGGAAAATATCCACAATGGCAACACTGATAATGATGCTGTGTTTACATTTTTTCTTTTGACCAGTTAATTAATGTAGATTTATAGTGTTTACGATGTTTGTGTTTATTTCTGTTAAAAGTGGCAGATAAAAATGTATGTCTGAATATGTGAGTGTATTAAGGGAACATAAGATTTTTAGGGTTTTATTATTGCTGCAAGTGCCATTTAATATCATTCAATTTGTGATAACGAGCGCGTACGGTTCAAAATTTAAAAATGGGCATACTTTGAAAACAATTTTAACGGTTATAACGTGTAATTTTTTTAAAAACGCACAATTTTGTTGCATTGTTTTGAAAAATATATTGGAATTTTTTTTTTAAATAAATTTACATATTTTAAGCAAAAAGTGTAAAAATAATTGTGTATTTTTTAAATTTTTTTTTTTAAATTAAAAATATAAGAGTTTCTAAAAATAACAACTACAAAGTTAAATATAACAAGAGTTTATAAAAATGTGTCTTAGTTTTATTTTATGGCTACTAGCCATATTACCCATATTGGGAACAAATGCTCAAGGATTTGAAATGAATAGTAAGTTTATGAATATTAAAATTATTTTAGATAAAATATGTACATCCCTATCGTGAATAAAAAGTGAATACTTCATTTCCCTCGAAATTAAGCTTTCCCCATTAATTTTTTTTTTTGTTGGGAAAAGGAAAAACATTTCGGGTGACATTAATATTCTGTGCCACCAACCTTTATGGCAAGTAATACAATACTTTTGCATTATTATTTTAACATATCATGTATAAGGTATTATTTTTTTATCATTTAATAAATTATTAATGAATTATTTTCAAAAGAAATTAATATAGTGCAAAAAATAATGCATTAAAAGCAGAGACCGTAACGGTTATAATAATTTTTTTTTTAATTTGCGTTTTTATTATTATTATTTCTTGAATTTATTTTTCGCTTAGAAAATAAAAGTAATTTTCTGAGTTTTATTTATTCCTCAGAAATAAAAGTTATTAAATGAGTTTTACTAATACTTCAAAAATTAAGGCCCTAATCATGTAAAGCGCAACGCAACGCCAAAGAATTACATTGAAAGCACAAACAATGGCATAAATATTTTGTAATTTTGTTGTTGCTTTTTACAGAAATTCACATTGCGTTTTAAAATTTCAAACGTTGCATTGCTTGCGGCGTTGAACATTTTAAAACGGTACATGAGTTTCTGTAGAAGGCAACAACAAAATTACAAGATATTTATGCCATTGTTTGTGCTTTCAATGTAATTCTTTGGCGTTGCGTTGCGCTTTACATTATTAGGGCCTAAAGTTATTTCGTTGGCTTAGGCGAAAAATATGCTAGATCCGTTTTTTTTTAATTTTTCAGGACGGACAAAAACCTGTATAATTTTTTTTTTGGGTTAATTTTTTTTAAATCTGTAAACGTAGTTTTCGTTTTTATTTTATCTTGTTGGAATAATCGTAGAATTCCAAAATAAAATTTTTGCAATCTTAAAGACTCTTTTCTATTTTAGATGTGGACTTAGCATATTTTCTTTGAATTTTATTGATTTTTTTTTTTTTTTTTGATAAAAAATACATCAGACTTAAGCTGAAGGTCCACACCATGCGTTTATGCGTAGATGCGTATAATACTTTTGGTTCATTTCATGCGTTTCTAAAATCAAGTTACATGCAATGCGTTTAATGCGCCAAATCTTTTTTTTATCATCTGTTGTGCTAATATATATGTTTATCTTGCAAAACCAATTTTGCAAGAATTTAAGAATTCATAGAGGAATTAGCTTTTATTAAAAAAAAATTCGTAATTTTTATTAATAAAAGCTTATAAATGTTTCTCTTTCGAGGCATTTGTTAAAAAAGTAAAAAAAAAATAATAAGATGGCACTCAGAACATTAAAGTAATCGATAACTAGAATGGCAAATTTTGTTCATGAAAAATTGTTCTAAAAATTAATTTCAATATATTTTATTCTTGAAAGTTATTGTAATATTTATTACGAAAGCTTTTTCTTTTATTAAAAACCTTTTTTAATACAAAAAATAGTATCAAAGAATCCACCACACAAACATATTTATCGATAACATTGAAAATAAAATATGATTTGTCATCTATGGCCATCAAAAACAGCACATGCGACGCATGCAAAAGTAGAAAGTAAACCTACTTTGTATACGTATACGTTCTATGCGTTTTGCTGTGTAACTTGTCACATACAATTAAGCGGATTCTACTTTTTTGTCTCCATTGCTGTTGACAAAAATAAAATTTATAATCCCCTCTGATCTGCAAACCGAATCCGAATCAATTTTTCGGTCTTAAAACGAATCCGAATATTTTGGTGTTCTCAAAACCGAATTCGCACAATTTTACTCGATTTGAAATCGAGTACATCAACCTGGTCGAGCGCAAATCAAAAACTTTTTTTTTAATAAGCAGAAAGAAATTAAGTAAACACGGTATATTATAAAAAATTTCAAGCTTATTGTAAAAAAAACATTTAATGCAAGAAAATTCTTAATTAAACAATAATTTAACTAACACTTACAAATTTGTTAATTTTTGTAAAATCACAAGATTTATTTCGATATGGCTTCCACATCTTTGTTTATATTCGAAAATTAAATTGTCAATGTTTGACTCATTACAACATGGAAAGTATTGCTTTAAAAGATAATCAAATAATTTATTTCAATATAAAATAATCAAAGTTATATGGCAAAGTTATTTGATATATTAAAAAAGTTTAAAATAAAGCATTTTAAACATCTTTTGCCTTTGTTCGAAATTGGCTTCGAATAATCCAAATGCTTAACTATTCGGTTTAAAAAAATCACTTGATGAATACAGTCTTATTTAATTGCTGATTACAAAAATTACTTTATTTATACATGTTTGTACTTTTTAATTCAAAAAATATTATTATTAAAAAACAAATCATTGGTGAGGTAAATCATCTTAAATTTATGGTGGTCCATGGATGAATTTGATTAAAAAAATTGCAAGTCTTCGTATTTTCTAGCTGCTATTTTTCTTCTTTCCTGATAAAGTTGTTCCAAAGTCGAAAATCCCATATCGTCTATATTTGTATTTATTTTTTAAGGTAAAATTTTTTTTTCCAATCTTCAGAGAATCGAATATAATATAATCCATTCATTTAAAAAATTCGATGGGGTTAAAATTAAAAAAAAAAGCGAAGAAAAATTCCCAATAGAATTCAGGCTTTCTCCGAGCTGTTATGCAGATACCAATATATTCAGCAGTAACATCAATATTTCTATTTTTCCTATAGCTCTTTCAATGGTGGGCTATATACTGTCTGCTTTAACTTACTTGTGGCCTTTTTCAAGAATTTTGTGTTCAATAGTAATTTTATGTTTTCTCGTGAAATGCTATACAAACTCATATGAAATAAACTTGTGCGTAATTTCTATGAAATTATGTTGATAGAGTTGTACTCTGTTCAATTTATGAAGAAGTTACATTTTTTTACAACTGCGAAATAATAAATGAACAATTCACATGGAATTTTAAGCAAATGGAAAAAGTCTTAACTTAAGCCTAGTACTCTGTTAAAATCTGTGAAAAATGTTGAGCAACATCTATTATTTCATACGAAAAATTTGACATGTATCAATGTTACCGATCTCGAGAGTTGGCACAATTTGAAGTTTTTAATCTTTCAAAGTATGCGACATAGTTTTGCGTATGTAAACAAAATCTACATGCATTTTACTAAAAAGTTTGTTTTTTTTTAATAAAAAATTAAATAAAATAGAAATTAATTTTCAAAATACATTGCTGGTTGCTGATAATCTTTTTAATAAATTATGTGAAAAACTTATTAAAAACTTTATTTACAGCTGTCAAAATTCCGTATGAAATAAAGAGCATTTGCTTTATTTCACAGTTGTAAAAAAATGTTGCCAGAAACATTTCGCAACTTTTTCACAAAATGAACAGAGTACAACTCTATCAACATTATTTCATAGAAATTCCGCACAAGTTTTTTTCGTATGAGTTTTGTCAGCATTTCACGTGAAATGTTGAACAGAGTACCAGGCTGTAATATTAAAATTAGAACGGACAAAACATAAATAACACAAACTGTAATAGTTTTTCATCCATATTTACTTTAATATTTACTTAATATTTTATTTAAAAAATACGCAAAACAATGTCGCATACTTTGAAAGATTAAAAACGTAAAATTGTGCAAACTGGGAGATCGGTAACATTGATACATAATTTTTTCACATGAAATAATAGATGTTGCTGAAAAGAAATTGGAACAGAGTATACTTGGCTTTACTCATCACACAATTTCGATATTCATAATAAAAAAATAATTATTCTGCATTCTCGTTTCCTCAAAGAACTTTTTGTCCAAATGCTTGCACTGTGAATCTCCAACTTTGTGCGGTAATATAAGCTGCTCACTTTTGATCTTGAGCCATTAATACAGCTTAAAGATCTTCTGTGAAAACATGTGTTTGTTTTAAAAGCTATTCGTTAAGTAAATGTAAGTACATACACTGCATACATGTGTGTTGTTTTCAGTTGCACTTAAGGTGTCTGACTTGTCAAATTTCCCACTGTAAGATACATACATGTCGTGTGTTACCTTTAAAACATTGCATCTGTTAAAGTCAGATGCAAAGTCATCTGACAAAATTTCAATTAGAGCGTGCTCTATTTTCTGCTGACAAACCATCTGACATCAGCTGTGTCAGAAATCTATGCCGGGAAGAAACCGGCAGCGGCGGTGCACTATTGACGGAATCATTAGCCGGCTGAAGTTAATATTTTACAATACCGATATATGTATGATAATTTCAATATAAAACAAAAGTTTGAGTTTTAATTTAAACATATTTCTTACATATTTCTTATTTAAAAAAACACTTTTTTATATTTTTCTTAATGAGAAAAACCAACTAAAGTAGATTTGCCGATAAGGCAATAAAAATCAACCCTGGTTGCAAATCACAATTAAAATTGAAAACAGCGACATGCCACTAAAAATCATATAATAAACGCAAGAGGTTTTTGGAAGTTGCTTCAAAAGGGAATTAAGAAAAAACGACGTCGTAAAAGTCTCCATGTGAATTCGCTGAAAATATCCCAAATAGGTTTCATCGAATTTAAAGAAAAAAATGTTCAGATGGCTGAACTCTTTTACGTCACAAAGAAAAATTTTTGTGGCGGCAGCACGCTTTTTTGAAACCGAGAACTACTTTGGTTTCTGCAATAACTATGCGAAAAACCGAAACAATGTCAGAAGAAAATTACATGTACGTGTGTGACCAAATATTAAAAGTTATGTAAAACAGCAATTTTGACAGACATGCACAATTACATGTGACTTGAAAAGTTGACAAGTCAGATGTAAAAAACATGCCGTGTACATGCACCTTAAGCAGGGTTTTTTATTGTTTTCCTAGTTGGGTTAGTGCACTAAATATTGATTTGAATCAGCATTGGCACTATCACTAAATAAAACTGGAAAAATTAGTTTGCACTATTTTTTGCAGTATTGCTTTAGTGATGATTGCTATTTTTTCACTAGCAATAACAAATTGAGCGCTACTGCAAATTTTTTCACTAACGGTGACTGAATGCATTAAAACTGCACTCAATTCAAATAGACTAAAATTTGAACTTGCAATCAAAAAAGCTGCATATAAACAGACTCTCACTTAAATTCAGAAAATATAATTTTGTGTTTGCATGGTTTACGATTCTTGTGATGATATGCATAAGCAAAGGAAATTAAACAACATGAGATTTTGTCAATAAAAGAATAACTCCTAGCTTTAATCATGAAAAAACAAGTTTTTTGTTTGTATAATACGAGCAACATTTGAAGTTGCAGTCAAATAAGTGAAGAACGAAAAATTTGCAATAAACTGATGATTGCTTTTTCTTAAATCCAAAAATTTTTTTTGAGGGTTTTTTTGAATTTTTTAAGATCACTATCACTCATGTTTTGTAAGGCTGCTTATTTTCAATTAATCACTCAACATCGACATTATGATTGCAATAATTTTGCACGATCACTAAGTGTGAGTTGGAACAGCAAAATTAGTGCATAACCCCCATCTATGATTGTTTTAAATTTGTTTTATTTTTTTTTTTTTGACTTAGCATAATTGTTTACCCACTGCATAGCAACAAGAAAAAGCAACATAACGGCATTTTGTTGTTTGTAAATTATGTGTTTTGAGTTAAACTAGCATTCTACATTAAACACTTATGTGCTGTTTTTACAACACAAGTGATTGAATGTGTAGTGAAAATTATATGAAAAGCACTCAGTTTTTTGAGTACTTTTCATATAAAGTTTACTACACGTTCAATCACTTGTATTGTAAAAACAGCACATTAATGCCTGTTTTTCAAACCAAAAAAACAAATTTCGTTTAGAATTTTATATCGAAAACAAAAAAAAATTGATTTTTTTATTGTTGTTTCAATATATTTTCCAAAGTGAAAGTTTTTATTTTATTTTGAAAAACAGGCAGTTAATTTGTATATATAGTTGACTTAGCATATTTCATCCAAGCGTTCCGAACAATATTTTTGTCCGGAGAATAATTTTTTTCTGAGAGTTTTCTGCATAATGATTCACCCCAGGGATGTTCAAGTTGGTACAATTGTACTTTTTTTTTGGAACATTTTGACCTTCTAAAGTACCGTGGTACTACCGTGACTCATTTGGTACCATTTAAAAATTTGTCATAGTTCCCCCTTTTTGAATTTTTAGTAGAGCAAACAAATTATTGAGTCTTTTTCATTGCATTTATGTTGTACAACAAATCGTTAATGTAATGGGCCCTTAAATATGCGACTAGAATTGTGCTGTATAGAGCGCTTAGTCCTCTTTTACAATGTGGCAAGCAGAGCTGCCATTTTTGGTTATTTCTAACAAAAATTGGTAATTTTTTTTCTCAATGTGGTTATGTGATTTTTTTTTTCATTTGGGTTACTTTTTTGTGAAATAATAATACGTAGGAATATGTTTTTCTTGATACACCTGCAATTTCGATTAGAAGGAAGTTATTACGACTTCAAATAATGTGTTCTTTGCTACGATGTTCTCATTATTTGTTTCAAATGAACGGAAGTTGTTTATACATACTTTATCGGAAACAAAAAATCCCTTTCAAAACAGTTACCAGATATTTTTTTAAGTTTTTTGTTAACAAAAAATGTTATAAAATTTAAATCAAACGAAGAACTTAAATAATTTTACTTTTTATAACCTGTCGGTATGTATATTTATTTAATGTTAATCGGGTATGTTCTGGATATCGAAATCACGTGAAATTGAAATCGAAACAATTTTGGAAACTCTCCCTGGTTCAAAGTTCATAAAAATATTTCCTTTTCTATATCTCATACTTTGAAAAAAAAAAAAAAAATCTTCATCGATTTAAATTTCACGTGATTTCGATTTTCAGAACATGGCGGAATGATTAGGCAATATTTTTATGTTTTTAAAAAACTTTGAATCTCAGTCTCTTTCCGCAGTGAATGTTCTGAAATAAGAATTTGCTTATATTCGCAATAATATAATACAATGCTTTACAAAATATTTCAAATAGAACAATTTTGAAACAGTAATAATTACAATTACAATTATAAATTTAAAAAACAATTTACATATAAGAGAAAAAAGTTATACCAATTTTATAATATTTTAGATTTATGTGAATTAGAAAATATTCACAAAAAATACATTTCGCATATCGCCAACAGTTTCCCAAACGTCAAAACAATCGCCAAACGTAAATTTCGGCATATTTCACAGTTAAAAAGCTGGAAAAAATTTAATTTCTTCTTTTTTGTTATTTATAAATGTAAGGATATCGTTTATTTTAGGGACATATTCAAAAAAAAAAAAACTTAATTTATTAACTTTCAAAATTCAGATACAGACAAAATAAAAATATTTTTCATGAAAAAGGTCTCCAATAAATAAAAACTTTTAATTTAAGTTTCTCGTTGTTTATTTAATCTGTGCAAGAAATACTTTTCTTTCTTTTGTTTTCTTAATTTGCCATTAATATTTTCCTATTGAGTTCAAATAACCGTTGTTTTACCAAGTTACTTAAAATAAATTTAAATGTTTCAATTAACAAAAGGCATTTCTAATTTGGTTAAATTTTTTGCCATTTGGTAACTTTTTCAAAAATTTTGGTTGTAAAATGTTTATTAGTTGTGTCAGCACTGGTGGCAAGTGAAAGGTAGACAGACGAAGTTTGTTGGTAAGGGGACGACGCTGATTGCGTGACACACTTTACTTTTTCCTCTCTCACCTTCAAACTTTGTCTGTAGCCTTTCACTTGCCACATTGCAAAAGGTACCCATAGACGAGGCAACATTAGTCAAAAAAAAAAAAAAAAAAAAAAAAAAAAAATAGTACAATTTTTTTGGAAGTTGGTACAAAATTTAAAACCCCATTTAACATCCCTGATTCACCCATTTCGGAAAATTTGTCCGGAAAAACAAAGCTACCATTGTTTACATCTGTTAATGGCAGAACGACTAGCAAAATACAGATGTAAACATTGGTAAAAAAAAATGGCAGAACGACTAGCAAAATACTTATATTGAATTGTTTTCTTAGAGTGTGTTAAAGAAAATAGATAAAAAAAGGAAAGTGATATTGTTATTTTTAATTATAGGTATTTATTTTTTTACTTAATGCAAAACATTATATGATGTGGCAGCTCAATTCAACTTTTATGTACAAATTGAAAAAAGTGGTATCTCAGTTCATTTTGTTCCGAACAAGAATTAAAATTAAACCAATTCAAGAAAAAACATTCCGAACAAAATCATTTCTTTCTCTCTCAAAAGAAAGACGTCAAGCTCAATATAAAAAAATTTTGTCTGGACAAATATATTGTTCGGAACGCATCACAGTGGTCCAAATTCTCTACCCAGACGGAAGAAAGTAATTTTTTTTATTATTTCGAAACTAAATATTTTGTTTGATAATAAGTTGACAAGTTTATTTAACTTCTGTTTCAGGATTACTTTCTTGTTTTAAATACAAGTAATTGCTGTTTTATTTTTCTATTAATAGGTCAGTTGATTTGTAGTACCGCAATTAAAGTTGTCGTGAAAAAATGAGAACGAAGTTTTTTAAATAATTTTTTGCTGAAATTACAAATATTACTATTTTTATATTTCATGTATATTTATATGTAAACATTTTGTTCAATGTCCAAATTCAATTAGAGTTTTAAATGGGAATTTATAAAACTTTTATTCTATTATTTGTGTTTTTGTAATCTGTAGAGTCGTAGTTTGTCAATGTTTTCAAAATTAGCTGCCAGTTTTTCCTAAATGCTTTTTATTTAGTTGACAGTTTAAAATGTCCATTACTAAAAGGGAACTACTTGATGGTTGGTATAGTGAAAAACAACAAAATAAGAAACTTAATGCTGTTGTATCATATGTTTTTGCTAAGATCAGCCTTCAGAATAATAAAACGGATAGCTATTGCAAACAAGTGAGCAATCTGTATGGTTTCTGGTTAGGGAGTGGGCTCAAGCCAATGGAACAAAGCTAGTTTTCGAGGCTACAAATAAATATTGGCGAGATGGGAATTTTGTAATTCCAATAAAGCCTTCTTCAGCATCTCAGGATGACGGATTACTGGATCGACCGTCGACAACAAACTATGGCAGACCTTTTAAAGAATTCTTAGATAAAAGTGAGAGATCAAAGCAAAAGAAAGTTGCACCTTTATTGGAGACTTGGTCCCCAGAAGAACTGACATTTGCTGCTGGAACAAGTCTCTATAAGTCTGGAAAAAGAATTGCTGCGGGCATTGTCAAAACTGTAGACTCTTCTCCGTCAAGAGCAGCAAAAATTAAAAAAAAATTTAGCTTTTCTCCGAAAGTACCAGTACCATACACAAATGAGGAGGCGTTAGTTTTGTATATCGATGGTGGATACACAAGACACACTTATAGTCTTTTGCGTGCAGATGCTAAAAGCAGCCATAACACTGATATCTACCCATCATACCATTAACTTTTGGCTGCGAAAAGGGAATGCTATCCAAATGATGGTATCAAGATTTCTGAAATATCGGCGGAAGTATCTTTGCAAAGCTTAGAAGATCCAACTGCAAAACGACTTTTAAAGTAACAGTGTAAATCTACAGAGCTTATTTTGTCCTATAAATGGGGATGCGATGGTAGCAGTGGGCATTCGCGGTATAAGCAAGGTTTAAATGAGAACGACACCGATGGAATGGATGAACATTTGTTTGCAGTTTGTTTGGTATTTCTGCAGCTTAAAAAAAGGTAACAAACTAATTTGGCAGAATCCACTCCCATCTTCCGCAAGATTTTGCAGGCCAATTAAAATTATATTTGAAAAACAAAGCAATTCTATAGCTCCAAAGAAATTGATGCGATAAAAACTCGAATAGCTGCGATAGTCCCAACGCAAATCTTTGAAGATGGCAAAGAAATTAATATCATCCATAAATTTTATTTGAAAATGATAGATGGAAAAATTTTCTTAATGCTCGCGGTTTCCTCTCCTCAACGTTGTGGTATTTGTGGAGCTTCGCCTACTTAATGCATGACTTAAAGGCAGTTGAAAAATTATAACCTAATGAAAGCCTTTTTTAGTATGGCCTATCGAGTTTGCTTGCATGGATACGGTTTTTGAATGCATCCTTTATATAGCTTACAAACTTGATATTAAAAAATGGCAAGCTCGAGGAGATTTTGATAATGCTGTGCAGAAGGAAACCAAGAAAAAAATTAATGATCGCCTAAGAAAAGAGATGGGATTGTTAGTTGATATTCCCAAATCAGGATGTCGAACAATAAATGACGCGAATACGGCTAGAAGATTCCTCCAGCAACCAATCTATAACTAATGTTGATGAGGATTTTGTAAAGAGATTTGGTGTTATTTTAAACACAATGGCATGTGGCTTTGCTATTAACGTGAATGCATTTCGTACGTATGGCATGGATACAGCAAAAACTATATATACAATTGTATTCATGGTATCACATGCCATCGGGTGTTCACAAAGTCCTCATTCATTATGCAGATATTATCCAATATGCAACACTTCCTATAGGAATGTTGTCGGAAGAAGCATTAGAATTTTGAAACAAAGACTTCCGAAATATACGTGAAAGTCCCACCCGAAAAATGTCCCGTGAAAAAACAATGGATGATCTTTTTCACTATCTACTCTTTCTTCAGATCCTCTTATTTCCTCTATTTTAACAAAGGCTTCTATTTATTCTCGCAGAACAGAACCTTTGGACGAAGAAGTTGTTGCCTTGCTTTCAGATGCTTGTATACCAGAGTCGTTCCTTAATTCAGATAGTAAATCAGATTTAAGCATACATATTGTATTTTTCGATTTGTTGTATTTGTTTGCCACAGGCCGTTGTTTTTTGAATAATTTTCGTTTGTCTTTGATTTGGATTAAATATATATATTTATATTTCATTAAATTGAAAACATTATTTCTTTCTATAGCTCCTGTTAATGTAGATTAAAATTTGTGACAAAAATTCGAAATTTTAGATAAATAAATAAATAAATAATGTTTTACATAAATACATGTATATTATTAGTTTTTATTTATTTAACAAAAAATCTGCCACTCCCGTTTTACAGATTGCGCCCATTTTTTTGATATGTGTTTTTATTGATAAAATCTATGAACGTGCAAAGTTTCATGTCAATGCGGCTTTTCCAAAGCGAGTTATGACTTTCTTCCGGCTAGGTTAAGCATCTGGACCACTGTGCGCATGGGCGAATCGAGCTTAAGCAAACGATTTCTTAATTGAATAAATAAAACCCAAAAAAAATTTTTATTTTCTACGCAAAAAATAAAACACAAAAAAAAATTTTTTTTCTGAGGAATAAATAAAATTCTAGAAATAACTTTTATTTCTTAAGTAAACAATAACACTCAAAAATAATTTAAGTCTCCTAAGGAATAAATAAAACTCAGAAAGTAAACGGTTCAATGCATCTTCTCTTTTAGTTTGATTTAAAAAGTTTATAGCATATTTTCAATGTGCGAAAGAATTATTCGTTCGCATAACAACATTGAAAGCAAATAAAAATTCTAAAAAGAATTCTTTGGCATATCTTAAATGGGCTATTTAATTTGAAAAATAATAGTTATTTTCAGTCTCTGATGAAAAATTTTACAATTAAGTGGTTTTTCAATAAACTTGTATATGAAATAAACTGTAATATGAAAAAATGGTCAAAAGCTTATTTAATGCATTTGTCCCAGGCAACTAAGTACTGTATTTATCTATTTATCGCATTCCAGTGTACAATGTCAACACAATGTTCGAGTCAACACAATTTCCTGAAAAATTTCGAACTACATATTATCGAAAAAGTAAATCTTTTTGTTACAAGTCTAAGCGTGTACTAAAATTTATATGAAAAGAACTGAAAAAACTGAGTGCTTTTCTATACGTTTAATCACTTGTATTGTGGAAACAGCAAACTAATTTGTAATTTTTATTATTTTGTTTATTTCTCCAAATAAACTCCTGAACCTGCCAGCCATACCCAAACTAGAACGTAAAACGTTCTCTAGCTGTCAAAACTTCTCACGCCCATATAATTTGTATGTAGCATACAGAAATAACGCGGCGACAAGGCTTTGCAATTAAAAAAAAATTCAATTTCGACAACGCATTTAATAGTGAAGTAAGTTTCAAACAACAAAAAATTTAAACAAACAAATAAAGAAGGACAAAGAAATAAGCAAGAAAAGAAAATACATTTGTTAATAGAACTAATTTTTTACACTTAAATATTTCGTTTTTTTTTTAAATTAAATTTTAACTTTAAATCACAAAATACAAATCGCAAACACAAAAAAAAAATAATTAGAGGGGGCTACCGCGTATTTCGATTCGAAAGAAATAATTTACGAGTTCGAACAATTTGTACTGTGTATTACGATTTTCGTACTCGTTCGAAATGATGGAAGAGGTTGTTTTTATAAACAAATCGGAAATTCATGAAAAGGTATTGTTCGTTATAAAATGTTGGTTTTGAGAATATGATTTTTTGTTTTCTATAAAGTATAAAAACTTCCGTTTAATCGAAACAAATAGTATGTAAATGGAAATACACAGTACAAATTTTGCGAATTCATAAGTTGTTTCTTTAGAATCGAAATAACTCATAACTCTGTTTTCATCGTTTAACGTAACATTTGTGGTCTTGTTTTGATGGCATTTCAGCGTTAAAGCTATGCGGAATAAACACGTTAAAGTATGGCTGTTTTTGATTATATATTAAATCAGAGCTGCTTTAAAAATTTGAAGAAAATATTTTTATTAAAATATAATTTAAAAAATATAATATTTGTCATTTTATTACAATACATATTTGGAAAGTATATTATTGCCTGTTCAACAATTTCGAACATTAATGTTCTCATAGAAAATTTTATTAGTTTTGGTAAAGAAGTAAAATAAACCAAATGCCAAAGTATTATGGCACATATACATATCGTCACTTAAAACACCAAACAATGTATTTTTAAAAGTTGACAGGTGAAGGAAAAACGTTATAAAATGGAAAATATTTGCAATTTTGAAAAAGAAATTTTAAATCAGGATTGAAATGAAACAAGCAATATATATTGGATAAAAAAATCTGTTTTTAAATATCCTTATTGATGTGAGGCTTACGTTATTTAGAATTGTTATTTCCTAAAACAAAATAACGTACACAGAAAAAATTATAAAATTTCTCCAATCAACAAATTTGTTCTAAATTCATAATATCAAGCAAACAAGTTGTTGATTTTGCACCTATTACCAAAATAATTATATTGATTACTAAAAATTTTAAAATTTTGAAAAAATATTTTCAGCAAATTATATTTTTAATTTTAATTAAAAAAGTGATCAAAAAACTTTGCCATTTCAAACATTGTGTTAATTTATTTAAATAAATATTGACAATTCCAAACAACAATTTTACATGTTTAAATTATTTTATTTTAAACGAAAAAAGTCAGTTAAGATTTTTTGTTATTTAATTAAAATTGTAATTGAAAATTTATTTGAAAACAACTAAAATGTTAATTAAATCAAAATTAAATTTTTAATTTTCTTTCAACTAAAAAAAATAATTGATTCAATTATCACTTTAATTAAAATTAAATACTTTTTAAACCATTTTTTTAATTGATAAAACATTTTTTTCTGTGTATCATAAATATAAATAGGTATACAAAAATAAAAATTTTAGAAAACCTGTGTTTTCGCTTAAAATAAAATAGTTCTTTATACTGAACACCAATACGTTTGTAGGTGAAGAGACTATTATGCGTGTGTGCTGATGGATTTAACATTTGCATCGATATAACGATGTACGTACGGCTGGTTGGCTGTTGAGACACTTTTCTGAATTTGATAATTACATTTTAATTGTCATACTTGTAAGAATCGGTCCATAATTTCACATAGCTCCTTACAAACACTTTCCGGAATAGGGTCTTTGTGTCCAATAAACATACAATTTTGTTGGTATATAGATTAAATTCAGTTTAAAAAAATGGTATTGCTACCTAAATTATGTCACCAAGTATCTGGTCAAATATGGGCCTATTGTAATAAAATGTTATGACAATAGGTCCATATATGGCCATAGCTCCTATAAAAATACCAAATACGAATATATTGTCAATGTTGGTATTGAAATAAAATTTGGCTACCATAACATTTATAATTACTACTATATTATGGTATTGAGCATATGCCCCATATATGCACGGTCTCCAAGATCATTTGATGACAAACAAATTTGATATACAGGGTGGCTGATGAAAGCCGCTACCAAAAAAAAATGTAATAACTTTTTTTCTATTTTATGAATCTGGTAATTTTTTTTTTATTATGAAGATTGATTTTTAGATTTAACAAAAATGCATTACTGGGACACTGAAACTAGAATTTGGATTGTCCGCAGCTATCGCGCACTGGAGTCCGTAGTTTCGATTCAAAGAGAGTGTAGGCGCACGTTTGGCCGCAATCCTCCGAGCAGATGGACCATAATGAGACTTGTTAAAAATTTTGCCGAGCAAAGGACAGTCAAAAGAAGGCCTTACCATATAAACCCTTCAGTTCGGACAGAGGAAACAATCGCTGCTGTAGCTGCTGCCATACAAAACAATCCAAGAGTTTCGACAAGAAGCTTATCTGCTGAAATGGGTATAAGCAGATAGTCATTGCAGTCAATTATGCACAATGATTTAAAGTTATTCTCATATAAAATTCAAATGACCAACAAACTAAATGCAGCAGACTTTCCGATTCGCTAGTAATTTAATTAAGTAGCCCGGACTGTTATGATAAAATTGCGACGAAAATTTCCCAATAAACTGATGTCCAAAAACTCCACATTCCGTTGGCCCCCAAGGTCGCCTGACCTTATTGCACCTGACTTTTTATTGTGGGGTTACTGCAAACAGGAAGTCTACAAAGCAAAGCCAACAGATTTTAATGAACTAAAGCAATCTATTCGAGAAACAATTGCGGCTATTGCTGTCTCAACTCTTCAAGCAGTAATGAACAACTTTTTAGTAAGATGCCGCACATGCATCAGCGTGCAGGGGGGGCATTTAAATTCCATTATTTTTAAAACTAATTAAGCTATATTTAATAAAACTGAATGAGCTTTAACGACAATAAAAGAAAAATGAATTTCATACACTGAAAAAAAAGTTATTTGAGTTTTGTAATGTAGCAATATTCATCAGCCACCCTGTACATAAAGTTATTATTATAAATTATTATTATTATTTTTATACCCTCCAGCACCACTGTGGTGAATGAGGGTATACTAATTTTGTCATTCCCTGTGAATAAAGTAGATATATTCTGGCTCCTTGAGTAATTCTAAGTCGATTAAGCCATGTCCGTATGTCTGTCCGTCTGTTGAAAACACGCTCACTTTCGAAAAACGCAAAAGAAAAGAACAAACTTGGTCTCAAATTGCTTGTAGTTATCCTAAGCAGTTTGGGATTGAAATCCACCAAACATCGGTTAAGTAGGATCAGAACTATGAATCAAAATGTGGAACCACTACCCAAAAAAAATTTATAATTTTGAAACAAAAACTAACATAAATGGTGGAATAATGCACGGAATGACATTTTGCACGAATTCGCTTTATACGACTGCAAATCATACTGTTAAATTTCGTGAAGATCGGTCCATAATTAACCATAGGCCCAATATAAACCCTTCTCGCGGAAAACAGTTTAGTACGCCTAAAACCGTAATAAAAACCGCTATCATATTATTATAATTTGGTACGTCACAGTTTTATAGGACCAGAAATCACACTGTAAAATTTTTTGAAGATCGGTCCACAATTTACAACAAGCCCTATATAAACCCTACTCCCGGAAAACAGTTTAGTACGCCTAAAACCGCAATAAACAACGCTAGCATATTAAAATTTGGTACGTCACAGTTTTGTAGGACCAGAAATCACACTGTAAAATTTTTTGAAGATCGGTCCATAATTTACACTAGGCACCATATAAACCCTACTCCCGGAAAACAGTTTATTGCGCCTAAAACCGTAATAAATAACGTTATCATATTAAAATTTGGTACGTCACAGTTTTATAGAATCAGAAATCACACTGTGAAATTTTTTGAAGATCAGTCCATAATTTATCCTAAACCCTACTCCCGGAAAACCGTTTAGTTCGCCTAAAACCGTAATAAATAATGCTATCAAATTGAAATTCGGTACGTCACAGTTTTATAAGACGAGAAATCACACTGCCAAATTTCGTGAAGAGTGGTCCATAACTTACCCTAGGCCCCATATAAACCCTACTCCCGCAGTTTAGTACGCCTAAAACCGTAATAAATAATGCTATCAAATTGAAGTTCGGTACGTCACAGTTTTATAGGACGAGAAATCACACTGCCATTTTTGCGGAAGATTTGTCTATAATTTACCATAGGCCCCATATAAACCCTACTCTCGGAAAACAGTTTATTGCGCCTAAAACCAAATAAATCCCACTTTGGGAAAATAATTAAATTCACCTAAAACCATCACAGATATAGATAGTGCGGTGAAATTTTTTTCTTAAATTCATATGGCCAGAAGAAATATCATGCAAATTTGTGAAATTTACTAAAACTAATTACACTGCTGTATTGAAATTTATTCTAATTTATTTTTTGTAATACCAGAAATCAGTCTTCAGAATTTTGGGATAATTCGTCCATAATTTACCATAGGTCCAATATAAATAACGCTCCTAAAAATTATTTTAGTTCGGCTAAAACTTTTTTGAATCATGATATTTTACTCAAGCCAGTTGAAAGTTCTAACAAGAAACGCATAAAATTTTCTTATTGTCGGTCAATAATTTAATTCAGGTCTAAACCGCAACCAATTTTAATGCTGACGCTCGTTTTTGTGAAGCTTAGTTAATAATATATTTGTATTTATCATAAAGAGTCCACTCCTGTCGGTGGAGGGTATTAAAGATTCGGCACAGCCGAATATAGCACTCTAACTTGTTTTTTTTGTTTTTTTTTTTTTTTGTAAGCAATGTTATACTATTACTTTTAAGCTCGTCCTATTTACAAGTAATCAGTAACTGTTTTTGTAAAAATGATGAAATAAGAATTATTTGCAACAGTTTACTTGCAAACAAGGCGTGCATTTTCAATGTATTTATGCATACATATATATCGCACTTGCTCATTAATAGTGTATTACGTTGAAATTGATAGTAGCAGAATATTTTAACAGCGTTAGATATGAATATAACGTGTCGATTTTTCAAAAAAGGGAAATAAATGAAAATATTGAGTAAATACATTATTGTTGAACAAGTGCGATATAGAGGTATTATGTATTTTTAATATATAAAAAGTTTATTTTTAATGTTTATGAAAATAACTTAATAAATATGTTTGTTTTTAAAGTTGCCCATTTTTTCTCCGAAATCCCCTTTTTGTGCCACTTTTATTTTTATGCAGCATCAGTGCATAAAAAAACTTTCGTCATACATATGAGAGCGGTACCGTGTTTATTACAGGTGATGCTTTTAAGAACATATTAAACTTTACCAATGCGCAATTAATGCGCAACAGCTACATTTAGGAAGTTACCTAATGTGATAAAATAAATGTTGTAGTTTTCCTTTTTTGTTCGTTTATAATTGATTTAAGTTCCAAAACGATGCTTAAATGAGATTTTTTTTAAATAATTAATAAAAATCTTGTATTGTAACTCATAAATGCGTGGTGTGCAATTGATCGAAATGCTGATACAAAAATATTTTGGGCTATTGTAAATACTTAACTACGTATAATTGAATAAATACGGATACAAAAATTTAATGTTTATTTATTTATTTTTTATTTATTTATAACCGGATAAATACTGTCTTTCTTCTGTCAGCCTTATCTACCACTGAAGCATAGGTCATCTTAATCAACACATACGTTAAGGATAATTATACGTTAAACTAACGCATTATTTAAACCTGCTACTATATTTTTGTATTTTTTTTTTATTATTAATTAAGAACAAACTAATGTAGAATACATTTTTACATATATATTAAATAAAAAGACCGAAAAAATATGTTTATATACGAAATGTCTAAGGTGCACAGCAACGTATTCCTGATAATTAAAAAGAAATAGCAATATTTCGAAAGTGCATGCAACACAGCGTCCAAAAAAAATATAAAAAAACAATTTTTTGGCAAATTCATTATGGACGACGTGACGTGTGTTTTACACAGAAAAACAAATAAAAATTAATTTCAATTAAAAAATTTGTGATAATTATTTAAAAATTATTTAAATTGGCACCAATTAATAGTATCAATTAAATGTTTAATTCACTTGATTACATTTTTAATTAAAACTGGTTTTATTTCTGATTAATGCTTTAATTTGGAGAATTTTTTCAGTGTAACAGGCTTCTTACAGCTTCTAGGCAACTCGAAAGTTCTTGGTATCGGAAGACAGTGCTTGGGGAAGCGTCTTAAGCCTTTTGTGTCTATCTTCTTTTGCCCGATTTAGCATCTTGCCATTACAGCAAAGCGGCCTTATAGCGATACTTAAATATCGAGCATAATTTATCGAAATTTTTTATTTTGGTATCATGACACTCGATATCGAATGAAATGTATCGTAATTTGAGATGATAGCATTCGATATCGATTTACCAAAGACGTTAAATCTCTTGTTTTCATTCGATAGGTCAGTGTCTACCGTATGCAGAAAAATACGATAGTTTACTCGATACGATAGTTTACTCGATACGATAGCTAACTAGATATCGAATGCCGTGATTAGACCCCAGGCCAATTGAAAGGTACTTGGCTTTGGGCAAAAGAGAAATTAAGACAAAAACTAGACAGAGATGCGAAACATTTTCGAGTTAAGTGCTATTTAGCAGATCGAGTTTAATCAATCTTAAAAAAAAACACGGTTATATGACTGGTTGAGCAGATTTTTAGAATTATGTGAAGGACAATTTCTTCAAACGCTGTCCTTATAATTAGAAATAGGGCTAGCATGAAACTTTTTTCTAAATTCTAAATATATTGTATATTATTGTAATTCTTTGTAGATGGTACCAATAACTCGGTACAGCCGAATGTAGAAGTTTTAGTTGTTTATTTTACAAATTTTAAGATAATTGATTTAATCATTTAAAATACCACGAATATTAAACACTTTTAAAAAAATATCAATATAAAATTGCAGAAGTAAAAAAGTTAAATGACTTTTTGAAAAGTTCTCAATTGATCATTTAAAATTTTTTAATTACGGAATGACCACTTCATTTTTAACTACTTCAATATACAAATCACACATTTTAAAAGTAATTTTACTTCTCTTCTTCAAATTAAAATTTTGTCATGTCACTAAATTGGAATTATTCTTTTACGTTTTAAAATAAGACTCTTAAATTTAAAAAAAAAAGATATAAATATATATAAGTATATATATAGAAATTAAAAAAAAAATTGCGCATAATATTGTTTTTTAATTCCAAATTTATTTAAATTTATTAAATTTTATTTTTTACTATTTTGGTTAAAAATATACAAAATTTTTGCATAAATTATTTTTAATTTTCTATGCTGAACGAAAGCCAATCACCTTTTAGTCATTTTTATAACATTAAGTGCTGATTTTAAAACAAACAAAGTAAATATTTAGAGATTCATTTAAATACGTCATGGTTGTTTGAGTTTGAAGCAGCATGAATGTGGTTGTAGTTGAAATAAAAACAAACAAAAAAAAAATTGACAAATTATTAATTAACGTCCATTCGAATAATGACATCCAGAGATAATGTCTACCAAAATAAACTGATTTTGAATTATAATAAAGAATTACGTTCATGTTATATAATCTCAAGAATTAGTATCAAGCTCTAAAAAATATTAGAGAAAGCGGTAGATTTTTAGTGATTTTCTGACCACAGGCAAAAAACCAAATCTTTAAAAGTCTAATGTTTGGGCTATAAGACGGCTGAGGTAAATTTTCTTATACGCTATTTTACCCGATAGAATTTACGAAAGAATTTCAAACAAACTGACACTTTTTGAAATTGTTGCTCAGTATACTCCGGCAAATCATCATGATTAGATTCGCTCTTTATCCACGGAACCAAATAATCAAAAATTTACTTTAAAAATCAGTCATCGATTCGCGCAACTTAAATGCGACTCAGCAATTTCTATGGCGCAACACCGCGATGAGGCTTATTTTTGGCTTGATTTGTTTATAATAAAAAAAATGCCGCATATGCAATAAGACCAATCCACAACAGACCGGGGTAGTTGGGATCATCTATTGGATATTTAAGCTTTTGGTGTTACATCCTCCAGGGCACATCAGGTGCACGCATACCTGGGATGCGACATACATCGAAAATTACAGGGCTCTTGTTGAAGTCTGTGCCCATGTTCTGTAACTCCCGCGCCGAGAAACTGTTCGATTAAAAAGTGAGAAATGAAACAAAAATTCCATAAATTGAAACAAACAGCTTTTTTTCTCACTTAACTGCGTCTGTAACATTATTGGCAATTTATAGCTGTCACGTAAGGAAATTACTCGCCAATATACTGAAAAGGTGTGTCTGTAAAATTTTTGTGAGAATGTTCCCGCTTTGAATTGTCAAATAAACTCACGCATAAAAACGGGGTGAGAAAAAATCTAACACTAAAAAATAGATTAAAAATATAATGAATATGAACACGGACGAGTTAAGTATTTTGTTCTTGGCAGTTTTTTGTCATTGTTTAATTATTTTGCTTTTAAAATTTTTGAAAAATATACGAATGTTTCTAAAGCAATTTTGTAATCAACAAACATTAAAGTCGCACTTTACATTTTTTGGTATAGCCGACGACTGTATTTTCGCCGCCGTCTTTGAAAACTTTTCAATTTAAGTCAATTTTGGTCGCCGTCAAGGATGTTTGACTGGCGTTCTCAACATCTGCAATTTAATTTCGGCTTCGAGTGGAATATTATGACATTTATAACTTAACGAGGTAATCTCTTTTGATAGTTTTCGACATGAGTTACAGACGCAATTTTTTCTCACTTTTCGAGAAACGATGGAATTTTTTGTTCCACATCCTTTCGAGGAGAAAAGTTCTCACCAAAGTTACATAACATGGGTACTATTTGATTTCTTGAAATCGAGGTACTCAACAGAGTGCCTTTTTATTTGGTGCTACGGGAGCCAGAAACAACCGTTGACTACAAGGCATAGGCCTGACTATTGGTAGCAAAATTATAAGGAGCAGATGGGACAGAAATATATAACAACCAAGTCCCCATCATATCTGGGGTCTTCGGAAAACCCATTTCGACAGATAGACGGACATCGTGAAATCAACTTCGCTACTCATAAGGACCCAGCATATATACCTATACACTAAATAGGGTATAATCTAAATATTCTAGAAATTACAAACCGAATGACAAACTTATATTATTATACAATTAGTTTTATCACTTTTACGTTAAATTTTTCGGCGATTTTGTATAAAAATTTTGTCTAGACATCTTTTAGTCAGCATTTGCCTATTTTTTTTTACCAAAAATTTCCCCTTTTTTACCGCCACGGGTTAACAACAGTATTCTTAAGTCCTTGATAAAAGGAAAAGATTGGAAAATTATCCATGTTTCGGTTTCAAAAGAAAAGTTTAAAACACAAAATGCTATGATTTTGATGCAACTTTTTTTTCATTATAATGCTTGGATCTTGTCATTACGTACAAAATACAAGGTCATTTAAATGACTGCCTCTTGAGTGATTGCAGCAGTCGATCGCACATTTGGCGTAATGTCTTGGCGTTAACTCGACTAATGTTGGATTTCAAACGCTCCATCATAAGGGGATTATCCGCGTAGACACGGCCTATAAAAATGTCCAACGGCGTCAAATCGCATGGTCAAATCCCATGAAATAAAGCCAAAATCGATCGTTTTGTGTGGCTCATGGCATCGTCTTGTTGAAACCACATATCGTCCAGCTAATAATCTTCAATTGTAGACGAAAGTAGTTTTTCATACGGCCATAGCACTTTGAATTGACGGTAACGGTTCTTCTGATATTTTCCACAGTACGCACATTGCGATGATGCACAGGCCTGACCACATCTGTAACGCTTCCAGTCTCTTCAAATTTCTTTATAGTCTTGCCAATCGCTTGCACAGTACGTCGATTATGACGATCATAATGACCCTGTTATGCTTGAAAATAGAAATTGTAGTGAAATGTCGATCGGTATCGAATGCCGTAATTTAACGCTTTCGTCTTCTTGTCAAACGATCTATATTCGTAACTGCCAAACATTTCACTAAATAAATGACACTTCAGATGAGAGATATTTTACAGCTGACAGCCTTGCTAGGACAGCGGTTTTAAAAGCACTAAATGGATAACCCTGTATAATTGCTTAAATTTCAGCTTACCCGACTTTAAATCATCTAGCCATACTGACGCTGAAATTTTTGTGTATAACTGGAAATTGTATGCATCATCGTCGGTACACTATATTGATAAAATTTTACAACAAATTTGAATACGTCCAACGCTTTTTTTGTAAAATTTCATAAGTGAATTAAACAACAGGAAATCATTATAATTTTATTTTATTAATTTTTTTTTATCAAAATTAATTATTTCAATAAATAAAAAAGTCAATCAACTTTAGGAAGTTTACAAGTGTTTGAAGATTGATGCGATATTAAAAAATTCCAAGAAATTTATTCAAAAATTACGTTTCGGCAGTTTCGTACTTAAACATATTTTTAAGACAACATTAATCGATTCGATATAAAACATAATCGTTACAAATTGAAATTTATTCAATCTTTATTTATTAAATTGATGTCTTTTTTTATTTCTACTGAAAATTACACTGTGGAATATCGAAATATCGAAGTATCGAAGATTAATCTATTTATTATTGGAAAATATGCAAATTGAATTTAATATTCAATTAAAATTATATCGAAAATTCATAAGCAACAACTTAAAAATTATATACAGTGCGCTCGGGATAACGTCAACTAATTAAAGCCGCAAGTGTTGACGTTTATGAATAAGCAAATTTAATATCAAATAATGCCCTCTCCACTATTGTGGTGTGGTTATAAATATCAAAGCGTTTTAATTGTTTAAAAATAATAAAAAAAAACCGACAAATAGCAAATCCAAAGAAAAACAAAAAAAAAGGTTCCCAACCTAAATCAAAGAAACAAAAATATTTAACATGAGATCTTGGCATACATATCTATACTTTCTAATATTTGAAAACGTCTTAATACATTTCAACCCAATCTAAAGGCCGGTGAAAGATTTTGATGGCTACGCTTGGTTTTATTGTTTAAACATTTTTATTCACCTCGTAATCGTTTATTAGAAAATTATTATTATTAGAAAATATGCCCAGAAAACATGATTTTCTTTTTCACAACAAGAATTGAAAATAGAACCCTCAGCTAACAGTTAGAATATTTCAGGAGTGGGCTCTATATGTAGGGATGCAACATCGTTCCGATAAACATCGATATTTAAAATCATCGATGTTTCCACGATAAGTATCGATGTTAAAAAACATCGGTACAAACACGATACATCGATGTTTTAATTTTTTTTCTTATTATTATTGAAAGATTTAATATGTACCCAACAAAGAAGTCAGTTAAGTAACCTATTACACAGTCTCCAAAATTGTTTTAACATTTCTTTAGTTTACAATATGGGAACCACATATGTATATGTAGTTATGCAATGCATATTATGCAGGTATGTACATACATACGTACGTTAGACCGACTCAAGTTGTATGGAGCCGAAAAAAGTGTTTTAGTTACCCTTTTGAAAATAAAGGTTGATATGTTTTATAATGATTCCCAAAATATTTTGGTTCTTGCGTTGACCATCCGTGAGCTGGACCATTTTAAAAAAGGTCTTTTTTCAATTTTTCGAATTTTTTTGTACTTTGCTCCAAGACGACATAAATAAAATTTGTTATCATCGAAAAGGGGTTTTTGAAGCAGCATCCAATGGCATATAAAACTTTATCAATTGCGAACTACTTATTGAGATATTTAACTAATACATGTTTTCGTTTCGGGTTTTCATACAAATTCTACGTATTTTTATTAATTTTATATTTTTTTATTGTATTTTTCACATTTTGATAAATTGAAATATGAAAAAATTGTATACCCATATTGCCTTTATATGAAAAAAACATAATATATATCGCAATTTTCGCGGTTTATGTGAATAATTACAAAAAAAAAACATAAATTAACATTATTTTAAAACAGATTCAATTTGAAAAGCAGAACTTTACTTCCACATACGTAGAATTTGTATGAAAATCGTCTTGGAGCAAAGTACAAAAAATTCGAAAAACTGAAAAAATACCTTTTTTAAAAATGGTCCAGCTCACGGATGGTCAACGTTAGAACCAAAATATTTTGGGAATCATCATAAAACATATCAACCTTTATTTTCAGAGGGGTAACAAAATCACTTTTTTTTTGAGTCGCTCTAATGTACGTACTTTGTACACGCCGAGAAAAAACATGTTTAAATATGATCACCTCCAAAAAAACTATTTTTAAAAAAAATTTTGAACATATTATGTTTAATTTTACCATATTATTGTTACCGACAACCATATTATTGTTAAATTAGTCCTCCATCAAGAAGCCACAACCATATTATGGTTGTGCTTCGTTGTGTATTGGTTGTCGATGACAATAATTTGGTTAAATAAGCCATAATATGCTAACAATTTTATTTAAAAATAGTTTTGTTGGAGGTGACCATATTTAAACATGTTTTTTCTCTAAGTGTACGGGTATACTTTGAAATACACTTTTTCATATTTTTAAATGAAGGGTTTAATTGAAAAAATAAATATTTTAAATGATAAAAATATTATGAAAAAAATTTAAATAAATGAAAATATTAAATAGACGATGTCGATGTTTTTAAGTTTTGATGGCGATGTATCGTCCATCAAAACATCGATGTTAACATCGGTGCTTATGACCAATAGATCGATGTTTTCTAAACATCGATGTATCGTTTGCATCCCTATCTATATGGCATCTATTAATTACAATGCGCTAGTTAAAAAACTGTCAAGCGGGCCACCCGGCGGGTTAGCATAATTCGAGTGGTGCTAACGGTTTTTTAAGTTAGCTCTTGTTTTTGAGATATACCGTTCTTTCGAAAATGGAGGGGGTTGCACAATAAACGGAGGAGGTTGTGCAATAAACTAAAACACCGAAACTAAAATTCATCAATAAAATTACCGTTAAGCAAGGGTATACATTATTCCTATCTGCGCAGTCGTTTTAGAAAAATAAATAATTTATTAGAAAAATTTTGAATGTTAAAACGGCATTAAAAATTGGACATTGCAGATATGTTTCCAGTAGAGTTTGTTCCCGGGATTTCTCGTCCCGGGAATTCCCGGGATTTTCAGTTGTTTTCAATTCCCGCTTTCCCGGGAATTTATTGCGGGATTCCCAGGAAATTCTGAAGAAAATCTTTTTTTAAAACTTTAGAAAATTTATGTCAGACAAGTGTATTTAGCTGTTTTATCCAACTTAGTTTCACCACAATATTTAAATTTTCTACAGTTTAAGGCTTATGGCCTATGATAAATTATAGACCTTTCATCACGAATTTTGATTTCTTTTCCTAGCAAACTGAAGTGTACATTTTACAACATTATTATAAAGCTTGCGGTTAAGGGCGTCGTAAAGTGTTTTCCTAGATTGTGTTTTATATACGACATTTCAAGTGAAAGTAGAAATTCGTGTGCAGTTCGCCACAAATTTATGTTAGTTTTTGTTGAGTTTGTAGAGAGGTAGTTGCACATTTGGGTGCATAGCTCTTTTCCTACTGAAGCGATTCTGCTGGAATTCAATCCCAAACAGCCTAGAAGATCTAGAAACAATTTGACAGTCAAATGGCAAAATCGGCTTAGAATTAATAAAGGACTAATAATACAAATACTTTATGAGACCTAAGATGAATATTAAAAAATATCACATAGAATGACAAAATTAGTATACCTTGTAAAAAATATGTTATTTAATATACCATATGTAGTAAATTAAATTTCTCCTTTCTGCTGAATTTGTTAAACGGTAAAACTGTTTCAGAATTCCTACTTCGTAATATTGAGCGTTTAGTTCCTAATCACCTTTCCAGAATTTTTATTCCCGTCATAATAATACTTTCATTCTAATTATGCAAATAAGCTCTGAATTTGACAGTGTATATACGTATATTTATTTCTATTATCCCATTTGCATCAATATAACCTCTTAAGAGTTTTTTGGTATATAATAGATACTGGATTTAATTATGTTAACCGTAATAGCCAATAAGAAATATTAGATTCATTGGAGAAATAAGTAAATATATAAATACAAAATTTTGGGCGGAATCCCGGGATACCGGGAATTTAATTTTTATTTCCCGCTTTCCCGGGAATCTAAAAAGTGCGGGAATAAAAAAACTCTAGTTTCCAGACATATAGAAAACAAATTTTCAAAAAAAACAAGCCATAAATGATTAAAATCTGATTACAACTTTTTTTAAATTAAATTTAAGAATTTCATAAAACGCCATATTTCTATGGAAGCCCCCCTAAGGGTTTGCGTTGGGCAAGTATGTTTTGATAAAATGTTAAGAACGAAAAAGTAATGAAGGTCGGTCATACATTTTATCCCCCTAGCGGCGACTCCTTGGCAGTTATGGGTTTTTTTTTCTTACAAATCTTGCATATTGTTGGGTTTGACTGGAAATCTGATTATTTGAAATGTTTCCAAGCTCCAGATTTTAGTTTAGACATTTCTGATATAAAATTAGTATAATAAAATAACATATTTTGTTTGTTGTGCTTAATTCCCTTTTTAAATAATTGATAAAAAAAATACTGAAATTTATTGTTGGAGGATAAGCTGTTCCTATGCGCATTTCACTGGTTGCTTAGGCCAGATCATCAGAAAACGTTCTCCTAAATAATTTTAGAAAAGCCAAAGCTATCAGCAAACAAAACTACAGAGGGAATGAGAATTACCTACAAACACTCAAAAGGTCTTGTTTGCAACGATATCAAAGCTTAAACAAAATACCAAACAATAAATCAGTGATGAGTTATATCTTTTCTTACATTTCCCGCTACAATTATTTGGAATTCTCCCAATTTGAATTCCATATTTTTGAAGATTTTGACAAAAGATCCTTCTATTTTTAACCGTTGCAGCACCTTCTCAGTACTTTTTTTTAATTTTAAGAATTTTTGACACAATTTCCATTGTTGCCGGCTGTAATGTATAAACTTTTTTTATGAGAAGTACGAGTGTTATACATATATAATTTGCAATTTCTTCAAGCATAAATATATTTTTAAAGTAAAAGCTGAAAACCGAGGTTTTTTTTGTCGGTTTTCGGTTTTTAGGCATTAAAAATCGCGGCTTTGATTTCGGTTAAAACCGAACAGCAATCCCTAGTCTATGGTAAATAATGGACCCATCTTCACGAAATTGAGTGGTATGATTTCTAGTCATATGGAACGAATTTGTGTAAAATCTTATTATATATTATTATTTACATATGTTAGTTTTTGTAACAAAATTATGAATTTTTTAGGGTGGAACCAACACATTTGGATTCATAACTTTTTTTTCAACTGAACTGATTTTGCTGAATTTAAATTTTGAACTATTTAGGAGAACAAGAGGCAGTATGACATTAATATTGTTCTCGTCTTTTTAGTTATTCGAAAGTGAGCGTGCTTTCAACAGGGTTGTCAGATTGATTTTGAACTTTTTCGCCAAATTCAATGTCAAAAACTTCCAAAATCGCCAAAGCATTTATGTTTTTAGTTTTTGACAATAATATATGTATTATTAGAATAATTAAAAATATTTTTTTATAAATCCCAAAAAAAAAAAAATTTTTTCTGTATCGCTTAAATGAGCCAAAAATTCAAAAAAGTCGCCATGATATATTTTGTTTAATTTTTATTTAGAACAAAGTAAAAATGATTAGTGAACACAAAAAAGGGGCAATGTTTCAATTATATTTTATAGTAGTCTACTTAAAGCAACAAAAAAATAATTTTTGCAGCTATAAATTGTTGGCTAGAACTGATTTAAATTAGACTGAATATCATCATTAAAATTTTCTTTTAACAAACGGTATTTTTTCTATTGTGTTTCATTAACATCCAAAGGTACGTTAGGATTCATAAATATCTTTAACAACAACGAATTTTATCTGTGATAATTTGTCACATTTAATAATGGAAAAATGTTCATAAGCTTTAATTATATTCATTTTTTAAAGAATTCTACTTACTACTTCTTTAAAGAGCACATTTAAATGTGAAAAAAATTTCTCGAAGATTTTCATTATCTTCATCAGCCATTTCAACATAATTTAGTTTTAAATACTGGTCATACATATCAACGCATCAAATTTCATACATTGAAATACTAGAATAAAAAACAATATTATTTCTTCGTATTGAATTTAACAAATTTCAAAACAAATTCATGGCTCATCAAAAATAGCCAACAAAATCGCCAACTATTTTATAAATCGCCGAAAAATCGCCATGTCTCAAAATCGAAAATTAAGTCGCCAAACAAGTTTGAAAATCGTCACGTTTGGCGAGAAATCGCCACATCTGACAGCCCTGGCTTTGGCGGACAGACAGGCGAACATCGACGTAGAATTACTCAAGGAACCAGAATATTTATACTTTATGGAGTCTGAGATGAATTATAAAAAAGTTGCACAAGAATAGACAAACTAAGTCTACCCTTATTTACCACTGGTGATGGAGGGTATAAAATTCGTAAAGTTCCTGTGCAGTATTTTGCTTTGTTAAAAAAGTGCTGAAGAAATAAAATATATTCTGCAGAAAGTTTATCGCAAAAGAGTATTTATTCGGAAATCACTTGTAAAAACTGTTTACAACACTTAAAGATGATGATTTTAGTGTTAATGACAAGACCGTTTCAAATATAATTACACAATGAGACATTTTTCGTAAATTGCAAACTTTAAATTTATGTGCTTTTTTAAATTTATCCATGAAATGACCGCCTTTGGCCCCTATGTGTGGTGGTCGCCTTGGCAGTTCACTAAAACTCTGCCACACCTAGAGCAAAATTTAGCTCGGCTTTATTATTTGCGGAACTATGACCTTTCAAATAAAAGTAGTTAATTACATATTCGTGATAAAAATTTTTTCCATGTTTACAATTTAACTGAAATCGTTTATATGTGATGGCTCAAAAATGTTGCTACTTTTCACCCAAGATATTTTTTAAACTTCTGCCGCCATCATTAAGTCATGTCGGCCCATTTTAGGGCCGAAAACGTTAATTTTTTTAATTAAAAATATGTCATTTGAGGTTGGAAAAATTTAGTACAAAGTTATAGAATATTATGATCGAATATACCTATCGTCACCCCAAATTCAAAAGACCGTAAGCGAAAAAATTATTGATTGATTATAATGTTAAATTAACTACAGTACATACATCATAATCAAACAAAAATTCGATTTTTAATTTTTTTCTTGCGACCTTTTGGATTTTGGGTGACGATATACTTTTTAGTCTACTTCTTAAGCTGGGATCACACGATTGCCGCAAATGCACCAATATGACACAATTTTGATTGTGCTTTATTGACGCACAATAATGAAATTGCCCCAATAAAATATTCTGAAATCACACGATTGCCCGGTTTTATACAAATTTAATTGCCGCTAGTTGGTACAAAGCGAAATGAGTACAATAATTGCCGCATCACAATCACACGATTGTGCTTACTTGTGTCAAATGCGAAAACAGCTGTTGTGATAGCTTTTTTTATTTGCTTGAAAGATCTAATTGGCTTGTTTATTAAAAAAAAAAAGAAAATTGTATCATATATTTAAACAAATTTTCGTTGAATAGTTTTATTTTAAATGTTTTAAGTAAAATATATGAAATTCCAAAAATTAACAAAGTAAAATTCTATTTTAAATATATAAAGAAATTGAGAATATTTCTTTATAAAAATAAATTTGCTTTACAGAATTTCAATACATTTTTCTCCGTTTTCCTGTAGCCCGTTTCTGTATTTCTCGCATCGTAAAATTTACCGCATGAAACAAGTGAATTATGACAAAAACAGTGCAATATGAAACAAAAAATGGTTTTTCTCACATAAGTGTTTCTGTATCTTTACTTTGCGAGAATTATCTGTCATTTAAACAATTTTCCAGCAATTATTGGAAGGATGTGAGAAAAAGTGTTTCTGTATCAATATTTTGCAAAAAGTTTCTCACAAGAATTGTCAAAATAAGTCCCATTTGAAATTGATGCGAGAAAAATAAAGTTTAAAAAAATGGAGCCCAAATTATCCGAAAACATAATTATGTATATACACATACACATGTATGTACATAAGAATGTGTATTATTTGTTTTTAATTTGAAAATAAAGCATTTAAATTATGAAAATAAATAAAACACAATTGTTATATTTTGTTCTCTTAATTGCAGGGCTGCCAGACTAATTTGTGGAAAAATCGCTAATGTCCTGAGAAAAAATAAAAAAAAATTCGTCTTTTTTGTTTTAGAAAATCGGACAATTTAAAATTAATTTTGACAAATTTAGTTCGATTTTAATTAAAATATATTAAAAAAAAAACATAGTTAAAGTTCATGGGTATTTTATACATATTTTATACACACATACTTAAGCTTGAGGTCTATTTTTATAAAATTAATTATTTTACTCTTTCTCTAATCCGATAGCAATTTAAAATTTCAGATTGTTATTTTTGCCTGAAGAATTCACACAAAGGCGTGACAAAATATTATATTGAACTAATAATAACATTTTTGGCCAAAAAAAAAAGGCAAACATTTCCTTAGTGCATTGACTGAAAAATGGGGTAATAGTTTAATGTTTTGATCACAAAAAACAAATGTATTAAATAATCCAAAGAAATAAAAGTTAAACAGTTTTCCTTCGACATTTTGCTTTTCCCGATAATTTTTTTATGGTACAGACAAACAATTTCGAGGATAATTTTCACAATAGGGATAAATACAAAAATTTAAGCTGCCTTGTTTCTAAAGATATCTTTTTTCTGTGGTGCCTAATACACAAATATATAAAAATATTGAAAATTGTTTTATTTCGAAAACTGAATAATATCGTCACTAGAAAAAATCAGCAAATCTGCGCTTTGCCAATTTCGGAACAAAAATCGTCAAAATTACGATAAATCGTCAAATCTGGCAGCCCTATTTTTATTATATCTATTTCTTTCGTTGACGTTTCGCTTGCATTTGACACTTAAAGGCCGTGTCAGATACAACTTTGACGCTTTGCGTGACGTTTCTACCTTCGGCAGAAAAACGCAAAGCAAAAGATGTATGCCACAATGAAAACTTTGACAACACTCACGCATTGTTTGTTTACTTATAAAAGCGGTTGGTAATTTGTACATTTAATTATTTGTTACAAAAATTAAAGTTAAAAATTTAATTGGACGGATTTTTGGAATTGAATTTGTCAAAAAAAATTTAAAAAAAAAGTAAATTATACTAGCCAATTGTCAAAGCGCGCAAAAAGATGAGAGTTGGCTAACTTTTTGCTTCGCTCCGCTTTGAAAGTACTTTATGTGACATGTTTCGTATAAGTACGTATATTTTATCTTAGATGTCAAAGCGAATCGGTAACGCAACGCGAAGCAAAAGTTTTATCTGACATGGCCTTTAATTACTGGAAGTATTCCAGTTAAAACAGACTTGGTGTTGTCTGTTCTCGCATTTAAATACAGAAACACTTTTTTCTCACAAATCGAGAAACGATGGAATTTTTTGTTTCACACTTCATGTAGGGAATTTTGCGATGCGAGAAATACAGAAACGAGCTACTGTATATATTCTTTTATATTGTCCTGAACAGCTATTGCACTAATTAAAAAAAAATTATATATCAGAAGTTATTTTCGGGAATACAAATTTTAGTATTAATTTTTATTTTTGATAAATTTAATTTTTGATAGTTTTAATTTTTATTTTTAATTTATTCCTACTAAAACAACTTAAGCAAACACACAAAAGTAAATTTATTAAAAAAGGCAAATATTGGCGCGTATTGTGTATTTTAATTGCCGCACAGGAACCCAATAAATATTGGTAAATTTTTGTAATTTTTATTGACGCGCTGTTGCATATCAAGTAGTCACACAATTGCAGCACCAGGGTTGCATTTTACTGGTAAAAGAAAGCACAATATCGCCCTCGATTGGTACATGAGGCATTTGATTGTGCAGTCACACGATTGGGGTATTAAAAAGTGTGAAAATTGGTGTATTGCGGCAATCGTGTGATCCCAGCTGTACAGACCAACGTAAATAAGATCGTAGAGCGTTGCGCTTTTGCCTGTTAGCGTTTACGCCGTATTGGCATACATTAACAATAGCGGCAACGTTGTACCATGAACAGTAAGGTAAGCTAATCTTTTTTAATAAAACTTACAAAAAACAAATTTTTGAAAAATAAAAAATGCTTGTCGCTCTTGTTTAGGTTGATGTATTAATTATCATATTCGTAAAAATGTTCAAAATGTATGATGTCTGTCTTGACTTTTTTATATGACGAATCATTAATTAACACGCTTTAAGAAAAGAAACACAATACATTTATTAATGCTTATTATCGTATAATTTAAAATAATTTAATAACTAATGGGTTTTTAATTAATTTATAATTCAATAAAAGATGAATGCCCCAAAAATTAGTGTTATAATTTTTAATAAACACGATAGGCGCAGGAAATGACCGAAGTTCACATAATAGCCATCTCCGGAAAATCATTTTAAAAAATAATGATTTTCATTAAGATCAGGAAAATTTACATAAATAACTCTTATGTTAATGTAGTTAACCTAGCAAACTTTTGTGCTGGTCGATCCATGATAGGTTGGCTACAGTTGCCAGATCGGGATTACTTACAAGTAGTGTGGGGTTTTATATGGTTGGTTGTGCTTATCCGACTTTGTTTTCTAACGAAATTTTTTAATGACTTTTGTTTCGACTGTGGTCTAAATTAAATATTGCTGGGATTTTTTGAGGCCAGAGGGGAAAATATATTTTATACTATCGGCTGAAGTGGGGCGAATTCTGGGTCAAGCACTGGGAAATATTGTGGTGACATGTGTGTTTTATATACTTTACAAATTTATAATAATTTTACTTGAGAATATTTAATTTATACATAAAATAAGTTTTGTTTTATCTTTCAAATAATTAAAAATATGAATTTAGAAAAATTGGATTTTTGAATTGTTAACAAATGTGGTGACATGTGTGTTTTATATACTTTACAAATTTATAATAATTTTACTTGAGAATATTTAATTTATACATAAAATAAGTTTTGTTTTATCTTTCAAATAATTAAAAATATGAATTTAGAAAAATTGGATTTTTGTTACATCAGGTTTTTAATGGTATAATTGAACCGTTAGCGTTTTTCTCAAAAAAACTTACCCCCGCTGAAATCAAGTACAGTTCATTTGATCGGGAATTACTTGCTATTTATTTAAACATTAAACATTTTAGGTATTTATTAGAAGGTCGCTCGTTTGTGGTTTTTACAGACCACAAACCCTTAACGTGTGCCATGAATTCAAAAACTGAAAGAAGTCCAAGACAGACTAGACATCTGGAATATATTGCACAATTTACTACAAATATATAGTGGGCAAGATAATCTTTAAGTCTGCTGATTTTTAAATTTTTCATAATGGAGTTTTATTTTTTGACACAAATGTTCCATGAATGTTAGCATTCGCGGGGGTTTAGGTTCCATTCTTAATAAGTGTGGTCACAAGCGATAACCGCCTAAGTCGACTTAAGAAACAATTAAGTTTATATTTGTTTTTATTAAATATTACAGAAATATATAAAATACTAGCGGGCCCGTTGCCTGCTTCGCACGGCAAAACAAAATAAGAAAAGAAACACACTTGTTTTTAATAAAGTTAGTTTTGTTCCCTATTATTCAACTTTTAATTCTAGTTTCTTACAATCTTAGACTATGTATCACTTAAACTATCTTAGAGCTCTTTCGCAGACAACATTTTTGGTTTTGCCATGAGTTGTTGTGTAGATAAAGAGAACTGAAGGCTTGCCAACACGTGAGCACGAAACATATAACTGGCCGTGTGAAAAGCAAGGATATTCTAAATCAATTCCGCACAATTCCAACGATTGCCCTTGCGCTTTATTTATTGTAATAGCAAATGCAAGACGTATTGGAAACTGTAGTCTTTTGAATTCAAAAGGTAAATCTGATGGAAACATTGGAATTCCCTTCCCTTCCCCTTTAAAATTGTTGCTTCGATCAAATTGTTCATGACCTTTTAAGCCAGCAATAGTCAATGATTGGCCTTGTGCTTTGTTGATGGTAATAGCAAAGGCAAGACGCAAAGGGAATTGGAGCCGCTTGAATTCAAATGGTAAATCGTTGGAATCGGTCATGCCGTTCTCCAGTTATGCGCTTAATAGAAAAAGTGGGCGTAAAAGTAGACGTGGTAAATTTTTCTTTCGATGAAAACTTAAAGTTGATTAATACGAACATTTGAAAGAAAAATTAGTCAACTCGATGGAGCCGTTTTCTGATTTTAGGTAAATCGAAAAAAGTGGGCGGGGCAAAATTTTCTTTCCGTAAAAAATCGTTCAAATCGGTCAAGCCGTTCTCAAGTTATGGATTTTGCCACGCCCCTCCGCCCCCAGACCGAAAACTTCATATAAACCATATATGGGCCACTGCCTACGTAGTGTATAAGTTTGGTTGAAATCGCACGACGCGTTTATGATTAGTTCGGCGACGTACATATACGGACTTATTTTTATATATATAGATAGAATATTTTATACAAAAAAAGGACCTCGAGCTTGACTATTTATTTGTTATTTATATTAATAAAAAGGTCGAAAAAAACTTCATCTATTTATTACTGAAATAAATACAACTTTCGCTATAATTTTTTTATCTTAGAATTGTGGGGAAAAGAATATTTAATTCGGAATTACTTTTTTTCTAATGCAAATAATTTTTCCACAAACGCAAGCATAAATATAAAGTGCCTTTTCTCAAAAACTATTTAGACTTAGGCGGTTATTGCTTGTGACCACAGATAAAAATTGTACTTTTATAGAAGTATACAACTTTAAGGTGGCAGCACTTTTTTAACTAGAAGCAATTTTCAACTGTCGGGTGATTTATGTTTAAGTGGGGAACAGAATAGTCGCTGTAGTACAAGGTTACGCATGGAGCTGCAAGCTGTGAAAAGTTAAAAATAGCAGATGCAAAGTAGTGTCAACAGAATACGTAATTGTTGTAGTCATTGCAGTTGAAGTTGAAGCGCAAAGTTCGAAATTTGGAACTTTGTTAAGCAATGAAGCTCACTTTTGTCTATGAATATATAAGCAAAACTGCCGGATTTGAAATGATGATAATCCGCAAGTGTATTAAGTGTAAATCCAGAAAGCTGTCTTTATGGGCTGGTGGAATCATCGGTCCATACTTTTTTAAAAACGATGCCGGTCAGAACGTTACAGTCAATGGTGACCGCTTTAGAGCCCTGATTACTGACTTTTTCGTTCATCAATTAAACAACCACGATATGCACGAGCTGTGGTTTCAACAAGACGGCGCAACATATCGCACAGCTTGTGCCACAATCGATTTATTGAAGGAAACGTTTGGTATCCGCATAGTTTCACTTTCTGGATCCGTGAATTAACCCCCAAGATCGTGCGATTTAACGCCGCTACACAATTTCCTATGGGGATATGTGAAGTCGCTAGTCCACGCCGATAAGCCCGAAACAAATTCACAACTTACTGGGCAACATTCGCCGCGTTATTGCCGATATACGGCCACAAATGTTGAAAAAACTCATGGACATTTAAACCTCCAGATTAGACTACGTCCGAGCCAGCCGTGCGGCCATATGCCAGAAGACATATTTTTATTATTATGCCAGACGATTGATTATCTTTTTTATAAAGTAAATTTCTTGTCAATTTAAAAAATTGATCTTTGTTTTATTTCATTTCAAAGTTCTATACCTCTATAAAAAACACCCTTTGTGTGCAAAAATGTGAAAAGCGTTGGGGTTTCTTTCTAAATACATTACACAAATAAATGGTAAATGTGTTGCATACCTTATCACCAGATATGGTTGGTTGGTTATTTTTAATGTTTTTTTTATTTTGCTTATTTTTTTATTCTTTATTTTTTTAACTTTTATTATTGAAAATCAGTGTCATTGGCTACCACACAAATTGAATGTTGAACATTGTTTCGGAATAATAATACAAGGGGGCTACCCTCTATTGCGATGCGAATACAATTTCGATGCGAAAGCTAATGGTGTTTTCATTTATACAAAAAAAATGTGACATTTTATTTAAAAAAATGCAATTTGGTGCCCGTTTCTTAAAAATGCTTCGCTCTCTAAAAGGGTGCCTTGTTTTATTCCAAAAAAATCACCCTTACTTATGGCATAAGGCATTGCACTTTACGCCCCGTATAGATCGACAGTGTTGATAATGCCCTGTAAAAAGATAGCTTCTGTTTATATATAGGGTTACCAGACAAAGTTGGGAAAAAATCGCCTCTAATCAGGACAGTAAAAATTTAAAATTTTAATAGTTAGTTTTTCTATTATTTAATAGTTAAAACATCAGAAAGCATTACATTGTTAATGAAAGGTTGTCAGTGATATAAAATTTAAGTGGATTCGGTGTTATAAAATTGTTTTTGAAAAAAAAAACGTCAAATCAAGAAATATTAAAAACTTGGTGTTAATAAATCGGCAATCTGGCAAAGGTATTTTCCTGTTTACATATTTTATAAAAAACAAACTAAAGAAATTGGAATTTCGTCATTCATTTTGTTCATTTATTTATTTATGTAATATCAATCTATTAACAAATTTTGGCTTATGTATATTTTTTTATATTTTGAAGAACAAACTTTTTAATTTATATTTTGAAGAACAAACTTTTTGTGCGCTATTATAAACTGGGCGGTCCAATTTTGTGTTTTGTTCTCGTCAAATAAAAAATTGCATTACCTTTTAACAAGGTGGTATTTTATAACACTTTAAATGTTAGCTTGGTACTCTCTATCAGTTTCGCAAAATGTTTGGAAAATGAAGCTAACCTGGCAATAAAAATAAAAGATGGTGCAATTTGCCAGTAATGAAATGTCAAAATATTTAAACAAAATCAAATTGGAAAATTTAAATTAAATAAATAGTGAAGATTTGCGAAAAGAAAAAAATAAAAAGATGCGAAAGACAAAAATGCGCAAACGCATTAAAGAGTACCAATAACTAGATTTGCTACCAATTTCTTTCGCATTGCAATAGAATAACCCCCATGATTTCTTCTTTCTGACCAATTTTACTCTTTCAACTGTGGCGACTATTGCTTATTATAGACTTTGCATTAAATATTTTACACGTTAAATAAACAATAGCTTTAATAGCTTATCGGGGTTGGCGTAGGCGTATTTAGACGAAAATTTGTACGAATACACTGCCGTGCTCAAAAAAATAAACGACAGTTTTTGCAACAAATACACCAACCGCTATAATCTTTTTAATATAACAATATTAACTATCAAATAATAGATTTGTAGACACGATCGTATTTGTTGTCGTTTTTGCTAACCACGATACCATTTTTTTAAAAACGGCCAAATGTCGTCACTAAAACGCAAATCAGGATAATACCCTTTGTACAGGATTAACTTAATTAAAAGTGATATCAAAATTAATCTCAACCTGTGCTTGATTCAAGAATTTCTAAGTTGGTTTACTCTCGACTCGTGTACTTGAAGTAAGCCGAAAGTGAGATTAGTTTCTAACCTACCTAAACACTTACCCCAGAGAAACAGAGATAGAGAGTATAGTATTATTACGCATGGAGCTTAGCCGTTACACATGTTTGTTCCACTTTTGTGCCGCCCTTTATTTACAGAAGAATTCTCAACTACATGACACCTGCAGCATGCCTGATATGGGTTTCGTAATAATTCTACATTGAAAATTTTTTGTATTTAACTAAATAGTTTTAACAAATAGAATATGGGAATTATTGCTGCTTATTTTACTTTGTAAACATGAAAATAATCTGTATTTTACTTCTTGTAGTGTTGTTTTTGTTTCTTAGCAAAACAAACAAATAGCTTTTTAATTTCTTTTGTAGTGTTGTTGTTGTTTCTACAACAAATTTTTACAAACACATGCGTATGCACGCATATTGGTTTTCAAAAGTTATCCCATTTTGAGTAATTCGTACTTAAATTTTTAACAACGACTCATCCTTAAGCAAGAAAAAAAAACTTAAATTTATTACGAGTTTTTTCTTTCTGTGTAGTAATATACTGAAAACTACCAACAGGAAGACGAACAGTATTCTGTGAGCGAAGATGAAGAAATGGAGAATCATGTTTTTTTAAATTCATGTTTTTTTTAAATTAATTGTTAATTTAGAACTATAAAAGCAAATTTTTTAATAAAAACTTGTTAAAAACAGAAGTTTCTTTTATGCGTGAATACAAAATGTAAGGGTTTTAAAAGAAGTGTTTTATAATTTTCGCTCGTGACCAAAAATTTTATTTGCAAGAATATGAGAGCGTGTGTGATAAACAAAAATTACGTGAGAGTGCGTCAGCGCGCATGACCAACTTGTTTATCCGTAATAGTGCGTGATTTTTCATATCCGGTTAAAGTCTGTACATTCAATAGTTCCTTTGTTAAGAGTCCTATAATGTAAAAATTAGCATTATTTTGAAAATAATGTTCAAAGCGCTGCCATCTGGATCAATTTAAAACCTGAAGAAATAACATTTGTTAAATATTTTAACTCTATAGCTGCTACTATGGGGACACCGATCTGCAGAAATAAGGACACAGCAATTTACGATTTTATTTATGAATTATTATATACACGGAAGTGGTTACAGCTTAAATATAATAAAAAAAAAAACATACAGCCATGTCCTAGAAATCAAAGCCGAGTAGAATTAAAATTGAAAGAGATTTTTAGTAAAATTATTTTAAAAATTCTAGTTTTTAGGGCAGTTCTGGGAGATATAATTGGTACTCAAAGTATGAAGTATTTAAAATGCACAACTTAAGTTTAGCTAATTAACTTCCCAAACAGGGTCGTTTTAAAAATTTCTTAGATTTCAATTTCACTTAACCCATTTTTTACCGCCGTAATGCCTTTTAAAAAATGACGTAATTTACCTTTAAACAAAAAAAAATTTTGTTTCCCCTCTTTAATTTAGATAGTAAAAGCATTAAAACATGTTTATCAAAAAAACCATAAAAGAAAATATAGTCCCATTTATTCAGTATAATCTTATAACAATCTCTGTTGCGAAAATGCAACAATGGCTTATTGCCTGCAAGTCACATTTCTCCATTTCTTATCCGCCCACTACTGACGCAACAGAGCTGTTCTTCACTCTGCATACATTTTGTTAAATATGTGTATAATATTATTATAAAAATTCGAAAATACACATAGATTAAAAGGAGCCCTTTCTGCAATTACAGCAATATTTTGATCAAGAAATTATTCCAACTCTTTTGTTACCATAGAACAATATACTAACTTTTGCGTCAAATGTGATTTGAATGTAATTAGCCAACGTTGTGTTTTCGCAACAGTCCACTACGATCAATGCGGTCACCCGATTTTTTTCCTTCCTTTGATTTTCGTAATCAGGAGGTTGACAAGAGCTTGTAAACTAAAACTCATGTTAATGTGTTAGCGATTTCGGGTAGTGCTACAAGATGAGTTAAATTCGATTTCCAGAACATTTTTTTTTTTTTGGTTAGGACCAGCACTCAGGGGATGACCCCTACTAATGCATTGGATTGTGTTGGAACTAGGAAAATAGGTTATGGGAAGGAGGAAAGAGGGAGTAGTGCTTGTGAACATTCGACTTGAACTTATACATGTTGAAAGCGAGAGGGAAGACTTCAGCAGGAAGGTTATTCCACATACCAACAGTCCGGCTAAAAAACGAATTTTCCCTGTAATGCGTTGTACGATTCTCCGGTCAATCGACCACAAAAGGATGGGCTCTTGAGGAAAAACGTATATTACGAACAAAGCTATGGGTTTCGGGAACCAAATCCCTAATTTCATCAGAACACATCCCGTTGTACTAACGATAAAATAGGCAAAAACAACCCACATTGCGACGGTGTTCAAGGGAGTCAATTGAATTGGATACCCTACTGTCACCAATGAGAACCTTCGCCCTCTCCTGCACGCGGTAGAGAAGCTCCAAAATAGACTTTGAAGCACCGGCCACACGTGAGAGTTGTATTCCATTCGCGGTCGGATATAGGTGGTATAAATAGTAAGGAGATCAAATGGAGTGAAGTATATCTTACACCGTTTCAAAAAACCTAGGCACTTGAATGCTTCTTTCGACACCTTAAATATACGTAAGCAGAAATATTAGAAAACTAAAACTTACTAGAACAAGTAATTATTATTCATCACAATTAAAATGCAATGAACTGAAAAGATCTTTATGATAAAATATTTAACATAAATGAGCTTATAACAAGTTTCCCGCTTACTTTTTCTTAAAGTACATTTTAAATTAAAAATAAAAAACAAAATAAACAAATCAAGCAAAACGAAACTTAACTAAACTGCATTTTAAAATACAACCGTAATAAGAACAAAAATTTCCATTACCTGAGAAAAATTCTAGAAACCATATTAACAAAGGACGTTGTAGAATTTGCAACAACAAAAAAAGGGAATCTGCCAACAAAACAAGTTCCCTTTCACTTTTATAAAAAAAAATAATCTTAAATAAAACAAAAAAACCCAACTTAAAAGTGTGCAATAAGGCACTATTACAAAGAACTAAATAAAAGAACAAAAAAAAAACAAACCCAAATAGCATTAATTTACAAGGATGTCCAGCAAATAAAAGCAGTAAAAATAAACTTTATTTCAATTTAAATAATTTTAAATATCTTTTATTTATTTCCTGAAAATATTTTATCCAAAAAAAAAGATTACTCTTTATTTTTTTTAATATTTTAGTGACCCAATATTATAAAATGCCTTCCCTTTACAATTTGGATGACTATGATCGTTGCCTGCAAGAGTTCAATGACTTTTCTCTATATTGCTTTGTACGCGCGGATGTTATACCTCAAAGAGATGGCAGCAATGAAGCTTGGCAGGCTATTGAAGAAATTTCCATGTATTATAAACATCATTTTCAACATCGTCATTTGTACTATGGCATGTGTGTACAATGGTGTCAATTGGAAATTGATAAATTAACAGAAGATGAGGAAAACAATTTATATAAAGGAGTATTAAAAAATAATACAAAGGTAAGTGGTATGTGTACAACTGAAGTATTTTTCCCCCTAAATAACCAAACAAACACGGAAATTTGATTTCAAATTGAAATTGATTTGAAATCAAACCTCTTCTCAAAAGACGAACGTTTGATAATAATTTGAAAATCATGGCATTCTCGACAAAAAGGGAAAATTATTTTCAAATTGAGTAATGCATTTTTTTCAACTTGGTTTCAAACGTTATTCTTAAATGTTTTGTATATGTGGATTTTAATACAATGTGGAACATAATTGAAATATAAATATATTTTTTTTATTTTAATTCATTATTTATTTAAATAAACTGTCAGCTTAACATTCGGCATCATAGTTAAGAGATGAAATTGTGTGCTTCCTCAAATTCTTGGAAAGACGAAATATTTGGCTCCTTTTTATACCCTCCACCACCACTAGTGGCGAATGAGGGTATACTAAGTTTGTCATTCAGTGTGAAACTTTTTTATTATACATCTAAGACCCCATAAAGTATATATATATTCTGTAGAGTAGAAAAGGAAGGGAAAATTTAAAAAGTTGTCTGTTTCAAAATCGCGGCCCAGTTTTGTGTTAGGTTAGGGTAAAAAAAAATTTGGTAAAATGATGAGCTCGATCGGTTGAAAATTGCCGTGCCGCACGCGCATTGAAATCTGTGAGAATGAAATTAGGGCTATATGGAGAGAAAAACGCAAGTAACTACTGAGGAGTCGCCCCTAGAGATGTAAAATGTATGAGCAACCCCCATTATTTTTGGATCCCCAATTTTTCTCTACAACAATCTTATCTCCAACCCTTCATATGTTCCCCATACGAAAAATTTGATTTTCTCGAAAACCGACTATAGAACAGACGGACGGACAGCCAGACGGACATGAAGTCCAAGATTAAAAAAACGAAACCAATTAGGATGTAATCCAATCCACTGAAAGCAAAAAATTTTTAAATTGGTTCACATATGGCGGGCTTCTGAGAGAACCACCTTAAAAAAAGTGTTTCTAAAACCTTAAAAATAAAACTTATACAGAGAAACTAGACAAATTAACCTTTCCGACGGTAGGTAACATACCCAACTATTATTTTATTCCTTTCGATACTGTAATGCGCACGTAATACTAAATGTGATTATTGTTGTCAAAATATCAAATCTACGAATTGGTTCTAAGAGCCCTGTTCGAAGATAAAATGGGAAAAACTTTTGCGCCAGATGTGTCTTTATTTCGCCGCTTTCAGCAAAACTGGGGAAAAATAAATCAAGATGAATTAGTCAAGCGATGAGATCGTTGATTCGAAATTAATAACTGCATCAGATGGCACCATTACTTTTTGCATGGCCCAACTATAGAAAAAACAACGCCGCAACGACTATAAGCAACTGTTGGAACTGGTTGTTATATTCCTTGGTGGTGATTTGGGTGAATATAACTTCAAAGAACTCATACCCATTCACCACGCTCGATGGATGTCCAAGGCAATTTATTCTTTAAAAATATTTATGTTCAGAGGTCAATTTAAACTGGAAAAATCACAATTGGGTGGAATTCGAGATGTCTGCGTGTTTATTGTTCGTCTATACGTAAGTCTGGTATGGCTGTACTGAAGCTATCAAAGCTCCGAATCAGGACTTTAATTTTTGAAAGCTTTTCACTCATACGTAGACTTGGATAAGAATTTGTCGAAAACAAATTTTATCAGACATTTGTGGTATCTGGCGAATGACGCTATAGCCCTCGCCTTCTTTGACTCAGATGTTTCGTGTAACATAAAATGAAAAATGTTGGCTATTATTTGCACAGATGATGGGGAAGTAGTCCTTGCAGAAAACGAAAAGAAAATGGAACCATAAAGTGAAGAAAAAACTGTAGAGGGAACTGGAGAAGAAAGAAGATAATGACGACTATAGCTCCGATGGCTCTGACGATGTTGAAGATCCGTAGCAAGAAAAAAATTGACGTTAGTTTTGCAGAAGTAATTGAGCAATTTTTCTCGAATGGCTTGAGTGCTTTCGTAACTTCGAATAGAAAAAACTTTTTCAAACGCTTAAACTTGCCGCATGAATTTATACGATACCCACCGGAAACTTGGTCACAGCGAGCATTGAAAGTTGTTGAGAAAATTCAAGTTGTTAACGAGACCGCCGAAAGTGGCGTGAAAATGATGGAGGAGTACAATAAAATATTGTGCAGGAACAAAGAGGAGAAGCAATACTTGATTCAAGTTGTCGCTGATTACCGAAAAAAATATATGACTTTTGAAAAAAACAATTTCATATAAATCATTGATAATAAGCAATTAATAACATCAATAAAGCAATTAAAATTTTTTGTAATAATTGTCTACTTTTTCTCCATTTTGGTAAATTTTCGTGAAAATTAAATTTTTTCTATGGGGACCATATGAAGGGTTGAGATGGAGGATAAATTTGTTCTAGAGAAATAATGGGGAAAAATAATGGGGGTTGCTCATACATTTTACATCTCTAGGGGCGACTAATCAGAAGTTACTGGCATTTTTCTCTCCATATAGCCCGAATTTCATTCTCACAGATTTCAATGAGCGTGCGGCACGGCAATTTTCAACCGATCGAGCTCATATTTTTACCAAATTTTTTTTTACCCAACCTAACACAAAACTGGTCTACGATTTTGAAAAATCGAAAATAAAAAATTAAGGACCATCTTAATATTCTGGGTCCTTGAGTGATTCTAAGTCGATTTAGCTATGTCCGTCTGTCTGTCCGTCTGTTGAAAACACGCTGCTTTCGAAAGATTCAAAAAAAAAGAACAAACTTGGTGTCAAATTGCTTATTGGATTGAAATCCAATAAAATCGGTTCGGTAGGATCAGATCTATGAATCAAAATGTGGAACCACCACCCTAAAAAATTTATAATTTTGTTACAAAAACTAACAAAAATCGTTGAATAATGCACGGAATAATACAAAATTTTGAACAAATTCGTTGTATATGACTGGAACTCAGTGTTAAATTACATGAAGATCGGTCCGTAATTTACCATGGGCGCCATATAAACCCTGCTCCCGGAAAACAGTTTAGTACGCCTAAACCCGTAAAAAATAATGCTATAATAATAAAGTCACAGTTCTATAGGACTAGAAATACATTGTCGAATTTAATGAAGGTCGGTTCATAATTTACCATATGACCCATATAAAGCCTACTCTCGGGAAACAGTTTTTTTATGCCAAAGACCGTAATAAATAATGCTTCAAAGTTTTTCAGGACTAGAAATCACACTAATAAGCTTTGTAATGAATGGTCCATAATTTACTATAGGCCCCATATAAAGCCCACTCTAGAAAATTAACTAAATACGCCTTAAACCGTAGCAGATATAGACATTGCGGTAAACTTTAGCTTTATATAGCCATAAAAAATTTCATGCAATTTTGTTATATACGGTCCATAATTAACATTAGATCCCATATTAGGCAGCCTTCTGAAATTTACTGTAAACGCTAAAACTTATTTCACTGCTGTATTGAAATGTATTCTAATTCTAATTCTAATGTTTTTTAATTGATCCATAATTTACCATGGGTCCAATAAAAATTCCCCTCCTGAAAATCCTTTTAGTTCGGCTAAAATTGTTAAAAATCATGATATTTTACTCAAGCCAGTTCAAATTTCTAAAAAGAAAACCTTAAAACTTTCCGATTGTAGGTTAACAATTTAATATAGGCCTAAGCCACAAACGTCCGTTTTTATTAAGATTAATTAATGATATATATGTATCATATAGAGCCAACTCCTGAAACATTCGAAATGTCGGTGGAGCGTATCAAAGATTCGGCACAGCCGAATATAGCACTCTTACTTGTTTGTTTTGACGATTGTCATGGCGTATCACCTCAATCGTACAACGAACTTATATTTTCTTTACTTTCCCGTTTTATTTTTATAAGCCTTCTTACACTTTGTAATTGATTTTTTACTTACAAATAACTTATATTTTTTACAAGTTAAGTTGTTACTAAAGGCGAATTCACTGCACTTTATATGTAATTTTTTTGTAAATCACATTTATTTTTAATCTCCATTTTTTGATGTTTGCATGTATTTTTCGCTTTAGGTGTTGGCAAGTTTATTTTTGATTCAAGAATAAGATTTGATAACAATTGGTATCAAATTGATAAAACATTGTATGTCAAATGTTTATATTCAAATCATTATCAATTTGAATTCAAATGTCCAAATCAAGAAATTGAAAGAGGTTTTATGATTCAGTTGGATGTCAAATGATAAAGTCATTTCATGTCAAAGGTTTGATTTCATATTTGTTGGAGAAAATGTTTTTTATGTGCGTTTTATGTGTAAAAATAACAAAAGACTTAAGAAAGCTACATAAAATTTAAATTATGTTGAATGAGTGGTTTATAAAAGAAAAAAAAAATTAAATTAAAAAGGTTCTATGATTGAATTAAAGGCGAATTATTGTATACGGTGGTGTCGATACTACAACAAGTAATAACACCAAAAGCACAACAATGTATTTTTTGATGCTTTCGTTGATCGATATGTCAAAAACACAAGAAACTCTCTCTAATTAAGAAAAAAAAGTAGAACAGCTTAGCGTTCAACGCCTCCTGAAAAATGAATTTGCCTCTATTGAGAGAAGAATAATATTTTCTTTTTCCATTATGTTGTGCATAAATTTAATATTTTAAAAGTCGTTGTTTGTTAAACTAATGTTTTTGAGTTATGCCGATGTTGCAGCAATTGAGCGATATAACGCCAAGAGAACTTTTAATTTTTTGGCCATGAACAATTTAAGCCAACTTCAGACTCCCTGTTCTAACATATTTTATCGTTATGTACGAAACAAATGTTAAACGGGATGGGTCAATGTGTGGACTATCAGGCGGGCAAGGCAAAACTTCCTAACCCCAACTTTGGCCGTTGTCATTATGTAAAATATGTTACAGCTTCTGGTCGCATATTTGGGCGTTTTTAGTCAATGCTCACTTCATAATTGAACTGTGAATCCCATTGGTTTGGCAAGTTGTTATCGAGTTTACCAATACCCATTATAAAAAATATTTTCTTCGAACTTTTTTGTCTGGTCTGGGTTGGCTTTACCTTCCATGTCAAATTGTCCACGTTTTAAACGCGCAAACTCTCGCACGTTGAAATCGATTGAACATATTTAGGGCGAACATGAAAAACCCAAAAATTAACCAATTTTTTCGCTTAAGTCTTTTAACCGCAATTCCAAAATTTATATCCGAAGATTGACATATATTTTTAAACGATAATTTAATGTACGAGTAGGTAGATTATTTACCCGACTACCAATAGTTTTTATAGTAATTTATACTTATTGCCATAATTTGCATTTGATTTGTTTTTTATCTTCATTCATTGACATTTGTCTTTCATCTACTTCTCTGCTTAACACCTTATTAAAATTAAGTTTATAGGCTTTTATGCTAAATTTTATATATTATTTTATTTCCTAATATTGTTTTTATGTGGTCTTTGTTTAGTTAAATTATAATTTGTTATGGCCTTTTGGGCGCAGTTATATGCTGCAGAATGATAAATAACTAGTATGCACGACAATCATTTCTGCATAAAATACTATTTAAATTTTTATTACTTCTCAAACAGAAGTTAAATTAAATTTGAATAAATAAAGTGCATAAGGGCACGACAAACAAACGATTTACATATTTGCTTGCTTCTTTAAACTACAAAATTTATAAAAAATATCAAGAAAACAAACAATTACATGACAAACACACTTTAAATTTAAAAATTTAGAGTTTCCATTAAAAATGTAATAAAAGCGTATGGATTCTTGACGTCAAATCTCGGAATAAACAAATACTTTAATGGTAAATAGTAAAAAAAATCAAATATTTTTCAAGTTAAATTACCTTGCAGACATTAAAGTACATCAATTGACAATACCAGTTAAGGTTTTCGTCGCTTATTTCAAAATATCTTAAGTTGAAAATTAAAACATTATTTTTTCATATTCCCATTAATAACGATTTGAATGTGATTTTTTTTAACTTTCAATTTTCATTTACATTACATTGTGTACTTAGTAGGGTAAGGTCCTGTTTTTAAGATGTGGATTAAGTTTAAACTTAGTTTTACCTACTTTTAAGCTCGGAAATTTCCGGCAAAATGTAGTTTCTTTTTTAATATTTCATAAAATACCAACATTTTAAGCAAATCTAAGCTGTTCCATCAAAATTTTGTATACAAATTTGGTAATGGCGGCACAAATCTGTTTTCAGATTAACTAAACCTAGTTTAACTGAGATCTCAAAAACCCAGCCTAAGGTATACGTTTTCAATGGAATGTAAATGTTAATCTACAACAAAAAGTTTATAACAACAAAAAACATGTAATAAAATATTCACACCGGTATCTGATTTTTAACGGTTTGAAACTGTAAGAAATAATTTGGCTGCCATAAACCAAACCAAATATAATTTGATTCCAGCTTTTTAAATCAATTTTTTTTTGGTTTTTGTTTATTTATCTAGATGATTTTATGCATTTTTAAGATTGTTTATGATTTAAAGCCTTTTTCGAATATTTTGTTGTAGTTTAATTGGGCATTACAATGTACTTTCCCCACATACTGATCAAAGTTTAATTGCAACTTAAAATTTTTTAAATTAATTGAACTTGACACATACGCTTTTTTTGTATTTATTAATTAAATTAAATTGTTTCATCATTTCACTAAGTGATCATGCAAATGGCGGAACTTATTGAAATTAGTGATTACCGGGTCATAGTTTGCCTAGCCCTTATATAAATAATCTCCTGAAATAAGCTTTTAAAAGCGTTATTCGCTTAAGACCGTTAGAATCGTGACAAAACCCCTCAGGGTTCATCGCTATCTGTCATATTATTTCAAATTGCATTCAATCAAATTAGTAATACCAACAGCAACCACAAATATACTGATCGTTGCCTTTACGCTGATGTACTTTTTATTCTATGCAAAGGCAACGATAGCACGAAAATCAAGAATTTGCTTTAGAAAGTACTCACCGATATTGAATCTTGTACACAACAACTATCCGAAGCAAAAATTTCTTTCGGAAAATCATCCATTCTGCACGTATGCCGCTAACACAACTGGCAACCTGAGAGCATAAAACTGAAGGTCCACACCACGCGTTCAATCCGCTTAAGCATCTACAAAAAAGTAGAATCAGTGAAAAATTGTATTGGCAGGTAACACAGCATACGCGTAGAATCTATATGCGTAAAAAATGCATGGAGAAGGATTACTTTATACTTTTGCATGCGTCTTGAGAAATGGTGTGGACTTCAGATTAACAATTAACAACACAACTATGTATCCCTAACGTGACTAAGCAAAAGATATTAGGTATTATATTTGAAAAAAAAACTATCGCTGGCAAGAACATATTCTAATGCTTACAAAATCGCTTATTTCCAAAACCAACTTCCTAACGTACTTGGCTACAAGAAGTTTCAGTCGCTAACTTTGTTAAAACGTTTATCTCGAACAAGATTGACTATGGTCAATTCTTGTATGGCACTACCTCAAAAGGTAGTTGGTAGTGAACTTGTCTATCAGTTTGTCATTGCAGTGATGACATGATACATTATGTCATCAAATTGATGACAGTTTGTCATTGCACGGATGACAGTTTTTCAGTGCAATGATGACAGTTTGTCATTGCACTGATGACATGGTATATTATTCCATCAGCGTTGTGACGCCTTTCTATCAGTGTACACAAAATTAGGCGCCGAATTTATGCTAATGTAGCCATAGCATAGATGACGCATAAAATATGCAAAATTTTAGGATGACGCTCGGCATTGGATTGATGTCACTTTTTGCCTTACTGATGCCATTTGTAATAACATTGATGTTAAAGTTCTGATGTTAGAGCATCATCAATATGAAGACGCATTTTTCTAGGAGTGTACCACCAAAAAATCGGAGCATGCACATATGAATTCACATATGAATTTATTAGTCGAATCAGGACTTTCATCGCTGGAGCAAGCCATTTCTGAATTCCTCAACAGATTGCTTTCGCAAGTACTTTCTTTTAACAATTCTATCATAGATGCTGACGTCGCATCTATTATATCCCCTACAAAAGACCCTAGAGTCAAATCATCACTTTATAAAATCTTAAATAATAACAGAATCTAGAGCGGAGATAAGCTCTATTAATACAACTCTAAATACCCAACATCGTCATTCGAGAACAACGTATGTAATTGTCTGGGTTCTATATTCCACTACAAAATGAAAGTGAAAAAGTTTTTAATTCCATATATACAATTTCACTGTGTTCTAGAAAAGTAATGAAACGTTATTTTCATGATGATTTCATTTGACATTTTTTTTTAAACAACAATTTAAAGTAATTAAAATTTCTATTTGCTCTTTTAACATATATTTAAATGTGTTACTGGCGTCTTGCAAAATTTTAAAAAGTAATTTTGGTCTTTATTGCTTCCAAACTTCTTACTTTTCATTTGGGCTTTGCAACTTCATCTGACGTTTCATCTAAAAATGTATCTTCGAAACTGTTGGTATTTAAGTTTTCCCATTCATGTAAGTTTTCCAATTGATGGGCTAATTTGTCTCTTTCTAAAAACGCCGAATGATCGTTCACCTTTTAAGCTCTCGAAAGCTCTATAAAAATCGCAAAGCTTTGCAACTGCATCATCTTTGAATGAAATGTACTGCTTATTGTTAGGACTTCCACCAGATGCTAACGTATCCGCTCTGCTCTCGGAAAATTTTTTGCGAATGCAGGCTTTTCAATCAGCCCAAGCCTTTTTTCAAGCAGAAGGATATTTTTCTGAAGGACCTATTAAAGTTAGTTCTCTTGCTACGACCTTTCATAGCTGATCACGCACCTCCCTATCACGCTTATAAAATCCTTTAGGTTATCCAAGGATTTTTTCATGAACCTTAGCAACGCTTTTTTTTATTTCGAATTTTTGTTCTTCTCCCTTAAAAATAGAAATAAGCTCACCATAAAGAAATTTACGTATAAAATTTTATTAATTTACTCACATTTTATTATTTTCACAACAAATATATGTATAAAAAGAGCTAGAAAAAATATTATTTTACCAAAAAGTATTTTTTTTCACGAGGCTGTTTGCTTTCGATTTTGAAATAAGTTTTTTTGTACAGAAACTGATTTGTAGAAAATCAAAAATTCCTCTTGAAACAAACTGGAAATTAAATTATGCTTTTCATTTCACTTTAACGATTTTAAGAACACAAACTGAGTGAAATTTTCACTTTCAATTCATTTGACGAATGTAGAATTCGTTTTTTAAGAAGCAAAATACATCTAATAATATATATAGTTATATAAAAGTGTTTTGCTTCCTGAAGAAGGAGATATATACACATATAAATATTAGGGTGGGCCGATTTGTAAAACAAAAATTTGTCGATATTGTGCCATCGATTTTCGATAGCTTTTGGCATGAGGAAAAACTGTTCCACTACGACATATCAAAAAAATCATTTTCGAGGGGCCCAAATTTAAATATTTTCACTTTTTTTCAACTTTTATTTTTAAGGTTTTTTTTTTGTGGTAATAATAAAATTGGCTTTTAAATATTACACTTCCAAGGTGAAATTGTACGCTAAAAACGATGGCGATAGCAATTTGGCAAATTTTTGTTGAAAAAATTTTTTACGCGTTAATTTTTAAGGTTTTTTTTTAATAGGTATGTTAAAAAAAAATTCGCCGATTTCATATTTTGTAAATATATCTTATTCAAAGTAAAATTATACGCGAAAAAAATGTTTTTTTTTAGGATTTAAAGACGAGTTTTTGCTAAATCGACCCACCCTAATATATACATATATATTAGGGTATTAATTCAGTTAACCGTTAATCGGAATCACAGAAGTGGATTTTGACTTGCATTACAAGACTTTTTATATAAAACCTATTTTAATAAGCTTTGGACTTAAAAAGATTTATTTTCCAAGTTATCAAATTTAAACATCTTTGCTCGTTTTAGGTACATATGCGAATTTCTAGCGAAAAGTCTTCCTTTTGTAATGTAACGCCAGAAAGTTATCCCTTTTGTAACTTAATGTAGAGCTAGTTGCGCTTTACAAAATATATAAAAAAGTAAATTATACATATATACTTTTTGATAATCGCTTTAAATTACATCTGGCGTTGCGTTACAAAAAGGAAACTTTTCGCTGGGACTTCCCATATGTATGTATGTGTTTAGTTATATGTTTCTTCTCATATTTTCTCATATCAATCTTTTAACAGAATTAACCGAAACAATTAGAAGAGTTAAAAAAAATTAAAACAGCACTCTAATGGCATAATGGAAGAGAAATCCAAGAAATGGACTGAGAAATTAGATATTCTGTATTATGGATTGCGGTCGATTTATCCAAAATCAACGATAAGTGAAAGAATTTTTTCCAAGTCAAGATATATCAAAACAGAAGAAAAGAATCGCTTAAATCATAAACATTTTTCTAAAATATTATTTTTAAGGTCTCTTTAAACTATTGAAATAACTAATAAAATTATCAAACAGCTTATTTTTTAATTACTACATAATATTTATGTTTTAATTAAATTATTTAAGAATTTTCTTTTTTTTGTTTGCTCGTGTTAGTTCAAGAATTGTTGTTTGTTATGTTATTGCTTTTTTTAAAAAATAAACTCCAAATAATAAATAATTTAAGCGTTTTTATGTATTGAAATTACCTAATTTATAAAAAAAAACTTTATTAATCGGTTAACCGATCAATTACAACATTAACCGATTAAACCAAAACCTCGGTTAATTCATCGAGCGATTAACCGATTAAATCAAAAGCCCGATTAAATGAATACCCTAATATATATACAACTGTATAGCGAACTTAAACTAACTCTTGGGGGACCTATCTGCCAACATCTCAACACTTACTTATCAAAACAAGAATTGCATAAGTTGTCGTTAATTAGACTGCTAGCGTACTCATAATAAGTGACTTTCTAACACATCTTCCATCATTTCCATTTTTAGCTTCATCTCAAAACTAGAAATTTTAATTAAGAACAACATTTATTTCAAAACTAGCCAATATCCTTGGCAGCCATTGCTATTATTATACATATTAATTTTGTTTGATATAATTAATATATCAAGTAAATAAAAAATAAGGCACTTGCAACTCTATATAAACATAAACGAGCTCACAAACTAATTTATTTTTATAATCAAATTCTTAGTTTTGTTATAATTTTGCCATTAATTTCAATAACGGGTGCTTGTACTTTTTGTCTAAATATAAAAGTGAAATAAAAGAAATTCCTGTAATTTTTTTAAGTTTTAATTTAAGCAAATAGAATCTGGGAATTATTTCTTTTTCATTTTCTGGCCGTAGCGGGCCAGAAAATGCATTACATTCTGCTCCTGTCTAATAATTGTAAATTATTCTGTGCATACAATAAACTTCATTGCTATCCAAAGGATAGCTAAGGTAAAATGTAACAGGGAGATACAAGATAATAGTCTGGTATTGTATAAAGTCATTCCTAAAAATTTAAGGAATAAAACTATTACAAAAAAAGCTTTATAAAATACATAACTGAAATTTAGCTCATAGAATAAATTCGAAAAATAAAAAATGTTGAATGTTTTAGTTTAAAGAATTTTTCCAGAATTTGTCATTTAATTTTCAGGAAAGCGGAAGTTTATAACCCTTAACTTTTTAGGAGGGGAAACAACTTTAATCGATTTAGGTCAAATACAATTAACTAGAATCATCTCCTTACACTTAAGAGTTGTAGGGTATCAAACGTTGGGCTGGACGACTATACTTTCTTTCTTTTTCTTTTTTGTATTGTAGACTTCTTGTATGCGTTTTCAGCAACTTCAAGGTCGTGACACTTTAATCATCTGTGAAAACGGCCGCGTTTAAACAAACAAAATGTAAATCTATAAACTATTATAGATTTTTGATTTGTATAGAATATATACACATTTATTATTACTAGTATGGGCCAGCAGTCGACACAATCGACTGCAATCTAGAAATAACTTATTTGTACCGTTATTTCTAATATTTATTTAATCTAAAACTTTATTAAATATGTATATACATTAGTGTGTCCCAAAAAAAAATATTATTTTATGCCCCACCTTTTTTTGAAAGCTTATAGTGTGAAGTAATTTTGTGATTTTTTTCAGATTTTTCGGAAGAGGTTTAGAGGTCGCTAAAATCGAATTTAACCCAAAAATCGGGTTTTCTCGACTTTTTTGAATTTTGCTGATTACTCGGCTGATTACTATTAGCACGATTTTCTTTGTTACTAAGTCAATTTTTTTAAAGAAAACTTCTCAAACTTTACTTCTCTGTGCAGATATTAAAAGTTTTGGTTATTTTTTTGCTCATTTGGGTCCCCTTAATCACATTTTTTTGGAAAATTTACCATAAATTTGAAAAATAATGCTCTGTAACTTTTAAAATTTAAATTGAAGTTAAGAAACCAATGATTCAGTTTAAAAGGTGGATAAATTCTGAGTCATTGCAAAAAAAATAATTGAATTTGCTCTTACTGTTCCAAAGTTATACCCTTTTTAAGTTTTGTACCCATTTTGTGAAATTAAAAATATTGTAATATGTGTGCCAGTTATGCATCGGATTTGTTTTAATGTTAGATATTTAGATATTAGGTAATCTTTTAAAATAATAAATATTGGTGGTTTTTTGTTCTGTTGCACAGACTTCAGCAATGCGAGTCCAAAAAATTCTAGTCAGCTTACTTCTCATACCCAAAAAAAAAATATTAAAAAACTATTTTTTTTAGCTAGATTAATGTAAGTTAGATTAATGTAAGTATTAGCTAAGGCCACGCCGCGTTCTGTGACATCATTTACCACGTGCAATTGCTGAACTTTGTTCTTTGCTTCATTAAATGATTTGTTTGTATGCCTTTTAAACTGAATCATTAGTTTTTTTAACTTCAATATAAGTTTAGTAACAAAGAAAATCGTGCTAATTGGCCGAGTAATCAGCAAAATTCAAAAAAGTCGAGAAAACCCGATTTTCGGGTTAAATTCGATTTTAGCGACCTCTAAATCCCTTCCGAAAAATCTGAAAAAAATCACAAAAATACTTTACCCTATAAGCTCTCAAATTTTTTTTGGGACACTAATATACATATGTAGAAATCAGGGACGTAACAGTTATAAGATAAACGATAAAAAAATCAGATTTAACAATTATTACTGATACATTTACGTAATAGTTATGATCAACCATTAATAAGTTATATATTTTATTTTGGTTATTTTAACCAATTGAAATGAGAAATATATTTTTTTGGTTATAAATAATCGTTATATAAACTAAAAAATTTTTTGGTCGAAAATAACCATTATTTCAACAAAAAAAAAATTTTGGTTGAAAATAACCATTATAAAAAAAAATTTTTTTTTTTGGTTACTTCTTCAAAAAATCGACTTGTTTAGTGCCTTACGAATGAAGAAATTACACAGTGCGAGATCGAAACTCGGTAATTACACTAAAATAATTCAACATGGCTCAGGAAGAAGTCAGTCCACATATAAGCAAGATATCGGTCCAAAACCTATATTTTAAACACAAATATGTACAACCTAGAACCTGAGTATGCCCTAAGGTCCTGAAACATGAGTTAACGAACTCTTTCGACGTTAAAAATTAACATAAGTAAATGAATTTTTTTAAATTATGTTCCTATACATATGTATGTATGTATCTGTTGTCAGGCTTTCAATATCAGTATTTTAAACCCAACATACACATAAGTGTGTTAAATTTAAATGTAGAAAGCCTTACGTAGAATCGCACTAAAAGAATTCAACGCGATCTCAAAGAAGTTGGTTGGTTGGTTGGTTGGAAAATGAGATGTATTTAACTAAATGATATTAACAAAGAGAATATGGGAACTTTTGCTTATTATTTAACTTTGAAAAAGTACACAAAACAAGCAAAACGTTTTTTTTTACCAAAGTCCACTGCATCAGCTTTGAGTTAGCCAAACGCTAGTTCAATTGTTATCGAGAAGAAGTCAGTCGCACAAAACACAACTCACTAATCTCTGCATAACTTTTGAGTTAGTCAAAAGCTAGTTCAATACTTATCGAGAAGAAGTCAGTCGCACAAAACACAACTGACTCAAATCTGCACCAATTATGAGTTAGTTTACAAGTCAGTTGTAAATAAGTTAGCTAAAAGTCAACTAAATGTTGAGCTAGCTAATAAAAATCCGACAGGGTATATGCAAACTTGGTGACAACAATAAACCTTTGAAATTTTTGGAATTTTTTCATACATGATAACCAAAAAAAAATCAATTTTTTCGATAATGGTTATTTTCAACCAAAGAATTTTTTTGGTTGATTTAATGGTTATTTTTAAACAAAAAATTTTTTGGTTGATATAATGGTTATTTATAACCAAAATTTTTATTTTCTCAATTAATTAGTTACGGTAACCAATATAATATAAAAGTCACGATAATGGTTAAAAATTCCCAAATGCAGATAAAGGTCATTTTTGCCTAACCTTTTTGCCCTCAAATAAAATAATAACAGTTATTTTCGGTCCCTGGTAGAAATATATTTATTTAATGTTAAAAAACATATCGCACTTGATTATAAACAGAGAAGTAACTCAAAATGTAGAGCAGAACAATTTTTTAATTTTATGAGGCATATTTCTTTTATGCATATGAAATTTAGTGACAATTTTTCTAAAAATGTATACCTATATAACGTAAGTTCCCTAATCTCAATGTTTATAACAAAGCCTTTTATATATTTTCCATTTATATTTATTTCGTTGATGAATTATGTTCTTATAACCTCTCTATATATACATGTTTTGTAAATACATGATTATCATATAACAAATGACCATGATCGGAAGTGTCTGTTATATAAAATCGCAGCCCATCAAAACATCGCACTTTATTTAAAAAAAATGCAATAAATTCATTCTTTACAATGTAACCATATTAATAACACAATAACATTAACAATAACATTAAAATTATTCATAAGCGCAAAAATTTAAGAAATCAACGGTAACATTTAAAACAACAACTCTCCCAAAAAGAAAACAAAATATTAAAAATTGTCTTTCTCTTTTTTATTTCTTAATCTCTACTGTTCTCCAATTTAATGCATAGCAGAAAACTCTGCATGTTGTTGTTCTTTTTACTATGTAAACACAAAAACAAAGCATACTGCTTCTGTTATTTGTTTGCATTGTTTTTGCTCACACGTATGTGAATTGTTTCAATGTATTAGTACCACTTTCTAACGCATATAACTCGTAAAATACTGAACCGATTTTAACAAAATTTACATTAACAAAATATCTTTCGATTGATATATTATTTGTTAAAATACAATATATAGTTTAGGCGTAAAAGGGATCCAAAGAAAGCCACTTGCCTATTAATATATATGATGATGATGATGATGATTATTATTATTTTTTTTTTTTAATAAAGGTACCTAGCTTAAAAGTGATTTTTTATTTCTTTACTTATTTCTAAATTTGTTTTATTAACATTGTTATTTTATTTTATTGCACTTTTTGCAGGTGAATGTGTATTTGAATTTATTTAAATCGGAAGATGCTCATCGTCAACAATATAATCGTATATTGAATCAATGCATTAATATGAGATTAAAGAAATATAATTTATCTGCAGAGAGTGTTATTGAGTATTGTGAGAGCAGTAATAGAACAATTGAGCAAGGTGAGTAAAGACGTCAAATTTTTGGAGTTTCTGTGCGAACTTATGGTTTTGTGATATTAACAAGTTTTTCGAGTCGAAAGAAAGTGTTTCAATAAAACGAATGGTCCCAAAGCAAATGAAAAATTTTTTAAACAATTTCTAGGTGTCGAATTGAAATAATCAGGGTTGTTGGGAAATCGGATTGTTGCCAGAATCAGAAATAACTACTCGTATTTTACTGACTTGAAAATTACCATGTTTTTCACACTAAGTTAATGAAATACCCAAATTTTGAATCTGGACATAGAGCTTATAGTGCTTTAATCTACTAGCCCTAGGCTTTTTCCAGTCTTCCGCTACCCTGATTCATGTCTTCACGAAATACCTATTTTATGGACTTGAAATTTACCACATTTTTCATATTAAGCCAATGAAAAACCAAAATTTTCCAAATCATATATCTCCGATGTCGGGCTGAATTTGGACGTAGAAGTTGTAGTCTTGGAATTTACTAGCCCTAGACTACTTCCAGTATTCAGCTACCCTGATTCATATCTTCTCGAAATACCTATTTTATGGACTTGAAATTTACCATAATTTTCATATTAAGTCAATGAAAACACAAAATTTTCCAAATTATATATCTCCGATATCGTGCTGAATCTGAACGTAGAACTTGTAGTCCTTGAATCTACTAGCCCTAGGCTACCACCAGTCTTCCGCTACCCCGATTCATATCTTCTTGAAATACCTTGTTTATGGACTTTTAATTGACCATATTTTTCATTCTAAGTCATTGAAAAACCATAGTTCTCAAAATCATATACATATCTCCGATACCGGGCTGAATCTGGACGTATAACTTATTGTCTTGGAATTGACTAGCCCTAGACTACTTCCAGTCTTCCGCTACCCCGATTCATGACTTCTCGAAATACCCATTGGACCAACCGTTTGTAAAGTGAATTTCTATGAAAATACTTTTTTAATGAAAAAATATTTTTTTAACACTTAGATTTTGGCCACCTACAATTGCAAACAGTCGCACAAAATTAAAAAGTAGCCTCGTACACCCATACATTTCAAATCTGTACTCAGCGCGTCAAAATAGATATAGCTAAGTGGATGGTCAAATTTACAGACCAATTTTTATTTGTGTGCGACTTTTCGAAATTTTAGGTGGCCAAAACCTTAGTATTTTACTCTAAGTTCATGTCTGCATTATTTATTAAACAAAAAAACGTAGCACTTTATATCACACAATTTTTTATTTTATTTTTAAACTAGAGACTTCTTAATATTCTGGTGCAGTATGAAAGTGAAACTCGATGAAAAAAGTTATTTCTACTCCAATTAAAATTGTATATGCATTTTATTGCATCGTTCCTTTCAGTGTATTTTTATTTCACAGAATTGTTGGCTCAATTATGTATTATATTACACAAAAGCCAACCAATACTGTTTTAAATTACCGCATTTAAAGAAAAAATAATAGTATAGATGATAATATGCATACAAAAATTTAACAACAATAACTAAAATCACTAAAATTGCAATTTTTAAAATAAAAAGCATATTTTTTAGCTTCTCTTGATACTGAATATTTGATAATCGTTTCTTCTTCCTATCAGTATTTTTGTATTACCTGTACTCCTGTCTATCACTTATCCAAAAATCGACAAGATCGGGGAACTTTTTTTTTTAATTTTGGCCGCCTAAAACTGCAAAAAGGCACACTGTGAGATGCTGTGAGTTATTTAGTAGAGACTATAATGACTGAACACAAATTAATTCGCCAACAGCAATATCTCCACTGTTAAAAGGTTTAAATATGTATTTTCATGGATTCAATTCCATTTAGTGGACTAGTAACTCAAATTGTTGTCCCGTGGTAATTTTATCTATTTTCTTAACCATGTTAGATAATTAAATATAAAAATGTCTTTAGAAGTAGTTTAAAGAGAAAATATTAAATTTTCCAGTTTCCGGTCCAATTCCTCAAGTAAAACAGCCGAGATATCATAGCATATCATATATGCCATTCTTTTAAAAAAAACATAGACTTTTTTTTATAATTACAAACAATAAAACACGATGATTATCAACATTTTATTTTTCCATCCTGGTTGACCGTTCGGAGGAAATGCCCATATCCTTTTATACTTTTTTTTTAACCTTTTTATATGAATATTACAGTTGTTCTGTCTCGGGGCTGCCCGGGATTTTTCAAATAATATTTATAATCTGGAGAATTTTGTTAATTACTTGACCCCAGCGATATCTACCGGGTCAGAGTTTCATCAGGAAACTTTATTAAATCCATTTTGTGAATTTCCGCCAAATCGTACCATATATTAAAAAAAAATTAAATATCACGTTTGGTGTCAATCGGTTCTGGAGATTCAGTAACACGTACCCTGAACAAAAGTTTTTATATATTATAGCACCACCAAAACCATCACCTTAACTATGTCTTTGTATGGGAGGTGCCGCGCCCATATCATCAGTAGTATACTGAAAAAGTTTCATAAAGATCGTTTCAGCTGCTACGGAGATTACATCCTACAAACAAACAAACATTACCGCTTTATAATATTAGTATAGAAGTATAGATTTAAAAAATCCTGGGAACGAATAGAAAAAGTCAGCAAATTTAGAAATTTTATATCGAGCTCTTGCCGCAAAAATATTTAAAGCGGCATCATTTTTATTTTCAAATTTTTTTATAAATGGCTAGCCTAGAACTAAAGTGGTCTTGTAAAAAAAAATTGGAAAAAACCAACTTTAGACCACTTTAAGAGTTGAAAAAAGTACAAAACAAACATAATTCATTAATTAACTTTTTACAATAAAATTCGGCTTTGCCGAATCTTTGTTCCCCTCCTAAGAGAGTTAAAATATTTCAAAAGGGATTTATGATAAATTAGTATATTCCGAAAGTACGCTTTATAAACAATGAAACGATTATTAAAAAGTTTTATGATTTAAGTCATATAAAACTCAATTAGAACTTATTTCAATAAGCTTTGTATTGAAGTGATTTGGATAAGGGCAGTGTTATACTCGTCCTATTATAATTTAATGACCAACCATCAAAAAACTCACTGAATTAAAACAATTTTTAATACAGAATTGTAGTTTCCTAACCATTTTTAATAAGGCCGCTTAAAAGATATATAAGAGATATAAGATAAAAAAAAAACCTTCTCCTGTCAAATTTAGTTTTTATCGCTTAAGCTTTTTTAAGGTAAGAGCTCAATATGGCACATATTTCGTTGTAAACATTGGGGTGTCAAGATATTCGTAAATACATTAGGTGCGTTTGAGTACTTTTACAGTAAAATGCAGTAAATGAGTAAACTTAAAAATTTGCTCTCACAAAAAGCTGTTGTCCAAAAAAGTACGCGAACGCAAAATTTGTAAAATTTCGTAAAATAAAGGCAACAGCTGATGGCAAATAATTGAAGTGTTGAAAAATGTTTATACTTTTGACTACTTAACTCGTTTTCTTATCGGTACTCGATTAAATACTTTTTATAACACGAATATTTTTGGAAAATACAAACAAATTATTTTATGTAATCTTTCATATTTGTTTGTTTTTATTTTATTTGAATTTGCTAACTTGTGTCCGGCTAAATTTGATCAATAGTACACGAATATTTTTTTACTTTTAATAACTTTAAAAACAAGGCTTGTTCTAAGTACCCGAGTACTTGACACTTTTACAACTCCAAAAAATTAACATAACAAAACAAAGTTTCAAAAGTTGGTATTTAGCCATATAAATTCTTCACAAACAAGTTTAATTAATTAATATTTAATAATTTTTTGTTTTTATTTTAGTTTTATTTAAACTTTTCTTTTTTTAAATAATTTTTTCACAATTTGTATGCCTTTTGTTTGCTACTTTTGTTTGTTTACCTTTTGGAACATATGTTTTTTTGTTTTACTAAATTTTACTGCAAAAATTTCTGCAGTAAAAATTTGTAAGTACTCAGTCAAGAACTGTCACTTTACGCTCTCAATTTGTGTTCTCATTTACTGTATTTTGTGTACGCGAACGCAATTTAGTAAAATGCAGTAAAGTTCAGTAAAAAATAGTAAAAACTTTTGTGTTCTCGAACGCAGCTATTACTGCGCTGCATCAGAAAAGAAAAATTTTTTTTAAAGCCGATAAAAAATAATTATACATTTTTGTATTGTGTGACTATTATTTTTGTAGAGTATTTGACAATTTTTTGGTCCACATCTACTTCAATGATATATAAATATAAACATTTGAAATCACTGATGCAAGCAGTGCTGCATTAACGAACATGCCCGAACTTACGTGCATGATATTGTTTTAGAAGGCTTCTCTTTGCATTCTGTGAACTCCTCACTGGTATACTATTTCTTTGCGGACTTAGTAATAAAAAATAAAACAGGTTTATAAATCGAATTCTATGAAAGTTTTGTTAACAAACCTTTTTTAAGCCTGCTATAATTTTTAAAAGTAAGGGGGTAATATTTTGTGTCATAATATACATACATATTTACGTATTTTCAGATGCTTGGAATTTAACATTTTATACCATTCTGGGCCTACTAATTCTGTTCGCTACAGCTTGCAGTTTGTTTGATTTATATCTGAAACACAAACGTAAGGATAAATTGTTAACAGACCGCGATCATTATAAAGCATCCCCAGCAAATTTGGGTAAGTAAATACCCCTTTTTAAAATACACTTTAATTTGTTATACTAAATTCGAACTTATTTATAGCTTATAAAATCTGCGTTAGTTTTTCTTTGGCTCGCAATTGGTATCGGTTAAATCAAGAACCCAACGGCAAATTTGGTAGAGAATTAAGATTTCTGGATTGCTTTAAGTTTTTCTCAATGTTTATGGTAATATTTGCTCACTCCAACTGGGTTTTATATGAGGGAGCCATTAGCAATCCCCAAGATCCTGAGAGATTATTACATACATTGGCCGGAACTTTATTGGTGACAGGATCATTAATCACATTAACATTTTTTGTTATTAGTGGCCTATTGTTGACTATTAATTGGTTGGATGTGGCTAAACATAATAAGGAATTATCCACGTTGCAGTATATAGCAATGTTTATTAAATTTAATGTTTTTCGTTATGTAAGGTAAGATTTTCTTTTTTTTAATATATGACAATCACAGTTTTAATTGTATTGGATTTGTTATTAGATTAACAATACCTTATGGTTTTGTTATACTTTGGAGCGGTATTTACTTTGAGAATGCTGGTGGTCCTTTGTGGCGTCATATACTAGAACGTGAGCAGTTGTCTTGCCGTAAAAACTGGTGGATTAATTTATTGTACTTAAATAACTATATAAATACCAATGAAAGGGTAAATTAGTATAAAATTGTTTTGAACTAACTAAATATTGATCCTCAAATTTGTTTTTCTTAATCGCAAAGTGCATGGTACAAAGTTGGTATTTGGCTTCGGATTCTCAATCGTTTGTGCTGAGTTTGGTATTCTTAATGATAGCTCACAAGTAAGGTTTAAGTTAAATTAAGTTTATTTTATATCTGGATAAAGTTTCCTTAATTTATAGATGGCCTAAGGTCCGCAATTTGATTTTGGGCATAGTTTTCACTATTTTCTTGGCTTTACCCGGAGTTGTGACTTATATACACGAATATTATGCTATATTTGTAGCAACACCTCAGTAAGTATTAGCGGGTGTAATTTTGAAGTTTACTGTTAGGCATTTATTCATGTCTTTTTTCTTTTAGAGTTCAACGAGATTCTTTTGTGGAAAGCCGCGAGTTCAATGAATTTTATGTCCCCTTCCACATGAATTTCGCCTGTTATTTTAATGGTGTTTTGGCTGCTCTTATATACGATTATGTATCTAATCATCAAATAAAATTACGTCAAAGTAAATTATTCCATACGTTCTTCTACAGTCTTATACCTTTAGGTATATTGTGGATGTTTTCGGGTCATACATTTATGCAACATTATCATGATGAAGACATGCGTTTGCGGAATAGTCTGTATGCAACTATACAGCGCAATGTTTGGAGTATTGGGGTGGGAGTATTCATTATAGGAATGTCAGCGAAATGTGGATGTAAGTAATATATGGCGGATTTCATGTCAAGTGACCTAACTTTTGAAATCGATGTCTTCCGATTTGGATGAAAAGTAAGTCCTATGGGATAGTAGAATAGACACAAATTTTCAACAAGATCGGTCAAATAGTTTCTGAGTTAGAGGGTGTAAAAATTTGACATTTTGGCCAAACAGGTGTTCTTGCTCATCCATGTAACTTATTATCTATTGGTGTTAGCAAAATGTGTCCCAAACAATTTAGATAGCTATTTCTTCAATATTTCGAAAAAAAATTTTTTTGTTTTTTTTTTATATTTAAAAGTTTTTTTTTTATTTTTTTTTTTAATCGGGCACTTTTTTTTTTTTTTGCTCAAAAGAAAGTTTAGGTCGTTTCCTTTAAGGTAGTTCTGGTCGCTTTTTGGGCCGCGAGTGGGTTATCTATAAAAAAAAATAATTTCTAAGTCAAAACGAGGATTTTTCAATTTTTAGCTTATGCACTATTTTGAATTTTTCCCTATTTGTGTATAAGTGGTTCTAAAATCTTAAAAATAAAACTTATGCTGAGTAACTAGACAAATTAACCTTTCCGACGGTATATAACATACCCAACTAGCATTTCATACCCTCGATACTGTAAAACCCACAATATGTTAATCCCAGGAATAAAATCACTTTTTTTCTGTAGAGATGTTGACAAATTAGAATTTTTTATTTTTTTGTAATAATAATTAAATTAATATAAAATAATAATAATAAAAACAAAAAGATAATTAATCTAAAAAAATTTAATCTTAACCACATAAGATCCTTTTATAAAATTTTTTTGGTTTTTTTTTATTTTTTTTAAATTTTTTTTGTTAAATTTAAAACTTTTTTTATCTTTTTTTAACCAGGTACTTTTTTTTTTTTGCTCAAAAGAAAGCTTAGGTCTTTTCCTTTAAGGTAGTTCTGGTCGCTTTTTGGTCGCATTTCAAATGTGCATGATTTTGTGGAAGAAATGTGTGGAGGATTGCTTAATTTAAGAACCCATGACTTTTTAGTCAAAGAACATTGGTCATTCTTCAAGGATTTGAAGATACATTTGAAGCCTGGGGAATTCTATATTTCGTTTGATTTCACAGAGAACTAAAAACATGTTCTTTATGATGCCATACAGTCATTCCACTTTAATAACGACCAAGCAACTATATTTACAGTAGTTATTTACTACATGAAAGATGAAAAACTGGACCACAAAAGTATAGCAGCAATATCCGACGATTTAAAACATGATGCCGTTGCAGTTTATGAATGCCAGAGGATAATACTAAATTATCTAAAATCTTACTTTACAATAGAGAAGGTATACTACGTTTCGGGCGGAGCTCGTCAACATTTTAAAAACCAAAAGTAGCTTCGCAAATCTGATAGCTCATGAAAAAGATTTTGGAATGCCAGCTGAGTGGCATTTTAATCCTACTGCTCATGGTAAAGGAGCATGTGATGGTGTTGGAGCAAACCTCAAAAGAAATGCAGCGAAGTATAGCCTACAGTGCTCTCATCAAGATCGCTTCTTAGATGCGACTGCTTTATTCCATTGGGCAAAGAGTTATTGTAAATAAACTGAAAGAGCTTTTAGTAGCAAAGAGGATCATGAGGAAACATTGAAAACTCTGAAGAGCAGATTCTATGCTGCGGGAACAATCGATGGCACAGCTCAATACCATGCTTTTATACCGGTTGTCGATGAAAATGTTTTCTGCCTCAACTCAATGTGATTTATTTCCAAAGCAAAAAAAAAACCAGCAGCGAAATCAACAGCTGAACCTAGTAACGCCAAGAAAGGATTGGCAAAAAAAGCAGAAAATAAAGGCAATAAATAGTGAGGTGGTAAGACTGGTTATTTGAAAATTTGCAAAACTTAAACACTTCATTAGCTACAATAAATTAAGTTGAAAACTAGTTATGATATAAAAGGATCTTATTTGATTAAGATTTAATTTTTTTAGATTATTTATCCTTTTGTTTTTATTATTATTATTTTATATTAATTTAATTATTATTACAAATAAATAATAAAATTTTACTTGTCAACATCTCTATAGAAAAAGTGATTTTTTTCCTGGGATTAACATATTTGGGTATTACAGTATCGAGGGTATACAATGCTAGTTAGGTATGTTATATACCATCGGAAAGGTTAATTTGTCTAGTTTCTCAGCATAAGTTTTATTTTTAAGATTTTAGAACCACTTATACACAAATAGGAAAAAATTCAAAATAGTGCATATGCCAAAAATTGAAAAATCCTCGTTTTGACTTAGAAATTATTTTTTTTTTTTATAGATAACCCACTCGTGGCCCAAAAAGCGACCAGAACTAACTTAAAGGAAAAGACATAAACTTTTTTTTGAACAAAAAAAAAGTACCCGCTTAAATAAAATAAAAAAAAGGTTTAAATTAAAAAAACCAAAAAAAAATTTTTGCGAAAGATTGAAGAAATAGCTATCTAATTTGTTTGGGACAAATTTTGCTAACACCAATAGATAATAGCTTTGTTTCTTTACTTTTTGGGTAAAGTTCGTGAAAATGAGAGCTAGCATATAAATTTCTCTCACAAAGATACAAATTACACAAAAGTACGGGAACAGAAAAAACCATTTTTAGCACAAAATAAGAGTCAAAGGGTTTTGACAGTCTTAACAAACCAATAAAAGTTTGCGCCACTTTTGAAAAATTGTATATTATTTGTAGAAATAAACAATATATTACCAAAAATAGAACAATACAAACACTTTTACAATAACTTACATTATTTTTCTGGACATTTTAATATAAAACCTTTTTATTTAATAACACTATTTTATTCCACAACACTTTCCAAAATTTTGTTCATTAGTATTTTTTCCATACCTTTTTTTGTTTTGTTTATGTTTTACAGCTGTTTAACAATTTACACGAAGAAAAAGTTTGACCTGTTTCGTGCAAGAAGAAGAAGAATTGTATTCTCTCAAACTCGCTCTCTTTTACACAAATTTAAAGTACGGGAACGCTTTTCGTGCAAATTGGGATCCCGAGGGATCCCAAAGTAGAGTAAAGAAACAGAGCTAATAAGTTACATGGATGAGAAAGAACACCTGTTTAGCCTAAATGTCAAATTTTGACCCCCTTTAACTCAGAAACTTTTTGACCGATCTTGTTGAAAATTTGTGTATAAACTACCCAATAGGACTAACCTTGGTTTCATTTCAATTTCATCCAAATCGGAAGACATCGATTTCAAAAATTGGGTAACTTGACATGAAATCCTCCATATGTATAAATCAAGTTTTGATAAAAATGCAAAACTTAAGAAAATCATAATAACTACAAAGCTTGAGTCTTTTTTTAATTTCCATCGTGAAAAATGTGTGTGATCTCAGAGTATTTATATGTAATGATTTTATATAAAAGCATTTGAATGGTCCCAAATTTGCAAACGTTTTACGCTTAAGTCTAATTTTTGTATACAAATTTAATTTTTTTTAAGGGATTCTCCGAAAATTTTGCTGCCTTCCCATTTTCCGTACTTTAGGACGTTTAACCTATGGTGCCTTTATGGTACATGTTATAATATCTCGTGTAGTTATAGCAACATTGAGGCAACCTATTTACTTTGGAACCGGTATGATGGTAAGTAAAAGGAAATATTTTTAATTACTAATAAAGTATAAGAAAACTAATTAATAATTTTTTTGAAACTTTTTAGTTTGCCTTTGTTGTTTTTACAATGTCAGCCTCATACGTGGTATCATTTGTATTGGCAATATTATTAGAGCTGCCGGTATCATCAGTTTTGAAAATATTCCGCTGATTTTTTTTCTTTCTTATTTTTACATTTAATATATATATAAGAATCATATATAATTTATTTAGAATTTAAGAATAAGTAGAAAACAAAATTAAAATTCAAACTTACCCAGAAGATACAGGTGAAGGTGAATTGGCCGATTGCTGCCGTAATTCCATATAAAACTTTTTCAAGGCCTCAGCCGATTCAGGTACGAATAAGGGTTTAACTTGCTGGCGGGAATACGCTAAAATTCAAACTCATTTAATATTGAATTTAAAACCAAATATCTCTAAAACTTACCTATAAATTTCTTAAGCAATATTGTAGGCAGTAAATCCATTTCTAGTTCTTCCATATCATTTAATTTAAGTCTTAATTGTATGTTATAATCCTCATCCATATTATATATTTCCTCATCAACTGTCATATTCATGGAATTATTTGTTTTAGGTTTTTGTTCAAATTTATTGGCTATAACTGAATTTCTTTTGGAGCCAGCATGTAAAGCTTTTACATGTTCGGTAAGTGATGTATCCATATCTTTGTTGGGTTTGTCCAGCATTACAAAAACCAAATGAAATTCATTTAACAGCGATGGGTTCATCCGTATATTTTCTGTTAAAAGTTTGGATTGATCATAATGTCCGCTAACGGTATTTGCAGTGGCTATTATGGAAGTGGGTGTATGCGTTGTTGTGCAAAGGGATGATATAGCTAGACAGGAGAGTTTTGACTGTAAGATATTGATTAAAGTTCCCTGTTGGCTAGCAATACGATCTATATCATCTATAGAGCAGTGGCCGTTTGAGGAGTTCAGTAAAGCCCCTGATTCTAAAGTCAATTTATTACGGCCCTTTAATCCATGAGCCAGTTTGGTAGCGGTACTTGTAACGCCTCTTTTAGCCTGCACCAAACAGCCTTAATGCAAAAAAAACATAACAATATAATAATTTCTTTTGCAATCTCTATACCCACCTTTTTGAGATATTTTACTACATTGCAAGGCAATGTTACTTTTTCCAACTCCAGGGTCTCCCACTAGTAAAATATTTAGCTCTTCCTCGTCATGAATCTGCGAACCGGAACCACCTATCAGTGACAATAAACCTCCCGCTTTTACAATTTCATGTCCATGTACCTCAGGTGCCAAAGAATTTACTAATAATTTAAAACTATCCTCTTCACCATTGATCATAGTTATAGCTTCTAAATCTTTTTCAGTAAATTTATGATTACAATGTTTGGCATCTATAATTGAAACAGCTTTAAGAAAAATCTCCATGGACCCCTTTGAGGTAGAAGGTTGATCATATTTTAGTTCATCTTGTAAAGAACGCATTTTTAATGCTCCCGTAATGACAACCTCTTGCCCTAAATATATTGAATCAACTAAATCGTATTTCAGTTCAACATCGATATAGTTTTTGTTGTCTTGGTCCATATCGTAGATGACATCCAAACGTGCTTCGGTTAAACGTATCGTTTGCTTTGGGGTTATACGTGTGAAAGGTGAGGAACGTAATTCGATAAAGCCCTGTTTGGCTAAACAGCCTTGACGTTTACATGAAGTAGGGCGAGTCGGATGAAAACCTAGTGGAAAAGATTTTGCAGTTTTTACTAAATTTTAAATTTATTTGAAAATGGGCAAAAGCATAATTAGAAATCTAAGTTACTTAAATTTAATTAATATAAAACTAACATTAAGAAATTCTGTAAAATATTTTGAATAAATATGTACAAATCGAGCCTTTGCTACGATAGACTCATAACTAAAAAACACTGATTTTTGAACTCATGTATTTAAATTTTTGATTCCCAGTGGAACATTGGACCGCCTACTAGCTAATAATGTGTAGTTAATCGCCATATCGTTTCTTCATATGGCGTAAAACTTTCATTCAAATAACTTCTATACTCAACTCTACAGAAAAGAATTAAGGGGTTGTTTTGTAAATAACTTCACCCTGCGTTGAGAAATTTTTTCATCGTTACCACCAGCAAAATTCAAAACTACACTTGCGATGAAATAAAATTACCCATTTTAAATGAAACTACACCTGATATCAAAGTAACGTTAAATTATTACAAAAAATACAAATAAGAAAGTATTTACAGACAAATTTTTAAGAGTGTTTCCTTGTTAGGTCCCTTATTAAACAAAATTATGTTATGAGGTTAAGACTAATAATATAAGAATTCTTAATTATCTATGTAACTAACTCTATTTGAGATTTGTTCGTCTTAAAGTGATTTAAGAGAGGGAATTTATATATTATTTGTATATTTATATACGTTCCTAAATCTAACAGGACAAAATTTTGCCATGACATAGTAGCTATTTTTTTTATAAACACATACCAATATTTATAAGGTAGTAATGGCATTACAAGCTATTTTCGTGAGTGATATTTGTATAGAAGCCAAGGTCAAATATAAACTGATTTCATAATTAATTTTGTAAGATAATTGAGGTTGAAATAAAAAATATTTAGGCAAAATTTTGTCCAAATATCAACATAATAAGGTGCTTAATGGGCACAGGAAAAATGTTCTTATGCGGTGCATGTGAAATTATGGGCCGATTCACAAAATTTTCAAAAAAAAAAAACTTATGAACCAAATTTCATTAAATTATCTTAACAATTGCGACCTGGGGGGCTACTCTCTATTGCGATGCGAAAATTGATCGCAAATCTAGCGATTGGTACTCTTTAATGCGTTTGCGAATTTGTCTTTCGCATCTTTTTAGTTTTTTCTTTTCGCATACCATCACTATTTATTTTATTTAAATTTTCCAATTTAAAATATTTTTACATATTTTGGCATTTCATTGCATCTGCGCAATCTTTAATTTTTATTACCAATATATTGCTTCATTTTAAAAAAAATTTGCGAAAGTGATAGAGAGTACCAAGTTGACATTTAGCTTTCGCATCGAAATCGGTTTCGCATCGCAATAGAGAGTAGCCCCCCTGTACTTTGTACAGAAGGTTTACATGGACAACAAATATTTATATGTGTTTCACACATCAGTACAAACTCATAATACCCTTTTCACTTAAATAAGATCAATATGTGCCAAACCATTAATATTCATACAGTTATTCAAAATAATTTAACAAAAATAGTATTACAGACCTCAAATAAATAAACAAATTAAGAAAAACTTAAAATATTTATTTATTTATGATATTAGACTTATAGTTAAATAGAAGAATAATATTGGGGAAGAAAAAAACTAGCACTGGCTGCCGGGGCCATCAACTATTATTACATAGTTGGTTAAGTTTACAGGTTCTAGATTTTAATATTAATGGTAGATATAAAGTTATATATGGAGTTTATATTATCCTTTGAGGGTACTTTAATGAGATCGAGACCATTGTTTAACAGATGTTTTGATTGAAGGCTTCTTAGGTTTGGGCAGTGGCTAAAAGATGGTTGACTGTATTTACGGATCTACAGAATTGGCATATGTTTGTGTAGTTGTTGTTAATTAGGTATAGATGAGTGGTAATAGTATGACCCATACGTAAAAGGGAGATTTGCTGATGTCTGTTGTGTATGTAGGCGTATTGATATTTGGATTTATTTCTGAGTAATGGGGATGATAGTAGTTAGACTTTTCATTGATGTCTAAGAGCTCTAATTTTTTCGTGATTGCATTTCGCAGATCCATCTTATCTGTTAGTACATCTTTGATTAAAGGAGCCGAGCACGCGTTTTTAGCATAGTTGTTTCCGTGTATTCCAGCGTGACCTGGTATCCAGATTAACTTAATGTTACCATTAGAATTTATTAGTAAATCCCTTATTTTATTTATTGAACGCCAGATGGTGTTTGCAACGTTGATAATTGAAGTTATTACTGATAGGCTGTCGGAAAACATTAAAATTTTTTTATTTGATTTGATGGCAATCTGTATCGCTTGTAAAATACCAGCAGCTTCGGCAGTGAATATTGACGATATATCGAAGTGATTTCGACATTATCGTATTGCCGTTGTTATCGACTACTGCATAGGCAATATTGTCGTTGCTTTTTGATGCGTCTGTGACCTTAAATAATAAGTTATACCTACTTCCATTTAAATAGTACTTTAATTAGTTTATAAAATTCTTGTAATGGTTTCTCAAATCAGTTGAACAAATATTGAGGGCGCTAATTATTTCTCAACTAAAGCATTTTAAATGTTAAAGCAAACACAAAATTTATTACTTTTTATTGGAAACATATCTTTCTCCAAGGGATATTTTTTTTTTTAGTAAAAATACATATGTATGTACTTTCGTTTTCCAATAAACTTCGAGTTCTAAATGATCTATGAAGCTAATATTTATCGAAATCTAATTGTCCATCAGACGCCAATCACTTTCAATCTTTTGGTTGATATGAAAATCTTTTTTTTTTTTTTTTTTTTTTTTTTTTTTTTTTTTTTTTTTTTTTTTTTTTTAAATAAACAGTGAGTTTTGTTGAATATACAGCAAATTTTTAAGATCAACAATATCTTAAATGGTAAAATTTTTATCTCTAAAAACAAATTCTTATATTATTTTTTCTTAAAATGAAAGAATTTTAAATTAAACCTGATCTACACCTCAAAGAAATTACCGACGCTCTACCTGCGAGAGTAAAAACTGCACCAAATTCGGGTAATTACCCACAGAGTACCAACACTGAATTTTTCATATAGGTACAATTTTTGGAATTTTTAAAATTTTTTAAGAAATTAATATACATATTAATAATTCCACTTACCCGCCTGCCTGATTGCCTGCTCTTGCTTACAACGAGAGCATTTATATGCCACCCAAGAAGCTGCAGCATCTGGTGGTCCTATTTCTTTGACTCTACCACGAACACAATACAGCTGATCAATTTCTAGTGAACTAATACCAGCGATTGCTCCTTCTGCTATAAAACCTGTAGGACGTACATATATCTTACGTGGTCTTATTACTTTTGGTACATATCTTGTTTCACTACAGGGTGGCTGGCTTAAAGATTCATCAATTGCCACCGATGTTGCTAATGTATGCATTCCTATCCCAATAGTAGATAAAGTTTTTAATGGACTTCTTGATAAATCTTGCATTAGGGATGGCCACATAGAATTTAATGTTTCGTCTTGACTCACAACACTGGCCTTTAGTTCGAAGTAACCATTTCTTTGTATATCCAAACAATCGTAATGCATAACATTGTCTTTAAAATGATTTTCCATATTAAGAATACGTTGTACCAATTCCGAAGACTCTGTATACGGTTCTTTATAGAAATACAAACGCCAACCGGGATGTGTTACTGGTACTTCAATTTCTAGAGATTGTGTTCTTTGTTGTACATCGTCGGGTGCTGCATACACCTGAGGTCTTAGAAAACTTGAGGCAAAGGCTGAAGGTGTTGGTACATTATTTAAACGATTTGGTATGGCGCTTGCAGCAGTTTGATTGGTATTACTTTTCACTGGAGTAGCAGCGGTTGCTTGACCACGGCTATTTCCAGGTATTGTTTTCCCATTACGTTTAAAATAGAAATATGGACGATAAGCGCCTCCACCTCTGCCACGGCTACGTATAAAACGTGAAGGAGCTGGAGCTCTTGGAGGATTCATTGAAAATCTTTCAACTTTTGTTTTAGAAAACGTACCGCACAAACAAAACTTTCGAATTCTTTTGAAAATAAGCGCTCGATCAGCTGACTTGTGTGATAGATAATATTGATGTTGTTTACCTACCTACCGGTAGGTGGTATACATGAATAACTATTAAAGCATGGTGAAGTTGTATATGCCGTACATCCTAAAATTATGCTATACATTTTAATAGTTGTATTTAACTCGTTCAAAAGCAAGCGTGTTCTGAAAATCGCACGATTTGAAATCTCAAACGCCAGAGTTATTTAATAGTGTTATGAAAGCCGTGCGTTTTGCTTGCGATCGAACGTAGAAATATTAGAAATAGTCTTTATTCCTTTATTTCAAAAAGTAATCAGTGTAATTTATTATAGTCTTTTAAAACTGTGACAGACATAATTTTTTTGCAGCATTATTCGTTACTGGTTTATGCGTAATATTCGGTTTTCCGAGAGTATGTTTTATATGGGGCCTATGGTACATTATAAAAAAATGGTTTCATAGCATATCTAAGCTGTTTTACTTGAGGATATTGGCCTGGAAACTCGAAAATTTTATATTTTCTTTTTAAGCCTCTTCTAAAGATATTTTTATATTTAATTATTTAACATGCAAAACATGTTATATTTGCACTTTTTCTTTAAAATCTCTCTGTTACAATCAATTTAGAAGAGAACAAAAACAGTTCGATTAAGGGTTAAGGACGTCATCCGTCGTCAACAGCGGTGAGAGTAAAACGGCAAACCCCTCTGAAGAGATTGTGTGGTTACAATCGAAACTAGTCAGGGCAACCTGTCCGTGAAAACCTGGGTTCAATTCCCAGCTCAGTCAAGAATGAAAAATGATCAATAAATTTTAATTAATTTCATGTTGTAAAATTCCATTCTTCATAAAAATAATTTAATGAACATTAAATTCAATGAACTAAAGCCTGATTAAAATATCGAAATTTGAATTATAAATTAATTACCTTTGAATATTCCGTTCCATTTTGCAAAGTTTTACTAAGTGCATTGAACGACAGAATGGAAATGCAAATTTTATTTTTTAAAGAGTATGTCATCCAGATGTCTTCCATCGATGCAGTAAACTTGGTTCAATTGAGCTGATTTCTCGACGAATATTTTCCTTTAAAGCCACAAGAGATTGGGGATTGTCATTATAAACCCTCTCTTTAAGGTAGCCCCATAGATCGGGCGACCTCGGTGGCCATGGGATGTCCCCAAAGCGACTGATCAGGTTTTGGGGGAAATTTTCCCAAAGCAAATTCATCAAAGCTCTGACTGTGTGTGCAGTCGCCCCATCCTGTTGAAACCACGTGTGTGAAGCGTTCAATAGATGAGCTCGCAGGTTTGGCAAAAATAATTCCGTAATCATTATTCGTCGCCTTGCCTCGAGAATTTACGAGAAATATGGTCCAGTTATTTCATGAGTGAATAAGCCACACCAAACAGTTTCAATCGAGCGTTGCGCGTTCTTGGAGACCAGTAACGGCAGATTTGCTTGTTGAAGTGGCCGTTTAAGTGAAAATGAGCCTCGTCGCTCCAAAAATGGGATTTACAGTCACAAGAATTGTTGCGTAAATCAAAGTCAATTTCTTTCAGTTCTCGAACAATTTGAATTTTAAAAGGGTGGAACTTCGGATCTTTTTTTAAAATTTCATGAATATTCGCTCTTGAAAATCCCAGTGAGGCTACACTTTTCCGTTCAATGTTTTCGAGAGCCCTTAAAGATCGACTGGGCCCTGGCCGTGAGACATTCATAGGCGAAGAAGCTGCGCGGAATCTCTACCAAACTTTGAAGAAAATTTTCGAAGAGCAATAACGTAAGAATCATTACACATAAAAAATGTCTCCACAGCGAACGCGCGATGCTCGCTCGACCTCTGCGACATTCTTAATGACAAATCCACACAATCGATAATTCTAACGGCGCCACCCTTTGCCACCAGGCAGCCTGCATCATTATGAAAACTTAAACTCGATGAAATCCATCTTTATCACTTCACATAGAGCTACCTAAATGCTATCGAATCGCAATAAAAATGGTAGGAAAAGTTTAGTTTTCTATATAATTTGACCCCAGAAAATGCCCATTTGTAATTAAAATTAAATTATTTTGCTTTGAAATAATTAACACATATGGCTGTTGCCATCGCAAATTCATTTTATATAAATTTGAGTTGGCTTACATATCGGGTCTCGATATGTAAGTTGGTTTTTAGATTAACAAAAAAAAAAAAAAAATTACAAGTTGGTTTTAAATTTAAAAAAAAAAATTTTTTAATATTTTAAAAAATTTTAAAAATTATTTTCATTAAAGTTTTCAGTTTAAGTTAAAGTTTTTTTATTTCATTAATTTACCGATATGTATTTTTATCTTTTTTTTTAAACATATTTCTTGATTTTTCAAAACTTTTCCGCTCGTATATTAAAAAATCGATTGAGCATATAAAAATTTTCCCTGGTAATAACATTTTGCTCTTTTACAATAAAAAAAAGTGACAAGCCTATAAACACATGCTCTTTGGCTAGCTTTTTATGGTACAGATATGATGCGGAGAAGACCCTACTCAGGTTTGGTAGAGACCAAATTAGAACAGAGCCATTGGTCATTGCGGGTCACTGGTTAAAAGGGATCCAGGCTTTCCATTCTGAATGCACAATTGTCATACATCAATTAAAATTTTCTTTGCGTGTAAAAATAAGTAAATACCCTAATATTTAACTTAAGAGTGGATGTAAACATTGTGGCAAAAATACCCAAATAAATTCCCAAAGATGAAATAACCCCGGTATATTTTAGATATTCACCTGCACTTACATCGGATGAATACCGGGTAGAGTCCTAAGTAAAATTATTCTCACAACAATAAATATTAAATTCACTACCACTTAAAATGTTTAACCTTGGCACAACAATTTGTTATTTTTATGAACAAAATATATGAAATTAAAAAGCCTAAAAACACAGATGCCCAAATTCGCCTCCTTAAAACAAAACTGTGTTCTCCTCCTTTGCCACACACACACACTAAATCCAGTAGATACTTTTTAACATTCACCTTTGAAAATGTCCTTCAAAGGATAAAAGAGGCAAGCAACAAAAACAAAATTTCCATAACAAATAAAATGTTTATACGTTTGTGCTCGTGTTTATGAGTATGCATGTGTTTGTGTGCAAATTAGTCTGCAATTGTATGTACGGAGGGATTTGTATCTTGTTGTGTAATGGCTTAAAGCAATTTTTTCAATTATGACACTTCATACACTCACATGCAATTGTGTACTAAAAAAAACCGTTAGAAAACAGATAAAACAAAGAAGAAACAACTAGGCAGGGCAAATAAAAACAAAAAGACCTGCTACATAAGGATATAGCCAAACAAACATTAAGAACATTAAGGGTATTCACAGATCATTAGAGACAATTTAATGTTAGTGTATATATGTTCGTTTGTAAGACGTTTAAAATTAAAAAAAAAGATATTTTTCTATATGGCCACCATCAACAAAAAGCCACAACCATATTATGGTTGCTTGTAAATGTCCTTCGCTGTACGTTTGCCTTTTCCTTTACCTAATGGTATTTTTGGCACTCCCAAGAGTTGTACGTGATCATCATAAATTACTATATGAAGAAGTCGATCAACTTTCCTCGCACCGCTCAATACTATGCTTTTATACCGCTTGTCGTTGGAATACACAAATTGAAAAAGTTTTCTGCCTCTACTCGCTGCAAAGCCATAAAAGATACCAGCAGCGAAATCAACAGCTGAACATAGTAACGACAAGAAAGGTTTGGAAAAACGAAGCAGTCCCGCCAAAGTTTTTCCATCCCAGTGCATTATGCATTTTTCATAAAAAACTTTGTTTGGGAGCTCCCTTAAAAAATAGAGATAGCAGGTTGGTATGTTAGAAACAGATGTTGGGGCGCCTGGGCGGGCATGCATTTGACCCGTCTAGGGGAATCTTAGGAGCTGTGGGGGCCAACTTCTTTCAATTTCATAAAATTTTTTGATAAAATTTTACTCCTCTAAGAGGTAAAATGCATTTTTTTCCAAACCTCAACTAATTAAGGGATCTAGCGTTTCAAAATCGAAAAGTCGTAAACTATCCCATACCTAATGTATAGCAAAAGCTGTGAGTAACCTTTATAAAAATAATTTAAACTTAAACTTGCATGATACGTATGATACAACTAAACACATATCTGTAGTCACAAGCAATAACCGCCTAAGTCGGAATAGTTTTTGAGAAAAAGCACTTTATATTTATGCTAGCATTTCTGAAAAACTTAATAGCATTAGAAAAACCGTAATTCAGAATCAAAGATTCTTATTCCCACAATGCTAAGATAAAAAAATTATAGCGAAAGTTGTATTTATTTCAGAAATATTTAATGAAACAATTAAAAACTCAATTGTTTCTTAAGTCAACTTAGGCGGTTATCGCTTGTGACCACAGATATATACAATTTCAGTACAAATAGTTTAACACAAATTCATCTGGCTTATAAAGTACTTAATATTGTAGAAAATGTGAAAAAAGAATGTCTTGCTTCAGTATACACAAAAAGAAAATAAGATGTTAATATTTACGTAAAAGTTTTTTGTGCCGAATATTATTAAGATATCTTCATCTATATGAGATTTGTTGGCCTCTAACTGATTTTAGGAACGGGGTTTGTATGGGACATATGGTTTTTCTTGGACCTAACAACAAAACATGTTTTCATGACATAGTAGCTATCGTATAGTAGCTATAATGTCAAATTTTGATCCCCCTCTAACTCAGAGAGTCTTGACCGATCTTGAGGAAAAGTGGTGTCCAAACTACTATCCAACAGGACTAACCTTGGTGCATATTTCATCCTGATAGGAAAACATTGGACATACAGACAGACGGACATGGCTAAATCGACTTAGAATTATTTAAGGTGCCAGAATATATATTCTTTATGGGGTCTTAGATGTATAATAAAAAAGTTTCACACGGGATGACAAAATTAGTAAACCCCCATTCACCACTAGTAATGGTAGAAGGTATAAAAAATAGTGCAAGAAATTTGTCAAAATTAATGTAAAAAATATATGAATACATATAAGTACGTTTAGTATGCCTAAAAACGTAACAAATAATGCTATCATAATTAAATTCAGTACGTCACTGTTTTATAGGACTAGAAATCACACTGTCAAATTTCGTGAACATTGGTCCATAATTTACCGTAGGCCCCTTATAAAACCATATAAAGCCCACTTTGGGAAATTTAATTAGATTAAAACCGTAGCAGATATTGCTGTAAAATTTCTTTCAACTTCGATTCATATGGCCAGAAAAAATATCATGCACTTATGTGATATACGGTCCATAATTTACCTAAGATCCCATATTAGGCAACCTTCGGAAGTAACAACAACAAAATTACAAAATATGTCAATGTTATTCTTTGGCGTTGGGTTGCGTTTTACATGGTTAGGGCCTAAATCTTTCTGTGCGATTTTCTTTAAGTTTGGATATAACATGCTATTGTGCCCCTTAACAAGCGGATCGGCGACGCTAGACATGTTACGAGGTATCTCTCAATTCTTCTTAAGTGAAAATAAATGAAAAAAGCCGAAAACTCTTAAAACGTGCCATGAGAGAACCTTTCAGGAAATTTCGGCAAAACTCCTATAACTTTGTTTTTTCTTATCGTAAAGCAAAAAAAAAAAGAAAAATTGTACTTGGGTGAAGTAGCTGAAGACCGCTGTATTAACGTTTTAATTTCAATTCGATAATATCTGTTACTATTTCAAAGTTTTTAATTTTTATGAGCTTTCCACACATTGAAAAGTTTTAAATTTGTAATAAGAGGAATCAGTAAAAAAGTTATTTTTTTTTTTTTTAATATTTTAATTACCAGAAATGTTATGTGAAGGATGCAGAAAAAATTATCAAAAATAATGTGGTTGACTTTAAAGAGTGTGAGTTTTCAAAGACCGAAAACAAATTTGTTAAATATTAAAACTTAGGCTTCCCCGATTCTGTTGTATAAAAGTCAAATAATTGAATTGAAACCTAATAACGAAATATGCTGACTTTCCTGCACTCACACAGTCAAATTTGGCTGTACATTCACAGAAAAAATTAAAAAATTTCTCTAATCACTAAATTTATACCAAATTCGTAATATCAAGCAAACAATTTGTTGATTTTGCTCCTATTACCAAAATGATTATATTGATTACTAAAAATTTTAAATTTTTTTTCAATAAACGATATTTTTAATTTTTTTGAAAAACTATTTCAAAAAACTTTGCCATTTCAAACATTGTGTTAATTTATTTAATTAAATATTCCCAACAACAATTCTACAATTTTAAATTATTTTATTTTAAAAGAAAAAAATCAATTAATATTTTTTGATATTTAATGAATATTTTAATTGAAAATTGATTTCAAAACAACTAAAATATTAATTAAGCCAAAATTATATTTTTAATTTTCTTTTAACTAAAAAAATAATTGATTCAATTATCACATTAATTAAATTGAAATACTTTTTAAACAATTTTTTTAATTGATAAACAACTTTTTTCTGTGTTGTGGTCTAAATTTTAAGTGTTAGCTCTAATACTGCATCAATATTTTTTAAGGTCCAAAAAAACTTTTAAGGTTTTAGCCCAAATAAACTTTATAACTCTGTACAACGCTGCAAAGCGAAACGGCTAAGAATTAAAAAAAAAGAATTTTAGTATTCTGTTTTTGTTTTATTATGCTCTGCTTTTAAATGTGTTATTTCTCTTATGTGCTGTTTTCACAACACAAGTGATTGAACGTGTAGAAAAATTTATATGAAAATCACTCAGTTTTTTGAGTGTTTTTCATATAAATTTTATACACGTCCAATCACTTGTGTTGTAAAAACAGCACATTAGTTATTATACAAAAAATAAGCATGGAAAATAAAATTGTTTGTTCAAAAAGCTCTAAACAAATTTCAAAAGTATCATCGTATCGACAGTAAAATATCGCCGATACCGGTATATTGGGAAATCTGAAGTATCGCCGATATATCGGTATCCGTATCGGTAACCCTAACCACAATATTAGAGGGGGCTGATGCGTTTCTTCTGATGTTTGTAACACTAAAAAAAAACTTACCTTTTACCATTTAACGATGTCCGTCCGTCCGTGCAACCTTGTTCGCAAAAAACAGATTGCAATGAGTGCTGCCAGAAGTGCAGATTTATGTGCATTTTTTCAGAGTTTATACCCCAAAATTGCCCAAATGCAGATTTGACTATTTTAAAATGCAGATTTTTTTTTAGTTCGTTGGAAACTTTTTTACTTTGTCACTAATGTTGTACTATTTTCACTTCTTGCATTGTAAAACGAGAAATATGAACCATTAATGGAAGAAAATCCAAAACAAAATAAATAGAAAAATTCGTGTTTTGAATGAGATATTTTCGGTACTTACGGATATTTACATTTTGCTACGGTTTTCTTCTGTTTGGCAAAAAAAATTTCAAAAAATTCAGGGGATCTAAGCACTGCATACGAGCAAAATTGATCAAAATTTTTTATTTTGGTATCATGACACTTGATATCGAATTAAATGTATCGTGATTTGAGATGATAGCAATCGATATCAAGAACCAAAGGCACTACGTCTCTCGAGTTTTTATTCGATAGTTTACCCGATACCGAATGCGGTGATTAGACCCAGTAATGTAATCTTCAGAAAAATATTCCTTAAAACATAGCTCATAATTCTTTAGATACTATAAAATGATTTTTTCACATTTGCCAGCTGTATTTTACATCGAAAATTCGAGAAATCCATGAAAATTGTGACAAAAGGCAAAAAAAAAACAAAATTAATTTACCAATATCACGTTTTAAATAATATACAGGGTGTCCGCCGGGAAGGTACTACTTTGTTTAGCCGCCATTTTGGTAAACAATAGTCGTGACAGTTCATATTTGGCAGTCGTGAAGTAGACACGTGGCAAATTTATTATGGAAAAATATTCGATAAACCAACGTGTTTTTATCGTTAAAACATTTTATCAAAATCAATCATCGATTAATGTGACGATGAGAAAGTTACGTGAAATTTTTGCGAGAAACAACGTGCCAACAAAACGCACTATTTATCGTGTAGTGAATTATTTCGAAGAAAGAGGGTATGAAGGTGATACGCCCAAGCATGGACCACAACGTAATGCAAGATCGTCTGAAAACATTACTGCTGCTCAAGAAAGTGTTTAAAACAATCCATCAACCTAAATTCGACGTCAGGAGCTTGGTCTTCAAAGAATAACTTTGGCCACAATTTTGCACAAGGATTTGCATTTGTTTTCATTTAAGATTCAGTTGACAGAAGAGCTTCTTCCACAAGAATCATGACAACCCCGAATTTCATGAAAAAAATCATAATGAGTGACGAGGCACATTTTCATTTAAATGGATATGTGACTAAACGGCATAGTCAGTTCGGGGCAATTGAAAACTCTCAAATTATTCATCAGTCACCTTTGCATCCATTAAAAGTGACAGTCTGGTGTGCAATTTGTAAGGAGGAATCATTGGACCTTACTTCTTTGAAAATGAAAAGGGGTAAACAGTAACTGTGATTGGGGAGCGATATCGTGATATGATTCAAAACTTTTTAACGCCACAACTGCTTGCTTTGGGCTTGACTAACAATTGGGTTAAAAAAAGACGGTGCCACATCGCATACAGCCAGGACTAGAATGCAATTACTGCGAGACCTCTTTCTACAATAAGTTATTTCAAGAAATTTCAAGAGGCTAACAGAGGCGGACATTTATCTGATATGTATGGAACACAATAATTGCCGACAATAAATAAAACATTTATCAATATAAATGCCGGTATTCACTATCCTATTTAGTCGCACGATATGTCAAAAAAATCGTGTGTGCTCATAACACTGGTTTACAGCCAGAAAATACCAAGAACGCCACATGCCTAGATAAGTTAATTGGGACCTCCTGAACACGAAAAACGCTGTAATTATTTTTTCTATGTACCGTTTTTTTATTTTTTTTTATTTTTTATTTAATTTTCCAGTCTATAGATTAAAAATCCTTACAGACATAAGTGCTTAAATTATAGTACATATAATAAATATAGAATAATGATATTAACTAATTTGAATTTAAATAAACAATAATTTTTCTTTTTAAGGCATCATTACTATCAGAAAAGTCAATTAGATTATATAGATTATTAAATTTCAAGCAAATTTGACGAAAGGAGTCGTTGTTAGCGTACACAGAACGGTAATACGTTAAATTTAACGGCTGAAAATTTCGTGTAGGTCTCACTGGAACATTAAAGTTAATTTTGCTTAACAAGTAACCGGAATCGACATCACCGCGTATTAGACCCATTAAAAACGAAATACTAAGCATTGTTCTTCGGCTTTTTAACGTCGGTAACTTAATAAGACCAAGTCTGCTTTCATATGAAGGTAGTGCAAGCGAATTCCATCCAAGACCTCTTAAACAAAATAAAAGGAACTGTTTCTGTACAGATTCAATGCTGTTGATATATATATTAAAGTATGGATCCCACACAATTGATCCATATTCCAGGATAGGGCGAACCAGAGACGTATATAAGTGTTTAGTTACATATGGATCAGAAAATTCTTTGGACCAACGTTTCAAAAAACCAAGAACTCCATTAGCTTTATTGACCATTAATGAAATGTGATCACAGTATTTTAGTTTGTGATCCAATAAAATACCGAGATCACCAATAGTGTGAACTTTATCCAGTAATGTTCCATTTAGAAAATAGCTAGTGTCTAGTTTAAATGAGCGGAAAAATGACATGTGTTTACATTTTTTTATATTTAAATCCAATAAGTTGTAATTACACCATTGAGAGAAAAGTTCAATGTCAGACCGCAAAATAGATTGATCAATAATATCGTTAAAAGAATTAAAAATTTTAACATCATCAGCATACATGAGTATGTTAGAGTGCTGAACAACCGATGGCAGATCGTTAATAAATAATGTAAATAAAACAGGACCAAGATGACTTCCTTGAGGCACACCCGAGAGAACATCGATGAATTTTGATGTAGCATTTTTAAATTTTACTTGTTGGGTTCTATCTAAAAGATATGATGTAAGCCATTGTATTGCGTTGTTGCTAAATCCCATACGTGATAACTTGTAAAGTAAAATATCGTGGTTAACTTTATCAAATGCTTTGCTAAAATCCGTGTAAATAACGTTTGTTTGTTTATTATTAACAAAACCTTCATTTACAATAGTTGTTAATTGTAAAATGTTAGTAGCAGTGGAACGTGATTTCCTGAAACCATGTTGACAAGGTGATAAAAGGGAAGAGATTTGATGATATAAACTATCAGTTAATATTTTTTCTAAAAGTTTGGGAATCGCATTCAGCTTTGCAATTCCTCTATAATTCGATATTTCCAGTTTACTTCCACTTTTAAACAACGGAGTAATATAAGATTTTTTCCATTCAGGTGGTAAGTAACCAAGTTCAATAGATTTATTGAAGATAATTGTAAGAGGAACATATAAGGATTCTGCACAATTTTTTAAAATACAATTAGGTACACCATCCGGGCCAGGATTAAGAGAACACCGCAGAGACTTTAAATTTAATTTAATTTAGATAACGATACTTTTGTGTTTTTCGGTGTAGGGTCCCACTCAAACCTTTGTGGAGCCCATCCGATCGAGATGAATGGCATATCGTTGGAAAGGTAATTGAATGATTTTTCTGCCGATATGCTGCAAATTTCTATCTGATAAGAAATGGCTGAGTTATGGCAAATTCAAAATTTGCCTATTTTTTACGTTTGTTTCAAAAATTTTCATTTTTATTTCGTTTTTTTTCTACGTTATAGTAAAGATCTGGAAAGTTTTATTTTTTTACCTAATAGTTTATTTAATTACCAACATTTTAAGTGTAATTTGAAAAAAATCGGATGAAAAATAAAGTTTTCATCTTAATTGCTCACACACTATATTCGGCAAACAGATTCGGTTGGCCTCCACAAGGAATACCGGCCTTAAGATCCATTCTCTTTCATTTAATAAAAAATTATAAACAAGCAAAGTAGTATACCTTCCCGGCGGCCACCCTGTATTTGTGCGGACCTCTGATGTAAGTATTTCATGAATTTTCTATAAGTGTATTTAGCCTTCTTCCATGTGAGTTTATTCGAAAATTATATTATGTGCATTGTACACATATTATTACACACATGCTTGTGTTAAAGTTTATAAGTTGTATATACATATTATGGCTTATATACGTAAGTACATATCCTAGATATGACATAGTAGACCATTCTTAGGTCATTATAATTTTACTTTTGTTCTTTTTATAATTTTTCTTAAAAAACTACAATTAAACTTGATCTATTTTCTAGTTTTTTTTTTTTTTTTTTTTTTTTTTTTTTTTTTTTTTTTTTTTTGTATTTCAACTAAAGTGTATATAAAATTATATTTCATTTAATTCTCCTTGCATGAGCAAAATTTAACTTAAAAAAAAATAAATAAAAACTAAAAATGTTTGTAGCCAACAGCCATAAAGAGGGGTTTTTTTTAAATAAAAAACATGTCTATCAGTTAACAAACGGTTGTCAACATGTGTAAACGCAATTTTGTGTTGTAAAAAGCATTTTTCTGCTATTTAAACTTAAAATTAAACAAATATTAGAAAATAAAATTAAACATTTAAATTTTGTTTGCAAAAAATAAAAAAATTTTGAAATCCAATATAAACAAAAGCTCTTGGGAGGCGTATAAGTTATTTGAATAAAACAATAAACACGAGTGTTAATTTATAATTAACAGTTACAAACATCAAATTCAATTTCATTTGAAGATTCATTGACCTACATCAATAAATTTTATAATCAACTCGAACAACTTGTCTTTGTGTGCACATCAAGGAATTCCTTATTTTAATCAGAGGTTTTTCATTGTTTTATTGCAAATTTTACTACACCGAAAAAAATTCACTGTCGGACATTGTACGAAACATGCTGCGAAACCATGAAATCTTTGCGTACAATAAACGAAATTCGTATATTTTACGAAATTTTTTCCTAAGTACGCTTTCTTGCACCGAAAGTCTGTGAAGCATCTTTATTTTTTTTTTCTTTTTTTTTTTGCAAAAGTTATATGGGCAAAACCCAGAAACTGTCTACCAACCGAAAATTTTTCATATTAATCTAATAAAATTTTTTTTTATTGTAATATTGGACTAGATGTATAATTTCAGAAATATAAAAAAAAAAATGTATTTCGATGATCATAAATACGAAAATTATAACCAAATCGTACCCTACATCAGATCTCTCAATGTTATGCTAGAAATTCAAACTTTTTTAGGTGTTCATAAAAATACTTTAGTGTTAATATAGATGGTCCGATTGTAAGCTATGCTATATTTTTATTCACTCTATTGTCTTCAATTTTGGTATAAAATTATTTTGTTTGCTATTTTGGAAAGATTGATATTAGGTATGAAATATCAGGTCCCAGGGTTGTAGCGTGCGTCACGCAAAATAAGGTTTTTTTTTATATTGTGAGTAGAATGAATTTTTTTTTCAAGTCGTTTATAATTTTATTTCAATTTCATTACCTCCTTTTAAGCAAATAAAAAAATTTAAATTCGACAATAGGAAAATAAAAAAATTTTGCGTATTACATTCTGTAGCGTGTGTGACGATTTGAGTTCTTCCAAAAATTGTATTAAAAACCGATTCAATAGTTATTTTCTTTTCTTATATCTTCGCTTCTAATTACTTTTCTTTAGAGCTAGAGCTGTTATGAAGAGAAATATTTGGCAACTTTTTAGCAAAATTTTATATAATAGCCTTTATGTTTTAAATGTTAGCATATATATATATATATATATATATATATATATATATAAGCCAGTAAGAAAGTTTAGTACCACTCCCTATGGGCAATCATTGACCCGCTACAACAAAATTATGTTTTTAGCATAAGGGGCATATAAGAGACCGTTTTATTATATTATCTAGATAAATAAGTGTTTCAGTATGATTTTTTTCGACTTTTATGGCCAATAAATCAGTGAATGTTTAAACACAGCTCAAACTCAACAGCTGTCAACAGTGCCTCATATATAATTTTAAGGTTAAAAAATAATAATGCGGAAGCCCAACGATAATTGTTGTCAAATTCATACGGTCTGTATTAGGAGTTTAAACACCAGTTTCATGCGTATAGAGATGGTTTATATTTTTTTTTACTGATTTAAAGATTTGCTAGCTTAACACATTTTAAACCAAAAAGAGAGCTTAACTTGGACTGATTTATAAGCCCTAAGAGATTTTAGGGAGGGGGTTTATCTCACATCTTTAGTAAATTCTGGACCCACCAGCACAACATATTGGAATAACATAGTAGGTAGCGTAAAAGTGTTTCAATTAGATATATCCAAAATTGCAACTTGTACTTTGCGCACAGGTTTACATGGACATCCAGCCATCAAAATATAAAATTCTTTAATAAACAAATTTACATTCATTGATAAATGCATTTATAAATAAAAAATTTGTATTTAAAAATGTTAACAAAAACAAATATAAATATTTATGTGTTAAACTAAATACAATTGTGTTTCTTTATACGTTACTGGAAAAAATGTAACGTGCATTGCGTAGCGTGCTTTACAATGGGTTCACGGCATTTGATAAAAAACGGCAACAGTTTTTTACTGCAAATAAATTATTTTTTAGTTCTCTATGTTCATTATTCTTGTAGGGATGAGATTTTGTGTATTTTATTACGCGAAATTCGCTAAAAAATAAGCAAAAACAGTTCAACTTTTAAAGTTACTTCCACTTTTTGTAACGTGCTTCACAAAACGCTATGATCAATTATTTCGCAACAAATACCTGCTAAGAAATTAAAATATATGCCATTCGATAATACACAGTAATGTCACTAAGCACTATGTATAAGATGAAGCTATCTCTTTTTAAAGATCAAAAAATGTTTATATATTAATCAGAAAACGCGTACGAATGTAGCATTCGTCACGTAGGATTTGCCCATATATCGAAAACAAAAAGCATTTACTTTTGTTTAAGTTAAAAGCAAATCTGTTGTAAAAGACTTAAAAACTTTTTGTGAAATAATATTTTGTATAAAAAAAATTTACCGATATAAACGAGAAATTTTTCTAAAGGGTGCCCAGAAAAAATTAAAAATTTTCTCTAATCACCAAATTTATTCCAAATTCATAATATCAAGCAAACAGTTTGTTGATTTTGCACCTATTGATTACTAAAAATTTTGAAATTTTGAAATTTTTTTTCGATAAATGATATTTTTAATTTTAATTAAAAAAGTTATCAAAAAACTTTGCCATTTCAAACAATGTGTTAATTTATTTTATTAAATATTCACAATTCCCAACAACACAGAAAAAAGTGTTTTATAAATTGAAAAAATGGTTTTAAATTTAAATTTAATTTAAATTTAATTAATGTTATAATTTTAATTTAATTATTTTTTTAATTGAAAAAAAATTAAAAATGTAGTTGTTTAGAAATAAATTTTCATTTAAATTTTTAATTAAATAACAACGAATTGTAATTGACTTTTTTCGTTTAAAATAAAATAACTTAAACATGTAGAATTGTTGTTGGGAATTGTCAATATTTAATTAAATAAATTAACACATTGTTTGAAATGGCAAAGTTTTTTGATTACTTTTTTAATTAAAATTAAAAATATCATTTATTAAAAAAAAATATTCACAATTTTACAATTGTTAGTAATCAATAAAATCATTTTGGTAAAAGGTGCAAAATCAACAAATTGTTTGCTTGATATTATGAATTTGGTGATTGAAGAAAGTTAATAATTTTTTCTGTGAACAATTTTACAAGTTTAAATTATTTTATTTTAAACGAAAAAAATCAATTAATATTTTTTGATATTTAATTATTACTTATTTTAATTAAAAATTTATTACAAAACTACTAAAATGTTAATTATATCAAAATTATATTTTTAATTTTCTTTCAACTAAAAAAATAATTGATTCAATTATCACATTAATTAAATTTAAGTACTTTTTAAACCATTTTTTTAATTAATAAAAAAAACTTTTTTCTGTGTTGTTTTTTAAGAAATTTTATTAAATTAAAATATTCAAGAAACTATAAACAAAATATTTTTGTGAGAATTTCAGTAAAATGTTTCAAATTTTGCGATTTTTGCTTTCTTTAGGTAATGATATAAGTACGTAAATTAAAATTGAGTCAAGAAAAATTAGTTCAAATCAAATTATTATCTGAACTTTAAAACTTGGTTGGATTTTTTTTTCAAAAATTCATATTTGTGGGGGTTTTAAATTGGTTTTGGAGGAAGAAATATATTATCTGGCAACACTGCCTAGCACCCTTTTGGCTTATAAAAAACCACAATATTGTACAAAAAAAAAAAAAAAAATACATGTACGAAGAGAAGCAAAAGGCCAGCGAAAAAATGCTGTTGGTCTTTATCAATTTAAAAATATTAAAATATAATTGTGAGCAACCCAACATAATTTAATGTGCTATTAATTACGATAGCACAATAAACATAGCAAGCAACGTTCTATTTATTTAAGACACTTTTTGTTTGCAAACCAACAACAATATTTTTAAACCATTGTAAAATGTTAGAACATTATGACAATAAACCATGATAGCACACCTTGTGAATACCCCAAATATGTATATGTCTTCAGAACCACTATAATTGTTCTGTTTTGTAACGAAGAGAATAATTACAAAAGGTATTTAGAGTTGTATTCGTCTACACAAACACTACAAAAAAATAGATATCGTTTCTGGGTGTGTGAGCCAAACGCTTACTACGCTTAATACTTACGATTTCGTTCGTAGTCTTGATTTTCGTTAATATTAAAAAACTGTCTATATTTATTTATTTTATTTATTTATTTATTTATTATATATTCAATTCCTGTATAACAAGATTTAGGCCCTAATCATGTACAACGCAGCGCAACGCCACAGAACTAACGCAACGCCAAAGAATAACATTGAAAGCACACACAATATCATAAATGTTTTGTAATTTTGTTGTGGCTTTCTACAGAAATTCACATTGCGTTTTAAAATTTCAAACGCTCCATTGCTTGTGTCGTTAAAAATTTTAAAACGGTACATGAATTTCTGTTGAAAGCAACAACAAAATTACAAAATATTTATGACATTGTTTGTGCTTTCAATGTTATTGTTTGGCGTTGCGCTGCGTTGTACATGATTAGGGTCTTAATCTTATATTTAAAGTACAGAAAAGTAGTTTCATAAATTACATTAAGAGATCATCACATACAATTGAATTAAATGAAATTAAATTAAATTAAACTATAAATTACTTATATAATATGATAACAGTTATCTACTGCGGTGCAAAGTATTTAAATAAGAAGTTCTTAAAACTACTTGCGTTGCTATTAAGTTGCTGAACTTGAGGAAGACAATTCCATTGACGTGACGCATGTATAACAAAATTCTGTCCATATACAAGAAGGCTATGCAATTGAATTATAATTCTTTTACCTCTAAGAGATCTGGCAAACCTAATTTTATCGCTAAGATATCGTGGAGTCTCCGAATAGATAAGTTTATGTAATACTAAGAGTACACGAATATTTAAAAGATTGTCAAATGAAACGCCGTATAGTTTTAAAGAGGCATGTGACACATGATCATATGTACCAAGGCCAAACACATATCTTACAATATTATTATATAAAACATTTAGCTTCCTTCTACTAATAGAATCGCAATTTGCAAAAAATTCACAACCATACAAAACCTTGAAGAAGATAAGATTTTGTAATCATTAATCTAATATTTAAAGGAGTATAGTGTTGTGTCGACCAAAGGCACCTTAACTTTATATAAGTTTGACCAGCAAGTGTGTTGACATGATTTGTATAAGTAAGACTATCATTACAAATTAGCCCACGGTTTTTGGCAGCATTCACAAAATTGATTTTTTCGCCAATAATTAAAATATCATGACCGATATTAGAACTAAGTGATCTCTTACGTATTATTATGCACTTCAACTTATTAGGGTTTAAGCAAAGTCCGTTAGACGTAGCCCAACGATAAATTTTATCCAGATCATCATTGAGTCTCAGGATGCTTTGAGAAACTGATTGTACTGGGCTACTTAAGTACAACTGCACATCATCTGCGTACATATGTATATTGCAGTGAACAAGATGTTTTGGCAAGTCGTTTATATAAAGTGTAAAAAGCAATGGTCTGAGAATTGACTCTTGAGGTACACCTCTAGATAAACGTAATGAAGAAGATTGCACATTGTTTGATTGGACAAATTGCGAACGATTTGAGAGGTAGGAAAATAAAAGCCGTGTTGATGTTTCTGAAAAGTTAAAAAAGTGCACAAGTTTCATGGAAAGCATACTGTGGTCAACCGTGTCAAAGGCTTTTGAATGATCAAGAAGAACTAGGAAATTTAGCTTGCCATCACCCAGTTCACGCCGTATATTTTCAGACACATCCAGTAGTGCAGAAACACAACTTTGATTAGTACGAAACCCTGATTGTTTATCAGACAACAAATTATTGGCACTGATAAATGATGACATTTGAAGATAAAGAATTTTCTCCAGTACTTTAGACAAGTAGCAAAGAATAGCTATTGGCCTAAATTCAGAATCAGTTTTTGGTATTGGCACTATTTCTGCATATTTCCATTTCAACGGAAAGGTGCTAGTCATAATGATACTAAATGGGCTATATATGGCAAAAGTTGCTGCCAGTACTTTATAATATCTTTATAAATCTTGGATGCATGTTATCACAGCCCACTGCATTAGACTTAATTAAATTAAAACATAGGGTGACTTCAGATTGCATTACACAAGCGAATTGAAAGCGATTACAGTTGATTACAGGATTATTGGGGCCTAAATTTGGAATGTCGTAAAAACCGTTATCAATGGGTACCAGAGGTACATTAGTGAAAGTTTTGTTAAGCTCTTCTACATCTAATTGGGAGTTGTTTGCATTTCCCGCCCTACCAACTCCAATCTCCCGAATGCATTTTCATGTCTGCCTAGAATCGACAGCAGAACTAAAACGCCTAGAATAGTATTCTGTTTTAGCAATTCTGATTCTATTATTCACATTTCTTCTAGTAGCCTTAAATTCTGCTTCCAACTCTGGGGTTCTGAAACGTTTCCACATAGAATACGCAATGTCTCTCTTGCAAATGAAAAATTTTATGTTGGCAGAAAAAAAGTTTCGTAAAATCTTTTATTAAAAAAATACATTTTTTTTTATTTTTCTTTAAATTTACATTTTACATATTAATAATTAACTACTAAATTATGAATTATTGTTGAAAATATAGGCAATTAATCGGCCATGTGCTGAAAATCGCATGATTTGAAAATCACATGCGATCTGAAAATCGGCAATTTTATTTAAACATGTGCTAGAGTTCACGCGTTTTGTTTTTTTTTTTCGAAGTAGTGGTTGAAAAATAAAACATATGTTTTAGCTGTCAAATTTGAATAAAAAAAAAAATAATTATTTGCATGAAAAATGCCGGCAGCTTTTATATTACGTGTTATTTCATTAAAAAAACTGTATTTTAAAAAAGAACGTATCAGAAAACGTCTTCTAAGGGATTATTACAACCCAAGAGATATTCCTGAACAATGGTAAGTACCATAAGTACATGTTGTTGATAAATGGTTATAATTTCTTACATATTTTTTTCAAAGTTAAATAGAAACAGCTGCTCACAATCAAAACGCAAATTTAAAAGAAATTGTTTAACAAAAATCAGTATTAAAACAATGTTGTTTTTTAATTTTATATTTTCTATGAAAATTTTCTCAAAAGATTATGAGTTTTTAAAATAAATGGAAGAGAAAAACATTAAATTTCCTTTTTATATGGTATTTATTGATGTTGAAAATAAATTTTAAAGGAAATTTACAAGTTCACATGTGGATCACATTACTGTAGGCTTGTGATTTAAAATCGCCAAATTTAAGGCGATTACGAACTCCAGCACACCTTCTTTGCGATTTCAAATCGTAATCACAACTTTCTTGCGATTTGCGATTTCTAGCACTAGGCGAATGCCTATTTTTATTTTTTTAATGATTTACTTTACAAACACTATTAGCGTTTGTGTTTTCCAGAAATTTACCGAACCGAACACTAAGGAAAGATATTTAATGTTTATTTTCCAACACTGTTCATAAGCTCTATAGAATCTAAAAAAAAAGCTAGAAGTTAATTTATTTTCATATAAAGCCTAGTGTTGAATTTTTAATGTGAATTACACTCGCGGTATAGACAACATTTGTTAAATGTCAGAGTTTTCGTATGAAATTATAAATTTTTCTCAAAATTTTTTTTGTAAAAAATACCTGGATTATTTTCAGTGTAGCATTTTGGCATTTGCATTATGGCAATGAGCTGCGTATTTGTATCTATAGTATTTCCTGTCTCTGCACAATTTTTTTTTCAATTTTATTGTTGTGTGTAAATTTTTTTATTTTGTCGCTTCATTACTTTTTCAAACGCTTTCTTTACTGGTGGTTTGAAGTTGGTTTATCTTTGTTTGCTTTAAAACAAATACAATATCTTTTCCTCATTTACTCGTTTAAGTTTTAACAAGTACGAATTGATTTGACAAAATTAACAACGACTTGTTTTGGAGCTACTTTTGGTGTGGAAAATACATAAAACAGTAAACAAAATGTATCAAAAACGAACACTTATCTTCGGTAACATTGATTTTACTTAACAACGTTATACAAAATGAGGCCCTATGCTCCGATAGAAGTTAAGCGGATGGAAGAAGAATCGAAGAAGAAGATACAAAGCCCTACGTTTATAACGAACATGAGACACATTTTCATTTCTCCAAAAACTTTTTTTATACAAATAACTACGTTTATAACGAACTCTTCTAAGAACACGTATTTTGAGAAAATAATGTTGTTAAGTACTTGAAATTTTATAGAAGTATTTCCGAATTGGGATTTATATCTGCTTAAGTATTTGGTTATTTTGTTTTGTTAAAACATTAATAATTTTTCAAAGTTGAGAGTAAACGCTTATACATCATTTATCTCTTGACAAAGTATTAAAACGTTCGGAATTTCTTCGTAACAAATTCAGTTTAAAACAAGCTATTAATATCGATGACTACGAGTTCATTTTAGCCATGTCCTCCTGTATTATGAAATTAAAGTATTTTAATATGATTTTAGAATAGAGATGGGCAACCTACACCCATGCAAGTGATATATTAGCTTGTGTGTGTAAATCAGCAGGCAGTTTGCTTCTTCTTAAGCTTTATCAAAATTTTTCTTTCTTTTTCATTATTTATTTATTGAATCTTCATATATTAAATATGAACTAACAATAATTAATCAAATCTTATACTAATACTTTATTTTTGTCATGCCAATGCTAGACGAAAAATGTTCTCCTCACGGTTTCTGTTCACATATGTAGATGTTTAGCGATCTTCTCGTCGGATGAGTCCTGCAGTATCTCTTATCCTTAATTTAGAATGGCCACTGTCATTTAAAATATTTCGTACTTCGTAATAATAGTTTTTACTAATGGCACATTAAGATCCTTGTGAATATTAGAGGTTTTAACATACCAGGGAGCGAGAATAATCACAGTCGCTCGATATTTGGGGCCGAGGCAGTGCCCCATAGCTGAATACCGTAGCACCAGATTGGCTTTAATATAGAGTTGTAAAGTAGAAGTTTGCAGTCGAGGCTAAGAACAAAATTTCTTCCAATAAGCCAATAAATTTTAATTGCTTTTAGTTTCATTTGTGTTAGTTTTGCTTCTATATGGCGATTTTGACTTAAATATTATACTTACTTGTGCAATGATCTAGTAGTCCGCACTATTTGAATTTAAGTATTTTATAAATTTAGTCTTTTATATAATACTTGTGATAAATAAATAAATAAATAAATACTTACTTTTTGGTGGAAACAAAATTAAATAAAAATTTTAATTAATTTCATGTTGTAAAATTCCTGTCTTCATAAAAAATAATTTAATGAAAATTAAATTCAATGAACTTAAGCCTAATTAAAAAATATCGAAATTTGTATTAAAAACCATTAACAGTTCAATAAAATAACCACAATACTAATTATTGTTAAAAGCTTAGGCACGAGCTATGTTTACATTTGTCCTTCAAGTTGTGCTGAAAAAGGTCAACAAGAAAAAAGAAAGACAAAACAAATGAAAAAAATGTACTTTGGATTTCAAGAAGAATTCTTGACAAAAAGTACGAAAAAACAGAAGTTATGAAGAACATGTAAATCAATTAAAATAGATAATCGTTCATTCAAAAGCAAATTTCGATCTACCAATGTAAAATACCATTTGGTTTAAAGATTGATGTTTGACTATTGACGTCATCCGGCTGCAATAGCCGAGTGAGTAAGACGGCAAACCCCACTGAAGAGATTGTGTGGTTACAATCGAAACTAGTCTGGGCAACCTGTCCGTGAACGCCTGGGTTCAAATCTCAGCGCAGTCAAGAATGAAAAATTATCAATAAAAATTTTAATTAATTTCATGTTGTAAAATTCCTGTCTTCATAAAAAATAATTTAATCAAAATTAAATTCAATGAACTTAAGCCTAATTAAAAAATATCTAAATTTGTATTAAAAACCATTAACAGTTCAATAAAATAACCACAATACTAATTATTGTTAAAAACATCTAAACAAAAACTGAACATAATTAATTTGTGGCGATTTTTGGCATCCCGTTTGGCGATGAAGCTCAAAAAAAGCATATACGGAAAGCAGTGTGACCAGATCTAAAAAATTTTTACAGCTAAATCTGGCATTAAACATGGCCAAAAAATGCTAAAAATTATTTTAAAAAATGCTTAAAATAATGCTAAACTCTTTTAAAGATTGTTGTTAAAAATGTATTACCAGTATGGAGTTTTATTCGAGTCAAAATGCATTAAAGTGGCTTATTTTTAACGAAATTGAAATAAATGTTCTGATACACAAAAATTAGAAGCACAGATGCATAGTTGAGATTAAATTTTAAATTTATTTCTATGATATACAAATTTTTTTAGATCATTTTATTTTTTATAGTTTAAGAAAAGTTGAAGCTTAAGAATTATTATTTTTTCAGCAGCTTAGGGCAAACAATTTGTGCACACATTTACACTATTGAATTTTTATCTTAGTAGAAAGTGAAATTTCCTTGAACTTTTATAACGTAATATCAAAGGGCAAATAATATTTACAATCAACATGATAAGGGCATTTATAATATTCCCTGAATATTCTATTTTTTAACAAGACAGGTAAGATGTTTCTTAACAAAAGAATTATCCCTTTTCATACGAAATTATTTTAGGTACAACAATTTTATGTCAACATTTATTATAATTAATAGAAAAAATTTAAATAAAATCAATACAACTATTCGTCCAAATTTTTAAAATAAATAATGCTAAAAGCAGCTAAAAAAAATTTCAAAAATGCTTAATAAAATGCCGCTAAATAAAAATTTGTAATGCTAAATTTAGCTGCAAAAATGCCAAAATTGCCACACTGCTTTTGAGAAAATATCTTCTGTAGTCGTTGCTCTTTGGTTCTTGTATTCACATCAGAGTGGCTGGTTAGGGGATTTTCCCCCAGATTTAGGGGTTTTTATTTCATTTAGGGGAAAATTTAAGGGGTACAAATTCATAAGGGGAAAATTTAGGGGGCATAAATTTATATTTAGGGTGTTTTTTGTCTGTACAAAATAATAACTATGTAGTACTATTAGCCTATTTCCATTGTGCGAAAGAAATCTTTCGTTCGCATAACTACATTGAAAACAAAAACAAATTTCTTGACTTTGTTTTTGTTTTCAATGTAGTTATACGAAAGAAAGAATTCTTTCGCACATCGGAAATAGGCTATATATCTTACAACTTGTTTTTGGTTGAGCAAAAATCGCTAGATTCATGTTAAACTAGTCTGAAAATCGCTTGATTTCAAGGAAAAATACGTAAATTACCATCTTTGAATATAATATCTAAAAGTACCTCGAGAATGTCCTCAATGTAGATAATTTAGTATCAACATTTCAATATTTACAAAGTAAAGCTTTTTGAAAAGATATTAAAAGAAAGCTTTTTAAAGGCGAAGTATTCATTCAATAATACGACACACAAGTTTAATTCAACACCAGAAATGATCAATCTTTAAAATTCCGGTAATATATACAAAGTAAACGAAAATGATTTGGCAACACTCGACATTTTTAAAGAAACTTGATTCCAATGTTTATAACTCTATTTTGATTAGATATATAATTTATAAATGTACTAATGCATGTCTTTAAGCTCCGGACACATCCATATGTTACAGTCTTTTTTTAAACTGTCTATAATTTGGTTTTTAGATATATTATTAAAAAATATTCAAGAAACTTTAAAAAAAAAATTTTGGGGGAATTTCAATAAAATTTTAAAAATTTGTCAATTTTTGCTTTATTTAGGTAAAGCTATTAGTACGTAAATTTAAACTTAGTACAGTTAAATTAATTGAAATTAAATTATTATCTAAACTTTTACATTTGGGGGGTTCTTTTTCAAAATATGTTCAATTTGGGGGATTTTGAAATTTTTTTGGGGTTAAGAAAAAAATTACCTGGCCACACTGATTCACATTTCACAATCTACATTTTGACGATTTTTGAGTTCAAATATAGCCTTATACCAATTTGACGATTTATGTCCTAATATTGACGACTTTTTAAATATCAAATTTTTCAATCATTTTTATAGTTTTTAGTATTATTTCATATGTTTAATTACCTTCTTAGATACTTTCGCTTAATTCGCTGGGACTAATTTTAATGTTTTACCGGTTCCTAAGCCAAAATACGCTTTTTTCTTAGACCTACAAATATTTCTCTTTTCCGTTCATTTTGCTCGTTAGTCCCATTTCAAAAATGATATTTTTTTGACCATTTATTTAAGCGCTTTGAATATGTATATCTGATGTATAAAATCGGTGTAAAGTTCATATCGCACCCAATTTTCTTACTTTTTCATAAATTCTAATAATTTTTAATAATTTTTGATTGCGTTACCCCAATGATTACACTATGCTAGTTGAAAAAACAGACAAGCCGGGCACATAGCGTTTTAATATAATTAGGGTACACTGAATCCAGTGGTACCCGCGGTTTTTTAAGATTGGCTCTGGTTTTCGAGATATTCCGTTATTTCGAAAATGGAGGAGGTTGCACAACATATGTTCGCATAACTCGAAAACGCTTTAGCTTATTGAAAAAAACTTAAAAAACCGAAATTCCACAATAAAATTTCCTTTAAGAAAAGTAAAACCCCTTTCTAATATCCGCAGTCGTTTCAGAAACACATTTTATGGGACTTTTTCTTCCATATATATGAAGAATATAATTTATATGGAGCATTTCATAGGATTTTTTTTTTTTAATTATTAAATTCTTTATTCAACATTATGTATATATGAGAAAATTTATTTTCAATGACATTTTGACGTAAAATTTTTTAAATGCGTTTTTTGTGCCATTTACAATACAAAACAAAAGAACAAATATTTAAGTTTATGCTATTCCAAAGAAATATGCATGCATTATTACCACACTTTCACTTTGCGGTAGGAATTTTGAAAAATCCACAGTTAACGATTAAAAAATTCTTTTCTGAAAAAATCAAAAGTTGTAGACAAACTGTAATCACTTATAGCTTATTTTGTTTGAAACTTGGTTTTTTATGCGCGTAAAACCCTAGCCTTAAATTTTGCACCTGCAGCGCCTGAGATACCCCTAGACGGGCCAAATGTATGTCCATTCCCATCATTTGTTTCTATGGCCTAGGATTCACTCCTAGGAGGATTAAATGTATGACCGACCTCCAATGTTTATTGTTCTTAACATTTTCTTAAAACATTGACATATATCTCCACCCCTTAGAGGGGCTCCCATACAAATATGGCCGTTTAATGAAATTCTTAAATTTGGCCCCTGCAGCGCCTATAATGCCCCTAGATGGGTCAAATGTATGACCAACCCCACTTTATTTTTCATCGCAATCATTTATTTCTAACATACCCACCCGCTATCTTCATTCCTTAAGGGGGCTTCCATACAAAATGTTCAATGCAGACTAGAAATATATTGAAGAAAAAGTCCCATAAATTCCCAGAAGTCGCCCCTAGTGGTATATAATGTATGACCGACCTCAATTAATTTTTTGTCCTTAACATTTTCTCGAGACATACTTACCCCTTATCTTCACTTCTTAGGGGGGCTCCCATACAAATATTGCGTTTTATGAAATTCTTAAATTAATTAAAATTTGTCGACTTTTGTGAATAAAATCAAAAGTTGCAAACAGATTTTAATCATTTATGGCTTGTTTTGTTTGGAATTTCGTTTTTTAAACGTCTGCAAAAAATTAGAAGCATAGCTACATTTTCCAATTTTTTATGAATTTTTAAAAAACAAAAATTTCGAAATTTTGTTAAAAAAATTATTTTTTTTTCCAAAAAAAAAATTATGTTTCTAAAACGACTGCGGACATTAGAAAGAAGTTTTACTTTTACTTTTCTTATTGCGGAATTTCGGTTTTTTAAGTTTTTTCAATAAACTTAAGCAATTTTGAGTTATGCGAACATATGTTGTGCAACCTCCTCAATTTTCGAAATAATATCTCGAAAACCAGAGCCAATCTTAAAAAACCGCGGGCACCATTGGATTCAGCGTACCCGAATTATGTTAAAACGCCAGGTGCCCAGATTGTCACGAAAAAAAAGTTTCAATTTCTTGCACAGTGTTATGGATCTAAATCCATTCACTTCTCTAAGCTTAGATTTCCAAACTTTTAAACCCTTCCCGGATATATGGCATCCTAATCAAACTATCGGAATATGTTATAATTTTTGCAAATGGCGTCATACTTCAAACATATTTGACTTTTGTGATTTATACAGCGACGTTATAGCGGGTGGTTAAATTTTAAGGGCCGATGTTGAATGTGCACCACATCTAAACTTCAAGTTTTTTTCTGCATTTCATTTGACATTTTTCAGTTTCAGATTAATTCAATATGAACTATGGAAAGATACACAATCAAGCAACGCGTTAAAGTTATTCAGGCTTATTATGAAAATGGGCGTTCAAATCAAAATGCATATCGTGAAAATCATCTTCATTGATGAGGCACATTTTCACCTCAGTGGATTCGTCAACAAGCAGAATTGCCACATTTGGGCGAATGATAATCAAAGAGCGATTGTCGAAAAATTAATGCACAGGCAGTTACTGTGAATGATGTTCGCTATCGTGAGATGATAACGAACTTTTTGTGGCCCGAATTGGAAGATATGGATGTGGACGATATGTGGTTTCAACAGGACGGTGCCACTTGCCACACAGCTAACGAAACAATAGCTCTTTTGCGCGACAAATTCAATGGCCATGTTATCTCACGTGGTGGCGATGTCAATTGGCCGCCAAGATCATGTGATTTGACACCGTTGGACTACTTTCTTTGGGGTTATTTGACAGAAAAGGTGTACGTCGATAAATTAGCAACAATTCAAGAGCTAAAGGATGAGATAATTCGGCACATTAACGGCATAGAATCTCAATTATGGCTCAGCGTCATCGAAAATTTGGACCATCGGATGGAGGTGTGCCACCAAGGCCGCGGCGGCCATTTGGCCGATATTTTGTTCCATACATAATTGAACCATACCAATATTATCATAATAAAAAGAAATGACAATAATTTCCTAAATAATTTGTGTTTAATTCAAAATGAACCCTTAAAATTTAACCACCCTTTACAAACAAAGACAAGCCATGGAGTGCTATACTCCGCAAGAGCGTGCAATAATTGTTTCAACAACGAAAAAGACGATTTTAAGTCGAAAACTATCAAGTGCGACGAAACGCATTTCAATTTCAACGGCACTTGGTTTCTGCGGCACTGAAAATCCGCGTGTGATGCATGAAAAGCCATTACATCCATTCAAAGCCACTGTTTGGTGCGGCGTTCACGCGATAGGAGTATTGGGCAATTTGCCATGGCCAGAACTAGAGTCCGATTTAATCATCCCATTTTTTTTTCTTTTGGGCTACTTGAAGTCGCGGGCTTATGCCAACAAGCTCCAGATAAACACAGCCGTAAGAAGAATTTTTGGAAGGAATGCGATCAGTTTTCACCGGAAATCTTGCGAAAAGTCATGGAAAATGCGAAAAAAAAACGAGCACAAATGAGTATTATCACTGGCGGCAGCCACGGATATCATTTTTTCCTTTCAAAAGAAAAAATTGTAAAGGTCTATATAAAGATTTCCGTCACACTTTATCATTTTGTTTTGGAATAAAATAGTTATTCAAACACAAAATTGGATGATTAATTTTGGGCCACCTTGTACTACCAATATATTTAATACTTTTATAATTTGGATTCATTACTATCGGATTTCTATGTTTGTGAAAAAAGGACAGAAAAAATGAAAGGCCAACTTCAGTTAACATATTAGTTAGAAATTTTTACTATTAGTTAAAGTCCTCACTGATTTTCCGCCTGCAAACAAATTGTTTATATCAATTAACATATTTGTAAGTTAGAGGTTTTCATGCTGTTGAGTTTCATTCAATAGATTTAATTAAAATGTTACCATCACACAAATATTATATTTTTATTTTCAATTAAGGAAAATAAATTGGAACAATTAAAAAAATTGTTTGAAACTTCATTATTTGATTTAATTCAAAAAACATTTCGTGAACTTTTTTCTGTCAACGCTTGCCGCTCTTATTTAGGTTGGCCTCTAAAATAAGTTTAACTTTTGCTGGGCTTAATGTATTGGTTAACTTATATGAACTTTATTTATTTTTTTTTGCATAAGGGATTAAAAGTTTAAAAAAATGTAACTAGTTTATAAAAAAATAACCCAATATACAATGTAAGTCTAATTAGATTAAAAATTAATTACACATAATAAAAATTTATTTCAATTAAAAAATTTGTGATATTAATTAAAAATTAATTAAATTTACACCAGTAAACAAATTAATAGTAGCAATTAAACGTTTAATTCACTAGATTAAAGATTTAATTCACTTGATTACATTTTTAAGTAAAAACGATTTTAATTGGTGAAAAACTTTGGAGAATTTTAAAGACACTTTTGGTAAATGCCCAGTGTTTTGGCTTGATAGAACTAGAAAAAACAAGCAAGAGTGCCATCTTCGGCTTAGCCAAATCTTATAAACCCTCTACCAAAGTTATGAGTGTTGCCAATTTAGTCATTTAGTGATTTAGATTTTGCCATTTTTCAGTTCGTTAAGCCATGAATTAATCAATTCAGCCATATTATAAATGCCGCTTTAGTTGTGGTGTAACGTTAAACTTCTCTTAATTAGTTAACACAAATGGCTTTTACAATAAAAAATCTATTTAATCGATAATTTGAGCTTTATGTTATTTAAAGGTTTTTTTCATGTTTAGTTTTTTTGTTAATAAAAATGTATTAACACAAATAAAATAATCTCTTATTATAAGTTTTTAAGTTTTTTTTAATATTAATGCGTTTTTGTGGTAAAATCTTGTTTAGCCATTTTTTGCTACGAACTTCGCTGTTTTAAGTAGTGAAGAGTTCGCATCACTGATAGTGATATGAGAAAAATTTACTAAGCCTCAAAATTCGGGAGACACTTTTATGGAATCAGATGACCGATTTGGCTAATATTTAAAAATAAATATTCTTTATATATAAGAATTATCTGATCCGTATATGGAAATACTAGCTAACATTACACGAGTGCTATTGTGCCAAAATCATTATTTCAGTAAAAAGAATGTACAATGCATGAATCGATTTAGGTAATTGTTATACCCATACCACAATAGTGGAGAGGGTATTATGCGTTTGTGTTGATGTGTGTACCACCTTAAAATATTGGTCCTAGACCTTAAAGTATACCGATTGACTCAGAACAACTTTCTGAGACGAGCTAACGATATCCGTCCGGCTGGCTGACTGACTGCCCATGTAACCTTGTGCGCAAAGTACGGGTCGCATTTTTAATGATAATTTGCTTACAATTGGTACACAGGTTCTAATTGCCAAAAGGACCAATCCTTTTGAAAATATCCAACCAATTTTAATGAAATTCAAAACATAAATAGATCCATATTTATATGGACACATAAGCTATGCATTAAAAAAAAAATAGGACTACGAGGGGAGATAGGGGACAATCGCTGCCTTTCCAAAACTATCTAACAGATTTTAATGAAGCTTAAAACATAGATATTTGCATATAACCACATTCACAGAAAAAAGTGTTTTATCAATTAAAATAATGGTTTAAAAATTATTAAAATTTAATTAATGTGATAATTGAATCAATTATTTTTTTAGTTGAAAGAAAATTAAAAATTTAATTTTGATTTAATTAACATTTAAGTTGTTTTGAAATAAATTTTTAATTTAAATATTAATTAAATAACAAAAAATTTTGATTGACTTTTTTCGTTTAAAATAAAATAATTTTAACATGTAGAATTGTTGTTGGGAATTTTAAATATTTAATTAAATAAATTAACCCATTGTCTGAAATGGCATAGTTTTTTGATAATTTTTTTAATTAAAATAAAAAATATCTTTAATTGAAAAAAAAAAAATTATTCACAATTTTAAAATTTTTAGTAATCCATATAATCACTTTGGTACAAAGATGTTAAGTAATGATTAGATAATGCTAATGATTGCTAATTAACCTTCTTTTGTGGAATTCTCTAATTCATCAAACAATTAGAATTAGTTCAACTAATTCACATTAGATAATTGAAATTTTTATTCCAATGGTAAAACTAATTGCAATTAGTTGCCATTAGCAAAAAAAATTGGTTTACCTTTACAATTAGAAATCTAATTGACTTCTGCTAATGCAATTAGATATTCAATTAGCTCTAATTAGAATCAATTATTTTGATAAAAATTAATGTTTTCCAAAGAATTATTGAAGTGGACGAATAATGATGTAAGTCACTGTATGTGCAAACATGATTTCAGTGATGGTGGTAAGTTCTGCATAAGTGACACATATACATATATGGTATTTTTAGTAAATCAGATTACATTTTTGCAGAAGAAAGTACTGCTTCATTGTCAAAATTGACAGAGGGGGCTGAAAGCCTGCATTTTATTTCGAATATGATGCATCAATATTTGAATGATCCTGATAAAACTTTCAATATATGGTCCAAATATCCTACATTAAAGGAAATAGCACTATTTTGCAACACACCGCTTACGTCTTCAGGCCCTGTGGAGCGACTATTTTCCTTTGCGGGCATTATTAAGAGTCCAAGGCGGGGTCGCTTGACGGACTTTTCTTTTGAAAAGCTCGTATTGCTGAAAGCGAATATACCCGGTCATAGTAGTTATTAAACAGTTAGTGCGTACGTTAAATATGTGTGCATGTATGTAATATATGTACATAAGTAATATATATATGTGTGAAATTCATATTATGAATATTTAATTTTTTTTTGTTTTTTGAAAATATCAAACTAATTGATTCTAATTCGAGCTAATTGAATATCTAATTGCATTATCAGAAGTCAATTAGATTTATAATTGTAAAGGTAAACCAATTTGTTTTGCTAATGGCCACTAATTCCAATTAGTTTTAACATTGGAATAAAAATTTCAATTATCTAATGGGAATTAGTTGAACTAATTCTAATTGTTTGATGAATTAGAGAATATAAACCAATTGCATCAATTGCTAATTCTAATTGGAATTTAACATGTATGCTTTGGTAATAGATGCAAAATCAACAAATTGTTTGCTTGATATTATGAATTTGGTATAAATTTGGTAATTAGAGAAAATTATAAATTTTTCTGTGTTAGCTATACAATTTTCAAAACTGGGTCCCAAATAGGTACTCTTGCAAAATTTGTTCTTATATACTGTGGTGTAGGGTATCAGATGGTCGGGCTTAACCGACTATACTTTCCTACTTGTAACTAACAGCTTTATACTGCACTTATTTAAAGTAAAAGAAAAAGTAAAGGTGTACGGGGAAACCTAAGAGGCAGTCGTGGTTTCTTGCTCATATCCCCAGCCATTTGTGAAAGGATCAGTGTTGCCATAACTGTTTGATGAGAATATGCCAAAACAATAATTAGTATTGTGGTTATTTTATTGAACTGTTAATGGTTTTTAATCCAAATTAAGATATTTTTTTAATTAGGCTTAAGTTCATTGAATTTAATTTTCATTAAATTATTTTTATGAAGACAGGAATTTTACAACATGAAATTAATTAAAATTTTTTATTGATAATTTTTCATTCCTGACTGCGCTGAGATTTGAACCCAGGCTTTCACGGACAGGTTGCCCAGACTAGATTCGATTGTAACCACACAATCTCGTCAGTGGGGTTTGCCGTTTTACTCACTCGGCTATTTAAGCCGTATGACGTCAAAAGTCAAACATCAATCCTTAAACCAAATGGTATTTCACTTTGGTAGATCGAAATTTGCTTTTGAATGAATGATTATCTATTTTAATTGAATTACACGTTCCTCCTAACTTCTGTTCTTTCGTAATTTTTGTCAAGAATTCTTCTTGAAATCCAAAGTACATTTTTGTTTTTCATGTTTTTGTCTTTCTTTTTTCTTGTTGACCAAAACTTCAAAAACAATCTGCTAAATCGTAAAACGAAGAAAATATGCAAAAAATCTGATAAAAATTAAACCTACAATTTTTTTTAATTTAAATTTGCTAAAAAAAAAAATATGCTGAATTTTTAAAAAAAAAGTATGCTAAAAATCTGCTGAATTTTTATAAAAAATTATGCCTAAAATCTGCTAAATAAAAAGCAATTTTAGTATATATTTCATAAATAATTTTTTTTTTAAATATATTAAAAAAAATCTTCTTTTTTAATAAGTAAAAATATGCTGAATAATCTGCTTTTGGACAAGAAAATATGATAAAAAGCAGTTAGCATATTTAAAAAAAAAAAAAAAAATGGAATTTCCCAACTCAATCTGCTAAATCTGGCAGACAATATGCTAAAATTGTAACACTGGAAAGGATCTATCTGAATTTCAATCGAAGACCTTTCCCGACTATCTCGTCAACTTAACCCTTTACCACTCCTCTTGGTCTGGCCAGACCACAATTTGTACAGCTAAAAACCCCAATTAAATAAAAAGTAAATAAATATATTTTTTTATTGAACGTATGCTAATTACTTTAGATTATACAAATTTGAACGTATGGTAATTACTTGAGATTATACAAATTATATAATTTTATTATTTCATTCCATATGCAAGTCATCGAAAATGTAGTCTTTAACTTTGCACATTGCTATTTCGCATCTACCACAACTGAATCGAGTTTTGCGTAAGGTTTTTGTAGTTAGATTGAACTAAGCGCATAATGGGCCGTAGTTTTCTGATTTGATTCAGACTTGATTCATTCGATTTAGAACGCATCATTTCTAGAATTCACGTATCTGTTTTTTTAATATTTTGTCCTATTTGAAATATCTTTCAAAGAAAAAAAAAAATATGGCCTGGCTAAACCAAGAGGGTCATTCCATAGACTTTTACATAAAAATGGAATTCAACCCCACTTATTTGCTCCAATCGAATCTAAATTAGTTTCATTCAATTCAGAACATATCATTTATAGAATTTACGTCCCTGTTTTTTTGATTTTTTGTTATATGCGAAAAATATTACAAGCAAAACACAAATTTGGTCTGGCCAGACCAAGACGGTAATCGTGGGGTTAAATGAAAACGGACGTAACTTCCCAAAAATTCAAAAATGTGTTTTTGATTGATTTTTGTTCGTTTTATTAAACTACATGTTCACGCATATTTTTAGACCCCTGCGATCAAAAATGGCCAACTTATTAAAAAAAATTCAAACGCCAAGAATACCTTAATATTGTTTATTGATTTTGTAAAGTTTTTTGCTTCTAGAGAAAAAAAATGTAGTAACGCCCGTTTGCCTTTAAGATGACGATATGTTATATTTTAATATAACACTATAGTTCCCCTCATATCTAGGGTCTTCGTTAGATCAATTTCGGTACTTTTAAGGACCTAAAATATATATGTGCAAATACGAAACTCTATTGGTTTTTTAAGTTTGTAGGGTACTATTTTATTTTATTAGCACGTGACGTACTTATTTTCTCTATTTTTAACCCCACCTCATTGTTTGCCATTTCTTTTACAACTAATAAAAAAACCCCCATTGAAGAAAAACTGAATATTTTTTTACCTTGAAAATCCAAGGAAGTAATAAATTGCAATTGTGTGTAAATGAATAATTGCGAAAAAAAACACGTAGATAAACAGTTGTATTTACTTCAAACCAAAACTTACACAAACATAAATATTATAACAATACAAACAATTTTAAAACCGCCAAATATATACAGGCATTGCAAAATACAAGAATCCATTCATTTATATTTATTTTTATAAAAAAAAATCTTTGCAAATATCAAGTCTGTTGCAGACAAACACCAGACTTATTAAACACATCGTTTGCCTTTGAAGCCAAACATGAATAAGTCAAAAATTCAGAATTAGAAAATAAGTTTTTCTTTTTGTAAAAATTAAAACATGTTATTCACAGAAAAAAATTAAAAATTGTCTGTTATCACCAAATTAATAGAATCAAGCAAACAATTTGTTGATTTTGCACCTTTGATCAAAATGAATATATAGATTACGAAAAATTTAAAAATTTAATATTGTGAATATTTTTTTTTTTTTCAATAAATGCTATATTTAATTACACTGTGCAAGAAATTGACATTTTTTTTCGTGGCAAGCTTGGCACCTGGCGTTTTAACATAATTCGGGTACGCTGAATCCAGTGGTGCGGTTTTTTAAGATTGGCTCTGGTTTTCGAGATATACCGTTATTTCGAAAACGGAGAAAGTTGCACAACATATGTTCGCATAACTCGAAAACGCTTTAGCTTATTGAAAAAAACTTAAAAAACCGAAATTCCGCAATAAATTTTCCTTTAAGAAAAGTAAAACCTCTTTCTAATATCCGCAGTCGTTTTAGAAACATAATTTTTTTTTGGAAAAAAAAAATAATGTTTTTAACAAAATTTCGAAATTTTTGTTTTTTAAAAATTCATAAAAAATTGGAAAATGTAGCTATGCTTCTAATTTTTTGCAGACGTATAAATTCCAAACAAAACAGGCCATAAACGATTAAAATTTGTTTGCAACTTTTGATTTTATTCACAAAAGTCGACAAGTTTTAATTAATTTAAGAATTTCATAAAACGCAATATTTGTATGGGAGCCCCCCTAAGAAGTGAAGATAAAGGGCAAGTATGTCTCGAGAAAATGTTAAGGACAAAAAATTAATTGAGGTCGGTCATACATTATATACCACTAGGGGCGACTTCTGGGAATTTATGGGACTTTTTCTTCAATATATTTCTAGTCTGCATTGAACATTTTGTATGGAAGCCCCCTTAAGGAATGGAGATAGCGGGCGGGTAAGTTAGAAATAAATGATTGCGATTTTCTTAAAGGAAAATTTATTGCGGAATTTCGGTTTTTTAAGTTTTTTCAATAAGCTAAAGCGTTTTTGAGTTACGCGAACATATGTTGTGCAACCTCCTCCATTTTCGAAATAACGGTATATCTCGAAAACCAGAGCCAATCTTAAAAAACCGCGGGCACCACTGGATTCAGCGTACCCGAATTATGTTAAAACGCTATGTGGCCGGCTTGTCTGTTTTTTCAACTAGCATAGTGTTATTATTAAAAAAATTATCAAAAAAAAAAAATGTGTTAATTGATTTAGGCCATAATCATGTAAAACGCAACGCAATGCCAAAGAATAACATTGAAAGCAAAAACAATGTCATAAATATTTTGTAATTTTGTTGTTGCTCTCTACAGAAATTCACATTGCGTTTAAAAATTTCAAACGCTCCATTGCTTGTGGCGTTGAAAATTTAAAAACGGTACATGAATTCCTGTAGAAAACAACAACAAAATTACAAAATATTTATGACTTTGTTTGTGCTTTTAATGTAATTCTTTGGCGTTGCGTTGCTTTTTACATGATAAGGGCCTTAATTAAATATAGCTCAGGTTTTGACAATTCCCAACAACAATTCTACAAGTTTAAATTATTTTATTTTAAAAGAAAAAATCAATTGAATCTTTTTGTTACTATTTAATTAACATTTTAATTAATAATTTATTCCAAAACAACTAAAATGTTAATTAAATCAAAATTTAATTTTTAATTTTCTTTTAACTAAATAAATAATTGATTCAATTATCACATTAATTAAATTGAAATACTTTTTAAATAATTTTTTTAATTGATAAGAAACTACTGATAATTCTTTTCTGTGTTTATATAAAACAATTAGCATTTATAATAAAAGATATATATTTCTGAGTTATGACAGATTTGTTCTGAATGACCGTTTTGTTTTACAAATCCAGACAGACCTACACACTTTAATTTAATTATTTGTTTACACGAATATAATTAAATCATGTCATTATTCGTTTTTAAGAGGATTAATTAAAAGGCGCTTTTAACCATTTTAGTTTTAGAAAGAGAGGGAAAAAGGTAAACATTTGCGTGACTGGATTAATATTTTCTTTAACCAAAAATTAAGTTTTGCTTTGAATTTGTCTTTAAAAAAAGACAAACTATTTATTTGTCTTTTAATTTTCCAATGGTTATTTTTTACGCAAAAATTTGTAAATGAGTTTTTGGGAGATCAAAGACTGGAATGGAAAATTTATTAAAACATATAATTTGAAAAGAAAAAAAACCGGATTTTATGCTGGTAAATCTGTAAACAGTGCAATAAACATTATAATTTTTGAGTTTTCTTTTAAGCGTTTTATAATTGAAAATGAAAGGAAATTGTGGTCAATTAAACAAAATTCGTTAGCAATTATATAAATATTTAACTTTTGTGTAATATTTTAAGAAATAAATAAACTGAACATTTTTATTATCTAACTAATGGACAGTTTAAAATTTACTTATTTTCTGTTTTTTTTTTTTGTTAACTTCAAAAAAAAAAAAACAGATGGTTGGTGGAAAGGGGCTTTCTTCATAGAGGAACGGGACATAAAAGTTTCGTTTTGTCTGCCGAATGGAATAGTGTCCTGCAGGCGGAAATCTCGACGATAAAGCGGCTGGCTAATTGGCTGAGGTATTATCCCATATCGAGAGATATACGGATACTTAATGATAGCAAGGCTGTCATTGCTTCCCTAGCGGGTGTTAACTCTAGAATATCGGATGTTTTTGAATGAGATTGCGAATCATTCAACATATTCATTGATACATTCGTTGGACTTTCAATAGCTCACTATAAGTCACTCATAAAGCGCGAGTCCTATAGAATTGCACGGATGGGATAAATTTGCGAGTCCGCCTGCTGCGTAGGGCACTGTGGCCTGGCTAAGATGAACGGAGAACTAGCAATCTACTTCGGTTCAAAAATTACCAAAATAAAACAGTGGTATTAGTTGTATCTGGGCACTGGTATGTAGGAACTCATGCTAGGAGAATGGGTCTGGAATTTAATCACTACTCTAGAAGTTATCACGATGAGAAGGAAGAGGAAACTGTGCTTCACTTTCTTTGTCAATATCCGGGGATACGAGGTGTAAGGGAAAATACCTGGGTCAACCGGTATTTGCCTGTTTGGAGGATCTAACTGGGAAAGAACTTAGGTCACTTCTTCTCTTCATTAGGAAGACGAATTGGCTGAACTCTGTAGTGGCACCATCTGAGTAACTGCTATGCAGGATGGGCATTGGCGCTGGGTATCACAAAGGGACCACTGAAGGACCCAAGTGCACTCTCTCTCAATGGCTGTATATGAAACCTAACCTAACCTACTCAAATTTTTTAATAATGGCAAAATCAAAAATAATTTTTCATAACCAATTGACCACATATTCAAAATTCATGTACCTCTCTGTAAAATGTTGAATGCAAAGTGTTCTCCGTTGCTAACTAAAACACACATAAATAAATATTCTAAATAAATATGGAGATTAGCCTTTTTCGAAATTTATTTTAAAAAGCTACATGTTTTGTAGCTCTCTCACAGTATATCAGTCTTTATGTGTATGACCAAAAACAACAAAAAACTCAACTTCCAAAAATTTGTACCTGAGGCCTTTTCGAAATAAATGATTTAATAAGAGTAGTAAGGGGTTGGTTAAAGTAAAACAAATATTAATACAAAAGCAATTTCTTTAACTTATTCATAAATTTCGGCTTGTTTTTTTTATTAAATATCACTTGTGTAAAAAAAAACGTAACAAATATAACACAATTTATCGGAATTATATTTTTTAGGAATAAAGTTGGTTACAATCAAAAAAACAAAATATAATTTTTTTGAACAGCTGACAAAAGTCTGGTTTTTCGAACAAAAACTTCGAATACACAAAAACATGCGGATTTGAAAACATCAATTTATAAATTATGTGGATTCAAAAAATTTTGCGTTTTCAATACGAGTCGATAACTTCGAACGCACCTGAAAATTCCAAATCATTTGTAAAATATTTATTTATTAAGAGTTACAAGTACAATTACAAATGATATTTTACATTTTAATTAAAAAATAATCAAAAAACTTTGCCATATCAAAATATGTGTTAATTTATTTAATTAAATATAGCTCAGGTCTTGACAATTCCCAACAACAATTCTACAAGAATAAATTATTTTATTTTAATTTCTTTCAACTTAAAACAATAATTGATTTAATTATCACATTAATTAAATTGAAAAACTACTAATAATTTTTTATGTGTATGAACTACATTTTTTTTATTTTAATTAAAACAAACTTGAAATCGCAAAAATTTTTCATAAATTAACAAAAAGTAAATGATAGTTTACACAAAAGTTTGCTAAAAACCGTAAAAATGTGAAACCGCGGTTTCGGTTTTAAACTGATTAAAACCGGTCGTTTTCGGTCCGGATTTCGGTTTTTCTTACAAATCTTGCAGATTGTTATGTTTGACTGGTGCTCTGATAATTTTAAATGTTTCCAAACTCCAGATTTTAGTTCAGACATTTCTGAAAAAAAAATCAGTACAATAAAATAAGTAAAAAAAGGTTTAATATACTGCCAAATTTTAATGGTAATTAATATGGCTGTGATTTTCATGCAAATGCCTTTTTTTTTGTCGATGGTCTAAGATCGATGTCGACCAATTATCTTTCCGAATCATTACATTTGCGTTGAAATGGCATCGATCTGTTTTTTCATATTTTGGTAAAAATGCATATTTTGGTTTTCAATGCATATATATTTTTTTTTCATATTTTGATATTTTAGAGTGGTTTTTTTTAATTTTCATATCGAGCAGCGTTGCCAAATGTGAAGATTTATCTGCATTTTGCAGGTTTCCCGTCCCGGGAATTCCCGGGATTTTCAATTGTTTTCAATTCCCGCTTTCTCGGGAATTAGTGGCGGGAATCCCGGGAAATTTTGAAGTAAATCTTTTTTTAAAACTTTAGAAAATCTATGTTGGACTAGTGTCTTTAGTAGTTTAATCCAACTTAATTTCAACACAATATTTAACTTTACTACAGTTTAAGGCGTATTAAGCTCATTTTAAAGAATGGGCTTTATATAGGGCCTATGATAATTATAGGCCTATCTTCACGAAATTTTATTTCTTGTCTTAGCACACTGAAGTGTAAATTTTACAATAAACGTATTCACGTCAATATTTGTTACCCTGGCAACTGTGCAAAACAGAATAGTTGTACTTATTTGACGTGAACAACCCATTTTGGTTGTACTTTCAATTTTCAGCTCACACAAAATCATTAATTTTATTAATTTATAAGTCAAATTTATAACTTGTCTACCTCAACATTTTTTCAGATAAGTATTTAATTTTTATTTTTATTTCTGCTTCTTCAATTTTTTTACGCTTTTTATTTTTTTTAATTGTCGTATTTTTTACAAAGTTCATCTTTAAACACTACAATTTATAATATTTTTCAATTCAAAGAAAAAAACGTACGTCAAAATGAAATTCCTGCGTTGTTGTTTGGTGTAGAATTGATTTTATAAGTACTTTTTAACATTTTTTCATCTTGGCAATACCAAAAAACGTTGCAGCATTTTTATGCTTTTGCTCTGATAATCTTGCACTTACTTAAACCCTGAAAATTTTGCATCCTTTGGGCTAAATAATTGTCTATGTGGTTGTTGTTATGCTTTTGCACTTATGCTTTTCGCAAGAGTACAATTTTTGACGTGAATACCTTTAATAATATTATAAGATTTTGCCGCTGAGGGCGTAGTAAAATGTTTTCCTAGATTGTGCTTTATATGCGACATTTCAAGTTATTTTGAGCCTTATGAAAGTAGAATATGCTAAATTGCACCACAAAAGCAGTATTCGTTACGCTTTTAGCCATACTTACATAATTTACAAAACTGGTCTAAACATGGAGCCGTAGGTAAATTATGGACCGACATTCACGAAATTTGGTGCCTTATAAAACGAATTTGTGGAAATTTAATGACAAAAGGTATGCACCTCCACATATTTATGTTAGTTTTTGTGGAGTTTTTAGGGGGGTAGTTCCACATTTGGGTGCATAACTCTTTTCCTACTCAAGCGATTCTACTGGAATTCACCCCCCAAACAGCATAGAAGATCTAGAAACAATTTGACACCCATATGACTAAATCGACTGAGAATTAATGAAGGATTCACAATAATATTAAAAATAAGATTCACATGGAATGACAAACTTAGTATAAATACATACACCACTGCTGATTAAGGGTTATAAAAAAATATTTTATTAAATATATGTAGTAAATAACATTTCTCCTTCCTGCTAAATTTGTTAAACGGTAAAATTGTTTCAGAATTCCTATTTCGTAATGTTGTGGTTTCAGTTCCTAATCGCCCTTTCAGAAATGTTATTCCACTAAGACGTCAATACTTTCATTCTAATTATGCAAATGAGCTCTGAATTTGACAATGTATATACGTATATTGATTTCTATGATCCTATTGGCATCAAAATAACCTCTTAAGTGTCTTAAAATTACTTGAATCTTAAATTTTTTACGTTTTTGTTATTTAATAGATACTAGATTTAATTATTTTAAGCGTAATAGCCCGTAAGAAAGATTAGTTGCATTGGAGAAATAAGTAAATAAATAATAATAAATTTTCTAAAATTATTTAGGAGAACGTTTCCTGATGATCTGGCCTAAGCAGCCAGTGAAATGCGCATAGGAACAGCTTATCCTCCAACAATAAATTTCAGTATTTTTTATCAATTATTTAAAAAGGGAATTAAGCACAACAAACAAAATCTTTTAGTAAATAAATAAATAAAAAAATTTGGGCGGGAATCCCGGGAACCCGGGAATTTGATATTTATTTCCCGCTTTCCCGGGAATCCAAAAAGTGCGGGAATAAAAAAACTCTACTTAACACATACTCATATAACAGAGGCAAGCTTTAAGAGCCAAACAAAAAATACAAACGGCTTGGAAAATACGCACTCTCCGTTAACAAATAAACCACACAAACTTAATTAATAATTTTGCAAAAAATTCTAATCGAAAACTTTTATTCTTTATAATTTTTTATGCTTCGTCGTTTCCTTCTTGACTCTGCAAATTTTTCACTTAAATGAATAAATTTAGCACTAGGTAGCGCAAAAAGTTTGTAAAATATGCAACATTTCGATTTTTCTATAAAAATGTATTAATCGTTCATCAGATACCCCAATAAACAAGGCAAAAGGATTCTACAAACATACAATTTTGACATGTTTGCCAAGCCGTTTGAGTTGTTTATTTGGCTTTTACTTTTAAAAGTTTAATTATGTCCCTGTTTACATTTGATCATTTTTGTTGTTTCTTTTTTAATGTTGCTTTTTTACTTTCATTGTAAAATTTCTGTTGCAGCATGTTCACTTGACAAATAGCAAATTTGAGCCGGAACTAAAATAAATTTTGGTTAAATGAAAAAACACAACAAATGGCAAGACTACATGTACTTGTGTACCCTTCTTAATTCCACTCTCTTTCATCTAGCCAACAAAGTAACGATATTCGTTAATAATAGAATACAATAATTAGGTAAATTATATATATTTCTTTGGGCTATTTTTATGTGCAGTTTTTTTACGTTAAAATCAGTTTTTTTTTCTTAATATGCAGTATTTCCAAAAAAATTATGGCAACGCTGATATCGAGCCTTAACCGCAAAAAAACTTAAGCGACAAAATTTTAAATTTTCGTTTTTTAATAGATGAATTTATTGGCAACACTTGCATTATCTCCTAAAATCTCAAGGTCAAAAATGTACCGTTACGATTTTATAGCAAAAACAATTTTAGTTTAAGCGCCAATCTTCATACAAAATTTTTGTTATATATAATAAAAAAAACCTTCTCCTTTAAAATTTTGTTTCTGTCGCTTGAGCTTTTTTTTCAGTTATGACTCGATATTATAAAAAAAAGTTCTTCAAGAAATTTGTAATACACAAAAAAATTTTCAAAAAAAAAAACAAAAAATTTAAATCTGTAAATAAATTCTTTTGGAGCTCTGCTTAAAATGCAATATTTTTCAAGATTTCGACAAATGATCCTTTTATTTTTAGCCGATGCACCGCCTTCTCAATACTTTTTATAATTTTTTAAGTAATTTTCTTTGGTGCCGGCTGAAATGTATAAACTTTTTTATGAGAAGTACAAGTGTTATATATAATTTGCAATTTTTTTAAATTAAAAGCTGAAAACTGTGTTTTTTTTGTCGTTTTCGGTTTTTAGGCATTAAAAACCGCGGTTTCGATTTCGGTTAAAACCGAACAGCAATCCCTAGTTTACAATAACGATGTTTTTAAGTCAATTTGGAAAATTTTACCATTTTCAACACATTTACCTGGCATGTGCTGATGATATATGTAATACAAAACAATAACAGCAATGGCTAGACTCGACTTTAGAATACCGACTGACTTAGAATCATTTTTAAAGTCGATCTTAGGATGTCTTTCCGTCCGACCGACTTGCTGGCTAACTACGGACAGTAAACGTTGTGCGCAAAGTACAGGTCGCAATTTTATAAAAACCTTAATGAATGAAATTTGGTACAAAAATTTTATTTATTCAAGGAACGATTCCCAATAAAAATTGTTAAAAATTTACAAATAATTGCACATGGCCTTCATACAAACATCTTTCCGAAATGGAGTTTTTGGCACCATTTATATCTAATCATGTTCGAATTTATTGCAATCTAAGTCACCTTACCAAATTTTATTGATATCGGTCCACATTTTTATTATTATTATTATTTATTGATGATCTAGCACAACAAGATACATAAATCTTACAGCGCTAGTGAGTATAGCAAATATAAATAGATACATGATTAATAATAAACAACCTAAAAAGCATTATTAGCTTGTGAATTAAAATCATTCGAAAAATTAATGTCATTATTAATATAATATAAAATTATAAAAGAGCGCATAGTTGAACTATTGTTGAACTATTTTCTTTCCACGACGCGATTTTGCAAATTGAATTCTTCTGAATAGATATGTTGGTTGTTTTTGAATTATTACTTTGTGTAGCAGTATAAGGCATTTAAATTTGAGGAGATTTTTAAAACTAATCTCATATATCCGGTATGAAAACAATGATATGTGTTTGCGGCGTCCTTTAGCATAGATATATCTAGCAATATTATTGTAGGCAACATTTAGTTTTTTGAAGTCTGCGCTATTACAATAAGCGAAAATTTCGCATCCGTATACAACATTCGAATATTAAAAGGTGTTGAGAATTTCACTGCCCACAGATTACGTAGCATACCATAAACTCTCCCTACAACAGAGTTAATATGGGTTGACCAAGTAAGTTCGTTAATAAACGTTACTCCCAGATTTTTTGACAAATTTACGAAATCAATTATGTTGTTGTTTATCTTAATTTGAAATGGATCATCTAATGTTGTTTTATTTTTTGAAAGGAAAAGACATTTGGATTTCGAAGGATTTATAAGTAAACCATTGGTATAATCAGTATAAATGTTGTTCACACATAATTGAATGTCAGCGAATTAGTGCTGCCATAAACTTGTACATCATCTGCATACATGTGTACTTTGGTGTTAATCGCTACGTCTGGTAAATCGTTTATGTATAAACAAAATAGGAGGGGCCCAAGAATAGATCCCTGTGGAACGCATCTTTTGACATCAAGTGAGTTTGAAAGTTTACTATTTAAGTGTTCGACTTGGGATCTATTAGTAAGGTATGAAGATAGTAAACTGCATGCGGAGTTTGAAAAATAGAACAGTTTTTCAAGTTTCTTTATTAAGATGGGATGGACAACTGTGTCAAACGCTTTGCTATGGTCTAGAAGAATAAGGAACGATACCATATTTTGATTTGATCATTGGTCACATAAATCACTCCCGAAAATATCTTTTAGTGCCATAATTTTTTTATAAATGTTAATAATTTTAAAAAGAGACGACAATAATTGTTTAACTGATTGTCATGGTTGATCATAGAACCCATATGGCTTGTTCCTAAAATCACTTTAAGACAAAAAATATTATGTAATATTCGGCACAAATAACTCTTATATTCCTATATTTTGTTTTAGTTTGTCCCAGAGTCCGAATGGGATCCAAATAGAGACACTTTAAAAATCTTTTCTGTAAATACTATGGCATAGGGTATTTTATGATCCGGCTTAACCGACTAAACATTTTTTACTTTTTAGTTTTTAGTCGCTTCGAATTCGTATAACCTTGTTCTACTGTAAAGCAAGAGGCCGCCAGGGGGTGTAGGGATCATCTAAAGGATTTTTATCCTTTTGGATAATGCTTCCTGCATTTAAGGATGATTGTCTTTGTGGCAGCCATGCTTTTTAGATGAAGGCCGTTTTTAAGTACATTTTTCAACGTCTGATTCAATACTGCCTCTTCAAGGCATGAGCTCACAAAAGGGTTCAACGAAGAGCATTTATTTTACTAAAGGGATACTTTCTGGGATTAGTTGTTGGCTGCGGCTTATAATCGAATTACCCTAGGTGCAGTTGCTATTCAACAGAAGCTGCTGGATTTAATCTAGCAGTGAAGGTTAGATAGCTCCGGCCTTCAAACTAGGGACGAGTTTATAATTTTTGTCAGATTATACACTCAATATTGCTACTTGAGGTTCCGTAAACAAACGGGCACGGTTGCATAACGCATAATTTGACCCAACGTGAATATGATCCTCCATTGGGTAAAGCTGCAAATGAGGTACTTATGTAAATCCTATTTTTATCTGTATAGCAAGAAGCAAATTGGCGATTACATCAAAGTCCGTACATACCTCTATTCTTCTTTCCCTTATCTCGTATACATTTAAGACTTAGCTATTTTAAATTTGCATCTTAAAAAGAGATCTTAGAAATTTTAAAAGCCGTTATTGACGCACTTGTGCATTACTTAAGAAAGGGTGCTCTAAATAAATAAAAACCATCCAAATAAAATATTATTTCTCTTATTATCTAAGACTATCGTATATGGAAATATTACAATAACTGTTAGCTTTTTTGTTTTACAAGATGAGTTGCAATAAAAAAGCAATTTTAAAATGCCACCTACCAGTTTACGTACTTAAGTGCCAATATAAAACAAAACTTTACTTCCTAAACTTTCGTTTTTCATACTTTTTTTATTATAACCACAGATCGTTAAATGAACATATCACTTTTCCATATAAAAAATTTGTAGTATTTCTCATCTTTCAGGCATTTAAAAAAAAGACAAGACACACGCCCAGTCTAACATTTAAACCCAGCAAACATTTTTTAGTATAAATAATGTTATGAACCGTTACTTGACTAAAAAAAAAAAGAAAAAATTACATCTTAACACTAGGAAGACCGAAAGCTATGACCATTACCTAAACGACGTCTTTAAATAAAATATTGAAATATCTGAAGAAGAACGTTTTTTTTTTTTTATTAATTTTAATAGGGTGCCCCTGTAGGCTAGCTGGTAGTGAGGTAGTCTATCAGTACCGGGGTTGCGGGTTCGATTCCCGTCAGAGACTCTGGTCTCTTGCAGACAAGCAAAAAGCTTCGCGGGATTAGGAATTCAATTATTATCAAAAATTATTATTTCATTTATTAATGATGTGCTAATAATCCCAATTTTTTAATGAAAACACTGAAATTTATTGTTGTGGGAAAGCTAGTTCCTTTGCGCATTTCGCTGGTTGCTTAGGCCAGCTCGTCAGGGAACTTTTTCCAAATACTTTAGAAAAGCTAAAAATATTATACAAGTAAGACCATAAAGTGAATAAGAATTTTAAATTTATGTTATTTGAAAATATAAACATAATGAATTGCCTATTAGGATCGTTTAGTTTTGGCTTCACAAGACAAGAACAGGTCGGTCAAAAATGGCATGGCGGCGCTTTAGTGTTAAAATGTATTTAAACGACAAAAGTTATTTGACTTTTATTAAATTTTAAAATTATTAAATTAGTATTATTAAATAAGTAGATCCAAACTCCAACAAAAGCACAATTTTAGCAAATTTGAAAGAGTAAAAAAACCAATATGTTCTTACTTTATAATGTATTTATGAAATAGAAGCAAACTTAGAAATAAACAACTTTACTCATTTCAACTAAAACTGCAGTTTTTCTTAACAGAATGCTACTGTTATTTACATCAAAATCTTTATTTTAAAATTTCCTACCATACTGCATTTACAGAATATAAAAGTTTTGCCTCGTTCAATTTTTATATATGAAAAAATAAGCAAAAACTAAAAAAAATGTTAAGCTTGTATTTGAAAATCTGAATTTGTAGTGCTATGAATAAAAAACCATCGAACAAAATGGCAATGTTGCTTTAAGAAACATTTAGGAAATTTAATAAGCTTTCTAATGCATGAAATGATGTTCAAATCCATTCAGAACTGCTTGAGTTTGAGGCAAATTACTAAATCAAGATTTTTTCATTTTTTGGAAAAAAGGCATTTTGCCTAAAAAAAATGAAAAAACGATTTGAGAGAACACTTTCCGTTCATCAATATTTAAGTGTTATACACCAAAATTCTTGGTTTTTATGGTAGATAAAGAAAATCGATGTTCATGAAGGAATTTCAAAAAAAAAATGAAAAGTGAGACGGTCTACCCTACATATTTTATTTTAATCTGGGACTGTGCTTACTCTATTCCACATGTTTTAAAAATGAAAAAGTACCAAAGGTAAAAGAGTACCAGCTTCCTGTGTGTTAATGTAAGCTATAATCTGTATGTATACGAAACTTATTAAAGTGCCAATTTTATATTTGTATAAGCAAAATTATAGGAATTATTATTTTTCACTAACAAATACATATTTATTAGTTTTGAGTAATCCATACCCTTAAGCAACCGACATTCAACTATCTGTATGAAAAGCGAGGGGTCTCTAGGTTTGTGTATTTTTTCCACTGCACCATATGTAATCTGTATATCAAATTTATCAAAAAGAGAAAAATTACCAAAAGTGCAAATTTTTTCACTTTAACATCATAAAAGGTACTCTATATTTTAATCTGAGCCATATGCTATCTCTATACCAAATTTGGAAAACAGATAAAGTACCAAAGGTAAACGAGTACCATGAGTACCAGCTTTTCCTGTATGTTAATGTAGACTATAACCTGTATGTATATAAAATACACAAAAAGAGAAAAGTACCAATTTAGTCCCGTGTTTATCCCTTAAAAAGTACCAATTTTATCCCTAAAAAAGTAACTTATATTTTAATCAGGAACATATGCAATCAAAAATTCCCATATTTTATTTTTTTTAATTATTTATTTAAATACATAAAATTGTTAGAGTAGAATTATTACGAAAACCAGTTCGGGCATGCTGCTAGTGTCTTATAATTGAGAGTTCTTCTGGTAACAAAGGGCAGAACAGAACAAAAGTCAAACAAACATGTGTAACGGGTAAGTAAATAATGATATTCTTTTATTTGACTTAAGGTTAATTACAATGACTCAATTTGATGGCAGTTTGTCATCGCATTGATGACAGGCTTTATAAAACTGATTCCGATTCATAATTTCTGTCATGCCAATGTGTCATCCCATTGATGACATATTTTAAATTTTGGACCCTGATGACAATTTGGTCAAGTGACGTTAAGGTTGACAACAAAATGATGTAAAGTATCATGGGGTCAAAAACGAAGACACAAGATGAAAGACAAGATGACGCCTTTTCTTTCAGTGAAGAGTATTTTTAACAAAATTCATCCTCCTAAATCTTCTGTTGGAAGCTCTATCGTTCCTTCAACAGGAAGACGGACATTACTAGATCATCTTTAAAGGAAGCAGAATATATTTATTTTATAGGATATCCGATGACCAATTTCACTTGTTGCAAACTGAATGACAAAATTAATATACTCCTATACATCTGATTGTGAATATAACAATAGTATTCCAACATTAACTAAATAGAGGCTTTTAATTTAAATTAAGTTTGATCCAAAAAAACTGTAAATAAATTCTTAATACTACATTTTAGTGTTTGCTGGGTAACTAATGAATCTTATTTGTATAACTGAATGAATATCTTAACGACTGGCTGCAAACTAAAGTGAAATGTGTATGTTTGTGTTTTAAGTTATTTCTCTAAATGTGTCATATATAAAATGAGATGAAAATGTTAACAAACTATTTGAAATAACACTAGACACATCAAATAAAAAAAAAAAACAAACACACAATAAATCTTGCAAATGAAAATAAAAGTAACTTGTTTCTTTTGTTTTATTTGAAATTTAAATAAAATTGCATTTATTCACATTTTCATACCAACATCAACCCATAATAATCATAGAAGAAAATCAGTTGTCATGTAATTAAAAATTTTGTCAAGTTTTTAAATGAAATAACCGTTATGAAATTTCATTATTGGGAAATCTTACCGAAGAAGATGCGCTACTGGAAATTGAAAAACCAAAACAGCATAAAGCCAAAAGTAGTATTTATTTATCGAATACGTGCTAAAGTGCAACCACTACTCTTTTGCCATTTCATTGACTTTAAAATTTATGGTTCAACGGGGATTTTTTTTGTTTGCACATATTTAAAAATCGGTAGAGGAGAAAACTAATTTTTTTTTTTTTTTTTGTTTGAAAATTTGTGTGAAATATGAAAATTAATTTTAGTTTTACGTAACGGATGAACAAAACAAATTTACGTATTAAATGTGGGAATTTTGTAAATTTAATTTAAGCTATTAATTTAATATAGCGGAACAAATATTTTACAGATACTCGTTATAAAACTTAAAATATTTGTAAAAGAAGTCATAGCTGTAAGATCTAAATTAAACACAAAATTAAAATGCTTTTTATCAGAGACCCGAAAACATTTTTTTTATATCCCATATCATAAAAATATCTTTCTCATTTGTTAAAAAAAAGAAAAATAAAACATTGATATTTATTTTTGAAAATAAATATCAATCATGATGAAAAAATAAAAATTTTTCAACGATGAAAAACTGTCAAATAATTGTTTTCTTCAAATTTGTCAAATTTTAACTATTTTAAATTAAAATATTTTAAAAACAAATATATAAGAATTAAAAAACCCTTTTTAAAAAACCAGCTTTTATTTAAATGCGCTAAAAAAAAATATACTTTTACTTTAAAACTTAACCGATTAATTACTACCAGATTAACTGATCGGTTACTTTAAAATGACCTTTTTTCGATTAACGATTAAACCGGTTAATTTCAGGCGAATAACCGATGTAACAACTTTTTTAACTTTGAAGTATTATAACAAATTTTTTATGTTTTTAATTATTTGTTTCATCTTATATACAAAAGACATGTGATAAGAAAATATTTTTCCATACAAACAAAGAAGGTGTTTAGTGATCTGCATTTTAAATAAGTGTTCGCTGTCAATAGCTTTTTGTTTAAAGAAAATAAACGCTTGAATCCTAAACATTTAAACCAAATTATTTGTATAAATGATTAATTGTTAAGATCTTCTTAAACTATTGAAATAACTAATAAAATGATCTTACACTTTATTTTTTAATTACAACATAATATTTATGTATTATTAAAAAAATATGTACATATTACATATTTATGAATTATTCTTCGTTCGTTTTAGTTCAAGAATTGTTATGTTACTGGTTTTTTTACTTATAAACTCCAAATAATAAATAATTTATGCATTTTTATGTATTGATATTATTGCTTGATTTATAAAAAAAAAATTATTACCTCGATTAATTATTCGAGCGATTAACCGATTGAAGCAAAAGTCCGATTAAACGAATACTCTAGTCATTACATAATTTAACTGATATAAAAGCTTGTCGCGAGATTAACTTGTGTAGATTACAATTTTCAAACTAAGAAAATACGAGTTAAGAAAATAAAAGTTATACCGCCATATTGGAATTGCACGCAAGCATTAAAAAGTTATTCTGCCTTATTGGAACTAGAAAGACATCACTTTGTTTCCTAAGTATTCTTAGCAAACCCTTTTATTTGATACCCATTGTAGGAATGTTTTAAAAATAATTAGTCCGCCATCTTGCGTGTTTCACCATGTTGGATATAGAATAACGTCACACAGCTAAACATGTATTGTATTAAGGTATAATTTCAGACGGATTGGAGCAACGGGGTTTATATTCAGTATCTTATTTTTTTTAAACTGACATTTCTGTTCTCAGAAAGTCCTTTCACTTCTTATCCATATTGAAGACATGCATTAAAAACTTAGTCCGCCATATTGGATTTAGAGTGACGTCACTTTATTTTTCGACTTATTCCCATCGAGCCCTTTCATTTGATACCCATATTGTAGGAGTGCATTAAAAATAACTATTACGCCGTCTTGTGTATGCCGACATGTTAGCGTTAGAATGACGTCACACAGCTAACGATGTTTTCTCATCCAAACTGAATGTGTATACAAAATTTTAGCTCAATCGGTTAAGGATATCTGCTACAAAATTAAGTTTCAAGCTTTAGAAGACCCCCATATTGGATTTAGAGTGACGTCACTTTATTTTGATATTGTAGGAGCTCATTAAAAATACCGAGTCCGCCATCTTGGACTTGCCGCCATGTTCGATTTAGAATGCCATCACACAGTTTACCACGAATTGTCATCAAGATATCAAAATTGAGTTGCAAGATTCCACAACAAAATTCTTATATAAAGCAATTTAAATTCGTTAATTATTAAAGTACCAAGGCTAGAAACCGGTTTTAACCCCGCCCAAAAAAATAGGATGCTACAAGTTTGTAGTGTTCATATGTGTATATTTATGTATAATTTTGTGTATGTATGTTTATATGGCTGGACCTTTTTAACAGACACCTTTCAAACAGACATTTTTTTTTTTTTTTTTTTTGTTAGGACCAGCACTCAGGGGATGACCCCTACTAATGCATTGCATTGTGTTGGAACTAGGAAAATAGGTTATGGGAAGGAGGAAAGAGGGAGTAGTGCTTGTGAACATTCGACTTGAACTTATTCATGTTGTAAATGAGAGGGAAGACTTCAGCAGGGAGGTTATTCCACATACGAACAGTCCGGCCAAAAAACGAATTTTCCGTGTAATGCGTTGTACGATTCACCGGCCAATCGACCACAAAAGGATGGGCTCTTGAGGAAAAACGTGTATTACGAACAAAGCTATGGGTTTCGGGAACCAAATCTCAAGGGAGTCAATAGAATTGGATACCCTACTGTCGCCGATGAGAACCTTCGCCCTCTCCTGCACGCGGTCGAGAAGCTCCAAAATAGACTTTGAAGCACCGGCCCACACATGAGAGTTGTATTCCATTCGCGGTCGGATATAGGTGGTATAAATAGTAAGGAGATCAGATGGAGTGAAGTATATCTTACACCGTTTCAAAAAACCGAGGCACTTGAATGCTTCTTTCGACACCTTAAATATATGTTCAGTCCATCGGACATCACATTGTATCCTCATGCTCAGAACATCAAGAGATTCTGTTTCCTCAATATTTATACCACCCATACATACAGATGAGGCACCTTGATCCGTCGCGCGTTTTTGTGCGTCAGTACGCAACATTGGGTCTTTCGGGCATTAAATTCGACCCTATTCGCACGACCCCATTCTGAGATTATGTCTAGGTCACGGCCAAGCGTATCATTCATGTTCTGTCTCATAGCACAAACATCGGACACGCCTGGTCTGTAACCAAATGAATACGAATGGCAAAGGTTGCTGTCATCTGCAAAAGAATAGATAGGGTTGGAAGTTTGACATAAGAGGTCATTTAGAAAAATAAGAAATAGAGTAGGAGAAAGAACGGAGCCTTGCGGTACCCCTGAATGAATCTTGAACTCGTTTGATGAAACCCCATCTATAACAACCCGTATAGTGCGATCTCTGAGAAAGCTCGATATAAATCGAGAGAAATTATCACCGACACCAAATGCAACAAGTTTAGACAAGAGTGCACCATGCCAGACTCTGTCAAACGCCTTGGAAATATCTAAAGCAATTACTTTACTTTCGCCAAAATGGTGAATGGAACGACACCATTTTTCTGATAACAGGGCCAGTAGGTCTTCAGTAGAACGACCTCTACGAAAGCCATACTGGCGGTCGCTTAGTAGGTAATTTGACTCTAAAAATTTTACAAGATGGTGATTTACCATACTCTCCATAACTTTGGAAAGTGCCGAACAAATTGCAATTGGGCGGTAATTTTCAGGGTTATTAGCCACTCCTTTTTTAGGAATTGGCGTTACATTAGCAACTTTCCAGCAGACGGGAAATTCACCAGCATGGTATAAAGTGCTGAAAAGATTTGCTAAGGGACGAGCTAGCGTCGAAGAGCACTGCTTCAAGACCAGTGCATGTATACCATCCGGGCCAGGAGACTTGTTTATGTTGAGATCCGCAAGAACCTTTTTAACAGCTCGAGCCCGAAAAAATATTTTTGGCATAGTTACGGATACTTTTTCGAGTTCGGGTAGTGGTTGATTGCTATCTGGTAAGTTAGAATTATTTGCAAATAATTCGGCAAAACAATTAGCCTTATCAACCAGGTTCGTGAATATTTGGCCATCCTTTAAAAGAGTTGGTATTGAAGAACTAGCATTTACCCTTACTCTTTTAACGAATGACCAGAAGCTTTTACTGCCCCGGGGAGCAGTAAGAACTTCAGCACGAAGACGTTGCTCGTGAAGAGCTTTTTCCCGTCTTAGCACTTTGGCACACGACGACCTTGCCATTTTGCGTAGCAATTCAGTATCAGCGGTTTTATTGTCACGCCAATTTCTGAATGCTTCCTCTCTGGATCTGACTGCTGATTTGCACGTCTGATTAAACCAAGATTTAGATCTAGGTTTATTCGAAGCATTTTTAACTGGAATGAACATTTTCATTCCTAGCATAATAACATTTTCAACCATTTTCGCCATGGCATTGACGTCATTGTCAACGAAACAAAGTTTCCAATTAAAATGCCGAAAAAAGTCGTTGAGTTCAACCCAACGTGCTTTTCCGTAAACAAATTTTGATCGTTTCATAGCCTGTCGTGAAACGTTCCGAAGTTCGGAGAACGGAAAAGAGGCAGAAATGGTGCAATGATCCGAGTTACCGAGAGGTGCTAGAACTTCTACTTCGTACTTTTGAGGGTGCGAAGAGAGGAAGAGGTCAAGGGTATTGTGTTGGTGCCCATCAACACATGGAATATGTGTTGGTTCATTCACCAGTTGCACAAGGTGATTATGTGCAGCAAATAGCTCAACATATTGGCCTTCATAGGTTGTACGGCCCGAGTGGTGAAGCCAAGAAGAATTGTGGACATTGAAATCACCAGCAACAACGATTTCACTGTCCGGACAATTCTCAAGAATCTTCGATATTGAGTCGGAAAGGGAGTCGAAGCGCGATAAAGTGATATCCCTTCCCGCGTTTGGACTTCTGTAAAGAAACCCGAAATGCAAAAAGTGCGTATTGATTTTGAATTTAACCCAAAGGCAGTTAAATTCCGCATCAAACATGCCCACTGGTTGCTGGCATTGATACACAACTTCATTGCGTATATATATAGCAAGACCCCGATGAAGATAAAAGAGGGATAGAAGGTGATACCCAGGAATCTGAAAATCCAGTGGATCGGAATTTTCAGACACCTGTGTTTCACATAAGGCGAAAACATCCGGCCGATGGAGACAAACGTGAGCGTATACAGAAAAAAAATTCTTTCTCAGCCCACGTATGTTACAGAAGTCGATTCGAAACCGACCTCTCATCACAACACAAAAAAAATTCAAATAAAACGCAAAGTACGGATGTCTCTATGCTAATTGCCGTTTAGAAACTGTTTGGTGATCAGTGTTATACCTTCATCACCAAAACAGTTCAACAACGATTAACACAAATACATCCGTACTAACACGAATATGATGGACGGTTATAGGGGGTACACAATGAAAGGTGGCGATTGAGTTGTTAGCTTTGTTTGAAGAAAATCGGTCCAACCGATCAGAAGTTACATACTCTTCTATAGTTGTATCCTCTTGAATCTGTATGTCTGTGGCACCGTAGCTCCCAAACGCCAAAATATGTATATCGATTTTAATTAAGTTTTTGTTATTTGAATCGGTCTCGCCGTTTCGAGTTATCATCATGATATATTTACAAGATACTAAAAGTTTTTGTTTGTTGTGCTTAATTTCCTTTTTTAATAATTGATAAAAAAATACTGAAAATTATTGTTGGAGGATAAGCTGTTCCTATGCGCATTTCACTGGTTGCATACACAATAAATTTCAGTATTTTTTTTTATCAATAATTAAAAAAGGAAATTAAGCACAACAACCAAAAACTTTTAGTAAATAATAGTATTCCCAAAAACAACTTTGATAATATATTTACAAAATAGATATACTTCACCAACAGTTAGAGAATAAGCTTGTTCATATCCCATTGCTGGAATATATAAAAAGCTGGAAGAAAAAGCAGCTGCAATTAATATTTGCCTAGATGGATGCAGATCTGTGCAGGAGAGTTTATAGCAACTTCAGTAAGGCCAACCCATAGAAACCCCTACATAGTCCATTACCTCCAAAAAGTACCGTTTAATGCCGTTTAGATGCTGGCTGGCAAAAAAGTAAAATTTTATGCTAACGTCTTTAGCTAAAGGGTGGTACAACCAAAACGCCGTATGTTTATTGTAAATTAAGCAAAAAGTTTTCAGATAATTATATAAAAACAAAATATCGGCAAAATGTTCGCCACGGCTTCGGTGGCATATCTCTATCCGATGGTCCATATTTTCAATGACTCTGGGACATAATTGAGGTTAAATATCGTTAATGTTACAAATTATCTCATCCTTTAGCTCTTGAATTGTTCATGGCTTATCGAAGTATATACAATTTTTCTTTTTAAATATCCCCAAAGAAGAAAGTCCAACGGTGCCAAGTCGCATGATCATGGCGGCGAACTAACATCGCCACGACGTGAGATAATAAGGCCATTGAATTTATCGCGGCAAGAGAGCCATTGTTTCGTTGGCTGTGTAGCAAGTGGCACCATCCTGTTGGAATCACATATCGTACAGGTCCGCATCCTTAATTTCTGGTCACAAGAAGTCAGTTATCATCTCGCGTTAGCGAACACCATTCACGGTAACAGCTTGGCTGACCTCATTTTCCAAGAAATGTTTTCCGCAGAACGAATTGGGCGAGCATGCCCAGTCTGAATCAACTTATAGTCAATAACTCGATAGTTGTGGTCGCCGTATGGCATGTCGTATTTTCAAACAAAAAACCATTGATCATGTCGCGGTAATATTATTCATTGAACACACCACGAATGCTGGCTTAATTTTCGAAGGAATAAGCTCCGATGATGCCGACAGCGGCATTAAGCGGTACTTTTCCTGGATATAATAGATTATCTAGGGTTTGTTGTGGATTGGTCTTACTCCATATGCGACAATTTCATTTATTAACAAGCGCGTTAAGCTAAAAAACCTCAGCGCTGAAGCAGAATTCAGTGTTTGATACAAATGGAAACAATTTGCATTATGTTTTCGGACTTAACAAAGCGCTACGATATTTTGCATTTGTTCTTATGCAAATCCCCCGTGGGTGTAGGAATGAACTTAAGGATATTTCACTTTTTGCTGTTACATCCTCCAGGGCAAATCGAGTTGAGGTCATTCCTGGGATAAGCAAGGATTCCATTTGACCATAAATGGCTAACTGGCAACAGTTTACGTATCATAGAGAAGCCTCAGAGAGATATCGGAAGATTTATCTTTTTCGAGATATGGTAGCGGGCTAGAGGAGCATGACAGTTTACTATTTGTGTCCATATTCTATCTCCAAAATTGAAAACCTTTAAAGTATAAGGTATATGCATACCCTCGATGCGACAAACATCCGAAATGACAGGGCTCTTTGGAGCCTAATGATTTCAATTAGTCCGAAGTTGTACCTCAGTACTTAACTGATGGTGTCTCGGGAGTCTATAGATCCCGGCTTAGCAAACCGGTCGGACTATTGGTAAGGTACCGTTAGTATGGTTTTCCAAGAAATGCGTCCAGAACCCGAGGAGTGGGAAGATGGTATTATCCGCCTTTGAAGGATTATTTTCGAAGTGCTTTGGTTATACCCACATCGCGGGTAAATACAGGGTGTCATTATTCGTAGGGAAGCCCATGTGAAGTGAAAACCTGCTGCGATGTTTAAATCATCCTAAGGTTCTTTGCTATCCAGCTCCTAAACAAGGAAGAGGTGTGATTTGTCGGTTATACTCCCTAGTTGCAACCTGTGTTTTCACATACACAGGGACACTTGGTAAATTCATATATATTAAAGGCTGCATGAACAACTTCATTCAAAAACACATTAAAATGTTTATTTACTAAAGTTCGTGTTTAAATAAAATTGAGATTACTCAACAAACTGTTGTTTTATTCATCCTACTATTATACAAAGGGCTGTACTGCGCTGTATCTGATGCGCATATATGATTAGTTTGCGAGGCTCATGCAAATCAGCTTGACATATATATTATTGAACACAATACGTATCAGAAATTTTTGTGATGCGTGCATTTGTTATGTATTTTCGAACAGCTGGCATTTGCAGTGATGCTTTAACGAACGCGCTCCGCATCACATGCAGCACAGTGATGCATTTCCGAACAGGCTCACATTTCGTTTCATATAAAAGATATTGTCCAATGAAACGGCTTTTGTTTAACAGTTCTCACTCTCTCTCATATTTTTTTTTATAAATACTCGATAGCAATGTTGCCACTTTATTAAATTCCTGTAATTTTTTCTTTTTTGTTACCTTTACAATAACATATGTAATTTGTATTTTTAATTTTTTTGCTAACTACTTTTTGTATGTACTTCCAGGCAAAACATATTGCTGAAAAATGTTTTTGAAGTTAGTGAATGTTTTTGAAAATAAAATAATATTTTCAAGTTGTGCTGAAAACAGGGACCGTAACAGTTATTCCTTTTTTAATAAAAGTCTGATGATAACAGTTATTTTTTGATTTTTATTTTTTCGATCAAAAATAACAGTTATTTTATGATTTTTATTTTTTTGAACAATAATAACAGTTATTTGTTGATTTTTATTTTTTCGATCAAATATTACAGTTAATATATGATTTTTATTTTTTCGAGCAAAAATAAAAATTATTCTTTAAAGAAATGTACGTGTTATAGTTATTTAGTTGACTTTAAATATTTATATTAATGCGCATAAGATATCCCAATGATGATCACTTATTTAAAAAAATATTTAAAGACAACTCAATAATTATAACACGTACATTTTCTTAAAGAATAATTTTTATTTTTGCGCGAAAAAATAAATATCAAAAAATAATTGTTATTTTTGTTCAAAAAAATAAAAATCATAAAATAACTGTTATTTTTGATCGAAAAAATAAAAAAATAACTGTTATTTTTGTTCAAAAAAATATAAATCAAAAAATAAATGTTACTTTTGTCCAAAAAAATAAAAATATAATGTAATTTTTGATCGAAAAAATCAAAACTTTAAAAATCATAATATTTTATCATAGCAAAGTTCATAAGGATCAATTTGTTATACTTGAATCAGTTTGCCAGCATTTACTTCTATATGCTTTTTTTTTGTTTTAAAATTTCAAAATAACTGTTATTTTCGGCTGAAAAAGGTCAACAAGGAAGAAGAAAGACAAAAACATGAAAAACAAAAAATGTACTTTGGATTTTAAGAAGAATTCTTGACAAAAAGTGCGAAAAAAACAGAAGTAAAGAATAACATGTAAATCAATTTAAATAGATAATAATTCATTCAAAAAGCAAATTTCGATCTACAAAGGTGAAATACCATTTGGTTTAAAAATTGATGTTTGACTATTGACGTCATCCGGCTTCAATAGCCGAGTGAGTAAAACGGCAAACCCCACTCAAGAGATTGTGTACTTACAATCGAAACTAGTCTGGGCAACCCGTCCGTGAAAGCCTGGGTTCAAATCTCAGCGCAGTGAAGAATAAAAAATTATCAATAATATATTAATTAATTTCATCTTTTAAAATTCCTGTCTTCATAAAAATAATTTAATGAAAAATAAATTCAATAAACTTAAACCTAATTAAAAATATATAAAATTTCTTTTAAATTTTAAATTTGACGTTGAAAACAAAGTCAATTTTTTTTCTTTTTTGTTATTTTAATATTAATGTACTTCCTTATCTTGTTACCTTTGCCCTTCATGATAATTTTTTACATTGCCAGAATGTATTTCTTTTCTTTCAACTGGCAACGCCGACTTTTAAATCAATGTGTTTTTCCATGAACTTATTCGACATTTATTCAATGGTTTTTTTTTTTTTTTTTGTTTCAGAGTCGTTAATGTTCATATTCTCTTCTATAAGTGAAAAAACTACATTCATCCCGGCGGGAAAACTCAGAAGACCTTCTTACTTCAGGCCTTATTAAAGGCCAGCTTCAAAATTTTTTTGATTCAATTATCATTCTTATATATAATCCTTGTGAATTCCTAAGAGGAACATAGGGCCACATCAACTGCTAAAGAATGAAGGCCGAGGCCTTCTATCAGTCATACACCTTCCACATTCGCTTTATATCGAGTGTTTGTTGTTATCATGTCGTAGTTATTCATGTTACTGAATACAAACGAAGCGAATACAAAATTATAATAAAGGTTGCATGAACATCATTATTAAGTTTCATGCAGATGTTTAATATATAAAAATCAAACTGAAGGGCTGATTTGCACTAATTGCAGGAGAGTTCAGCCCAAGGTAGGACTATCCCAAGGTGCTGTTGCTACTCATAGATGCCTCCAGCTCCTAAACAAGAGTCGAGTATACTCGTATAATCTTGCTACCTGTGTTTGTTGGCTGCACTCACACTTAGGGCCAATTAGTAAATCCCGGGCTTGACACCCAATAGTTAAGATACACCACGGAGTAGGCCCTACGGCAGGTATCTTTTTCATCTATTCCACAGCTGATCGTAGGAAAAACGAGATGCACCAAAAACTTAACTCCGCTATTGTTAAACTTAACAGTGTTTCTTACCCTTTACCAATTTGGACAAGTTTTTTTCGCACAAACCGGGCAGAGAATGTGTATTTTATGCTAATAAATTGTTGTTGGTTAGTGAAGCTAGCCAAGACAATAATAACAAACAATATATGCATATAAATAAAAAATATCTTCGATTTATGGCTGTAACAAATTTGTCTTTGTTATTGTTATTTAATAAAAATTTTTTTTTTTTGGCAAATCATAAAATAACGTCAAACGAAAGTTCCTTTTGCGCAATAAAAAAATTTAATAACTAGTTAAATAAATATTTATTAAACAAATCGGTCAAAACAAAAAAAAAAATATTTTAGTTTGTATATTTAAATAATTGTTAATATTATTTAAGACATGACTTGATGCAAATTAAAATTAGGGTCATATTCGCAAACGCAATGTTAATTTCAGCTATAACATTTAAAAATTATGTTAATTGATTGACTTGAGGTATGTTCACACTTAACAAATATTTGACGAACAATTTCGAAAAAAGCGTTACAACTAAATGGATCAACCACTAACTTTATAGCCGTTTTAATTGATTTGCTAAACTTTATTTGTAAAACCATCGAAGTATAATGCAAAATGATGTTTGATCTAGCAAACGGGTTGAAAAACCACACAATTGTTTAAGAGAACTACGTCTGTACGGTAAAATATTTGTTAAGTGTGAACGTAGCTTTATTAATATTACTAAAAGTTCATTATTAAGCCATTAATTTTGTTGTGTACAATCAATACGGCTTGTAAATTGTTTTAAGTATTTGTCATTTAAATGCAACCTTCTAAAAATAAATTTCAAGTTCATTTTGTGTGTGGAACGAGAACTACGTGCCCAAATAGTTTTTTTTTTTTTTTTTTGTTTAGTAGGAACTTTGGATATTTAGTAGATTTTTATTTGGAAAATCCTAATTTTTATAAGTAAATAATATAAAAAATATTTCTGGATTGTTGTTGTTACAATAAAGAAAAAAAAAAAAATACTAATAACAGTTAACCAATGAATACTAATTTCTTAAAATATATTTTTTTTTGTTGCTGCAAAAAATATAAATGTCTGACTCATAAAATTCGCTAAAAATAACAGAGGAATTTATGAATGATACATACTCATAGACATTAATTCGTAAGAATTTAAAACAGTAAGGGTGTTCATGATGTTGCTTAAAACTCTTGCAACCTGTACCAACTGTGCATTTTTTTACTAGGGAAGTCACGAATATCGATACCGATAAATCGGCGATACTGCACCTTGGCCGATATATCGGTATCGGCCATATTTTACTGTCGATACGCCGATAGTTTTTTTGGACAAACAATTTAATTTTCAAATTTTATTGTTTGCATAACAACTAACAGCAAAAAATCAACAGAATTAAAAATTGTTTCTTTTAATTCTTAAGCTGGAAGTCGGTTCACACCACGCGTTTTTGCGAGACGCATGCTAAAGTAGAAAGTAAACCTACTGCATGCTTTCCATACTTATATGCATTTAAAGCATTTGCAGTGTAGCTTGTCAACACAGTTTTACACTACGACACTGGACTAATGCATAGACGCATTAAACGCTTGGTGTAGACCTGCAGCATCAGCCGTTTTGCTTTGCACCATAATAGTAAAACGTTCTCTAATTGATAAATCTTATATGTAATTTTACGTTTTAATAATTGTCTGCTAATTTTTAACCCTCCGATGAGTGAGAAGGTCCCTAGGGACCTTTTTGCCTTTTCAAACTGAAATTACTCCTACTTCGGCCACTACAACCCCCCCCCCCCCCCAGAGTATTTTATTGCGCATCTTTTGGAAAAAAATCAAGCCGATCGGATCATTACTTTAGGAGTTATTGAGGTTTTAGTGAGAATAGTACGCGGACGTGTGAATAGGTCCTTATGGACCTTGTACTAAATTTCACTCATAAATGCATGTTTTTGGGCATCATTATAATTTTTTTATTGTTTCAACACATAATTTACTTGTTCTGAACACAAAGACCTAAACTCAAAGACATTAGGGATGATGATAAAAACAAAAAATTCTAAGAACAAAAATACTAAGAACAAAAAATTCTAAGAACTGGTTTATTGCTAGTAGTATAAAATTAGAATATTTTTCCTTTCCTTGAAAGCAATAAAGTTCATGTCTTCGAATTTTTCTTATAAACAATAAAAACAAAAAAAAAATTTTTTATATGAAAAAACATGATTTACAAAAAAGGTCCGTAGGGACCTTTTCACACGGCCGTGAAGTTCAGAACTGTCTCTCATCGGAGGGTTAATGATTTTTGTGAAAATAAAAATCATTTCGCTACAAATTTTGGGATATTTCAAAGAGACCATAAAATCCATAAGCGAAGCCACTGCTAAATTTTTTGACGCTATTTCGCTAGATAACAGTCTTCGGACATTATTAGAAATACCATAAATGAATAAACTGCGATGCAGAATAGTTTAGATTCCCAATAATTGGCGATTTACGTAGCATTAGCTCTGAAAGAAAGATTTGAGTGTTTAGTGAATAATAAAATCTATTCACAGAAAAAATAAAAATAGAATTTTTTAATTGAAATCTATTTTTATTTTGTGATATTAATTAAAAAAATTAATTAAATTTGCACCAGTAAACAGATTAATAGTATCAATTTAACGTTTTATTAGCTGGATTAATCATTTAAATCACTTGATTAAATGTTTAATTCACTTGATTAAATTTTAAATTAAAATTGATTTATTAATTAATTCATTTATTAATGATGTGCTAATACTCCCAATCTTCATTTATTATTAAAAACACTGAAATTTATTGTTGTGGGAAAGCTAGTTTCTATGCTCATTTCGCTGGTTGCTTAGGCCAGCTCGTCAGGAAACTTTTTCCAAATACTTTAGAAAAGCTAAAAATATTATACAAGTAATACCATAAAGTGAATAAGAATTTTAAACACTCAGGTCTTACTTGTAACAATATCAAAGCTTCAACAAAGTCACAACAATAAACATTTTTTTTTTTTTTTGATTTCTTTTTTTAATACTGCTTTAATTGGTGACAAATTTTGGATACGTTTTTCTGTGTTGTTTATCTACAATTGTCTATCTTCGGTTCAAAACTAGAAAATTTCAAAGACAATGAATCGAAAAATGTCTTATTGGTCTACTGAATATGACTATATATGAAGACACGGTCACCCTTACACATAGTAAAAGTTCTGATAAGTCTACAAGAACTGACCTTTGGAGCGTTTGTGAAAATCTTAAAAAAAAATTTTGAGAAGAATGATCCTCTGTTCATCCTACGCTGTGTTCCAGCTAAATGAGAAGTCTAGATATACCTTAGATCCTTTAATTTTCTTGGGGACGCAGATCCGTTTGTTTACTGACGCTATTAAATATTACACTCAAAACTTAAGAACATGGCGCAGAAATACTTAAGTTGTCAAATGAGTTCAGTCACATCTGAGAGACAATTTTTTACTGCAGGTCTGCTTCAAACAAAGTTGCGAAATTATCTCCGCAAAAGTTGAGAATACTTTGGTTTTTAAGCAAAAATCTTATTAGAGGAAGTGCGGGTAATGTGGTATACCTATTTGTTTTTAGATTGACAAAGTTTTAATTTTTGTCTGATTAAAATATGATTAACCTATTAACATGCTTCATATGTTGGGCTCCCACGAAGCCATTTGCGAAAAATATTAAACCCACACTTTCAGAGGAATATAAGAAAATATTGCAAATCTCATTAGATACGACTTTAAAAAATGTGCGGGTAATGTGGCACACCAAGTGCCGGTAATGTGGTACAGTGAACTACTTTACCAAATCATAATATTTTCTTTAAAATTAGTCGTGTTATATATAAATTTTTACTTTATTGCAAAAAAAAAAAACAAGAAAACAACAAGAACTCATGTAATCAAACAACAATTTCATTAATATTTTATTTGACAGGTAATGTGGTATTCTATAACAAATTAGCTGATTTAAGGTATACCACATTAGGCGCACTTGAGGTTAATGCAGATATTTATTTATTTTAAATTATTTACTACAGCTATTGAGTAATTGCATATATTGTTCACTAATTTGGTACTTCCCAATTACTTTAGTTATACACTTAAAAACTTTTAAATGCACATTTACAACAAAACCTTATTTGTTAACAGCACCCAAAAAAAAAACGACTTCGCAGAAAATCGAATTTTTCGACACTCACACTAAGAATGACTTTCAAAAATAAAATAGATCAAAGTTTTCTTAATTTTTTGGGAGCGGAAAACCATTTAGATTTGTTTCATTTCGCTTGATTTGCTAGTTTAAGAAAAAAGGCACTGTACCACATTACCAGCCTATATCACATTACCCGCACTTACTCTAATATTAATTTTGAATATTAATAATCTCTTACACTAATTTTTGTTTAAAAAATAATACCATGAATTTAAATGCATTTCGTGGGTTTTAATATCTTATTAAAATCAATTTTAATTATTAATAATCTCTTACACTGTAATTTTGTATAATAAAGAAATTACTCTACTTGAGTTTTATTAATTTTACCTTGAATTTAAATTAAATATTCGTATCGGTATCGGCATCGTTATCGGCGATATTTCTTTTTGAGTATCGGTATCAGTATCGTATCGGCAAAAAAGCGTATCGTTATCTCTTTTATTTTTACGCCCTCGCAAATGAACTGTCAATAATTGTATGAGAATTCATTTACACAAACTTCGTAAATTTGCGTAACAATTTTGACTCATAAACGTGCGCCATTCCATGGCCCAATTAGTAGATCTGCTCGAAACTCCTGCTGATTTTTTGTAGAGTTGTTTTTTTATCGTGCAATTGTTATTGTAGCATATTGTAACATATTAGCGGAGTTCAGTGTTTTGTGAAAATGGTCTTGCGAAAGAGCAAGTGCAAAATTTCATAGCTTTTTTATGAAATCTAACGGGAACTCTGTGTATTTTGTTGTTGGATTCAACAAAAAAGCTATGATATTTTGCATTTGCTCTTTCGCAAGACCATTTGCACTTCACACTGAACTCCGCTAATATACACAAACAAAATGCGTGTTGTTTTTCCTATTGTTGCATTGTTGTAGTCTTGCGCAGACCTGATTATTGGGCCATGCGCTGTTCAATTGTGCATTTATACACAGAGATTTTTGTATGCCTACCGAAGTTTTCAACAAAAAATTCAAGTGTAAACAATTCACAAACAACAAATTTTTGGAATAATCTGAGCAATTTAACCTTTTGGCTCCCCTTAGACATTTTTAATTTTCACTTTTTAAACCGAATTTTATTAAAAAATTTTTTTTTACTAGGTTTTTAATTTATTTTTGTTTTGACGTTTCTTACAAACTGACATTAATTGTTTAAAATTACATAAAATTTAAACAGATTCTTCATGACAGGAGTCTCGCAAGTTTGCCCATTTTCACAAATGGCAATTTTAAGCCATTTCATGAAAACCCTTAATATATTTATAAATAACCGTAGTTTTTTGATATACATACATCGCTCATTTGCTGCAATATCGTCATAACTCAAAAATATTAGTTTTACAAAAAACGCTTTACAGTTTTAAATTTACACACAATATAATGGAGAAATAAAATTGTATTCTTCTCTCAAGAGTTTCCATTATCTTCATATTAAATTTATTACTTCATAAAACATCTGATTTACTAGCCATTAGTGATACAATCAAAATATTATGCAGCTAAATTCAAACAAAAATTCGTTTTAAACAACTAAAAATTTATTTAGATAACGGATCATTTATATTCCGTAAAATTTAATAGTTGTTACTTTTAAAAAATATATTTTAACCGACATAAAATCAAACTACATAACAATATAAGTACGGAAAAACATTATTTTGTGGTAGTTTGGTTTTTGAATAACAAACATAAATAAATTTTATTTTATTCAACCTTTACTTTTTAAAATTCATAAAAGAGAATATCCGTTAAGACTAGAGTTTGTTCCCGGGATTTCCAGGGATTTTCAGCTATTTTCAATTCCCGCTTTCCCTGGAATTTATTGCGGGATTCCCGGGAAATTTTGAAGAAAATCTTTTTTTAAAACTTAAGTAAATTTATGTCAGACTGGTGTCTTTAGTGGTTTTATCCAACTTATTTTCACCACAATATTTAAATTTTCTACAGTTTAAGGCTTTTAAACTAATTTTTGAGAATGGGCTATTGGGCCTAGCAAATTGAAGTGTAAATTTTACAACATTATTATAAAGCTTTGCGGTTAAGGGCGTAGTAAATTGTTTTCCTAGATTGTGTTTCATATTCGGCATTTCAAGTGATTTTGAGTCTTATAAAAGTAGAGAGTAGAAATTTGTGTGCATTTCGCCACAAATTTATGTTAGTTTTAGTTGAGTTTTAAGGGAGGTAGTTCCACATTTGGGTGCATAACTCTTTTCCAACTGAAGCGATTCTGCTGGAATTCAATCCAAAACAGCCTAGAAGAGCTAGAAACAATTGGGCACTCAAATGCCAAAATCGGCTTAGAATTAATAAAGGACTAATAATAAAAATACTTTATGGGACCTAAATATCACATGGAATGAAAAACTTAGTATACCTTCATACACCACTGCTGATTAAGGGCTATAAAATTGTAAAAAAAATATGTTATTAAATATATGTAGTAAATAAAATTTCTCCTTTCTGCTGAATTTGTTAAACGGTAAAATTGTTTCAGAATTCCTACTTTGTAATGTTGAGCTTTTAGTTACAAATCACCCTTCCAGAATTTTTATTCGCGTAAGACTGATACTTTCATTCTTAGTATGCAAATAAGCTCTGAACTTGACATTGTTTATATGTATATTGATTTATATTATCCTATTGGCATCAATATAACCTCTTAAGTGTCTTAAAATAATTTTAATCTTAAATTTAATTCTTTTAAACGTAATAGCCAATAAGAAATATTAGTTTCATTGGAGAAATAAGTAAATAAATTATACAAAATTTTGGGCGGGAATCCCGGTATCCCGGGAATTGGATTTTTATTTCCCGCTTTCCCGGGAATCCAAAAAGTGCGGGAATAAAAAAACTCTAGTTAAGACTAATTTGCTCAAGTATCAATTCTCCATCGTATGACCTTTGTAAATATATTACAACAATTCTTAAGAAAGTAACTGTAAATTCTGAATATAACGTAAAGGACTCTCTTCAATTTAAGGTTAGAATAAGAAATGTTTGGTTAACTAACAATGAAAAATTGGTTCTTTTCGATGTGATTTCATTATTTCCAGGTATACCAGTAGATCCTGCTATAGATATAATAGGAGAAAAATGGAATATAATTAAGGAATTTACAAAAATTTAAAGGGAACTATTTTTACGTATTCTTAGATTCTGTATAATAGATAATAGATATTTTCAATTAGATAATTATAAATATATTCAACAAATAGGACTTCTAATGGGATCACTAGCATCACCAATTATAGAAGATATTTTTATGGAGAAATAATTAGATACTTGTATTTCAAAATTGACTATTAAACCAACAATTTTGACAAAATATGTTGACGGGTTATTTTGCATATTGAAGAATTGGAAATTGAAAATGTTTTGGAAACTTTTAACTCATTTCAACCGGACATTAAATTTACTTTTGAGAAGGAGTGTAACTGAAAACTTCCATATTGAGATACTTTGTTGATAAGAAGAAGAAACCTATTTCTTCTGGTAGAATTATTAATTATTTCTCCAAACATCCCAAGAAAGTTGTAATTAACCCTCTGCGATTGTCGTGACCTTGTAATAACAATTTCAATGACGTGGTAGTACGCTAGAAATCATTTTGATGGCTTATATTTTCCAAGTTCTGTTTTGTAAAGCTTCTGAAACTATTTTTTCTTTAAGGTTAATGTAACAGCTTGTTATTTGATGCAATTTATTTTTATTTGTTTTTTACAAGTTTTACACCAGGTTGAGTACACATCTGAGCTAACCAGTATAGAAAAAATGAGAAAATTGTAATGGTTAAATAAAAAGATACAACTGATTTTATCTAGTGCATTGAACCAGACATTCTAACATGGATATGTCAAATTGTTTGATTCAAAGCTCAGAATCTGCTCTTTACGGCTTTTAAAAGTTCCAGATGATGTTCTCTTCAAACAATGAACAAGTTGTTTTATATTAGAGCGACCCATCAAAATAAAAACAATTAGAGATAAAAAATATTAAAGCAGTTTTGTCTAGGAGACACTTCAAAAATATAGCAAAAATATTGATAGGGTTATTTCTCAAACATTAATTCCTATTAATTTGCTCTCACTCTCATTTTTTTCACACTTTTTAAATTGATCAAGAGATTGCTCTCAGTTTTAACTATCCATTTGTTTTGCAATTTTATGGTCAATTTAACAGCTGATTAGAAGTTTAGTAAATTTTTCGTTTGTCAGTATAAATTGTTTTCTTGATGACATCTTAAAAATAAATTGCTTAAAAATTGCGTGCAGCCTACGTCACAGCTTTCAATTTATGTAAATTTTGACAAACAGTATATGCAAAAGACTATTAACAAAAAGTTGATCGTGTGGCCGGAAGGTTAGACAATCACGTCAGTCGCAGAGGGTTAATACTGCAAAAATCTTATAGAAAGAATACTGAGAATAAGTGACTTAGAATTTCATAACAAAAATTTCGAGAAAATTAAAGATATTTTGAGGGATAATTGCTTTGCAATGGAACTGATATTGAATTTAATAAGACAATACAATAACCATACGGCAAGCAAGTATTCTAAATATCGGAACGTTTAGAAAAGTCGAAAATATTTGACATAAAGACATAAAAAATAGCACATAAATCGTATAATACAATTGGTAAATTATTCACTAAAACAAGAGATAAAGTACACAAGTTGGAAATGTCGAATGCAGTTTATAAAATACCTTGTAAGGGGAATATTGATGCAAAATGCAAAAAAGTATATGCAGGTACGACAAAGAATAAACTGAAAACTAGAATTGCAGGTCACAAACCAAATCAAAATTTTAGGAATATTTCGTCACAAAAAAACAGCATTAACAACCCACTGTGCTAGTTTAAATCACTCTCCGGATTTTGAAAAAAGTATCACTTATAAGCGCCGTTATATGCTAGAAATGTTACAAATCATTAAGGTACCAGAATTGTTAAGAATTAATTTTTAATCGGGCACGGAAAATGAAGCACAAATTTATAGACATTTACACCCGTGTTCAAAACAAAAATTTAGTTACTGCATTACTCCTGATTAAGGATTTCTTATTCAAAACACTTATTAATAAACTATGATTATCGAATGATCAAAGACTTTTTAACTCCCAATTAACTGCTGTCAATTTGCATTGAATTTAACTAAAACAGTGATGTACAAATTTCTGTTAACCGGGCGATTTAAAAGAGTTTTGAATAAACTCATGACTAAATGGTGATTAAGCTTAATCAACATTTTAGTTGCTCACTCGATGAGCGGAGTATAGTCGGAGTACACAAATTTTTGTTTTGAATACGGGTGTTAGTTTATAAAAACAAAACAGGAAATTAAAATTTTTTTAGAATGTAATAGATTATTTGTATAAAAAATTTTTTTAATTGTAAATAATTTTTTCTATGTGACAATTGTTATTGTTTTTTCATTATTTAAAAAAAAAGATAGTTTAGTTGTTTAATTTGTTTCCCTGATGATGATGCACATTGCTGTATCGAAATATTGGAGTTATAAAATAAATGTAATAAAAAAATTTTATATAAAAAGAAAAAAACCTCAAGCTCAATAAATTATACAACAACAAACATAAATGTAAAAAAATAAAGTTATTCGTAAAATAACTTTATTTTTATTACATTTTTACAGTACGAAAAACGAATTTAATAACCCACAATCAGTTACTGTAATAATTTTATGAGTGTATATAGTAAAAATTTTAGACTTATGACATTGTGGCAGCTACATATCACTAATATTAAATTATATTTTTTAAAATAAAATGTGTATAAACTTTATAATTTCTTAGTAAAGAGGTTTTTCAATTTATTCCTTTAAGCGGTTTCCCATAAGGGGAATTTGATACAAACGATTTTTGTTTGAAATTTAAAATGACCATCACCAGTTTGCATTATAGTATGGAACCTTGAAGCCGAAAAAACTATAGTAATTGACAAACTAAAAATCTGGATTAATATGATTGAAGGTCTGGTTTATATTTGGTGAAACCCGGCAAATTCGACTTCTTAAATTCGACCAATGACGCACAGTGGCTCCTTTTGACTTTTTCCATAGCAAAAATCATAACTTTTTATTTAATTAAGGTGTTTTGCCACGGTTTTGAGCGAAATGAGCAATTGTGCGTCGTTACATGACACCCTATGCCACTTGAAAGTATTACAAGGTGTATCAAATATACTGTACACACAGAAAAAAATATCAATGTTAAATTAACATGGCGCATTCTTAATTGAAAATCATATTAAACTTCTGCAAAATTTTAAATGAAAGATGTTAAAATAACATTGTTCAATATTGAAACCATAAAAGCCTCTTTTACTTGTTTTGTACAGAAAGAATAACTACAGTTTAAGAATAAAAACATAATTTTTATTATTTTCGTTCTTAAAATAATTTAGAAAAAGAACAAAAATACCCGTCTTCTTTTTGTTAAAATTATTTTGTTAAATACATAAAATTTTCAAAGTGGCAGGATATCGAAAACAATATTGGGCCATTGCTGGTGTCTTTTAATTGTGAGTGCTCTTTAACAAAGGGGAATACAAAAAAGTGAAACATGTGTTACAGGAAAATAAATAATAATATTCTCTCTCGCGGGTAAGTGTTTAGAATACTTCATAAAAAATTAATTTCTTGCGATATAGAAAAATAGTCATACTTGGAACTCATTATTAACTGTTGGGTATTTAAATACCATTTTCATAATGCAACGTGTGTCGGCCAAGTGTGTTATCAAATCGCATTTAATTTTCTTATTGTGCTAAGGGGTCACCTAAAACTATTTAGAACGGGTGGACATTTTTTCTATTTCAAATTGTGATTTATTTAGGAACACTTTTTTCAAGCATTTGCTGACATACAAAAAACCTTAATTTTACATGTATGATAACTAAATGCAAAAACCATAAAATGTTAAGGATTTTTTATTTCCAGGTTAATCAATGTCTAATTTTAAGTAAAAATGTCAGTTGAAGCAATTATCTCTTTTCTGGCCTTTGGTAAAATTCGTTTTTACTGTCTAAGTACTAACTCCGACTCCAAACGCTGAAATTTTTTAAGTGCGACTCCGACTCATGACTCTGACTCCGACTCCGCCTCCAGCTCCTACTCTAACCTTGATTCTAAATGACTGGTACTTATTTGACTAGTGGTGAATGACGGTATACTAAGTTTGTCATGTGAAACCCCATAATGTATATATATTCTGGTTTTTTGAGTTATTCTAAGTCTATATAGCCATGTCCGTCTGTCTGTCCACCTGTTAAAAATACGCTCACTTTTGAAAAACGCCAAAGATAAGAACAGTGTTGGCGTAAAATTGCTTCTAGTTATCCTAAGCAGCTTGGGACTGAATAATTTACCATAGGTCCCATATAAAGCCATCTCCCGGAAAATAGTTTAGTACGCCTTAAACCGTAAATTATAATGCTATCATAACAAACTTTGGTTCGTGACAGTTTTATTGGACTAAAAATCATACAGTAAAATATCGTGAATATTGGTCCATAATTTACCATATGCCGCATATGAAGCCTACTCTCGGAAAATAGTTATAATAACCGTAACAAAAAACGCTATCATAATAAAATTTGGTACGTCACATGTCTATAAGGCTTGAAATCATACTTTTGGTAAAGATCGGTCCATAATTTACCCTAGGACGCATATAAAACCTGCTCTCGGAAACAGTTTAGTATGTTAAAAAAAACGTAATAAGTAATGCTATTGTAATACAATTTGGTACGAAAAGATTTATAGGACTAAAAATCACACTATTAAATTTCCTGAAGCTCGGTCCATAATTAACCGTAGGCCCCATATAAAACCATTTTTTTTTTAAGAGAGAGAGCGGGGAGATTCCTCCCAACGGAGACGGTACCGCGACCAAGTCAGGTCTATTGTAACCCATATAAAACCATATAAAACCCACTTCGGGAAAATAATTAAATTCGATTAAAACCGTAGCAGATATGAATTTTTTTTTCCAGAGAGAGCGGGGAGATTTCTCCCAACGGAGACGGTACCGCGACCAAATCAGGTCTATTGTACCCACCCCCCTTTAGTTGGCCAAAAGACCCTCTGCCTCCCAGAGAAACCCAAGAAGGTCTTTTGCCGGTATTACACCGACTCGGGACGCGCAGATATGGATATTGCTGTAAATTTTTTTTCAACTTAGAATCATATGGCCAGAAAAATAATCATGGAATTTTGTGAAATTCATTGTTAACCCTTATATTACACTGCTGTATTGAAATTTATTCTGATTAATTTTTTAATACCAGAAAGCAGTCTTCAGAATTTTGACATGATTGGTGCATAATTTACCATGGGTCCAATACGAATTACCCTCCTGATAAGTATTTCAGTTCGGGGTAATGTCCAACATTATGCTTACTCTGCAAAATTATTTAAATACACCTAAAAACGTAGCAGATATAGACATTGTGGTAAAATTTTATCTTATTTTGGTTTATATAGCCAGAAATGATATCATGCAATTTTCTGATTATCGCTCTATATTTACCTTAGATCTCATATTAAACAGCCTTCTGAAAAGCTAAAACTTTAAACGCTAAAAGACATATCACTACAGTATTGAAATTTGTTCCATTTAGATTTTAACAACAGAAATCACTCTACACGATTTCGGGATGATTAGCTCATTATTTACCATGGCTTTAATATAAATTCCCCTCCTGAAAATCATTTAAGTTCGGCATAAACTGTTACGAATCATGATATTTTTTTCAAGTTAGTTCAAATTTCTAGAAATAAGAGCATTACGCTGTCTGATTGTCGTCCAATATGATTAAACTGGAAGCAATTTTTATACTGACATCCGTTTTTATAAAGATTAATTAATATTTTATAGCTCTCATATATTCATATAATCTAACTGTTGGTGGAGGGTATCAAAAATTCGGCACAGCCGAATATAGTACTCTAACTTGTTTTTAATGCAGTACCTTTTAAATGGCACTGCAAAAATTCTGCAAAAATTTCAAATCGATATTTGAAATATTGCATTGCCAATTTCGAAGAATTCTTATTTTGGAAAATATTAGAAAATTTTTAAAAAGTTTTTTGGCCGAAAAAATTTTGGAGTCGGAGTGAGTTTTTGTGGGTACTACGACTCCGACTCCGGTACAAAAACCTCAACTCCGACTCCACAGCCCTGCAATTAACCCCCTCCGAGGACATCGCCATGTTAAAATGACAAGTCCCCTTATAAAATGTCAGCTGTCACAGGACAAGTTTGGTGTTAGTTTTCTTTTCCCTAGGGAAAGTTAAAAGTTATGTTGACTTAGCAGGACAGTGATCAATTCTATTAATAAGAACCATTGACTTAAGATGGCACTCTGCATCACTTAAAAGTATTAAGAGGAATCTTGCATATATTTTATAGAACTTATATGGACCATTGTGAGAACTATTGTAAAAAGCTAAACACTCATTTCATGAATACTTTAAATGTAGACTCTAGGCCAAATGGAATACTAGAAGAAGGTCCGTGAGCAATGTGTAGGGTACTATACTACACTATAGCGTATAGAAAATAATACACCAATTTATCTAATATACTTTATCAATAATAATATGTTTATAAATAATATTTTTGCGCCAATCTTGCGTACTGCATCCTCCCGGATTTGAACTGGTTTAAGTACCAATTTTAAAATATTACAAGTGAACCATTTTTACCTCTGTAGCTTTTTTCCTGTGAACACTAAGTCTTGCCGTGTTAAATAAACATTGCAATTTGAAAATTAAAAGTTTATAAATTAAAAATTCGTAAAATGTGTTTGTTTACACAGCAAATACAATTTTGGGGTTTAATTTTTTAAATTGTGTTTTTGGGTACATTTAAATGATGAAACAGAATTGAGTCTTCAACTTCAGGCAAACATTGTTAAGCCCAAGGCGAATTGACTAGAAGGTGGGGTCAAGTCAGCATATGGTTATTTTTTCGGTGGTCGATTTGTCAAAGTTTGTATACGAACTAGTTTTTTTTATGTAAACAAACATTTTTTTTACTAGCAATATTTTTGACAGATGGACCACAGAAACAGTGTTGTTGTAGAGTTGACCTCACCTTCTAGTGAATTCGCCCTGGTTAAGCCTATAATTAAAACGTCGATCGTAACTGCAATTTTCTCTCATTTCTTTCGTTTTCTTTTGTTCTTTTTTTTCTTTGTTTACAAAATGTATGAAATTGAACGAAAGTGTGGTAGCATTGTTGGGAGAATAATTATCTCTATGTGAGAGCATGAGAAAAAACGTCTTCAAAATAAAATTGATTTTTTTTCTCGACCGCATTCTCTGGCATAATTTTATGTCAAACTGTATGGAAAACAGCGTTCAGCCCCAGTTCTGTTTCATCATTAATTGGAAAAAAATAAACAATTTACTGGCAACAATGAGGAAGAACGGACATCTTTCAGCATTATCATACACAAAATATTTTTGATCTTATTTTTTTTAAATACCTTTTAACACGTGACTCACTCATTTAGATTTTAATCAACATCCAGTTATTTCGGCTTTAAAACAGGGATGTCAGCGTCATACACAATTGTGTCAGCAAAACTCACATGTACGCTTACGCTCTTTTATTTTGCGAGCGTAAAATATAGTTGTTTACTGCAAAACACTCTCATTCAGCGGAAAATATCGCACGATCGCACGGCCTGTTTTGAGGCCTCTAAACAGAAATAATATATTTGTTATTTATTATCTTTGTTTCTGTTTTGTTTTATTTCTGTTTTTAACATTGTACAATGATTGTGATAAATTCGCCTTGATGTTGTGTTTATTGAGCTTTTCTGTAAACTTGTAGACAGCAATAACGAGCATACAAGCGGATGAGTTTATTAAAAATTTAATCATCCAGATAGGGAAAATATTATTGAGTTCTGGAAAAATTTAGACAGGGCACTATATCCTGTATTAAAAAAAATTCCTTCAAATGTTTGTCGCTTTTTTTCCTCAATATATCTTTGCGAACAAATATTTTTCGATTTGAAATACATTAACTCAAAACAACGCAATAAATTAACGTCCGCAAACCTAAAAAATGTTTTGTTGTTTCGAAACTGCAATATAAATTTAGAAGATATTATTGGTAAATAAAAGTATATTTTTATAGGCTAGTAAAATCTTCTCTTTTTATAATGGTGGTTAATAATTATAGAATATTTTTAAACTTAATGGGGTTATTATTTGCATTAGTATGTGCAAATGAATTTTCATTGTTGGCATTCGCAAAGATATGTTGAGCACCAAATTAAAAATTTTGGAAAGAATTGTATAAGGTTGTAAAAAGACTTCAAATATTGTCAAATGTTCAATTTTTCCAAAAAATAAGCAAAGTTTCTGCAAAATGCAGGTTCCAAATTAAATTTATTTATATAATAACTGATTGTGTCTGTCCATAACTCAACATTTTTCGATAATTGCATTATTATTAATTGCTCTAAAGTCTTCATAGCAAAATATGTATGTTAATTAGGCCTCGTAATAGGCCTCGCAACCGCAGATTCCTCCCGCTGGGAATGTAAGAGACAAGAGTATTCACACCAACACAATCATAATTGACACCACTGCTTTAAAACATTAAAAAAATCTCTCTCTAACATTTTAAAGAATATATTTTATATAACCAGCTTTTAAACAAAATTAACAGGAAATCATATAAAAGAGAAACATTTAATTCAAAAAAATACGTAAATTCTAAGTGTGACCTTCTTATTTTGCAAAATCAATTTTAAAAGAGTTGTAAGCCCTATGATCTTTTTACAATTAAAAATTTTATTAGTCTATGAAAGAGGTTCATATCCATAGGAGACAGCTACAGGGGAAGGCACGAATAGAACATTTTTATAAAACCTTGTCGACTAGTGAACTGTGTTTCAAAGTGTGTAATTTATTCAAAACATATTTTTGAAAAATAAAGTATTTTTAATTTTTCGTCATACATTTTATCGTATTGCTTTTAGAAATTTTTGTTTTAATTTAATATTTTTGGCACACATGCCTTAAGCAATATTTAGATGTGTATTTATGTATATGTATTATAATATATATTTTTTACATTAGTGTATAAAAAGATAGCACATTAATATAAAATTGATTAGAAAATGTGGATTTGTGTTATGATACGAACAGATCAAGTGTGGTTCACCGATGGATCAAAACAGACTAATGGTGATACCGATGCTGGTATATTAAGTCCAAATTTTGAAAGGGGACTAAGTATGGGTAGACAATAGGGTACTCATTCGGTTATCCAATTAATTGCAACCTTATTAACTGATCGGTTAATTTAAAATTGGCTATTTTCGATTAACGATTAAACAGGTTAATTTCAGTCGATAAACCGATCGGTTGGTTGGGTTGTAATACCGATAATCGGTTAACCGAATGAATACCCTATTGTCTACTAATTCGTAGTACCCTTGCAAAATTTGTACTTAATAGACCAGCATAAAATATTTTTAATTTTTTGTAGTATTATAACATATTTTTTGTGTTTTAAATTATTTTTTTCGTCTCATATATAAAATGTATGTGTTTAGAAAATATTTTTTCATACAAACAAAGAAGGCGTTCAGTGATATTTTTCATACAAACAAAGAAGGCGTTCAGTGATCTTTATTTTAAATAACTCAGATAGCATTTGGATAATATTTTTTGTAAAAATCACCTAAATGCGCCTTTCCAGATTACATTTGAGATTAAAAAGTGATTTATCACTTGAGCGATTAAAAATGGATTCATTCATATGTTAAAATAATGATTTCTAAATGTTTTGAATTTAAAACTGATTTGTCACTAGAGCGATTTAAAAAGGATACACATATAATTAAAAATGAATTAGCAAATTGTATCACAAATGCTTCTTTGAGGTTATTTATCGGTAGGGTACCATTATCTCACAACGAGAGTATTATTTGTGATCGAAAAATTAGCTCATATGTGGTTATTTTGCTATTGAAGCTGATTCCTAAAAGATTCGATTATGATAGAAATTGCTAACTGGGAAGTGTTTGCTTTCAACAGCTTTTTGTTTCACGTACTTTTTATATGTATGTTTTTATATCAATCATATCAATCTTTTAACAGAATTAACCAAAACAATTAAAAGTGTTAGATCTTCTGTTTTATGGGTTGCTTTCGATTTCTCCAACATGTACGATAAATGAAAGAAATTTTTCCAAATTGTTTGTCTAAAAGATTATTTTATAAGATCTCCTTAAACTATTGAAATAACTAATAAAATGATCTCACAATACGAATGCGGATCAATAAGTCCGTGACTTTTTGAATGAAACAGAGTTTTTTTTTACAAAAAAAAAAATTATTTTTCAACATAATCTCCTTTTAGCTCAATACACTTAGTTCAACGTTTCTCCAATTTGTGTATCCCTTCCAAAAAATAGGATTTTTCAAAGTCCATCAAATAGGCGTTTGTTTGAACAATAATTTCATCGTTGGAGCTAAATCTCTTTCCACCGAGCCATTTCTTGAGGTTCGGAAATAGTCACTGGGGGCTAAATCCGGAGAATATGGCGGACGAAGTTCTAATTCGTAGCCCAATGCATGTAATTTTGACATTGAGACTGCACACGTGTGCACCCGTGCATTATCTTGATGAAAAATAACCTTTTTCTTGGCCATAACTAATAAAATGATCTCACATATTATGTATTAATTAAAAATATGTAAATTATTTTTTGCTTGCTCCTTTTAGTTGAAGAATTGTTATGTTTGCTATGTTATTGTTTTTTTTTACTAATAAACTCCAAATAATAAATAATTTATGCATTTTTATTTAATGAAATTACTTTATTTATAAAAACAACTTCATTAATCGATTAACCGATCAAGACCAAAATTAACCGATTAAACCAAAACCTCGGTTAATTAATCAAATGACTAACCGATTAAAGCAAAAGACCGATTAAATTAATACCCTAGTAGACAACCAACAATTTCATAAAATTATTACAGTAACTGATTGTGTGTTATAAAATTCGTTTTTCGTACTGTTAAAATTTAATAAAAATACTTATAGTAATTTTACGAATAACCTTATTTTTTAATAATTATGTTTGTTATTTAAGAAACAAACTACCTAAAAATAATTTCATTGTAGCTTGATTTCGGTTAAAATATATTTTTTAAAAGCAACAACTATTAAATTTTACGAAATATGCTACTAAATAAATACAAATTTTAAAATTAATGGAAAATTTCTTTATTTTTAATGCAATGTGAATGATCTGTTTTTTTAAATAAATTTTTCGTTGCATATCCTCTTAGGTGGTCTTTTCTGAACTTGAGGCAAAGTCTTAGGTGGTCGTCTCTAAATGAGCTACGTAAATACAATAATTTAAAAATACGTTGCGTGCCCCGCCATCTGAAATAGAAAAACTTTCCATTGTCGTTAAACTCTTTTAATAATACAACTTCTTTCAAAACGCTATAGCGTTGCATTATAACTACAACAAATTGAGAGATGGCACCTGGTGGCACTTAAAACTGATTAAAAATGTAAAAACAGATATGAGACAATGTATTAGTAGTGATTTCCAACTGTCGGCAAGTGGAGCTAAAACTGCTGGTCCAAATGTTTGGGGAAAAAAGGGATTTTTGTTATGTGTTCATAAAAATAAACAAAAAAAAAAGAAAAACTTAAGTCTCTGCGGAGTTAATTTTTTAATTTTAGTATATTGAAATATCCTACTTTAAATAAATAAAAATTGTTTCAAATTGGAAAACTCTAACTGTAACCGTCCTCCAGATATATGGTTGGTGCCACGCTTACTTGAAAATTAAAATATATTAATAGCCTATGTTAAGCGCCGGGTCATCAGGAAATTACTGTGAAAATTTTTAGGAAAATCGGCTCAGTAGCTTAGGAGTCTGTAGAGAACAAACAAACATACGCTTTTTCATTTATATATTATATTTTTATTTTGAAAGGTGTAATTTACCATACGAGAGGGTCCTTCAAAACTTGAAGAACACTTTCCCTGCATCTATCTTACTTTAATTTCAGTGCTTAGAAGATCCTACTACAAAAACTTCAAGATAATGGGTGCGCGAATAATTTTATAAGACGCCAAGTAAGACACATATTTTTTATATCTGTGCCGAGAAGCAGTAACAACTTAAGTCGATTTAGGCAAGTGTTTAGTAGAGCATTTTTAAACTCCAAACGCGTTTCCCAAAATCAGGGAATTTTGATTAAGCTTATAGTTACAGGCTCTTGGTTAGTAATTTTTTAATATATGACCGTTTAATTGAAATTTTAATGAAACAACATTTAAGTTACTGGAAAAGAAAAATTGGATATTGGGAATAGTGGGAATTTTCATAAGCAGTAGCTGTTTCCGTATTTTTGACAGTCCAATTTTTTATCAAAATGCTCTTTTTATTAACATCATTGTTAATGCAATAGAAAATAAAAATTCATTCATTGTGTTTACGGCAAAAACGACTCATCATTTTATTGTATGTCTGCGATTTTTTAACGCAAACAAAGAAACAAATACATGATGACTTGATATGGCCTTGAAATTTGGTTTATTTAAAATTTTTTATTTTAAACTCTTTCTGTTTTTTTTTTTTGTTATAAAAAAGACTTTTTAAAAAATTTATATTTTATTTAGCAGCATTATAAGTGCAACTTAAAGTGTTTTCTTTAAAATGCATAAAGATATTTTCATTGTTTTGTTTTTCGTGCATATTTTCTATTATTAAAAATTAATTTAATTTATTTTAAATATGTAAATGAACAAAAAAAAAATTGAATAAAAAATTTATTCGAAAACATTTCAACATAAATTTTTTAAATGTCATTAAATAAAAGGCTTTTTAAGTAAATTTATTGTGTTTTAAAATTTTTTTTAAAAGGTTCAATTTTTTATGGCTTATTTGACTGAACTTGACGTAATTAATAACTTTTAAGTGAGAGATTTAAAGTTTTTATGAAGTACCAAACTTTTAAGTTAAAAATAGGTATATTTATTACTCAGCTAATAAAGTGTGGGAACAGAAACCGGAAATGATTTAATATTTTCTTGGAACAAAATAACAATCAAAACTTTTTTTAAATAAGAGAATTTTGTTTTAACTAAGTGTTAAATTCCCAAAACCGTTTATTTTAAAAATATAAATTCATTAATAAATCAAGACGTTTATATCATCATTTCAAAATCTTTGTTTTTTTTTTTGATTTTTAAAAATTATTTATTATAGTTTTATTATTAATGAAAATTAAGAAACGTTTAAGCAGCACTGTTACTATACCATTTTTTTTTTTTTCAATAAAAAAAAAATGATTTTTCCGTACACGCAAATAAGTTTTTTTCTACATGAATCTTATAATGTGTGGACATATTATTAGATAAGAGCATTGAATAATAAGTACAAGGTACAATTATTAGTGAGAGTTGTCATTATTTACTAGGGTATTTATTTAATCGGGCTTTTGCTTTAATCGGTTAATCGCTCGATTATTAAGCCGAGGATTTGGTTTAAACGGTTAATTATCGGTTAATTTTGTTGATCGGTTAACCGACTAATAAAGTTTGTTTTATAAATTAAGTAATTTCAATAAATAAAAATGCATAAATTATTTATTATTTGAAGTTTTTTAGTAAAAAAAACAATAATATAACAAACATTAAAATTTTTGAACTAAAACGAGCAAATAACAAAATAATTCATAAATATATAAAACACATTTTTTAATTAATACATAAATATTATGTACCCAGCAATTACTTGAAATTACTGAACAACTTTCTTTTCAATGACTACTTCATACCATCTGCATTATATAGAAGTAGTTAAGTAATGTCTGACATATATTCTGATACATAAGCACTTGTTTATGAATTGATAAACGAAATTTATAAATAATTCATAACAAAATATATTTAATTTTTTATTTATTCAAATCTAATACAAATTGATTTTTAAGTATTTGTTCTTACAATTTGTCTTTTTTTGTTTTTATTTGTTATAAATGAATGTGCAATTGAATATAAAAAATTAAAATACTCAATTGGTTTTGGTATGTATTTTAAAATTAAAATTTTGAATAAAAACTACACTAATCAATCAACCAAACGATATTCGTTTAGGTGATATAAATTATAATATATGACAGCAATCTTGTATCATAAACGATATTATTTAAGTTGTACCTGTCCTTTAATATCGTTTTTCCATGAACATATCATATCGTTTTTGCAATCATATCGTTCTCTGGTTTATTGGGTATGAATATGTCTTTGATGCAGGGTAGTAAAATTTTGCATTAGAAAGCAAATTAAATTAAAGACACAATTTGTTTGACAAATTCAGTGTTTTTTATAACAATGTGTCTATTTGTAAGCAAACGTGGTAATGACTAATTTAACTCCCTATTTGTACGAGTTAAAATGCCAATGTTATATTATATTAGCTTTTTAACTCATTACTTTGCAATGTAAGTTTTTGCTGGGTAGTAATTAAAAAATGAGCAGTAAGATAAATTTATTAGTTTTTCAATAGTTTAAAGACCTTAAAACTAATCTTTTAGAACAATAATTAGATTGAAATTATTAGAATTTAAGCGATTCTTTTCTTGACTTTTCATACAACTTGACTTGAAAAAATTCTTTCAATTATCGTAGATGTTAGAGAAATCGTAAGCAACCCATAATACATAATATCTAATTTCTCAGTCCTTTTCCTGGATTTCTCTAAAAAATTAATATCACTGAACACCTTGTTTGTTTGTATGAAAAAATATTTTCTAAACTCATACCTTTTGTATATAAGACGAAACAAATAATTAAAACACACAAAAAAAATATGTTTTAATACTACAAAAAATTAAAAATTTTGTAACATCGGTTAATCGGTTAATCGACTGAAATAAACCAGTTTAATCGTTAATCGCAAAAAGCCAATTTTAAATTAACCGATCAGTTAATCGGGTAGAATACCCTTTTATTTACCCATGTAATGTCAAACAACGAAATATTACTCAGTTGCAAATATTTTAATTTGAATATAATTTTTAATTTTTTTTTTTGCTACGTCTTTTACTCTTCTTGGATGATTTAAGATTAGTTTGGTTTGGCAATGCATCATTAATAAATTCACATCAGTAGTGCGATTCACTAACTGTTTTTACGATAATCGTATTGTTAAAATATATATAACGAAAATTTACCGACATTGCTATTCAGTAACATTTTAAACGATATTCGCTGCCGATTAAAGTCAGCTGTTACTTTAAGCAGTTCTTTTCGTTATTTTAACGACAATAATTTACGTTGCGCTTATTTAATCGATAAAGTGTATTTTATGTTTAAAGTGGCTGAGGCCCGACTTCTTAAATACATACTACATACATACATATGTACATCAGGCGCGGATTCAGGGGGGGGGGAAAGGATATTTCCCCCCCCCCCCTAAATTATTAAAATAAGTTTTGCTTATTTCGATAATACACGAATTTCCGAATGTACAAAATTTTTGGAAATCCCATCAAGTTTTTCTTTTGTTTTTTATAGAATCTCTAATCAAATTTTCAATAAGTATCCAAGTATTTATCCTAATAGTTATTTATTATATATTTCCAATGAAACATCTAGTTTACTGTATTTAAATACATATTATTCTACATTCAATCCTAGCAAGTGCTATCTATTTCCGAAAAATAAACGTTTGGGTTGAATATGCGAGCGGTTGAATTATTAATAAGCCTTGGTATATGCAATATTTTTATTTGTGTTATGATAATTATTTACTATATACATTTGAATTTTACCGTTTTTCGTATCATATTTTCATAATAGTAGGATTTGAATTGGAATTTTATATGCATTGCCATTCTACCTTCCCATATATACATATGAATATATGTATTGGTCTAGTAAAAGTTCACCAAAGAAGAATTATATAACTGTCAAATTTCAAGTGCATTAATAAGAAAAGTTCTTTGATATACAAAAATTACATAAAAATGAGTGAAACAATGGAGAGTCCGTAATTTTTTTTTTAATATAATGTGCCTATGTATATAAGTATATATCATTACCCTCAGTCGAAAAGGATGTAGTCCAATGTATAAATGTTATAGGAGAGAGAAACAATTTTCTAAGGTCTTCAGTTCTGAATATATTTGAAGGCTTGCAAACCAACTAATACATTTATGTTTTACATAGCTTTTTGTGACTAATCACCTTTTCTATTATATATTTTATACTTTTAATGTACATTTTCGCATGTCAATTTCAATGTTGACTATTAACAATTTTTTTTTTAAATTTTCACATTTCAATGGGCCCTAGCACTTTTTCTTTAGCATTTTTGGAATTACATCTTTAGCATTTGGATATACATATCGTTGCAAAACAAGAACTAGAAAAAAATATTTGTATTTTTTCTGCAAACGATGTATTTTTGTTAACTCTATTGAACTGCATCAAAAACTTAATTTTCAAAAATTGTGGCATTAGCACATTTACGGCTGAAGGTACAAATGTACGTATGTATGTGCAGCCAAAATTAACTGTAATCAAATTAAACCAGAATAATTATATATGTATCTTTAGAATAAAACCTAAACAGTTCGACTGAAATTCATTACTTAATTTTAAAATTAGTGAAGCATATTCCTTCGTTGTTAACAGTTGCATATTTTTTTTTTGGTCGAAAAATTGGTCAAGCAATTTAGTATGATGTAGTCAAATAAATTGTTTCAAATAAAAAAAAAACATTAAAAATAAATAAAAATTATTTTTATAGCCAAAACGTTATTTAAAAATATTAATTTATTTTAATTTATATTGAACTGATCTTGTATTCTATTTTACCTTATTGTTGAGTTTTTTTTTAATAGAATATAAACATGTCGTTTTTAATAAACTTTTTAAAAACAAATTTTTTACTTGTTTTGTACCATAAAAAATTTCCCCTCCCTAAGGCTCAAGCTGGATCCGCGCCTGATGTACATGTATGAACAAAAACAAAATTCTAAATTCAAAATGTACAAAAAAGCCAATTATGTACGAAAACAAAATTCTAAATGTAAAATTCACAAAATAAAATATAAAAACAGTAAGTTAAGCACAATTTAATTTGTTTTTTTTAATTTTCTTTTGTGCTTTTCGTTTATTTTAACATTTTGTAGACAGAGATGTTACAAAAGCTAAAGCTGATTACAATCGATAAAAATTACAGAATCACACTATTGTTACTGCAAGCGAATAAATACATATGTCGAGAAAAATTACGATTGTCGGATCGTTAACAGTTAGTGAATCGCATCACAGAAAAACGTTTGGAAATGACTCAAATTTTTTTTGAAAAATAATTTAATTTTGTTCAGTAAGGAAGTATAGTTCTGGTTAAATGGCAATTTCAAATTTCGCTTTTGGGCCGATGATAATCCTTAAGTCATTGTCGAACCACCATTACATCAATGAAAACTCTCTGTTTTGTATGCTTAATGGACCGGTAGAATCATTTGTCAGTATATCTTCAAAAAAATGTTAGCGTTAAATAGACATTGTTTTGAACTTTTTCATTCTGTGTGATGCCTTCCAATTAAATCATTACACAGAATAAAACTATCAGTAGTTTTTTATCAATTAAAAAAATTTCGATATTTTAATCAGGCTTAAGTTCATTGAACTTAATTTTCCCAGCACAGTCAAGAATGAAAAGTTATCAACAAATTTTAATTCATTTCATGTTGTAAAATTCCTTTCTTCATAAAAATAATTTAATGAAAATTAAGTTCAATGAACTTAAGCCTGATTCAAATATCGAAATTTAAATTAAAAACCATTAACAAACAGTTCAATAAAATATCCGCAATACTAATTATAATTAAAAAAATTGTATTGATAATTGAATGAATTGATAATTGAAGCAATTTATTTTTTAGTTGAAACAAATTAACCCCAATATTCATAAAAAAATATTTTAGGTTTATAGCAGGATTATGAAACGAATTTTCTATGAAAATTTGTTTAATAAAGCTTTTAATAATCAAAAACATTGTTTATGAATATGAGGGTAAATATATAATTTTGATTTAATTAACATTTTAGTTGTTTTGAAATAAATGTTTAATTAAAATATTAATTAAATAACAAAAAATTTAAATTGATTTTTTCGCTTAAAATAAAATAATTTTAACTTGTGGAATTGTTGTTGGGAATTGCCAAAACCTGAGCTATATTTAATTAAATCAATTAACACATTGTTTGAAACGACAAAGTTTTTTGATCATTTTTTTTATTTAACATTAAAAATATCATTTATTGAAAAAAAAACAAATCAAAATTTTTAAATTTTTACAACTTTTTGTAATAAATATAATCAATAATTTGCTTGATTCTATAAATTTTAAATTAATCTAAAGATTAGAGACAATTTTTAATTTTTTCTCTTTCGTATAGCATACAAATCGCTTAGCAGGATGGTGTCGCATCACGGGATACAACTAATTTACTGATCAAAACATTTGGCGAACAAATAACTTTGCGAAATGAATCTTTGAAATGTCCACCTTGTTTTGCTTTTTCTCTGGGAATATGCCAAATTTCAGGTCTTTTAGGACAAACCAGAAAAAAATCGGGCACTTGGAAGCAACTATTGAAAGCGATATTGTCAAAATACAGCCTGATCCGATTTTGCGAAATCGTATTTAAGAATTAATGACATAAAATTATCTAATTCATAGATTTAATTGAAAATTATCTTTATCACTCATTATCAGATTGTATGCGAAATTATGATATGAGGAGGGGGTATTATGCATTTGTGCTGATGTTTGTAACACCTTAAAATATCGGTTCTATACCAGTGGTGCCCGAAACACACACGAAATTAAAGTTTTGAGAAATTTAAAAAAGTTGCGTAGCGAGATTTTGCGATATCTGAATGGCATTAAAGTTGATACCGTTTACTGAAATGTAAACAAAACAACACCCGAATCTTTTTTTATCGGCTTTCACACGAATAAAAGTATAGTGTATGGGTGTCGACATCAGTGCAGCAGAACTTTTTGCATTATACTCGCGAGTATAGGAATATGGGACTTGGACGACACTGTTCTAGATCCACCTTTTAGTATATAAGATCTAACGACGTCCGCCCGTCTGCTGGCTGGTTGTCTGTCCACGTAAACCTTTTGCCCAAAGTTCAGGTCGCTATTTTGAAGAGAATTTGATGAGCTTTGGTACATAGTTTTTTATTGCAATAAGAACCAAGCCTATATAAAAAGCCCGTTTTAACAATTTAACACCAGCTTCTGCTTATCAGGAACAGACAGAATTGTTTTTGACCATTTCATTATTTCTTGAAGATAAGGCTGCTACTCTGATGCTAAAGGGTAAACGTCCAATTTTCTAATTTTTAAAGAAACAAGGTCCGATAACTCACCAGCATGTAAGCCACACCAAACGGTTCATAATAGAGCCGGTATTTTCTGTTACAGATTGGTCTCACTCCCTATCGCTCATTTACTGCAACGTCGTCATAGCTCAAAAAATACATTTCGAAATAAACGTGTTTAAAGTATATGATTTGCTCGCTCCACTATGAACAAATAACGACACATTCTCTTCAAACGCGGAAAGTATAAAAGATGTTAAGATGAATTTTATACACAATATTTTTGTTTTCTTTTTATTAAATATTCTTTATTTGCTATTTTTTTAAGATATTAAGCAAATTTGCTCAGAATTAGTACTATGACATACATATCGACTTTCAGTAAAATCAATAATATTATCTACATACATATTTACAAAGTTTTTTAAAAGATACTTCTAAAATTGCTTAACAAAATTATAATTGATTCTTATATATGTAAACATAAAGTTATCTTTATTTATATAATTAAGAAAAGTAAAAAGGAAGAAAAATTAAAAAAAAAAAAAATAAAAGGATATATAAAAGTATTTTTAACAACAATTTATGTTCTAAATGGGAGATCTAAAATATGAATTATTTCCTCCTTTATTTTTCATTTATTTATTTATAAATATCGATTTTCTAATACAACAAGATAATATATCTTATAAATTACAGTATTAGAATCAGAATAGTTAACGAGAAATATAAGAATTATTTTCAATCTTCTATTTTCTTCACTTTCATCTAATAAGGAGATGGCCAATGGATTAATGTGATCGCTTAACCTTTGTAGGTATCTATTGCTATAATTATTTATTTCGTCTTTAACATAAGGAATATCTAGGTCTAGGTGTAGTGCTTTATAAGTTATATACCACGGCGCATTAACTATCATTCGTTAATTTTTTGACTGAAATCTTTGGAGAATTTCAATATTGAAATTACTCGTTTTACCCCAAAGTTCAATGCCATAAGTCTATATAGACTTTAAAATAATTTTGTAGAGACGTAGCTTATTTTCTAAACGTAGTTCAGACTTAGTGCCAATTAACCAATACATTTTTTTGAATTTATAATCCAATTGTGTTCTTTATGCTTTTATGTGAGCTTTCGATAATTTCAACTACACAAGCTATGCAGCGTTTGAAATTTCAAAGCACAATGTGAATTTCTGTAGAAAGCAACAACAAAATTATAAAATATTTATGACTTTATTTGTGCTTTCAATGTTATTCTTTGGCGTTACGCTGCGTTTTATATGATTAGAGCCTAAATTTTTCTCAAACGCTAGTTGTAGGTAACCAGAAATCACACTGCCAAATTTTCGGAAAAAGCTCACTCTTGGAAAACAAATTAGTACGCCTAAACCCGTAATGAATAAATCTATTGTAGAAAATTGAATGTGTCATAGTTCCATAAGACGAGAGATCACCCCACCAAAACGTGTGACGAACGGCCGACTAGTTACTATAGACCTTAAATAAAAAACACCTTTGATACGGCTAAAAGCTTTATATGGGTAACAATAATAACACCGCACAATTTTTTGATATTCGGTCCATAATTTGCACCATGTCCTATATAAAGCGGCCATCGAAAAAGCACTTAAAAATGCATAAAAGTAAAAATAATGTTTTACTGTATTGATATTTTGCCCAATTGATTTGTTTTAATACTAGAAATCCATATGTAAAATATAAAACTGCCCCCCGAAAATCACTTTAAAACGCCTAGAACTAAAATGAACCATGAAATTGGCTTGATATTATGTTCAATTAGGTTTTAAAGGACTAAAAAAAAATCGTAAACTTTTGTAATGATTGGCCCACACTTTGATTAATAAAGACCACTTTTGATATATTCCTTTTCGTAGTGAAGGGTACCAAAAATTCGGCACGAACGAATATAGAAAGTAATTTTTATTGTTTTTAAATTATTTTTATTCCAAGTTTTTTTTAACTTAGCAAAAAATACCAAAAACATACCGCTTTAAAATATTTTCTAGTTGTCTACTTTTGGATAAATTCCTATAAAATTTTTTGTTCGGCTGACGAAATAAATGAGAATATATAAAAAAATAAGTAAATGTATGTCAGTATGTAGACTTGGAGTAAAATAAAAAAAAATTTAGTTTTGTTTCTGCAAAAATGAAAAAATATGAGAAATTCTGATCGTACACATACGCAAATATCGTTTAGATCATAACACAAATAAACCTGCAAAACAATTTGAACACAAAAAAACCTAACTGTTATACAGTGGGAGATTTTGGAAAAAAAACGGAAATAATTCTGGATTTTTTTAAACGGTTAGTCCCATTAGAAATACCGCAGAATATTTAAAAAAATAAGTAAATGTATGTCAGTATGTAGACTTGCAGTAAAATAAAAAAAAAATTCAGTTTTGTTTCTGCAAAAATGAAAAAATATGAGAAATTCTGATCGTACACATACACAAATATCGTTTAGATCATAACACAAATAAAGCTGCAAAACAATTTGAACACAAAAAACCTAACTGTTATACAGTGGGAGATTTTGGAAAAAAACGGAAATAATTCTGGATTTTTTTAAAACGGTTAGAATAAAATTAGTGGTTAAAGACTTGCCTATAGACTTATCAGTTTAATCGCCATAGGTTCCCAAAGTAGGGTGTTACAAACACTAAATACGATCCAGAATTCTTTTAAAGCTCGATTTTAAAATTTTTTTATCTTTAAAAAGTTAGCGACGGGCATAATTTATCTCTTATAGCTTAGAAAATATCCGACTTTTAAAATTATCTGCTTAATTATTGAATTTCTAGCAAATCAATAAATATTTTACAGAAAATATTGCTAAAAAATCGGTTGTAATTAAAAAGTTTTTTGCATTTTAAGTTAAAATTCTGAAAAAAAATGTTTTTGCCATTTTTTAGCTAAAAAAGTATTTAAATTTTTTTTTATTTATAGAAAAAAATTGACAAAGGCAGTTTCACACTATACTACAAGTCTTATGTATTTTGAGGAAAATACAACCCAGACATGATAAAAAGTTATTATTTTTTTAAATTTTTATACAATAATTAGATCAGAGAAGCATTTTCGTCAAAATACTTAAGACTTGTATAAGTGTGTAAAACAGCTTCAAGCAACATATATACTATTTCTTCTTTTCTAAAAGGCTACTTCATGTATAATATTGCTATGCAAAACACTTTGAGAAATTTTAATTACTGCCGGGAGAAAGGCTCTTTACTTGCCAACTTAAATTTTATAGCAATCAGACTATCCGTTTAGAAAATCCAAATTTATTAAAATGTTTTATTTAGTTTTTTTTTTCTTCAAAAATCTTTAACTGTGTGTTGGTAAATTTACACGCACTAAAAATTTAAAATTGTTAAGTTTAACAAAATATAAAAAATAAAATTTACATAAGGAAAAAAAATAATACAAACAAAGATTTTGTTATTTTTGTTAAAGAAAATTATTTAAGTAAGCAGTGTCCGGCCTTCATAATAGCCAGCTCACGCAGATGATCGACTCTCTACAAAATCCCGCATTAAAAAGTTTCTAATAAATGAAAATGTCAATAAAAAGTTACATTGATTTTAATGCATGTATTTATATCGTATACATTTTCAAATCTTTTTCAAATCGAGTTTTAAAAAATAACAAAGTTATTTATCGTCACCTTAAAGACGAAATAACCTATCTGCAGTTTTCAAAAGTTTACAGGAGAGGGGAAAAACGTTATAAAATTGGAACTATTTACAATATTGAAACAAAAATTACATATTTTGATGAAAATTAAACCAGAAATATATATCGCTGAAGAAAATTTTGTTTTTCTATACACAGCTTATGTTATGTCACTTAGGTTATTTGGAATTGTAAAACTCTTAAACTAAATATTATATTTTCATATATTTTTTATCAAGCTTTAGGTCACTTTTTAATAAAAATTAATTAAAATATTATTTATTTTTTAATATTTCGATTTCCGTCAGAAATCTTCTTTAGGAAATCTTTTTTAGATATAAAAAAAAAAAAAAAAAAATTCTTGAAGAAGATTTCCAACGGAAATCGAAATTTTGAAAAATAAATAATATTTTAATTGATTTTTATAAAAAAGGACCTAAAGCTTGAAAAAAATATATGAAAATATAATATTTAATTGAAAAAAGGTCGAGTTAATAAGAATATAATTAATAAAACTCTGAAACCAAATAACCTATCAGCAGTTATTTGGGTGCCCCGGTAGTCTAGCTGGTAGTGAGCTAGTCTATCAGTACCGGGGTTGCGGGTTCGATTCCCGCCAGAGACTCTGGTCTCCTGCAGACAAGCGAAAAGTTTCGCGGTATTTAGTGTAGGAATAATAAAAAAAAGTACTAATTAGTATGAATAAATAATAATTTCTTTATACATATGACTATTATATACATTAAAAATAACAGTTATAGTTTCTTTTACTGGTTTAAGCAAAAAAAAGTAGTTAATGTTTGTTTAAATTACACAATGCAACAAAATTAAACATGAATCGTGATTTTTGATGATTTATTTTTCTCTTTTTTTTAGTGCGTAACGGTCCTCTAGGTACAAAAACTGTCGAAACTTAAATCCTGTGGATAAAGATTTTTAAAAACAGTTTGTTTTGTTATATAAAAAAAATGCTTTTGTGTTTGTGCGTCGTGAATTTTCTACACAAATTCTCTTTTTAGCAAAGATTTCAATACTTCTGGTTACATACGTTTTTTTCTGGTCCCATGACATCTGCCAAAAACGTTCAAATATTTCCTGACGTAAATTTTCGGAAATTATAGAACAATGTCTATTCGAAGCCATTTCACAACATTTTGACGAGCACCCAGGTTTCATTTCTATTGGCTTTTTGTAAACGATTTTGCCTTTTGAAAAACTTTCATATCCCTTACCGCTCATAGGTTTTTTCTTTCTTCTTTTTTGTTGCAATTTTTAGGAACTTTCACGTTTTCCTCAAAACTATTTTCGATTATGGAACACTTTTTGTTGCTTTTTAACACTTTTTTATTTTCTTTTCACTTCCAACAATAAATAAAATTTAATAAAAAACAAAGAATAACAAATCAAATGTAACTTCGTTTCCAAAAACAAAAGTAAATTAAATAGATAGTTACTTATGTTAATTGGTTTCAGAAATTGTACACTTGCTGTTAGGTGATTTGGTAATTTGGTTATCACTTGGTCATTTGTAATATTACATGTTTAAAATTTTGCACACATATGCTTTATGATATAGGGAATAAAAATCCATAAAAACTCAATTTTGAAATTTTTGCAGATAGGTCATTAGGTCTTTAAGATGACGATGTACCGTGTCCTTCGGTGAAGGGTATAAATATTACTGTCACTTTGAATACTCTTTGATATGAAAAACGGGGACAAATAAATGTAATAAAAAACACACACGAAGTTTGGGATACGAATGGCAACAGGAGTTTTAGATTTGTATATACTTTGTTCTTATAAAGCACTCTAAAACTAAATTGTACTAAAATACTTGTTCTAATAAAAAGTTCTGAGATCTTATAACGTTTTTCTCAACAGACGGCCCTTAATCACAGATTTTTCACAACTTTGACTCAAAAATTCTTTAGAAAACTGAACTTCGTTCGGCTGCCAGCGTATTCGCCTAAAGAAATTTCGCCCAAATAAATATATGAGAAACCGCCCGAAAATGTTCCATACAAATTTTTGTGCAATTTTTTGTTGTTATTGGGTAAAATAAAATTTTTAGCATAGTTGAGAATAATTTTTGGACGATTTTTCGATTTCTTATTTTGACCGAATTCAAAATCCTGAGTCGCTAACTAAGTCTTATATGGCGCGAGGATTTTCTCCTATATGGTATTACAAACATCGGCTTCGCTGACTTAAGTTTTTCTGCATAGCCGGCCCTCGGCCGGGCAAATGTATTACCTTCGCTATGATACAACAAATACCAGCTTCGCTAACAAAAGCTTCTAAGTTCGGCCTTGCGGCTGCCTGAAGGTCGGCTATATAGAAAAGGTTTGGTTAGCGAAGCCGGCGTTTGTTATACCATAGAGGAAAAAGTCCCTGCGCCCGGCCAAAGGCCGCCTATGCAGAAACGCATAAGTTAACTAGTCGGGATTTGGAAATTCGGGATTTTTTTTGCGGGATTTTAAATTTCGGTCTTATGATGTCAATCCAAATTAGTATGTAGGTTTGAAACTACTTTGAAAAAATCAATAAGTAAAAATTTGAAATAAAACTTGGACGATTTTCCATAATTTTTTTGTTCCGTTTTTCACCATTTTTGGATATAATTTCCAATTTATTTTTTTGGCCATTTTTCGTGTACGTTGGGTCATTTATCTTTTTATCACAAATACCAGTACCCCTCAAGAACCCGTCATTAATCATAGGAGGGAGATCTCAGAAAAACCTCGTGCTCGTGAACTAGTTTGATGTGTACCTGGTGGAACACATATTCAGACTTAGCATGCCAAAAAAGACATAAGAAACAATTGGAAAGGTTAAAAAACTTTTAAAAAGGTTTAAAATTTCGACCTCTGTTATTATTTGGTTTTAAATTAACAATAGTATTTTCTTCTTTTCCAAGCGCAACATGCTATGGTTGAAAAACAACCATCCTATTATAAATGTTGAGCATATTTTTATTATTATTAACCATAAAAAGTTCTGAGACAACCATAATATAGTTATAGCTTCTTAATGGATGACTAATTTAACTAATATATGGTTGGCCGTAACAATTATATGGTAAATTTAATCACAAGACGTTTAATCATTATCGTTAAAAAAGTTTTGTTGAAGGTGACCATATCGAAAAATGTATTTTCTTTGAGTGTACTATTTGTAAACAAGAAATACGATTGCAACAACTTTGTCAATTCTACTTAAAATAATAATTGTAATTTTTCAAATCTTCTGCTGGTCACTAATTTGAAGTTAATTGGGCGTAGAACGTAAAAATGTAGGATTATTGGCAAACTATTATATAAATTTATTTAAAATAATGACCATCATTTGATGTGTCCTTCTTCCAACATCATATGGGTTCTGGATGAAAAGAACTGCTTATTTTTTATAATTTTTTTTTTTTTAAAGAGAAGACTCGTACTCCTGTGAGAGTATTCTGTATCAGTCAAAACAAATAATAGTTAAATATGGCAAGGTCTGGACCATAAGGCGGTAAGGAAAAACGTCATATCACTCTATATTCTTAATAGTCTTGAACTGGTTTGGCAACATGTGGCCGAGCTCATTGTCTGGCCCAATTTCAGCAGCTCATAAAAGATGGAATACTTCTGATACCACCATATACATAGCATTACATTAACGCCATTGACGGCTTAGGCGTTGATTTGGCTGGTTCTCAGAATAATAAATTACGGATGTTCAACCTTTAAAATGGCATAGAAGTTATTGACATAAACCAAAACATGGGCAAATGATTGTGAATCCTGCATTCTTGCATTAAGGACAGTTGAAACTGAAGAAAAAAACAAGCAAAATGTTAACGGGTATTGTGATGCATTTTCGAAAAAGAATAACTTTTCATAAAGCGTGATATATTAAGGCCCTTTTACACTATAATACTGAGTATTACGATATATCAAAAACATAAAAAAATTCAAAATATATAATAGGGTAAAATCAATTTGTTATGAAATGCTAAAAAATACTTAATGAAATTTTACATTTGTATGGCTCTTACCATTTTTGGAAACCTTTCTAAACGATAAAAATTTTCATCTTATCAGAGTTGCATTTTTATAGAAACAAGAAGAAAATCAGGGATGGAATATGGTAATTTTGTTCACAAGTTTCATTATTATTTTTTTTTTCTAATAAAAAATATGCAAAATGATAAAACTAAATTTAAAAACTCAAGTGCTTTCTTTTAAATTTTAAATAAATCACACGTGTTTGTTGTAGAAAATAGTTAAATACGGTACACAGCCGAAAAAAAGTATGAAAAAGGACATGTGTATCTATTTTCCCATCCTTGATAAAAATAACAAAGACAGTTGTAAAATAATTTGCCGTCAGCATCAGAATCAAAACGATTAAATATTAAAATAATATTACATTTTATGTTGCTTGATTCTCATTTTTATTTGATTTTTTTACAACTGCTTAAATCATGCCAACATTTAACACCCACTTAAATAAAAAAAAGTATATGTTTTTACGCTGAACAGCTTTTTATGCTCTATAAAGAATTGTTTTGTTATTTGTAGTGTGAATGTGTAGACGGAAAATGTAATTTAAGAAATTTACAATTTGATTTTTTGGCAATCAGACCAAAAATCATTGGATTTTATGCGAGCAAAAATTTTAAGACTTGCGCTATCATCGAGTTTAAAAAAAAAAATTTTAAGAGAAGAATAAGAACTGATAAAAAAATTAAAAAAGCTTTGTTTATAGGATTTCAAGATAGACTCTTATTCTATTGAACGCCATAAATGTTTTCTTTTTGAAAGGAGGCATATAAAATGATTAATATCACTTTAAGTTTAAAGAATATACTAAAACTTTCTTAAATCTGATGTACTCTCTTTTTGCCTGACACTGACTTCGAGTTTTAGAAAATCTCTTTAGAGGAGTGTGAATTCAGACAAAAATAAACAAACAAGAATATCAACTGGATTTGAAGGCAGACCACTTTTTTATATTTTTTTTTTTAACCATTTTCGAATTAGAATGAATGACTGTAAGTGTTTTATTTGTTTTTTATAAGCCGGTATAATTATTTTTTAATAAACTTGTGTGGACTTGTTTTTGTTATTAATCCGTAAGCTTTTGAATTTAAGTTAAATCTAATTAAATGTACAAATACAAACACGTATTAATTTAACAACAAATTGTTTTTTGCTTTAATGACACCTTTTCATTGATAAGCATTTAAGCAAAAACACATATGTTTTGTTATGCCAGACAAAGGATTTAAGGCACAAACTTGTTTTCTTTTGTTCATATTTTCTTTTTCTCTGATTTTTAAAGTTTTATTTTTGAAATCTAAAGCAAACTTTCTTTTAAAGTGGTACAATTAATAAAGTAATCCCAGTAGTCCAACTGAATTTATGTGGTCATATGAAGGAGTAGCTTAAATAGATATAAGCAGGGACAAGGACTTCATGCACTCAAAAAAGGTTCTTTAGGCTTCTAAAATATGTCATTAAAAATGCAAAATATGCACCAAAAACAATAAAATATGAACTTATTTTAAAATTTTTTTTACAAAAACATAATATTTTAATAAAGTATCATTAGAAAAAAATATATTGAAGGCACAAAAAGTAAAAATAACGCGTGATCCATTTAGAGGGTCCCTACTTTTTTAAAGAAAAAAACAAGAAAAATTCAAATTTAATGGGGAATGTTTATTATCATTTGAAAGAACATTCTTTGGATTTTATTTTTTGAAGATTATGTCTATCAAATGTTGGCCGTTGCTACGTCGCAGATGGACCATCCGTTGAGTCCAATTTTCGATGACTCGTTCGAGCATTTCGACTGGTAACTGGCGAATGACACGCGTGATGTTTTCCTCCAAGGCCTGAATCGAAGCGGGGTTGTCTGCATAAGCTTTAGACTTTACATATCCCCACAGGAAAAAGTCTAACGGTGTGATATCACACGATCTTGGTAGCCAATCGACCGGCCCAAAACGTGAAATTATGTGCTCACCGAAGTGTTCTCTCAATAAATCCATTGATTGATGCGATGTGTGGGAAGCGGCGCCGTCTTGCTGAAACCAAATGTCGCCGAGATCACGAGCTTCAATTTCATTCATCAAATAGTCGGTTATCATGGCACGATAACGGTCGCCATTGACGGTTACCTTCGCACCGGCATCATATTTAAAAAAATATGGACCGATGATTCCACCGGACCACAAACCACACCGAACCGTTGTTTTTTCTGGATTAAGTGGCAGTTCTTGAATTTCTTCAGGTTGCTCTTCGTCCCAAATGCTGCAATTTTGTATGTTGAACAAAATTTGCCTCGAAAACGTCGGATCTTCTTGGAATTTTTCAAGAGCCCATAGAGCGAAGCGATGTCGCTTGGGAAGGTCGAGCGGCTTCAGTTGTTGCACAAGCTGTATTTTTTACACTTTAAATTTAAGATCTCGACGTAAAATTCGCCAAGTCGTTCCATACGTCATTCCGAGTTGCTGCGAACGGCGCCAAATCGACTCTCCACTGTCTTCGTGTACACTCTCAGCTACGGCCGCTATATTTTCTTCACAGCGTGCTGGACGTGGTCTATTCGGTCGAATATTATCCAATAATGAATGCTGGGTCTCAAAATGGGTGATGGTGTTGCGAATAGTACGCTCAGTAGGCCGATTATGTTGACCATAAGTTGAGCGAAGTGCACGAAACACATTCCTCACAGAACGTGAATTTACGTAATAAAGTTGAACGATTTTTAAACGTTCGTCAGGCCTAAGTCTTTCCATTATGAACTGCCAAACAATACTAAACAAAAATAACATGACAGCATGACACGACTCACACGTGATCTGTCAAAAAAATTATATTGAAAAAAGTATCTCTACTTGAATCACCCTTTACAATACTTGTATGTAAATATGTATTTAAATAAATATTTAAAATCCTTTGACGTTAGGCAAAAATGTCTTAAGACAAAAAATGCATTTTGAGTTTTTGATAAGGTGAAACTCAATATTTTTACTCTTTGGCTTGGTATAAATAACTTAAAAATAGAACAACTGCTTCTTATCGTTATCTTTTGCTCTTTAGGAAATAAATCACTTAAATAAGGTTATTAAATAATCTTTTTTTTTACCATTTTGCCTAAGTTCAAAGAATTATTCTTATTTATTCACATGGAAAAGTAATATTTGCCTTCTACCTATATTCAAATGTAAAGCTCAATCTATTTGGGCTTCTGTACATTGAAACAGACCTTTCAACACCTACAGATGTAATTGGAGCACATTTAAATGATTCTTATTATTTAATGGAATATATTTTTTTAACTGAATTATCATATTGAAGCAAAAATACCAGCTAGCTAAACAGAAACAATTATCAGTAGTTTCCTATCAATTACAAAAATTGCTTAAAAAGAATTTAAATTTAATTAATGTGATTACTGAATCAATTATTTTTTTTTTAGTTGAAAGAAAATTAAGAATATAATTATGATTTAATTCACATTTTAGTTGTTTTGAAATAAATTTTTAATTAAAATAATAATTAAATAACAAAAAATCTTAATTGATTTTTTCGTTTAAAACAAAATAATTTGAACCTGTAGAATTGTTGTTGGTAATTGTCAAATTTAATTTATTTATTTATTTATTTGATTTCCAATACAACAAGATTTAAAATCTTATAATTAAAGTAAAGGATTTTTAAAATGTATATGAACATGACGTTTAATATATAGTATTAATTTTTTATTCATACAGTTAGTGGAAAAAATAAAAAAAATGTTACATAAAATAGAAATACAGTAAATATTCTTTTTAAATAGAAAAAATTCAACAGTATTATTTTAGTATTGACGAAGTGAATCATCTATAATGCTTTAGTAATGCTTTTTTAAAGTGCAGTGCGTTGCGTTTAAGCTGTGTGGCCGGTGTTAACGAGTTCCAAAGACGGATTGCATGAACATAAAATTGCCACTCCGATACTCAAGTTCGATATCGTATATGAATTATATTATTTGACCTTCCTGATTGTGTAAATAAGATTCTATCAAACAGATAGACTGGCTCAAGAGTATAGATAATTTTATGAAGAAGTTAAGGTTCTTAGTTTTATTAGGTTTAATAATGTGACATTGTAGATTTTTGTCACATATTCAGAAATCCGGTCATATTTCCGCAAGTTAAACACATATCTCAAAATTGCATTGTACGTGTTTGTTAGTTTTTTACGGCTAGCAGAATCACAACTTTCATTTATCTCACAGCCATATAACAATGTTGGCATAAGATATATTTTTATTTGTTTTATTGCATATAATACCAAGGTTTTTAGCAGATGTTACAATATCAATGTTTTGAGTGTTAAGCACTATGCTCAGTTTAAAGGGTAACTTTATTGTTTTCTTAGTTATTAAAAGAAACTTTGATTTCTGTGGGTTAAGACACAGACCATTTGCCTTTGCCCATACATGAACACGTTTTAGATCCATATTTAACTTTTCAACACCATCACCTATGTTACTAAGGCTTCTACTAATATAAAGTTGGACATCATCCGCGTACAAATGTGCTTTGCAATATTGTAGTTGAGTAGGTAGATCATTGACATTGAAATCTGAGCTATATTTAATTAAATCAATGAACACATTGTTTGAAACGGCAAAGTTTCTTAATCATTTTTTAATTAAAATTAAAAATATCATTTATTGAAAAACAATATTCACAATTTTTAGTAATCGATATAATCATTTTGCTAATATGTGCAAAATTAACAAATTGTTTGCTTGATTCTATGAATTTGGTACGAATTTGGTGATTGAAAAAATTTTTAATTTTTTCTGGGTACACACATATTTGTTTAATTTTTTGAAATTCAAAATATATTTCTGGACGAATTGGGATGGACTATTAGTAAGATGTGGTCAGGGCACGAAAATTTTACTTTATACACATCAGGCATCAAATGGTAGGGCTTGACCGACAATACCTTCCTACTTGCTGCTTATAGTCGTTAAAAACACACACAGGAAGTGCACAGGTAGCATAAAAAATAAAAAGAGACGTAGAACACATTGGCTGCCAACTTCTTTCGAAAAAATCGACAATAATAAATATTTATCTTTGAAAATCGTCAAAAAAGCAACTTATCTTTCATAGTTGTTAATAGTTGTATAATCGTGTACCTTTTTATATATCAATGTAACCAAATGAGTTTGCATATAACTATCGCATATTTATATGCGTCATTATTTTCCAAAAATATTTTTTTTAAACTTATTACAAAAATATGCAAAAAAATGGAATTTCATCAAAATATGCAAGAATATGCACTAACAAATCGATGCCATTTTTAAGCAAATTCAAAGCTTCATAAAGTTATTTAGGTTTAGCCATTATCAGGTTTAAGGGGAAGAACATGCATTTGCATGAAACCCCTCTCCCTGGACATAAGATAAAATTGAGTTATTACAAGAAGAAAGGATGTAAAATCTTTACAGCCGTATTTATAAAAAATTATTTATGATTAATTAGACGTTTTTAAGGAAAAATTGCTAAAGTTGTATTCATAAACGAAACATAGTATATTAAACCTTTAATAAACCATTCATGAAGTAAGAAAATTTATTGTAGGATTTACCCTTCTTTAAACCAAAAATAAAATGACATTTTGATTAATGTTTGTATTTTATGATATTATTTTTGGGAAATATTTATGTTAAAAAAATAATGGAAAAAATGTTTTATTTATTAATATGGACATTAGGGCGGGTTGATTTGTATGGATAAAAAAAAAAAATGAAAAATCATATAGCAAAAACGTAATCTACATAAGCTTCTAAGAAAATTCTCCGAAGAAACCATGAGTCTAAAATCAAATCCTAATGCGCGCTTCCCTGTTAATATTTCACTTTAGTCATCCTTTGGTTAGCAATGAAGTATTTTGTATGCAATTAAAAGTTTACAATTATCAGGCACCAGTAGAATGTGATGCATTTTTGGCGCTTTACGGACTTCGTCAGCATTCTTTGTGTCACACTGGATAGAGATACGTTATAAATTTTGTAACAATTTTAACAAATAGAATGTGAGAATTATTTCTTTTTATAAGTTACTTTTTATATTCAAAATTTTTATTTTTCGAATGAATTCCATGAGGTAAATTTGAATTTTATAAGGCTTTTTTTGTACAAAAACACGAAATATACGAGTAGTTCTTGCTAGTAGAAATTTAACTAACAGAAATTTTCCACAAATTTTTTTATCTCTCAAATTTGTATGCTCTTTTTTTCTCGTTGCAAGTTTTCCAGTACGTGGACACTTACTAGTAACAATCATTGAAAATAAGCAATAATTTTCTTTAAATGAACACACCTTATGTCACAATTGATTTACAATTTTGTTTGTTTACGAGAAACATTTACACCAGATAATAGCACTAGGAATCTAGCTGTCCCTTCACAGAAAAAATTAATAATTGTCTCAAATCACCAAACTTATACCAAATTCATAATATCACGAAAACAATTTGTTGATTTTGCACCTATTACCAAAATGATTATATTGATTACTAAAAATTGTGAATATTTTTTTCAATAAATGATATTTTTAATTTTAATTAAAAAAATTATCAAAAAACTTTGCCGTTTCAAAGAATGTGTTAATTTCTTAAATTAAATATTGACAATTTCCAACAACAATTCTAAATGTTTAAATTATTTTTTTTTAAACAAAAAAAGTCAATTAAGATTTTTTGTTATTTAATTAATATTTTAATTAAAAATTTATTTCAAAACAACTTAAATATTAATAAAATAAAGATTATATTTTTAATTTTCTTTCAACTAAAAAAATTATTTATTCAGATATCACATTAATTAAATTTAAATACTTTTTGAAACATTTTTTTTAATTGATAAAAACTTTTTTCTGTGTAGTAACAATTATTGAAAATAAGCAATAATTTTCTTTAAATGAACACACCTTATGTCACAATTGATTTACAATTTGGTTTGCTTACGAGAAACATTTACACCAGGTAATAGCACTAGGAATCTAGCTGTCCCTTCACAGAAAAAATTAATAATTGTCTCTAATCACCAAATTTATACCAAATTTATAATATCAAGCAAACAATTTGTTGATTTTGCACCTCTGACCGAAATGATTATATTGATTACTAAAAATTGTAAATTGTGAATATTTTTTTTCAATAAATGATATTTTTAATTTTAATTAATTAAATTTTTAATTTTAATTAAAAAAAAATTATCAAAAAATTTTCAAACAAAATGTAAATTTATTAAATTAAATATTGACAATTCTACAAGTTTAAATTATTTTATTTTAAACCAAAAAAGTCAATTAAGATTTTTTGTTATTTAATTAATATGTTAATTAAAAATTTATTTCAAAACAACTTAAATATTAATCAAATCAAAATTATATTTTTAATTTTCTTTCAACTAAAAAAATAAATGATTCAATTATCACATTAATTAAATTTAAATACTTTTTGAACCATTTTTATAATTGATAAAAACTTTTTTCTAAGTTGTTTGTATGTACTTATATGGATTTGAGACATTGAAGACAAAGATTTGGCATATAGAAGACATATAAAACTTCATACAAAAACTAAAAAGAGATAGGCAGAAGCTTCTCTAGTATTGCTACTAGGGATGTAAAGAAACGCCTTTTTGCCGATACGATACCGATACTCAAAAAGAAATATCGACGATACCGATACGAATATTACATTTAAATTCAAGGTAAAATTAACAAAACTCGAGTAGAATAATTTATTTATTATACAAAATTATAGTTAGATTATTAATATTTAAAATAGATATTAATATGATTTAAAAAGCAACAAATTTGATCTTATGGTAATGTTAACAAAAAATTAATAATGTTTTTATAGAAAAGTACAGTGTAAGAGATTATAAATATTAAAAATTTAAATTAATAAGATTTTTGTTAACAATATAATGTATTCTCAACTTTTGCGGAGATCGCAAATCCGTTCGAGCCAGACTTGCAGTGAAAAATAGTCTCTCAAATACGACAGAACTCATTTTAAAACTTAATTATTTCTGCACCAAGCGGATCTATAATATTAGGAGATCTAAGGTTTACCTCGACTTATTCTAGAGCGACGGCTCAGGATGATCAAAGGCTAATCCCCCTAGGGGTTTCTTATAACTTGTTCTCAAAAGCTCCAAAGGCCATTTTAAGACTTATCAGAACTTTTACTAAGTGTGCAGTATGACGTTTTTTCGATACAATTGAAGCCGATTATCTTTACAATATGCGAAGAATTTTAGCTAAGCGGTTAAAAGGTTTAATTATTCTGAAACCCTCATATTTTTCTTTCAGAGCCTTATTTATTATATTTTAAAATAATGTTCGAAGACTGTTAACTAGCGAAATAACGTCAGACAATGTAGCAGTGGCCTTGCTTAAGGTGTTATGATACTTGCTATTTTTTGTATTGGATTTTTTTAGGATCGACTGAATGAAACAACAAATGCGAGAAAGAACAAGAATTACAATATGTAAACAAAACAAACAATATTGCCCACGTTTTGTTCCCACAAAAACCGTCAAAAAAAGCTATAAATCGCAAAAAAAAGTTAAAACCTGCTACTTTCGATCAAAAACTAAAAAAGTTAGCAGCAGTGCTAACATTTAATCTGGAAATGTCAATTTTAAGTTACAAATTTTTATATTTTTTTTGACAGTCTAAGATTATTTATCGATAACACACGTATATTTTTTTGACATTTCAACATTTTTTATGGTATAATCAAACTCTTTACACTTAGTCAGTTTTCCTATGCAAATATATTTGCACTGTTCTCCAATATAGAAAAATAGCAAGTATCATAACACCTTTATGGATTTTGTAGCCTCTTTGAAGTAACCCAAAATTTTCAGCAAAAAAAAATTCTCACAAACATCTCAATAAAAATAAGCATAAAAATTTAAAAATTTACAAAATTTTTACGTTTTTTTTACTACAAATACATAAAAGATTATGCAGTGAGGGAACATTTTACTATAATGGTGCAAAGCAAAACAGATAAAGCTGGAGGGCCTCACTTCGCGTTCAGTTCGTTGATGCGTTAAACCAACTGCCAAAAAAGTAGAAGCTAAAAAATTTTATTGACAAGTTACACAGCAAACGCGTATAATGCATATATGTATATAAATTAAAGCTTTTTATACATATATGCATTATATGCGTTTGCTGTGGGATTACCCATTTGCATGCGTCTTGAAGAAGGTTAAGACAAGTATCAAATGCATAGAACGCGTGGTGTGGACCTCTAGCTAAAGAATTAAAGAAAATAATTTATTATTCTAGTTTAATTTTTTGTTCTACTCTTAAATGTGTTATTTCATTTAGTTTTCATTTTATTGAGTAAAATAATCATTGAAAATTCAATTGTTTTTAAAAAAAAAAAATCGTAAAAAATTCCGGCGTATCGACAGTAAATATCGGCGAAACCGATATGTCGGAAAACCTACAGCATCGCCGATACATCGGTATCGGTATTCGTTTTTTCACTAATTGGTAACTTGGTTTGTTTACAAATAAGAGTATTTATTGTTGCTAGAAAAACACATATTTTTTTGGCAATCTTACAGGCTTTTCTACTAATAAAATACATGTTGTTTTGTCTTGTTGCAGAACTAGGGTAACCTTATTAATTGTACCATGAGACATACTTTCATAGAAATTAACAATATAATAAAAAAAAATTTTAAATAGAGAATTGCTGTTTTTAGTTAAAAAACTTTTTTATTTATTTTTAATATTTATAGCTGTTTTGAATTGTTTTATTTTATATTTTTTGTTTGTTTAATAATTTTAAAATGTTTAGTTTAACAATTTGTTAAAAAGATCTTTTGCTTGATGTCTTCTTCATTTAATTTTCTCATGTTTTTCTAACATTTTCTAAGGCTGTCAATGACTCTTTGTGCATTTCTGTTCTTTTTTGTTGTCATTTATTGATTTTAAACAAATGTTTAATGTCAAATATTTGTAATTTTTTTTCTTCTTTCTTTTTTTCAACTTTAAATATGTTAAAATTTTTTTTTCTGTAGCTGGTTGTAAATAAACTAAACAAATAATAAAAATGAGTTGTAGTGCATTAAATAAATATGAATATATGAAGGGTTTTTAAAGTGTAATAAATTTCACTTTCAATATTGTAAATTGTAAAAGTGATAATTAACCTTATGGTCATTTATAGCCAATGAATATGCCACTTACTGAAAGTTATAAAATAAACTCATAAAAAAAGCTTGTGAAGTTTTTCATCAACATGATCGCTTTAAATTGCACTGCAATCAATCGTATACAAATTTATAGACAAACGCTAGAAACGAAGCTTTACCCAATAAGCAAACTGTGCATCGTTCCTTTTTTTTGTGCACTTTGTAAAATTCTCTCCGATTGCGCTTTAAAATTCATTAAAAGAGCGAGTTGCTTTGCAAATGACATTTTGCAACTCAGCCGATATAAAAATAAATCTTGTTTTAGAAACAAGGCGAATTCATTACAGGTGATCCTAAAAGCCCTGCTGATAACTTTTTTTTCTTTAGCTTTATAATTGTTGGATGTCAAAATTTTGTTTATTATCTTTGTTTCTGTTTTGATTTGTTTCGGTTTTTGACATTGTACAATGATTTTACACAAACAAATTGCTTGTGGTTTTTGTACGAGATGTACTTGTTGTACTACCGAGATTACCTGGAATGCATTCGCCTTGATTAGAAATTAAATTATATTTTGTTATTTACAGAAAAAAATATCAGTAGTTTTTTATCAATTAAAAAATATTGTCTAAAAAGTATTTAAATTAAATTAATGTGATAACTAATCAATTATTTTTCATTTAAAAGAAAACTAAAAAAATTATTTTGATTTATTTAATATTTTAGTAGTTTTGAAATTCATTTTTAATTAAAATATTAATTAAATAACATAAAATCTAAATTGATTTGTTCGTTTATAATAAAATAATTTAAACTTCTAGAATTGTTGTTGGGAATTGTCAAAACCTAAGCTGTATTTAATTAAATCAATTCATACATTGTTTGACTCGGCAATGTTTTTTGGTCATTTTATTAATTAAAATTAAAAATAGAATCTGGGAATTATTTCTTTTCATAAGCTACTTTATTATATTCAACATTTTTTATTTTTCGAATTAATTCTATGGGCTAAATTTTAGTTATGTATTTTATAAAGCTCAAAGAATAAATTCGAAAAATAAAAAATATTGAATAAAATTAAAAATATAATTTATTGAAAAAAAAAAAAAAAATATACTAAATTTTAAATTTTTACAATTTTTAGTAATCAATATAGTCATTTTGAGCCGAAAGTGATGAGTTTGAACAAAATTGAAAAATAAACTCAAGAAAAACTATTGGCGTTTTATTATTGTATATCTGAAGTAGCAATATCAAAAATAAAAAAGAAACGTCACAAAATTCTCGATGCTTTGGAAAACACAGAAAGAAGCAAAGAGGAAAACAGTATATAGACCAGTGATTGAAAGTTCAGTACTCTGGTACTATTTTCAGTACTTTTTCTTTTCATAAATACCACAGTACCCCCACTTCAGTTTAAGTACTCTTTTTTATGCTTGTAATAGCTGTTTTACATCTTACGTATTTTGATAAAAAAAAATTCAAATCTGTCATGTTAAGTTGTTATTGTTCTTTAAAAAATTTTAAACAATAATTAGATCAGGGAAGCATTTTCGAAAAATACTTAAGACTTTGTGGGATAGTGTATAACGGCCTTGAGGAAATTCAAGGTGACTTTTAACTGTGAGTGCTTCTGTAAACATCGGTGAAAACAACAAAGTGCAACAGGAAAATAAATAATAATATTTTTTTTCTCTCTCTAGTTCAGGGGAAAGTGTTCACTAAAATAAAAACATATGTTGTCTTCTTCTCACTGTTATTTCACACCCAAATTTAATTGATTCGACATTAAATTCACGTTGTTTTAATTTGAAATATCTTTAATTCAACGTAATTCGTTATTTCAATATCAATGTTTTGCTCTAACTTTAGTGGAATTTTAATTTATATGAATTAAAGTTTGATTCAAAGAAAAAATATTGTTCGTAAGTTATTGAACACTCATGTTAGATTACATTAAGTAAAATCACTAACGAAAAATGTTAAATCAACCTCGTGTTCGACGATTTTAAATTGTTTTTTTGATATGAAGTTACATATATTTTTTTAACAAAACGATTTAATTTTTAGTTTGTCTACCAAAATTTTATATTTTTGATATTAAAATGAATTAATTTTTAAGTTTTTTTTTTAATTAATGTGTTTTTTGAGTATATTTAAAAAAAAAATATTTTTCAAAAGTACAAAAATGTTGAATAAAGTACTATTTTGCTTGGTGGTCAGTACCATATCAATTTTTCAATTTTCCATCACTGCTATAGACCAAAATATGCTGATCTTAAAGCAAGTTTGTATTAATGTTTTTCTTGAAGCAACGGAAACTTAATCGCGCAATTACTGGTCCAATTTGAATATCAATAGCTAAGCATAAGTACTGCAGCTTGAAAAGACAATTATGTCAGTAATAGATGGCTGTAAAATTTTTAGGACAGAATTATCTGAAAATTTGTAAAGAACTCATTTCATTAAATGCATCAGATATAGTACCTTTCATTCATTCTACATGATTATATAACTATTAACTATAAATTGTAGTTCAAGAGCAATTGTGAACTTGAAACCAGTCGGTACAAATTAGATTTAATATTCTTTTTTGTAATGATGAAAGCTAAATCATTGAAATAATGTTAGTATGTTAATTCCGAAAAATCTAGTATGTTTAGTTTTACTTTTTTAGCATTTAAAAACGTTCAGAAAAGTTAAAAATTCGAACAAGTTAACAACCCTTGGGACATTTCGGTTAACTTTTTCGCGATTCTACTGTATGTGCAAAATCAACAAATTGTTTGCTTGATTCTATGATTTTGGTGATTAGAGACAATTTTTTATTTTTTCTGTGTTGTTTAGTAAAAATGTACGAAATTTGATTAGCACTTTTAATTCTCTTTAATTCGGGCATTCACTTCTAGTCTTTTTCTAAACACAAGTCTTAAAAAGAAAGTCTCAAAAGCAACAAAGTCTTAAATAGTGGTAAACAAATTCTCTTAATTTCTTTTATCACAATTAAGTCTATTATGAATTTTTTCTTAAAACTTCACACATCTGATAAACATTTTTACCTCATTTGTGTTTTCTGTCCCGCTTCGTCTTTGCAGAAAATACTTGTTTTCTTACGGTCTTTTTTTACAAGTAACAAGCATTTAACACATTTTGCTTTGAAGAATTTGTCTAGAAAAATATTTTAAAAATTATTAAAAAAAAACACTCGCGCTTGAATTGCATGCATAACTAAACAAACACTATACTATAAAAGAGTTTTTCACATACCAACCAAACCAAGAATTATCTTTCAACCTATAAAATAGTTTAACAAAAAAAAAACTATTTGTAAAAAAAAACTATTGTATAAATATTTTTGTGGTATTTATGACGGCTCCAATTGTAACCAAGAACAATAAACGCAATTGTTATGAAAACATATTTTAAGAAAGAACTAGAAAAAAAATCACAAGATAAGTGTGCAATGAGATGAGAAAAATAAGTTGGAAATAATGCAAGAAATTCACCACGAATAATAAGTACCGTACCGATTATGCTATTTTGTTACTTTTGGATGAAAATATATATAACAAGAGATTTTTTGCTGAATTTTTTATTGAAAAATCATATTATTTTTTTTTTTATTGAAAAATCGAATTTGTGGTAATAAAAATTTGAATATTCACTGAAATGTTGTAAATATGTATAAGAATGTTTGTTATGGTTTTGTATGACTGTATTTATGTGTATAAATACATAGAGAATTGGAGTGAGTAAAAAGAGCTTAGCTGTGGATAAGGTTAAATAAGAGGGTGTTTATTTGTTATATGTTCAACATTTCAATGAAAATTTGAATTTTGATCACCACAAATTCGAATTTTTAATAAAAATATATATGATTTTTCAGTAAACAAGCGATTTTCCTACGAAAATGTTATTTTTATATAAAACTATGATTTATCACCAAAAATTTGATTATGTTTAGTAAAAATTTCAAATATAAATTAGATTTTTAGAAAAATTGTGATTTTTTATGGAAATTTCTTTTATTTTTTCTTTTGGGAAAATGCGACTTTTAAGTAGAAACTGTAATATTAAGTCAAAAATTACGAATTTTATTATATATTGCGATTTTTTTTTTTTTTTTTCATTATTTATTTATTGAATCTTCATATATTAAATATGAACTAACAATAATTAATCAAATCTTATACTAATACTTTATTTTTGTCCTGCCAATGCTAGACGAAAATTTTTCTCCTCACGGTTTCTGTTCACATATGTAGATGTTTAGCGGTCTTCCCTTCGGATGAGTCCTGCGGTATCTCTTCTCCTTAATCTAGAGTGTCCACTGTCATTTAAAATATTTCGAGCAAGTGGATTTGGGTGCGAATCAAGCCTTTTTAAATATTTTGCTGCGTACTTCGTAATAATAGTTTTTACTAATGGCACATTGAGATCCTTGTGAATATTAGAGTTTTTAACATACCAGGGAGCGGCTGTGATTATTCGAATAAGTTTATTTTGGCGTTTTGAGTAAAAATGTCTGTTTTAATTAAAAATGGCGTAAAACTTTAAATTTTTAAATTTAATTTTAATTTAAATTTAATTTATGAGAAAATAATTTAGGCTAAAATTCCCATTATTAGTGAAAAGTTCGGTTTTTAGTAAAACATTTTGTTTTAAGTAAAAAATTTAAATTTAAGGTGATAATTTTTTTTTTTAATTTATGGTTAAAAATAGAAATTTTAAGTAAAAATGTGATTTTTAAAAATATGTGTTTTATATAAAAACTTTATTTATTAGCGAAAATAAATCGTTATCACTGAAAAATAGATATTTCTGTGGAAATGCGATTCTTTGGTGAAAATTAAATTTAAAAAAACTGCATTTAAATAGCAAATATGTGATTATTTTATTTTTAATACATAAGATTTAAAAAAAAAAGAAAGTTTTTGGATAAATTATGAGTTTTATTAATTTTTTTTTTTTTTTTGTGTAAATGCGACTTTAATTAATTGCCAATTTCACCAATTTTTTTTATATATGGGGGATTTCATGTCAAGTGACCCAACTTTTGAAATCGATGTCTTCCGATTTGGATGAAATTTGCACTAAGGTTAGTCCTATTGCATAGTAGTTTAGACACAAATTTTCAAGATCGGTCAAAAAGTTTCTGAAGTTAGAGGGTCAAAATTTTACATTTTGGCCAAACAGGTGTTCTTCCTCATCCATGTAACTTATTATCTATTGGTGTTAGCGAAATTTGTCCCAAACAAATTAGATAGCTATTTCTTCAAGCTTTCGGAAAAATTTTTTTTGTTTTTTTTTTAAATTTTTTTTTTTAAATTTAAAACATTTTTTTTTTTTTTTTTTTTGAAGCAGGGGGTTTTTTTTTTTTTTTTGCTCAAAAGAAAGCTTAGGTCTTTTCCTTTAAGGTAGTTCTGGTCGCTTTTTGGGCGACCCGCTGTGTGCTAAAATATAACTGCACAAGTGCATAGATATTATACAAGAATTAAAAGATGTTCATAATTACAATGTTTCAAACATACATGGGCATACTGCATTTAAAATTTTTGAAATTTACTGCTTACTGAAAATTTTTTACAGTAGCCAGTAAAATTTTACTGGGTTCTTAGACATTTAAATTAAATTAATATTTATTTATTTATTCCAGTCTATGGGAAACAAAATTCCTTACAGACTATGCAACTAAACTTACATAGAAAAATATATTACAAAGTTAAAAAAGTTAATAATTGGAATATATACACATATATAACATTTATTAAATACTCAAAAGAAATTACTTAAAATTACCTTTTGATGTGCAAAATTCAAAATGCGATTTAGATTTTTTTTGAAGGTATATATTTAATTTATTAATATTATGAAATGCTCTCGTTAAAGGGCCACTAAGAGCATAATTAGTACGATGAACTGAAACTTTTAATGTGTCAATTTTCCTCAAGTTTCTAGGTGGTATATTAAATGGTATTAAAGATAACAATTCAGGACAATCAACCCTTTAATTAATTATATCATAAATGAGTAGGATTCACTGTAATTTTCTAACGGTATTCTAAAGTTCTCAATCCAATAATGAGACATTTAGACTCATAAGGAGCAAAATGGAATTGAGTATGTGAGCGTAAGGCATATTTAATAAACACCTATTTAATAAGCTTTGATCTAACAAAAGATGTATAAATATATTTATATGTATATGGGTCATGGAATTCCGAACAATTCCTTTTTAAAAAAGCTAACGTTTTATAAACTTTAGAGATAATATACTCAATATGAGGAACAAAAGACATGGATAAATCAAAGACAACACATTTCGCGTTGGCTTAGTTTCTTTTTGACTATTTTAAAATTGGCATAATTTTCGTATATATTTTTGATTTAAAATATTCGAATATGTTGCAATTATTTTTATGTTCTCTTTTAATTCAATTATTTTATAAAAATATAATAACAAAGCGTTATAAATATCATTATAAAGAAATATCGTTTAATTTTTAAAAAGTAAAAATAAAATTATTAAAAAAAATATATAAAATTCTATGGGTTCTTGATGTAACACGGTTTTTAGGCCCCAAAACGAAATTTGTATGTATCTCAGGTTTTGATTTACGCGATATGTCGAATTTCTGACCCCATATACGGAATTTGTACCAGTCCTGAACCTTTTGTTTAACCAAATTTGATTTACACATGCTTTCTTCGGTCCCAACAGGCCGATAAAATCGAGGATTACCTGTATATACATTTTACCTTGAGTTTATTCCCGCGACTATGGACTAAAGTCCATATGTTGCCAGTAAGATGAAAAAAAGGTCAAAGCTAACGATACCCCATACTTTGAATATATTTATATTAATGTTTTACAATAAACGTTAAAAATTCGTAAAAAAATTGTATATATCTTTTTGTTGAGATTATTTTCTCAGAACTATTGATATTTAAACTTGTCTTTCAGCTAAAAATTTTATGAATATTTTAAGAATATGTCATGTTTTTTGCAATAATCATAACATTTTATTGTTTTACACAAACTGGTTGTTTTATATTTTAAACAATTTCTTAAATGTTAGAAAATACAAATAAACATAACAAAAAGTTGCTTTTGTTTTTGCTTTAAAACAGTTAAATAATATTTAAAAAAAATGGATTTGACTAACTTCAATTTGTTAAACTTAAAAACAAATTAAACATACGCTTAAACGGAATTGTAGTACATTTTATGAATAACAAATAATATTATAATGTTGGAAAAAAATAGAATCGGAAATAAGAACGGAAAACCTCAACATTAAAAAACAACAATAACCAACATCAAAAGACTTAGAAGACAAACGTTATTTAGCATACTAATGTTTGCATGCAAGTATGTGTGTATAAGTGTTTGCATAGGGCAGCCTTCTCAGTATTGGGGGCTTATCCCCAAATAGTATTTTATTTTGTATTTGGGGATACAAATTTCATGAAAATTCCAAGGGGATTTTTTTTGGGGGGGAAAATAACTTTTTTCGCTGGGGATATCTGGGGAAAATATATTTTAATGTATGTCATTTGTGCAATGGCAAGACAGATTTGGTCAAGTGTGAGTAAAAACTTAAGCCATTTTTGGTCCAAAGTTTTTTTCATACCTAGACGCTGGTGGTTTGAAACCATGTAACCAACCTGTAACGCTTGTGTCGAACGAGTCTTCGCAACAGAAGTCAGTATGAGCTATTAAGAGCTCTTCTTAGAATAAATACACACTTTAAAAATTATTCAGTTTGCTGGGAAAAATTTATTCCATCTTCTCAAATACTAACACTTTTTAATGTAAGCAACATTAACAACGAAATTGCATTGACTGCACTGAACCAAAAAGTGTTCATAATTTTAACGAACAAGGTTTATTAAAATAATTTTCGATGGCCCAATGAGTTAGTCGTTAATATAATGGAAAATAAAATAACCCCAATATTTTAATTTACGTACCATTCATTGACTCAATGAACATGCATTTGTTAAATATTTCGTTAACATTGGTTTCTAATGGAAATGTACAATTTGGTATAATAATGAATGTAAAATTAACTAGTTCATATATCGCCTGAATTCAAATGTACATAAATGTTAATAAAATGTTCGTGGAGCTAATAAAACATTTATTTAGTCATATTAACACAAAAATGCGTGAATTTTATAACTTATTCGTTGTCTCGTGAAACTCGTACGTTAACTTTAAAAAAATGTTCGTTGAGGTAAGAAGTGATTTAACAAGTGTTTGTAACATGAACGCGCGCCAATTCTACGAACTGTTCGCTTTTGTAACAAACTTGTACGTTATAATTATTAAATTGTTCTTTCAGTTAACGAACCCTTCATTAAAAATTATCCCCACGCATAAAAGTTACAATTGTTGGCTTATAGAATTAGTACGTTGAAGTCAAAAAAGTCTCATGAGGGTAACGTAACGTTTGTTAAGTTCATTTTTAAAACAGTGTTAGTTTAAAATTTTTTGGCATTTCCTGTTTTACTTCTAGTCGAACTGGTTATAGTGCAGTGTAAAATTAAATTTTATAATAAGTTAATTACAATTAAAATTTTCTCCAATAAAATAAAAGGGAAAAAGTTAGTTAAATTTAATAAAATTATTTGCTATCTGTGCAAAATAAGTTTAATTTCGGTGGATTTGCTAATAGTTCATTTAAAAAAAAAAACCAACTTTAAGTACGTACAGTACTTTTAGATGTATGTATTGGAGATTCTTGTGTTCAAGTGTTTCAAAATTTATATATTTTTGCAAAAATATATATGTACATTTGAATTATTAGTTTTTTTTTTGATTTTATAAGGGGTTACAGAAGTAAATTCTAAAGGGGGCGGGCAGGTGGTATAATGTTGCGAGGGGAAATTTAAAAAAAAATTTCATTGAGACAAGGTACTGTGCACGTTGAGCCAACACATTTGTAAAACAAAATTATTCGTTAAATTAACGAACAGGTTTACTGAATTTACGAATAAGTTCATTCGTTATATTTTTGAACTTTTTCGTTATAATAACGAACAGTACATTAAATTATTTATATATAATCTTTTAAAGAACAGCTATTCGTTGCCACAACGAACAAGTTCATTGGACGAAAATTAATAAATTTTTCGTTTGCTCAACGGATATTTTCGTTGTCTCCACGTACCTTTTTGGTTCAGTGTGATGAATCAGAAGATTTTGATTCCGAAGTTTTTGAAATGATAAGCTTTGATGTATAATTATTATGCTTTTGCGTTTTTTACTCTTTTTATATATGTAGAACTCAGAGAACAAATAAAATTACCCTGTTGGTAACGTCACTACTGAATGTGTACGGATTCACCATTGACACAGTAGAGATGAAACGATACCACTTGGGTACCGATACTTGTACTCGATACTGTATCAGCAGTAAAGTATCGATACCAACTCGGTATCGAACAAAAGGCATTGATACTAACTTGTATCGGTCAATAATTTCATATGATTAGAGCCAGTGAAAAGCAGAGTAAATTCTAAGGTACGTGATTCTAAGAACGTGTTGTACATTGTATATTTACTCCCATATGCAAAAAAAGTTAAAGTTTACATTAGATAACCAACATATTAAGCCTATTAAATTTTGCTGGATTTAATGTGTTCGTCAACCAATGTGAACTTTAACTTTTTTTTGCATAAGAGGCTTATACTGGTATATATGAATGTTTAAAAACAGGGACCGAAAATAACAGTTATTTTGAAATTTTAAAACCAAAAAAGCTTATAGAAGTAAATGTCAGAAGCACCCAGCAAAAACTTGGTAATGACTGGCAAGTACTGAACAAATTACTTTTCAATGACTACTTCATACCATCTGCATTACATAGAAGTAGTTTAATAATGGCTGACATATATTCTGATACATAAGCACTTGTTTATAAGTTGATTAACGAAATTAATAATTAATACATTTAAGGTTTTATTTATTCAAATCTAATACAAATCGGTTTTAAATACATATTTATTCTCCCAATTTGTTTTTTTCATTGGTTATAAATGAAGAACAATTTGTAATAGATTTGACTATGAACAATTTAAATACTTAATTGAATTTTAGATGTATTTTAAAATTAAAAATTTGAATAAAAACTACACTACCAAACGATATTATAACGATATCGTCTAGGTGATACAAATTATAATGTATGATATCGATCTTGTATCATAAACGAAAGTCTTTAAATTGTACCTTTTCTTATAATATCGTTTTTCCATGAAAATATCATATCGTTTTTGCAATCATATCGTTCTCTGGTTTATTGGGTATGAATATGACCAAAATGTAGAGTAGTCAAATTTTGCATTACAAGGTTAATTAAATTAAAAACACATTGACATATTCAGTTTTGTTGATACGAGTATCAATGTGAAGTACCTATTTGTAAGCGAATGTGGCAATGACTTATTTAACCCCCTATTTGTACGCAAGGGCGGTAAGTACTTGACTCCAATGACATCATCGTGTTAAAATAATGAGTTAAAATGGCAAAGTATAAGTAGTGAAGAGTTGTTTTATACCATATTGATCCTTATGAACTAGGCTTTAATAAAATATTAGGCTTTAAAAATTTTTTTTTTTTTTTTTGAACAAGAATAAACATTTTTTTTTTTTTTTTGAACTAAAATTAAAGTTATTTTTTTATTTATTATTTATTTTTTGATATTTATTTTTTTGTGCAAAAAATAACAGTTAGTTTTTGAATAAGCAAAAATTCAAAATTATGTTAAAAATGGCTTTACTACTAGGCTTTATTTGTCACACAACAGGAAACAAGTATTTTTGACCGATTCGAGTACTTTTTAACCGATACCTACTTGGTACTCGGTGCCAAAGTATCGATGCCAAAAGTAATCGGTGTCGAATGAAAAGTATGGAGTAAGTACTTGTAGTTACTCTTATCGTTTTATCTGTAGTCACCAGCAATCGAAAAAATGGCAAGTTGCTACTTTAGTAGCACCAACGGCAACGCTGGTCACCAGTACTAGTGACTTATTATACCCTAGACAATGCTATTTACTATATACATTGAACATGTGCGTGCCAAATGAAAACTACTACTGACGTTGGTACCTTTGACTAGGTAGTCCCAATATGAAGACATTGGAACCAGAGAATCACTAGTACATTTTAGTAATAGCCTATTTCCGATGTAAGAAAGAATTCTTTCTTTCCTATAACTACATTAAAAACCAAAACCTATTTTACACTTTGTTTTTGTTTTCAATGTAGTTATGCAAACGAAAGAATTCTTTCGCACATTGGAAATTGGCTATAAATCTTGTCTACACTTTTGGTACTTTTTTAAAGTTGATGTCGTATTGAAAATTGCATATTTTTTAACATTTAATTATTTTATAAAAAAATAAAAAATACCAATTCATTACAGTCTTTTTTTATTATTGCCTCAACTTTTACAGGAATTATACTTCTGGGTTGTTGCAGACAACGCAAACATAAAAGTTTAGACACTTCGTTACGGGTGAATTCATCCATACGTTCCAAGCAATATTTTTGTCCGAGAAAACATTTTTTACTGAGAGTGTTCTGCGAAACGATTCATCCATTTCGGAAAAGTTGTACGGAAAGCTACCCCAAGCTACCATGTGGTTTACAGATGTAAACAATTACAGATTTAAACAAAGTGGAATCTCAGTTCATTTTGTTCTGAAAAAGAATTACAATTTAATCAATTCAAGAAAAAACTTACCGAACAAAATAATTTCTCTCTCTCTCAAATGTAAGACGTCAATATAAAAAAAAAATTTCTTCGAGCAAAAACATTGTTCGAAACGCATGGGTGAATCGAGCTTTAAAATGACGTCAAAAAGTCACTAAAATAATCGACAAAATTGGTGACTGGGAAACACTTGACCCAGGTTTCATTCAGGGTAGTTTTAATAATATTACACAAATAGATTCAATTAACTAAATAAATGTACGCATATTCTATCTTTGACATAATACTATTTATTTTATTTTTAAGGATCTATGGGGATTTTCAAGGATTAGAAAATTAGCTATTTCGGTAGATGAAAAACCGCAAATTGGGGATAAGGTAAAAACAAAAACAGGGAACCCTGGTACATGAAAAAGAATAACAATGATGAAAAGAAGTTTGTTTCATAAGTCGTTTGTTTTTATTTAAACTTTTTTTAAGTTCTTGTCATAAATATTGGGTGTCATAAATATTTATTTGTTTTCTTTTATCATAGAAGAGGACGATTTTTTTTTTAACATGTCAAATAAAATTAATGAAAAAATATAAAAGGGTTCAAGTAATAAAAAAATTCAAGAATTTCATTTTATTTGATAAAACATATTTGGGCATTCACATTATATGTTGCTTTAAAACTTATGACATCATTTTGTATAAAAAACTAACCAAACATTTAAAGATTTCTTAAGAAATTTTTAACTGCTTATCCGTATGTCAATATAAATTTACTTAAAAGGTTAATTAATGAATACTTTTTTAATGTTTTTTTTTTTATATTGTAAACAAATTAAACCTCTATAATTTAAAATATGCAGGGGTACAAATTATAATTAAACATTTTTCCCATTTGATTGCTTTTTAAATATTTAATAACTTTTTATTAAAAAAAAAATTTACACAAAGCTGTTGGCTTAAAGTTTTCTGTTAAAAGAAATAATATATTTTCTTTATATAATTATTAAATTTATTTTAAACAACAAACAAAAATATACTTCAATGTGCATATGTAAGTTTTTATAGCCATTATATCACTTTTACTTTCATATGCAACTGGTTTAAAAAAAAAAAAACAAAAAAGCGTAAACAAAGACACACTCTCAGCCACATCCACTAAACAATATTTTATTGTGTAAAAGTTGGCTGCAATATACATATGTGTGTGAGTGTTTTTTTTATCTTACAGCCCCTTGCATTTAAGTTGTATGTTGCCAAAGTGATTGTCAATCAATGTTTTTATTTTATTTAACCACTTCATCTTTTCTGTATGTTTGTATAGGATTTTATGAAATTTCGTTATTGTGTGTTGTTTAATGTTTTATAGTTTTTTCTTTAACTAAACGTTTGCCTCAATGTCAATCAAGTTTAAAAATTGGTTTCATACCACTTGTAATGATAATTAATTTTTAACATACCTCGTATACAGGTAAATGTTATGAGAGTTTAGAGATTTTTAACAGTTAATGAACTTCAAAATATATAATTTAGAAAAAAAAAGTTTTACGTTATGACGCTTAGACATTATTAAGACTACACATTATAGTTTTAATTTACTGTAAATTGTTCAAATTAATCCATGTAATTATAAAAGCTGTATTGTATTTTAAGCTTACCTAAACCAATTTACTATAAGATAAATTTAATTGTTTTTGTCTAATAAAGGGTGTTTAGGAGGTGACTGGTTAACGTAGTAGCACGCAGAAAAGTAAACATGCAATCAACTATATTCGACTTGACTCTGTTTGGAAGGTATTCCAAACTGCTTTTTAAAAGGGCTTTTTTCAAAAAGCCAAATTTAGATGGTGCGAAGTTCACTTACCAGCAGATCGTATAAACAAGGAGAAGAATTTTTAGCAGATAACGACAGATTTAGATTTTTATACGCAGGGGGAGATTTTAGCTCATGAATTTCTGTGTCACTTTTCATACAACTCTTAGGTGACAGAGCTATCTAACATTTATATCACAAAAAGAAAAAACCCTTACTGGATGCAGAAATTTACCCTACAAAAAGCCTTAAGTTCTCCCCTGACTAAGGTTTCTATTTGGGTACGAATTCTAGGTATACCGCGGAAAAAGTATTTTCAAAATTCCCGAGGAATATTATGTAGGGATGAAACGGTACGAGTAACTACAAGTACTTTCTCTGTACTTTTTATTCGATAGCGAGAACGTTTGGCATCGAAACTTTGGCACCGAGTACCAAGTAGGTATCCGTCAAAAAGTACTCGTATCGGTTAAAAATACTTGTTCCATATTGTGTGACAAATAAAGCCTAGTAGTAAAGCCATTTTTAACATAATTTTGAATTTCTGATTGTTCAAAAACTAAAAATTAATATAAAAAAATAACTGTTAATTTTGTTCAAAAAAATTCAAATCAAAAAATAACTTTCATTTTAGTTCAAAAAAATTCAAATCAAAAAATTACTTTTATTCTTGTTCGAAAAAAAAATCAAAATTTTTAAAAGCATAATATTTTATTATACACTAGTTCATAAGAATCAATATGGTATACTTTAATTATGTTTCCGACATTTACTTCTATATGCTTTTTTTGTTTTAAAATTTCAAAATAACTGTTATTTTCGGTCTCTGTTTTTTAAACATTCATATATACGCGTATAAGCCCCTTCTGCAAAAAGCCAGCAAAATTGAATGGGCTTAATATGTTGGTTATCTAATGTGAACTTCAACTTTTTTTGCATATGGGCAAATCCCAGAAACTGTCCACCAAACGAAAATTTTTCATATTAATCTAATATAATTTTTTTTTTAATGTTATATTGGACTAGATGTTTAATTTCAGAAATATAAAAAACAAATTTGTTTCGATGATCATAATACAAAAGTACAAAAATTATAACCAAATCTTACACTACATCAGATCTTTTAATGTTATGCTAGAAATTAAAATTTTTTAGGTGTTCATAAAAATACTTTAGTGTTAATATAGATGGTTGTAAGCTATATCTTTATTAACTCAATTGTCTTAAATTTTGGTATAAAATTATTTTGTTTACTGTTTTGGAAAGATTGATATTAGGTATGAAATATCAGGTCCCAGGGTTGTAGCGTGCGTGACGAAAAATAAGGTTTTTTGTTATATTGTGAGTAGAATTTATTTGTTTTTCAAGTCGTCTATAATTTTTTTCAAATTCATTACCACCTTTTAAGCAAATAAAAAATTTAAATTTGACAATAAGAAAATAAAAAAATTTTGCGTATTACATTCTGTAGCGTGTGTGACGATTTGAGTTCTTCCAAAAATTGTATTAAAAACCGATTCAATAGTTATTTTCTTTTCTTATATCTTCGCTTCTTATTACTTTTCTTTAGAGCTAGAGCTGTTATGAAGAGAAATATTTGGCAACTTTTTAGCAAAATTTTATATAATAGCCTTTATGTTTTAAATGTAAGCATATATATATATAAGCCAGTAAGAAAGTTTAGTACGACTCCCTATGGGCAATCATTGACCCGCTACAACAAAATTATGTTTTTAGCATAAGGGGCATATAAGAGACCGTTTTGTTATATTATCTAGATAAATAAGTGTTTCAGTATGAATTTTTTCGACTTTTATGGCCAATAAATCAGTGAATGTTTAAACACAGCTTAAACTCAACAGCTGTCAACAGTGCCTCATATATAATTTTAAGGTTAAAAAATAATAATGCGGAAGCCCAACGATAATTGTTGTCAAATTCATACGGTCTGGATTAGGAGTTTAAACACCAGTTTCATGCGTATAGAGATGGTTTATATTTTTTACTGATTTAAAGATTTGCTAGCTTAACACATTTTAAACCAAAAAGAGAGCTTAACTTGGACTGATTTATAAGCCCTAAGAGATTTTAGGGAGGGGGTTTATCTGACATCTTTGGTAAATTCTAGATCCACCAGCACAACATATTGGAATAACATAGTAGCTATCGTAAAAGTGTTTTCGCCATATTTTTATTATCAACAGTTATAGGGAAATTAAGGCATTAAAATACTCTTTTCCGAAAAGTAGCTTGTATGGAGGCTATGTGAAATTATCGAGTGGTTGTCATTATTTTCAATAGGAATGGTTCTTATGAAAATGTAAACGGACATACCAAATTTCATTTAGTTATATCCAAAATTGCAACTTGCACTTTGCGCACAAGGTTTACATGGACATCTAGCCATCAAAATATAAAATTCTTTAATAAACTTATTAACATTCATTGATAAATGCATTTATAAACAAAAAATTTGTATTAAAAAATGTTAATAAAAACAAAAATAAATTTTTATTTGTTAAACTAAATACAATTGTGTTTCTTTATACCTTACTGGAAAAATGTAACGTGCGTTGCTCGCGTGCGTCACAATGGGTTCACGGCATTTGATAAAAAACGGCAACAATTTTTTACTGCAAATAAGTTATTTTTTAATTCTCTTATGTTCATTATTCTTTTAGGGTTGAGATGTTGTGTATTTTATTATGCGAAATTCGCTAAAAAATACGCAAAAACAGTTCAACTTTTAAAAGTACTTCCACTTTTTGTAGTGTGCTTCACTAAACTCTATGATTAAATATTTCGCAACAAATACCTGCCAAGAAATTGAAATATATGCCATTCGATAGTACACAGTAATGTCACTAAGCACTATGTAAAAGATGAAGCTATCTTTATTTAAATGTCAAAAAATGTTTATATATTAATCAGAAAACGCGTATTAATCCCAGTAAAAAATTTTCTTATTTTTCGAAGCACTAATGGTACATTTTAAAAAGTAAGCACACACTTATGCGCTACGCAATAAGACATACAGAGATGCAATAAAGTAATTGAACGAATTCTTAATAAATTTAAAAATAAATATATAACATTTGAAGAGCCACGACATTCCCTTACTACGAAGCAGGTTTGTAAGGGAGCATATTAAAGAATAACGGTAACAAAAAATTCAGTGTGCAAACCTCATCGTTACATTCACCAATTTTTATATGCGCTGAATAAAGCGCTTTCTATGTCAAAAATGTATTGCTTCAAAGTGGGAACTCGCCATATAAAATTCATGTCATCCGTAAGCGATATGGTAAGCGAAACTTTAACGTTTCTCCCTTACAAACCTGCTTCGTTGGAACCACAATTTTTTATTGGGATGTAGCATTCGTCACGCATGATTAGCCCATATGGGCGTAGATATACAATTTACAACACGTACTTAGAATCACGTACCTTAGAATTTACTCTGCTTTTCACTGGCTCTAATCATATGAAATTATTGACCGATTGAAGTAAGTATCGATGCTTTTTATTCGATACAAAGTTGATATCGATACTTTACCGCAGATACAGTAGCGAGTACAAGTATCCTTACCCAAGTGGTATCGTTTCATCCCTTATTTTATGCAGTAAATTTGTAGTATTTTATATAAAACTTTTCGATTTTAATTTACTTCTTTAGTGACATAAAATGACACCAACTGCTAATAACATTTTACGGCATGGTTACGGCGACTACACTATGTTTATTGTAACAATATATTGTTGTCGTACAAAAATATTTCTATTTTTATTTAATATTAACAATATTATAGGTACTGTAAAAATGTCAATGTTTATCGCAATTATAAATTTAAGTATGGTTCACTGAAAAATAATTATTTTTATAACAACTAAATAATGATAAATTTGAAAACATATTATATTCCTCACAATCATTTAATGATATTAAATAGTCATAACATGATAACTTTCTATACGTGTACTCATAATATGATTAAGATGCAAACAAAATATCTTTACTCTTATAATATTTTATTATCGCCATTTGTAAAATCATTTTGCATCAGTCGTGTCGTTTGTTGCACATATGCTATCGAATTATTTGTTATTCAGTGGTTAAACAATTTTAAAAAAAATACCCATTAAAAAATCCAAGTTTAAGAAATAAAAAAATAAAGACATTGTAGGTACATTAAAAAAATATTGTAAAGTGTCACAAAATTGCATATCAATGATAAAAAAATTAATATTGTTTGAAAATGGTGCAAAAATATTGACCATTCAGCCATGTCACAGAGTACAATTCCGTTCGGAAACGGAATTCATTCCGTATTTTGGTGCTTCAGAAAATTACGAAAAACCTGTGCGGAATGCAACCATTTTTGTTTTCATGAACGGAATGGGAGTTTTCTGTATCTTAAAGGCCAAAAAACTATCAAAATATACTTTCTATCAATAAACAAATATGTTTTCTTCGGTTCCGAACGGAATCATTCCGAACGGAATTGAACTCTGTGACATGGCTGATTATTTTGTATTATTTTAGAGAAAAAGAATGAAAAGTCTATAAAATTATTTATAAATAATTGCGACCTACGACAAAAATAAATTAAAAATATTATGTTTTAAGTTGCATCATAGTATGATGTGAAATATCTGTAACAGCTTTACGTTAAGGTTGCCAGTAAGTAAATAAGCATAAATATATATTAAAAATATTTATGTTTTTTCTTTGGGTGTATGATAACGCACCTCTTACCGAAATTTTAGGAGGGATGCTTTGCATACAAAATGCCTTTAGATATTTTTAGGAATGACTTTATACACAAAAATGTTGAATATAATAAGGTAAATGAGTTAAATACATTCAATTTATAAAGTATCACTATCCAGTGTGACACAAAGAATGCTGACGAAGGCCGTATCGGGCCTGAAAATGCAATACATTCTGCTGGTGTCTAATAATTGTTAATTTTTCTGTACATACAACAGTGCTATCCAAAGGATAGCTAAGGTAAAATGTAACAAGCAGACACACGATAATAGTCTGGTAGTGTATAAATTCATTCTTAAATATTTAACGAATTGAACTATTACAAAAAGCTTTATAAAAGAAATTTAGCTCATAGAATAAATTCGAAAAATAAAAAATGTTGAATATAATAAAGTAACTTATGAAAAAGTAATAATTCCCAGATTCTATTAAATTATTTTATTTTAAACGAAAAAATCAATTAAGATTTTTTGTTATTTCAAAACAACTAAAATGTTAATTAAATCAAAATTAAATTTTTAATTTCCTTTCAACTAAAAAAATAATTGATACAATTATCATATTAATTAAATTGTAATAATTTTTAAACCATTTTTTTAATTGATAAATAACTACTGACAATTTTTTCTGTGTAATTCTAAAACGAAGAGTTTTTCGTCAAAAAGAGTCTTGCGTTGAAAAAATTTTAATATAATTATATATTTTAAGTGAAATTAAGTATTATACAAAATAAGGAGGCTAATTTCCGAATATATGATGCAGTTTAAAAATTTTATTTTTTTGTTTTTTCTTTTAAATTACAATACAAAATTTGGCTTGCTCTGTAGCAATACAAATAATATAATCTTTTGTAATATTTTAAATCAACAAATCATAGAAATGTGATCTACTTTTATTTTTCTTTTATTTTCATAAGCAACAAATTTTAAAAGAATAAATTAAGTAAAAAATATAATAAAACATAAATGGGTTGGGTCTCGTTCATTTAAATTAATTTAGCTGTCAGCAAAACTGCATATTTTTTTTTTTTTTTTTTTGTTTTTGAAATACCACATTTCCAAGTTCCACAAAAATTTATCTAACACAATCTTAACAAAAAAAAGTAAGAAATAACAAATATTAAAAAAAAAAATTATTTAAATTCATTAAATATACGATGTAAGCACAAGCTTTGTGACCGAGTGTCATAATAAAAAACTGAAGATAAAAGTTATAATATTTATTAATTGTATAATTAAAAGAAATAGACCATTTAAAAGTAGAAACTAACCAAGTTTTAACTGAAATATAAAATTTTTTAAATTTAATTTAAAATTAAAAAAAATAAAACTGATCTTTTTACACTGTATAAAAAAGATATATTTTTGTGCCTCTCTCTTTTAAAGTGAGTCAATCGGTATTTCAAATAAAAAGAGAGAGTTTAAAATTTAAACTTTATATATTAAAAAATTCACCACTTTTTACGCTCTCTTCTTCCAATTTATATCATAATGTATATCCCCCCGCTATATTTTGGCTGGCTGTCTATTACACTTTAAACCTGTTGATTATTGTTGTTGTCGTCGGGTTTAGTCATGGTTTTTGTGTATCGAACTATTGCGTGATTTTGTTGTTGCTGTAGTTGTTGCTTTGTTTCTTTTGTTTTGGTATCTAATAAAAAGTGCATGTACGAGTACGTTCATAACCCATTGATCACAGAAAGTTATACAGTGTGTTGGGAAAGTTTTTTGACGAATTACAAATTCGAAAATTTTAATTTAAATTTTTTAAAGGTGACTGATAAATTTTAAATGGAAATAATATGCTGTAACTTCAGCGTTTTGCCTTAAGGTAACTTTTATGCCATTTGTGTTCAAATAGGATTTTAGTCATGTTAGTACAGTGGCTTCCTTGAATGTTGCGTAACATTGGAGTACTAATTTTCACAACTTTTTTTAAGCATTCGGCCTATAATCCGCATAATTCTTCATATAAACCCAGAAAAATTATGCAAAATCCATACACCACAAGCTATGGGTAACAAAATACCCGGTAAGTTTCCAAAAATAATATGTTCGCAAATACTTAACTTGAATTCCTTGTCATTTGATTAATGTGCTTTTTGGAATGTTACGTCGCGTAGTAGAAATGTTTTGTCAATTTCTGATTATAAATAATTAGCTGCCTATTTCACTAAATGAATGAACTCTTTCTTTCGCACACCTACATGTAAAACAAAAACAAATTCTCAAAAATTTGTTTTTGTTTCAAGTGTTTTTGTGCGAACGAAAGCGTTCTGTCGACATCGGGAAATTGGCAGTAATTTTAAAATTAATATGTCAATTATAATCACTCTTATTGTGCTTGGCGAATTTAAAATACGCCTGCGACTGTCTGCAAAGAAAAAAACACACTCTGGATAAATTAAGCTTTTTTACTTACTTTAAGTACGAGCCAAGTACGAACAAGACTAAAACGTACTCCAAACAATCCTAAATGGGATAGCTTTCGAAAATCAATCTCGGAATTTCGTAAAATAAGTACAAAATTCTTAATCCAAGTACACAAAATATTGAACTTTTCGTTGGTAGTGCCACTCTGAGAGTAAAATTCCAAAGTGAGCATTTTAATCTCATATAACTTTTAAAAAATGTGCTTGTTGTGCGTAGAAACAAAAAAACAACAGAATAAGAATAAAACACATTATTTTCATGTTTAAAAAGTAAAATTAAAAGCAAGAGTTCTCATTTAATTTATATTTTTAGTTAAATATGTTCACTAAGTTTTTAAAGTAAAAATCATATCGGGCATGGTGATGGTGTTTTATAATTGGAACTCTGTAAGGTGTGAAATGGGTAAGTAAGTCAATCATAATAATGTTCTCCTTCTAATTTCATTTTTGGTTTATTTCAAGTACTAATTCGGGATTAAATCAACTTTATAAAACTTGAATCAAGCGCATCTTGAGATTGATTCAGTCTCAGTTTTACTTTAATCAATTTACTTTTTGGATTATTTCAAGTACGAATTCGGGGTTGAATATGAATAATTTGATTATTTCGCGATAATAATTTATATCGCTTCGGATTGATTTGAGTACGGATGGATAGATTTTTCTTTTGAGTGTGGTTATAGATAGGACATACGTTCACGATATATTTAGTCTATTACGTAACAGTCACAGGCGTATTTTAAATTCTCTTTTTACGATACCTACCAATAAATTTGAACAAAAAGTTTCGAATTTGGTTTAAAAACAAACAAAACTAATTTTTTCTACTTTTCAAAAAGGTGTTTGACTAACAGATCAATCTAACTCATGGCTTCTATATCAACGTTTTCTAGCGGTAAATTACTATTACTTTTCATCAAAAACAAAGGAACTTTACCACAAAGTTCGAGATCTTGAAATTCAGAATTCTAAAATTCAAGATATTTATATTTCGAGATTTTCAAATTCAGAGTTTTGATACTATCCCTTTTTTATTTGAACTTTTTTGGGGTAAACATTCATGAAAAAAATTCAGAATAACATTAAACAAAACATTTTTAATTGAAAGAGGGGCTTATGGCCAATGTAACCAGTGCCCACTGTCAAATTTGGTCTCAGAATATATTCTGGTGATTAATTAAATAAAAAATTGAAAGAAAAAACCTTAAGAATTTCATTATTTTCACCATAATGGCATTATTTCAAATCTTATATGAGAATAAAGCCATATGGCCTTATTTCTCAATGTGAAGTGCAATAAGGCCATATGGCTTTATTGCTTACAGTTTTATTACACTTCACCGAATTAAATATGCTGATTTTGGTAGTTCTGAATAAAGCTGAAGATTTCCATACTTCCAAAGAGTACCGAGAGAAAAGAGGTCAAAATAAATGTTCTTACAATTTTGAAAAACTCCGATTTCACAAATGAAAATTTTAAATTACAAACTTAGACCAAGATGAATTCATGCGCATGGTGGCGGCAATACTACAAAAATACATAAATAACAGAAATGGCAGAGGAGTTTTGCATTGAATAATAATGGTGAATGTTTCAACGCTGGTTTAGTTGAACTAAACTTAAATTTATGAAGCTTAAACTCAACAGCTGCAAATCAGTGCCTCATATATAATATGTAGCTTAAAAAATAATAATGTGGTAGCACTACGATGAATGATGTCAAATTCATATGGTTTTTATTGGTAATTTAAACGATCAATTTTATGTGCTTAGCGATGGTTTATATTTTAACTGATTATAGATTTCCTGGTTTAAACACATTTTAAACCAAAAAGAGAGTTTAACTTGCACTGATTTATTAATTCTTATTGTTTACGGCTTAAAATATCATCAATTTCTTAGTAAAACATTGTAAAACCATAACAAATTGGCTTAAACTGTCTAAATCAGCAGGCTTTTTTGCCGCCACCTTTGATTAATTTAAGGAAAAAGCAGATTTTGTGCTCACTGAGTTTATAAATCTGTATAATTTGGTTTAATTCTGGTAAGTGAGAACTAAGAACTAAATGACTTTAAGGCTGGTTTTTGCTTAAAAAACATTAATTTAAAACACTCGCAAATCTAACTTCTATAATAAATGTTATCGTTTTATTATCTAACTGCCTATTCATCGATATCAAACGCTAACGTTAATATAGAAAATAACATTTGAAACAAAAACAAATTTTGAAATTTTGTTGTTGTTTTAAATATTATTTTCTATGCGACCGTTAACGTTCGAAGTCGATGAACAGGCAGTCCAACTTTTGAAACACGAAAAAAACTTTTTGTATTTAAAAATTTCTTCCATACACTGTTCATATTAACTACATTAGATGTTACTTTGCTAATGCCTTGAAACGTGGTGTTTTTTTCTTACTCTTTTTTTCTACTTTTATAAACTCTACTCAAGTTGAAACGTGGCCAGTATGGAAACAGCCAAAAAAAAAAAGAAGCTAAAATATACAAAACGAAAAAAAGGTAATTAGAGGTGAACTTTGAGTAGAAGTAGTAGTAGTAAAGGTGAAAATAAAGTGGTGTATTTTTACCAATAGAGAAATCTCAGTTGGTCTGGTCAAATTAGCCAGGCTACCAAACAACTTCAGTTGATTATACAGCTTGTACGATAACGGGCGTAAAAACGGGTAGTGAAATATTAAAAAAAAAAAAAAACAAGTGGTAATAAAAAAAATGCTGAAGGAAAAAATTCAATAAAAAATTGTTTAAATAATAATTAGTTTTACATAAGGAAATTTATTATTTAATAGTGACAATACAAAAATAATAAACCTAAAAATGGAAATGCAAATTATAAATTAAAAAAGTGAACAAGTAAAGATTTTTAATATGCCAAATAAATAAGGAAAAAATTTAAGTTTAACAAAAAATTTAAAAAACAAAAAGTAATGTGGGCTTAATTTTCTATCTAAAGTCTTTTTTTATAAAACACCAAATACTCACTTTCATTTCTGTCAAATAAGAAAAAAGTGTTTCAATGATTACTTAACTCATAACATTTCAAAATCGCCGAAATATACAACACCAATAAAAAAAAACTTGATTTACTAATTTGGTGCATTTATTAAAAAAAAACTGAAAAATTCGATTGTACATTTCGCAGCTGTTTGTAGGTTCGCATAACTTTTTTCAAGAAATTAAAAAAGGCAGACACACATACAGACAAATTAACCCACCATGAAAAACACCAACGACATTTACAACAATAAAAAAGTTACCATTTCAAAAGTTGTGAAAAAATATTCATTTCAAGCCATGTTTATTTCCTTTACTTTTTGCTGCTGGATCTAGAGATCTTTTGGGTTTTTTCTTTCTTGTAAACAAAACCGGTTCCTCTGGTGACTTTTATAATAGAGAATTTTTAATATTTTAACATTAATTAATTGTTTATATATTTTATATTATTTTCATTAATTTGTTATAACAAAGTATGTCTTCAAGAATGTAAGCGGTTACTTGTTTTGTGGAGTAAGAAAACTAAAATATCTTTAGTGAAAACGAAAGACTTGAGCAACAAACTCGTTTTGCAAAGATGTCTAATAAGAAAATAAACGTCTTAAATACATTTTTATAAGAAACTCTTTATTTGCAACAACAAAATCATTCTCAAAATTATAGATTGTAAATTTTTAAACAAAAGTTTAAAGCAATGGATAAATAAACAAAAGAGCTAAGAAGCAAACTTGTTTTTTGGATAAAATCTAAATATTTGCAAGAACTTTGGAACGAGGCAAAATATAAAATAGAACAATAGAATTTCTTTTATAAGCTAAAATTAAGAATATATAATTCGCATGGCAAACTTAAAAAATCGATTGAAATATTTTAGTTTGTTAAAATTTAAAATATTATTGCAGTTATTTATGAAGACTGATGAAAACTAAGTTTTGCAAATAACATGACTTAGCTTATCCCAAAAAACAAAGAAAAAAACATTGGGCTACAAATTTTTTTCTCATTTATAAACAAAAGACCTAAGAAACAAACCCGTTTCCTAGTTAGAGTCTAATAAGAATCAAAATTTCGTATACATACCTTAACAATATAAAACTTTAACACAAATTTATTACATAACACTGTTTCCATCCATGCTGAAAAACAAGTTAAATAAAAGGAGCTTGGTATTTTATAACAAGACAATAATAAAAATGTTTTGGGGTTTATAAAAAAGAAAAAAACACACAGAAAAAATTAAAAATTGTCTCTAATCACCAAATTTATACCAAATTAATTATATCAAGCAAACAAGTTGCTGATTTTGCATCTATTACCAAAATGATTATATTGATTACTAAAAATTTTAATATTGTTAATATTCTTTTGTTTAATAAATGACATTTTTAATTTTAACCCTTTCAGTGTTTTTGTCGAATATATTCGACATTGCATTGTACTCTCTTTCTATGCACTTTTACTGTGTTAAATAAAAAAAAAATGATCAAAAACCTTTGCCATTTCAAACATAAATTATTAAATTATTTAAAAAATTTAAATTATTTTTTTTTCAAACGAAAAAGTCAATTAATATTTTTTGATATTTAATTAATATTTTGATTAAAAATTTATTTCAAAGCCACTTAAATATTAATTAAATCAAAATAATATTTTTAATTTTCTTTCAACTAAAAAAATAATTGATTCAATTATCACATTAATTAAATTTAAATACTTATTAAACCATGTTTTTAATTGATAAACAACTTTTTTCTGTGTAATGGAATGTAACAGTGGAAAGAAATGATGAGGAAATATACTAAAAAAAATTGTAATACCCCAAATTAGTGAGAGTCTACTTTTCCCTAATCTCTATTAAGTCTATGGATGCCCGGTAGACTAGTTTTTAGGGAGCTAGTCTATCAGTTCGATGGTTTTGTGTTCGATTCCCGCCTAAGACTCTGATCTGTTTAACCTCAAAGGGCTGAAGGTCTAAGTTACCATTGCTCGGTAGATTAGGTAAGAATTTATTTTGTTATTGTATTTGTACTTCATGCAAATATTATTAACACTTAGGATGAGTTACTTTACCCAACAATTTCCAAATTTCCACAAAAATGTTTTTTGATCTTTTTTTTGTGGTCTTTAATTTTGACAGCTTCCAATACCTTTCAATAAGGCCAAAATTATCAAATACTTCGAAACGAAATCAAATTTATCCCGAAACTAAGATCATATACAGACCAGTTATGGATAAAAACTACACGGAAAATGTTTTTCCTTTTCCAATTCTTTCCCGTTTTAAATCTCATAAAAAAGTGGAAAAAGAGAAAAAACTCACTGGGAATTTATATTCAAAAGCTTTAATATACGATTTTTTATTTATTTTAATTTTTATCTTAAATAGGAAATGTTCTCTTATCTATAATTTTTTTGTCAAACTTTCTTTATCATATTTTGTATTAGAAATAAAGTGGTTTTTGTAATAAGACCTTGGTTAGCGATCTTACTTACCCCAGCATAAAATTCATTCTGTTAGCATTAATTCCTCTCTTGAACATTAACTCGTGTTTCCACAATATACAAATTTAAAGAATATTTTTAGTTTTCAATCTGAATTTAAGATTAAACAAGATTATCTACATTAGAATTTGTATTATAAAAGTCATTGAAGGCAGTTTTTCAAGTTAATTTTATATTCTTTCCCAAATTAATTTTTGGTATTTCGTCAAAATCAATAAAAATAAAGAAATATCTTCAAGTTCAGAGTATCTAATTTATATATTTTGCTTACAGATCACTTAAGTAATTTCTTTACGGTTTCTGTTTCACCTCTTTTAAAAAATATACTATTTTTGCGTCCAAAGGGTCATTTATATATGTTAAAATATGCTTATCTAGAATAAAGGGGGTGGTTTGTTTTATTGGAGATCAGTTTTAGTCATAAGAGTCCGACAGCAGTCGCTTATCCTACATTATAGCCGTGTTATCGTTCATAAATCAAAAGATATTGTAAAGGATAGGTAAGGTTAAAATTCTCCATATGCTGTTCTCTGAGTTGTGACGGTAGAAAATTAAATTTTTTTTTTGTCATTACCTGTATGCCATTCTTGGTTTTCTTTTTACAAATGCACGCAATAAAAAAATAACAAAACTATTTTTTATGAAAATGTGATTCCTAATAAACTAGCATACAATTATGTATGGTAAACATACTATAATATATTATTATAAATTTAGAGATGACCTTAGTCAACGGAACATCTTTTCTGTCATTGCCCGGCTTTCGGAGACCTGAGGCTCAAACTGTTTGGTCGAAAAACCCGTAGGAACAAAACCTGTCTCTCTGACATTGATCTCAGACAACTAAACCTAAGCTTGATATGACCGAAGACAACTATAAATTGGTTGCAGCTTTATAATGGTCGAAAAAACTATAATATTTTCGATAAATTAGTTTAAGTAGCTGTGAACATGCACGCAAAGTAAAACATGGTTGATACAATCACAATCGCAAACTATCATTAATGTTTGTGGTTATGATTATGTCAAACACGTCTTCAGTAACAATATATGTTCAGACATGTTTACAGATTATTATTATCTAAAAAAAATTATTATGCTAATAAGAAAAACACAAATGATCTTCCTAACCATGTTTCTATTATTCCCAACACCATGCAAATTGTCTATTTGAACATGTAATATGGTTCTCACAATAAAACCAATATAAAAATTTATTTCAAAAATTTTTTATTAGTATAATAATTTATTTCCTTAATTTTGCAATCATGCATGGCCTTTTGCTCCCGAAAAACTTTTAATTATTTTGTTTTCATTCATGTCATTGACAATAAAAATTTGCTCATTTAGAGAATGTGTTTTAAAGCGAACAAAAATGATGGCATCAAACAAACCTTTTGTGTACCGCCAATATTATGATTATAATTGTATAGTTGAAAATATATACATTATAGTAGCAAATATTTCACATAGTTTAATATGTTTAGCTAGATCATGGTAACTTTTTGGATGTAAAACACCATATTATATTATTATAGTGAATTAAAAAATGTTAAGGAGAAAAAATATTTTTTCAAGTTAAATAAAGATTATAATAAGCTCATTAGGGTAAACATATTAGGCAAATATGAATAAAAATGGTCGTAGTAACCATTCATTAATCAGGTTTTTTCTCTGCGTGTGTGGAAAACTGATAGTACATTCTAAAAAGTAAGCGTACATTTATGCGCTACGCAATTAGATATATAAAGTTGTAGAAAGGTTCAGTTGCGAAGCTTAGACCCAATGATTCATTGTGTAGCCATGGAGTGCTGCTAAACAGGACTCAAAATCAACCCGAACTTCTAACGATGTTTAAAATATGCTCCAGTTCCGTAAAAGGTGGCGGATACTCTTTCGGCCAGTCGCTTTCTCGCCAGTGCAGAACGGTGACAGAGAAGATATTTTACGTTCCCCTTCTTATTTTCTTCCTCAAAGCTACCGCAGACTTATGGCAGGCTTCCACCAGACGCTGTGCATGCCTACCTGTAAATAATGCATCCCTTGTGGTCATCGATAGTAAAGACATAATACGCCATTATCCATGCGGGGCATTTGATATGCCGACAGTCGTAGTTCGAGCTTTCAGGAGAGCAGAGGCCCCCCAACGCCTTTCAGATCCATTGGAATCCGTAAGGAAGTGCCAAGTCTGGCAAGCTCATTTGCCCTTATATTCCTCAATATATCCCTGTACCATTGTGATCCTCATATCAATCTGCTCAGCCATCTCGTTTAGATATGAGTGGCAGTCAAGGGCTATTCTTTATCTCAGGGAGAAGTAAACCAAGCCCATAACAGCGGTACGGTTATCAGGTTAAATACCCACAGTAGATAGCCTGAGGCAGTCTAAGGCTTCTTAATCGCAAATATCTCCGCCTGGAAAATGCTGCAGTATTTCGGAAGTCTTCGGGATAAATTGAGGTTGAGCTCCCCTGAGTGTACTCCGATGCTCACTTCTTTTTGTAAATTAGAGCATAAAGCAAATATTAGGATAAGATTTGATTAATTATTGTTAGCTCATATTTAATATATGAAGATTCAATAAATAAATACTGAAAAAAGAGCCATCCGTATAGAAGTTCACGCTTCTCCTTCTGCCTGGAACATTGTTCCCCCACGCATTTCAGCTGGGTATCAGCTTTCTACAGCGACGATTGCGCACCAGAAATGGGAAAGCGTGATCGATTATCCGGTTCGAGATTGTCATGTTCATAGCACTGCGGTATCCGCAGCTATTTCCACTACAAATTATTAAAAAAATTACATTGAAAAACCACGGCATTCAATTTCTTCGAAGCAGGTTTGTTAGGGAGAATATTGAAGAATAACTGTAACAACAATAAACTCATTGTATAAAGATGATCGTTAAACTAACCAAATTTTATACGCTTTAAATAAAGCACTTCACGTTTAAAAAATTTCCGTTTTAAAGTGGTAGCCCGCCATTAAAATTCATGCCTTCTGTTAGCGATGTGGTAAGCAAAGCTTTTATATTTTTCCCTGCTTAAACAAAAAAATCAAATAAGAATTCGTTTAAAAATTTAAATACATTTTCAAAGCTCATTTCAAACTTGCCTCAGGTCTGACTTGTAAAATTTCCCACTGAAAAATATGTAAATGCATGTCATGTGTTACCCTTAAAAATTTGCTTCTGTAAAAGTCAAACGCAAAGTCGTCTGGCAACATTTCAATTAGAGTATGCTCTATTTTTTTCTGAAAAATTATCAGATGCTGCAAAACAAATACAAAACAACGTACGTAAAATGTAAATACACAATGCGTCAACACGGTGTCAATAATATATTTACACATTATGACCACACGTTTAGGACTGAGTATTATAAATCTTCTGTAAAAGTTTAATTTTGACAGACATGTAGAATTACATGTGAGTTGAAAAGTTGACAATTCAGATCTAAAAAAAATATCGTGTATGAGAGGCTTTAATGTTGTTTGAATGTTGGTTTTACTCTGGTGCTGATTTTGATCATTGGCTTCGTTTGACTGGATTTTCCCAATTATTCATTTAATAACCTTCATTAATAAAAGTAAAAGTCATGACACCTCTCTAAAGTAGACAAAATCAAATCTAGTCTTAGAAATATCCCTGTTTTAGGTTTGAATTATTGTTATAAATTTAACCCTAATTACACCTCGATTCAAAATACGTTTTTGGCGTTAAAGTATTTGTTTAAGGAAAAAGGCATTCAATATCACTTGCACCTGTACCATTTTTTTTGTGATAGGCTCATTGTGCTAAGTTTTTTATTGGTTTCAAATTTTTACTCTTGAAATCGAGGTGAAATAAGTCGAAACTCCTGACATTCTTCTTTAATCTCTCTGATTTTAATTCATTTCATTCATCATGAATTAAGTAATTTAAGAATATGGTTACTGAAAATCTTTCCAATACCACTTTTGTTTAACACGTTACAACCAAATACACATCTACTCTGTTCATTAATAGAACATGTTTTTAATTGGTCAATGAGCAAAACAATAATTGTGTTAATTGACATTGTCGACTAACATCAGTTAAATATTAAACGGAAATGACTTAAAAAAAAACAACCGATAACTCTTTTTAAATACTAAAATCATGATTAAACTTAAATAATTATATTAATTAAACTTTAATAGGCTTTTTTTAATTATGAAGTTTTTTTATACGAGCAAAGAAATAAGGCCATATTTTTTTTTGTTAAAAACCAAATTTTTTTATAATGATTAATTTAAAAGTCAATAAAATTTAAATTAACACAAAGCGGATCAGATAAGATTTAATTTTTTTTTACAAACTTTTTTCATTTCTAAACCTTTTTTATTTTTTTTTTTAGCAACATGAGCCCTTAACTCTATAACAAATTTTTTAAAACAAAATAAATGTGAAATGTTTAAAAAAAAAATTCAAATCATTTGGGCATTATTTGAAAATTATACTCTGGTGTGGAAAAAAATTAAGTTATAAAAAAAAACAAAACAAAAGTGTAAACTTCCTAGTTACGAAACGAAGAAAAAAAAAGAAGAAATCATCAATAAATTAAAGTCTAGTAAAAATTAGATTTAACAAAAAATACAAAAAAGAAGAAAAAAAATTATATAAAAGAAATTTGTTTTGAGAATTACAACTACAAGTAAAATTAGTTTAAATTCAAAAAATATATATATATTAAGAAAAAACAACACAAATAATTCACGAAAATGTTAACAACAAGTAAACGTAGAAAATCTCCAACAGCGGTAAATTCAGCACCATCTTCATCATGGTTTATGGTTGCCTTCATTTGTGGTTCACTTTTATGTGGTGGCATTCAAACTCAAGCAGCGCCAGCCAACAACGATGATGCAAATAATAATAATATAGCAAATGATGTTACTGATGGATTACAATCAACTTCAGCAGCATCATCGGCAATAGGAATAGCACCAGCAACGACAGAATTTGGTGCAATTCCACCAACAACAACAAAGTCAGCCTTTACAACAATAAACGCAGATACATCATCACATACTTGGCTACCAACATTACAAAATATTAGCAACATAAGCATTAACAACATCTTCAACAACACCAACGCTGCTGCTGGCACCACTACTAACACCAACACTGAGGCAATTATCAATAGGCTTGATGATGTTATAGAAATGGATGTTGAGGCTAAAACGTTAGAAACAACAGCAACAACAACAACCACACCAGCTTCAGTAACAATAATACCAACTCAAATGAATAGTGATAGTTCAATGACTTTAATGTCTTCCACCACAACAACAACAACAACATCAACTGATTCATCTGCGGCCCCAATAATACCAACAACAACAACTTCATCTTTAACAAATCCATCCACTTCTTTAGATGAATTATCATCTTCATCCTCAACATCATCTTCTGCTTCAACGTCGTCTAGCTCAACAGCCGCCTCAAATTCATTGCTCTCAAATACTGGTAAGTTTCTTATTGTTATATCAATTTTGTGTTTCTTTTTTCTAGTTTTAAATTATAAAAAAAAAAAAAAATTCAAACCAAAATATTTTCTTAAAATAACACAATACGATTTTTCACGCTGATGTTATTTTGAATCGCAGTTAACACTGTTTCCAAACTTAATTAAGACTTGATTAGAAAATCTTTACTAAAATTTTAACTTCTTCAAATATATACAATTTTGAGCATGCTGCAGAAACAAAAACTCAAAAGTTTTGAATTACTAAATTAAATTCTTTAAAAATGTTAACCCTTGAGAAGTACTTAAGATTTATTTAATACTCGCGTTCCCGCGGAGTTGCTTGCCCAGACTTAATTTTTGACTAACTATAAAAGTAAAATTAAAATCAATACACATATTTTTTTTTTTAGAAAGATGTCAGATTAACTTATTTTATTCATTAGTTTAAAAAAAAAATTCAAATTAAATTTACTTGGAAAGATGTTAACATAATACATGTGCATTAGTGGTATAACCAAATGTTGGCCCCTAAAGAAAAAAATTTCATGTCATTTTGGAATAAAATGATGAGTTTATCTTTTCTTACATTCCCCACTACAATTAGTTGGAATTCTCCCAACATTATTTGTAGCAGTAAGTTTATAAAGAAAAAACAAATTAAACAAAAACAAATTGCTTTTATTGTTTTCGCATGAAATCAAAATAAAAACAATTTGCCAGTTCAGTTTTTTATGCACGTGCACTTGCAAAATTTTTTTTTTTAATTTTATTAATAACATAAATGAAAATGTTGTTTAATTACAACCAACTGATTCTTGTAGAGGGGACTACTGATTCTTTTAGAGGGGACTAAAAAAAATTTATACGTGTATCGGCGCTTTAAAAGGTAACATCCGAAACTCATTTTACGGTCTATTTAAAGTTGCAAACTTGTATAGTAAAAAAACGTAGAAAATCGTGTGATACTTATTATTTTCGTATATGGCGTCTTCAGAAGATTTATTAAGAACAATACAAGCAATATTTTGCTGGTAAACATTAACCCTCTAACTCTTCTGGAAATGAGTCTTTTTGCAATTTTTTTTGAAAAAAGCAAAAATTACCCTTAAAACAGGGATGTATGTAGTTGAAATATTCTGCGAAAATATTTGTCATAAAATTCTACCATAGATCTCCGAACACACTTAAGTCGAAAATGCAACTTTAATACCGGAAATAAGCAAAAACTTAACAGGGGGCTTAAGGGTTAATTATATCTATTTAATTTAAGTACACGGCACTATTTTGACAAACGCAGCAGGTTGAGTCAGCATGCTCACCTGGGTCTAGCCACCGTATGGGGATACCAAATTGTATTGAATTGACTTGCACAGAAGCAGAAATTCAAACGTACATCTACCGTGTTAAGAGCAAATATTCTTTTAATATTAAAACAAATGCATTACATTACTTTTTTATTAAATTAAATATTATTCCTTCGAATTTTTTTATTTTTTTTTTATTTTAAAAATAAAAAGTTTTTTCCAGCTCGAGGCCAATTATTTGTAAAAAATATTTATTATTTATTCACTACTCTTCTCCAATATTTCGATATCCATCGGATATCATTATCAAGGAGTGAGTTACAAATATATTCGTAAGAGACGTATGAACATATCCACATTCAATATTGCACTTTTACTTTTTTATTTTTTTTTTAAGTAAAACGGCGGGTTCTCCTCTTACCGCAAATTTAAATGCAGATTCGAGTCAGATTGATATACATATTAACTAAATCAAAAAAACTATTTGCGTTTTTTTGGATAAATAAATAAAAAAAAATAAAAAATCTGATATCCAAATTTTACCGCGTTTTGTGGCTGAACTTTTTTGACAACTGCGAAAAAAAAGCATTTTTTAAATAATTTCGACTATACTAGGGCCATTTTGATATTTGCAAAATCTGTAAAAAAAAAAGTTATAGCCCTAATGTACATACATAAAATTGTTAATAAAATGTACATTTTTGAATTTGTACATAAATAAATAAATGTACTCCTGTGACAGAAATGCTTTTAATTTACGTGTGGCGTAGCGTTTAATTGTAAACAATTATTTTGTTCTGGTAATAAAATATATTGTTTGCTTGGACAACCCGCGATAAGCCAACATATAATTGAGCATTGTTGCTACGAATATTTGTTTACAACTTCATTAAAATCGGTTGGATAGAGCCGGAGAGACATAAATTGCTTTACTGTCTCCTATTGGTTCAAGGCTTGAAAAAAATATAAAGCCTGTATTTTCTATTGTATGTAGATCGATCTACATATGATTTAAATTTTAACGAAATCGGTAAGAAAGTTTCGGATAGACAGAAATTTCTATCTGTCTCTTTATGTTCCTAGCTTTGAAAAAATATAAACTCTGTGTGTTTTATTTACGCTTGTCTATCTATAATTCAAATATCATCAAAATTGCTTAGGTATTTTCGGAGAGACAGTATTTCTCCCTATGTCCCCTCTGGACCCAGTTTTAAAAAAATAAAAATCCTATGTTTCCAATTGATCAAAATCGGTTCAGCTATTTAGCCGATAAAGCGTAGCAAAAGCAAAAGTCTCTTTCGCGCAGGGGAAGGTCGAGCGGCCAGATAGACTGGAGGCAAAATGGAGGGTGAACAGGGTAGTGCTCACGTTAAAATGGCTTTGTTTTTCTGTTGACAACTAATAGATCTCTTCTAAACCGATAATTTTTTTTCTGAGTGTAGGAGGTTTATTGTCCCTGGAACCTATCTTAAGCACTTTAGTGGAACCTTATATAGCCTATGTCCGTAAGGAGGTTACATTCTTCATTTTGGTTGAAAAAATTTTTAAAATCGGACCGGCAGATACAAAGATTACCTCCTCAAACATATAGGCATACAAACTTTTTAGTTTTATAATATTAGAATAGATAAATCTAGCTTGACTATTTAGGATGATGATTTTTAGCAGACCAGAATTGCCGTACTTGGATGCTCTATCTAATATAGGCCTTAGGTACCCAAGGGACCCAAGTGCCCATAATATTACTTATTTTGATATCAAATATTCAGAAATTTTTAAATTTTTTAAATATTAAAAATTAAATTTAAGAAAAAATCTCAATTTTTTCTCAAACCAAATCTCAAAAAAAAACATGTCGAAATGAAAAAAGAATTACTACGTTTAAAACATGTATAAACACACTAATATTGCGGCCTTGTGAAATATTAAACCGATTTTGCTCATTTTCAATATTTTATTTATTTCTTAAATTATGTCTATAGAACATTGTTCCTTACAGACTATTTGAAGAACTTAAATTAGTTAATTCAAAATATCACTTAAAATTATTTAAGTATTATTACGAGATTTAAATACTATTTAAAAAATATCAGTACCCATGTTCTGTAACTTTGGTGAGAGATTACGTCGTTACGTTATAAATATCATAATATTCCACTTGAAGCCGATATGAAATTGCAGATGTTGAGAACGCCAGTCAAATATATCGTTGACGGCGACCAAAATAGACTAAAATTGAACAATTTTCAATGAGGGCTATACCAAAAAATGTAAAGTGCGATTTTAATGTTTGTTGATGAAGAAATTGCTTTGAAAACATTCGTATATTTTTCAAAAATGTTAAAAGCAAAATAATTAAACAATGAAAAAATCTGCCAAGAACAAAATACTTATCTCTTCGTGTTAATATTCATTGCATTTTGCATTTTTAATTTATTTTTTCGTGTTAACATTTTTCTCACCCCGTTTTTATGCGTGAGTTTATTTGACAGTTCAAAGCGGGAACTTTCTCGCGAGTCATTTCCTTACGTGACAGCTATTACTAGCCAAAAATGTTACAGACGCAGTTAAGTGAGAAAAACCGCTGGTTGTTTCAATTTATGGCATTTTTGTTTCATTCCTGACATTTCAATCGAAAAGTTTCTCGACGCGGGGGTTACAGAACATAGCCACAGTATATAATAAAAAAGAGAAGACTTAAAATTATGTTTCGAAGTACTAAATTTCACATTAAAATTATGCGATAATTTATTGAATAGCGTTAAAGCTCTAATAAATGGAATATTTAGTGCAAAATTACAATGATGTAGTTGAATTAAAAAACATATTATGACGACGAAGATTCCTACAGGGAACGTTAAAAGTAATTTTCGCCAGAAGATCAGGGCAATCAATATTTCCAATAAGCCAAAAATAAATGATAATGAAAACCTTTTACGACGCAACTCCAAAGTTTAAAGTCCTAACAGCAAACTACGTTCCGCATGTAAAATAAATACTGCTGATATCTAAGAAATATCTGAGCCCATACGATTTGAGGTAGGCAGAACCTCAAATCGTATGGGCGCTATTTTGTAGCAACGAATTTTTCGGAAAGAATAAGGAATTGATTTGTATTAAAATCCTTCATTTATAAATTGACTTTTTTTTTAATTCACTACCAATTTTCGATATTTTAACCAGGCTTAATTTTCATTGCATTTTAATCCATCTGTGGTCGCAAACGATAACCGCCTAAGTCGACTTAAGAAATTATTGAGTGTATATTTATTTTTAAAGTGCCTTTTCTCAAAAACTATTTCGGCTTAGGCGGTTATTGCTTTTGACCACAGATATATGTTGTGCATGATCCCCCATTTTCAAAATAACTGTTAAGGTGAAGATGTGATGCGGAGAATGTTTAAGAGAGAGTTCTGGATTAACTTCAATTCTTTGGCCTTAAGAAGTCAAAAAGCTATTGAAAATATTTTTTTTTTTTAAATTTAAACTTTCGCAAATTTCTCGGTAATTTCTATATTCTTTTTCAATTTAATCTCATAATGGTGTAAATGCCTTTTTCACTGTTAAAACTTCACATCAATTACGTATGTTACAAAGTTAAAGTTACATACATATCTATACATTTTTGAAATTTTTATTTATTCTACTTAGAAATCTGAAAACAATAGAAAAAAAAACAGTTGTATTTATCGGAATGGTTCTTAAACACATTAATCTTCTATAGATTTTAATGAATAGTTTTTTTTTTCTTATTGTGTTAGTTTTATTTATACAAATGGGGGTCGCAACTTTCAAAAAAAAAAAAGAATTAAAAAAGAAGAAAAAACACTTGTTATTGTTATTGTTTTTTTTTTTAAAATTTTTGTTGTTTTAAAAATTTTCTTTTAGAATGGAATTTTTTTCGATTTATTCAATGATCTTGTGTTATAACGAAAAAAGGTTGTTTGAATAAGAAAAATTCGTAATCTAATTGGTATTTTTACCGGTATCGAAAGAAAAGAAATAAGGAAATCGCCTTAATATCTTTAAAACCTAAAATCAAAGAATTCCGGTTTAGAAAAAGGTCAAAAAATAAACAATTTTTATATAAAAGAAATAATTGTTAAAAGCAGTATAACTTAAAATATTATGAAGATAAAAGATATTCTGGTAGTGTTTAAAGTCATTCCTAAGTATTAGTATAAGGTTGGCTTAAGCAAAAAAGTATGTTAAATATTGAGGGAATAAGAATATTGTAAAAAGCTTTATAAATTGAAATACAACTCATAGAAGCAAATTCGAAAAAATGGTTAATATAATTTAAAATATTAAGTGAAGGTCTAAGAGAAATAAATTTTAAGAAAAATTAATTGGTAGCTATATTAAAAAAAAAAACAAGTAAGAATGTATAGTACATACAAACAGATTTTTGAGAGTGCTTCGGACCCATTTACCCGCCAAAAAAAATTATGTTTTGAGGTTAGACTCATGTAAGAGTTCTTTGTGCATAATATTATCATAAAACATGACACAGTATCTTGTACTTATTGTTGCCAAATTTTATATCAATATTAATATTTATAAGGAAGTTTTGGTATTTAAAGATTTTTTTTTCAGAAGTGGCTTGTTTGTATGGGAGCTTTGGCAAAATATGGACCGGTTTCAATAAAAATGTGGTAAAATGATTGTAAATACCAACATTGAGAGATGGTTAAATTGAAAAAAACGCGTTAAAAACATGACCATAATTTGATAAATATTACCCAAATGATAGTTAATTTTGCCCATATTATGGTTGATTTTAACCATATTATGGATAGTTCTAACCATATTATGGTCTTATTTAACACGGTTATATACAAACATGAGCATTGTTAATATCAAATTATAATATTATAGTTGCCTTCAACAAGATTTATACCATTCACCCCAGCTGGAAAAGGGTATATATTATGGAGATCAAACGGTTATTATTCGACCGATTTTAACCCGTTATTTTAGTTTTGCCCAAGCCAGTTATTTAAAAATTTTCATTTCTCCAATATCGAATAAACCACTTATTTTGGTTTAATAAACCGGTTATAATAAGTATTGTGGTTATTTTATTGAACTGTTAATGGTTTTTAATCCAAATATCGATATTTTAATCAGGCTTTAGTTCATTGAATTTAATTTTCATTAAATTATTTTTATGAAGAAAAGAATTTTACAACATGAAATAAATTAAAATTTATTGATAATTTTTCATTCTTGACTGAGATGGGAATTGAACCCAAGTTTTCACGGACAGGTTGCCCTGACTAGCTTCGATTGTAACCACACAATCTCTTCAGAGGGGTTTGGCATATTACTCTCACCGCTAATGACGACGGATGACGTCAATAGTCAAACATCAATCTTTAAACCAAATGGTATTTTACATTGGTAGACCGAAATTTGCTTTGAATGAATGATTACCTATTTTAATTGATTTACATTTTCTTCCTTTCTTCTGTTTTTCGTACTTTTTGTCAAGAATTCTTCTTGAAATCCAAAGTACATTTGTTGTTTTTCAACACAACCTCTCTAAAAATATGGGCGGGATTGGATAAGTGGGAGTGGCTTCTCCCTAATAAGACATTCTAGATTTTTGTATATGTAGAGAATGACAATAGTCAAAGTTTCCAAATTAGGTACAAGCATATTGGTAATCCAGGCACAACATCCGACAAAATGTGGGCGGGATTGGAGAAGTGGGCGTATCACAAAATCGATTTTTTTATATATTATACCGTGGTGAAGGGTATTTTAGATTCGGCATAGTTGAAAATAGCACTCTTACGTGTTTTTTTTTCTTCAGTTATTACTTTATTTTTTTTTACTGCCTTAATAAATACCAGGCACAAGACATTTTCAATTTCAATTTTAAGTTATAAAATTGTTTAACGTCTTATATTTAAAAAAAAAAAAAAAAACAGAAAATATTTTTGACATTTTTCTTAGCGTTTTTAACCAAGTGTTTCTTATTTTTTGCATTAAAACTGCAACCTACAAAAAATTATTTGCATAATTATATTATTTTACTATGAAAAAATTTTATTATTTTTTTTTATTAAATCTACACCTACACATTTAAATGATTTAAAAATAAACATATTTGTCGTATCTACAAAAATGAGGACTTCCATACTAAAAAGATTTAATTCAATTTCTGGAAAAAATCAGTAGGAACCGTCTAGGAACTATACAAATAATAAAACTATTTATCTGGAATCAGTCTTAAAGTTATTAGAACAAACTAATTTGAAAATGCTGCATTTTGATTTGGCATAATGTGCTTATTTTGATTAAGACATCTCTGGATATGTTTACAATAGATTCATTCCTAGACATATAATATCAAAATGTACCAAATTTCATTAAATTATCTTAGAAATTGTGATCTGTACTTTGTGCACATGGTTAACATGGACATAGACAGCCAGCCAGCTGAGCAGACGGACGGAGAGACATGCTCCAATCGTCTTATATATACAAATAGTTGTGTCTAAGACTAATATTCTTATGTGTGACAAACTGTAAGAAAATGCATAATATTCAGCTCATCCTGATAGTTTAGGGTTTAAATATGAATAAAAAAATATTTTTAGGTCAATAATTGATCCTTATCTCCATATAAGGTTCATTTTATTCCACTACTTTTAGTCATAAAGGTATTAACACCACAAACAGTAATTCTTTAAGAACTTGTAGCATACCACAAGATTTTGTTACGAGTGGACCATAGTTTTGGTAGAGTAGGTTAGACTTACAACCCGAACTCAACTGACGCACTTAAATCCATTGAAATATTGTTATACCATTAAATTCTACCAAACAGAATTCCCACCGTAGAACCAATCCGAACTCCCAACGAAGTTGATATATCATAGAGTCACATTCTCGTCAATGCAGCAGAGTGACAGAGTAGGTGTAATACATTCTCTTCCTCATTTGAAACTACGCAGCTACGGCAATTATCATGGTGTTTTGCTCTTAGACAGTGTGCACGTCTGTGAATGCATACAGTGGACCATAGTTCCCATATAATTTTATATCCAGTAAATATTGCTAGTACAGCGGAATCTAAGCGGTTTTAAATTTGAAACAACTGCAATAATTAATTTGAAAAACAATTACACACTTAATTTATTGCAATGACTGTTTTATCATTACAAAAAGAAACATATTTTGGTTTATACCGACCGACTGGTTAGAGTTCACAATTATATTAAACTATAATATTTATGTATATAAAATCAATCACTCGTGTCTTTTTAATGAAATGTGCTACAATCGCCGCATGTCTTAAATTTTTCACAAATTGTCAGAAAGCGATTTCTGCGTATTTTCTTAAAATTTACCGAAACTTCGTTATTCTCATTAATGGTTTATTTCTTGATATTTAAATCGGACCAGTCATTGCACAATAACGCCTTCGTTGGCTCAAGAAACATTTATACAAATTTGTCTCAAGATCAGCATATTCTGGTTTATATATGGGTGATTTACAAGGTGTGTTATCAATTCATATCGTCATAGTGTCCTAAAAATTATTTAACAATTGTTAAAAAAAAATATTGTTGTGTTTCACAAAATAAAAATTGTAATGCTGTGTTCATTGATTCGTCATAACTGTACATTGTACAGCTATGCGGTTGCCCACAGCAGTCATATATAGTACTTGTAATTAATTTAAGACATATGACTTTACAACTTTATGACTATATTGTAAATCACCCAATAGTGTTTTCCTTTTTCATTTGTGCTCGGCACTCTCGAAAACTTTATGACTTTTTTTATTTTTGAGATGGCTGTTCAGCTTAACTATAACAAAACGCCTATAGTTTTTCTTTTTGCCGTTAGTCTAATCGGATTTGCGATGTTTTGTATTTTTAAAATCGTTTTGTACTTTTTATTTTTAAAATCGGGCCAAAATTACATATGTTGGATTATTTTTAATTTTGGGAATCTATGGCGCCCCTCTTGATAGGTCTTGCCAGCTAAAATTTCATTGCATCGGACTAAACGTTTGCAAAAACCACAATCTGTTAATTTTTATTTTTTTGATATCTCCTACTGTGCGGTATATGGACGCTAAAATTCGGTTAACTTAATCGCGAGTTTATTTTTTCGCGATTCTACTGTACTTTATAAAATTTCTCTTTTGTTTCAGTAGGTTCAAAATTGATTTCATTTTACATATTTAAAATGTCTCTTTTTCACTAATATTATTTTTGATCTAAAGTATTATTTTTGTTATTAAATAACAGTAAAAATTATCGACCTTAAATTTATAACATAGTTTTCTTGCATTTTAGTACTTCCGATTAATTCTCAATAAAAAAGAGAATTTATATCGTTTTATTATGGAACTCCTCAATTATGTATTGTCTCTTCAAGTGAATGAATATCGTTTATTTCTTTATGCTTGTCATATATATATGACAACAATATGCAAATCTAAGACAAATAGTAAAAAATATATGGGTTTTAAAAAATTATGTAAATATTTAAAAATTGTGCAAATGCACAAATATTTGCTATCTGTTCATAACATTTTTTTTAATAAAGGGGTAGGAAAACAAGTTTATTTCTTTTTGACTTAATAAAAAATAAATAAAATTACAAAAATTTTAAGTCACATATGTATAAAGGATTATAAAATAATTAAAAAATTAAACTAAAGCTTAAGAATGAATTAATAAGAATTGGAAAATTTGGAAAATTTTCAAAGGAGTGTTCAAAGTTTATTGACTTCAACTGGTGCTTTAAAAAAAGGTCGTACATAAATAATTTTAGGGTTCGTTGTGATTTAAATTGGGATCGACTATTAAGCAAAAACATTTTAATATTCTTAGCAAAAATTAAGCTTTAAATCAGTTAAGAGAGTACAATTGATTTTGATTTTACTTTTTGTCCCTCTCATATTAATATTATTAGCTATTTAGAGTAGGTTTGATATCAGGTTCTATGCTGCGGGGATATACTGGGGAATATTAGGGCAGATAAGCTTTCTAGACTTGGCTTACATTCAACTTAATTTGTAAGGCGTTGGGGTGCCTCTACTCTCCTACAAATTCGAACTTTGGCGATCGACTTTCGATATTACTAATGGCAGATAGGCCACAAACACACAGAATTGCCAGGCAATATTGGCCCCCAATGGATGACGGGCGAACCATGTCTCTTCTATCGATGACCAAGAGGGGCGTATACATTTTGGTATCTGCTGGCACAGGACACTGTCTAAGATAGGCATGCACAGCGTCTGGGAGCCGGACACTATGAGGAGAACTTAGAAAACCTTCTATGTCACTGTTCTTCATTGGAGAGAAGACGACTGGCCGAAATTGTATCCGCCACGTTTGACGGATTGTACGATATCTCTAACCTTGAACTGCAGCGCATTTAAACTTCATTAGAGGCTCGGATTGGTTATATAGTTGGGGCTATATTTAGGGGAACTTCATGGTATCACAATATATCATTAAGTCTAATAGACAATTTCACCAATTCTATTTAAATATCAATTCATATTTAATTACAGTTTTTAATATAATTTTTATTTGCCATAAAAAACATATATTGATATTTAAATAAAATTGGTGAAATAAGCTATAAGTGTGTGAGATGGATAATGAGGGACCATGTCATAATGTCCAGTACCATAGTGTCTACGGACATTATGTCCCACTTAAAAGTGCCGTAAGGTCCACGGACACTTTGTCACTGGACATTGTGACATACCACCGATAATGACTGTCATCTCTAATTGACTTAGAGCAAAAGTAATGGGAAATTTACATACTATGATATTATCACATGTATGTATGTGTAAAGCGGCCGAAAATTTAAATTCAGGGGCAAAAGTGGATTTGGTTCAGGCATAAAAATGTCTGAGCTTATAATAATAAATAAATTTAAATAGCAAATTTTTCCATGCTATATGCGATATAAATATTTAAAAATTTAGTCTCAATCATATAAAGGCGGATCAATAAGTCCGTGACTTTTTTAATTCCCTGCCTCCAAGCTGAAAGGCATATGCTTCTGCCAACAGGCATCTGTCATTTGACTTCTTTTTTAATTGTACTGAGATGCGTCATTTAGTTTCTTTTTGACAGGTTTTAAAAGCAGGCTACCTCGCGATTTAAGGAGCAATCGGAAAAAGGGAGTTTCGCGCGCTTAATAAGAATTCCTTGGCTAAAATCCATGAAATAGGCTACAAAATTGGAGAGACGTTTGACAAAGTGTAGTGAGTTTAAAGAAAACTACAAAATGATTTTTTTATCCAAAAATCTGTGTTTCATCAAAAAAGTCACGGAATTATGATCCGCCACTGCATCTAGGGTCTTAGAAAAACTCATAACGCCCATATTGCGAAAAATACCTGTAAAACTAAAAACTCATAAAATGTACTAAAAAGAAGTGTAAAAACTGTTTTGAAAATGGTAACTATTAAGCAAAATCAACAATTTAAAAGCAAAAAATAGTCTTTTAGAGAAAATGTGCAATTTTCTTGTTTCCTAGAATAAAATATCCAATAATTTGCTAAAAGGATAAATATGGACTATTATCGATTTTAAATCTTTAAATAACCCTAATTATACCCATACCACAATAGTGGAGAAGGTATTATGTGTTTGTGCTGATGCTTGTAACACATTGACCTAGATCCAACTTTTAGAACCCAAATCGGATTAGAAGAACTTTTTGAATCGATCTAATGATGTCCCTCCGTCTGTCCGGCTGGCTGGCCGTCCAGGTTTGACCTTGTGCGCAGTACCTGTCGCAATTCGAGAGAAAATTTTGTGAAATTTAGTACATATGTTCTAATTGTCACAAAATGAAACCTACTGAAAATGGTGAGAATCGGTCTATAATTTCACACAGCTCCTATGTAAGCTTCCTTCCGTAATAGAGCCTTTGTACTCATAAAGCATTCTTATTACGCAGGTATTTAGATTAAATTTGATCCAAACTTATTTTAATATATATGTAATCATTTAATTTCCAGTGGGACATACGACAGCAACAAATCTTCTCCATTGCATTCTATGCTCATTGCACCATGCTCATGAAACTCGTTTTCAGTTTGGCGTCTCTAAGTGTTTGAAGGTCTACCAGGTCTTCTGGATCCTTGGGGGTTATATTCAACTGCCTGTCGAATTAAATCATTTGCAATATTTCTCATTGTGTGTCCTAGCCAACTTAATTTACGCAATCGGATATTCATACTTAAAGGAATTTGATAGGTTAAATTCCACAAATTCAGATTTAATATCGTGACAGGCCAGCATATAATATATATACGCCTGAGGCACGACTCGACAAATTCCAGGTTGCACAGAGTGTAATATGTCTGTGCAATGCACAGCGATACAGAAGCACCGATTTTACGTTGCTATTAAAAACCTTGATTTTGGTGTGTATTGAAATATTCTGCGATCTCCAGAATTTATTAAGCGTGTCATACTCTTGCTTTGCCTTACAAAGTCTATTCTGTATATCTTCTTTGCTACACCCTCTTTTTGAAATTATGCTCCCCAACTTATTGGCCCGAAAGCTGGAAGCTCGTGTTGCACGAAGAATTTATTCGCATTGATTTAGTGTTGTTGATATTAATTTGAAAGCCCGCTTTGGCCGCAAGTGTAGCAAAGGCTTGAATCTTAGATTATATGCTAGAGAAGCGGTGGAATAGAAGACAGACGTCATCTGCATAATCAATACCTTCTAACCTATTATGAAGGCCCCGCGAAACACCTTGATGCATATTCATACAGTGGTTCATAGCTACGTCAAGTACTATGTTAAACAGAAGGGGAGACAAAACACAGCCTTGACGAATACCTACATTTACCTTGATGGGTTTGCTTGCTGAGCGCTCATGGAGTATGGAACAAAATACATTGTTTTATAGCTCCTTAATGAGATTAATTATCTTCTTGGGAACTCATTTGCATCTTAGAGCTTCCCATATCGGCTTGTGTTGTAATGTTTCAAATGCACGTTTGAAGTCAACGAACTCCAAGTAAAGTGGTGAGCGCCATTCAACCAATTGTTTCACAATCACCCTCAAGCTGTTGATGTGGTCAACACATGACCTGTTTGATCTAAAGTCCGCTTGTTCTCTTCTAAGAAATGGTTCAATAATGGATGAAACACGATTGTGAAGGGTGTAGGCTATGATTTGTTTCCGATATTTAAAAGAGTAATACCCCTCCAGTTACAGCAGTCTTACAAGTTTCCTTTTTTTGGCAGTTTAATAAAAAGAAAAACTAATTTGATTGCAATCTTAATAAAATCGGTCCATATATGACCATAATACTCCCGAAAGTAGCTTTAATACCATAACTTCCTTATAAAAACTTGCGACGATAGCTTTTACGATGACAAAATGTTGAGTTGGTAGGTAAAAAATTAACCAAAGGTCTTGTACAAACCCCTTTCCTAAATTCACGTTAACATGAACAAATATCATAAAGATGAAGATATCTAAATAATATTCAGCGGAAAGAACTTTTACATGTATCTTAACCTCATAACATAATTTTGTTCCGGAGAGATCATAATTGCCCATGGGCCTCTCGATAGTTTTTAAATACTGTGGCGTAGGGTATCATAAGGTGGGCTTGACTGCCTATACTTTATTGCTTGCTTTTTTATAGTGTATGTTAAAACTGTAAAAATTTATTTGAAATAATAAAATTTTTTCTTTTAAAATTATTTAATTGAAAATTATTTACAACGTTTTAAGCATAATTGAACAAACAGCTTAAAGAAACTTTGAACTAAATACATTCATTTACTTGAATAAATTATTTACAATGAAAACAATTAGCAAAAGTTTATTTTTTATTTTATTTACATTTCAACGAGTACAAAGAGTTTTAAATCCGCCTATTAACATTTTTAAATGTTAAATATTTGTAAAATATGGTGAATGGGTTTTAATTTGAAAAACAAAGAAATCGATAGCTTTTTAAATAGTTTTAGCAATTCGTAATGTATAAACAATTTTATGACGCTTTTTAAATTTGTTAACAACAATTATGGACTCAGATTTTATTTCATGTGTAAGAGATTTGCAAAAATACTTGTATTTAATTAAATGAATTATTTTAAGATACGAAACTAAAATGTTAAAATATAATTGAAAGCTGTTATAGTTTTGAGAAATTGTATATAGATAATAAAAAGTACTTTAGCCCAATGAAACGTATGGTTTTTATGGTAATTTTTCGTTTTTTATATGTTGATGCCATGGTTCTTAAAATTTCTGAAAAAAGATGGCCAAATAACCATTTTTTTTATAACGTAATAACAAAGTTCAAAAAGTGTAATACCTAGCCCATAGTTTGATCCAGAAGGGGTTTTCGGCTCTTCTGAAAAATTTGATTTTAAGACATACGTGGTTGCCCATTAAAACCATAGAAATATGATAAAGAAATTTATAAAGCTTTGCATCAGTCCAATCCAAAAGAAGAGCACAATTAATCAGCATAGTTTTAGAAATCGAATACAAGTAAAAATCAAATAGAATCACTTTAAAACAACCCTGTTTTAAAAGTTCATACACTCAAAAGAAAAATCAATCCACCCGTACTCAAATCAATCCGAAGCGGTATCAATAGTACGATGAAAACGGACTTTCTTAAATCAAGTACAGAAAGATGGATTCAAGTACGAATTGTTCAATCGCGAAATACTCAACTTATCCATATTCAAGCCCGAATTCGTACTTAAAATAATCCGAAAATGAGATTGATTTAAGTAAACCCGAAATTGAATCAATCTCAAAATGTGCTTGATTCAAGTGTTATAAAGTTGATTTAATCCCGAATTCGTGCTTGAAATAAATCAAAAGTGAAATAAGAAGAAGAATATTATTATGATTGATTTTAATTTCACACCTTACAGAGGTCCAATTATAAATCACCAGCATAATGCCCGATATGATTTTTAATTTAAAAACTTAATGTCCATATTTAACTAAAAATATAATCTAAATAAGAATTCTTGCTTTCAATTTTACATTTTAAAGTTTAAAAAGTATAATTGTTTAAAATTTAAATATGAAATTAATGTGTGTTCTTCTTGTTGCTTCTGCCCACAACAAGCAAAACGTTTTTTAGCTACTTGTGTGGTGTTGTTGTAGTGGCTACAAGAAATTTTAATAAGTTATATGAGCAGTGTGGCCATTTTGGTATGATTGCAGCTAAATTTGGCATTTAAAATTTCTATTTAGCTGCAAAATTTTCATTTAGCACTTGGCATTATTTATTTTAAAAATGTGGACGAATAGTTCTATTGATTTTACTAAAAAAAATTTATAAGTTGAAATAAATTTTGGCTAGAAATAGTTGTACCCAAAATGAAATTTTGTATGAAAATTGATAATTCTTATGGTAAGAAACCTGTCTTGTTAAAAAAAAAAAATAGAATATTCAGGAAGTATTAGAAATTCCCTTATCATGTCGATTGTAAATATTATTTGCCCTTTGATGTTACGAAATAAAAGTACACAGAAAAAAATGTTGCCCCAATTAAAGCATTAATCAAAAATAAATCAGTTTTAATTAAATATTTAATCAAGTGAATTAAACGTTTAATCAAGTGAATTAAAAGTTTAAGTATGCGTTTAAGTACAGTAAACAAATTAATAGTAACAATTAAACGTTCAATTCACTTGATTAAAAGTTTAATTCACTTTATTAAACGTCTAATTCGCTTGATTACATTTTTAATTAAAACAAATTTTTTTTTTTGATTATTGCTTTAATTGGGGCAAAAATTTTTTCTGTGTACAAGAAAATTTTACTTTGTATTTAGATAAAAATTCAATGAAAAAATAATTATTTTAAAGATTAAACTAGAAAAAATAAAAAAATCTAAAAAATTTTGCATATCATAGAAAAAAATCGTTTAAATTTTGCTTATATCAGAGGTTTACAATTTTAAATTTAATCTAAAAATACTTAGTTTATATCAGTGATGGAAAATTCAGTACTATGGTACTATTTTCAGTACTTTTTCTTTTCATAAATACCACTTACGTGTTATGTGTGAAAACAACAACAACACTTCAAGAAGAAAAACATGAATTTTTTTTTATATTTAAAATAATTTAAAAAAAGAAGAAAAATTCCCGTATTCTTTTGGTCATAATTATTTAGTTAAATACATCAAGTTCTCGAAGTAGAATGATGACGAAAACATATCGGGCCTCTTCTGCTGGTGTCTTTTAATTGTGAGTGCTTCTGTAAACATCGGGGAAAACAACAAAGTTCAACAGAAAAATAAATAATAATATTCTTTTTCTCTCTCAAGTTTAGGGGATAAGTGCTTACAATCATTCTTAAACAAAAACATATGTTGTTTCTGAAGCTTCTTCTCACTGTTATTTCACACTCAAATTAAGCTGATTCTACAATAAATTCAAGTTGGTTTAACTTGAAACAACTTTAATTCAACGTGAGTCATAATGTTATTTCAATATCAATGCCAGTTTTCTCTAACTTTACTGGAATGTTAAATTTATATGAATTTAAGTTATTTTAAAAGAAAAATATTGCTAGCAAGTTATTGTAACCGAAAAATGTAAAATCAACCTCGTTTTCGACGATTTTACATTGATTTTTTTCTGTGTGTTGTTTACCAAAATTTTATATTTTTTATATTAAAATTAATATATTTTTTAATTTTTTAAAATTTTTTTTGTTTTTTGAGTATATTTTTTAATAAGAAATATGTTTTATAAAAAGTACCAAAATGTTGTATAAAGTACTCTTTTGCTTGGTGGTCAGTACCATCTTAATTTTACAATTTTCCATCACTGGTTTACATACGTTTACATTATGTAGGTATAAATTAAATTGCCATAATTTATTTCATATAAAATAAATTAAATGAAAAATATAAAATTAAATAAAGGCTTTTATTTTGAGTTTCAAACATAGAAACATAAAGGGGTCTGGACACGGTCAAGCATTTCTCATCCAGCGCTATGGTAGTATTAGTGAAAAAGTGTTTGTATGTTGGATGGAAAATCAAAAAATTTAGATATGACGGCGAATCTTACGTCCAGCACACGTACACAAGTGAATTCGCTTGCACGACAATCATTTTGAGCGTTTATACAAGAAATGCCCATCACTGATTTAAAAACAACAGGGGGTACGTTCGTAAATGCATAAAACTGTGCATCACTGCTGCAGTGATGCAAAATTGTGTTGCTGATGCGTGATCACCAGTTGCAGTTGTGATGCAGAAGCTTTTTTATTGCACAACAACTGTGAAAAGTTTCATAAGCGAACATAAATTTATAATAAAAATTATAACACTAATTGCGATGAAAAATTTTATTGAAAATACTCGTATTGAACTAAAATGTCACAGTTTTCTTTTAAATAACAAGAACATGCATCAAAAAAGGAAAGTAAAATGATTTCTTTTATGTGAAAAGTTATTGCATCCGGAAATTAACTTATGGAATAATTGTAAAAATTTACTCCGGTATTACTGCAGAAAAAAACTTTTGACATATGAGAGTGATGCCAAGTTTCTTACAAGTGATGCTTTTATGACCATTAAACTTTACTAATGTGCAAGTGATGCGCAACAACTGCATTTACGAACGTACCCAGGGACTTCTTCGGTTGTTTTTAATTATCAATAAAGTTTTGTTTTAACTTTTAAAGCATCGAACGAAAAACAACAAAAAAAAATTCCATTCTAACTCTTTAAGTCACAGATTTATACACAAAGCCACCTTAATACTTTTCACTTTTATAATTGCAACAACTTTTCGATTTCGTACCAAAGGCCAAATATGAAGTAAAAATCTAATGTTTATTTATTATTGCTTTCAAAGCAGCTTAAAAACACACACACACACACACACTTCTTTCGTCATTAAGATTTTCAGTTTCAATAGCAAATTCTAATACACAAATCAACGATCTTAGAAAAAACATATATTCAAACAACCAGTATTTAAGTACAAGTACAGTCACATACAGTATGTCTCTATATATATCTAATGCTAATGGCTTCAAGTTCTTAATCTCTTAAGACAAGTTATAATGAAGTCAAGAAAAAAATTAAATAAAAATAAAATAATTATAAAAATATCTTAAAACTGAAACTAAAAAAAAAACAGAATATGTATTTTATTTTTATTACCGCCATAAATTAACTTTGAACTTCAATAATTACATTAAAGCGTTAGAATTGTTTTTTCTTCATAAAACTAGTTTTCTATATCTAGAGATTTTAATTTTTTTAAATCTTTTTTTTTAATTTCTTTATGATTTTCAATTATAGCTTTTGAAATGGCCTTGTCTTTCTTAAGATTTATTTAAATATTTGTTAAGCAAATTTATTTATGTGGGTGTTAACAAAATGTATTATCTTATATAATTAACAAAATTTTCCATTTTTGGTACGTTATAATGAAGTATGTACTTTAATGTTAAAACATTGTAATAAGTTTGTCAGATCTGGTAACTCTGTTACAATTTAAGATAATGGCGTTTTATTTTCTAAAAAAGTGTATTAGAAGCGTAACATGTGATTTGGCAACATTTTTAAATGCTAACCTGATTTTTAAAAAGTGATGCATATTTTGCGTTTATAAATTATGCATATTTTGCTTTTGTAAAATAAAGTACAATTAGCGCATAAAATGTATAGCTCTTCTAAGTAGAAGAAAATACAAGAAACGTACTTAAAGAAATATTTATTTATTCAGAAATACGTGTAATAACAAAATCAGCTGTTAATCTAGTGCTGTACTGATGCCCCTTTAACTAAAATGAGTGTTGAACATGTACCATTTTTTTCTTATTAAGGGGAATATAATGAGAAAAGAACGCATTACACTTTTAAAATAACACATATTTTTCAGAAAAGAACAAAAATAGAATGTGGTAGTTTCAGTTCTCATGTTGAGAAACATTTGTTTTTTAACAGCCTGGTCCCCGATGTCAACCGCTACGTTCGCTTGCATTTTCAACGACAAACCGCTGATTTGCGGCCCACTAACAATTTTTGGCACGACAAGTCGATTGACAATGCAAGCGAACGATAACGTAATAGTTTACATGCAAATTTGCAGCCCACTAAGAAATATTATGGGACCACAAATGTCATAATCAGTCACTTGTGTTGTAGTTGTCGACATAGGTATTTTGTTAAAATATTTAACAAAATTTCTATTTTTTGGCTTTATTTGTAAGTTTTGTCGATTTTTAATTCCACACTAGCGTTTTATTTATGGAATTGATGATGTGGCCATACAGTCAATTGACAATAAATTAATGAATTACGTTAGACACGTAAAACCTGTCGGCCGATAAGTCAGTCTACTTAGCCGATTTCAGATAGATTTCAATCTCAAACTGCTTAGTCTACATTCACACGTTTCATCTTTTGATGCGCAACTCTTGTGTTTTAAGAAGAATGAAGCAAGAAGAAAAGGGGTTGGTACGGAGATGCCTGTACTTGGGCAGTACGCTTTGTGTTCTCATTCGTAGGTATATGCACAACAATGGCTGCATGTAAATTTTTTTCTTTTCTTTTTCTCTTTGGTTCGCTTTGAATAAAAGTGTTGTTGTTTTGAAGCAAAAATAGTTGAATCCGGTTGCTGCGTGTGAACATAATGACATCTTCAAAAGGGAATTGAAAAGAAGTTGAGCATCAAAAGATCAAACGTGTAAATTGAGACTTAGGGGAGCAAAAAAGAGTTTAAAATTAATATTGCTCTTTTCTGTTGAGTATTTCGAAAGTTTGAAACAGTCGGTATAAAAATCACATAATTTTTAAACATTAAAAATAAATAAAAATAGATGCAAAAATTTACGTGTTATAATTTTTTAGTTGACTTTCAATATTTATTTTAATGCGCATAAGTAACGCCAATGATGATTACACATTTAAATAAATATTTAAAGACAACTCAATAATTATAACACGTACATTTCTTTAAAGAATAACTTTTATTTTTGCCCGAAAAAATAAAAATCCAAAAATAATTGTTATTTTTGTTCAAAAAAAAAAAAATCATAAAATAACTGTTATTTTTGATCGAAAAAATAAAAATCGAAAAATAACTGTTATTTTTTGTCGAAAAAATAAAAATCAAAACTTTAAAAATCATAATATTTTATCATAAAAAAGTTCATAAGGATCAATATGGTATACTTGAATCAGTTTGCCGGCATTTACTTCTATATGCTTTTTTTGTTTTGAAATTTCAAAATAACTGTTTTTTTCGGTCCCTGATTTTAAGTCAACATTGTGCCATATTGATTTTACATTGGTGTTTTTTTCTGTGTGTATAGGTCATTCTTCGCCACCCTAAATATCACACTGTTTTTAACATATTTCCCATAACTTTTCGCATAATTTCGGGTATTATTAATTTTGTTCGATTGTGAGTTATTCCTCATTAATTCCGTAAGTCTTCTTCTCAAAATGCTGAAAAAAGCGAAGAAATATTATAATTAAAAACAGTTTTAAAGAATTCGAATGCCTTCAGTCATTTTTAGCCGCCCTGTAGAAGTGTAACACCTCCATACTCAAGTTAATCATTTAAAGTATAAAGATTTTAACAATCTAAATTCGATCAAAATTCTGAAACCGTTTTCAAACCTTAAAAAAATATTTGAAATTATATCTAAGTAAAAGTTTTGATTTTAAAATTTCATATTTAATCTAATACCCAAATCTTTAAAGAAATTATAATTGGCAGAAAATATTTGAAGAACGGGGTTTCTCGAAGGTAATACCAGAGGTAATTCTGAAGTTTTTTCTTACACATGAAGAAAAGTTTTAATAAAAATATGAAACAAAAAGTTTTTTTTATTTTCAAAGTGCAAATTACACAAATGAAGAAGAATAAAAATAAACAGATTGAAAAAAAAAAATATTAGATAAAGTAAAAACAAATACATTTCACAAATTTGGAAAAATCTGTCTGAAGAAAACTTTTATCATAAAACTATTTTAAAATTATTAATTAACAGCCTGGACCACGAAAAACAGCTGATTTACGCCAAAAATCCATTTCGGGAAAAACGCGTTTAACCCAAGGATTACCGTCTTGGTCTGGCCAGACCAAATTTGTGTTTTGCTTGTGATATTTTTCGCATATAACAAAAAATCAAAAAAAAACAGGAACGAGAATCTATAATAGATATGGTCTGAATCGAATGAAACTAATTTGGATTCGAGTGGAGCAAAAAAGTGGGATTAAATTCCATTTTTATGTAAAAGTCTATGAAATGACCCTCTTGGTCTAGCCAGACCAAATTTTTTTTTCCTTGAAAGATATTTTAAATAGTACAAAATATTAAAAAAACAGATACGTGAATTCTAGAAATGATATGTTCTAAATCGAATGAAACAAGTTTGAATCAAATCAGCAAACTACGTCCCATTATGCGCTTAGTTCAATCTAACTACAAAAACCTAACGCAAAACTTGTTTCAGCTGTGGTAGATGTGAAATTAAAGACTACATATTCGATGACTTGCATATGGAATAAAATAATGAAATAATAATATTATATAATAAATTTGTATAATCTAAAGTAATTAGCATACGTTCAATACAAAATATATTTATTTACTTTTTATTTAATTGGGGTTTTTAGCTGTACAAATTGTTGTCTGGCCAGACCAAGAGGAGAACTTAGTGGTAAAAAGTTACCGATAATCCTATGGTTAAGCTTTTTGATTTTTTCTAACTACTTAGAAAAAATAACGACACATTCTCTTCAAACGGGGAGAGTATAAAATATATAAAGATGAATTTTATATAAAGAAAAATATAGCGAACAATTCTGCTTCACTAACTCCAAAATTAAATTTTTTTGATTTATGTCACTATTTAAGTAAATGGGCGATATAATCCTTTTTTTGTTTTTTTTTTTAATTTTGAAACAATCAGTCCTGTTACACATGCCGAGCAAAATAGTTTTAACTTCGTAGTTTTAATTCCGATCGAATTAAATTTAGCTTCCATAACGTTAAATTTACGTTCTATTGAGAAGCAAAATACGGAACTACTTCTACTTTTGATTCCCTATTGATTTCTATGAGAGGTATGACAATTCGATTCTCTTTTTCTGAAAAGATCATAAGTATTTTTTTAATGTTTTTTTATTTTATTAAATTTATTATTAATTAAAGCTAAACAACCCTGACATTAATAAATAAATATTTAGTTTTTTTTTTTAATAAGAAAGAACTTGTTTTAAATAAAAATTTTAAAAACCAACCAAGAAAGCAATAAAAATAAAATGTTTAAACGAAACTTCTTTTAAGATTTGGAAATATTTCAAAAGACATTTGAACTGTAAACACAAATTCCTTAAGCAAAACAGAGAAAGTAAATTGTTTCTACTAAAATACATATTTAATTAAAAACGAATTTTTAGGTTATCAAAAATCTTTAAAATTTATTTCTTCTAAAAACTGTGTTTATTATTTTTTCTCTTTTGTGTTTGTTTTTTTTTTTTTTTTTTTTTTTGCTATAAAATGTTTTCTATTAAATATTCATTCATTAAAAATTTCCTGCAAAATACTTGTCTTGATGTAATGACATTTTTATTTATTTATGTGTTTTTTTTCATTTACAAACATACAAATCCTATAGAGACTCATACTACAGATACATAAAGTCTCAAGCATGGAAATAAATCTAAACAAGTTTGTTTAAATATTTTCCATTTTGTTGGGTTTTCATTTCACTGATTTTGTTTGTTTTGCTGGAGATTTTGTTTTTTGCAGAGTCTTGTATTAAGAAAGTCTTTTGATTTCTTTTACCACATGAAACAAGAAATATAAGAAAACAAAAAAAAAAAAAAAAACAGGTTAAAATATCTACAAGTGGTATTTTAGAGGGTCATATACATATTTTTTATTTCGATTAAGTGGTAGTGGTATCATCATCATACCACCACCGCCACCGGTAGTGTCATCTTTTTTGTCGGAAAAAAGTAACAAGTTGTTTGGTTGCATTGCTTATTTTTTACTCATTACCTTTACCAAAAAAAATTATTCAAGCGTAAAAGTAGTCAGTAAACCACAACATCCAAGGGAAATCATAATTAGTTAAAATCTGAGAAAAAAAATTTACGGAAATTATTTTCTTAATTTAAACATATTTCAGGAAAAAAATCATTTTAGTTTAATAAAATGTTTAATAAATGTTTATATTCTTTAAAAATAGAAATCTTGTAAGTTTTAACTATTATGAGAACTATTTTAATGTTTTCTTTCGAATTTTTCCGAAACATAAACATTCAAAAACAAAAGACTTAAGACAAAAACTTGAGTTAATCTTATGTGACTGATAGAACTCAACAAAATCATTTAAAAAAACACAAAAAAAACAAAGAAATAACTTTAAAATATGAAGTCAAAAAGTATAAATATACGTAGTAAAAACACTAATAAAAACTTATAATTATGATGCGTGTTACAGAAATCATTTCCGATTGAAAGTGGCAGTTATTTGTGTCTTGCTTCTCCAAAAAACAAATTCTTTTTCATAGAAGCAAATTCGATACAAATTGCACCTACGGAATTAAATCCATTTCGATCGTATGGGGCGACAAGCCAATATAATTTATTTATTTATTTTTTGACTAAAAGCATAGAATATGATTTTTTTCCAATTTTATAAAGTAAAATTTTTCATTATTTTATAGATCAAATTAATACATGTATGTCTATCGAAAATCATAATCAACTTTTGGTAATAAAGCAAAATTTTATAATATTAAATATTTCAGTTGTTGGAAATTCCCCCAACTTCCAAATATACTCGTTGTTTTAAAAAAAAAAATAATATTTTTAATAACAAATTGACTGAAATAGAGGTAGAGCATTGCAAAAAAAATTAATGTCCAATATGTAAAAAACTTCCCCTCCTTCTCTCTAATCTTTAAAAATTTTGAATCAAAATAAAACAGTTTCCTTCACATCGAGGGCTCAGAACTGAAGCGAATCAAGTCAAAAAAGAAAATCCGAAAATATTTCGAGTTTGAGTAAGTGAAATGCCATCAATTTCTGGAGACATTGGCTTGGGTTTATAACCGTTACCTTAGGAACGAAACGCTTTTTGAGTTAGTCCATTGCATAACTAAATAAAGCTGAAATTTGGGGACAATTTCGAACTAGTTTTGGTTTGGTTTAGCTTTGAGCCCTCAATATATTATTTTTGGAATATTTTATATCAAAAGCTTAGTTCTCATTGACATATTCGAAATTGTATGAAAACGGAATTTTTTATATAATAAGTTCAATTCGACGGTCGGACGGACAGATAGACTGGAGGGTGAACAGGGTACTCACGTTAAAAAAGTTTTATTTTTATTTTGAGTGCGAACCCTATTGCTTTTATAGAACTCTTCTAATGCGATAATTAATCATTTCTGAGCATAGGAGGTTTAGCGCCCCTGGACCCTATCCTAAGCACTTTAGTGGAACCTTATATAGCCTATGGCCGTTATAAGGTTGCGTTCTCTATTTTGTTAAAAACATTTTTAAGATCTCAAAGAAATAAATGTTCAAGCTCGAGGTCATTAAAAATCGTAATGGTAGTTTTGGATCTTACAAACATATATGTGGCATTTTGACAAAACATTTTAAATTAAAATAAAAAAATTTAAAAAAATGTTGTAAATCATACGAATTTTATATTTAAAAATATAACATTTTAATATTTTTATAAAAAATTTACGCCTTAGAAAAAATTTTTAGTTTTTATACAAAATCGGTAGTTTTATTCATTTTTAAAATACCACTTGCAATCGTTTTAAAAAGTGCCAGTTTTAATATAATGAATCGTAGTTTGCGTAAAAAAAACGTCCACAGTTTTCATAAAAATAATGGTCAGTTTCCTTAAAAACTGTTAAGTTTTTCTAGAAAATTTACAGTTTTCATAGAAAATTTATATTCTGGATAAAAAGTCTTTTTTATTGGAAAATTGGCGATTTTCGTAAGAAAATTACAATTTCTATTGACAGTTTTTAGATGAAATTTACTATTTAAATAAAAACTTTAGTTTTCAAAAAAAAAAAAAAGGCAAATACTTTTCTATTTTCCATATAAAAGTCAGTTTTAATAAACCAACAGTTTCCATAAATAAACTGTAGTTTTGGTAAAAAAAAAAGTACTCTGATCAGAGAGAGGCTATAGTTTTCATAAAAAAATTTCATTATTTCTAGAACATTAATGGTTTTCATAAAACAAGAATAGTCCACAAACAAAGTTTTTATGGAAAATTAGCAGCTTCGTGGAAAAATTACAGCTTTTCGTTAAATTTACGAAATCTGCAGATTTTACCATTTTTTATGCACAACTCTGCAATCGTTTTATTTTTTGCCAGTAAAAATAGAAAATCAGTTTCCATAAATAAACAATAAATTTGTTAAAAAAAAGAACTCTATGGATAATTTTCATAAAAAAATTTCAATATTTCTTAAAAAAAAACAGTTTTTATAGAAAAGTCTTATATGGGCATTTCTTGCGAATGGTCAACCAGGATGGAAAAATAATATGTTGACAATCATCGTGTCTTATTTTTTATAATTATAAAAAAGTCTATGTTTTTATAATACGAAGGCCAATCAATAAATCCGTGACTTTTTGAATGAAACACAGTTTTTTTTACAAAAAAAAAATATTTATTATTCAACATAATCTCCTTTTAGCTCAATACACTTAGTCCAACGTTTCTCCAATTTGTGTATCCCTTCCAAAAAATAGGATTTTTCGTGGACCATAAAATAGGCATTTGTTTGAGCAATAATTTCATCGTTGGAGCTAAATCTCTTTCCACCGAGCCATTTCTTTATGTTCGGAAATAATCACTGGGGGCTAAATCCGGAGAATATGGCGGATGAGGTACTAGTTCGTAGCCCAATTCATGTAATTTTGCCATTGAGACTGCACCCGTGCATTATCTTGATGAAAAAGAACTTTTTCTTCGCCATATGGGGTCGTTTTTTTTTTAAATCCGCGTTAAATCGGTCCAATAAGTTGGCATAATATTCGCCGTTTATTGTTTTCCCCTTTTGAAGGTAATCGATGTGGATTATCCCGCGTGCATCCCAAAAAACTGTTGCTATCAAATTATTGGCCGACAAACTTACCTTGGCCTTCTTCGGAGCCGGTTCACCCAGAGAAACCTATTATTTAGACCGCAGCTTGGTCTTCGGAGTGTTGTAATGGATCCCTGTTTTATCCACAGTTACAAAACGTTGCAAAAACTCATTCGAATTGCGGTTAAACAACTCCAAACAATCCTTTGAAGTTGTCACACTATTACGTTTATGGTCAAGTGAGAGCAAACGCGGCACCCATCTTTCAGACAGCTTTCTTAAACCCAGATGATCATTTAAAATCGAAACCACACTGCCATATGAAATGCCTATGGCATCAACAATCTCACGCACTTTTACTCTTCGAGCAGCCAACACCATACCGTGAATTTTTACGACATATTTGGGTGTATTGACTTCAATTGGCCGCCCAGAACGTTCAGCGTCATTTGTACTTGTGCGACCACAACGAAAGTCAGTAAACCACTTTTTTACCATTGAAATCGATGGTGAAGAGTCCCCATAGTATTTATCAAGCTTTTCCTTGGTGTGATTGACGGTTTTTTTCGCAAAAAATATTGTTTAATGAGCTCTCGAAATTCACTTTTTTCCATTTATAAAAATTCCACGAGGTTGAATGTTTTGAACAGCTGTTAAACGCAAAGTAAATGATGGAACTTGCTCAGAACTCAGTGATGCATTTCATATAACTACGAGGGAAGCTCGAAAAGTCACGGATTTTCGATCCGCCCTCGTGGAATGGTTTCACAGCATATCTCAGCTGTTTTACTTGAGGAATTTGGGCTGGAAACTGGGAAATCTTATATTTTCTTTTTAAGCTACTTCTAAAGACATTTTTACATTTAATTATTTTTCATGCAAAAAATATGTTATTTTTACACTCTTTCTTCAAAATTTCTTTTTTAAGAACAGAAAAAGTGTATGGAGAACAAAAAAAATTTCGATTAACGGTTAAAATATATGGAAAAATCGTACGTTCGCGATCCGTACGTTCTCGAGCGGTACTTAAGCCAATGAAACAAAAACCAATGGAGATATTTTATTGTGTAAATACCGGATTGAGACCTAAATTAATACACTTTTAAAATAAATTAATCACTTTTGAATATTCCGTTGCATTTCGCAAATTTTTACATTTCACTACTGTCAGCCAAAGTTGACTTCTACTTTGCGTATGTTCATGGCCACATGTTTATTACTATCATTAAGAAAACTTGAACTCGATGAAATCCACCTTTTGCACTAAACATAGATCTGCCAAAATGCTATTGAATCGCAAAAATAAATGCTACGCTCATAAAATTATTATAGTAACTGATTGTAGTTTATAAAATTCGTTAAAATTTAATGAAAATATAGTTATTTTACGAATCAATTTATTTTTAAAGTTTTATGTTTGTTATTCAAAAAACAAACTACCAAAAAATGCTGTTTTTCCGTATTAATATTGTTATGTAGTTTGATTTTTTGTCAGTTAAATTATATTGTTTTTAAAGCAATAACTGTTACATTTTACGGAATATTCTGTTAAAAAAAATCCAAAAATTTATGTAAAATTCATTTATATTAAATGAAATGTATATGATCCGTTTTTTAAATAAATTTTTAGTTGTTTTAAATGAATTTTCTTTGGAATTGACCTACATAATATTTTGAGTGTAGGAAAAGTTTTGTTTTCAAAATTTTTTGTGCATCAAAAGCGTACGAACGTACGTTCGTGACCCCAGGAAATGCCCATGTATATATAGTATGGCAAAAATATTACAGGTTTAATATAGCGTGGGCAGTTTTTATAAGTCGTCATAGATACTCTTATGGGTAGGTTTTTTAACACTTAAAATTAAAAATCGTTGGTTTTTTTAAAAACTTGTCTGTTTTATAAAAAAAAATTCATCAAGTTTGATAAAAGCTTGGGAGCTTTGTTGAGCATCTCGGCAAACATTATAGAAAGTCGTAAAATTTTAATAATTTTTTTTTTTTAATCGACTTTCCATGAAAGGCGTGTTTTTTTAATAAAAATAATTTATTCAGATACATTACTCCAAATTCGTGTTGTAATAATTCGTTAACTAATTACTAAATAATTTTTATTTTTTTTTTACAAAAAAATTACTCAAATATTTTTTAAATAACTCAAAATAATTTTTGTAGTATAATAAATATGAAATTACAGTAATATTTGTAACCTGGTCTAATAATGTACGGTCTAGACCAACTCAAAATACGAATTTCAATTAATTTTATTAACGCACCACTGCACTCTTTGTATAAGTAACGGCTTGAAAATCAAGCCAACAGCAAAACAAACAAAAATTCAAAAAAAAAAAAAATCTAAGCAACAAAAGCTGGCTAAAAAAAAAATTAAATAAATAAAATAGCAAAACAAATAATTCAGGTTTCTTCTCAAGCAGAAACTGAACAAACGAATATACACAAAAAAAAAAAAAAAAAATAATTGAAATTGTTTATGAAAGGTTGTCAATTTTAATATTTCAACAAGAAATATTATTTCGAAACCGTTCAAACCCACATACATTCACACATACATATGAACACATGTATGTAAAAAATGTGTTTAATATTGATAGTTCATTTAACGTATTTAGAAGAAAAAAAAGAGTTAAAGCGACTCCTTAAAAAACTATTAGATGAATGAATCATAGTTCTTTGATAAATTCTTTTAACATGAATTGGTTTTTTTAATAAAAGAAAAAATTCGCCTTAAAGAAACCTGGCCAAATTGAAGTGAACTTTAAGAAATTTGATTGGTTGGATTTAAGTAAATAGGTATATTTAAAATTTTTTAATTATTTATAAATTTGTTAACGATTATTATGTATTTTGTTTTTATCATTATTATTTTTTAAGGCCGGGTTTTTGAGATATGGATTAAGCTTAAACTTAGTTCAACGTACTCTGAAACTATGATTTTTCTGGCGAAATGTGATTTTGTCTTTTATTATTTCATTAAAGACCAACATTTAAAGCAAAACTAAGCTCTTCCGTCAAAATTTTGTATAAAAACTTGCTATCGGCATCACAAATCTATTTTCAGATTAAAAATTTCGGGTGTAATGATTATGATTTTATTTCGAATTTTGGTTTTTAGTTGGGTGATGGAACTTTGCTGGCTAACAAACACTCTTTCTTTAAAATATCCCTAAAGGGCAGGAGAAGCTGTTAAATGCGGTAAGCGTAAAGGCCAGTTAAAATGGCTTGTGCGCAAAAAAAAAAAACGTTCGCCGAATATGCCCCATACCAAAGCCATTAGGGTACCTGCATGTGTTGTAGCTCCAACCACAATAATTGTTCTCGACAGATGGCCCAACAAAATTTTACAACATCGTCCGATATGCACTACCATTAACAGAGGTTGAAACACTAAAGTCAGTTACAACAAAATATATGAGCCAATTTTCCTTTCGGACGATACACCGCACCAAACAGCACACTTCGGAGGGTGTAATCTTAGATTATCTGGAGCAAAAATCATACAGTTTTGCTTGTAAATGTAACCATTTAATAAGAAATAAGTTTCATCGCTAATTTTTTAATTGTGAATAAAGGCCGGAATTCCCTCTGATTTTTCATGGAAACGAATGTCAAATAAGTGGAAACAGTCAAACTGTTTCTAGAGTTCTTGCAAAAATTTAACCTTATTTGGGAACAAGTTCAATTGATTAAAAATACTCTGAAGCAGCCGCCACATTGTGGGGACAAAAGCCCTCTTGTTGCGAATTAATTCATATCTCAACAACTATAAGAGTAAAGCACACTTAATTCGATGTGGGTAACTCCTAGAGCAAACGGAAAGTTCCAACAAAATCTTGGAGGTATAAGATGGGGGAGACGGGTACCCCCATACAGAGAACTTATTAATTTGTCTATATCTGCAGAACTACAACAGTGAGGCACGCTAAATTTCATGTGGATAACTCTTAGAACAAACCACATGTTTCAACAAAATCTTTGAAATATAAGAGGGAGAAGACGGGTACCCCGCATACAAAGTTATTATAAGTAATAATTATTGTTGCTTTATCGCACAAAGAGAAAAAAGGCACATGAATTTTGGCTTGCTAGTATACACTCTTTCTTGTTAAAATTATCAAAGGCCTAAAGGGAAACTCCAGGATGAGATATTAATTCCGGTGTAAACAGGAAGGCCACTTTAAATCGCTTGTGCGTAAAATAATGTATTCGCCGAATATTTCCCTTATCAAAGCCACCAAGGCACCTGCAGTATGTGCAGTGGTCCAATACATTGAACTTGTTCACATATAAAATTCAATGTATTAAAAATTCTTTGAACCAAACGCCGCACAGTGGGACCAAAAACACCTCTCTTCGAGGATTAATTCATATCACCACGACTACAATAGTGAGGTTCACTAAATTGTATGCGTGTAGCTCTTAAAACAAACGGAAAGTTCCGCACAAAATCTCGGAGGCTTTAGCGGCACACTAAATTTGATGTGGGTAATTCTAATGGCCAATTTCACCAATTATATTTAAATATATTTAAAATTCGTTTTTAATTGAAGTTTTTGATATTTTAATTAGGCTTAAGTTCATCAAATTTAATTTTCATTAAATTATTTTATTGAAGGAAGGAATTTACAACATGAAATAATTTTTAAAATTATTTTGAAAATTCTTGACTGAACACGGGATTGAACTCGGGTCGAATTTACATGTTTCGAGAATAACCCCATTCTCATCATCAGAATTCTTTGCGGTCTACCGTTTGCGCCACAGCGGCGCCTGCCAGTCTATAGTCAAACATCAATCTTCAACCAATTGCATTGGTAGATCGAAATTTGCTGTAATTGATTATCAATTTTTATTTACATGTTTTTTCCTTTCTTCTTGTTTTTTCGTACATTTTGTCAAGACTTTGTCTTGAAAACTGAATCACATTTGTTTTTTATGTTCTTCTTTTTGTCTTTTTGTAGTTGACCTTTCTCTGTACAACTTGAAGGACAAATGTAAACATATAGGAGCTTGTGCCATAGCTATTTTCAAACAATTGTGATTTTTAATTGAACTGTTGGTTTTTAATTGAAGTTTTTGATATATTAATTTTCATGTTAAATAAAAAGAAAATTCTATGAAAAATTTTTATTTGAATATGAATTGATATTTAAATAGAATTGGTGAAATTGGCTATTAGAAAAAACTCCACATTTCAACAAAATATTAGAGGTATAGGGTGGGGAGACGCGTACCGCGCATAAATACTATTTTTCCTATATCGTAAGTGCGTGAGAATTTCATTTTTAAAATCACGTACGCTATTTCTTTTAAACCATTATTATATATAAGTAGAAGATGTCCCAGAGTTAACGCAAGATTTAAATGTATGCCCATTTGTGCAGTAAAGTGTTGAAAACCCTAAAGGCTTCCATTATTTTTGAAATATTTTGCAATATTGAAGACACGTTGCTCTTTCGTGCAACGCTCCATTTGAACTAACCCTAAACTGTCAGCTTTCGAATTTTTTTTAGGGTTACCAACACTTTACTGCACAAACGGCAACAATTTCAAATCTTGCGTTAATTCTGGACCACCCTTTACAATTTCGATCACGCGTGACTCACGCCTAAAAACTCATTACATTTGCACATCTCTAATAAAAACACACATAAAACAATGACACCAACGGAAATAAAAGTTTTAGCAGAAGTCGCGAAGCGGTTTTTGTTAGTAAGCCCTACGCGTTAGACTATTACTAATACCTTCATAACTTCTGGGGTGCAACGATGCGCAGAATACATTTTTTTAAAATCACGCTCATTTGTTCAGCCTATTAAAAAAATTCAAATCTCTGCTTAATGAGCACAGGTAATAACTTTATGTCCACTTAAACTGTGAAAATCCATTTTTTGCCTTTCAAAAATAATTTGTGCTAAGTTTTTATTCAAAATTTTTGAACAAATACCTAAACTTGATAATTGCAGGGTTAGGTTAATACTTTTCTAAAATTACTTGAACTAAATAGAATTTAATTACGAAAAGTTTTTAGCTTTTTTCTGACTATTTTTTTTGTTTTTTCTCACAATGTTTAATTGCAATGCGTCACTACAAAGGCAACATAACCTATTTGACATTTATTTTTTGCCTTTTAATGAAGAATTTTATGCACTTTAAACGAGTACTTTTAGTTTTCACGGTACTTGAAATTTTTTTTTTATAATTCGTGCAATGATTGCCTTTGGCCTCAATGTGCGCCGTATTAGCCAAAGTTGTGTCAAACCTCTTCTTGTTCATGTTGTGGGACTAAGCTGTTCGTTTATTATTTCGAGCAGTGTAGCACGGTAGGTAATCTTCCGGCACTAGGAAGAGTTCTTATAGAATCGTATTGACGAAAGATTCCAAGCAAATGAGTTATTGTTGACGCTGTGGGCGCAATCCGCCCATTAAACTTACAACGATATGAACGTTGTGTCAACACAATGGATTGTTGGAACAAAAAATAAAAAATTTAATTGTTTTCGAACATTGATCGATTGTGTAGTTATTCATGTTAAATTCCGCAAGTCTTCTTAACAAAATGCTAAAAATAATAATTAAAAATTTCTGCCCCACCGTGTTTTAATAAAAACAATTTATATTTTTTTGTTGTACGAGTACTTTTAAGGTCACCTATTTGGTTGCAGACTTGTCAGTCATTTATCACCTTCCATTTTAATTAATAAACAATAAAAGTTGAAAAAAATACGTTCCTAATAAAAATGATGCGTGGTTAAAGTATATTTGCATTTTGGTGAATCAGTGTTTTTTTTTTTTTTTTTGTTTATTTTGGCTTGTTAACAATAATGATGAAATAAAATTGTTTAAACAATAGAAGAATTTTAATTTTTGGTTTATAATTAAACAACAGTAATAATAACTTCAAATAGATTGCAACAATATTTACTTAAGAATTGCCAACAAAAAGAGGTTTTGGATTATAATTTAAAATATTTTAAAACTCAACTCAAAGTGAATTGAATAAGTTTTAAAGAAAATATATTTAAAGGAAAAACGTTAACTGTCTTTTTCATTAAAGCAAAAGGTAACGTTTGAATAGAAATCTATATTGAAAAAAAATTCTAAAAAACTGAGGGTATGTACTAGGGTATTCATTCGGTTAACCGTTAATCGGTTAACAAACCCGATGCCTGAAAAGAGTCGCATCAACATTTTTAATTTTTTTTTTTTTTTTGCCGATCATTTCTATAGAAAGATGTCTAGTTTTGTACTTATATCTATGGCAGTGATGGAAAACTTAAAAATTGAGATGGTACTGACCACCAAGCAAAAGCGTACTTTTTTCAATATTTTGGTACTTTATTCAAACATATTTTTTATTGCATACATATTTTTTTTTACTTATGATTTAATATAAGGTACACACGTTTAGATGTCTAAGACTGTTAGGCAATTTGTTTATTTTACTTAATGAGATCATTAGTTATATTATAATTGTAACAACAAGAATCATTTGATTTTAATTGATCTTTAGTTTTAATTAAATTTGAAAGAGTTTTTACTTGCAAACGATTCCTTTTTTTTTTATATATAGCATCTTGCACTGAAAACGTGCGCTCGACTGCTGCTGATAAATGGGGTATTGATAAAATTCCAATAGCAATACGTGAATTATCAGGAATCATAAGTTCGTCCATTGCGTTCTTAATTTGGCTTAACATGAACGAAAAAAAAGAACAATAAATTTTGTGTAGGCAATGTTGTCAATGTTAAAAAAAATACAAACGCTAAATTTCTCAACAAAGAAGCATTACAAGAAAGAGTACTAAAACTGACGTGGGGCTACCGTGGTATTTTTGAAATGAAAAAGTACTGAAAAAAGTACCATAGTACTGATTTTTTCATCACTGATCTATGGTGTAACGATTTGTCCCTAATTTTATCACGTATGTTTTACCTGCTCATGAAAATGTAGTATATTTTACAACACCGATTTTCGATAGTTAATTCATAAGGTAAATAATATTACAAATGTTGGTAAATTTTAAAAGAACACTGAAACACGTGGGCCAAATTAAAATAGTTTTAACAGATATCTGTGTGTGTCGAAATTACCGACATAGAGCATGTAGCCATTTTGAATTACCTTTTTGCCGTTACGATACCGATACTTTAAATGAAATATCGGCTATACCGATAACTTTACGCATATTGAATTTAAATTCAATTTAAAAATAACAAAACTCAAGTAGAGTAATTTTATTAGTATACAAAATTACAATGTATGAGATTATAAATATTGAAAATTGATATTATATATTTATTGTTTCCTATAGGTCATATAAGCAACACAATAATACAATTTAAAAAAGAACGAATTAATAATTAAATAAAAAAAATTTATAATATTTTTTTTCTAACACAAAAAATAAACAGTAAAGAGATTATAAATTTTAATTGATAATTATAAGATTTATATTTAATTATATAAGGTGTTTTAACGTTTGCGGAGCTAACGATTTCGCAACTCCGTTTGAACCAAACCTGCAGTGGAAAATCGTCTATCTAATGCGAAAAAAATCATTTAAAAACTTAAGCATTTCCGCGTCCTTTTCTTCAAAATCAATTTACCATGTCATTGCGCCAGCAAACAAGCGGATCTGCGTCCCTAGAAATATTGGGTTATTTAAGGTATCTTTTGACATCTTCTTTGGCAGATATTGTAGGGAATAATGTTTTGAGGCTGTGCTGGGTAACGGGTCACTGCGACATCACCAGTAACGAGATAGCTGATGAGTTGGCAAGAGTGGGCTCGGAAATGGAGGATCCTGCAGGTGGTCAGGCCTCTAGTGAGCTTTTATTTTGGTAGAATTAGGAAATGGGTTCTGAGCGGATTAATCGGGCTTGGCGGGGCCGAACGGACTGGCGGATATCACGCACGCTGTGTCCGGTGCTAAGTAGGTTGACTTCGGACGCCCTGCTGGGCAAGAGTAGGGCCTGAGCCAGGACCATGATAGATACTATCCCGAGCCACTGTATGATAGGCAGGATGGCGGTGAGAATGGGATCTGACTCGTCGGATATATGTAGGTTGTGTGGGGACCCAGTGGAGTTGGAAACAGTTGAGCACTTTCTGTGCCACTGTCCCAAACTGCAGAACAGCAGGTTGAGTTGGATGGGTAGCAGATTCCTGGAATCGTAATGGGAATGACCTGGCTGCGAGGCAGGAGACTGGGGGCACATGTAGGGCAGTTTTTGTTTTTGTTTGGGTTGTTCGATTTTGTATCTTCCACTACTTTTGCTTTTCCTGTGCTTTTACTCTTTACTTCTCCCTTAGGCGTCACAATGTACCATATTGGTCTCTTAGTGAGGGTGTGAAATTTACTTCGCACCAGCCTTTCTAACCTAACCTAATCTAAGTCGTATCGAGGATCCAGATTTGTCGGTAAACAGTATGTTTCATTATTCTGTAAATCTCCAAATCTTTCATTCAGAGCTAATGATAAGTTAGTCGAAAATGTTTGGGACTCTTAACTAATCCCCATCTTCGTTTATTAATTTTTTTTTATTTTCTAATAATGTTCGAAGACTGTTAAAGAGCGAAATAGCGTCAGACAATGAAGAAGTGCCTCCGCTTATTTATTTTATTGCGTCTTCGAATTAACAAAAATTTTCAGCAAAATTATTTTTATTTTCACAAACCTGAAGTTGATAAACCGGTATCGGTTACATCCCTAGTTTAAACATCCATAGATGTAAAGTTTAACTCCAACAATATTACAATATGCTTGACATAAACTTTGTTTCCATAGAATTTGCCACAGAAAACTGCCAGAAGAGCGATTTGAGTTGGCGCTTTGAGTTGGAAACTGTTTTTTCAAACACGGATATACCAATTTTTTGAAAAGTCATACACAGGGAAACCGTAAATATGCAATTGTAGAGTTAATATTTTAATCCGTTTTAGAGCTTTTTATGAATTATTGCATTGATTTGTAAGTGCATTGAAGCATGTTTTTTACATTCTTTTTTTCTTTTTAGGGATTTTTCAGCGAATAAAATAATTGTTTGAAATTCTGGTAAACAGATGGTTTTTGTGGTTTAAATATCTACATCAGTAGCCCAAATCACAATCTTGTGTAAATGATCTTGCATCGTAGCATTTTCAAAATGGTATAGTATATTTTTCCTCTACACCAACAAAATATACAGCAATGCACTTGATCTTTTGCAAATATGCAATAATTAAAACCAATAGTTTATATTTACAAATGCGACATATAGTTTATATTTACATTACGACATATGCAGCATTTGATTGCAAACTGACAGCTAACACTCAGTGAACCAGGCTGATCAATTTGCAATCGGTAGCCAAACGCCGTCGCTTAATTCTAACTCATACCCGCCTCCGCACACTCAAAAACTAGAACGGCTTCAAAAGCCGCTTGTTCTGTCGCCTCCACCACCGAAAGTGTATCGTCTTGGTTTACTTTGCTGCCAATAACAAATCAAAAATTAAAAAGAAAAACTAAAAAAATAGTACACAGAAAAAAAGTGTTTTATCAATTAAAAAAATGGTTTAAAAAGAATTTAAATTTAATTAATGTGATAATTGAATCAATTATTTTTTTAGTTGAAAGAAAATTAAAAATTAAATTTTGTTTTAATAAACATTTTAGTTGTTTTGAAATAAATTTTCAATTAAAATTTTAATTAAATAACAAAAAATCTTAATTAACTCTTTTCGTTTAAAATAAAATAATTTAAACATGTAGAATTGTTGTTGGCAATTGTCAATATTTATTTTTATAAATTAACACATTGTTTGAAATCGCAAAGTTTTTTGATCATTTTTTTTAATTAAAATTAATAATATCATTTATTGAAAAAAAAAAATTCACAATGTTACAATTTTCAGTAATCAATATAATCATTTTGGTAATAGGTGCAAAATCAACAAATTGTTTGCTTGATATTGTGAATTTGGTATAAATTTGGTGATTGGAGAAATTTAATAATTTTTTCTGTGTAGCATAATAAATCAAAAAAATTAAAAAACAAGAATCAAACGCCATAAACTCAATAAAAAGTAGACAGAATATAAATGTTCTTTAAAGATTTTCTTGGACAAATAAATTTCTTAAGGCCAAAACTACAGTAGAAAATAAACCTATTTATTAATAAGCTGTGAATTTCGTGTTTTGCAAAAAGCGTTGTAATCTAAAGCCAACAGGTCATTCACAATTGTTAGAAAATATTTACAATTGCATAAATTTGGAATCTCAAATGCATAAGATCGTGAATTGGGCTAGTATTTAATTTTCACTCCACAATCGCAGGCCGATTAATCAAATTTTTTACATAAGCGAAAATAGGTTTGTGCTGATGTGTGAAATACATAGAAATCAAGATCCATCCAACCACTTTATAAGGTGATCTAACAATATCCATCCATCCGTCTGGCTGGTTATCTGTTGATGTAAACCTTGTGCGCAAAGTACAAGTTGCAATTTATATATATGTTTTAATTGTACTACACAGAAAAAAGTGTCTTATCAATTAAAAAAATGGTTTAAAAAGTATTTTAATTTAATTAATGTGATAATTGAATTAATAATTTTTTTAGCTGAAAAAATTTAAGAACTTAATTTTGATTTAATTAACATTTTAGTTGTTTTCGTTTAAAATAAAATAATTTAAAAATGTAGAATTGTTGTTGGGAATTGTCAATATTTATTTAAATAAATTAACACATTGTTTAAAATTTGAAAGTTTTTTGATCACTTTTTTAATTAAAATTCAAAATATCATTTATTGAAAATATTTTTTCAAAATTTTAAAATTTTTAGTAATCAATATAATAATTTTGGTAATAGGTGCAAAATCAACAACTTGTTTGCTTGATATTATGAATTTAAAACAAATTTGGTGATAGGAGAAATTTAATAATTTTTTCTGTGTAAGAACGAAGCCTATGTAAATAGTGAAAATCAGTCTATAATTTCACATATCAATATCGTAATTAGATTAACTTTGCCCCAACAATATTTGACTGCAAATTAAATTCTTTTTGGATGGATCTTCAAGGTATATATTGATAATATTCGGCACATATTAGTCTTATACAAATTTTAACCTCATAATATAACTTTTGTTGAGTCCATGATTGCTATAGGTTCCAAATACGGTGAAATCTTAAAAATTCTGTTGTACATACCATCTATGGTGTATGTTTGAGCTTTTCCCTTTATAATTTTTGATTTTCTTGTACAGCAAACATTATTAAATTGTTGAAAATTTTGTTTTCAGAAAAGCCACTTTTGAATTTTTTCGGCATATTTTCAAGTTTTTACTGCATATTTAATGCGCATTTAACACTTTTTATAAGGCATATTTTCGGTTTCCCTGGCCACAAGACACCAATACTAGTTTCCTAGAATATCATTAACGAGATTTTTCTTTTATATTTTACATTTGGCTGATATGAATATAAATCTAAAAAAAAAAATGCAGTGGAGTAGTATTTGTATATTTTAGCAAAGTATATTACATATACAGACAAGTTTCTAAGAACCCAGCTAACATTTTGATTCAAAATTGTAGAAAAATATTGCAATTTGGGGTGCTGTTAATTTTTTTTAACTCATTACCGCCCATATAAGGACACTTGTTCAACTGATGGCAACGCTAAGATAAACCGTTATGTCTCTCAATGTAAGAACTAATATCTGATCTAAAAGCTTTGAAAGTAGCTTAATATATAAAGATACAAATTATTTGTTGTCTAAGAAGTGTATAAATGATTTTAAAGTCATTTAGTAAAAGAAAAGTGAAAGTTCGAAAAGGAAAACGATGACATTGATGCTTAATATGATATTTTATGATGCAGACGAAGGAAATAAAGAAGACTTATTCACCCATATCGTGAATAAAACGTCAACAGTTTTTTCCTTCGAAATTTTGCTTTTCCCCATAAATTGTTTAGGAAAAAGGGAAAAAATAACGAGAGAAATTTAATTCAAGATAGGGATTGTGTATAAATATGCCGAACGATGTTTCGGGTAATATAAAGCTTGTGTATAGAACGGAAATCATAATTCTAGTTTAGAATGGAATGACAGTGACGATGAGCCACTTTCTAGTTTTTAAGAAAAGTATACTTGTTATAACAAGGCAGAAAATAGCAGGGTATCTTTGGAATCATAAAAAGATCGTGTAAATTCTGACTTTACAATATTTGTAAATTGCAACCAGGGATAAGGATGTTGCGACCAAACAGAGACAGAGACTTTACTATAGGTGTATTTATTGTGGTGTATTTCTACGTATCTTGTAGATTTGGCAATAAGTAACGCAGTTTCGTCTTGAGCGTTAGTAGGTTAATAGAAAATATTATGAATTATCCGTAAAAAATGTTGCGATATTGTTAGTAGTCTATATACAAACGATATTATTTTATTTCTATTAAAAAATTTATGATATTGTGGGTTTTTTTTAGGACAATTTTGAAAAATTAGCGATATAGTAATTTTACAAATTATTGATATGGGAAATTTTCTATAATGATATTGAAAATTTTTTTATAGAAAAGTTTACCATATTAAAAGTTTTAACCTTATGCGCAAAGTACAGGTCTCAATTTTGAAGATAATTTGATGAAATTTGGTAAATAGGTTCAATTTGGCATAAAGATCAAGCCTGTTGCCCCCACACAAGCTTCTTTCCAGAATGGTGTCGTTGTGCCCATACACCATCTTTTTACGTTGGTATTAAAATTAAATTTGGTCCAAACTAATTTTATTGCAATCAAAATCATCTTACAGAATTTTATTTGAATCGGTACATATTTGATCGATTGACGACAATGACTTTTACGATAGCTTCTATGTCATCACAAAATGTTGTGCTGGTGGGTACCATATAAGCCCCATTCCTTAAATCACTTAAAGGCAAACAAATTTCATATATAGAAAAATATGTATCTAAATAATATTCGGCACAACGAACTTTAATATGAATCTTAAATTCAATTACATAAATTTTTTTCTGGGGTGTCCATGATTGTCCATGGGCCCCAAAATGGCCACACTAACAAAAATTTGTTCTTATATACTGTGGTGTAGGGTTTGAAATCGTCGGGCTAGACCGACCATACTTGTTTTCTATTAAAACCATTAATTTTTTTTATAAAAAATTTGCGATGGTTCAATTTAATTTAATTATTAAAAAAATTTAATATTGCAGATTTTCTGTCGATAACTTTATAATTTTTTATAAAAAGTTTACAAAATTGTGAGTATTATATAAAAAAAAATTACGATATTTTGCATTTTCTATTCCTTTCAGACCTGACGCTAAACTACAGGGAATTTTGTCATAATTTGTTAAGTATATGGTCTCTATATCGTATGAAAATATAATCAATGTTTAGTTAGGTTTTACCATTTTTATATACTTCAAGAATTTTTAGGACATGCACAATTGATGCATCTCGTTGAAATTTTTAGCCAGAACGCCTTTTTATTGCATCAGGTGACTTCATTTGGCTTGAAACATTAAAATTTACCATTAAGTTCAGTTAAAATATACCTTGTTCACTATATGTTAACAATAAGTACTTTTGTAATTCAAAGCACAAAACAACTTAGGAAAAACCTTTTGAATTTTGGTAATAGGTCGTAGTTATTTCATACGTTACCTGGTAAGTACTTGTCATTACAATTGTAATGACCTCAGTAAGAACTTTTCACTACTATTATTTTCAGCTATGAATATTTGCTTACTAATAATCAGCTAAATAACTACTTATTTGTTGTCTTGCTTTCAGTACTGATTATTTACTTACTGCTAAGCAGCTCCAAAACTACTGATTAGGTCTATTAACTAGCACCAATTAATTAAAAACTAGTTATTTTTTTGGCTTCTAGTAAGTATATTGTAAGTACTTACAATTCAACTTACTGGCAGTTAAATAATAACTAGACATTTCGTGACTTCTAGTAAGTGTATTGTAACTACTGAATTCTGTGGACAACTCGAAAAAAAAATAAGTAGTTATTTAGCCGAAAAATAAGTAGTCTTTTGACCAAACTGAAATGTGACGCGAGAATTTCGCAATAATTCAAGAAACGGTAAAGCGAATAGCGTAATAATGTGAGAAACAAACATAAAGAATATTCAGAGCAACCGATGCATACCGGTCAATTTGTATTTAGTCAAATAGGCGCGAAAATATTGAGACCGAAATCCACCCGCACAATCGATGCATCATGGTCTGAAAGGGCTATAGGAAAAACTACGATATTGTGTATTTTCCATAAGAAAAAAGTTAAAAAATTGTAAATTTTCTATAAAAAAAAGATTACCGATTTTACGAATTCTTTGTATAAAAATTTAGGCTATTAAGGCAGATTTTTGAAATCATTTAAAAGGCGTTCTGCGAACAAAAATTTTTTAAATCTAGTGATTTAAAACAGCCTGACGATTTAAATCACTTGAACTTTTTTTAAAACATTTTTCTTTGAACTCTATCTTAAAATTATCACATTATCACTCAAACCTATTTTTTCTTTATTTGTTTTTACAATAAAAGTAAATTTCTTAAAATAGAAAAACCTTAAAATTTTTGGCGATCGTTGTTTTAGTTCTGTTTAGATTTTTCTTGATTCACTTTTCCTTTTTAGTGGTCAATTGTTATTGTTCTTTAAAAAAAACGTGTGCGGCTGTCAGAGCAACAACGTTTTGGAGTCATAAAGCATATGACTGATTTATTGAACTTAATTAATCACTAGCAATTACAATTTATTAAATTTGTTTTCAAGAAACCCAAAAAAATCATTAATTATGAAGTGTGATTGGTTAAATTTAAATACCCAAAGGTAAAAAACAAGTGAAAATGGTAACAATAAGAACTAAATGAATGTGGCAGCACTGTTAACAGAAGTGCACGAGCTGTTAGCTTGTGATTAAGAATCATGAAAATCAGTACTTAAAACTAAATATCTCGTGATTTTCAGAATACCAAATTATCACTCCTGTGATTTCAAAATCGTTCCTAATTTGAAGCTACCATGATTTCATAACATGCCAAAGTATGAGTTATTTTTAGAAAACTCTAAGATATTGCGATATATTATAGAGAAAATTAAAAATATTGGATTTCTGATACAAAAATATTATGATTTTGCCATTGGAGAATTTGTTTTTAATGGTTGCTGGGTTTCGAAGCGATATACTATTTAAGATTCTTTTTTGTTTTTTTTTTTTTTTTTTTTGAGAAAAGAAAAGAAGTTGTTTATATGGGGCTTGACTATTAAACCATGCAAATCCCTCAAACGTTTGGGTTTTATGTTTTTTCCACTTTTTTATCTCTTTTGTGCAAAATTTTGTATTTTCCTTATTGTTGTTTAATTTTTTGTTACCAGTGTTGTTAGCTAAAGTTTATATTTCAACATTTAGTCACACTCTTGGTTTAGGCAACGTTATTTTTATGTATGACTTCAACAAAAAAAATGCTCTTTTGGTGGCTTAAGGTTCAGTTCATTCTGTTTACGTTTCTTTTCTTTTATTGCCATTTCTGTTTTGTTTTGGCTAAAAATTGAAAAAAAAACCTATAAATATATTTTGCTTGTTTATTTGGCCGTAAGACGAGTTTGCTAAAGAAAGAGTGTGTGCTGTTTCTTTTTTTCCTTTAGGCCATTAAATTTAAAAACTTTTATTGCATTTAAGAAAAGGGTTACTGACTTGAACCTTGAGTTTGCAAAAATAAGAAAAACAAATAAAAAGCTGCAAAACAAAACAACCCAAGAATCGTTTGTTGTTTTCTTAACTTCTTTTTGGTTTATGTTTGTCCATTGTTGTTTTTCAGGCTTATAAGAAAGTAAACATTAAATATTTTGAGCATTTGCTGTCTCTTCTTTCTAAACAATTTGTCTGCTTAATGTTTACCTGACAAACGTATATTTTATTTTTATCTTTAATGCGTTTTTTTCAAAACAGCTGCATTTTTTTCGTCAAACAATTTAAATTTAAAAAAAATTTATTTTTAATTTTTTTCATTACACAACAAAAAGTTGTTTTCTAAGTTTTAAACATTGAACTCTTTATACTTACAAAGTTCAGTTTTTAATTTGCTCTTGCCTTAAAGATATCATATGGCTGTCATCTAAATTAAGCTTTTATAACACTTATTTTTTGCCTGATGACCATGAACAAGTGCAAACGTTCGAAAATGTGCTGGTTTTATTAAAACACATTTTGTGTTTATATTAGTGTAATTTTTTCAAATCAAAATGTCACTTTTAATATCTATAAGTCTTTACTAATTGCTGTTTTTGTATTTAACTTCAAGATGAAGGTCAAACTGTGTTTAAGTTTATGCATTAAAAAAACCAGTTTATTTATTAAATTATAAAATTTAATCTAGATCATACTGTTGGAATAATAAACATTATAGAAAAAAAACATTGCGAAAAAATTAATTTAACACTCGTTCTTGGAAAATAAAAGGGATTAATATACAACAATTTTTTTAAATTATTAATCATTCCTTGAAAACAAAAGACTAAAGACAGAAACTTGTTGTTTGAAATTAAAGGTATAGAGCACAATTATTATTACATTAAAATATTAAAAAATAGATTAAATTTTCAAGTTCGTTACTAATAAAAATATTTCCCCAAAACAAAAGACTTAAGACAAAAACCTCATGTTTTTAATACAGATATAAAGCAAAATTAGTAAAGTTGGTTTTCGACGACATGGTTTTAGCAGTGTGCTTGTCAAACTTCCCACTGCAAATTACATACATGTCGTGTTAAAGCAAAAAAGAAATTTGCTTCTGTAAATGTCAGCTTAAATTTGCAATGTTAAAAGTTTTCAATTATAGCGTGTTCTATTTTGAATTAATAAATCCGAACCGACATCAGCTGTTTTTTAAGCGATTTGTTTGTAGCGGCAATATTAAATTAACTCTATTTATTTCTTAAAAAAAAATCATTAAACTAACTAAAATACAATCAAAAGTGAATAGAAATAGGAATAAGTATATAATTTGCTGCTGTGAATGATTTAAGGTTATACCAGATTAAAACAAAAACGAAAGTTTTAAAGTAAAAAATTATAAACCAAAGCCACACAATTATAAGGCAAAGCCACTGCAGGTATTTTTAAACGGTTTTTAATACTGATTTTTATCCCTAATATGTGATATATTTTAAAACATGGTAATGGCCTAGCCTAAACGATACAATTGTTGTAATACGAATGTAAAATCTCATAAAAAATGTAAACTGAATAAAGAAAATTATTATAAAAAAAATGCCACTGCAGATACATGTCGTCTAAAACCACCGTAAACCCTTAGTGTTTTGTAAATAAAAGCAAGAGTTAAAAACAGGCTTTAAAAAACTGCAGCTGAAACCAAAAACTGACAAACAAAAATTTGCGTACAATTTTTCGCTTTTTGCTTTGGTTTGACAGCGACATTTAATGAATCAGAAGTAAAAGCAACCGTTTTATTATTTTTTTTTTTTTTTTTGCCATTGACAAATAAAAAAATTGGAAGAAACTCCAGTTTTTCAACTTTGACTGTAGTTTTTCAACGCTGGTTAAAAATTAAACCGAAGTTGTAGTTTTTTCTCTTAAAACGAAAGACTTCGGACACAAACCTTTAATGTATGAATTTTCGTTAGAACAATTTACAATATTGTAAACTTTTTATAGAAAAATATACAATATTGTGAATTTACTATATAAAATAAGCAAAACTGTGAGTTTTGAATAGAAAACTAAATAAAAAATTGTAAATTTTTTTTAAAAAATTTAAGATATAAAAATTTTCAGTAGAAAAATTGACAATGTTGCGAATTCTCTATATAAAATTTACGATCTTGTCAGTTTTTTATAGGAAAATTAATTAGTCTAAAAAAATAGAAAAATTTACGATATTAAGAAAAACCTATATCAAAATTTACGATATTGTGAACTTTCCATAAAAAATTTTTAACTTTGTAAATTTTGTTTAAAAAATTAAAGCTACTGGCAAGTTTCTAAAGAAAAATTTATAAAATTGTATACTTAAATTGAAGAATTATAATAAATTTTCGAAATTGTATAAAAAGTTTTACGATATTATGAATTTTCCATAGAACGATATTGTTAATTTTCTATCGAAAGATTTACAATACTGTTAATTTTATATAAACAGAAGTTTGTGAATTTGTTAAGAAAAATTGTAAAATATTAAATTTTGTATAAAACAAATTACAATAATGTAAATTTTCTGTAGACAAATTTACGATATTGTGAAAAAAATGTTTCCGATACGATCCTGAAAACTTTCTGTAGATAAATTTATTTAAAATTGTGAATTTTATAAAGACTTTTTTTTATTGTAAATTTCTTAATCTCAATAGTGTTTAAAAAACCATTTGTGAATATGTGAACACCAAATTCTTAGACGGTTTATCATATTTTGAAAATATTTGAAAATTTTTCAATGTTATTTCTGCCTAAAATTGTTGGTTTCTTTACATTAACAGCTAATTTCAGAAATCATCAGAGAAAATAGTCCAAAGCCATTTAAGCGAATGATTGGCCACTTCGAAAATATTTTATTAATTTAGTAGCTTATTTCATACGATGTACGTATGAACATTAGAGTGTGTCAAATTGTATTGATGAAAAAATAAACTGAAAAGTCATGTAGAAAAAATAAAATATACGGAAAATTCTAAAGAACTTTTTAGACGAAACCATAGGTCTACAATCAAATTCTATTCTGCGCAAATCCACATAAAGAAAAAAAAAATTACTTTGGATTTCAAGAAGAATTCTTGACAAAAAGTACGAAAAACAAAAAGAAAGCAAATTTCGATCTCACAGGGTAAAAATACCATTTTGTTTAAAGATTGATGTTTGACTAATGACGTCGTCCGTCTTCAATGGCGTTGAGAGCTAAACGGCAAACCCCACTGAAGAGATTGTGTGGTTACAATCGAAACTAGTCTGGGCAACCTGTCCATGAAAATCTGGGTTCAATACCCAGCTCAGTCAAGAATGAAAAATTATCAATAAATGTTAATTTTACAACAATTCCTTTCTTCATAAAAATTATTTAATAAAAATTAGATTCAATGAACTTAAGCCTGATTAAAATATCGAATTTTGGATTACAAACCATTAACAGTTCAATAAATTAACCACAATAATAATGATCTTAATGAATTAAATGGTTTGTATTAGCAACAAAAAATCCGGTCTGTATATGTATAAAAAGTGCCATAACATTGTCAAATTTTGACCGATTGTAACAAATCAAGTCTAATTTTACCCAGTCTAATTTTATTCAGAAAAAATCCTATTAGAAAATGGAAAATTTGAAAAAAAGAAGACAATTTTAAATATTATTGAAAAAATCTCCAAATATTTATATTTATTTTTTTTTTGTTTAAAAATTTTAGGAAATTTTTGGGAAGACCAAGTAACTTGATTTCAAATGCCATTTAAAAATTCAAAATGTTTAAATGTGCCAGTCGCAAAAAATACACTGGTGCTTTATGTATTTAATATTGTCTCGAAGACAGAAAAACTGTACGCAAAAGAGCCTAAAACAAGTTAGATGGCTATATTTGGCTGTGCCGAATCTTTGATACAGGAGTGGGATCTATATGAAAATACATATATATTATTAACTTATCTTCACAAAAACGATTTAAATTAATTGGGGGTAGACCTGAATTAAATTATTGACCGAAAATAAGAAAATTTTATGCGTTTCTCTTTAGAACTTTGAAAGTTTTAGCCGAACTAAAATAATTTTTAGGAGCGTAATTTGTATTGGACCTATGGTAAATTATGGACCAATCATCCCGAAATTCTGAACACTGATTTCTGGTATTACAAAAAATAAATTAGAATAAATTACAAGTGTTATTAGTTTTAGCGTTAACAGCGTTAACAGTATAAATTTCGCAAATTTGCATTATATTTTTTCTGGTCATATGAATTTAAGTAAGAAATTTTACCGCAATATCTATATCTCTGATGGTTTTTGGCGAATTTGTTTATTTTCCCAAAGCGGGCTTTATTTGGGTTTAGGCGCAATAAACAGTTTTCCGAGAGTAGGGTTTATATGGGGCCCAGGGTAAATTATGGACCAATCTTCACGAATTGTGGCTGGGTGATTTCTCGTCCTATAAAACTGTGACGTACCGAATTTCAATTTGATAGTTTTATTACGGTTTTAGGCGTACAAAACGGTTTTCCGGGAGTAAGGTTTATATGGGGCCTAGTGTAAATTATGGACCGATCTTCAAAAAATTTTACAGTGTGATTTCTGTTTTTATTTTTTAGTATGATTGCGTTATTTTTTACGGTTTTAGGAGTACTAAACTGTTTTCCGGGAGTAGGGATTATGTGGGACCTAGTATAAAAATGCTATATAAAGCAAATTCGTGCAAAACTTTTTTTAATTCCATGCATTATTCCACCATTGATGTTAGTTTTTGTATCAAAATTATCAATTTTTTTAGGGTGGTGATTCCACATTTTGATTCAAAGTTCTGATCCTACTGAACCGATATTGCTGGGTTTTAATCCCAAACTGCTTAGGATAACTACAAGCAATTTGAGACCAAGTTTGTTCTTTTCTTTTGCGTTTTTCGAAAGTGAGCGTGTTTTCAACAGACGGACAGACAGACGGACATGGCTAAATCGACTTAGAATTACTCAAGAAGCCAGAATATATATACTTTATGTGGTCTTAAATGTATTATAAAAAGTTTCACACGGAATGACAAACTTAGTATACGCTCATTCACCACAGTGGTGGTGGAGGGTATAAAAAATTCTGCATCTGCATATCGTGACCAGCTGTATGACCCACCTAAACTAAGGGTTTATAAGAAGCATTCAATTAACCTCGACTGCACAGATGATGCGAATTTGATTGACTTAGATGATGACAGAATATTATCCTAGCCCTCTATTTACTGCAAGCATTCCATACAAACACTTACTTAGTGGATTATATAGAGTGTAATGAGCCACCACTGAAAGACCCAGTTATTCCATCACACATTAAAAGAACTGAACCAAGTGTGCAACTGCTTACCACTATTTTACGACCAGTTATAGCAAAGAATAGAGATGATGATATGGCAGTGACTATAGAAAGTCGCAGAAGATTACCGCGAATGGAAAGTAAAAAAAGTTTAAGAAACTGATTAAACTTCCTTTCACAAAAGCACTTCTGCTTTATTTGTTTCAGTTGTTTTAAATATATTTCTATCAGTATTTCTTACATTGTATTCTAAATGTTGTATTCAGCAACTTACTTTGTTTGCAGTCATGACAACAAATTTTAAAATCGAAAGAAATATGCAATATTTTATGATCATTTTGTATTTTATGAATGATGTGATAGTGTTTTTAATACAGCTATACAGTTTATAGAATACTGGGATAAGAAAATCTTTAGGTCGGTTTACGCAGGATAGTGTTGGATCACAAACAAATAGTTTCTTGGGAAACTTTTCTTAGAATTTCGCGTAGATTTTACGTTTTTGCTAAACAATATTTGTCAAAAAAAAAAATTGATTCACTCTAATGTACAAATAATTGGATATTATGGTTCAAAACAACTCATCTCTCATCTCATCACTAATTGAACAATTTTTTTTACTACTTTTTGTTAATATTTTAGGTGAAATTAACAAAATTTTGTTTTTCGCAATTTTTAAGCTTTAGTGAAACAACGTATGTTACGTTATATCCAATCAGCTTAATGCTCATGCAATCAAAATAAATTAAAAAAGAAACAATAAAACAAATACATGAATTCATTAACTATAAATTTAAAAAAAACCTTAAAAAACACCTAAGGCATTAAATATATAATACAAAAACAGAAGAGTAAATAAATTAATTAAATAACAACCTACGAAGTTTTTTAAAAAAAAAACAACAATATTACAACACAAAAATAAAAAATAAGTAAGAAAAAGTCTTACGACTCATTCATTACATTTAAAATTTAAGTCAAAAAAGCACGTGTTTATTGTTGAAAAAATGTTAAAGAAAAATTGTTAAAATATCTGTTTTTATATTCCTATTTTTTGTTAAAATTGTTATTTAATCAATGATGGATTTCCGTTAAAAGAATTGTTTCCAGTTCTTTTTTTTTAAACATTCACACACTCTCCTAAATGCAATTAGAAAACTTATAAACATCCGCTTGGGTATTTCTGTATTCTTTTTTTTTTTTTTTTTTTTTTTTTTGTTGCAAGTTTCCAGAGTCTTTAACAATATTTTTTGTCTTTCTTTTATTCCTGACATTAAATTATGTGTTTCGCTTTATTTTTCAATGCATTTATGATAAAACGTGCTTCGTTTAATGATGGGTTCTTTAAAAGTTTTCAGCCATTGCACTTATGTGTTTTGCATACATATTTAAACACTTTTGAATATGAAGAAACGTCATTGTTGAAAAAGAGGCCTTAATAAAATAGAAAAACATAAACTTCAAAGAGCTGTTACCAAAATAGCTTTTAGCTAGCTAAGATGAAATATTTATTTAGTTAAGGGTTTACTAGAGAGCAAAACAAAAGACTTAAGAAACAAACTTGGCGTCTGTTTGCTGCTTGTTTAAAATTTTTTTAATAGTATGTGAAAATTAGAATATAGACATGAAAGTAAATAACGATTAATTTAGATAAACAAAGTTGTTAAACACAAAAGTGTTAATGTTAATTAACTAAAGTTTAATTGCTTTTTCTTTCATTTTGAACAAAAGACTTAAGAGGTTAATGATTTTATTAGAGCTTTTAATTATGTAAAATATTTTCTACGATACAAAATTTTTATAAAACAGTTAAAGTTGTTAAAGTAAAAGTTGTTTTATATACTTGTTTCCTATTAGATATTCTAATCATGGTTTTTATAAAGAAAAGTCATAAAGATTTTGCTTTGTTCAGACCATATAAAATAATCGCCTACTGAGAATTGGCTGCATTGCTGTCGTTATTTTTTAAATTACCCGTCCAGACTAAATTTTTTTTTATATGTTATGCAATTATGGTGTTACAGCAATTACAATTTTGTATATACTTCTAAAAGTGTTTTTTCTAAATAAAGAAATAATTTTAAGTTGCTAAAGGATATGCTTTTAAATTTGACCCAGATTGTAACAGATAAGAATACATTTTATTCCACCCCTAAGAAAATCTTGGCATAATAATTATATGTGTGTATGAATATGTAAAAATCACTGGACGCAACAATGCACAGTGGGTTGGAATTTAGAAGTTTTTTTCAAATTTATTATTTATCTAAGCAATGATTTACAAAGTATAAAAATTGTGCGACGCTTATTGTTTTTAAAAAGAACTTTATTCTTTACAGTTTGCAATTATAATAAAATGAAGGTTATAAAAATATAGAAAGCAGATAATGGAGAGAAATTTCAGTGTTGATAAATAAATATAAAAATAAAGGATTCGCCGAATTGCCATCAAAGTTCTCGTTAAATTTGTTGCCATTTAACATCGATACCTAAAGTTTACTTCATTAAAATGTTCAATTGCCACTTCAATCAAAGGCCGAATCCAAGAGATGGTAAAAGATATGTCCAAAAATATGCTTCAACCCAATAAAAAAGTAATTTTTTGGCGATGAAAAATGGATCCATTATCCAAAATGTATGTGAAGCCGGGTTATATCCAAATATCCATGGCTCCAAGGTCACTACTCAGTTGGTGAAGCCGTCAAGAGGCATCAGAAGAATTTTCTTTTCTTTTTTTAGTCGAACTGCAATGGTGTTCTTTTTTAGAGAGATATGACAAATAGACTAGAAGACCATGTAATTTATATTGTGTCGATATCTTTCCTCGAACATTGCAAATCTATGGCGTAGTCAGGTGCAGCTGATACATGGAACTCGACAAAGGTTCGAAATTGGCGGATCTCTTGAGATCATCCCTATCTGGTAACACGGGAGTCAGAAAGCCCCGAACTCACTGTTGGTCAAGGCCTTCGTTAGTATGCTGCTTGCGGGAAATTCTTCCTATACTTCCCAATAATTTTCTTTGCGAAACATTACTTTTCTGTTCAAAAGTTACTTTCGGATATTACACGGTGACTGTAGCTGCAACCTAAATCACGGGAAGGGGTATCATGAATCGTCAGGAGAGATATCCACTTGTGGAGAACACTAGCTGCGAGGACAAATCATCCCTAGGTGCTGCAGCTATTCGAACAGATTTTGTTGGCTATTCCCTAAACAGCGGAGGTTAGATAGTTCCAGCTCCAAAGCAATGGGCGAGTGTATGATCTTGCCGGATTATGCGCTCAAATTGCAACATGTACGTGTGTTTGCCGAGCACAAAAGGGGGCGGTTGATAAATGCATTATTTGTCACCCAATCGTTAAGGTCCACCATGAGACAAGGCCATATGTCAGGTGCTCATGTGCATAAATATTATGAGCTGCTGGATTCGGGTTTATCGTTTACTGGGGACGATGAAATACCAAACACAATTAATTTGCAATATAAATAAAGCTAAAATACCAAAACTTTTTTTCGTAAATAAATTTTAGTTAGAGGCCACATCGCCGGCTCAATACAAAAATATCGTTAAGTCGAAAAAATTAGTTTTACTGGGGAAGCTCTTAAACTTTACAGGCAATATAACATTCAGTTATATGTAAAGTACTTTTTTTGCATAATTTTAAATTGGATTATCCCATTAACACCAAAAGTTGACTGAATTTAAAACTAAATTCAAAAACCTAAAAAGCTTAAAACCACACAGAAAATTTAACAATTGTCTCTAATCGCACAGAATAAAATAAAAATCGATTTCAATTAAAAAATTTGTGATATTAATTAAAAAATTAATTAAATTAATTAATTAAAGAAATTAATAGTATCTATTAAACGTTTAATACATTCGATTAAACTTTAAATTCACTGGATGAAAGGTTTAATTCACTTGATTAAATTTTCAATTAAAGCTGATCTTATTTTTGATTAATGCTTTAATTGGTGAACAGTTTTGGAGAATTTTTTCTGTGCACCAAACTCATACCAAATTCCTGGATTCAAGCAAGCAATTGGTTAATTTTGCCCCTATTACCAAAATGATTATATTGATTACTAAAAATTGTATAAATGATATTTTTAATATATATAAAAAAAAAAATTATCAAAAAACATTGCCGTTTGAAACAGTGTATTATTTGATTTAATTAAATATAGCTCAGGTTTTAAAAATCCTACAAGTTTTTTTTAAACAAAAAAAATATGTCAATTACGATTTTTAGTTATTTAATTAAGCAACTAAAATGTTAATAAAATCAAAATTAAATTTTTGATTTTCTTTTAACTAAATAAATAATTGATTAAATTATTACATTAATTAAATTAAAATACTTTTTAAACAATGTTTTTAATTGATAAAAACTGCTGATCATTTTTTCTGTGAACATTCTAAGTCTACTAAGCATGTTCTGGAATTGAGCTGTCGACATCATAATCAATTAATTAAACAGCTTAAATTCAAAATTTGTAACTTGTTTTTTATGCTCTAATATTTTGCTTATTTTTTTATAAATTTTTTTCCCGGATATCTTTATTGAACCTGTAAAATATTGAAAAATATCATTTTTGGAAATTTTCCATAAAAAGGTTTTGGTTTATTTCTTTTTTCCTTTAATTTTTTTTAACTCTTTTATAGAACAAATCGAATTAATGTTTTTTGCTTAAGTCTATCGTGTGGTATTATGTTTTTTATATGACTTCTTTCATTTGTGATTCAATATTTATTTATTATTTTAATTCTATAAAGTCAATAAACTTTTACCTTAAAGCATATGTTTGTTATTATTTCATTTAAATAATCAATAAACGGCAAATTTAAGGCGACTATGGCCCACGTAATTTAATATAAGCCCATAAATAGCTGTCAAAGTATGTCATAAGTCTATAGAGAAACTGTAAATTTCTTTTTGGAAATTAATTCGCTATGAACACAAATTGTTTAACATTAGAATTAACAACAAAAATATCAAATAAAATTATATGGTAAAATATTTTATAGATATAACTAATATTCGTAAAAAGGCAGTCGATTAATATAAAAATAAGTTCTCTTCATTTCTACACAGAACAAATTTTCAGTTAATGTAATTGATAAACAAATTACAGAAATTGTTTGAAAAGTATTTCAATTAAATTAATGTGATAATTTAATCAATAATTCTTCTAGTTAAGAAAAAACTAAAAATATAATTTTGATTTAATTAACATTTTAGTTGTTTTGAAATACATTTTAAATTAAAATATTAATTAAATAACAAACGCAGCTAGCATTTTCAATCGTCTAGGAGTCTACTGGAAATCTCTTGAAGAGTGTTTTTGATCTTCGACGAGCTCTTTTTTTAATTGTAGACGATTCCTCGCACGGGCGAAACTGTTACACGTGCTGATTCGTATGAGAGATTCTTCCATAACACAGCGAAAGACTCTCATATTAATCATAAAGGGAATCGTGTATGATCTATGTAGAGATTATCTAACGAGTCTTTCAAAAATCATGACTCATGAAGGGATTATTTAACAACTCGTGAAATGCTCAGCTGTATAACTAGCATCTAGCATCTAGCGTCTTTTTCATGTCAAAACTTATAATTTTCAAGCAATTTATATGAAACAAACCTTATGGTCGCGAAAACAACACAATCCTATCGGAAAATTTTATTTAACAGATCCTTAGGTCGGTTTGTTTTGTTCCAATTGTATTGGCAATAGAATTCTCATATTTCAAAAACGCTCTTATTTAGGTAGCTCAGTAATTGTTATATGACTCTTACAGAGAGTCTCAAAAGGTTCATTCCACGATTAAAAGACGAGCGTGTTAAAAATTTTTAAAAAAAATTAATAAATAAAAAATAGTAGATGTTTTTGTTTTTGTTACTTGTCAGATAATCATCAGAAGATTATTTTAGAAGTTGTATATTAAACATAATCGTCTTACAAACAGCCTATGCTAGCTGGGAAAAATCTTAATTGATTTTTTCGCTTAAAATAAAATAATAAAATAAATAAAAAAACCCGAGCTATAATAAGTTTAATCAATTAACACATTGTTTGAAATGGCAAAGTTTTATGATAATTTTTTTAATTAAAATTAAAAATACAATTTATTGAAAAAAATCACAATTTTAGATTTTTAGAATTTTTACAATTACTAATCAATATAATCATTTTGGTAAAAGATGCAAAATCAACAAATGGTTTGCTTGATTCTATGAATTTGGTGATTAGAGACAATTTTTTCTGTGTAAAAGGAGCGTAAGGCGTCAATAGTTCCTTTTAAAAATTTTAAGGAATTTATATTCTCAGCATCATTTTTAATTTTTTATTTAAGGGGTATCATGAGAGTGTAAAGTCATAATGTCATTATGAAATTTGTTAAAAAAAAAAATACGGGGTGTGTGAAGAAAAGAACAAAATGCTTAAAGAAAAATGTTAATAAAATTTGTATTCTTTATTACCTGTAACCATCAAAAACATTTTGTATTTTTCATTGAAATTTTTAGTTGTACAGCCAAAAAATATACATATATTTTGTACAACATATAATCATGTTGAAGGTAGAAATACTGTATTATTACCAGTATTTCTAAGCTTATTAAAAACAATCTTCATTTCGTTCACAAAAATTCTCAAGAAAATTTTTAACAAAAGCTTAAGTAACTCATGCAAGGGGCAAACATTTTAGTACCCCAACGCTTACACACAGGCTTCATCAATTTTTTTTTTTTTTTTTTTTTTTTTTTTGAAGATTCTCAGGCTGGTTTTTTGTATGCCAAATGATAAATGTTAGTTTTGAAAATTGAATCATAAAAAATTCTTAGAATTTCAACAAAGATAGTATAAATATTTTTTTTTTTAAATTTGTGTATGTTGTTGTTTTTTTCAAGGGTATTTGGAAGAAGTATTTCAAGAAGATTGTGAGATGTATTTCTAAAGTGTCTTCCCAAAAAAATGTCATTTCATTTTGATGAATGAATATGCTTTTTGATATAATATCAATTGTTCAAAGTTTTATTGTTGAATTTAAATCGTTTTAAAAAGAGAGCAAAAAGTGGTAGACAAAAACTACCAAACTCTTTAAACAGAAAGTATGACACCCTAAACTGCTTACAATAAGAAAGAAATTTTTAAAATACACTACAATTTTATGCTAAAGTTTTTCTGCTATTCGTTCTACTACAGAAAAAAGTTTTTTTTATCAATTAAAAAATGGTTTAAAAAGTATTTAAATTTAATGAATGTGATAATTGAATCAATAACTTTTTTAGTTGAAAGAAAATTAAAAATATATTTTTGATTTAATTAACATTTTAGTTGCTTTGAAAGAAATTTTTAATTAAAATATTAATTAAATACCAAAAAATATTAATTGATTATTTTCGTTTAAAATAAAATAAATTAAACTTGTAGAATTGTTGTTGGGAATTGTCAATATTTAATTAAATAAATTAACGCATTGTTTGAAATGGCAAAGTTTTTTGATCACATTTTTAATTAAAATTAAAAATATCATTTATTGAAAAAAAAATTTCAAAATTTCAAAATGTTTAGTAATCAATATAATCATTTTGGTAATAGGTGCAAAATCAACAAATTGATTGCTTGATGAATTTGGAATAAATTTGGTGATTAGAGAAAATTTTTAATATTTTCTGTGTATGAATGTTGGCGGCCAATACAATTATAATAAAATACACATTACGTAGCTATCACACTTGTTCAGCAATAGTGTATTAACTCAAAATTTTTCTTTTTTTTCACTTTTTGGAAAAAATCGACTCGTTATATTCATATACACCCACTGTAAAAATATGGTGCTCGTTTCTCTACTTTTTGGTAATGAAACGGTTGGTTTAAAAATTATTTTTCATATACCTTTAATGTAAAATTAAAAATTGCTTTTACTAAAAATTTTTATATTTTGAGTTAACACAGTATTGTTGAATAAGTGCGATATGATAACGATATGTAATATCTTCAAGGATTACGGTGAACATTTCTGTTCTTTGGCGCACTTAATAGATATCTTACGTCTAGCATTCTAGTTTATTATTGAATATTTTATTTCATTCTATTCGCGATTTCAGGATAGTTTAAAAAAGTTGTATTTGGAGTTTCTCATGATATGTTCATTCAAGGTAGACATTTTTTTATTTTCTGTTTATGATGAAGTCTTTCTACGGTATTTCAACATTTACACAAGTTGACCATAGAAATGTTTTGATAAACTGGGATTTTGTTCTAATCAAGGCTTATAAGGACTTTTTATACCGATACCACTTTAATGGAGAGGGTTTTATGCGTTTGTGCTGATATGTATAACTCATTAAAATTTCGTATGCCGATCGACTCAGAACCACTTTCGAAAATTTGTTTTTCAATACTGTGGTGTAGGGTATCATATGATCGCGCTTAAGCAAGAAGAATGCATCACCAACGCCCACGTGTTTCTTTAAAACCATCCTAATTGTAATTTATCATTAATCGAAAGTATTTAAAATTTTGTACTCTTTCGATTGAAGAATGTTGTTTTTTTAAGGAATCAGTGCTGTGATAATTTTTCCTGCTCATGATCATATAATTTGTTTTCGTGCATTTATGTTCAGTCAGATGTAATGACTTGAACATTAATCTTTACCATATCTTATATAATTTATATCTGTCATCTATGAAGACACCTTTAGAAAATGTTGTTAAAGGGCTCTTGAAAATTTATAGACTGTTAGAAAATTGAATAGCGACCTTTTTTATTAAGATGTCTGTAAGGCCCAATAAATAAAGAATATTTAAAGAAAATTTATAGTAAAGAGGGAAGAGAGATAGATTTTTTCAAAAGGGAATGCTATATGCAGATTATACATCTATACTATGGCTATATGGGACTTTCCGGTTATAATGCAGCAATTCCAACAAATTTTTAAAAAGTAATAGTTGTGCTGAAAAAGGGCAACAAGAAAAAAAGGACAAAAACATGAAAAACAAAAAAAATGTACTTTGGATTTCAAGAAGAATTCTTGACAAAAAGTACGAAAAAACAGAAGTTAGGAAGAACATGTAAATCAATTAAAACAGATAACACTATGCTAGTTGAAAAAACAGACAAGCTGGGCACTTGGCGTTTTAACATAATGCGGGTACGCTGAATCCAGTGGTGCCCGCGGTTTTTTAAGATTGGCTCTGGTTTTCGAGATATACCGTTATTTCGAAAATGGAGGAGGTTGCACAACATATGTTCGCATAACTCAAAAACGCATTAGCTTATTGAAAAAACTCCGCAATAAAATTTCCTTTAAGAAAAATAAAACTTCTTTCTAATATCCGCAGTCGTTTTAGAAACATAATTTTTTTTTTTGGAAAAAAAAATTATTTTTTTAACCAAATTTCGAGGACAAAAAATTAATTGAGGTCGGTCATACATTATATACCACTAGGGGCGACTTCTGGGAATTTATGGGACTTTTTCTGCCATATATATGAAGAATATAATTTATATGGAGCATGTCATAGGATTTTTTTTTTTAATTATTAAATTCTTTATTCAACATTATGTATATATGACGAATGTGCCAATACAGAAAATTTATTTTCAATGACATTTTGACGTAAATTTTTTTAAATGCGTTTTTTGTGCCATTTACAATACAAAACAAAAGAACAAATATTCAAATTTATGCTATTCCAAAGAAAAATGCATGCATTATTACCACACTTTTACTTTGCGGTAGGAATTTTGAAAAATCCACAGTTACCGATTAAAAAATTCTTTTCTGAAAAAATCAAAAGTTGTAGACAAACTGTAATCACTTATAGCTTATTTTGTTTGAAACTTTGTTTTTTATACGCGTATAACCCTAGCCTTAAATTTTTTCACCTGCAGCGCCTGAGATACCCCTAGATGGGTCAAATGTATGACCAACCCCACTTTATTTTTCATCTCAATCATTTATTTCTAACATACCCACCCGCTACCTCCATTCCTTAACGGGGCTGCCATACAAAATGTTCAATACAGACTAGAAATATATTGAAGAAAAAGTCCCATAAATGCCCAGGAGTCGCCCCTAGGGCAATAAATTGTATGACCGACCTCAATTAATTTTTTGTCCTTAACATTTTCTCGAGACATACTTGCCCCTTATCATCACTTCTTAGGGGGGCTCCCATACAAATATTGCGTTTTATGAAAAATTGCGTTTTTTATAAAATTTGTCGACTTTTGTGAATAAAATCAAAAGTTGCTAAAAGATTTTAATCATTTATGGCTTGTTTTGTTTGCAGCTTCATTTGTTATATGCCTGCAAAAAATTAGAAGCCTACCTGCATTTTTTAATTTTTAATGAATTTTTAAAAAACAAAAATTTCGAAATTTTGTTAAAAAAATAATTTTTTTTTCAAAAAAAAATAAACTTTTTTTTAATTTTAATTTATTGAGAAGAATATCTCTGCAATATATCGCTTGTGTGAAGATAGGCGATGAGATCGAGCTCTGCAGTATCGCAACAAAATATTATTATTTTGCTGTAATCGAAATTACTCTTTTACTTTCTTTAGCTTAATTTCATGTTAATAATTTAAAACATTTTTTTTTTAGCAATGTGCCTGTTATTTTATATTATAGACTTTAATTATAAAGATTAAAAGAAAATTATAAATTATTTTAAAAACATTAACGTTCTTTTTTAAACAGGGCTAAATAATAAAAAAAATTATATGAGTAAAACAAATACCTTGACAGAATACAAAAGACTTTAGACACAAACTTGATTTAAAAACAAAACAAAAAATAGCATTTCCAAATGAATAATTACTAAAAACTAAATAATTTACCATTATTGTATTTCTCTTTCTTCATTGCAGATGCCTCATCTAATATGGACACCACAATGCCACCACCACACATGATGGCAATGGAAACCACAATGATGCCGGATTCAAAGCAAGAAGATCCATCAACCTCAAGTACCACAACAAGTACAACGGAAACAATAAATAAATTAATTGAAACAACTAATGAAGGAGAAACTTCATTGCCAATGACAACAATTGAACCGATTATGACAACAGAACCCACAACAACACCTACAATACTAAATGAGCCACACAATACCATAACAAATGAAATGATAATGCATGAGCACTTACACAAACACCAGCCAAGTGAAGAACAACATGATCATCAACAACATCATCAGATACTTAACGAAGATGATCATATACAAAGGATAAATGAACAGCAGCATAATCATGAGCATCAAATACATAATCATGATCATGATTATGATCATGAACATAATCATCAACACCTGTTGCCTAGTACAACAACGACAGAGAAATTTAATGAAATTCATGAACATAATCATCAACACCTCTTGCCTGGTACAACAACGACAGAGAAATTCAATGAAATTGAGCCACAAACAGAAGAGCACATCAATCAAATTTCTGCCGAAGTTGAAGATGATGTTAAAGACTTGAATAATTTTAGACACCCCGCCACCCTAATTACCGCTAGTCAAAGTGACGAATCACTTAATAGAGAAAAAGACACTTCCAAATCTTTGGAGGACCATGAAGATCCCTATCATGCTCATATATTGTCAGAGAATCATGATCGCTTGGCAGAACATGAAGACTACCAAATGTTGTCCAGTACTGAAGATTCAATGGATACTATGACAACAACGACTACAACAACTACGACAACAACTCCAAAACCATTTGAAAATACTCAAACTGATGAAAATGAAGCAACTGCCAAGCCTATACTATACAATGGCCTACACAATGAAACCACAGAGGGAAGGGCCAGAGCCATAAACATGAATGACAGTAAAGAAGAAAATAACTCAGGTATGGTAACATCAGTCACAACAGCCACACCTGTGGGACCTGTAATTAGCATAACTGAAGGACATCATATGCATGAACATGACCACGAACACCCACATGATCATAGTACACATGAACACACAACACAAGACCATTCCCATACCCATGTTGAAATTGTTGACAATGCTGAGCAACAAATGACCTCTTCTACAACTGAGAAGCCTCATGAATGGCCAGCTGTTAATGTTTTTAATGGTGAGGGTCGCTCAGTTGACTCCTCCATATCTGCCGAAGATGATGATGAAGATAACTTATCCCATTTAAATTATCATTATAATTTTGTGACAACACAACGCAACCACGACAATCATGAGCACCACAAAAATTCCGCTTTCAAAGACTTAAGTGATGTCAGTATGGATGAGGAGGAAGAGGCTGAATTACACAAAACCCATGAACATTTACTTCAACACAATGGCCATCAACATGATCACTTTGCTATACATGAAAACACCAAAGAAGAGATTATGACCACTACAAGTTTGCCTAGCTCTAATGCCAGTGAGGCAAATCAGACTCTATCGGAGCCACAAATGAAAATAACAGAAATAACAGCAGCCGGTGATACAATGCATCGTGAATGCATGGCAGATGGCAAAAGTTATAAGGTAAGTTTTTCATTATTTAGCGAATAAATTAGTGAATGAGAAAGAGGGTAAGGGAATGACTAAATGAATGAATGAAAAAGTTAACAACTTGCAATTAAATGACGTTAAAAGTGACCCTGTAGTTATTATTGTTAAATTTCCAAAGAATGTTTATTAAAAAAAACATGATTAGCGAAAATAATAAACTTGGAATGAGATTCATGATAAGTTAAATACAAAGTTATTATACAAAAAACAATAATTACAAATTGTTTAGTAGAAGAATATATAACAAAAAAACGATAGACTTAGAAAACAGACTTGATGTGTTAATACAGCAAATAATCACAATCTATAAATTTAATATATTAATCAAAAATTACTCACGTGAGATCTTGTAAAGTGAGGTCAAAGTTAAATTTGCATTAAATTGTGTCTTGTTTTTTTATTATCAATGCAAATTAGGGGTAAAAAATAAGCATCTTATTGAAACATATTACTTAAAAACTTGCTTTTAGACTTGTTCTTTTTTAATAGTATAATTATCAAAAAAATTATGTTGGAGGTCTGTGAAAAATTTATCAGCAAATTAAACCTCATTTAAATTTATTTTTTTTTTTGGGAATATCTCAAATAATAAATTTATAAAATTACAATAATGTTTTCTTTGCTTTTGCAAAACGTTTATCTAGTTCAAACATCATTAAACAGTTTCTAAATTACAGTATACTCGTATAATTATCTACTTACAAATAAAGTTTAGGAAATAAATAGAAATTGTAAAAAAAAACAAAGCTAAAGCTTGACCAATTTACTTTTCACACTTTTCCTGGATTTTATCGTCAAATATTTGTTAGTTCTGGACATAAATTAAGTCATAACTCTGTATTTTATTAGTTCCTTACCTTTTTAAATTGTTTTGTTTTTATTCAAATTAATAAGATTAAAAGATAATTTTGTTTAAATTATTAAATTTTTGGTAAAAAAAAAAGAAAGAAATATCTTTGATTAGCGAAAGACTCAAATTATGGATAAAATCGATTTTTTTTTTTATTGTAATAGCCATTTGCTTTAACAATTTAACACAACTTATGCATCATTTATAATATTTTTGGTATACAATTTCAAAAAACTTAAAGGAGATTTGGTTAAATAAAAATAACTAATGGCTAAATTGATTTTTTTCATGGCTAAAGGAGAAGAAAAATGGCTAAATTGGCAACAATGATCCTTAGAGAAATGGCACTGATTTTTCGTATAATCCTTTAAGAGGGCAAGGAGATCTCAAAGATTTCAGATTAAAAGTTGATTTTTTCAGAAAACCTAAGGTGACCTTTAACTTGCTGAGCGGTGCCACTCTGTGCACTGTTACAATTCAACAGCATCTACTTTTCCAGTGGGGATAGATCCCGCTTCTAAAAAGGAATATAGTAGGGCATTCATTCGGTTAACCCTTAATCGGTTAGCCGATTAATTGCTACCCGATTAACTGATCGGTTAATTTAAAAGTGGCTATTTTCGATTAACGATTAAACCGGTTAATTTCAGTCGATTAATCGATTACCCGATGCAACAAAATTTTAAATTATCTGTAGTATTAAAACATATTTTTTTGTGTTCTTAATTATTTGTTTCGTCTCATATAAAAAAAGGTATGTGTTTAGAAAATATTTTTTCATACAATCAAAGAAGGTGTTCAGTGAACTTCATTTTAAATAAGTGTTTGCTGTCAACAGCTTTTTGTTTCCGTACGTTTTATATGTATGTGTTTAGTTATTTATTTCTGCTCATATCTTCTCATAACAATTTTTTAACAGAATTAAACGAAACAATTAGAAGATTTAAAAATATAAAAAAAAAATAAGCAGGACTCCAATGTAATAATGGAAGATTTTATACGTTTTTTATTGAGGCCCTATGCTCCTTATAGGATCGATGGGAACATATATATTATACGTTTAGAGAAATACGGGAAAAGGACTGAGAAATTAGATATTATCTTGCTGTTGTTGTAGCAGCGTTACCTGAAGAACAGGTGTTTGATGAGTTACAATCCTTGATCGGTTTTTGTTGAACTCCGAGTCGTTCCGGTACGTAGAACCGATTGTCGTGGGAACGTAGATATTCTGTGCTAAGGGTTGCTTCCGTTGAGTCAAGTTTTATCAAAATTAAAGAAAATATTCGCTTAAATCCCAAACTTTTAAACCAAATTATTTTTGTAAAAGATTATTTTTAAAGATCTACTTAAACTATGGCAATAACTAACAAAATTCTCTTACAGTTTATTGTTTAATTAATACATAATATTTATGTATTACTTAAAAAATATGTATTACATATTTGAATTATTTTTTTGTTTGATTGTTCGAGTTCAAGAATTGTTATGTTTGTTATGTTATTGCTTTTTTACTAATAAATGCCAAATAACAAATAATTTATGCATTTTTATTTATTGAAATTACTTAATTTATAAAAAAAACTTTATTAATCGGTTAACCGAACAATTACAAAATTAACCGATTAAGCCAAAACCTCGATTAATTAATCGAGCAATGAACCGATGAAAGCAAAAGCCCGTTTAAATGAATACCCTAGAATAAAGGTAAAGTGTAAACGAAGTCGCTTTTAATCATTACCAGAGAAACAATCTTTTTGCACAGCCGAAGGCTTTTAATACGAGTATAAACAAGCTACTGTAAGCGAAGCTGCTTTTTAAACTAAGAGGAAAAGACGTTTTCGTCTGGCCGAATGTAATGAAAACTTAACTTTCGTAAGTGAAGCCGCTGTTTGTTACACATAAAAAAGCAAATCTTTTGGAATTGTCGGCTATGCAAAAAATAAACTCTTCTAACCGAAACCGATTTTTGTCATACCTAGAGTAGAAACCCCTTTCGCAAGACCAAAGGCGGCCTATGCAACGGTTTATTATTAACTTTTCTTCATTCCAGCCGGCTATAAAAAATACCTACTGTAAGCGAAGCCGTTTCAAATTTAAGCTTTTAAATAGGTAATAGTTTTGCATTAATAAGTAGTTATTTTATTAAAATATTATTAAACTTTTTTTGGAGTTAAAAATGGGTTTTGTTCTTAAAAAGTGATTATTTTTCATTTTTCCGCTTTCGATCTGGGATTTTTTTTATTTTAAGGATTTTTTTTGATTTAACACAACATCAATTTGACCTGACACAAGTGACTTTAAAAAGTTTTAAAAAGGATTATGGCCTTAGTAACCTTATGTTTTTTATAAATCTTAGCTAAATGAAAATTACAAACATAACACATTTCATTTCGATCGCTTTGATTATGTTTTATACGGGATTATTGAGATTTTTGTTTGTTTTTGTTTTCAATATACACAGAAAAAAGTGTTTTATCAATTAAAAAAATGGTTTGAAAAGCATTTAAATTAAATAAATGTGATAATTGAATCAATTGTTTTTTAAGTTAAAAGAAAATTTAAAATTTAATTTTGATTAAATTAACATTTTAGTTGTTTTGAAATAAATTTTCAATTAAAATTTTAATTAAATATCAAAAAATATTAATTGATTTTTTTCGTTTAAAATAAAATAATTTAATCTTGTAAAATTGTTGTTGGGAAATGGCAATATTAAATTAAAAAAATTAACACAATGTTTGAAATGGCAAAGTTTTTTGATCACTTTTTTAATTAAAATTAAAAATATAATTTATTGAAAATTTTTTTTTAAAATATTAAAATGTTTAGTAATCAATATCATCATTTTGTTAATAGATGCAAAATCAACAAATTGTTTGCTTGATATTATGAATTTGGTATAAATTTGGTGATTGGAGAAAATTAATATTTTTTTCTGTGTATGTAAATATACGAAAGAAATGTTCTTGTCGACATTGTGGGCCCGGCAGTAAAAGTTACTTTTTCATAAATCTTTTTAAGATCAATAAATGACTTAAAATCAGGGAAAGCAACAGTTATTCTTTTTTTCATACAAGTCAGATGATAACAGTAATTTTTTTGATTTTTTTTTAACAATAATAACAGTTATTTTTGATTTTTATTATTTTAAAGAAAAATAACAATTACTTTTCTTCGAGCAAAAATAACAGTAAATAAATATATGATAAATATATTGATATTTACAATTTTGATTTTTATTTTTTTTTTGATCAAAAATAAAAGTCATTTTTTATTTTTATTTTTTCGAGCAAAAATATAAGCTATTCTCTAAAGAAATGTGCGTGTTATAATAATTTAGTTGACTTTAGATATTTAATTTAATGTGAATAAGAAATCCGAATCATGATTACACATTTAAATAAATATTTAAAGTCAACTAAATAATTATAGCGCGTACATTTCTTTAGGGAGTAACTTTTATTTTTGCTCAAAAAAATAAAAATAAAAAATGACTTTTATTTTTGATCAAAAAAAAAAAAAAAAAAATAAAAATCAAAATTGTAAATATCAATATATTTATCATAGAAAAGTTCATACGGATCAATTGTCTTGAATCAGTTTTCCGCCTTAAACTTCTATCTTCTTTTTTTATTTTAAAATTTCAACAGGGCAGGGACCGAAAAACAGGTCCCTGCCTTAAATCAATCAATAACTAAATGTCCGAAAATCATATCCATAGTATTTACTTTCTATTTCAAAAGCTCTTTTGTAAAAATGACTGCTAATGATTATTTTCTTTTAAGCAAATGTTAAAAAATCTTGTTTAAAAATCTTTAGATTTTTTAAAATCACATTTCCGATAACTGCCTATTTTTATAATTTAGAAAAAAAGTTTCATGACATCAACCTCAACAGTTGGTGTTACATACCGCCTTTTTAGGCTTTTGTTTTCGTCATATATGACAAATTATCTACCCGTCAACTAATAAAACACTCATATTTTCCTGCATACGAAATAAAGACATTAACAAATTCAAAAAAAAAAAACTTTTACATACATATGAAGTACATAAATTACCTGTTAACCATTACATTTGCTTTAGTTTTGAAGTCATTGTCCGCATTAAATACATACACCATATTAGTTTCCATTTTAATTCAAAAAGCCAGACATTTACACTGTTTCTTCTGCCACTAAAAGCGAACGCATACAACATTTAATAATAGACTAAAATATAAAATAAGAAAACCCGTGTTAGAAAGAAACAAAAAAAACTGGATCAACTAGGAAATGCTTTGTGATCTTTGAAAATGAATATAAGAAAATAACATTAAAAAAATAAAACATGAAACCAAAGACATAAATATGTATATTACCAAAAAAAAAATACTAGTCCATAGCATATAGACAAAAATCAAAATGTAATAATCCCCTTAATATAGAAATAACATTTTGTTTATGCAAAAAAAAAATAAATAAATGTAGGCATTAAAAATCACTAACAAGTTTTTCGTATGATGGAGAAAAATTGCAAATATACAGGAAAGCCGTAAAAATTTTTACAATAAAAAAAGGAAGTAACTACAAAATTCACGTGTTAAAATAATTTATCGTATTTTAAGAATAAAAAAATTTTAAATCATAAAAATTTTACGAAATTCCTAAAATAGTCACCCTTATTCGATTTGACGTCATCAATACTAAACGATGTCGTTTCGTGTCGATTGTTGTAAGTTGGTATGCCCATTGTCAATATCAAGTCTTATCGATAAGTGTCGATGTATTTTTGGTATGCCGTACGCAACGTTAACGCCTGCATCGATATAAATTGACTAAGATTTCGTCGTCAGTCTTACAGGTGTCGAAACAGTTTTATTCCTTTTTAATTTTTTAATAATAATAATGCTGAATTAAAAAAAATGGAAAAAGAGCAACAAAGCTACGCAAAAAATTTCCAAAAATAGCGGAAATTTTTAATATATCAAACAAGCTATAAAATTGATTAAACGTCCCTAAAACTCTAAGGAATGTCGAAAATTCCATCATAATGGCTAAATTAGCGGAAATTCGCGAATTTTAGCCATGTTCGCGATAGAAGCAATTTTTGCTGTAAATTTTCTGATTCTTTACAGCTTTAGCGATTTCTAATAAAGATTAAACTTTTCTATCATTAAAAATTTTCGCTATTTTTGGAAATTTTTGCCGACATATTATTTTTAACTGATTTAGCGAGTTTAAATTAATTTTAGAGATTGTTTCCAAGTTTGCAATTTTTCGCGAATTTTAGCCATATTCGAGTTAAAAGCTATTATTTCGTGTGGTTCTTTACAGCTTTAACCATTTTTAATATATTCGCAAATTTTTGCGAATTTCCGCTAATTTAGACATTTTTATGGAATTTTCGCCATAACTTATGGTTTTAGGGACTTTTCATCAATATTATGGCTTGTTTAAAATATTAAAAATTTTCGCAAATTTTCGCTATTTTTGCGATTTTGGCATAGCTTTGTTGTTCTTTTCGGCAATCGTCGCCGTTAAAAAAATACAGACAGGGCACTATTAACACTGTTGATTTATACGGAGCGAAATGTGCAATGTCTTATGCCATTAGTAAGAGAATTTTTCAGAAAAAATCAAGCTACCCTTTTTGAGAGCACAACATTGTTAAGTAACGAACATCAAATTGCATTTTTTTTATTATAAACTGAAGACAAAAAAAAACCAACTGTCTCAATTATAAGAGATGTGCTTTAAGAAACGATAAACAATCACCATCGTTACATTGCCGTTATGGAATTCAAGTTTTGTATCGAATTGATGACGACGTCGATAAAAATTTATGTTGATATTAAATTGATGACGACGACGACGTTAAATGGAATATGGGTGATTGTTGTTATTATTAAAATTCAATAATTGATTTGATTAATTTAATTTCGTCATTTTAATTACCGTTTAACCCACTTCTTCGTTAGCGTCTCCCTTTTTATGTTTACAAGTTCAATATTATAGAAAATTCAAAAAGTACCAGATGTAGAACACAAGAGTAAAAAAAATAAAATGAATTTTTTTATACTTTTTCTCCTTATTGAAGTTCCAAAAATTAAAATATTCTAGTGGGAGCCCATAATTTAATATGTAAGCATATGTCAATGAATGGAGAAAAATGTGTTGTAAAAAAAAGTACCAAAAATAGGTACGATTTTAGCCCATAAACGTTCACATTTCGTTCGAATAACAAAATTTGTATATGTATTTTTAGATAAGTTTGTATATGTAATTTTAGTAAGTCCGTGACTTTTCGAACTTCCCTTGTAGTTATATGAAATGCAACACTGCTCCCATCAAGTACCACCTGTTAATAGACTACTGTCAAGTTTTGAGCAAGTTCCGTCCTTTACTTTGCGTTTAACAGCTGTTCAAGACATACAACCTCGTGGAATTTTTTAAAAATGGAAAAGCTTGATAAATACTATGGGGACTCTGCACCATCGATTTCAATGGTAAAAAAGTGGTTTACTGACTTTCGTTTTAATCGCACAGGTACAAATGACGCTGAACATTCTGGACGGCCAATTGAAGTCACTACACCCGAAAATGTCGAAAAAATTCCCGATATGGTGTTGGCCGATCAAAGAGTAAAAGTGCGTGAGATTGTTGATGCCATAAACATTTCATATGGCAGTCTCAATGGCAAAATTACACGAATTGGGCTACGAATTGGTACCTCATCCGCCATATTCTCCGTATTTAGAGCCCAGTGACTATTTCCTATTTCCGAACCTAAAGAAATGGCTCGGTAGAAAGAGATTTAGCTCCAACGATGAAAATTATTGGTCAAACAAATGCCTATTTTATGGACCTCGAAAATTCTATTTTTTGGAAGGGATACACAAATTGGAAAAACGTTGGACTAAGTGTATTGAGCTAAAAGGAGATTATGTTGAAAAATAAATATTTTTTTTTTTTTTTTGTAAAAAAAAAACTGTGTTTCATGAAAAAGTCACGGACTTATTGATCCGCCCTCGTATTTCTGTGCAACATTTCGCGTAGTATGAAACTGGTATTAGTTTCTATGAAATTTAAATTTTTGCAAATATTATCTAACAATAGCTGATGGTTGAAATCGAAAACATTTTAAAGTAAGACTTAAGATTTATAGTAATTTAAGAACTACAATAGGTTTTATTTTAATAAAACTATAAATGTTAAAGACCATTTCATTTGTTTAATTAGTATGTAAAGCAGATATAAGATGAGTACATTATTATTTTTTTTTTTTTCTAAAGTTTTGCATAGAATATTAACTAGCAGAAAACTATTACACCGATTGTATTTTTATAAACTTAAGTAATAAGTTAGAATTTTTATTTTTAAAATTGAAAAAAAAACGCAATATTCTTTAAAAGGTTTGTTTTTTAAACTATAAGGAAATAAATTAAGGCTGATTGGAGAAATTTAATAATTTTTTCTGTGTACATTTTATAAACTTCTTAATATAATTTTTCGCATTACTTTTTAAGGAATTTCCGGGAAAGATAAAGGGTTTGGTAATTAGAAAACACTTCTCTCGTATTAAGCTCTGCTGAATTTAATTAAATGTTTTGAGTTAAAAAAAGGCTGAATTTATACCAATATTCTTCATTAAACTCTGAATAAAAAAAAATTATGCCCGATATTTGCAATTTATCTACACAGTTGATTTCGTATTAATTTTCTTCTTCTGTCATCCTTCTCCCCCAATAAAGCATAGGTCCTCAACTATTCATATGTATCTATCTCTGTGATTGGCTTCTCATACCATGTCACTCTAAATATAATATGCTGAAATCAGCTCATCATCAATGGCTCTCCTCTGGGTCCTAGCGGGAGCGCCAGATCGTCAAATACCTTGTAGATTTCACCTTAATGCTTGTCGTGCTATATTCTGACAAGGAGAATATTCAAAGAAGATGACCTATCCAACGCCATTTCCGCTCTTTGATTTCTCTGGTTCTGGCGTTCGATCGAGTCCGTAGGTCTACGTTGCTAATACCAATGGGCCACCGTGTGCCGATGATATGTCTAAGGCATTTGTTAGTGAACGTTTTTTATCAACTTGTTTAAAGATTTCCAGATTTTACTAATTTCCCTTCGGAATTAAAGATTCTCAATTTCGTATTGGTCGATATTTGGCTTAATCTCCAAACATTATTTCTCGTGTCAAATGTATGTATAAAGTAATAAAATCTTTAACATTATACATTTTTATAATGTTACCTTACCCAATATATATTTAAAAATGCTAAATTCATAAGCTTTAGGTAGACACTGTATATTACAAACAATTTAAAGACCAAAATTTCCCTTAAAACCCACTTAATGACAACTCTATTTATTAGTTTTTTTTTTTTTGCTTTTCAAACCCCTTCATTAACATTTTTTCATTTTATAAAAAAAGTCTCTATCACTTTCATCATGTTCAATATTTTTACCCGTAATTATAATTGTTATTAACATGCAAATATTAAAATAAATAGTCATGTTTGAAAAATGTTCATTAAGTGTTTTTCTTACTTCAGCCAAAATAAAACAAAAAAAAAAAAACTTTAAAGAAAACAAACAAAAAAATAAGGTGAAACACATCTTGCTGACCAAAACAGCAAATAAAAATTTAAATTTTTTAGCTTAAAAAAAATGTAATAAATACTTTCACTTTCATTATGAGTCTTACGTTGATTTTTTTTCTTTGACTTGACGCAAAAAAAACAGCAAACAAATTTTTAATTTATTTTGTATACATAAGTATGTATATTTTTCCAAAACTCTGTTGCAACTCATGCCACACGTGCTTTGCTGTTGGTGTTAAATTTGTTATTGAGTGCACGGGTACATTTACCTGTGCAGACATGTTGCAAGTAGATACAACATGTTGCCTTTTTTTTACTTATTATCTTAAGCCGAAACGCGTTGTAGCCAAAAATTACAAAAAAAAAAAAAAAAAAAGAAGAAATAACAAAGATAATTAACTCAATGACCAACTACTTTAATATAGAGGTATTTTTTCTGTAATTAAATTACGTTATTGCATGTTGATTATAAAAAATATATTATTAGATTGAAGTTAATTAAAAAAAAAACATTGTACATGTAACACAGAATTATAACTGTGGCAAAAAAAAAACACAAACCGACACACACAAATTGAGTGTGGCCTGGAAACGAAATTAAATAAAAAAATTATGAAATGTAGACGACCTTTGTTAATTACAGATAATATTATATTTACATTGTCTTAAAATAAAAACACCTTGACCTTAAATGCAATTAAAGAAAGTGGTTGCAATTGTTTTTATGAAATGTAAAACAAAAGACTTAAGAACCATACCTGTTTGGTAAGACATTTTAAAGAATTTTTGGGTAATTAAACTTAACGATTAAATTAAATATTGTTCGCTATTAGTTTACGCTTTTTGCTGTCAAAATATGAAGTAGAATTGTTGTTTGGAATTGTCAAAGCCTGGACTATATTTAATTAATGTGCTGTTTTCACAACACAAGTGATTGGACGTGTAGTAAAATTTATATGATAAACACTAGTTTATGAGTGCTTTCAATATAAATTGTACTTCACGTTTAATCACTTGTCTTGTGAAAACAGCACATAAATCTATTAACACATTGTTTGAAACGGCAAAGTTTTTTGATAATTTTTTTATTTAAAATTAAAAATATCATTTATTGAAATAAAAAAAAATATTCACAATATTTAATTTTTACAATTTTTAGCAATCAATATAATTATTTTGGTAATAGGTGCAAAATCAGCAAATTGTTTGCTTGATTCTATGAATTTGATGATTAGAGACAATTTTTAATTTTTTTTGTGTAATGTCTTATAAATGTTGTTGTTGTTTCAACAGGTTTGATACCGTTGAAAGTTCTTTCTTGGTGAAGCAACTTTCCGTTAATACAGCTGTTGCTGAGTTCACAATTTATGGTCGAAAGGGATTTGGGCCGTTGTGGAGCAAACATCCAATTTTGTGGATTGATATTTTGCTAATTAATCATTTATTTTTACTTTCTTATTCTTTTTTTTACTTTCACACCAAAAATAGTGCTTTTAAAGATTATAGTCAATTTCGCGCAGGTTGCTCAAGGTGCTATTAGTCCTGCCATTTGCCAAGGAATCCTGTTAAATTTATTAGAAAACACGATAAAGCGGACCACTTATATATGAAGAGTACGAATTAGAGTTGCAGCTCTAAGTTGCCAATTTTTTCGTCATCTGCGGCTGCAATAACAGTGTAGATTAAGTAGACGAGTACAGCCACTTGCGGCAGTGAATGAACTTATGTTCTGTTTTTACAACACAAGTGATTGAACGTGTAGTAAAATTTATATGAAAAACTCAAAAAACTGAGTGCTTTCCATATAAATTTTACTACACGTTCAATTGCAAACAGCATACACAGAAAAAATTAAAAAATTTCTTTGATTATGAGTCTTGTGATGATATGACAAATAGCAACATATTCGCCGATATTTCTTCTCTACGACATATTCTGAGACCAATTATGATGATTCTAAGCCCTCCCTATACACTGCCTCTGAACCTTAATCAGGGAATTTCATAACCGTCTATCAATTTCGCTATAGTTGTAAAATGTTTAAAAAAAACTTAAGTTCTCTTATATATTAATACAATGTGCTGATGCTTTGAACACTCCATTAATACTGATTTTAAATATTTCAATAAAATGTGGATATGGAAGGATTCATATGTTCCTTTCACTACTTGGGGAGCATAGGGTCATAATAAGGTGGTTCCAATAATCTCGATCGTCGGCTCCATACTTGACGTCGTTCTACTTCATCAGCAATATTAAAAGTTCTGTTGTTTGTTGCCGCTTACAGGTATTAGCTGGTCTCCTCAGTCGCCTGCTTTCTTGTCATTTCTTGCCAGTGTCATCGTCGGGTAAAAGGGAATTGTGGCCTATCTAACTCCAGATCCGCTTACTTATTTTTGTTCTAATAGGCTGCTGGTTTACCTCCATCCAAACTTGATTGTTGCATATTATGGCAGGCCAGAAAATCCTTAGGATTACGCGGAAGCGTTTGTTAAGAATCACTTGAAGGCATTGTATATGACGTGGTGGCATGTTCCAGGTCGCACATCCATACAACAGATTAGACTTTATGTTGGAATTCAATAATTTGATTTGAGTTTGTTTCGAAAATCAAGACGATTTCCTAAACGTGCAGAAGAAAATGTTGCCCCAATTAAAGCATTAATCAAAAATAAAAACAGTTTTAATTAAAAACTTAATCAAGTGAATCAAACGATTAATCAAGTGAATTGAACGTTTAATCGAGTGAATTAAAAGTTTACATCAGTAAACAAATTAATAGTAACAATTAAACGTGCAATGCTTTAATTGGGGCAAACAATTTTTCTGTGCCGATGTAATTGGGCATGCACTTATGCACTCCATGCCTTATTTAAACGACTTTATATACCTAATGCGGAGCCACCAGTTTTATCAATTGTGCTACCCAGGTAGCAGAAGGACTTTACATCCTCAATATCTTGATCGCATACGGAGAAACGGCAATCCGTGTCCATTTGATGCAAAATATAGTAGTAATAAAGTACTATTTTAAGTACTTTTTCAACTTTGTTCTACAGTATGATAAAAATGATCCAGAAAACAATCTTATCTAAAAAAATAACAATATGTAATTATAAAATATAAAAATTTCCTTAAGATTTTATCTGAATTTTTACAAAAAAAAAGTTTAAAATCATATACAACATACAAAAACCCCAACAAAAAGCCAACACAACTTTTTTAAACAATGCCATTTTAATGACATCTTATCTATTAGACCGGTTATTATTTCAGTTGTTTGTGCATGTTTTTTTTTCAAAACAATTTGTTTTTTTTTTTTAACTAAAAATATTTGGCTTAGACAAAAATTTTGTTTGAAAATTTTAGTATTAATTCTGGTTTTAATATTGTATTATGAAAACCTACTTGCAAAAAAAAAATAGAAATAAAAGTGGAACGAAAAAGCCGCATTAACAATAAAACAGACAACAAAATGAATATAAAAAAATTATTTAAATAAAATAGAAGCAGGCCAATGAAATCTTAAAAGAAATAATGCTCAATTTATAAAGATTTAGAGACATATAAAGTTTATGCTTTTATTTACAATCACTTGCAGTTTAGAGTTGATATAAAATCATACATTTAAATACTGCACATACACTCTAATTCGTTTTATTTAATAAACAAAGAAGAAAAAATAATATAGAGCATTATATTTTTTTGAGTAATAAAAAGTTAAACAAAAAAAGAATAATAAAAATACAAATAATAAAAAAAATAATATAATACATGCCATTCACAAACTTTATGAATGTGTAAAAATTGCATTCACTTTTTTTAAAAGAGACAGATTACCAAATATGAATTTTAGTTATTTCAACAATCAGGTAATTATTTCTTGATAGTTTTTTTTATAGTTTGCTTGAATTATAAATAAAATTCATAAAAATTCTTCCAGAAAATAAATCTAAATCATTTAAGGAAACAAATGAGAAAACAAAAGACTTAAGACCCATACATACATGATTAGATTTTAAACAGCGTTCGAAAATAAACTGAACATTATTTACGGTTTGTGTATCAGTTATCGTTCATAACTATTTGCACGGAAGAAACAAACATTATGTAGTGTTCTGTTTTCCGTTATAAAACAGTACAATTGTAGTGGTTCTGTAAACAAACATTATATTTAAATGTTCTGTACTGCTTTTTATTTTATTATATTAATAAAGCCCTTATGACACTACATTTTTAGTGCATTGTTCAAGTTTAGCGCAAATATAATATAATAAACTTTCAAAAATTTTTCTAAAGTTATCGATAAAAAATTAAATTATGTCAAAAAAAGTAAAATTGTTCAACTTTAAATTGACAATTCAAGCTTGAAATATTAAAAAGAGTTGCTGAATCAGCGACTTAATAAAATGAGCAAACAAAAAATTTTAGCAACGCTACTTACTAGTATTGTTGTTTGGCAATTTGCACGAGCACAGCACGAATAGCCTGTGTGTGCATTTGTATTGTGTATATGTTTGCTTTCCAAAAATTTGTTGCTTTTTTTTTTTTTTTTTTTTTTTGTTAAAAATACATACGATCTTGGAGTTAGTGATGGAGAATTGTGGTACGAGAAAGTTAGTGGGGCATGTTTTTCAGTGTTGACTGTAAAGTTCTGACCATCGTTAGTCCACTTCACCACAAAGCTAACAAGACTTTGAAATTCTGGTAATGTAACATATTATATTAAAAAGTTGCTTAGAATCTGACAACTTTTTATATTGAAAAGTTGCTCAAAATCTGACAAAATTTTTTGTAAAGGAAATTAGCTCAACATCTGACAACTTTTAAAATTGAAAAGTTGCTTAAAATCTTACCACTTTTTATATTGAAAAGTTGTTCAAAATCTGACCACTTTTTATATAGAAAAATTGCTCAAAATCTGAAAAAAAATTTTATAAAGGAAATTATCTCAAAATCTGACAACTTTTAAATTGAAAAGTTGCCCAAAATCTGACAACTTTTCATATTGAAAAGTTGCTTAAAATCTGACAACTTTTTATATTAAAAAGGTGCTTAGAATCTGAAAAGTTTTTATATTGAAAAGTTGCTCAAAATCTGACAAATTTTTTTGTAAAGGAAATTAGCTCAACATCTGACAACTTTTAAAATTGAAAAGTTGCTTAAAATCGTACCACTTTTTATATTGAAAAGTTGTTCAAAATCTGACAACTTTTTATATTAAAAAGTTGCTCAAAATCTACCAACTTTTTAAATTAAAAAATTGCTTAGAATCTGACCACTTTTTATATAGAAAAGTTGCTCAAAATCTGAAAAAAAAAATTGTATAAAGAAAATTATATCAAAATCTGACAACTTTTGATATTTAAAAGTTGCTTAGAATCTGACTTTTTACATTGAAAAGTTGCTCAAAACCGGACAACTTTTTATATTGAAAAGTTGCTCAAAATCTGACAACTTTTTATATTGAAATGTTGCAACGACTCTGACAACTTTTTATAAAGAAAATATGCTCAAAATCTGATAAACTTTTTATATAGAAAAGTTGCTAAGATTCTGACAACTTTTTATATAAAAATGGGTCTTCGAATTAATTTTTGATATTAAAGTTTTATCGAAAAACATTCGAGCCGCTTGGGGCCTCAATGGGCTAAACAAATCATTTTTAAGCTTTTCCTTTCAATCACTACTACTATTTTGAAATATTTATTCAAAAATTTCGAAATACCCTTTTTAATTTTTTTTTTGCCCAAGTACCAATATATTTTATAATTAGTTAGTTAATTAAGTCAAAATATGAAGTCTTGTTTTAGTAAGACCTGATTTATTTTATTTACTAATGCTTAATTACTTATTAGTAAAACCAACTAATAGTAATTAACCTTTTTTATTTTTAAATTGTAATTTCGCAAAAACTTAAAAAACCTAATGAGTTTAAAATGATCTTAAATAAGGACGCCAACTAAAATATAAATTTGTATTGCAAACACATTAAGTTTTTTTTTTTTAAATTGGTCTTATTTTATGGCTGGTTAAGAAAATTTTTTTTTAATTTAGTTAATAAATACAAAAGAATAGAATTACTATTACAATTTATGCTCTAAAAATTTTTCTTTCAATTAATTTTAAGCATTTTTTTAGAATAATTTTTCTAAAGCTCAACGTCACACGTTATAAAAGAAATTGTTCAAATTAAAATAATTATTTGAAATTTTTAAATTTGCTCAAAACTAAAGCAGAAAAAAATGACTATTTGATTAATTTTTTTTTTTTTCTTTTTTAGAACGGTGAAAATATGGAACGTGGCTGTGATGAACGTTGCACTTGTAATCGTGGGGAATGGATTTGTTCGCCCCGTTGTATGGGCAAAACATTTAAACGTGGCTCCATGCAAATTGGCATGGAAACTGAACAAGCAAAATGTCGTGAAATTGCTGTGGAAGATGATGAGTGTTGTGCGACGATGGAATGTGCAACAGCCGAAGAGGTATTTTTACCTACGCAATCAACAGCTGAATCAATGAATGGTAAGTGTTTTAAAATTTGATATCTTGGGTTTGATTTGATTGTAAGAGGAGGAAATAAGAAACTATATGTATGTAGTATCTTTAAAATAGACTAACAAACAAAAAAAAAATATTCAAGCAGAAACTTCCTTATAGTGTTTTGCCATTTATAGTTCATTTTGGTTGGTATATTTGTTATATATATTTATAATATCATATTTAGCTTGAATACATTGCTTTTTGTTTTGTTACAATATATGTACATACTTACATATAATTTTGGTTGTATCAAATGTTAATCTCGTTTTTAATTTCATTTCATATTCATTCAAACTATATCGTATACAAAAAACTGCCTTACACACAAAAAAAACACAAAAATGCCTCACAACAACATTTTTCTACCATCCAATCAAATACATATCAAAAAAAAAAAAACAGCTTCAACACATAAAACACGTCCAGACTGTCATTATAATGGTGGTATTTATAAGTTCCGTGAACGTTTGGAAATTGGCTGTGAAGAAATTTGTCACTGCGATGAAGAAGGCATAATGAATTGCAGACCCAGATGTCCCGAACGCAATCATACACGTCTCGATAAGTGTGTGTTTGTTAAGGATCCCAAAGATATTTGTTGCCAGTTGGAATTATGTGATGTTACTTTAGACGATCATGAACAAACACCTTCCCCACCTACGGCCCATAACTCCATAGGCGATGATGGTTTTGGCTTTCAGGAAGCACGCGATGTTGATGGTGGTGTTACAGATGCTATTTGTGAATACAAGGGGCAAATGTATTCGGATGGCAAACAATTCCATGATGGTTGTGAACAATTGTGTATCTGTACCCGAGAAGGTGTGCACTGTGCTAAGCTGCAATGCCCCTCCTCATTTGGTTTGGATGTCTTAAATCCGCATTGCTTGAAATGGGAACCAGAACCGAAAAATTTCAAACCAGAAGCCCCTACTTGTTGTCCCGATAGCATGCGTTGTGTGGACAATGGCACTTGTATGTATCAGGACCAAGAATTTGAAAATTGGTCTCAAATACCCACAAATCTTACAGGTAAGGCTTTAAACACTCAATAACCTCTCCATTACGCTCAAAAACAAACTAACATTCTATCTCATTGCATATATCACACACCCACACATCACTCTGACATTAGGCTGTGAAAAACATTGTTATTGTGAAAATGGTAAAGTAGAATGCCGTCCCGCTTGTCCTCCTATTTTGGCTCTACCCCCTGCCGATTTGGGTTGTCATATATCACAAGCCCGCCTGGTACCAATACCCGATGATGAATGTTGCAAGCATTGGTCCTGTAGTAATTTCGAAATCGGTAGACCTTATAATGGCCAAGACAACGGCAGTAACCAACACGAAGGAGAGGAGGAAGACGAAAAAGAATCATCGGGAGAACATCAAGGCCATACTGGTAAATATGTATATTGAAATGGTTTTCTTAAATTTGTATTTTTACGTTGCATGTTCTATCTAAAGAGCTTTATGTATTGTTTTCTGTTGAATGTGTTTGTGCCAAAACGAAACATGCAATTAAGTAAATCACTAATATGGGTCCAGGAGGTTGAACCGGCTTAGTAGGCTTAAAAGTAGAAATTTTGAAAATAATTGAAATATTTTAAATTTAAGTATAAATAAATAACGTTAAAATGAAGAAAGAAAAAAAGTGTAAGCTATAAAAATTCACAAGTTCTGAAACTGAATCAAAGCTCAAAGATTTTGAATTTAAATATGTATTCACTAGAAAAGTCTTGCCCTAAAAAAAGCCATAGAGCGGATCTGAAAGTTATAAAACATCTCTGGATTTGTATAATATATTCTCTCATATTAGTTATCTGGTTATCTAATTTTTGTTAAAAGGCCCACTTAGGGAGCTAATATATATCTCAAAGGAAATTGCTCAAAATCGGACAGTATTTTATACAGAAAAGTTGCTTAGAATCGTATAATTTATGTATAAAAAAGTTGCTGAGAATCTTGATAATTTTTGTTTAGAAATATTTCTCAGATTCTATCGGAATTTGACAATCTCCGTAACAGTCAAAAAGTTATTAATAAACGAAATTAAATATTAAAAAATTTAAATTTTTTTTATTTTGCATGAAATAAAAAAATTTTTAAGAGACTAACTGGTACCTCTAGTTGCATGAGACCCATATTAAAATTCTAAAATTTAATTTTTAAATAAATTTACTCTTTTACTAAATGTTTTTTTTCCTTAAGATTTTTATTAAATCATCGAACGCATATCAGTTTTAAATCATCTATCATCTGACATAAATTCAGCTAAATTTTCAAATGAAAACATTTATTTAAAGCTAAATAAAATGCATACATCATACATTTTTCTATCTACTTCTTTATATTTAATATTCAATAATTTATTTATACATTTTTTATTTTTTTTTTTTTAATATATAAAAAATCATTTTTTTTTTATTTGCGCACTCACCCACTTTTTAAAAACTAAAAAATCAAAATATGCTTCATTAAACAAATCTTTATCAAAAAAAAATGCATTTGTAAATACGAAAAAAAAAAATCATCTTTAACGATAGATAAAACTAATATGAGCCTTACTACGGAGCATAGTGGTAAAAAGGAAGTGCAAAATATTGTCACTTCAAAGGAGGGTAATAAGAAATCCGAAAATGCCTTTTACCCCACCGTCGATGGTAGGCCGCCAAAAGGTGGTCAAGCTTCTTTTAGTTTTGATTACAAGCCTGAGAAACCGGAAAAACATGATAAGTCCGAAAAGCATGATAAGCACACTAAGAAACCAGTGATTAAGCCACAACAAAACGATGTCAAATATGATGTTCACGAACCTCAAGAGGAAGATTTGCCCATACACCATTCAGGCATAGGACCAGGATTTGTTCCGGTTCATCTTGGTGGGGGTATATCACCTTATGACAGTATTAATTACAATCAAAATCTTGCACCGCAACATCCAGGTCCCCAAGGACCTTATGGGCCTTTCTATCACAATGACCCTTTCAATCCTTATGAACAATATGATATAAACCCTAACAACATACCACAAGGAAAACCTCCAACACCAACTAGTCAATCAGACTTATTCAATATTATAGGAGCTGCAGGACCTGGAGGTAAACAATCCCAAACCAATTTGCCGCATCATGTTCGAATCGAACATATTTTACAACATTTACAACAAAATGCTGCCAATCAAAATCAACACAATAATCAGGGGCCTTTTGTGGCGATACCGCAACATGGACATGGCAATATAAGTGGTGGTGCTAGCAGCCATCAACCAGGACTACCAGGTGTTGGGATGCCAGCACATCATGGTCAATATGTTCCTGTGGTGCATAGTGGATTACCACCCCCACCTCCACCTCATGCTATTGCCATTGTCGATGGCCAAGCGGTACAATATGGTGGTTATCCTGTTATACCAGGCGTTGGACCAGTGGCAACACATCTTACAACCAATCAATTTTCATCAACCACTTCATCAAATGGTTTAGCTCCACAATCGACTGAACATGCAGCCACAAGTGCACCAAAGCCCAAAAAAACAGGTTGATTCTTTAAAACCTCAATTGTCATAATTCTAGAAAAGCTACTACTGCGATATTATTTTCATGATTTAGGAAACAATTTTCAAGAAAAAATTTGCCCAAAATCTGGCAACCATTTTTATAGAATAGTTGCTGGCTTTTGTAATTGAAAAGTTGGTAAGACTCCAACTACATTTAAGAAAGCCAAATAGCTTAAAAATATGACCTTAAACAGAAAAGTTGCTCAAGAATCTGAAAACTTTTTATTTTAAAAAGTTTCTTAGAATCTGAAAACTCTAAACATACAAAATTTGCTGCAAGTCTGATAACTAAGATGCTTAGAATTGAAAAAGCAAAACAGTATATCATCACCTAAAATGCAAAAGGGCGACTTTTTACTTTTTTGCCGGAGAAGCAAACAACTTTAAATTTCTTTAATAAAGTCGCAGGGATATACATGTGTACATTTAGTTTAATAAAGCGAACAAATATCAATCAAAAAATATTTTTCGAATTTTTTTTTATTAATACGCCATTTTGCATTTTAGGTAACGATATGGCTTAAGAGAAAGTTGCTTAAATTCTAACATTTTTTAATTATTTTTTTTAAGATGCTCAGAATCAATCAATGCAGAAAAGTCTATATACAAAAATCTATAAACATTAACCTTCATAGAGAAATATTTAATTTTCCTTCATCAGTCTTGAAATATCGCAGTAATAGTTAAACATTTTTCATTATTTCATATTTTAAAACATTATCCAAAAAGTTCTTTCATTACTTCGGTACTATGGTTATAGGTTCGATTGTGTGCCATTGCAAAACATCACAAGATATTAACAAATTGTATATACACAGATCTAAACTTCATTTTAAACGTGAAAATTAATTCTCCTTCATAGACTAGAGAACATTTTGTAGAGTTACATACTAAAACCTTTTACTATGTCCTTAAACAAAACCTTTTTAAACCAACTTGTGTAGTGATAACTAAAACCAATTTGAATATTTTCTTTTTTCCCCTCTATAGCATTCAATAATTTACAACCAGATATTGAGGTGCATACTTTGGAGGCTATTGATCCCCGAACTGTACGCATTGTCTTTACTGTGCCCCAAGTATATGTCAATTTACACGGTCGAGTCGAGTTACGTTATAGTAATGTTCCCAGTAATGATACCTCTAAATGGGATCAACAAATATTTGCTCCGCCAGAGGATCTGATAGCTACATCACAAATGGAATTTGATTTGCCTGGCCTGGAGCCGAATTCATTGTACAAAATCAAAATCACTTTGATTTTAAGAGATTTAAATTCGCAACCCACAAGCTCAGTGTACACAGTCAAGACACCTGCCGAGAGAACTATTACTCCTCCACCACCAATCTCCGATTACAGACCAGACTTCCAAGATGTATTCAAGAATGTCGAAGATCCGGAATTGAATGTAAGTGAAACCAACTCAACTTGGTTGCACTTGACTTGGAAGAAATTGTCTGATGAACAACAAGATTATGTTGATGGCATACAATTGAGATATAAGGAATTGACCGGCATGATTTACTCATCCTCACCTTTGATACATCGTTCTCTAACCTCTTACACTATTGAAAACTTGCAGCCTGATACTGGCTATGAAATTGGCCTTTACTATATTCCCTTCCCCGGTCATGGTGCTGAGTTGAGAGCCGGTCATATGATTAAAGTGCGCACAGGATCCAAAGTTGATGTATATGCTTTCGATGTTATGGTTAATGTTACTAAGATTAAGGCCCAAAGTGTTGAAGTGTCTTGGAATGGTGTACCATATCCCGAAGATAAATATATTAATATCTACAGAGCTATTTATCAAAGTGATTCGGGTAAGGAGGATTCTAGTGTGTTCAAGGTGGCCAAGAGAGATAGTACGACTGGTACTTTGATTATGGATTTGAAACCTGGTACCAAATATCGTTTGTGGTTGGAGATGTACATGACCAATGGCAGAATTAAGAAGAGTAATGTTGTTAACTTTATAACCAAACCTGGTGGTAATGCTGTACCTGGTAAAACTGGTAAGTTTTAAGGGATAGATTTTACCTTTCAGGAATTATTAATAAAATGTTTAAATCTCTCTAAAAGTTTTAAATGCTTACGAACGGATGCAAGACTTTTTTGGAAATCTTGGTAAATTAAAATGAAATGAAAAATAGAAACAGTTAACTTTTTTGATCAAACATATTAGAGAAATGTGGCATAATTTGTGATAAAACTTTCTACAACAAATATGCTAGAGATAACGGACATGTTCGTAAATGCATTACTGCGCTGCGTGATTTAAAAAAAAAAAAAAGTTTTTTACTTTGTAAACAAAAAACTCTTTTTTTATGAAAACTTGACCTTGTGATCAAATTTTCTAGAAAAAAATTTCTTTAATTGCTTTTGGGGAAGAAAATTGTGATAAACAGATATATTTTTTCCAAATATTAAAATATACTAATGGAAATACTTGGCAGCCACACGATCAAGTTTTGCCTTTTAATTCCTTTAATGTGCTGTTTTCACAACACAAGTGATTGAACGTGTAGTAAAATTTATATGAAAAGCACTCATTAGACATGGCCAAAAAATGCTTAAAATGATTTAAAAAAATTTCAGTGTTTTCATTCAAAAATTGGGATTATTAGCACATCCAGCGTTACCGTTGGATAATTTCAAAAAGTACCAAAAAAAAGGGGATTCTTACAAAAAAAGTGGCACCAAAAAGGTGATTTAAGAAAAAAAAGGCGGCACATATATAAAAATAGGAAGAGGTAAATTTCTAATAACATTTTTAAATGGTAAAAAAAAATTCAGAAAAGATTATATCAAATGTAAGCAAAAACTTTTTTGTGTGATTTTAATTGACCTTAGCTTGATGATTTCAAATCTGTTCAATGATTGGCTCTATCAGTTCTAGTTTTTTAAAAGCCTTTGAGTCAACCATATAATTTTTTTTGTATTTTCAACTGTTTCGAAGTTATTCAAAAATTAGTGGCAATATATATGACATTATAAGAACAAACATTTGACATTTTAATCATTAATATAAAAGCCACAAGTATGAATAAAATACGGCATATTTCATTATAATCGTAGGACAATTGTTAATTTTATGTATTATTCATTGTTGGGGGCATAATGCTAATATGTATGTTTCATCATGACCTAGGAGCTATATGTCCGTTTAGGCATCATACCAATAGTTTTTTTTTTATTTTCTACAGTTTCGTAGGTATTAAAAAAATAATGGGAACATTTTTCAAAATATAAAAATAAAAAAAAAACGTTTTCAAAAATTTACAAAAAAAAAAAAAAAAAATTATAAAAATTTTACATTTTTATAAATTATCGAAGCTAGGAATATAACGAATAAAATAAGCCATAAACCATGAAAATGTTTATTTAAATGTTATATAAAAATCAAATATTGCGATTTTTGGCGAATTTTTCCTAACAAAAATCTTAATAAAATTAAATTTGTCGTATTTTGGCGATTTTTGGTGTATAATTGGTCACGAAGGTGAAAAAAATATGACAACCCTGATTTATATAGGCATAAGTATACGCCATGGTATAAGTATGTATTTATTTCATCATGGTATACCGCGCTTACTTGCGAATAATTAATATAATAACACCTGTTACATAATATATATTGCAATAAATGCATAAATTATTTCAGATAAGCTTGCTTTCATATATAATAAAATAATAAACGGTTTATATTAAAGCTGGGAGTTGAAATAAAACAGAATGTTCAAAAAGTTTCTCATCCTTTAGTAAAAAGTAACAAAAAAGTGGCAAGAATTACAAAAAGTATCACATTTGGGTGCATTTTGTAAAAGTAGCAAAATAGTATCCAAGCAGCCGAAAAAGTGGCAAATTGCTACTTTAGTAGCACCAACGGTAACGCTGAGCACATCATTACTAAATGAATTAATTAATAATAAATATTTCATTCCCGAAAATAATTTTTGGTAATAAATTTGCATGTGCCCGGCAAATAAAAAACTGAAATGGCAAGCTGCTTTATTTAAGCAACTTGTTTTTTTCTTTCTATCCTCTTACAACTACAATTCGTGTTGGAAAAAAACCAGCCAATTGTAGGGGAATGTAAGAAAGAAAAATTGACGGTTTATTATTGTGTCTTTGTTGAAGCTTTGATATTGTTACATGTAAGAGCTGAGTGTTTAAAATTCTTATTTTAAACACTGACGAGCTGGCCTAAGCAACCAGCGAAATGCGCATAGAAACTAGCTTTCCCACAACAATAAATTTCAGTGGTTTCATTCAAAAATTGGGATTATTAGCACATCATTACTGAATGAATTAATTTAAATAAATGCTTAAATATTGCTAACATTTTTAAAGATTTTTGTTAAAAATTTATTACCAGTATGACATTTTATTCGAAACTAAATACATTTTAGTGGCTAATTTTGTAACGAAATTGAAATTAATTGTTACATTTAAGCAAGTGGCTAGATTTTGGTAAAGTGGCTAGATTTTTGGTAAAACATACATATAAATATGTAGCAGAGGTAGTTGAGACTAAATTTTAAATTAAGGCTGCAAACCTCTGATATATGCAAACTTTAAACGATTTATTTCTATGATATACAAATTTTTTTAGATTATTTTATTATTTATAGTTTAAGAAAAGTTGAATCTTTAAGTTAATTGTTTCTTTCAGCAGTTTAGAGCAAACCATTTTTTCAAACAATTTTTATCTAAATACAAAGTGAAATTTCCTTGTACTTTTATATCGTAATATCAAAGGGCAAATAATAATTACAATCGACATGATAAGAGCATTTCTAATAAATATTCCCTGAATATTCAATTTTTTTTTTTAAGAAGAAATATCCATTTTCATACGAAATTTCATTTTGGGTACAACTATTTCTAGCCAAATTTATAAAATTTTTTTAGTAAGATCAATAAAACTCTTCGTCAAAATTTTTAAAATAAATAATGCTAAAAAACCCTAAAAACATTTTCCAAAAATGCTAAATAAAATGCCAAGTGCTAAATAAAAATTTTGCGGCTAGAAATTTTTAATAGTAAATTTATCTGCAAAAATGCCAAATGGCCACACTGGCACTGTCACTTTTTTTACTAACACCCTCACACTTTTTAAATTGACCACGAGATCGCTTTAAATTTTACGTTTCCATTTGTTTGGAAATTTTGCATTCAATTTAACAGCTGATTACAAGTTTAGTGAGTAAATTTTTCGGTTGTCGTTAGCCTACGTCACAGCTTTGAATTTATGTAAATTTTGACAAACAGTATATGTAAAAGACTATCAAGAAAACCTTGATTATGTGGCTGGTAAAAGACTATCCAGATAATCTTGATTGTGTGGGGTCCAGACTTGCAATTTTTGTTGCAACAATTCTTACACTTTTTAACTTGAAGTTGTCTGTAGGTGTGGGTACGTTCGTAAATGCATAACACTGCTGCAGTGATGCAAAATTTTGTTGCTGATGCGTGATCACCGGTTGCAGTTGTGATGCTTTTTTACTGCATTACAGTTGTGCAAAGTTTGAATTTTTGAGTACGAGCTAAATTTCAAAAGTTTCATAAACGAACATAAAATAATGAAAAAAATGGTATCAACAATAGTGATGACAAATTTTATTGAATATATTAAAACAAAATTGGACAGTTTTCTTATAAATAACAAGAAAAATCATTAAAGAGGAAAAATAAAACGATTTCTTTTATATCAAAAGTTATTGCATCAGAAAATTAACTGATGCAATATTTGCAAAAAATTTTCTGCAGAGCTGCGTCGTCACAGCATAAAAAACTTTTGACATATGAGAGTGATGCCAAGTTTCTTACAAATTATGCTTTTACGAACATTTAACTTTACTGATGCGCAAGTGATGCGCAAAAACTGCATTTACGAACGTACCCTGTTTTTATATTTATATACAAAATATAAAATAAAGAAGAGGAAAGACCAGATAAAAAAAAGAAAAATTGCAAAACTATAATTTCATAATGCAATTTAAAAGCAGAAGTATTAAAAATTACAACAACAAAAATTGCAAGTCTGGGCGATGACTAATTAGCATGAAACAAAGAAAACAAGATAGTGCATTGCGCAGGTCCGTTAACTTTTTACTCTCATTTTGACGTCATTTTTACGCAACTGTAGTACAGAGAACCAAGCCGATCGGCGCAAGCCGAACGGCTCGCCGCCGCCGCTTGATTTCTCCAAGCCCCGCCGCCGCCGATTTACACGGCTTAGACGGCTCAATTAAAGCCGCCGATGACAGCAGCTGCGCCGTGAAATTTGTTAATTTTTGTAACTAAGTTTATTTTACTTCAGGGTTACACGGTCAAGTTTTGTCTATCAAGTTTAATACGCTCACACTTTTTTTCCAATACACTAATACTTTTAAAAGTTGAAGCGAACTTGCCTTTAAAATTCTCTTTCAAGTGAGTGTATCAATTTACGTTCAAGAAAACAGCTGATTACAAGTTTGATGAGGAAATTGTTCGTTTGTCTTTATAAATTGTGCTCTTGATGAGCTTCAAAATTGCGTGCAGCCTACGTCACAGCTTCCAATTTTTGGAAATCTTGACAAACTGTATACATATGTAAAAGACTATCAAGAAAAAGTAGATCGTGTGGCTGCAGTGTTACAGATTTGCGTTTTAATGTATTAGGTGCCTATTATGAACTAAATTCGATTTTCGACAGCTGTCGAATTAGTTGATCGAACGAATTTTCATTTGGTATTATGGCACACATTCGATAAAAAAAGTACTATAGTGATTTAGTTTATTCACAGTAGTACATTTTCTATCAGCTGTCACTTTAAATAAAAAATTTTTGTTAACAAATTTAAAAAATTAAAAAATAAAACTAATATGAATCATGACTACGACGGACTTACAGTGATTACATGATTCATCTGATGAACGCTTACTGGCACTGGGGTGTACCTGTAGCCTGAACTTTTGTAAAAATTCCTTTTGCCTACAAAGGATTTTGTTCCATAAGGGAAACAAGCTTTTCCAACTGCTGCTTACTACTGTCGACTTTAAACTTGCATAAAATAACCAAAAATAATTAAGAATGTGGAATTTGCACACCAAAACTAATAAATTAACAAAAACTTACATTTTAAATAATTTTTTTTAAATTATTTACACCGTCGAAAGCAAATTTGTTTTCGTTGAAAAATTCAATGCACAACGAAATTTTCGACAGTGCTGCCAACTTATAATACCAAATTAACATTCGATAGTCGCTGTTCGATAGCCAGCGAAAATCGTTTATCGAATGTAACTCATAATAGGGGCCTTAATTTCTTTGTCAAAAATGGTATATTTTAGCATCAATGTGCAACATTCAAGTGCCGTTATATTTTCTTGAAATTTTTCAAAGCGTCATTGTACTTAACAACATGCAAAAATCTCTGCAAGAATATTTATTTATTTATTTATGTACAAATTTATTATAATTAAATTACAATAAATCTCTGATAGTGAAGTTTTTAATGTGGCAGAAAAAACAATAAAAAATTACCAGCAGTTGTTAAATAAAAAACAAAAAATTAAAGAAGTGTCTCACATTAAGACACTGTATGGAAGTGCAGAGTGTTGGCAATATTTTGGTCATTTGGTTCAGGTTAAGGAAATTGTATATTTTAATTTTTTTCAACTTAAAGCTTACATTTTTATTAATAATGTATTGCAGAAAGCTTTACTTTTTTGAAATGGATATGGGTATGTGGTCCTACAGATAACATCAGTTTAAAACAGTATTGAGGAAGAAACGAAATTGCACTATCCCATAAAAATAAATACATATCTATAGAAATGATTAATAGTTTTCCTTAAATAACAATTTTAAACATTTCAAGCCGACATTTAAGCCGCCGCCGAATCATTGACGCAAACGCCGCCGCCGCCGATCAAACACCCTCGGCTTGGTTCTCTGCTGTAGTAAAGAGAATTAAATGTAAACAAACATTCAGCATAGCACATACACGTGTTTGTGTGATCATGTTTGTGCTCATTTGCTACTATGACGTACATGCGCAGAAAAATAATGTTTTTTTAAATTTACGTGCACTATCTTGTTTTCTTTGTTTCATGACTAATTAGTATGCCCTAATTTTTTTTTTTTTTTTTTTTAAAGTTACTTGTCAATATGGCCAAAAATCCTTATTAAACGAAAGAAACACTTTGAAAAAAATTATAAGAGACTATTGTGCGGTTTATACAATACAAGTGATTGAACGTGTAATAAAATTTATATGAAACCACTCAAAAGACTAAATGCTTTTCATAAAAATTTTACTACACGTTCGATCACTTGTATTGTGGATGACTCACATATTTACTAGGGATGTAACGATAAGCCTTTTTGCCGATACGATACCGATACTCCAGTAACGATAAGATTCTTTGCCGATACGATACCGATACTCCAAACAAAATATCGCCGATATCGATACCGATACGCATATTGAATTTAAATGCAACTTAATATTAACAAAACTCCAATGGAGTAATTTGTATATTATACAAAATTACGGTGTAAGAAATTAATATTTAAAATTTAAGCCCTAATCATGTTAAACGCAACGCAACGCCAAAGAATAAAATTAAAAGTACAAACAATGTCATAAATATTTTATAATTTTGCTGTTGCTTTCTACACAAAATTCATATTGAATTTTTAAATTTCAAACGCTGCATATCTTGTTGCATGAATTTCTGCAGAAAGCAACAACAAAATTACAAAATATTTATGACATTGTTTGTGCTTTCAATGATATTCTTTGGCGCAGCGTTGCGTTTTACATGATTGGGGCCTTAATTAGATTTAAAAAACAAAGAATTTAATTTGAATTCATGATAAAATGAACAAAAAATAAAAAAATTTACAAAAATTTTAATTAAGAAATTAATTATTAATATATAAAATTGACATTAATAAGATTTTTGTTTAAAAAACAAGGTATTGTCAACTTTTACGGAGATAGACAATTTCGCAAGTCCGTTTGAACCAGACCTGTAGTGGAAAATAGTCTCCCAGATGCGACAAAACTAATTTGAAAACTTAAGAATTTCTGCGCCATTTTCTTGAAGTTTAGGCATACAAATTAGTTTAGGTATACAAAAAAAAACAAGCGGATCTGCGTCTCTAGAAATAAAAGAAGATCTTTCGACTTCTTTTTTAGCACAATCACATCACAATCGCCGTGTTTTCAACACTTTCGGAATGCAGAGACATGCTAAGTGGCTCAATAAGACGTTTTTTCGATTCGACTGAAGTTAATTGTCTCTTAAATACTCGAGCATTGTATCGAGCGTCAAGAATTGTAGATAAGCAATAGGTTTAATTATTTTCTAAATCCTCAAATCTTTTATTTATAGCTAGTGCTAAGTCAGCCGCTACATTTTGGGACTCTGAACTATTATCCATCTCTGTGGATTCCTTTATTATATGAAACAATTTCATTATTCTTTTTTAATTTTATGCTCTGCTTTGTTAATGTGTTATTTCTCTTAGTTGTTATGCAAAAAATAAGCATAGTAAATTAAATTGGTTGTTCAAAAATACTCCAAAAAAAATATATGTGACCTGCTCCACGAAAAGGGACCTCTGTTTTTTTTACTTTTTGAGTGATTCTTATAGGAAAAAAAACGCTTTTTCAAATGCCGCAAACCGCAAGTTTCTATGTCTTTTAATTTTTTTACAAATCACCTGTAAAGATGAACATAATTAATGAAAAAATTTAAAAATGTGATATAAACAGATAATATATATAATATTTGAAATTTAAAAAAAAATCAATATCAAAGGTACCAAATTACAAAAATATCAAAATTTTACTCTTTTTTACTCCTAACACGCTTTTCTGGTGGTTCTTCTGTATTTTGCGCTTTTTTTAAACGCGTTTTTCTCAATAACTTCTTTTCGGCGCAGAGGTCCCTTTTCGTAGAGCAGGTCACATATATTATATATATAGGGTGTCTGGTAGCAGATTTATTTTTTCAAACTTATATAAGAAACGTAATAAATGACACAAAGTTTTATTAAAAGAATTGAACGGTAGAATTGAAATGCGGATTTTATTTTTTAAAGAGTATGTCATCCAGATGTCTTCCGTCGGGTTGAACGCACTGTTTAAAACGAAGCCATGTGTTCTGCGCCACACGCTGCAGTAAACTTGGTTCGATTGAGCTGATTTCTCGACGAATATTTTCCTTCAAAGACAAGAAATTGAGGATTGTCATAATAAACCCTCTCTTTGAGGTAGCCCCATTAAAAAAATCCAAGGGAGTTAGATCGGGCAACCTCGGTGACCATGGGATATCCCCAAAGCGACTGATCAGTTTTTGGGGGAAATTATCCCGAAGCAAATTCATCGAAGCTCTGGCTGTGTGTGCAGTCGCCCCATCCTGTTGAAACTACGTGTGTGAAGAGTACGATGGATGAGCTCGCAGGTTTGGCAAAAGGAATTCCCTAATCATGCGTAGATAATTTTCATCGTTGACATTCGTCGCCTGGCCTCGAGAATTTCGAAAAAAAAATGGTCCAATTATCTCAAGCGTGGATAAGGCACACCAAACAGTTACCCTGGGGCAATGCAATGGTTTTTGATGTTTCAATCGAGGGTTGCGGTTCTTGAAGACCAGTAATGGCAGTTTTGCTTGTTAACGTGGCTTTTTAAGTGAAAATTAGCCTCGTCGCTCCAAAAAATTGGATTTACAGTGGGAAAACGCTCCAATATCGTTTCACAAAAATTTTTGCGTAAATCAAGGACACTTTCTTTCAGTTCTTGAACGATTTCAATTTTAACAGGATGGAACTTCCTATCCTCTTTTAAAATTTCATGAATAATCACTCTTGTAAGTCGCAGTGAGGCTGCATATTCCGTATTACCAGTTCAATGTTTTCGTACATTCATAGCTGAAGCAGTTGCGCGGAATCTCTGAACCTACGAACGAATTTAATTTACACTCGATCCATCACGTATTCGCCGAATTCCGAACTTTGAACAAATCGACGAAGCAAATACGTAAGAATCATTACTCTTAAAAAATGTCACCACAGCGAACGCGCGATATTCACTCGACAACTTCCACAGATTACACACAGATATGTAAAAAGTGACGTGTGAAAAAGGCCCAAATCAGTTGCGAGGGCAGCTTTCGTAGTGAAGTGGCAATGTGTAAAAACATGCCGCTACAATCAACAAGAATTGCGTGATCGAAACAAAAATAGCGAAACACAAATCACGTTTAACAAAAGCATTAGTTCAACAAACGTTTTATTTTGTACAAAAAAAAAAATTATTTAGTTATATTTTTTTATTTTATAATGTTATTATTTCCTTACTTAACTATTTTTTACTAGTGTTGCGATAAACGTAAAAGTTAATTTTTACAACAGTTTTGCAAAGAAATCTCAACTAAATAAATTTGTGTTCATAGTATTGCGGCATAAAAGATGGTTCAAAGAGAAATGAAAAAGGGCAGCTTTCCAGAAAGAAACAAAAAATCTTCTGTCTCGTGACATATCTGTGTGTAATATGTGCCACTGCGGCATCGTGACTGACAAATCCGCACAATCGATTATTCCATCGGCGCCACCCTCCCTCCGCATCGTTTATTAAAAATATAAATTTGCCACCAGATACCCCGTATAAACCATCTACGTATAGACAGCAAAATATCGCCGATACCGATATATCGGAAAATCTGCAGTATCACCGATATATCGGTATCGGTATTCGTTATCTCCCTAATATTTATAACAAAGAATAATTTCAGATCAAAAATTATTTTCGGGAATGAAATATTTATTAATTAATTCATTTATTAATGATGTGCTAATAATCCCAATTTATGATAAAAAAACACTGAAATTTATTGTTGTGGGAAAGCTAGTTTCTATGCGCATTTCGCTGGTTGCTTAGGCCAGCTCGTCAGGAAACTTTTTCCAAATACTTTAGAAAACCTAAAAATATTATACAAGTAAGACCATAAAGTGAATAAGAATTTTAAACACTCAGCTCTTACTTGTAACAATATCAAAGCTTCAACAAAGACACAACAATAAATAGTGAATTTTTTCTTTCTTACATTTCTTGCAGATTTTAGTAGTTTTTAAATACTTTTTACATTTTATAAAGTTTGAATTTAAAAAGTTTCCCAAACTAATATATTATAACATTTTTATTCTCATCCATATAGGAAAGCTTCTAACCGCAGGCCTTGATCAACCTGTCGGCGATTATTACGGTCCCTTAGTTGTCGTGTCTGTGGTAGCAGCTTTAGCTATTATGTCGACCTTAGTGCTGCTACTAATATTGACAAGAAGGCGTGTCCATCAAACAGCTTCCATAACACCACCACGTAAAAGTGATGCAGCCTATGACAATCCCTCATACAAAGTTGACATACAACAAGAAACCATGAGTAAGTTTTTAAAAATTTACTTACAATAAATTATTTTCTTTAAATTTGTTATGTTAATTAACGTTTTTTTCTCTCTCTCTCTCTCTCTCTCTAACAGATCTGTAGCGGTTTTAATTGCGTAAAATAACCAAGTGAACTTATTTTTCTACTCAAATGATGAAAAAAAAACGAAAACAAATCCTAGTTGTCTATTATTAATTAGGTTTCAAAACAGATTATATTTTGTGTAAATATTTAAAAATTAAAAGTATATATAAAATCCTTAACTATAACTGTCTGTTTTTAGAAAATGAAAACAAAATTTCATGTGAGAAATTATACCAGGGCAAATCAATAAGTCCGTGACTTTTTGAATGAAACACAGTTTTTTTTACAAAAAAAAATTTATTTTTCAACATAATCTCCTTTTAGTTCCATACACTTAGTCCAACGTTTCTCCAATTTGTGTATCCCTTCCAAGTTCCATAAAATAGGCATTTGTTTGACCAATAATTTCATCGTTGGAGCTAAATCTCTTTCTTACCGAGCCATTTCTTTAGGTTCGGAATTAGGAAATAGCCACTGGGGGTTAAATCCGGAGAATATGGCGGATGAGGTACCAATTCGTAGCCCAATTCATGTAATTTTGCCATTGAGACTGCACACGTGTGCACCCGTGCATTATCTTGATGAAAAACTTTTTTCTTGGCCATATGGGGTCGTTTTGTTTTAAATCATCGTTAAATCGGTCCAATAAGATGGCATAATATTCGTCGTTTATTGTTTTTCCCTTTTGAAGGTAATCGATGTGGATTATCCCGCGTGCATCCCAAAAATCTGTTGCCATCACCTTATTGGCCGACAAACTTACCTTGGCCTTCTTCGGAGCCGGTTCACCCGGAGAAACCCATTGTTTAGACTGCTGCTTGGTCTCCGGAGTGTTGTAATGGATCCATGTTTCATCCACTCATTCGAATTGCGGTTAAACAACTCCAAACAATCTTTTGAAGTTGTCACACGATGACGTTTATGGTCAATTGAGAGCAAACGCGGCACCCGTCTTGCAGACAGCTTTCTTAAACCCGACCTCGTATTGAAAACAAAAACAAATTTTCGTATTTTATTGTTGTTTTAAATATATTTTCTCACATGAAATTTGGTTTTCATTTTCTAAAAACAGGCAGTAAAACGATGTAATAAGTAAAATTTAAATTGGTTTAACCATTTACATAAATAAAAAAATTATAAAACAGAAAGAAAGAAAAAAAGAAAAAAAAATAGCTAAAAAAATATTTAAAATAATAAAAAGTGCCAGAATTAATTAAAAAAAATGAGATGAGAGAAAAAAATTTTATATTGAAAAATTGGCCTTTGAAACATGTTTTTTATTTTGAAAAAATTTTTAAATTAAATTAAAAGCCATTATTTAAAGTTGAAATGAGATGTTATAGTATTTAAGAATGATTTTTTTTTCATTTTTCTTATTTTATTATTATTGTGTTTTTAATTTTGTATATAAAACAATCTGTCCTTTTTTAGTTTTGCATAAAGAAAACATTTTTAATTTAAATGTTTTGTTTTTTCTTTTTCTTTTTTTTTTTTGTTAATTTGTAAAGATGAATGTTTAAATTCCAAATGTTTTTATAAGATTTATATTTTAATTTTTCTTTTTATTTCCTTTTAATTTTATCTTTTTTTTTCTTTATTATTCATTAAAGGCATTGTATAATTTTTTAGCTTTACTTTTGCTTAGTTTTATATTAAAAAAAAAACTATTTTAAGTTTAAAATAATAAATAAAAAAAATTTAACTTTTGGATTTTTATTTGTTCAATACAAAGCAATGGAAGAGACAGTAAAGTTATTATTCTGAGAAGTTTAAAATTTCGTGTTATAATATAGAGAATCCTAATCAATAAAAAACTCAATTTCGAGTTTTTTTGATGATACGTTGTTTTGTCTTTTAATTGACGATATGTTATGTAAATTTATATCCAACAACGTAGTTTTTATAGTATCTTGGGTCATCGGAAAACCCATTTCAACGGACAGACGGACATTATTAAATCAACTTCACTACTCATAAGGACGCAGAATTATATATGTAATATATATAGTCTAACATCCATATTGTAGAAATAACAAAACGGAATGAAAAGCTTTCTGTGAACTTTTGTGGTGAAGGGTATATAAACAACGAATTGAATTTGAATTCATGGTAAGTCTGTGTTCATATGGCTCATATTCATATGGCTTATTGACATGATTCTTACTTTTTCTTCTTTGAACTTTTATTGGCGTTCAAACAATTCATGTCATGTTTATTATTTTTTTTTTTTTTTTTTTTTTTGTAAAAAGAAAATAAAAGAAATTTAAAACAACAAATGAGAAAGCAAAACGTACTGACAGTACATTCATCTGTGTACTCGTTTCTTTTCCCCTCGTCTCTCTCACTAATAAAGTAGCAATCATGTCGATAAGACATGATCCGTTTGAACACAGACTTATGTATTGTTTCCAGAGGACAGGAAATTGATTGTGTAGTAAAATTTATATGAAAATCATTCAAATAAACTGAGTGATTTTTATATAAATATTCTACACATTCAATTGCCTGTCACATGGAAAAAGCACATTAACAAAAAATAAATTATTTTTTATTATATCCCAATAAGCAATTTCGCTGGAAATCAAGTGAAAAACAATTGGTATTCAAGGCCGAATTTCAAGTTTAAAGGGTTGAAATACACTTTTGTTACACTTTATTTCAATAGCATCCTCCAGTAAAATGGGAACTTGAAATCAATTGGAATATTACAGTTCTAATACAGTTTAACTTAAGCCTTGAAATACAGCTCAATTCAATCCTTGAATTGTAGTTAAACTCAAGCCTTGAATTATTGCTAAATTTAAGTCTTGAGTTACAGTTGAATAAGCTTGAATTACAATTAAATTCAACTTGAACTCTGGTTGAATTCAAGCTTTGAAATACAATGCTTTTCAAGTAGAAATAGAACCAGAATTCAAGCTTTTATTTTCTAGTAAATTATTTATATTTATTTTCCAAAAAACAAATCATATAAAACAAATTTTTATAAGAATAAATAAATTAAAGTGGCGAAAAACAAGCTACGGTCATTAATTTAGTATTAAAATCAATCTATGGTGTGAATAATTGGAATGAAAATAAATGCGTTCTCCTCTAAATTTTCAAACATTACTATCTTATTTTCGATTGATGAACAACAGTGCTCAACCACTGCATTTTTTACTTCAAAATTATTGCTAAATCTTATATTCAAACGGCTTTGATGATATTGGAGAATAAAAATATTCTGTCATATTAACAATATGATGTGATGTTATAACAGGAGTAGGCTTTTTTGATTGAATATATCCAATATAAGTTCCCACCAATACTATGTATGTTGTTTGGGCATTTTGTAGAAAATTTCATGTTATTTATTTCTATACAGGTTTTATTTTCCATCAATTTGGGTTTTATTGTTGGTTCTTCATCCAATTGGCATACATTTTCTTCTATATTTTTTTTACATATTTGGCTATCAATTTGATGGTGTTTCCTCAACTTTTTTTATTTGGGACTTGATTTTAAAAATCTCTTAACATATTTTTGTGCACAACTTTTGTTAAGTAAGCCACTTTCAGTAAGATTCTTATAGGAATTTGATTGCTCAGATATAGAAGACGGAACTCAAATAATTTTATTTTATTCAAAATTATTAAATAATTTGTTTTACTTTTTATATCCAGCATATAAGAATTGTTTCTGTGACTCCTAAGCAAACTACGTGCATATAGTCGTTCGGAAAACATTTAATCATGTCGATATCCAATTTATTTTCTAAATTTTTCCGTTTTTCACTTTTTATATTATTAAAACACTCTTTTTCAATGTTTATGTTTTAAAAAAAGTTATAACTATTATGTTTTAAGAAAATTTTATTTCTTTTAAATATTTTGTAAAAAAAATTTAAATAATTATTTGACAACAGAAATAATTTTTTAACGTATTTATGGATGTGTTTTCTTTTTTCATTCGAAAATATTTTGAAACTTGAATAGCATTTAAATATACGTTTGAACTCAAGTTTATTTCCAGTTAAATTTTAAGGACTTGAAATTTTATTTTTGAGTGCTTATTGGGTATTGATGGTTCAAAAAAAACTTTAAAAAAAGTATAATCGTATCGATAGTTATATATCACTCCCCTCATTTTATTAAAATTTTGTATTTAAAAGTTTCGGAAAATTTTAATCAAATGTACAAAGAAAATTTGTTTAAAAAAAGAATCCTAGTTACTTTAAAAGACTTTTTAATTCCTAGCTAACGTCATATATCGTCGCCCGGGGGTTTATGTGCTCCATACGCCATTTTGACAAATTTGAGTTAAGGACGCCAACTTAGGTTTTCGACCCCAAATTTTTTTAATCAGCAATCCGTTTTCGGCTATCTCGACTCATTACTGAGATAAATCGTGTTCATTTTGCTCTATATCTTATTAATCAGAACCTTTTGGTGCCACTTTGATCTATACGTAATTAAATGGCGTATAGAGAAAAATTTCAGTACAAAATCTTGAATTGATTTCTGCTGGACATTTTGCTCTACGTGCAGTTGAAATTGTTGAATGCAAATATTTTTAATATATTTTTCCGTTATAAAGAATTATTAAAAGTTCTCTCTTTTATACAGTATACTTATATATAGTAAAATAGTATACTATAGTAGCTCTTACAACCAAAAATAAATAAATACGTCAAGCGTTGCATAAGCTATAAAGTAACTAATTTCTTACTGTATAGGTGTTTGTATTACTAGTCAATGCAACGCTTGACGTGCTTATTTAGGTTTAGCTGTTACTCCTTAGTCTAAATTTTCCCGATTTGTCAGAAATCGATTGACAAATTCTGCTAAAGAAGAATTTAACAGAATTTTTAAAAAAATTATCTTTTTTAACGAACAATCATCTTTTTTAACAGTCGTGGAGGTAACGAAATAAGTAGTTGTATATATGAATACTCTGATGACAGAACATCCAACTATTCAAAATATAGTTATGTGGAGCGATTCGTGTGTTGCCCAAAATAAAAATCAAATGATGTCCACAGCAATTTTAAAATTTTTGTCAGACCATTTAGAGGTCAAAAGTATTATTCAAAAGTTTTCTGAGCCTGGGCATTCACAAATTCAAGAAAGAGATTGCGTTCACAGTGCTTTAGACAGAAATCTCAACTATTTAGAAATTCACAGTATTTTGTCACTCGTTAACTACTTAAAAAATTTCAAAACAAATAAAATAAAACTTAAGGTTGTAGAAATGCAATTCTCAGATTTTAAGAATTTTTCTAAGATATCTACCCAATTAAATTTTTCGATTCTTCCGTTTACTAAAATAAAAGTTCTTCAGTATATTCAAAATAACTTACTCACAATAAAATTTTAAAACTTAATTTTGCAGCCTCATTTCCATACAGCAAATATAATAAAAAAAAGGTTGCCGGAATAAATAACCAACACCGTTAAATATTTTTGAAACAGAGATAAGTATTGTTAAAAAACAATGCAAAAATTCCAAATGATGAACTTTCTGATTTAAAGTTTTTATACAATATTATTTCTGAAGCAGACAAAAATTATTATATAACCCAAATAAAATAAGATACTGATTTTTGTATTATCGTTTGTGAATTTCTAATAACTTTGTAAATAGTTTTAATTTTTGTTTTTCGTTAATAAATAAATAAATTTTTTACTAAAAGTTTTTGGTGTGTTTTACTGCTTTTTTAATGATACTTTGCTCTACGTATATGTATTTGCAAGGAAATATGCTTAAGGTGGCGTATAGAGCAAACAGGATTTTTATTACCGTTAGAAAATATCCCGTTAAAGATGCGATTGGGAGTTAAAAATGTTTCCTCAGAATCATCTTTTTCAAACAAATATATGGTTTGAAAATCTCAAAATTCTATCGAGTAGTTTTTTTAAAAAAAAATATGTTAAAATTCAACATCGATTTTCTCAAAATGCATTTTTGGCACATAGAGCACTTAAACCCCCGGGCGACGATATGACTTTCAAACTTTGCAAAAAATAAACTTTTTAAAAAAAATGTCTAATAAAACAAATTTATATTCAAAAGTATTGTAATTTTTATTAATTCATATATTGACTTATACATACATACATATATTTTATTATTTTCGAAGTTATTTCAAAAAAAAAAAAAAAAAAAAAAATTCAATGTATTTTACTCCTTATACAAACATTTTTAAAATTCACATCCATAATTTCCATAAAAATTCAAGTAAAAATAAATTTTACTTACAACTTTAATTTATCCATTTTTTGCTCTATGACACTATCTTCCTCAGTATCACTACTACTGCTATCACCATCACTATCAGCCGAGGTATAAAATTCAGATTCACAACTCTCAGTACCCACATCATCGGTGGCCTCATCATCATCTGTGTCATCAATATCGGGATCTTCAGAATCATCTTCACTGTTAGAGCCAGTAATATGCACATCAGTTATTAGCTCTTTTAATAACTCTATTTCCAATTCTTTTAAACCTAAACCCAAATGTTTTTCGAAAACATCAAGTAAAACATTTTTTAGATTATGTGCCAACATTTGTAAATGGGTGGTGGAACATATGATTGGATTATTAAAATAACGTATATAATCATCTATATAATAGTGATTGAATACCGCACGTTCATTTGTTTCGAAAATATGTCGTGTTATAAGTAATTGTTTTAAAACCCAACTAGTATTTGATTGTAAAGCATTTATACAATCTTCAACACATTGTTTACTTAATTCATAATTGCGATACAATGGATAGATTAAGGAACGGCGCATAAAACTTATGACTACATCTTTTAAGGATGTGAAGGGCTCAAAGTATGTAAGTGTAGCTGAGAGTACACTACGGTTCCAGGCAGATTCACAGTTTATATCGTTTGAAGTAAATCTTAAGAATTATATTAGAAATAAATTAGAGAAAGTTTAAATCCGTGTTTGGCATAACGTTTTAAAATATTTACCTAACATCACAACAAATGCCTAACAAAATGCTTATTAGACCGCAATCAATTTCCATTATGTCGTAGTCGTCTGGCATTTCGATAAATTCTGGTTTACGAGTTAAATTATGCAATAAACATTGTTCTTCTTGAGATAGAGTTGAGTCTAAGAAATCGTAATTATTTTGTAAAAATGTAATAGGTATAATTTTCAAAAGAAAATTTAAATTTTCTATAAAAATCTCTAAATTTTGATCAAAAAGTAAGTGATTTAAAAAAAAATCAAGATGAAATAAGACAATTTTTTAAAATGCATACATAGGTATTTATAAAAATGGATGTTTATTGTAATCATTGTTAAATGTCTAAAAAATTCTGTAACATTATAACACAACTTACCTTTAAAGTTGATTTTAAACTGCATAGGATTATCATGACCCTCTGGAACTTGTAACTCAACAAAATTCAATTTATATTGATCTCTGGAAAAATTCTTCATTTCATCAATTTCTCTATCAATAGTTCGTTGTAATGGACTAACTTTTTGTGGTTCCGGCATGCGGGTTACGACATCTAAATCGGACTAGAATTTAATTATGTTATAAAAGTCTCCATTCCATAAATTTTTTAATACAAAAAAAAATACCTCAAACGCTCTGATGGTGCCCCTAAATTTACTAGCAAATCCATAATCGAAATTACATTCTGGCTTTAAAAGTTCTGTGGAGTTATCAACACGTATGTAGCACTGATCAGTTATTTTCTTTAACTTCCATAAATCCAAGGACCTTTCACAGTCTTTTGACTTTTTTTCTTGCGAGTACTTTTCCGTTCCATCAGTATGTTCTTCTTCATTGTCCGGCAGACAGGGTAGATTTATTACCATTAATTGCCCTTTGGTGTTGTAGTTTATTTCAACATTTTTCATGTTTTTCATATCAAAGACTCTGTAGTTTTTAAATCTGTAATATTTGTTTTTTATGTACAATATGTAAGTATGAATGTTACCTAAACAACTTAAATTAGAACCACTTACTTGTATAAGCGTACATCCAAATATATTAGAAAATTATAGTCCTCTATAAATAAATCACAATTTCTGATATTTTGCACATGTCTACCAGGACCACAATTTAGGCCGGCTTCATTATCATTACATTTTTTAATGTGCAATTTCAACTCACAAGTATCTCCTTTATAATGATGTTCAAATTGTTGTACATTTATCATTTTTATATTGAAGTGAAATATTTGGAAAATGTTCAGGTATAGCGGCTTAATTCTTAAAAAACTACAAAATAATGTTCACAGACATAAGCTAATACAAAATAAACAACATTCTGGAATTTTTATGAAGAGAATATGAAAGAAGAAGAGAGTATGCAAACCAGTGATGCCGTTTGTATATCTCTTATTTTTAGATTACTGTTTTCACTTTATCTATTCATATTCTAAGTTATGTTTAATATATTAATTTGTTATATCACTGAAATATGTAATAAAATATTTATTTTATATAAATTACATACATTTACTATATATTCAACATCTAACTTATAACAAATAAACGTAACTATATTGAAAAAGAGCGCAATTTTTTTATTCCTGCCCTGGCAGCACTGAAGCAAACAACGTGCAGAGCAAGGCGAATATATATGAATTCTCTTTGGTGCAGAATATAAGTAGAGCATAATAGGTAGCTTTTGTATATGTTTGTTGAAGAGACATCTGGTGGTAGTTAGTGCAGAGTTGTACTTTTCAGAACGGAAGTAAAGTTAATTCACCGTGGTGGCTTCAGATTTAATAATGGCCTTTTTGAATAAACTATATTAATTGTAAATTTGTGATTTTTCAGATTTTGAATAAAATTTGTCAAATTTTATACATTCTAATGTTTCTATTTCATTAACAAAAGTTTTTTAATTCGATTTCCATAAGATTTGTTACCATTTTATATGTTTTTATTTTTATTTTAGGTAATTCTAGCTTTTTTTGGTTTTGTAGTGCAACAATGTTTAGGATTATAATATGTACATGCAGGGTTGTACAGTATTTCAAAAACTTATATTTCAAAGTTCATTTTAAATGTGTCTTGTTGTATTTCAAATACAAATAAGTCGAGCTTCCATAACTCGAATCACAGTTATCCCTAAAAAAAAAAACTTCGACGTATAGATACTTCGAGTTACAGAATAATTTTGTTGAAAAAAGAATAAATTACATTTGATGTATTTTTTACTTAGATCAGCCCCTATTGATAGGCTGCATATCTATGTATGTATTTATTGTAATCAATGCTGTTCATTGTAATTTATTTTATTCTAAATATTGGCTCTAAATGAACTAAATAAACTATAAAATAATTCAGATTTATTTAATACTTCTTTTAATAAAATTTAAAAGTGTTCCAAATAATTAACAATAATGTCTTTCGGCATTTTTTCTTGTCTTGGAAGCCAAATACGCAATTTTTTCAATTTATAGCCTATTTCCGATGTGCGAAAGAATTCTTTCTTTCGTATAAATATATTGAAAACAAAAACAAATTCTAAAAATTTTTAGAATTTGTTTTTGTTTTCAATATGTTTAAACGAAAGAAAAAATACAATTATGTATAACAATTTAAACATTACATTTGTACTAGAAAATTCTGTACAGTGATTTTTACATTAGAAATATGCAAAACTAATACAATAACAACAAATACAAAATAACTAATAAATACAAGATAACTTATATATTAAACTAATTTTTAACTAAAGTTACTTTCGTAACAATATATGTAAATAAAATACAATTGTTCAAAACTTGTGTAATAAAATATATTAAAATTTTGTATTAAATAAATTTAATATAAAATGCCTTAATATTTAAATTCCACAAAAAAAAATTTTGAATAACTTATAATATGTTTTTCAATATTTCAATTATTATGTTTTTTAATTCTTTTAGTGAAAAAGCCTTTTCTACTTTTATTTGTTATAAGAAACGATTTTGGTAGTTTAAAAACGTGTGGCATCACCATCAAACATATTTTAAACCAAGGTGACATTTTTGAGTCATCTGCTTATTTATTTGTGTGTATACTGAATGTCAAGCTTTGTTTACATTTTGTGAAAAAATTAGTTAAAATTTTATAAAAAACTAAATACTTGAAGAAAAACTTATTTAAATTTTAGTGAATATCACCACTCTAACTTTTTACATATACAAAATACATAGTATTTTTCAAAAACGGGATAGCAAGCATAACTCTATATGATGATGCTTTCACCTGTATGAATTCACCTTGGATACAACAAAGGCCGGATACAACTTTCTATTACTTTGTATTACTATTTTTGAATTAACGATATTTTATATGGCCTTATTTTGTTGTTGCTTTCTACAGAAATTCACATTGCGTTTTAAAATTTCAAACTCTGCATAGCTTGTGGCGTTGAACATTTTAAAACGGTACATGAATTTCTGTAAAAAGCAACAGCAAAATTACAAAATATTTATGACATTGTTTTTGCTTTCCATGCAATTCTCTGTCGTTGCGTTGCGATTAACATGATTAGGGCCTTAGTATACCCTCATTCACAACTTGTGGTGATGGTGGGAATAAAAACAGGATACTGCATAATTGTTATTACTTTCGTAAAAATTGTTATGAACTGTATAAAGGGTTGTGTACTATGCTAAAAAAATAGTGTGCTAAATAATGTTTGATTTATTTTCGAACAGTGGTTTAAAGTATTAAAAAAAAAAATTGTATCAAGTAAGTGGCGATAGTATCACGTAGGGATGCCAAACGGGAAATTTCGAATCCCGAAATCCCGGGATTTTTCGGGATTGATAAATCCCGAATCCCGGGATTTAGTTTTATGAGTCCCGGGATTTTTTACATATCAACTTTTATGTACAAAAATTTTCGTTTTTATACTATATACAAAAAAATTATTAAAAATTATATTTGAGTTAAATTTTTTATTGCAAATAATTCTTATTTTTGAGTTTAATTTACGTTTTTGGCGCACAGCGAGTATTTACAATTTTCAATTTTTGCTTGATATATGACGACTATTTCTGGATTTTTGTATTTTGCTTAATAAAAACCATTATTTTAAGTAGAAACGAAATTTGAAGATTCACATCTCAAGCCTTTTTTACAATTACGTTTAGCAAGTTCGGCTTTGGCTTAAGACATAATACCAAAATAAAAATGATTATTTTTATGCAAAATATAGAAAATTATTCACGATCTAATTAAAGTATTATTCAGAAACAAAAGAATAAAAGTTGATATAATTATAACAATTAAGTCGTTATATTGATGAAATAGCTCATATTCCTTCCGGTCCAATAATAGAAAAAAAGTTTGCTTAGAAAACATACGGTAAATAAAAGAATTTTTTTATACAAAAACACTATCTGACATATTCATAAAAAAATTATTTAAACTTGAAATCTGTTTTAAGAAACATTTGTATAAACATTTTGTTTTAAAATAAATTTCAAACGTACTTAAATTATTGATTATGAATCTCGCCCTCACCCTGGAGGTGTACTGCACTGCAGTCGACATAGTGTTACAGTTTTTAACTCAGCTATCGAGATCGATGAGGGACTACACTTTGCAGTGTATTAATGTCGTCACAACTTAATTCACATTAAAAATTAAATTGCTGTCAAAAAACCGAAATGAATTGATCTAGAAAAACTAAGAGATTCGTATATTTTTTTAAGCTTTTTTTCAGAACCTGATCAGTTTGATCATGGGTGAGGCCAGTGTTATAAACATATGTATAAAATAAATGGTTTTGTTGTTTTCTTTTTTAATATTTATGTTATGTATATTAAATCTTTTGAATATTCAAAAAGTGTTGTTTATTTAAAAAAAACTCGTAACTTAAGGAAACACATTGATCCCGAATTCCGAAAATCCCAGGATTTTGGAAATCCCGAGTCCCGGGATTTTCAAAAATCAGTCCCGATTGGCATCCCTAGTATCACGGTACCTTGAACTTAAAAATTTTCAGAAAATGAAAAATACAAATGCACCATAGTTTCCATCCCTGGTAAATATCTGTTTGTTCGATGTTAAAGACATCATATTAAAATGGTAACATTTAAATAGTAACAGCATGAAAGTTCAATGTTATGACTTTATAAGAAAGCTTAACTAAAAGCATAGCGGAGACCCCAACTGTATAACAGAAAGTTTAAAGACTTATTAGCAGTGTGAGCATTTTGGCATTTTTGCACATTGAAATTTTTGATTGAGCTGCAATTTTTTTATTTAGCAAGAGAGTAGAAAATCAAGACCCCAAATAATCATTTTAATCTTTTTCCGTTTAGGTGGATATCAATTTTTGTCGCTACCGGATTAAATAGCAATTGTCAAAAAAAAGAAAAAAATTAATATGTATGTACATTAGAGTGGGTCAATTTGTATCAAAAAAATTCACCAAGCGTTTGTCAAAATCGTATTCTACGACGAATTCTAAGAAGGTTTGCCCGAGATACCATGGGTCTAAAATCAAAATTGAGCTTCCCATTTTTAAAGAGAAACTTTTCTTTTCGTATTTTAAATTTTTTTTAATATGGGGCATTCCTTGTAAAGCGGATAACCCAATAAAAATATTTTTGGAATACCTTTATATTTGGCATAACTATAGTTCTAGTAGATTTGAATAAGTGTGCGTAATAATCTTACACAATTAGGACCTTAGTTTATTAAAGTTGTCATACTGTATATTATGCATAAATCGTCAGAAAATTCGGAATGAAAATTATAGTTTTATGACATATTACTTACTATTTTTATGAACGCCACTGTACTAAATTTTCTAGCAATTGTAATTGTATACTTTAGATTTAGATGTATAAGTTATGTTACAATAATTCGAACACAACATTCTAGAAAATACTAGACGGTTCTTGAATCAACTAGGAATGGTTTTGAACTATAAATACAGGCTAACTCATGAAAGTTTAGTTTAGTTTGATTGGAGACATTGAACGGTTCAGATCGTTACTTACAATAGTGGTTAAATTTTATGAATTTTAATAAAGTTTGCTAAGTTGAATTCGTGTGTGTATTTATTTTAATTTGCGATTAAAAGAACTCAAAAGGCTTATTATAAAGGATATAAACCTTAACGCGTTTTATAAAAAAAAACGTAACAATATGTTGGTCCTTTTTTTCAAATTCTGTATAATAACGCAACAAACTTTAACTGATTTTTTAATTAACAGTTTAATTTCTAAAGTATTACAAACGGAATACTATTGAGATCGAATGAGATTTTATGTTTTCTTAAAGATTATCTTTAATGTGTTTTGGTACTTTTTTGCAATTTGGAAGGGTACAATATAATTTATATAATTTAACTTATTTTGGTACTTTTTCTAACCAATCATTTTTTTTAATTCACAATTAAACTTCTATGATTTGAATCGATCTACATAGGTCCAATTACAGAAAAAAATTGTTTTCCGCTTTTTTAACGAATTTTATATTTTTAGGATTTACGGGGATGAAAAATAAATAGCTATTCCTCATTCCTGTAAAAATAAATTTTTCGCGTTTATTTGCGCATGTTGCCTGGAGCGAAAAAAAGTACACGTTCTGAAAGAGTCTTAAGTATACCATTCATCCTTACAACACGGAATGTTGCCATCTACGCATGCCAGTGATGCTAGTGGAAAATGGTGGAATAATCCTTTTTTTCATACAACTAAAAACATTTTCCGTACATTTTCCCCTACGCTAAAAATTTATTTTTTTTTTACCAACAGGCACACAAATACATATTTTGTTGACATATTTATTAATAAATAAAGCATTAATAAACAAACAAAAAAAATATTTAAAAAAATATGTGCATTAGTGGGTCAGAAAAAAAAAATTTGGGGCTCAAGCAAATTTTAAATATTTTTGAGATCAATTTAATTCTATTTATAATAATATTTGTACAAAGTCCTTTGCATATTTTACAATATTAATGTTTAAAATGTAGAGAGTTTAGGCATATATTCCTTTTCTATTCAAATAGTATTTTGTTAGCCTAATATTAAAAGAAACAAATAACAGTTTAGATCAAGAGGAACATTTTAAAAAAACTTCATTTAAATACAAAAAAAGAAGAAAAAAAAAAGATATATATTTATGTATGTTCAAGAAAAAAAAAACTTAAATCCTAAAAAAACTATTTTGCAGGAGATACGATATTGTTGATATGCTGATATTGCGATAACGGATATCTTTGGTCGAAATTGCATTTAAGTCGTCGTAATTTTTCACCTACCATTTCGATATTGCATATGTTATGCAGTCCCCAAGTTGAAAAGTGCCTCTGGTGGTTGTACATCATGTTGAATAACTTATTTTGTGTTATTTGTACAGTTTTTATGTATAATCTAATAAAATCATACCCGTAGAAATGCCATTATTAAAATTTGACTTGACTATTTTCTTGATTCTTAATATTGCATGGGACGTACTTAGACCGCTCCTGAAGCCAAACTGTTGCGGAGCGAATATGTCATTATCATTAATAAAGTTTCTTTTTTATAATTTTTTCCAATACTTTACTAATTGCTGGTAAAAGACTAAGAGGGTGGTTTAGATTTTTTTCAAATTTTTCGGAAGAGGTTTAGAGGTTGCACAAGCCTTTTTTTGAGTTTTCTTCATAACTTTGTCAACACCCACGATTTTCTTCACTTACAAGGAAATGATTTAAAAGAAAAATGTCCAAGCTTTATTTTTGTGTGCAAAAACTGTAAGTTTTTACCTGGGCTGTGGAGTCGCCGTCGGAGTTGAAGAGTCGGAGTTGAGGTTTTTGTACCGGAGTCGGAGTCGCAGTACCCAAAAAAACGCGCGACTCCGACTCCAAAATTTTTCGGCATAAAAACTTAAAAAAAAATTCTAATATTTTTTAATATAAAAATTCTTCGAAATTGGCGATGCAATATTTTGCAGATCAATATGAATATGTAGATTTTAATTTATTTTATGAGAAATAGTTGATTAAAGTACTTTACTATTTAAGTATATTTAGGTATATTTTTTATACGTGCGGGAAAAAGTCTAAATTACATTAGCAAAACTTATACTCAGTTATTGATCTAGTTGAAAAAGATGTGTGATTTTTTAAATAATTTACTCATGCTAAAAAATGTTAATGACAGGAATTGCCAATATTTTTAATATCAGAATTTTTTAACCATCAACGCTGAAATATTTTCAACATTGTACAGAATAAGTGTTGCTATAGCGCATAAATACTAGTATGTATTAGAAAAATTGTGACGTAAAATTATTTCTCTTTTGTGTAGAAACATCTTTATCGGCCTGCCTTTAATTCCTACCATAACACTCATATTTTTCTTATGCACATTACGCGGGGATTCCCATAATTCGTTTAATAAAGATGTTTCTACACAAAAGAGAAATAATTTTACGTCTCATTCATTTCGCATCACGTTTAGAGTAGGAGTCGGAGTCGCACTTTAAAAATTTCAGCGTTTGGATTCGGAGTCGGAGTTAGTACTTTTTTCGGACGACTCCACAGCCCTGGTTTTTACAATGAATTTGCTCATTTATGTACCCTACACAACAATTTTTCGTAATTTTTCCATAAATTTTGTAGAGAACGTTTTATAACTTTTAAAATTTTTTTGAAAATAAAAAAAAAACACAATAGAATTTGAAATATCAATTAATTCTAAAGTATCTTATATTTTTTCGACATCGACAACGACAAACATAATATGGGTAAATATTTCTTAAGAGCTAGTTTGAACAAAACTATAACAATAATTGACAAAAACTTACAAACAAATCAATTGTAAATGTTATGCTTGGGAACAATTTTTAATGAAGGTTTCTTACTTAACGAAAACTAAACTTAACGAAACTTTTAATAATTTAAACGTGCGTGTTCGGTATGCCAGCGAACAGTTCATAGAATTTACGCGCGTTCATGTTAAAAACACTTGTTAAATCTCTCGCTAGCCCAACGAAACCTCTATTAATTTTACAAAATTTATGCGCTTTTTTGTTAATAAGACTTAATAAATGTTTCGTTAGCTCAACGAAATCTACTTTAACGCACATTTTAATTGAGGCAACAAATGATTTCAATGAACTACTCCATTGCCAAATGAAAGTTTAATTAATTTTTGAGTACCTTCATTATTACAACGAAGTGTTTATTATTTAGTATTAATCCATGTTAAGGAAATATTAATTAAATAAAGGGTACATAAATTTAAATACCTGAATAATTTTATTTTTCATTATCAGGTATGTGATGTTATTCGATCTTAGAAACAAAACGATTTGAAACCGAAAATATCGTTTTCAGTATCTTTTAAAATGGATTTTTAATACATATTTCTTTTATTTTCTGTCTTTATTCTTTTAAATTTTATATAATAAATGTTAATTGAAGCGAATTCCGAACAAAAACTTAAGACTACAAGTCAGAAATGAATTAAAAAATCGCTCGAAATTCATCATGCCTTTAAAAATCGTTCCTTTTGAAAACGATCTATTTTTATCACATACCTGTATATTAACGAATAACTCATTGAGCCAACGAAAATTTAAATAATTTGATAAAATAAACGTTAGTTCGTTAGTATTATGAACACTGTTGGTTCATTGAGATTAACCCGAACAAACATACATTGCAAGTTAAATAAAATCTTGTGAAAAATGGGAGTTGACACCAGGGCTGTGGAGTCGTCCGAAAAAAGTACTAACTCCGACTCCGACTCCAAACGCTGAAATTTTTTAAGTGCGACTCCGACTCCGACTCCTACTCTAACCGTGATGCGAAATGAATGAGACGTAAAATTATTTCTCTTATGTCTAGAAACATCTTTATTAAACGAATTATGGGAATCCCCGCGTAATGTGCATAAGAAAAACATGAGTGTTATGGTAGGAATTTAAGGCAGGCCGACAAAAGAGAAATAATTTTACGTCACAATTTTTCTAATACATACTAGTATTTATGCGCTATAGCAACACTTATTCTGTACAATGTTGAAAATTCTGATATTAAAATTATTGGCAATTCCTGTCATTAACATTTTTTAGCATGAGTAAATTATTTAAAAAATCACACATCTTTTTCAACTAGATCAATAACTGAGTATAAGTTTTGCTAATGTAATTTAGACTTTTTCCCGCACGTATAAAAAATATACCTAAATATACTTAAATAGTAAAGTACTTGAATCAACTTTTTCTCATAAAATAAATTTAAATCTACTTATTCATATTGATCTGCAAAATATTGCATCGCCAATTTCGAAGAATTTTTATATTGGAAAATATTAGAAATTTTTTTAAATTTTTTAGGCCGAAAAATTTTGGAGGCGACTCTGACTCCGACTCCGGTACAAAAACCTCAACTCCGACTCTTCAACTCCGACTCCGACTCCACAGCCCTGGTTGACACCCGAAATCACATACAGATACACTAAGACTGGATTTTTAAGATATGGATTAAGTTTAAACTTAGTTTAACGTAAACTGAAACGTAGATTTTTCCGGCGAAATGTGATTTTCTTATTTCATTTCATTGGAGACCAACATTTAAAGCAAAACTAAGCTGTTCCGTCAAACGGCCATGTTCTGGAAATCGAAATCGAGTGAAATTGAAATCGATAGAAATTTGCAGCTAAATTTTTTTACAAATTACCATAGTTTTACATGACTTTTAGAATAATTCTAATAAATATAAGTGGGGCACAAAGTATGACGAATATAAAACGGAATATTTTTATGAACCTTTAAACAGGATCGTTTTGAAAATTTGTTCGATTTCAATTTCACTCGAATTCGATTTCCAGAACATGGCTGAAAATTTTTTATACAAACTTGGTAATTGCGGCACAAATCTGTTTTCAGATTAACTAAACCTAGTTTAACGGAGATCTCAAAAACGCAGGCTAAATAACGGTGGTGCCCGCAAACACCTTCGATTAGAATAGAAAATATGTAAATAACAGAGCTATAAGAAACTTCAATTAATTGGGATTGCAATTAAATTGATTTCAACCAAACTGATTTTGTTCGTTGATTTCAAAATCATCTCAAATATGCTATGATTGCAGTTACAAGATTGCAATACTTTGTGACTGCAATCATTTTAAAATCAATCTTTTTAGAAATCATTGAAAAAAATCAGTTTAATTGCAATCAAATTTTCATCCGATGCCAATCAATTCCCATTGCCATCACAACTGTAGTCAAAGTCCAACGAAATTATATACACTTGGAGTCTAGTGACTCTAAACAATAATTGACATTATTGGCAACTTAAAATGATCAAAGTCAGCTTAATTTCTAGAAGAAGGAATATCATTTGAAACGAAAGAATGTTTTGATTGTGATTTCATTTTGATGGCAAACATTGGGTTGGATTACAGTTAAATTATTGCAATTAACTCGACTGCAATCAAATTTGATTGCAATCAAATATTACACAATTGACTAAAAATCAATTGCATTTAAAATCAGAAAATTTATTTTTTGATTCAAAATTAAAATCATACAATCAAATTTCCGATTTGTAATGCACTCAAAAAACTTGCAATCATAATAGAGAATCATGTGACTGCCATTTTTTCAATCCGTTTACAGATCTGGTAGAAACAATAAATAGTTTAAAGACTCCCAGCTGTAAAAAGAGCACACGCAGAGAAAAAACATGTTTAAATATGGTCACCTCCAACAAAACTATTTTTAAAAAAAATTTTAAACTTATTATGTTTAATTTAACCATATTATTGTCACCGACAGCCATATTTTAAATTAGTCCTCCATCATGAAGCCACAACCATATTATGGTTGCCTCTAAACATGTTTTGGTTAAATATGACAATAATTAGTTTTTAAATTAACAACTGTATTTTTCTCTTTTCCAAGAGCAACATGCTATAGTTAAAAACCAACCATGCTATTATAAGTGTTAAACACATTTTAGTTATTAATAACTATAACATGTTCAGAGGCAACCATAATATGGTTGTAGCTTCTTGATGGAGGACTAAATTAACCACAATATTGTTGTCGGTGACAATAATATGGGTTAAATAACCATAATATGTTTAGATTTTTATTTTAATAAAAAGTTTTATTTGAGGTGACCATATTTAAACATGTTTTTTCTCTGGGTGCAGGGACCGTAACGGTTATAAGTGATATCGAAAAAGTTATATTATAACAGTTATTTTGTGAATTAAAAACAAAATTCCATCTAAAACAATTATTTTTTAACGTAAAAGGTCGAAACAAACTCTTAAAAAATAGTTTTATTTCACCTTCATACTCAAACAATTTATTTTGCATTTAGTTCATTGAAAAATGGATTTTTTGCATCAAATAATTGGGAAGATAAGTTAAATTTGTTTTTAATATTTAAAAATATTTTCAAAGAAAAAAATTTTCATTTATCAGCCACTAGCAGAATGGTTCGATATGTTTTTCGTCATCATTTCTTGGAAAAAACAATTTTATCAGTTGACAAAAGCTTACGGTTACAAAAAAGTGAAATTTTTGTTTATTAATTTATTTTTATATATATTCAAAAACCCCTGAAAATGGTCAACAATGTTGACCGAAATATTGGGATATAAAAGAATAAATTTAAAACAATATATTAATATTTTTATTTATATTTGTTTAAAACGTACCTACTGCCGAACTAAATCAACAAACTTAATAACCAAAGGTCACAACTTTAAACAATTTTAACAAATATAATTTGGGAATTTTTGTTTCTTTTTGTGAATTATGTTATGTTTTAATCAACATAAACTCTTTAAGAGAGTTTAATTTTGTGACTCCACAATGTGTTTTACTTAAGACGGAAAAAATAAAACTCCTTAGCTGATTTTTATTTTTTCCGTAAAAATAAAGCTCTCTTTTTGAGACCTTTTATTTTTAACGTGAAAAATAGCTCTTAACTGTGGAGTTGAGATAGTTTTTTAGGAACACCATACATTTGAAAGAGCTCGTCAGTACGAATTAGAGTATCCACTTAATTAATCGTTGTTCGATTAGTCGAAAAAATTGTTTGCCATTATTTGAACGAATAATTAAAATAGCCAATTTTAAATAACGAATAAGTCGAACAATTTATATCAATTAATCGATTAAAATAAATTTCTTAAAAAATTCTACTTTTTTGATATAAAAAATTTTTTTTTAAATTTGTAGCTAATAAAAAACATAACAACTTATAACATGTTCTTATATTCTCTATCTATTGTGTTACTGGCACTTCTGAACATATTTTAGCCCCTTTTTAGATGTGGCTGTGTGTGAGACAAATCATGTTATAAACGAATAACTACTAATTCGTACTAAAATAGTACTTTTTGAGTTTCATCAGCATTTATAAATATGTAAACCATGCACTGTCAGATTATGGGTTACCTCTTTTTACGCGACCTTCAATTTCTTTATTACCTCTTACCATCCAAACAGCTGCATTAATTTTTCATTTTAGATATTGTTAGATTTGTCTTAAAATCCGAAGTGTCCTTAGATAGGTAGTTGAAAAAAATCACGGATTGTTGGCGCAAAATAGTAGTACATATGTACGTTAAAGAAACAAATTACCCAAACCAATAGAGAAAATGAATTAAATAAGAATTTAAATGAAGAAAAATAAAGTTATCAGCCATGTTCGGTAAATCGAATACAAAAAAAGTTTAAAAGGTTTCTTCATACTTTCAGTTCTTATCTTAAACAGAACTTCTCATAAAATCAGGAAAAATACGGTGTATAAAAAAAATTAACTGAGAATTCCATGGATTTCAATTTTATTTTCAGGAATAATAACTTAGTTAAATTATTCAATTATTCAATTATTCATAACGAATAATAAATTTGTTTAAATAGGAATGCCGCGATAAAAAAGTCTAAAATAAAATAAATAATTTATAAAAGTATGAGATGAAATTCCCGTATTGAGTATAGCAGGCGGGACATAATTGATAATTATACACTGAAATACAATTGAAGCAAAGCCGCGAATAACGTTGTAAAAGCCACTTTTTGCAAAAACAGTTTTTTTGCAGATTAGCGTTAACATTACTCTCTTACACTGTTTAAACGTCAATTCACCCAAAATTATGCACCTTAACGCCATCAAAATGCGATACAAAGAGTCTGCCAGTGGAAGAACGTTGTAAGTAACTAACAAAATGATACAAACGAACTGGGTTTTCAAGGTGGAATAACGTTCTAAAAGCCGCTTGCGTAGTGAAAAAACGTTTTAAATGACATCGCGATTGTGGATATGAAACGTTTTTCTACTAAAAAAAAGAATATTAACTGTAATTAAGCATGTTATTTAAAATTCGATTTATTTGATATTTTTATTGTCATTATTTTTGATAATCTAAAAAAAAAAAAAAATTTAAATATTAATAATCCTGCCTTCTAAAAACGTTTTTTTGCTCTCCTGAAAAATATTTATCTTGTAACTTACAACGTTATTCGCGGCTGTGCTTCAATTAATGGACCCTGATTACTGCTGAACCTAATGCATGTATTAAGCTTTGATTTGCAGATCATTTTCTAGTCTGTTCAACCAAAGTAGTGTTTAATTTGTTTATAGTTTTATTTTAACCTTAATCCTGTTTCGGTCTCTTTAGCTCCTTAAAAACTGTATGTTTTGCAGCAGGGTTTTTGATTTTTTATTTATTTATTTTATTTATAATAAATAATTGATAAATGATAAATAATAAATGAATTGTTATATTATTGTTTCACTGCATTGTTATTTTATTAATTTTTCTGCTTATTAATATAAAAAAAGTATCAAATCAAATAGACATGAATTTTTTCCTCATTGGATAAAATTATTTGAATTATTCGAACATATGAAAACTCTTATTTGATTAATCGAGCAAAACTAAAATTTAAAAATCATTTAATTCCTTACTCGAACAAAACCAAAAGTCAAATAATTGGATACTCTAGTACGAATCTATCGGTATAAGGCATTATAGGTCTGCGTTGACTCTAATATGAAGAGTTTTGGAGTTAATTTTAATTATTTTCTGAATAACTGTTATTTACGGTCCCTGGTAAATAGGTACAACAGAAGGCCTTATTTAGCAGACACAAGACAAGGACTTCAGCATACGGAAATATTTACAAATATTTGTTCAAAAATATTTTTTTGATAGCTTAAGCAATACAAATGTAAAAAAGTAGTTTTAGACATTTTCGTATGAACTGGAATTTTGCCTGAAAATAGGGCATCAATTAAACCTGGATTCCACCAATACTTACATAATTTGAACAGTTACTTATTGGGTAACTTTTAGAAGTCATATTTCTGAAGGCAGGGTACCATAAGAAACAAATCTTTTAGAAAGGAGTAAAGAGGCCTTCAAAAAGGCCTGCCACTTACGGTCATTTCAATAATAAAAAATTAAATATAAGAACAGAACGAAAATAAAATACAATTCAATAAGGGCTGTAATTATGTGTGATAAAATATGTATGTATGATTTTTTTGTTGATGGCACATAAAGCCATTTAAATAACCATTTTATAATAGACACAAAACACACAAACGGAAACACAGCAAATAGCAAAATTCTAATATTTTGTAAATACAACGTTATGAACAAAAAAGATAAAAAGGAGGAATACAATTTTTGTTGAAAACGAATATTTGTGTATGCTGTACACGATTACAAAATTTTTCTTTATTAAAATGTTTTCTCAATATTAAACTTCATATTCATTTTTATGATTCTGTTCAATTTCCAATCTTGTTTCATATTTTTTAAAATCACCAATTTCCTCGCGAATATCTCTATGGCTTCCCACTATAATGGGCAATGAAATATAACCATCAGAATGGAAGCCCTTAAATACTAAAATGAATTGCAGTTTATAGCTGATCATTATGGGATATGATTCCTGGGATGTCGGCTGTAAGGATTCTGATAATTTCAATGATCCCCGAAATTTCGAATTGTGATGATTTCTGTTGAAATGATGTATCATCAGATTTAGGGTGGTATGGACTTGCTTAGTTCTTCTACTGGGCTTTAAGGCTTTGTAATATTGTGTTTGAGTTAATATAGCCGAAAGCCTCTTCAGATCTAAAATTTTATTAAAATTTTCTATTATCATAGAGTATTTTATAGAGTCTCCTGCGATAAATGAGGTAGTTGGTAGAAGCAAAGTTATTTTAAGCGGCGGGCAACTACAAACTCCCCAAAAAAACGATTCTTTAAAGACAGTTTTAAAAGGTTGCTTAAAAGAAAAGAAAAAAAAATTTTTAGTGAATGATTCAATTTTCAGTTCAAGCTTTTTTTAATAGGGTTATGCATGTGCAATCATGTGATTGTGCCACCCGAGTTACCGTGTATACGATTGTAGTGAGATCAAAACAGTTGGATATTTTTTGTGCCAGTATGATTGATAACAAATTAAAAAGATATTGTTTGTCAAAAGTTTTTATCTAAATTATTAGGTGGGTTCATTTACTTTACTAGCAGAAACATGCAATGAGAGAGTAAATTTAAAATTAAAAAAATTTTTCTCAAAATTACTCAAAAAAATAAATAAGTGAATGAACGCTTTACCAGCAAAAACTAGCAAGTTAGGTATATTGACAATATTCAGCTGGAAGACACGAGATTATTTCTTAACAAATTTAATTGATTTCAACTCTTTTCGCAAGAACATTGTTTTTAAATTTTAGCAAAATAAATATCCCATTTATTGAAAAACTTTTAGTTTAAATATTATGAAAATTATTTTTGTTTTGTAAACAAAAACATGAAACAGGTGGTTGAATAATTCTTGCTATCAGAAATTTTTAAAAATTTTTTTGTCTCTCAAATTTGTATGCTATTTTCCCAACGCTCTCCTTGCAAGTTTTTCGTGTCCGTGAACACTTACTAGTAACAATTATTGAAAATAAGCAATAATTATCTATAAATAAACACACCTATTATCAATTTTAATGCCAATGTTAAACTCAAAAGAGAAAGAGAATTCTTGATATTACATACATATATTAAAGGTCTGACTTTTTGTTTGCTGCGATAGTACAATCAATGGATTGCGCAGGTATGCTGGCATTGTGTATGGGTATAAGCAGAAATTTCCTAGCTTCAAATATCTACAAATATTTTTGATTTTAAACTTTAAATTGTTTTTAAAAGTTCTAAATAATCGACATTTTTATGTAATTTTTATAAATTGATATTCAGCCTTATTACGAGAGTCGTTGTAGTGGTCGAAGTCATAGTCGCTTAAAATCTCTATCGATATAATTAAAATTTAACGACATAGAAAGTTTGTCGTGGTTTTCGACTATTATTATGTATGGCTATTAGAGATGAGCGATCCCGTGATTTTTAAAGATCATCGTGATAAGTGAATGTGATTTAAAAATCACTGCTCCTTTAAACTGTGATTGTGATCACGGCTTATCAGTTTTCTGTTCTTTTATAGCAATTGCGGCCAAGCTATATGTACAATGCGCGAGCTTTTGCAAGAGCTTTTGTAGGCACTTTACAAAGAAACAACAACAAATTGTAAGAGCTTTCAACTCTGTTTACTTTCATATACGTACATACTTGAACAAATAAATTTTGGCATAAAAAATTCTAATAAGATAGAAGACAGAATGAAAGGAACAGCAATATCATTCGACATTTCATTCAAAAAACGCTATTACCCACACAAACAGTGAAATATCATAAATTTGTATATGTAACAAAAGACAAAAATAACGACTTAGAAAGTACCTGTTACTTGACAAATTTGGTCACAACTGTGATTCGTGATTTTTCATTAACAGTGATTAAATCACAGGTACAGAAATATCGCTCATCTCTAATGGCTATTATTATCCAGGCTTAGTAAATGTACATACGTTCCCAAAAATTTAACAAGTTGGAAATATTTTTGAATGTAATTGCAAGATTATTTAGGATTATTAAAGAAAGTACGTCATTAAGTAAAATTTTATAGCGAGAATTCTTTATTGCGAAGCTTTGAACGTGGTGATTTCAAAGGTAAAAACAAAGAAGAATATCCATTCCTTTCATTTAGGAAGACTGAATGCCAGTTGTGACTAGAAATGAACAATGGATTAATCTTATCACAATTCCAAGCTCAAATCGGAAAACTTTAAATGGCCGGCAAATTAGCACAAAAGCAAAAATTTTATGGCTCCAAAGCAGTAGTGGATAACATTCAGATTACAGTATTTACGCTTTTGCAAGACCAGTTCACTTTTCTCTTTCTGTCATCCTTCTCCCTCACTGGATATTAGAGCCTTACTGTTCGTTTGTATCTGACTCTGTTATTGGCTTCACAGACGATGTCACATCAATTAAAATTTGCTGAATTTAGCTCATCATCAATGGATCTCACTTCAGTTCTCTAACCAGGTCGCTAACTACCTTGTGGATTCCACCTTAATGCTTGTCGTGCTATTTTCTGACAAGGTCTTCGCAGTATATGAACTATCCAACGCCATTTCCGCTCTCTAATCTTTAGTGGTGCTGACTTTGTTTAGTTCTAGGTCATATGTCTACGTTGCTTATACGACTAGGACACCATATATACCTTTAGGTGGCGTTGACATTTTTTTTGTTGCTGTACTTGTTGTAGTGCTTCCAACACCGGGTTTATGAATTCGCCTTGCGCTTCTGTGTATAACACAGCGGTGGTTTGCAGGTAATTGCATTAAGTCATCGTGTTTTTTTATACCAGAGCTGCTACAGTAGCAAAAACTTCTCAACCAAGATGTTCCTTAAAACCCCCAAAACATACCATACACCTGTATTGTTACACTTCTTTTAATTTAAAAGAAGTAGTTTTAGAATAGAGAAAATAAATAAAAAACTAGTTTGTACCAGTAAAAAAAAACCAACGGCTGCCCAACTACCAAAGAGAGAAAAACATCTAATATAATTCAGCAGCTGACTAAATTTCAATGGTGTTAGTGTTGAGATCAAACTATGCTTATGTATGTTTTTCAGCTTGGTTTTAAAATTTTCGGTAATCATGTGGAATATAAAGTGGGAAAATCTTTTTGTTTTCTTTAAATCTGTAGCAGTTTTTAAGGGGTTAATATATGAGTTTTTTTTACAAATGATAACTTTTGTTTATGTACAAGCATACATATTTACAGGGCTGTGGAGTCGGAGTTGAATAGTCGGAGTAGAGGTTTTTGTACCGGAGCCGGTCTCGAAGTACCCACAAAAACTCGCGGCTCCAACTCCAAAATTTTTCGGCATAACAAATTTTAAAAATGCTTTTAAAATTTTCGAACATAAAATTTTTTTGGAAATTTGGAAGTTGGGGTCGGAATCGGAGAAGTATTTGTGGACGAATTCACAGCCCTGCATATTTATATACATATATATATATTTTACCGCTATTAAAAAGTTGATGAATTATATACATAATAATATGTCTAAAGCTTATTTACTGAATTACATACTTTTTTTTATTGCATATTTACATATAAAACAGAAATTTCCAAAAAATGTAAACCCAACAAATACGAATCGTTTTCAATTTGAAATCAAACCTTTTCTCAAACGACAAACCTTTGATAATCATTTGAAAATCATTCCATTCTCAACAAAAAGGGGAAATTATTTACAAATTGAGAAATGCCTTTATTTTCAACTTGCTTTCAAACGTTATTCTCAAATGTTTTTCAAATGTTGATTTTAATACAATGTGGAACATAAAAGTAAATTTTTTTTTTTTTAATTTAAACTTATTGTCTATTTATGTAAATAAAGTGTCCGCTAAACATTCGGCACCATAGCTTAAAGATTATATAATGTTCTTTCTGTCCTTAAATTCTTGGATAGACGAAATACTTGGCTTCCTTTTTTAAGGATTGTTGTTCGAATATAAAAAATTTATATGAATATAGAAAACAAAAAAATCATATTTCTTACACCGACAGCAGGCTTACGCTTTTGCAACAGAGTTGCATCTTATATATATAAAATAGGATGTGTGTATGTATGTAACGTATGGACTCCAAAACGGCTGGGCCGATTTTGATGAAATTTTCAGGGAATCTTCAGAATATTCAGGCGGGTGACACTGTGAAGTCTGATTTTAGGTCTGGGGGCGGAGGGGCGTGGCAAAATCCATAACTAGAGAACGGCTTGACCGATTTGAACGATTTTTTCTTTAAAATGATCGCCATGGTCTAATCGAGGCAACAATCATCGGTGACAGATTCAAAGGCGAAGACGTACTTATTCCACGAATTCCGATGATTTCCAACGATTTACCATTTGAATTCAAGCGGCTCCAATTCCCTTTGCGTCTTGCCTTTGCTATTATCATCAACAAAGCACAAGGCCAATCATTGACTATTGCTGGCTTAATATTGGAAAATTCATGTTTTTCACACGGCCAGTTGTATGTGACTTGCTCCCGAGTTGGCACCCCAAAAAATTTATACGTTTTTACACCAAATAAAAAAACAAAAAACATTGTCTATCCACTAGCCTTAAGATGAAGTAATCAATAAATATAATTTCCAATTTGCCTTAAATACATGTGTTTCTTTTTTCATTGAACCCATATCTACACCATATGTAAGTTATTCTGTAAAAAACATTATGATAGGTATTTCATGGATTTTTATTTAAAGGCCGTAAATTTCGTTTAAAGATCAATTTAAATCGTCTGGTAATACAACACTAATGTTTGCTTAGGGCCAGCAACGTGGACCGGGTCAGCTAGTACTGTATAAAAAGATATCTGAAGTAATAAAAATAAATAATTCACCCCTGATAACAAGACGAAAACTCATTTTTTTCGTGTAGAGGGTTGATTATAAAAATTACGCGGTTTAATTAGAAGTTCTAATATATGGTTTGTATTTTTGAAAACTACAATGAAAACTTGGCACATGTTGCTAATGTGACTTTTAATGCTAATAATTGGATTAGCTTAATTAAGCCTTAGCAAGCCGCTGATAGATGAAATATATGACAAATGTGCTTATATCGCTAAATCGACTTCAACGTAAATACTTTCTAATAAATTTAATAATAGCGGCAGAAAATAAATACAAAATGGACTATATCGGTAATGCGACTGAAAATGGTAGTGACTATAAGCGAAAAGTACTGTATGTGTTTATTATTTGTTTCTTATCATATCCTCTAATATCAATATTTTGACAGAATTAACCAAAACAATTAGAAGTGTTAAAGAATTTCAAAAAAAATAAAACAGGACTGTAATGGCATTATAGAAGATTTTATATGTTACGAGAAATCCAGGAAAAGCACTCAGAAATTAGATATTCTGTATCATGGGTTGCTTTCGATTTCAACAACATCTACAATAAATGAAAAAAAATTTTCCATATCAAGTTATATCAAAACTAAAGAAAAGAATCGCGTAAATCCTTAACATCCAAGCCAAATTATTTGTCTCAAAGAATAATTTAAAAGATCTCCTTTAACTATTGGAATAACTTATAAAATGATCCAACGGCTTATTTTAAATTAAAACATAATATGTTAATTAAAAAATATGTTTTACATATTTATGAAATATTTCTTTTTCATAAGCAACTTTATTATATTCAACATTTTTTATTTTTCGAATTTATTCTATGAGTTAAATTTCAGTTATGTATTTTATAAAGCGTTTTGTAAAAGCTCTATTCCAAGGCGAATTCATTCCAGGTAATCTCGGTAGTACAACAAGTACAACTCGTACAAAAACCACAAGCAATTTGTTTTTGTAAAATCATTGTACAATGTCAAAAACAGAAACAAATCAAAACAGAAACAAAGATAATAAACAAAATTTTGACATCCAACAATTATAAAGCTAAAGAAAAAAAGTTATCAGCAGGGCTTTTAGGATCACCTGTAATGAATTCGCCTTGCTCTATTCCTTAAATTTTTTAGGAATAACTGAAATTTAACTCATAGAATAAATTCGAAAAATAAAAAATGTTGAATATTTATGAAATATTTTTTTGTTCAAGGCGAATTCATTACAGGTGATCCTAAAAGCCCTGCTGATAACTTTTTTTCTTTAGCTTTATAATTGTTGGATATCAAAATTTTGTTTATTATCTTTGTTTCTGTTTTCATTTGTTTTTGTTTTTGAGATTGTACAATGATTTTACAAAAACATATTGCTTGTGGTTTTTGTACGAGTTGTACCACCGAGATTACCTGGAATGAATTCGCCTTGATCATGTTTGTTAAATAATAAATAAGCTATGTATTTTTATTTATTAAAATTACTTCATTTAGAAAAAAACTTTATTAATCGGTTAACCGATCAATTACGAAATTAACCGTTTATTACTCGATTAAACCAAACCCTCGGCTAATTAATCGAGCGATTGACCGATTAAAGCAAAAGCTCGATTAAACAAATACCCCGTTCGGTATCGAATACTATCAATTGCTTGCTAATCAGATTATTACACGAGTGCTAAACGATGAACAATTCATTCGTTTAAAAAGAACGAGCAACGTAAAACGTCTTTGAGATTCCATGAACATCATCCTTTTGTTGCTTTACCAGTATAAATTATTTGAAAAATATTGGATGGAAAGTTTCATTTAAGTAAAAATCATATAACAAAAAAAATTTTAAAAGCAAGAGTTTTTTTTGTCAAGCCAATAAAATGTTGTTCAAATTGTTGTAAATATACAGATCAATTGTTGTTTAAACATCCAAAACAGGTTCCCTTATTTCACTACTTACCATGTATTCCCCTTTAAGGCAAATATTCACATATTCTTTGATATTTATAGGCATTTTATACAAAATTTTAATTCCGGTAGCATGAAGAACATCCAATTCCAATTTGTATTGAATCGAACCGTATTTCTTTTCAACGCTCTCTGGTAATCGGGAAGGTATATTTAATAACACATTATATATATGTTTTCCCCTAATTAGCACATCCATTGTTTGTATGGTAATATGTTTATTCACAATAATCTTTTGGTCCTCAAATTTTTGCATAATATAAATGATTTTACCATCCTTGGGCTTACTAATTAGATCCTCCCATTTGACATTAATCTCGCCATGAAAGTTTAGGAAAATTTCTTAAAAAATACTATATTTTTAAGAAAAAATATTACTGCAAATAAAATTTACCTTTCATAAACACTTTTTCTTGAGTTTCAATCTCTACGATGAGATTTATATTATCTCCAGAGTATATTTCTGAGATATTGTTGGGTAACAAAATTCTTCCGGTTACACACATTTTTTCAATATTATTTTGATTAAATTCCATTTTATTTTTTTGCTATATTTTTTTTTTACTATTTTTCAATTTACTGGGTGATTAAAATATACATATAAAAAACAAGTAAGAAAGTATAGTCGGTCAAGCCCAACCATATGATACCCTACACCACGGCATGTAAGAACAATATTTTTCGGCCTATTTTCAATAGGCTTGGTCGTTGTGCCAATTATGTGCCAAATTTCGTCAAATTATCTCCAATATTGCGACCTGTACTTTGCACACAAGGTTACACGGACAGCCGGACGAACATCGTTAGATCGACTCAGAAAATGATTCTGAGTCGATCGGTATACATATTTTAAGATGGGTCTAGGACCCATATTTTAAGGTGTTACACACATCAGCACAAATGCATAATATCCTCTCCACCATTGTGGTTTGAGCAAAAATATGATTTGCCACATTTAGTATATTTAATATTTATTATCCTTCCCACAGACGAGGCAACATTAGTTAAAGCATGTACTACTACCAAGTTTGGCGACTGATACCAATATCATTCAAATACCGTTAAATTGAATACCGCTATTGATAGCGATACTGAAATAATTTTTTGAAAATCAAAAAGTTTTGATTTTTTTATATGATGGCTGAAAATTTGATAGTCTCCTGTTGTGATTGACAAACAAATTTTATTTATTTTGTGTTTGTTGTCATGTAAAATATAAATATTTTGTTTTTTTTTACAAAATACAATTTTTGATTGCCGTGTTTATTTGTACGTCTCCGAAAAATCCTGAAATAAACGACGCTAACACATATGCATTGATTGATCGACTTATTTGATAGTCTCCAGGGCCGTTTAGCCGGAAACGTACGTTTGATAAAGATTAATTAATAATTTATAGATATCATATAGAGCCCACGCCTGAAATATTCTCAATGTCGGTGGAGGGTATCAAAGGTTCGGCACAGCCGAACATGGCACTCTAACTTTTTCTGTTTTGATTTTATGCTCTTATCTTTAATGTGTTATTTATCTTAGTTGCTACGCAAAAATAAGCATAGAAAATTAAATTGTTGGTTCAAAAATAATCCAAAAAAATAAAAAAAGTATCGTCGTATCGACAACAAAACATTGCCGATACCAATATATCGGAAAATTTTAAGTATCGCCAATATATCTTTATCGGTATTCGTTACTTCCCTAATAGAAACGTTGGTAAAAGAGATCGTCCTGGCCTGATGATACCTGAAGTACCTAAATAATATACTATTTACTTAGGCCATGTGTGGCATATTTTTTGTTGCCGGTTAAAGGAAAAAATGTAGATTCTTTCCAGCAATTTCTGTTTGTCTTTTATTGTAAGTTTAAGCCTTAAATCACAATTCATTTCAGTCAAATATTACAATATTTCAAAAAATTTCAATTTTTACGCTTGTCTTTTTCTCCCTTTCCTTCAAATATTCAGACTAGCCAAAGTAAAAACTTTCCTGGTGTAGATTAAGTCATACAACTTACGCAATATAAAGGAGTAAATTATAATGCCCATATTTTAATTTAAAAGATTTTTTTTTTCAAAGAAAGAAAAAACTGCTTTCTGTAAACACCCACTTATTTAACCATATAAAACAAGTACTTGTAGAAAATTGTCCTGCTTTATATTTATTTAACACTTAAAAACATCTAATATTGTGTGATTTTTTCGTGGTCATTGGATAATTGGTCAATAAAAGGTGTAAATTGTAAATAATTTTGATTCGATTTGATTTGCATATCATTTGTGCCAACTCATCGCATGACATGTGCTGTCACGTGTCGAATATTTAACGCTTTAACAAGAAATAAATAAAAAAAAACACACAGTTTTACACTCAAACTGACGATTAACAAAAAACAAATACCACAAAACATACACAAAAAAAAAAAAATGAATAAAATGCAACAACTATTTTATTCATAACAATTTCCATTAGAAATCTATAAAAGAAAATATCCTTAAGCTTATTTCCTTTAGTCTACTTTGGATAATTTCAGCGATGGCACATAATATATCAAGTGCATTTTTTTCTTTAACGGAAAACTCAATAGCGAACATTAAATTTTGTCCCTGCCAAGTTTGCGGTGATCAAAGTTCTGGCAAACATTACGGTGTGGTTTGCTGTGACGGTTGTTCCTGTTTCTTTAAACGCAGTGTACGCAAAGGCAACATTTACAATTGTATAGCCGGTAAAGGAAATTGTGTTATCGATAAAGCCCACAGAAATTGGTGTCCATACTGCCGTTTTCAACAGTGCTTAAAATGTGGCATGAATGTGCAGGCGGTACAAGAGGAAAGGGGTCCCAGGCATCAACACGGCACAACATCTTACTCAACTCCAACAGCAACAACAGCAACAACAGCATCTCGCCTAAATGAAACAAAATTTCTTTTGAAATCTTCAACAACAGCAACAAAACGTTTACACACAATACAAAATTTTACCTATGCCACAACATTGTCAACAACACCAGTGTCGTCGTCTTCTTTGCCCTTCGGACAATCACCACAAACCGGAAGTGCTTATAATTTTCAAATGTTAGCTCAAATTTTGGTAACGTGTTTGCGTCAGGCCAAAAGCAATGAACAATTTCGTACATTGTCACGATGTCAGCAGGAAATCATTTTGCATTCGGTGTGGAGTGAATGTTTTATATTGCGAGCTTCACATTGGACACTTGATATAACGGCTGTATTTGAAGCCTACGGTGATGTGGTCTTGCAACGCATCATTGACGAGGCGAAACAATTAAAAGCTGATGTTATGGAATTGAATTTTCTAGAGACTTTAATATTGTGTCGTAAAGGTACATGAATAACAAGGACTAAATTTAATTTAATTTATTGCAGCCTTAAGGTTTTTGTACTACTACAGTCGCAGATAAAATACATGAGATTCAAATAAAAGTTTGATATTGCTCACAATAACCAGGTTTCGCAGCTATAAATAACATTTTGATATTCGTTACAAATTGTCTGCTTATTGGACAGTCTGAAAAAACTGTTAATGTGTAGGAAATTATTTGGAAACTTCCTATTTTTAGGAAATTTTGCAAAAATTTGATTTTTGGTAGAAAAAATTTGCTACTTATAGGAATTTTTCGAAAATACGCTATACGTAGAAAATTGTTTTGATTACTGGCTTTTTATAGGAAATATTTGAAAATTCGATATATATAAAAATATGTTTGGAAAAGTGTATTTTTCCAAAATTTGCTATTTATAAGATATTTTCTAAAATGTACTGCTCGATGGCTTGGATCTGTGGACCGGATATAAGCAGCGTGCTACTTGATTTTGGTAGAGACCATATTAGGACAGTAATGTCGGTCATGACGGGTCACAAGATGATATTGATATTCGATGAGGATGGCTCTGGGTTTTAATAACTACTGCAGAAGTTGCCATGATGAGGACGAGGAGGACACGGTGTTTTTGGTTAGGACCAGCAATTAGAGGATTGATTATCCCTACTAATATATTGCATTGTGTTGGCGCTAGGAGAATAGGTTATAGGAAGGAGGATAGAGGAAGTGCTTGTGAACATTCGACTTGAACTTATTCTTGTTGAAAGTGAGAGGGAAGGCTTCAGCAGAAAGGTTATTCCACATACGAAAAGTCTGGCCAGAAAACGAATTTTCCATGTTGTACGATAAAGTGGACAATTGACCACAAAAGGATGGGGTCTTGGGAAAAAACGTGTGCTACGAACAAACGTACGGGTTTCGGGAATCAGATGCCTCATATCATCAGAAAATATTCCATTGTAGTAACGATAAAATAGGCAAATACAACCCACATTCAAAAGCAGTCAATAGAATGGAATACCCTACTGTCACCAATGAGTGTCATTTTTGAAGCCTGCAATATTTCAGTGGAAATTTTAAAAAAAGATCCAGAAAATTGGGAAGCCAACAAGAAATTTCAAGATGCAAAGAATAAAATTCAACTTTAACATGTGGTAAATGATGTGGCAGAACGAGGTGTGGCTTATGCTAACACTAACATCAATGTCACAACTTCTGAAACGGATTTTCAGAATTTATTGCAGGGCATTGAACTATATCGTAAGAACCCAAAAAAATAATTTTTATACAAAGCAAAATAAAAGGTTTAATTTTAGTTTCCTTGTTGGGTATGAGTGGTAAACTGGCAAACAGCTTAATACTCGTAATACCATTAACTGTGTGCAAAGCTAAAAACGACCATAACTCAGGAGCGGTAAGACCAAATTCAAAAATAATTTTTCTAAATTATTTTGAATTGATCTTTGAAACTGCGTCGTTAGTTTTTTGAATTTTCATAGATATTTGCAAAGTATTTAGCTTTATATAAAATATTTATGGGAGAAAAATATAAAATTGTAATGTTGGGTACATTAATGAGCAAATTCATTGCCAAAACTTATAGTTTTTGCACACAAAAATCAAACTTGGATGTGTTTTTTAAAATTGTTTCCCAAAAGTTAAGAAAATCTTGGTTTTGACAAAGTTATGAAAAAAAAAAAAAAAACGGCCGGTAAACCCGAGTTTTGTCAAAAATTCGACTTGTGCGACCTTAAAAACTTTAAAAAAAAAATCGGAAAAAAACTCAAAAATTCTATACCCTTTAAGCTTCAAAAACCTTAAATTTTGGGATAATGTAAAGTGCCTTAATAAATATCTGGAAAAGGGCGACAGTAAAAACACCTTAATTTGGGACTCATTTTTTCACTATCAATAGGGGTTGCGGAGCGAACCGGGTGAATCTAGTTTTCTTTATATACATATATGCAATTTAAAAGAATTTTAAAAAAGCCAAAAATATCAGCAAATAAGACTACAGAGGGAATGAGAAAAGATGAGCGCAGTGTTTTATTGTTGGAATTTTGTTTAAGCTTTGATATCGTTGCAAATAAGAGTTTTTGATTGTTTGTAATTCTCATTCCCTCTGTAGACTTATTTGTTGATTTTTTTTGCTTTCCTGATGATCTGGTCTAAGCAACTAGTGAAATTAGCATTAAAACAGCTTATCCTCCAACAATAAGTTTCAGTATTTTTATCAACAATAAAAATAGGGAATTAAGCACAACAAACAAAATCTTTTAATGAAAAATTATGTGTTCTCAAAAACCACTTTGATTATATTTAAATATATTATAATTATTATAACAATTTTTATTTTTCGAATGTGTTCAATAAATCAAATTTAAATTTATAAAGCTTTCTTGCAATAGTCCTTTCATATAATTTTGCTTAAGGCTTCCAAAGCATCAATCGCCTTATTCCTGAATACCGCAGACTTTACATATCCCAAGAGAAAATATTCCAAAGGTGTGATATCGTCCGATCTAGGTGGCCAATTTACCGTAGCAAAACGTAAAATTAAGTGCTCAGCAAAATGATTTCTGAAAAGAAATTGTTTGATGCGCTGTATGGCTTGTAGCGCCGTCTTATAACCAGAGCTTACCGAAGCCATGCGCTTGTATTTCAGGACGCACATAGTCCGTTGAAAGGGTGCGATAACGTTTATCATTGACGGTAACATTCTGATGTTCCTCATTTTTGAAGAAAAATGGACCAATGATTTCACCAGCCCATTAGCCACACCATACCGTTCACGAAAAAGCACCGGATTTTTATTGAGTTCCGAATGGACCACCTCAGACGTAGTCATGGCCAACGTTTACATAATATAATTTTCAAACAGTAAATGCCATAAGATAAAGAAAACTTTAAGTTAACGTTCAAATTTATATGTTTTATTTTACATTATAAATCAAATCTCACGGCGAATCACCTTTTATAATTAGGAATGATTCTAAAGTAAAATATTTAACATGAAGATGTAAGATATTCTGGTAGTGTAAATAATTATTCCTATGTATGTGAAATATTGAAGGAATTGGACTATTACAAGAAAGCTTTATAAATTGAAATTTGATTCATTGAACACATTCGAAAAATAAAAATTGTTAATATAATAAAAAATAACTTATATAAAAAAATAATTCTCACATTCTAAAGGTTGTTCAGACCTAACAAATATTTGATCAAACTTTAGCTTTATTTTAACACTAGGAATATCGGTAACTCTTTACCACTAAGTGCTCCTCTTGGTCTGGCCAGACCACAATTAGAATAGCTAAAAAAACCCGATTAAATAAAAACTTAATAAATACATTTTTTATTAAACGTATGCTTATTATATTAGATTATACGAATTTATTATATAATTTTTCTTGATTTTATTCTACATGCAAGTCATCGAAAATTTACCCCCATATTTATAAAAAATATTTAAGGTTTATGAAACGAATTGTCTATGAAAATTTATTTAATAAACCTTTAATAAATAATAGTATTCCCACAAACAACTTTGATAAACCTTTTATTAATTAAAAATATTTTTTATGAATATGAGGGTTAGTCTTTAATTTCTCAAGTTGCTTTTTCGCATCTACCACAGATGAAACGAGTTTTGCGTTTGGTTTTTGTAGTTAAATTGAACTAAGCGCATAGTGGGCCGTAGTTTTCTGATTTTATTCAATCTTGATTCATTAGATTCAGAACATATCATTTATATAATTCACGTTTTTTTTTATTGTTGTCCTATTTGAAAGATATTGCAAGCAAAAAATTTTGATCTTGCTAGACCAAGAGGGTAATTTTAAAGACTTTTACATAATAATCGAATTTCACCCCGCTAATTTGCTCCAATCAATTCTTACAACTACAATTCGTATTGGAAAAAAACCAGCCAATTGTAGGGGAATGTAAGAAAGAAAAATTTACGGTTTATTGTTGTGTCTTTGTTGAAGCTTTGATATTGTTACATGCAAGACCTGAGTGTTTAAAATTCTTATTCACTTTATGGTCTTACTTGTATAATATTTTTAGCTTTTCTAAAGTATTTGGAAAAAGTTTCCTGACGAGCTGGCCTAAGCAACCAGCGAAATGCGCATAGAAACTAGCTTTCCCACAACAATAAATTTCAGAGGTTCCATTCAAAAATTGGGATTATTAGCACAACATTAATAAATGAATTAATTAATAATACATTTTTCATTCCCGAAAATAGGGTTAAGCAGTTTCTATTGATTTACTAAACACTATTCGTTAGAAGACGATTGTATAATGTAATTTAGAAACTGTTAAATGATGTTTGACCTAGCCAAACGTTTTCCAAAAGCAAATAATTTATTAATTAAAAGTGGTTACGTGTAGGACGTCAAATATTTGATAGGTGTGAACATAGCTTAATTATATTTTAATTATATTTTTCCCATTTCCAGAATATGCGTTGAACTCCGAATATGGCTCTTTATTAGAATCTTATACGAATAATGCATTATTGGCCTTGGCCCGTTATACAGCCCAACAGTCCCATTGGTTACGTTTTGGTACACTACTTTTAGCTTTAAGGCAATTATCCTTGAGACGTTATGAGTGCACATTAACTGGACTTTTTCGTAGCATAGTCAAGGATATATTAAGAACTTTGTAAGTAATTATTGATTAAAGGGTGTTTTTTATAGAGGTATACAACTTTAAGTGTGCAACACTTTTTTAACTGAGGCTTGAATAAAGCTTCCAAGTTGAGCAAATTTATTTTGAAAATCATGGTTCTGTTCGAAATAAGAAATAAGCGAATTTTATTAAGCGCCGAAGCTCACTTTTGTTTGAATGGATACGTCTATAAACAAAACTGCCGTATTTGGAGTTACATCCAGAAGAACTGACTATTTGGAATCATTGGTCCGTACTTCTTTAAAAGCGAGACTGGCCAGAACGTTTCAATGGTGACCACTATAGAGTCATGATTACTGACTTTTTAATTCATCAATTGAAAAACCATGACGTGCAGGAGCTGTGGCTTCAACAAGAAGGCGCAGCAGGTCACACAGCTCTTGCCACAATTGATTTATGGACTATTTTCTGTGGGGATATGTGAAGTCGCTAGTCCACGCCGATAAGCCCGAAACGATTGACTGCTTGGAGGACAACATTCGCCCGTATATTGGAAAATGTCATCGAAAATAGGACCTCCAGATTAGACTACGTCCAAACCAGCCGTGACGGTCATATGCCAGAAGTCATATTTATAGAAAAAACATGATTCAATATGGTCACCTGCAACAAAATTATTTTTAGCGAAAATTGTAAAACATATTATGGTGAATTTTACCATGTTATTGTCACCGGCAACCATATTATGGCTTAATTATTCCTCCATCACTAAGCCACAACCATATTATGGTTGCCTCTAAGCATGTTATGGTTAAATATTACAATAAATAGTTTTTAAATTAAAAATAGTATCTTCCTCTTTTCTAAGAGTAACATGTAACGGTTAAAAAACTACCATGCTATTATAAGTGTTAAACATATATTTGTTGTTATTAACGATGACATGTTGGTAGGCAACCATACTGGATTGTGGCTTCTTGATGAAGGACTAATTTAACCACAATATGGTTGCCAGGTTAAATTCATGCTTAAAAATTTTCTTTAAATATAGTTTTGTTGGAGGTGACCATATTAAAACATGTTTTTTCTCTGGGTGTAATGCAGTAAAGTTCATCTTTACTTTATTCCATTTCAAAGTTTTACACTTCTATTAAATATTATATTTTAATATATTTTTATTAAGCTATAGGTCACTTTTTTATAAAAATATATTAAAATATTATTTATTTTTCGATATTTCGATTTCCGTTGGAATTCTTCTTCAGGAAATCTTTTTAAATAATATAAAATTACAAAATTATTTTTGACAATAAATGGAAAAATAAATTTAAAATTTCAATTAACAAACTTAAAATAAAAAGAGGAAACCAAACAAATTTTAAAAAATATTCAAATCCTAAAATCTATTTTTATATCCGTCAATCTATTTATTTCTATTTCATATATATTTTCATTCTGAGCTATTCCATCTGAACTAAATTTTATTAATTTTTTTTTTAATATTCCTACACTAAATCCCGCGAGGCTTTTCGCTTGTCTGCAGGAGACCAGAGTCTCTGGCGGGAATCGAACCCGCAACCCCGGTACTGATAGATTAGCTCACTACCAGCTAGCCTACCGGCTTAAATACCTATTTACAATTTTCCCTTCCATCAACTTTTTCATTTTTATTCAATAAATGTCTATAAATCTGAGCTAATCCCTCAGTATCTTTTTTAAAATTAATCGTTTTCTCAAATGGTACATTATTAATCTGTAACATTTCTAACATATAATTATAATTTTGAACATAGAAAAATTTTAAGAAACGTTTAAAAAACTAGAAATTTCCTCTTTTTATTTTAAGTTTGTAATTGAAATTTTAAATTTATCTTTCCATTTGTTATTTTTCCATTTATTGTCAAAAATAATTTTGTAATTTTATATTATTAAAAAAGATTTCCTGAAGAAGCTTTCCAACGGAAATCGAAATATCGAAAAATAAATAATATTTTAATTGATTTTTATAAAAAAAGTGACCTAAAGCTTAATAAAAATATATTAAAATATAATATTTAATTGAAAAATAGGTCGAATTAATAGGAATATAATTAAGTCTTACACCTCTATAAAAACACCCTGTATAATTAAATTATTAAACTATTGTTTTAATTCTTAAATAAATATTAATTCTATTATAATTATATTTAAATTAATCTCATGCGTTTGTTTTGTAATTTATTATTTTGTATAACTTTTTTTTATAAATCTGAGAAATTGATGTCACTATTGCTGTAGTATTTATTTAAAGTTGAATTATTTTATTAATAACAAGCAATTTAATAAAGTAAACATTACATGGAAAAGTTTATTTGTAAATAAAATGGTTTGTACTGATTTTATACAACATGCATAATTAATTTTATTTTAATAATTAATATTTAAGTGGCTGGGGCAATTGAAATACAAAATTGTATGTATTTACAATGAAAAAAGGGTTGGTGGGTTGTTCACGAAAGACGGATTATCAGTTTATATGGCTATATTATAAGTTAATAACCATATAACCTGATAACCAGCTTTCCGTGAACAACCCACGGATTTAAATTTTTTTAGATTTAGGCACATTTTTACAACTGAGGGATATCTAAAGGTATAATTTTGTAGACGGTCAAAAGTATTCCATTAATTCAACTATACTTAAACCTAAAGTTATGCCCGTAATTTCTACTAACAGATATTTGGTCGTGTTCGTACCTAACAGTTATCTTTACTTATCCAGTAACACTTTTTTGTCAATTTCAACGTTAAATTGGCCCACGTGAATTAACTATCGAAAATCGATGGTTTAAAATACACTACACTTTACCCCGTAGTTAAGAAATAGGTTTTAAAATACGTTACACAAAAGATATCAATACACAGCTAGAAATCTATTTGTAGAAATTACGGGCATTAGAGATAATTTAAAAGATGGTGTATCCTATTTGATGGGTTAAGGTAAAGCTTAAATAATGGAACACTTTTTATATGGCCGATAAAATCCTAAACTTAGCTATCGGTAATTCGTGAAAATGGGGGTTAGTGTTTTAATTAAAAATTTAGTACTTTCGGTTAATGTATTATTAAAAACATTTCTTGCATTTAGTGGGGCTCCTTTTGAAGAAAGTTGTCTTAAAGGAAAAGACTATGGTCGATTTTCATATCAGTTAACTCAAGAACTCTATTGTACAGGCCTGTTTTATCATTTTATCAAAGTGATTTGAACCCCAAGAAAGGTGTTCTGGGCAAATTATTTTGTGATTTCAAAACGTTCAGCTATGTACACAACTTTTTCAAATCACTTTGATATTTTTGCAACTATTGTAAGATGACCGTCATAATAAATTACCTAATAAAATATTCAATGTGTTGTTTATTAATTTTTTTATGCAATACGCTATTTTATTTACAACAAATCATTTAAAATTAAGAAAATTCGACGACATTACAAAATTAAAATTTGCTTTTGTGACTTCTGTTGTAATTTCAGGTTTGTTTTTTAGTTGAATAAAAGATCGCCTAATTTGCTAACAGCGGTATGATAGCAAAGTCTAATATTTATTAAAAATCGTTAAAGTTCTGAAGAATCGCAGGAAATAGTCGCTTCTATCCGCGAACATGGCTAGAATTCACGAAAAATTGCAAAATTGTAAACAAACCCTTAAACTTATTTGAAATCGCTAAATGGGCTGAAAAAACAAAATATCGGATAATAACAAAACATTTTTCATAAATAGCCAAAACTCGCGAAGATTTTTAATATTACAAACAAGCCATAAAATTGATTAAAAGTCCCTAAAACAATAAGGAATGGCAAAAATTCGGTAAAAAATGCTAAATTAGAGGAAATTCGCAAAAATTTGCTAACAGCGGCAATATAGCAGAGTCTTCTATTAATTATAAATCTTAAAAGCTGTAAAGAATCAGAAAACTTACAGAAACAAATCGCTTCTATCGCGAACATGACTAAAATTCGCGAAAAATTGCAAAATTTGAAACAAGACCTAAAACCAACTTGAGATCTCCAAATCGGCTAAAAAAAACCAATTATTGGAATATAACATAAAAAGCGTTAAAAAATGAGATACGCCTTTGTAAAACAAGCGGATGTTAAAAACTTGTGTTTGCTTGTGCTTTCGACAATTGAAAATCACACCGAAAAACACAAAAAAGGTGTGATTTACAGAACACCACAAAATCACACGTGTGATTTTAAAAGCACATGTGATTTGAAATCACGTGATTTTCAGAACAGGCCCGGTAATAAGCATATGAAAGACAAGTGAAAAGAAGTCTACGATAAGTCTCTGTCTCTTTTCCTCTGCAGTTGATTATAAACTGTATTAAATAATGGTGAGCTCAAAATTAAGGCGGCTGCGCCCCACCATAGAAAGAAATGTTAAGCTATACATAAAAACAAGTTAGAGTGCTATATTCGGCTGTGCCGCATCTTTGATACCCTCCACCGACAGGAGTGAGCTCTATATGATAAATACATTTATATTATTAACTAAGCTTCACAAAAACGAGCGTCAGCATTAAAATTAGTTGCGGTTTAGACATGAATTAAGTTATTGACCGACAATAAGAAAATTTTATGCGTTTCTTTTTAGCGTTATTTTTAGCGTTATTTATTGCGGTTTTAGGCGTACTAAACTGTTTTCCGGCAGTAGGGTTTATATGGGGCCTAGTGTAATTTATGGACCGATCTTCAAAAAATTTTACAGTGTGATTTCTGGTCCTATAAAACTGTGACGTACCAAATTTAAGTATGCTAGCCTTATTTATTGCGGTTTTAGGCGTACTAAACTGTTTTCCGGAAGAAGGGTTTATATGGGGCCTAGTGTAATTTATGGACCGATCTTCAAAAAATTTTACAGTGAGATTTCTGGTCCTATAAAACTGTGACGTACCAAATTTAAGTATGCTAGCGTTATTTATTGCGGTTTTAGGCGTACTAAACTCTTTTCCGGAAGAAGGGTTTATATGGGGCCTAGTGTAAATTATGGACCGATCTTCAAAAAATTTTACAGTGTGATTTCTGGTCCTATAAAACTGTGACGTACCAAATTTAAGTATGCTAGCGTTATTTATTGCGGTTTTAGGCGTACTAAACTGTTTTCCGGCAGTAGGGTTTATATGGGGCCTAGTGTAAATTATGGACCGATCTTCAAAAAATTTTACAGTGTGATTTCTGGTCCTATAAAACTGTGACGTACCAAATTTAAGTATGCTAGCGTTATTTATTGCGGTTTTAGGCGTACTAAACTGTTTTCCGGAAGAAGGGTTTATATGGGGCCTAGTGTAATTTATGGACCGATCTTCAAAAAATTTTACAGTGTGATTTCTGGTCCTATAAAACTGTGACGTACCAAATTTAAGTATGCTAGCGTTATTTATTGCGGTTTTAGGCGTACTAAACTGTTTTCCGGAAGAAGGGTTTATATGGGGCCTAGTGCAAATTATGGACCGATCTTCAAAAAATTTTACAGTGTGATTTCTGGTCCTATAAAACTGTGACGTACCAAATTTAAGTATGCTAGCGTTATTTATTACGGTTTTAGGCGTACTAAACTGTTTTCCGGCAGTAGGGTTTTTATGGGGCCTTGTGTAATTTATGTACCGCTCTTCAAAAAATTTTACAGTGTGAGTTCCGGTCCTATAAAACTGTGACGTACCAAATTTAAGTATGCTAGCGTTATTTATTGCGGTTTTAGGCGTACTAAACTGTTTTCCGGAAGAAGGGTATATATGGGGCCTAGTGTAATTTATGGACCGATCTTCAAAAAATTTTACAGTGTGATTTCTGGTCCTATAAAACTGTGACGTACCAAATTTAAGTATGCTAGCGTTATTTATTGCGGTTTTAGGCGTACTAAACTGTTTTCCGGCAGTAGGGTTTATATGGGGCCTAGTGTAAATTATGGACCGATCTTCAAAAAATTTTACAGTGTGATTTCTGGTCCTATAAAACTGTGACGTACCAAATTTAAGTATGCTAGCGTTATTTATTGCGGTTTTAGGCGTACTAAACTGTTTTCCGGAAGAAGGGTTTATATGGGGCCTAGTGTAAATTATGGACCGATCTTCAAAAAATTTTACAGTGTGATTTCTGGTCCTATAAAACTGTGACGTACCAAATTTAAGTATGCTAGCGTTATTTATTGCGGTTTTAGGCGTACTAAACTGTTTTCCGGCAGTAGGGTTTATATGGGGCCTAGTGTTATTTATGGACCGATCTTCAAAAATTTTACAGTGTGATTTCTGGTCCTATAAAACTGTGACGTACCAAATTTAAGTATGCTAGCGTTATTTATTGCGGTTTTAGGCGTACTAAACTGTTTTCCGGCAGTAGGGTTTATAAGGGGCCTAGTGTAATTTATGGACCGATCTTCAAAAAATTTTACAGTGTGATTTCTGGTCCTATAAAACTGTAACGTACCAAATTTAAGTATGCTAGCGTTATTTATTGCGGTTTTAGGCGTACTAAACTGTTTTCCGGCAGTAGGGTTTATATGGGGCCTAGTGTAATTTATGGACCGATCTTCAAAAACTTTTACAGTGTGATTTCTGGTCCTATACAACTGTGACGTACCAAATTTAAGTATGCTAGCGTTATTTATTGCGGTTTTAGGCGTACTAAACTGTTTTCCGGCAGTAGGGTTTATATGGGGCCTAGTGTAATTTATGGACCGATCTTCAAAAAATTTTACAGTGTGATTTCTGGTCCTATAAAACTGAGACGTATCAAATTTAAGTATGCTAGCGTTATTTATTGCGGTTTTAGGCTGACTAAACTGTTTTCCGGAAGAAGGGTTTATATGGGGCCTAGTGTAAATTATGGACCGATCTTCAAAAAATTTTACAGTGTGATTTCTGGTCCTATAAAACTGTGACGTACCAAATTTAAGTATGCTAGCGTTATTTATTGCGGTTTTAGGCGTACTAAACTGTTTTCCGGAAGAAGGGTTTATATGGGGCCTAGTGTAATTTATGGACCGATCTTCAAAAAATTTTACAGTGTGATTTCTGGTCCTATAAAACTGTGACGTACCAAATTAAAGTATGCTAGCGTTATTTATTGCGGTTTTAGGCGTACTAAACTGTTTTCCGGAAGAAGGGTTTATATGGGGCCTAGTGTAAATTATTGACCGATCTTCAAAAAATTTTACAGTGTGATTTCTGGTCCTATAAAACTGTGACGTACCAAATTTAAGTATGCTAGCGTTATTTATTACGGTTTTAGGCGTACTAAACTGTTTTCCGGCAGTAGGGTTTTTATGGGGCCTTGTGTAATTTATGTACCGCTCTTCAAAAAATTTTACAGTGTGATTTCTGGTCCTATAAAACTGTGACGTACCAAATTTAAGTATGCTAGCGTTATTTATTGCGGTTTTAGGCGTACTAAACTGTTTTCCGGCAGTAGGGTTTATATGGGGCCTAGTGTAATTTATGGACCGATCTTCAAAAACTTTTACAGTGTGATTTCTGGCCCTAAACAACTGTGACGTACCAAATTTAAGTATGCTAGCGTTATTTATTGCGGTTTTAGGCGTACTAAACTGTTTTCCGGCAGTAGGGTTTATATGGGGCCTAGTGTAATTTATGGACCGATCTTCAAAAAATTTTACAGTGTGATTTCTGGTCCTATAAAACTGAGACGTATCAAATTTAAGTATGCTAGCGTTATTTATTGCGGTTTTAGGCTGACTAAACTGTTTTCCGGAAGAAGGGTTTATATGGGGCCTAGTGTAAATTATGGACCGATCTTCAAAAAATTTTACAGTGTGATTTCTGGTCCTATAAAACTGTGACGTACCAAATTTAAGTATGCTAGCGTTATTTATTGCGGTTTTAGGCGTACTAAACTGTTTTCCGGAAGAAGGGTTTATATGGGGCCTAGTGTAATTTATGGACCGATCTTCAAAAAATTTTACAGTGTGATTTCTGGTCCTATAAAACTGTGACGTACCAAATTAAAGTATGCTAGCGTTATTTATTGCGGTTTTAGGCGTACTAAACTGTTTTCCGGAAGAAGGATTTATATGGGGCCTAGTGTAAATTATTGACCGATCTTCAAAAAATTTTACAGTGTGATTTCTGGTCCTATAAAACTGTGACGTACCAAATTTAAGTATGCTAGCGTTATATATTGCGGTTTTAGTCGTACTAAACTGTTTTCCGGAAGAAGGGTTTATATGGGGCCTAGTGTAAATTATGGACCGATCTTCAAAAAATTTTACAGTGTGATTTCTGGTCCTATTAAACTATGACGTACCAAATTAAAGTATGCTAGCGTTATTTATTGCGGTTTTAGGCGTACTAAACTGTTTTCCGGAAGAAGGGTTTATATGGGGCCTAGTGTAAATTATGGACCGATCTTCAAAAAATTTTACAGTCTGATTTCTGGTCCTATAAAACTGTGACTTACCAAATTTAAGTATGCTAGCGTTATTTATTGCGGTTTTAGGCGTACTAAACTGTTTTCCGGCAGTAGGGTTTATATTGGGCCTAGTGTAATTTATGTACCGCTCTTCAAAAAATTTTACAGTGTGATTTCTGGTCCTATAAAACTGTGACGTACCAAATTGAAGTATGTTAGCGTTATTTATTGCGGTTTTAGGCGTACTAAACTGTTTTCCGGAAGAAGGGTTTATATGGGGCCTAGTGTAAATTATGGACCGATCTTCAAAAAATTTTACGGTGTGATTTCTGGTCCTATAAAACTGTGACGTACCAAATTTTAGTATGATAGCGTCATTTATTACGGTTTTAAGCGTACTAAGCTGTGTTCCGGGAGTAGGGTTTATATGGGGCCTAGTGTAAATTATGAACCGATCTTCAAAAAATTTTACAGTGTGATTTCTGGTCCTATTAAACTGTGACGTACCAAATTTAAGTATGCTAGCGTTATTTATTGCGGTTTTAGGCGTACTAAACTGTTTTCCGGAAGAAGGGTTTATATGGGGCCTAGTGTAAATTATGGACCGATCTTCAAAAAATTTTACAGTGTGATTTCTGGTCCTATTAAACTGTGACGTACCAAATTTAAGTATGCTAGCGTTATTTATTGCGGTTTTAGGCGTACTAAACTGTTTTCCGGAAGAAGGGTTTATATGGGGCCTAGTGTAAATTATGGACCGATCTTCAAAAAATTTTAAAGTGTGATTTCTGGTCCTATAAAACTGTGACGTACCAAATTTAAGTATGCTAGCGTTATTTATAGCGGTTTTAGGCGTACTAAACTGTTTTCCGGAAGAAGGGTTTATATGGGGCCTAGTGTAAATTATGGACCGATCTTCAAAAAATTTTACAGTGTGATTTCTGGTCCTATAAAACTGTGACGTACCAAATTTAAGTATGCTAGCGTTTTTTATTGCGGTTTTAGTCGTACTAAACTGTTTTCCGGAAGAAGGGTTTATATGGGGCCTAGTGTAAATTATGGACCGATCTTCAAAAAATTTTACAGTGTGATTTCTGGTCCTATTAAACTGTGACGTACCAAATTTAAGTATGCTAGCGTTATTTATTGCGGTTTTAGGCGTACTAAACTGTTTTCCGGAAGAAGGGTTTATATGGGGCCTAGTGTAAATTATGGACCGATCTTCAAAAAATTATACAGTGTGATTTCTGGTCCTATAAAACTGTGACGTACCAAATTTAAGTATGCTAGCGTTATTTATTGCGGTTTTAGTCGTACTAAACTGTTTTCCGGAAGAAGGGTTTATATGGGGCCTAGTGTAAATTATGGACCGATCTTCAAAAAATTTTACAGTGTGATTTCTGGTCCTATTAAACTGTGACGTACCAAATTTAAGTATGCTAGCGTTATTTATTGCGGTTTTAGGCGTACTAAACTGTTTTCCGGAAGAAGGGTTTATATGGGGCCTAGTGTAAATTATGGACCGATCTTCAAAAAATTTTACAGTCTGATTTCTGGTCCTATAAAACTGTGACGTACCAAATTTAAGTATGCTAGCGTTATTTATTGCGGTTTTAGGCGTACTAAACTGTTTTCCGGCAGTAGGGTTTATATTGGGCCTAGTGTAATTTATGTACCTCTCTTCAAAAAATTTTACAGTGTGATTTCTGGTCCTATAAAACTGTGACGTACCAAATTTAAGTATGTTAGCGTTATTTATTGCGGTTTTAGGCGTACTAAACTGTTTTCCGGAAGAAGGGTTTATATGGGGCCTAGTGTAAATTATGGACCGATCTTCAAAAAATTTTACGGTGTGATTTCTGGTCCTATAAAACGGTGACGTACCAAATTTTAGTATGATAGCGTCATTTATTACGGTTTTAAGCGTACTAAACTGTTTTCCGGCAGTAGGGTTTATATGGGACCTAGTGTAAATTATGGACCGATCTTCAAAAAATTTTACAGTGGGATTTCTGGTCCTATAAAACTGTGACGTACCAAATTTTAGTATGATAGCGTCATTTATTACGGTTTTAAGCCTACTAAGCTGTGTTCCGGGAGTAGGGTTTATATGGGGCCTAGTGTAAATTATGAACCGATCTTCAAAAAATTTTACAGTGTGATTTCTGGTCCTATTAAACTGTGACGTACCAAATTTAAGTATGCTAGCGTTATTTATTGCGGTTTTAGGCGTACTAAACTGTTTTCCGGAAGAAGGGTTTATATGGGGCCTAGTGTAAATTATGGACCGATCTTCAAAATATTTTACAGTGTGATTTCTGGTCCTATTAAACTGTGACGTACCAAATTTAAGTATGCTAGCGTTATTTATTGCGGTTTTAGGTGTACTAAACTGTTTTCCGGAAGAAGGGTTTATATGGGGCCTAGTGTAAATTATGGACCGATCTTCAAAAAATTTTACAGTGTGATTTCTGGTCCTATTAAACTGTGACGTACCAAATTTAAGTATGCTAGCGTTATTTATTGCGGTTTTAGGTGTACTAAACTGTTTTCCGGAAGAAGGGTTTATATGGGGCCTAGTGTAAATTACGGACCGATCTTCAAAAAATTTTACAGTGTGATTTCTGGTCCTATTAAACTGTGACGTACCAAATTTAAGTATGCTAGCGTTATTTATTGCGGTTTTAGGCGTACTAAACTGTTTTCCGGAAGAAGGGTTTATATGGGGCCTAGTGTAAATTATGGACCGATCTTCAAAAAATTTTAAAGTGTGATTTCTGGTCCTATAAAACTGTGACGTACCAAATTTAAGTATGCTAGCGTTATTAATTGCGGTTTTAGGCGTACTAAACTGTTTTCCGGCAGTAGGGTTTATATTGGGCCTAGTGTAATTTATGTACCGCTATTCAAAAAATTTTACAGTGTGATTTCTGGTCCTATAAAACTGTGACGTACCAAATTTAAGTATGCTAGCGTTATTTATTGCGGTTTTAGGCGTACTAAACTGTTTTCCGGAAGAAGGGTTTATATGGGGCCTAGTGTAAATTATGGACCGATCTTCAAAAAATTTTAAAGTGTGATTTCTGGTCCTATAAAACTGTGACGTACCAAATTTAAGTATGCTAGCGTTATTTATTGCGGTTTTAGGCGTACTAAACTGTTTTCCGGAAGAAGGGTTTATATGGGGCCTAGTGTAAATTATGGAGCGATCTTCAAAAAATTTTAAAGTGTGATTTCTGGTCCTATAAAACTGTGACGTACCAAATTTAAGTATGCTAGCGTTATTTATTGCGGTTTTAGGCGTACTAAACTGTTTTCCGGCAGTAGGGTTTATATTGGGCCTAGTGTAATTTCTGTACCGCTCTTCAAAAAATTTTACAGTGTGATTTCTGGTCCTATAAAACTGTGACGTACCAAATTTAAGTATGCTAGCGTTATTTATTGCGGTTTTAGGCGTACTAAACTGTTTTCCGGAAGAAGGGTTTATATGGGGCCTAGTGTAATTTATGTACCGCTCTTCAAAAAATTTTACAGTGTGATTTCTGGTCCTATAAAACTGTGACGTACCAAATTTAAGTATGTTAGCGTTATTTATTGCGGTTTTAGGCGTACTAAACTGTTTTGCGGCAGTAGGGTTTATATTGGGCCTAGTGTAATTTATGTACCGCTCTTCAAAAAATTGAAGGGTTTATATGGGGCCTAGTGTAAATTATGGACCGATCTTCAAAAAATTTTACAGTGTGATTTCTGGTCCTATTAAACTGTGACGTACCAAATTTAAGTATGCTAGCGTTATTTATTGCGGTTTTAGGCGTACTAAACTGTTTTCCGGAAGAAAGGTTTATATGGGGCCTAGTGTAAGTTATGGACCGATCTTCAAAAAATTTTACAGTCTGATTTCTGGTCCTATAAAACTGTGACGTACCAAATTTAAGTATGCTAGCGTTATTTATTGCGGTTTTAGGCGTACTAAACTGTTTTGCGGCAGTAGGGTTTATATTGGGCCTAGTGTAATTTATGTACCGCTCTTCAAAAAATTTTACAGTGTGATTTCTGGTCCTATAAAACTGTGACGTACCAAATTTAAGTATGTTAGCGTTATTTATTGCGGTTTTAGGCGTACTAAACTGTTTTCCGGAAGAAGGGTTTATATGGGGCCTAGTGTAAATTATGGACCGATCTTCAAAAAATTTAACGGTGTGATTTCTGGTCCTATAAAACGGTGACGTACCAAATTTTAGTATGATAGCGTCATTTATTACGGTTTTAAGCGTACTAAACTGTTTTCCGGGAGTATGGTTTATATGGGACCTAGTGTAAATTATGGACCGATCTTCAAAAAATTTTACAGTGGGATTTCTGGTCCTATAAAACTGTGACGTACCAAATTTTAGTATGATAGCGTCATTTATTACGGTTTTAAGCGTACTAAGCTGTGTTCCGGGAGTAGGGTTTATATGGGGCCTAGTGTAAATTATGAACCGATCTTCAAAAAATTTTACAGTGTGATTTCTGGTCCTATTAAACTGTGACGTACCAAATTTAAGTATGCTAGCGTTATTTATTGCGGTTTTAGGCGTACTAAACTGTTTTCCGGAAGAAGGGTTTATATGGGGCCTAGTGTAAATTATGGACCGATCTTCAAAAAATTTAACGGTGTGATTTCTGGTCCTATAAAACGGTGACGTACCAAATTTTAGTATGATAGCGTCATTTATTACGGTTTTAAGCGTACTAAACTGTTTTCCGGGAGTATGGTTTATATGGGACCTAGTGTAAATTATGGACCGATCTTCAAAAAATTTTACAGTGGGATTTCTGGTCCTATAAAACTGTGACGTACTAAATTTTAGTATGATAGCGTCATTTATTACGGTTTTAAGCGTACTAAGCTGTGTTCCGGGAGTAGGGTTTATATGGGGCCTAGTGTAAATTATGAACCGATCTTCAAAAAATTTTACAGTGTGATTTCTGGTCCTATTAAACTGTGACGTACCAAATTTAAGTATGCTAGCGTTATTTATTGCGGTTTTAGGCGTACTAAACTGTTTTCCGGAAGAAGGGTTTATATGGGGCCTAGTGTAAATTATGGACCGATCTTCAAAAAATTTTACAGTGTGATTTCTGGTCCTATTAAACTGTGACGTACCAAATTTAAGTATGCTAGCGTTATTTATTGCGGTTTTAGGTGTACTAAACTGTTTTTCGGAAGAAGGGTTTATATGGGGCCTAGTGTAAATTATGGACCGATCTTCAAAAAATTTTAAAGTGTGATTTCTGGTCCTATAAAACTGTGACGTACCAAATTTAAGTATGCTAGCGTTATTTATTGCGGTTTTAGGCGTACTAAACTGTTTTCCGGAAGAAGGGTTTATATGGGGCCTAGTGTAAATTATGGAGCGATCTTCAAAAAATTTTAAAGTGTGATTTCTGGTCCTATAAAACTGTGACGTACCAAATTTAAGTATGCTAGCGTTATTAATTGCGGTTTTAGGCGTACTAAACTGTTTTCCGGCAGTAGGGTTTATATTGGGCCTAGTGTAATTTATGTACCGCTCTTCAAAAAATTTTACAGTGTGATTTCTGGTCCTATAAAACTGTGACGTACCAAATTTAAGTATGCTAGCGTTATTTATTGCGGTTTTAGGCGTACTAAACTGTTTTCCGGAAGAAGGGTTTATATGGGGCCTAGTGTAAATTATGGACCGATCTTCAAAAAATTTTAAAGTGTGATTTCTGGTCCTATAAAACTGTGACTTACCAAATTTAAGTATGCTAGCGTTATTTATTGCGGTTTTAGGCGTAATAAACTGTTTTCCGGAAGAAGGGTTTATATGGGGCCTAGTGTAAATTATGGAGCGATCTTCAAAAAAATTTAAAGAGTGATTTCTGGTCCTATAAAACTGTGACGTACCAAATTTAAGTATGCTAGCGTTATTTATTGCGGTTTTAGGCGTACTAAACTGTTTTCCGGCAGTAGGATTTATATTGGGCCTAGTGTAATTTATGTACCGCTCTTCAAAAAATTTTACAGTGTGATTTCTGGTCCTATAAAACTGTGACGTACCAAATTTAAGTATGCTAGCGTTATTTATTGCGGTTTTAGGCGTTCTAAACTGTTTTCCGGAAGAAGTGTTTATATGGGACCTAGTGTAAATTATGGACCGATCTTCAAAAAATTTTACAGTGGGATTTCTGGTCCTATAAAACTGTGACGTACCAAATTTAAGTATGATAGCGTCATTTATTACGGTTTTAAGCGTACTAAACTGTTTTCCGGGAGTATGGTTTATATGGGGCCTATGGTAAATTATAGACCGATCGTCACGAAATTTACCAGTATGATTTGCAGTCGTACAAACCAAATTCGAGCAAAATTTTATGTCATTCCGTACATTAATAAACCATTTATGTTAGTTTTTGTATCAAAATTATCAATTTTTTCAGGGTGGTGGTTCCACATTTTGATTCATAGTTCTGATCCTACTGAACCGATGTTGCTGGATTTCAATCCCAAACTGCTTAGGATAACTACAAGCAATTTGAGACCAAGTTTGTTCTTTTCTTTTGCGTTTTTCAAAAGTCAACAGACGGACAGACGGACAGACAGACGGACATGGCTAAATCGACTTAGAATTACTCAAGGAGCCAGAATATATATACTTTATGGGGTCTTAGATGTATAATAAAAAAGTTTCACAAGGAATGACAAACTTAGTATACCCTCATTCACCACAGTGGTGGTGGAGGGTATAAAAATTTTTTCTTTAAGAAAAAATTTTGTGTGAAAACAAATTTAAATATCCATCGCTTTATTAAAGGCTAGTTTACACTATCACACTTGTCTTACGTGTTCCATAATACTTTGTGAGATAGAAATCGAATGAGTTTTGTTGCGTCTGTCAAAATATCTAATTAAACATTACAGTTTGTATTCACTCCACCCCACATGAATATTCTTTTGTTAAAATGCAACCCTAATGAAATTAAAAGTATTACCCCCGTATTTATAAACGATTATTAAATTTAACAAACGTTTATTAAGTAAAATTTTCATAGAAAATTTATTTCGTAAACATTTATTAAATTTAAAATATTTTTATGAATACGGCAGTTATTGTTTAGAAATATATCAGGAAACTATGAAGTTGTATGCACGTAGAGAAAAAGTATGATTGGGAATGGTTATGGCAACTACACTATGTTTACTGTAGCAATATATTGTTGTCGTACACAAAATATTGTTATTTTTATTTAATTTTTTTAATATTAACAATATTATAATACCTGTAAACATGTCAAAGTTTATCGCAATAATAAATTTAAGTATGGTTCACTGAACAATAATCATTTTTATAACAACTAAATTATGATAACTTTGAAAACATATTATATTCCTAACATCCAGATATTGATGTTTAATAACCATAACATGATCATTTTCTATACGTCTACCCATAATATGTTTAAGATGATATTTTGTTATCGCCATTTGTAAAATATTTTTGCATCAGTTGTGTCGTTTGTTTTACATATCCCTATCGAATTATTTGTTATCAGTGGTTAAACAATTAAAAAAAAAATACCCATTAAACACCAAGTTTAAAGAAATTGTAGGTACATTAAAAACAATTGTTAAAAAAATATCAATGGTAAAAAATTTTAATATTGTTTGAAAATGGTGGAAAAATATTGACCATTGTTTTGTGCTATTTTAGAAAAAAAGAATGAAAATTCTATAAAATAATTTATAGATAATTGCGACTAACGACAAAAATTGGTTAAATATATTATGTTTAAAGTTGCATCATTTTATGATGTAATATATATGTAACAGTTTTACGTTAAGCTAAGTAAAAAAAGCATAAATATATATAAAAAATATTTTTCGGTTTTAGAGTTAATCTAAATATTATTATGATTAACATGATTATAATATGATTACTTTTCAACTTATTAAGATTAACATGATAATAATATTATTACTTCCTAACTTATTATGATTAACATGAAAATAATATCAGTACATTATATTAGAATAGGAATTAATAAAAACAAATTAAGATTAAGGGAAAAATTTTATGATGTTATATTACGAATATATTTGGTCATCATTTGATGCAATAATAATCGTAATATGTTGACTACAATCATGAATCTCATCATAATATGTTGCTTTTATCATATGTTTATTAGAACCATGTTTTTTCTTTGCATGTGGAATGTCAAATTTTTTTCGCAATACTTGTTTTTTTTTTTTTTTTTTTTTTTTTTTTTTTAATTAACTATGCAAATCCCGCGAAGCTATACGCTTGTCTGCAGGAGACCAGAGTCTCTGGCGGGAATCGAACCCGCAACCCCGGCGCTGATAGACTAGCTCACTACCAGCTAGCCTACCGGGGCACCCAATTTAATAATACATTGCATTCACACTAGCACACTGTTGCAGATTACTGGAGTTTTTGACATTAATATGGGACATAAGGTAATTTATAGACCGAATCTTACAAAATGGCATGCAGCTATGCTTCTAAAAAAAAAATAATTTATTTTTCAAAATTTCGAAATTTTTGTTTTTTAAAAATTCATAAAAAATTGGAAAAAGCAGCTATGCTTCTAAAAAAAAAAATAATTTATTTTTCAAAATTTCGAAATTTTTGTTTTTTAAAAATTCATAAAAAATTGGAAAATGCAGCTATGCTTCAAATTTTTTGCAGACGTATAAAAAACGAAATTCCAAACAAAACAAGCCATAAATCATAATTCATAAATAATTTAAGAATTTCATAAAACGCAATATTTGTGTGGGAGCCCCCCTAAGGGATGGTGATAAAGGAAAAGTATAATTTGAGTAAATGTTAAGAACAAAAAACTAATGGAGGTCAGTCATACATTTTATCCCCCTAGGGGCGACTCTTAGGGGGCTTCCTTGTATGGAAGCCCCCTTAAGGAATAGAGATAGCGGGTGGATATGTTAGAAATAAATGATTGAGATGAAAAATAAAGTGGGGTTGGTCATACATTTGATCCATCTAGGGCCATCCAAGGCGCTGCAGGGGCCAAATTTAAGAATTTCATTAAACGGCCATATTTGTATGGGAGCCCCCCTAAGGGGTGGAGATATATGGCAACTATGAAATTCCGCAATAAAATTTCATTTAAGAAAAGTAAAACTTTTTTTCTAATATGAGTAGTCGTTATTGAAACATAATTTTTTTTTTTTGAAAAAAAATTTATTTTTTTATGACCAGCGCAACTTTATTTTTTATTCCCATCATTTGTTTCTAAGGGTAGGATTCACTCCTAGGGGATAAAATGTATGACCGACCTCCAACGTTTTTTGTTCTAAACATTTTCTTAAAACATAGTTGCCATATATCTCCACCCCTTAGGGGGGCAAAAAAAAAAATTATGTTTCTAAAACGAATGCGGATATTAGAAAGAAGTTTTGCTAAACCGTTTTTGAGTTACGCGAACATATGTTGTGCAACCTCCTCAATTTTCGAAATAACGGTATATCACGAAAACCAGAGCCAATCTTAAAAAACCGCACCACTGGATTCAGCGTACCCGAATTATGTTAAAACGCTAGGTGCCCAGCTTGTCACGAAAAAAAGTGTCAATTTCTTGCACAGTGTAATTAATATGGCTGCGATTGCTATGCAAATGCATGTTTATGCAAAAGATGTCGACCAATTATCTTTCCGAATCATTAAATTTGCGTTAAAATGGTATCGATTTGTTTTTGCATATTCTTGCATATTTTGGCGGAAATGCTTATTTTGGTTTTCAATGCATATTAAGATTTCGACAAAAGATCCTTCTATTTTTAACTAATGCAGCTCCTTACATGGTTAAGGCTGCCAACTGGTTTAAAGTAAAAAAGTTACAAGATACTTGCTTGGCACATGGGTTATACCTAGTGTATTCATTTAATCGGGCTTTTACTTTAATCGGTTAACCGCTCAATTAATTAACCGAGGTTTTGGTTTAATCGCGTAATAATCTGTTAATTTTGTTATTGATCGGTTAACCGATTAATAAAGTTTTTTTTTTATAAATTAAGTAATTTCAGTAAATAAAAATGCATAAATTATTTATTATTTGAAGTTTATTAGTAAAAAAAAAAAAACAATAGCATAACAAACATAATAATTCTCGAACCAAAACGAGTAAACAAAAAAATAATTCATAAATATGTACATATGTTAAGCATATTTTTTGAATAATACATATTAGGTTTTAACTAAAAATAGACTGTTTGATCATTTTAGTAGTTATTTCAATAGTTTAAGGAGATCTTATATTAATAATCTTTTCGAAAAATAATTTGGATTAAATTTTTAGGATTTAAGCGATTAACTTATTTAGTTTTGATAAAACGTGACTTTGAAAAAATTCTTTCACTTATCGTATATGTTTAAAAAATCGAAAGCAACCCTTATTACAGAATATTTAATTTTCCAGTCCTTTTCCTGGATTTCTCTAAACACATAAAATCTTCCATTATGCCATTAGAGTCCTGTTTTAATTTTTTAAAACTTTTATCACTTCTAATTGTGAAGGTTAATTCCGTTAAAAGATTGATAAGAACAGATATGAGAAGAAACAAAAAAACTAAAGGCATACATATAAAAAGTACGTGAAACAAAAAGCTGTTGACAGCAAACAATTTCTTAAAATGAAGATCACTGAACATTTAATTTTTTTTATTTCTTTGTATGGAAAAATATTTTCTGAACACATACCTTTTGTATATTTGACGAAAAAAATAATTAAAAACACAAAAAATATTTTATAATACATACTACAAAATATTAAAAATTTTGTTACATCGGTTAATCGACTGAAATTATTCGGTTTAATCGTTAATCGAAAATAGCCAATTTTAAATTAACCGATCAGTTAATCGGGTAGTAATTAATCGGTTGACCGATTAACGGTTGACCGAATGAATACCCTAGTTATACCGCGTTGCAAAGGAAATAAAATGTCAATTCGATAATATTGCAATTTTTAATGAAATGCATCACTTGGTTCCCCTTTCACCACAGCCAGCAGTAACATGTTGGGGGACATGGCTAAATGCATCAGAATTTAAGAATGTTTGAAGAGCTTATTAATACCGATGATTATGGAATAAAAAGAGTAAGAGAAATATTAAATCCAAATAACAGCAGAGTCAATAAGCATTTTACTTCCATTTACGGATAACTTATTAGGAGTGATTTTGTTCACTTAATATTCAATTCAAATGAATTGATATTGCTGCAAGTAGAATTAACAATGTGGAAGAAGGAATTACCCAACAAAATAAAAAAAAAAATCCAAAACGTTTTGCAAAAAAAAAAAAAAAAAAAAACAAGTTAGATTGCTATATTCGGCTGTGCCGAACCTTTGATACCCTCCACCGACAGGAGTCGGCTCTATATGATAACATATAGAGCCCACTCTATATGATTAATATTATGATTTTCAGTCGTATAAAGCGAATTCGTGCAAAATTTTATGTCATTCCGTGCATTGTTCCACCATTTATGTTAGTTTTTGTATCAAAATTATCAAATTTTTTTGGGTAGTGGTTCCACATTTTGATTCATAGTTCTGATGCTACTAAGCCGATGTTGCTGGATTTCAATCCAAAACTGCTTAGGATAACAACAAGCAATTTGAGACCAAGTTTGTTCATTTCTTTTGCGTTTTTCGAAAGTGAGCGTGTTTTCAACAGACGGACAGACGGACATGGCTAAATCGACTTAGAATTACTTAAGGAGCCAGAATATATATACTTTATGGGGTCTTAAATGTATTGTAAAAAAGTTTCACACGGAATGACAAACTTAGTATACCCTCATTCGCCACAGTGGTGGTGGAGGGTATAAAAATTAAGGATTTCAAGAAATAAAATAAATCAAAGTGGGATCAGAATTTTTTCCAAATGCATTGGCATATTTCAAGTATGATCCTTCAACTTCGGTAGACGTTGAGAGATAATTTTCGGTGTGCAAAAGTTTTTTGGGTCTTAACAGACAAAGTTTTACTTTTCTTAAAATAGTACTTATTCGTTTAAGCAAATGAAAATTTTAACTAGATATTTAAGTTTTTTAATGATATTTTAATAAAAATCTATATATATAAATGAAAGTGGCGTTAGTTACTACGTTTATAACTAAAGAACGGCTGGATCGATTTCGATTTCGTACCAATTCGGAATGGTCTCTGACCAAGTAAGAAGAATAGCAAAAAAAAATCTAAAATAGGTGGCGCCATTGAAAATTACTCAGTATGAATTAAATCGTAAACTCTGCATTTGACGATGCTATGATCTTTAGCAAAGTTGTTGAGCATGAGCCGGCGAAGGTTTATAAGTTGATATGACCAATTTCAGACAGGTGGCGCCACTGAAAATGACTCGAAATGAGTTAAATCATAAACTGTGCATTTGATCATGCTATGATCTTTAGCACAGCTGTTGAGCATTAGCATACAAAGGTTTCAAGGTTGGTATGACCAATTTCCGATAGGCGGCACCATTGAAAATTACTCAAAATAAATTATATCATTTGATCATGCTATGGTCTTTAGTAAAGTTGTTGCGCATGAGCCGGCAAAGGTTTCTATGTCGGTATGAACAATTTCCGACAAGAAGTGCCATTGAAAATGAAATAACAAAGGGTATTAATATATTTTAATTTTCAAGTAGGCGTGGCACCAACACAATAAAAATATGAATAACCTTATATCTGAAGGACGGTTACAGTAAGAGTCTTCCAATATGAAACAAATAACTTCGTTATCAATACACGACATCTTCCAAAAAGTCGGCTGGATTACACAAGCGGGCGTGGCACCTCCCATATAATGGCAATAAATATTTCTACTTATTTGGACTACTGTAATACTGGAATACTTTCACAATTTTGTACAAGTAGCTTAGATGATAGCCTACAACATATTTTAAAAGGTAGGTTCAATGGGACAAGTAGGCACGACACCTCCCATACAAAGACACTTATAATTTCTGTATATCTGTTGAACGGTTACTGTAAAATCCTTCAAATTTAGCTCAGATGCTTTGCTTTTTAAAAAAAGCTTACCAATTTTATTTCGATGGGGGTAGCAAAGCGCACCGGGTTAAGCTCAGCCCTAGTTATTTGGAATAAAAATTAGAGTTTTTCACGTTTACTTTTAATAATAGGATCAAACGTTTGTTTAGGGATACGCGTAACTAAAGATAAATCCAAAACAATAAAAGTATGACTCCACTAAGTACTTTTTTTTTACTCTAGAAACACCTTATCATTGATGCCAGCTGTAATGTATAAAACTTTTTTTTATAAGAAGTACGAGTTTTATCTACAATTTGCAACTTCTTAAAGCATAAGAAAAGAAAACCGAGGTTTTTTGTCGGTTTTCGGTTTCGGTTTTGAGGCATAAAAAACCGCGGTTTCGAATTCGGTTAAAACCGAAAAGCAATCCCTATTCGTTTTTATGAAGATTAGTTAATAATATATGTATATGTAGATATCATATAGAGCCCACTCCTGTAGGAGGAGGGTATCAAAGATTCGGCACAGCCGAATATAGCACTGCAACTTGTTTCCTTTTGAAATTCTTTTCACAAGGCCTTCAACGTCCTTTTATTGAATGGATTCACAATGGTCCCAAAGGGTCTAAGAGTGGATCATTTTCACCTATCTACCTTTACATATGCAAGCGCACCGACGATTTATACTTATCCTTTTTTCATCACTTTTATTCCAAGTAATTGTTTTTTTATTTTTTTTTTTTTTTGATTAAATACTCTACGATTTTCTTTTATTTTCATTATTAATATTATTATTAATTTTTTCTGTTATACATTTTACATTTAAATATTAAAGTCACTTTCAACATTATTTTAAAACTTTATTTTATTTAAATACGATTTTAACGCTAAATCTTTCTTTGGTATCGAAATAAATGAATTTTGTTTGTTTTAAATATATTTTTGCTTTTTTAATTTCATTTAACACATTTGTTAGATTTACTAAAACTAGAAAAATTATTCAACAGATTTAAGTTTGAGTTATATTTTTTACTAGTAGAATTTTTTATTTTTGTTTTTTTTTTACATATAAAAATTTTCTTGTTCTTTTTTGGTATTTGAATTACAAAATAGTTTCTCCTTTAAATTTTTTATTACATTTATTATATTTTTAATAAATTTGATACACACAAATTTTGTTAACTAAAGTTTAGTAATTGAAAACTTGATTAACCTAGTAAATAAATACTTTGTATTATTTATTGAAAAACAAACTAATTTTTAGGCTATTGTTGTTGTATTAGTATTTAGTTAGTTAGTTAGTTAGTTACATAGTACTTAACAATTAACATTGACTACATTAGAAATATTATTTTTGACTAGATCTTACATTTTCTTGTATTTGTTATCTTAAGGAATTATTACATAAATAACGATTGTCATATGAATAAAATAACAAATGAAGAAATGTTTTTATTTGAAATTAATTTAATGTCATATATATTAATTAAATAAAAATCAAAATAATAAATGTATTTAAATTATTTTTCTAATTAAATACGTAAAATATTAAAGCTTTTTTCACTCACAGTTTGAAAAATTTTCCTTCTGATCATACACTAACAACCCAACAAAAAACTTCACTTACATCAGTTACCTATTTATAACAACTATTTAAATATATTCAGGCATGTTCTAGAAATCGAATTCGGGTGAAATTAAAATCGAATATATTTCGTAAAATACCATTTCTTAAAATTTCACAAAAATATTTAATTTTATATACCTCATACTTTGAGGACCACTTACCCTGCGGGAAATTTGTGTCAATTGCTCTTAAAGCACTTATCCCGTAACCAGTGAACAAAATTTTATAGTTAAAAGGAACGAATTGTGATAGATGAAAACAACATCTATCACTTAACTGGTGATAATGTGTTTAGAGTGTAGTTGGTCTAGAGGAAAGGTATTTGGCACAGGTAGTGGCTGATTCTCTCTTGTTCTATTACTTTATATGAAGGGGATCTATCATACTGACATGGTTCATTTGTGACAATATCTGTGACAGGCATTATTTTAACCGAAATTGGATGTGTCCATTAAGGTTATTTCAGTGACCTGTTACAAAGTGCTAAAAAGGTGCCAATTAACGAATCGTAGGACATCGCCATTTTAAAGTGACTTATCACTTAATAAGTTTAGTGTTAGTTCCCTTTCCCCTAGGCTATCTTTACCAGAACTACTTCTGACATCAGTGTAAATACGTTTATTTTTTAAAATAACTGACTTAAAAATATCCATCGATTTCAATTTCATGTGATTTAGATTTCCAAACCATGGCTGATTTTCTTTCGCACTTAATCGCTACTCGCTAAGCTGCGATTCCACTAATTTATAAAGTTATTTCTCGTAATTCGTGTATAGGAACATACATAGCTCAGTTGGCTAGAGCGCAAAACTTGTATAGTCTATAAGAGGGGTAAAAGTTGCCACCCGATTTTCTTTCACTGTAATTTTTTTTAATAAATGAAAAGATGTAGATAAAAAATACCGCACAATTGTAATTTGTTCGGTATTTTCCAAAGTTATGGTGAGTATGATAAATCACAATCTTGTCAAATTTTTAGAGCCAAATTACCCACTAGGCGACCGCCAGTATGGCTTTCGTACGTTCCGTTCTGTTATGAATCAGCTGCTTTCTTTCTGTTTATTAATACTTAATTAATAGGTGTGATCCCATACTTTTTAAGTAAAGTTCGGTAAATTGAGAGTTAACAAAAATTTCTCTCACTAATAGATAAACATGTACAAAAATACGGGAACAATAAAAACCAAATTTCTAAACGAAAAGAATTCGTTAGTATGAAATATGTTCAAATAATTACATTAATGACCCATTATCATGTAAAGTTTTTTTAAATTATTTTGGTAATACTTGTTTGTAGTTTTTTGTTGTTTATTTTTTGACACAGCTGATTGTTTTACAATATTCCCAATCAGCCCAAACAAAAAGTACGAGCTACTTCGTGCAAGAAGAAATATATTTTTTTATTAAAAGCTCTCTCAGTCGACCAAACTTTGAGTACGGGAACAGCTTTCGGTAAGATTGAGAACGGGATCATACCTATTGATTTTTTCAAAAGTGACAAAAATGTTCACCCTCAATTCCGCCACCAGGCTATCTGTCCGCTCGACCATCCCCTGACCGAATGCGAAAGTGACTTTTGCGTTTGCTACGCTTAATCGGCTAAATAGCTGAGCCGATTTTGAAATTGGAAATATAGGCTTTTGATAGGGGACAATAGGATAATTACTGCCTCTCTGAAAATATCTAACCAATATTGATGCAACTTGCATCAAAGATAGATCAGCGGTTTATATATTTTTTAAAGCTAAATATGATGGGCCAAATACGACATAAAAGCTTTTTCTGTCACTCCGACTCTATTTAACTGATTTTAATTATTCTCAGCCCACAATAGTGGAGAGGTAATCATGCATTTGTGCTGATGTGTGTAACACCATACAATATTGGTTCTAGACCCACCTTAAACTATACCGATCGACTCAAAACCACTTTCTCAGTCGATCTAACGATGTCCGTCCGTCTGGCTGGCAGGCTGGCTAACTGTCCATGTAACCTTGTGAGCAAAGTACAGGTCACAATTTTGAAGATAATTTGATGAAATTTGGAGTAAAGATTCTAATTGGACAAGGGCTGCTTTCTGGAATAGGGTATTTATGTCCACTATCAAACAAATTTTTATGAAATTTGAAACATAGATAGATCTATATTTATATGAACACATAAGATATGCATTTTTTAAAAAATAGGACCACGAGAGAAGAAAGGGGGCAATTTCTGCCTCTCCGAAACTATCTAACAGATTTTAATCGAATTAAAAACATAGATAGATCCCTACTAATACATCAACATTAGCAATTTATTTTAAAAAATTTCCAATAGGTCCCATCCTAATATCTCATACAGATGAAGATATCTAAATTATATTCAGCACAAAGACCTTAAACACAAATCTTAACCTCATAACATAATTTTATTTAGGCGGGTCCATGATAGCGAGCACATAGGTCCCTAATGGGGTACACTAGCAAAAATTGTTTTTATATACTGTGGTCTAGGGTATCATATGGCCGGGCTTGACCGACTATACTTTCTTATTTGATTTACTTTTATAATTAGTCAAACATTAGCTCTGGGCGAACAACGCCGCGTGTACACTGCTAATAAATTTTTTACTAAAATATTGAAAAATTTGAGCACTTTTTTAAATATTTTTCTTGCCTTGTTTAATGCAAAATTTAACTGCTCACAATTTCAAGATGTGGTCGCACTGATAAATATGCATACAGAATGAAATTCCTTGGCGTTATCTTAATGGCTTCAGGTGAAGTATACAATTTCGCACCGTGTAGAATAATTGGTTTTATTTGTAGCCTTGTAGCCCCCCTATTAAAATCAATAATCAAATAATACCCCAACACTCACATGTAAAATACTTCGGTATACATATAGATCGGCGTTTAACGTTGAAATGGCATATAGAAGCTTAATTAACTCAAATAACTCTTAACTCTTAGTCTCGATTGCTAACTTCTACTTTATAACTCTATCTTAAAGATAATTTAGAGCTACAGTATTCAGTTATGGGGCACTGTCTCGGCTTCTAATATGGAAAAAATTCAAAGGCGCCAAAATAAACTTCTCCCTGGTATGTCAAAAACTCAAATATCCACAAGGATCTCCATGTGCCATTAGTAAAAACTATGATAGCGAAATATGCAGTAAAATATTTAAAAAGGCTGGAACTGCACCCAAATCCATTAGCTCGAAATATTTTAAATTATGGCGGCCACACTCGCTTAAGAAGTAGAGACACTGCAGCACTCACCCAATCAGATGAGCGATAAACACCTACACATGTGAACAGAAACCGTGATGACGATATATTTTTGTCTGGCACTGGCAGGACATAAAGCAAATATTAGGATAAGATTTGATTAATTTTTGTTAGTTCATATTTAATATATGAAGATTCAATAAATAAATACTGAAAAAAAAAAAATTTGTAGCCTTAATCGTCATTAGTGAGCATTTGGGCTGCACAAAAGTTCCTTTGGGTCGCGTTGCTTATGGCCTGTATATAATAATTTAAGTATAACAATTTAAAAACGTTCGGTAGTGAAGGTGCGAAGTGGATCAAAAACTATGAGTATCTTAAAAAGTAATTAAAGAATCTATTTTTTTTTTAAATAAATATTAAAATGCGAGTATAACTCATAGTTTTTTCTGTATATGTATATATTTTATACGTAAATAAAGATTTTATTTTGTTATAAACTTTCTTCCAAAAAAATATATAATTTCAATATTGATCTTTTTAAATAAACTTTTCTTTAAGTTGAACAATTCTTAATGATTATTTAATTATTTTTCTATATTATCGCATTTTTAAATAAAAGTAAAAAAATTGTACTTTTATGTTAAAAAGCCCATTACTTATAAGGTACCATATCTTAATTATAAAGCCATTCAAATTTCAAGTTATAAGTCGTATCATTTTAAAGGAAAAAGATTGCTAAAGAAGGACCTTCAAAAAGAAGAATATTTTTGAAACGCCTCTTATAAAGAAAGGAATATCCTGAGTCAATAAAACTCTTCACTTTTCAGATCTTAAAGTCTCGTTACTCTTACGTTAACGTATAAGTTGCGGATCCGATATCTTCTTACCAAGCTGTATTAATTGTTTTAATAGGTACAGTTATGTTAACTTGACGTTGCGTTGCTGAAGAACCTAATACACAATACAATTTTTCTCTGGTTTTACGTATCAGCTGTTAAACAATTTTATGTTTGTTATTTTGATAAAGCGAACACCCCCATCGACGCACGCGATGTTTCTTTTACATATTCAAATAAAACGCACAAACTACAAAAGCTGAAATTTATAAATTATATAAATTTTACCAAATTTTCTGTTTTCTTTTTAAAACATTTCAACACGTTTGCGTATTTTTAGTAGCTACCAACCATTGAAGTCGAAGGAAACGTTTACGTTTCCGCCCCACGTTAACGTATGAGAAACGAGGTCTTTAATTGGTAGATATAATACAAAATATAATTCGTTACAAATCAATTAAGATAAATAATTTAAATAAATAGAAAACAATAATTTACACCGTATTCTACCTGCTTATTAGAGCTTCAACGTTAAGCATTATTTCTTGTTTCTTTAAATTATTACTCGATTCCTCTAATGGATTCGTGGTACTGGAGTTCACCGAAGCTGTTGTTGTAGCTGTGGAAGCATCTGTTGTTGGACTCTCCATGATGGTGCAAATATAGGCCACACCATTTAAAGACCTGGAAGGAGCTGGTGAGGTAGGCGCCGACAAGAGTGTAGAAGGTGGTGATGTTGAGTTCAAGAAACCGCTAACACGATTTTTCTTACCCTGTGCGAGTGGTGATTGAGCTTCTATGGTAGAGGGGGGACTACGATTCATATTACTATCTAAGCTACTGTGCTGTTGTGATGAAGCTGGTGATAAGGGTATTTCCTCTATTTTCTCTAGATCTTGGGCTATAGATGTAGAGTTTTGTTTGTGCACCCTTGTTAGAGTACCTTTAGGACTTCTTGAGGTATCATGTAAAATAGGTATTTCCAAAGTTGAAGACTTATTTGATATCGAGAGCGGTAGGGAAGATTGTAGGGAAGACTGATGGTGCTGATGATGTTGGTGATCTGATTTTGATTGTGTATCATCACGATCTAAACTGTATTGACGTCGCAGTAAACGTGAAGAACCCGGCTTTTCAAATCTTCCCGTTACTGAGTGGAAACTAGTTGACGTCATATTACTAACTCCTCCACTACTATACAAATATTTAGCATCACAAAATTGTGTTAAATTGCTTTCACTGGGACTTAGGCATTTATAATGATTATAGGGCGAGCTCAGATCTATCATTTCTTCAATTTTCTTATAAAGCCTTGTAGAGGAACCTGCCGCTGAAGTAGGTAAACGATTAAAATTGGATGGATTTAGCAGATTATCTGTAGCGATTTCAGTAATTTTTCTAGCTTGTGGTGAGGTGCTGGGAGTTTTAGTGGGAAATTCTGGGCACAATGTTATATTAGGGCTTATGGTGTTGGTTGAATTCGAATCTAATGAATAGGAATTGGGTAAATTTGAAGTCGAACAAACATCAACATTTGTGGGTGGTGTTATTTCAACTTTGACCTCAACGGACTCACCGGCCAAAGAGGATGATTGGCTGGAAGATGGATTTGTACTATTGCGCGATTTATTGGCCTGAGCCTTCAATGTGATTGAGTTGCGTATGAATGATTCATCTAAACTGAAATTGGAACAGAAGGGACATTAAGACATATGTATTAGAATTTAATTACATAAATTATGAAAAATAAATAAGTTAAAATAAAATACGTAATCTTTAGATTACACTGCGGAACAAAATTGAACTTTTTTTGTGCGGCCGGGAACTTTGTGTAATTTTTTTTACTAATTTGAGGTCGTTGATTCCAAATCTAATCTTCATTTTTCTCTATCAGCTCCAGTTTTAGAGATATACCGTTATGTCCAAAATTAAGGCACTTTCAGCACATATATTGAAATAACATGAAAATGGTGCATCATATTCCCTTAAGAAAAAAAACCGAAATTCGCTAACAATATTATCTTTAAGACGTACTAACATTGTTTTAAATTTATCCATAAAAAAAACATATTTTAATGTATATATTTTTTTTTTTTTTTTGTTCACACATACACATTAAAATACGTTTTTTTTATGGAAATCGCAATTTTTATCAATTCGATAAATTGTGAACACAATCAAAAGTTGTGCACCGATTGCAATGAAATAAAGCTCATTTCATTCGAAATATGTTGAACTAAATGCTTTTAGACCCATACTGTGATTTTTGTTGCACATTTATTTTTTATGAATTTTTAAGGAACAAAAAAATTTTTTTTTTCTTAAATTTTTATTTGTTTTTTTAAAAACTTCAACGATATCTCTGAAATTACTGGCACAATTTAAAACAATGTTAGTACGTCTTAAAGATAATATTGTTAGCGAATGTTATTTCAATATATGTGCTGAAAGTGCCTTAATTTTGGACATAACGGTATATCTCTAAAACTGGAGCTGATAGAGAAAAATGAAGGTTAGATTTGGAATCAACGACCTCAAATTAGTAAAAAAAATTCCACAAAGTTCCAGGCCGCAAAATGGCTGTTCCGCAGTGTTATCTATATACAAACATATATATAAAAATCTCGTGTCACGATATTTGTGTTTCAGTTCCTCCAAAAGGGTTCAACTGATTTTTATGAATATTTTTTATGTGTATAAGTATGAGATTAGATCATAAAGTATAGTTCATACTAGAGTATCCAATTACATATTTGACTTTTGATTTTGTTCGAGTAAGGAATTAATCGATTTTTAAATTTTAATTTTGCTCGATTAATCGAATAAGAGTTTTAATATGTTCGAATAACTCGAATAATTTTATCCAATGGGAAAAATATACATTTCTATTTGATTTGATACTTTTATTATATTAATAAACAGAAAAAAGCAATAAAATAAATAATTAAAATATCAAAACCTCTGCGGCAAAACATACAGTTTTTAAGGCTAAAGAGGCCGAAGCAAGACTAAGGAAATAAAATAAAAATAAACTATAAACAAACTAAACACTACTTCGGTTGAAAATGATCTGAAAATCAAGTAAATATGAAATCAATGGAGCTTATCAGTTAATTTTTTTTAAATCACCGAATTTTTCCTGATTTTAAGAGAAATTCTATAGAAATTTTATATAAAATTTTTGAACGGGATCGTTGTCAAAGTTTGTTCGATTTTAAATTCACTCATATGTATTCGATTTACCCAACATGGCTGATAACTTTATTTTTCTTTATTTTAAAGCTCTACTCTATAGAATTGGGTAATATGTTTTTTTTATCGAATTACTATGTTGCGCCAACAATCCGTGATTTTGTTTTTAACTTTCTATTTTAGAACACTTCGGTTTTAAGACGAATCTAACAATACCTATAATGTCAGAATTCATCCAGCCGTTTGGATGGTACCAGGTAGTAAAGTAATTGAAGACAGGTAAAAACTGGTAACCCATAATCTGACAGTGGACAGTTTACACTATTATTAATGCCGATGAATTTTTTAAAATTAACGTCAAATTTAAGTATGAAAATTCTTATGTATGGAATTAGTAGTTAATCGTTTATTACATGACTTGTCTCACACAAACCCACAACAAGGGACTAAAATACGTTCAGAAGTGCGTGTAGCACAAAAGATATAGAATATAACAATATTGTTAGTTGTTAGGCATTTTATAAGTTAGAAATAGATATTGGGAATTATTTCTTTTCATAAGCAACTTTTTTATTACGTATATTCAGCAATACAAGATAATAGTCTGGTAGTGTATAAAGTCATTCCTAAAAAAAAATTTAAGGAATAGAACTATTACAAACAGCTTTATAACATACATAACTGAAATTTAACTCATAGAATAAATTCGAAAAAATAAAAATGTTGAATATAAGTTAGAAATCCAAAAACAAAATAATTTTCTATTAAAAAAGTAGAATTTTTTAAAAAATTCATTTAAATCGATTAATTGACATATATTGTTCGAGTTATTCGTTATTTGAAATTGGCTTTTTTTAATATTCGATCAAATAAGGGCGAAAAATTTCTTCGATTAATCGAACAACGATTAATTAAGTGCATACTCTTGTTCATACCTATAGGGTATTAGGGTGTCCCAACCCAGAAATTTTTTATCAATTTTTTTTTTGCCGAAAACTTTTTTTCGTATTTTATATAACCCCCACCCAGTTTATTAACTCCGCGATTTTAGTATTTTTGCATGAACAATATCCAAATAATTTCCAACAGAACGAAACGCTCTACCAATTTTCGTGAAATGTTTTATGCATATTTGGTAAGTACAAAAATAGGTCGTGAAGTATATTTCATACCGCTTAGTCGTTAGGATGTCCCTATCAAATAAATGGTTGGTGTTTTTTGTGGTTGTTATTTTTTTTAATCAGCGGTCATTGTCTTTAGCGGTGAATTCCTCTTTCTGTCATATATCTAGAGTGTCTTTTATCCTGCACTTTTTGATTCTTGGGAAAGCGGGAAGTACAAATCATATTCCCGGGATCCACGCCAATTTTTTTTTTATTTATTTATTTACTTAATTCTCCAATGGAACTAGCATTTCTGATTGGCATGCTTAGGGCTAAGAAATCAGAGCAAGTTAAACTCTGTTTTTAGTTTAAAATGTGCTTAAACCGACATATCTGTAAATCAGTAAACATATAAACCACCTTTAAATGCATAAAGTTGGGCGTTTAAACTACCAATACAGACCATATGAATTTGACAACATTTATCGTAGTGCTGCCACATGTTACTTTTTAAACTACATATAATACATGGTACGCTGATTTACAACTGTTGAGTTTAAACTGCATATAAATTTAAGTTTAGTTCAACTAAACAAGCGTTTAAGCAATCACTGATTTATTAGCCATTAAAGTAATAAAAAATAGTATCTATCATATGGCAGAAACGACAAAATTTAAGACTAAAGTTATGTTAAGCCACTTAAGAGCTTATAGGATCCAATAGGATCACGCATTGTTTAGTTTAGAGCTCATTCTGCGGAAAGGATCAAAATTTGCATAAGTTAAGTTGAGTTTATTTAAGACTTAAGAATAATCATACATAAGAGAAAAAACCAAAATTATAAATCAAATTACAAAAAAAACTGGTTTTGTCACAATGAAAGTATTGCAGTTTCAGGGGCATATAATTTCTGGAAGGGCGAATTGGAACTGAAAACTCAACATTACGATTTAGGAATTCTGAAACAATTTTACCGTTTAACATAATCAGCACGAAGCAAAGATTCTATTTACCGATTTTAATAACACATTTCTCTTACAGTTGTATACCCTTAATCAGCAGTGATGTATGGAGGTATAACAATCTTGTCATTCAATATGAATTTTTTTTAGTATTCATCTAATAAGTATATATGTATATATTCTGGGTCCTTCAGTAATGTTAAGTCGATTTAGCAATTTTAGTTTTGATTTGAAGGTCGATCAATGGATAACGAATAAGACTCACACGATTCTAAGTCCCACCACTAGATTTATAACTCACGTGAGATATAACCCACTACATTTTTCTAAGACTAGAAATATAATTTCGTGAAGATCGGTCCATAATTTACCATTGACCCCATATAATGCCTACTCTCGGAAAACAGTCTAGTTAGTACTCCTAAAACCGTAAATACTAACGCCACTGTTACAAAATTTGATACGCCACAGTTTTATAAGACTAAACATTACTCTGCTAAAGCTTGTGGAGATCGGTCTACAATTTACCATAGATTCAATATAAGGCCAATTCTCGAAAAACAGCTTAGAACATTAAAATCGTAACAAATAATACTACTGTAATAAAAAATGACGTGTGAAAAAGACCCAAATCAGTTGCGAAGGTAGCATTCGAAGAAAAATACATTATGTGTTTTTTGGTAGTGTCGTGACAGCTCTGTATAGTACTCTGTGCTCCTATAGGACTATAAATCACACTGTCAAATTTTGTGAAGATCGGTGCATAATTAAATATAGGACCCATATAACATCTTCCGTCGAAAAACAGCTTAGTGCGCATAAAACCGTAAGAAATAATGATACTATAGTACAATCTGGTGAGTAATAGTCTTATAGGACTAGAAATCACAGTATACGATTTTGTGAAGATCGGTCGATTATCTACCATAGGCCCGACGTAAAGCCTACACTCGGAAAACAGTTAAGTACGCCTAAAACCATGAAAGATTATGCTAATGTAATAAAATTTGGCACGCCACAGTTTTAAGGGATCACACTGTCAAATTTCGTGAAGATCGGTCTGTCTCGGAAAACATTTTAGTTAGCCTCAATTTTTTTGTAGCAGAATATGATCTTTCGTAGTTTCATAAAGCTTCAAATCACAGTAGAAAATATCGGCAAAATCGGTCCGTAATTTACTATATTCCCCATATAATGCCTACTCTATAATGCAAACCGTAGCAGATATAAATGTTGTTGTAAAATTTGGTCCAATTTCTTTTCTTCATTTGGCTGCAAATAATACCATGCAATTTTATAAGAGAATATAAAAGAATGTCAAGCAGATTGTAAGAGAATATCAAGCAGTCTTCTGAAAACCACTATACCAAATTTTAGTACTATATCGAAATTAATTCTAATTCAGATTTTTTTTAATACTAGAAAACACTCTACAGAATTTTGAGATAATTAGTCTATTATTTACCATGGCCAATATAAATACCCCTCTCGAAAATAATTTTTGTTCGGCTAAAACCGTTACGAATAATGATATTTAACTGAAATTTGTTCAAATCAAGTTTTATATGACTAGCAATTAAAACAGACAACTCTCTGATTGACGGTCCATTATGTTACATGGGTCTAAGCCGCAACCGCAGAGAATAATTAAACATTTATAGATCCCATATAGGGCCCACGCCTTCAATATTCTGACTGTCGGTGGAGGGTATCAAAGATTCGGCACAGCAGAATAAAGCACTCTTACTTGTTTTTATTTAACAATAAAAAAAAAAAAATTAAAAATATTCACTAGAAATAATTTGTATGGCGGAACAAAGTTTTAGTTTTTGTATAAAATACAATCTATAAAAAACAATGGACAACTAAGTATATATAAGTCTTAAAATTACACTCTGCAACATTTTTAAAGTAATCGAGTGCCAACTCTTTCTAGTGTGGATTTCTTCGAAGTACTTATCGCAACTAACAAGCCCTTATTTGGGCTTTGCTTCACAAGTCATAAAGTCATATGTCTTAAAATAATTACAAGAAATATATATGACTGCTGACGCCAACCGCTTGTAATTTACATTTCTAATGTACAGTTATGACTAATCAATGAACACAGCACTGAAATTTTTATTTTGCTTGAAACACAACAATTTTTTTAAACAATAGTAAAATATTATTATGACGATATTACTTGATAGCACACCTTGTGAATCCCCCAATTGAAATTTGGTTTTTCTGTCTTCATCAAAATTGCAGCTATAGACTAGGAGAAAAAGTGTGTAACAAACATATGCGAAAAAACTACGGTGCAGTGAAATAACGCCGGGAGAAATAACACCGGTGGGTGTAATTTCCCGATGAAAAGGAAATAACGCCGGCCGGCCTTATTTCCTATTGCGAAAAGAAGTAAGACCCCCGGGGTGTTATTTCCTCTTTAAAGCAGACTTTATTTCTTTTAGCAAGAGGAAATAAAGCCGACCGGCGTTATTTCCTTTTCATTGGGAAATAACGCCTGCGAATGTAACTAATCAAAGCATTTTATATTTACAATAAACATAAGTATGTATTCAAATTAATTTATCAAAGTATACAAAAATTTAATTAAAGCCAAATTAATCTTGGTGGCATGTCATAACGTCCAGTGTCATAGTGTCCATGGACGTTATGACACTTTTGAAAGTGTCATAGTGTCCGTGGACATTATGACACTTTAAAAAGTGTCATAACGTCCATCGAAGAAATGTCATAGCGTCCGCGGACGTTATGACACTTTGCAAGGTGTCATAATGTCCACAACAAGCAAGAATGTAAACAAATTTGGGATCATAGCCGGCCTTTGGCCGGGCGCAAGGATTTTCTTCTCTATGGTATAACAAATACCGGCTTTGCTAACTAAAGCTTCTCTGCACAGCCGGCCCTCGGCCGGGCGCAAGGATTTTCTCCTCTATGGTATAACAAATACCGGCTTCGCTAACTAAAGCTTCTCTGCACAGCCGGCCCTCGGCCGGGCGCAAGGATTTTCTCCTCTATGGTATAACAAACACCGGCTTCGCTAAGTAAAGCTTCTAAAATCTGCCTTGTTTCCGAACGAAAGCCGACTTTGCAGAGAAGCTTTAGTTAGCGAAGCCGGTGTTTGTTATACCATAGAGGAGAAAATCCTTGCGCCCGGCCAAAGGCCGGCTGTGCAGAGAAGCTTTAGTTAGCGAAGCCGGTATTTGTTATACCATAGAGAAAAAAATCCTTGCGCCCGGCCGAAGGCCGGCTGTGCAGAGAATCTTTAGTTAGCGAAGCCGGTATTTGTTATACTATAGAGGAGGAAATCCTTGCGCCCAAAAGTGTTTTCGTTATATATTTAATATTTACTCCCAGAGAAAAAGCAGGAAAACCATTTTTAAAAAATTTTTTACCATATTATGTTTATCTAAAAAAATCATTGTCACCGACAACCATATTATGGTTAAACTAGGTTCTTTAAAAATAGTTTTGTTGGTTGGGACCATAATGAAACATGTTTCTCTCTGCGTGTATGCAGATAATTTTTTTGTATTTAACTTATTTAGTAATAATGGACCTAATGACACTTTTGAAAGTGTCATAATGTCCATTTCCAAAGTGTCATAACGTCCGCGGACACTATTTATTTTTTGATTGAGTGCCAGCCGGCGTTATTTCCCGATGAACAGGAAATAAAGCCCGCCGGGGTGTTATTTCCTCTTTGGAGCCGGCGTTATTTCTTTTTGCAATAGGAAATAAGGCCGGCCGGCGTTATTTCATTTTCATCGGGAAATTACACCCACCGGTGTTATTTCTCCCGGCGTTATTTCACTGCACCAAAAACTACATCTATATATATTAGGGCGGGTCAAATTGTATGGAACGATATTTTTTGATGAAGCGTATAGCAAAAAACATAATCCATAGGTGGTTCTGAGAAATTTTGCTCGAGAGACCATAGCTCTAAGTCGGATTTAGAGCCCCCCAAAATTTTAAAATAGCAATTTTTCCATATATACATAGAACAATTTAATTAAATTTTTTTATTTTTAGTAGAGATATTAGGAATTTTTTGTCAAAAAATATCCTAAAATGAACTTTTAACTTTTTTTTCGAGATTTTTTTTCTTTTGCAGATTATGAAAGTTCAGATAATTTCCAACAACTTTTATTACGATCAATTTTTTTGTTTTCACTTGGTTACGTATGAGTATTTTTTAACTCCAATTTATTAACATGCATACGCCATGTGGTACAGCTAATAATTCAAACTTTTAAAAAAGCACTAAAAAATTCCTAATGTCTCTACTAAAAATAAAAAAAAAATATTGGTATCAATACAGATTCTGAAAGGATTGCGAAATCTACTATAATTCTATCCGATTTTATGACGAATTTAATTAAATTGTTCTATGTATATATGGAAAAATTTCTATTTTGAAAATTTTATGGGGCTCCAAATCCGACTTAGAGCTATGGTCTCTTGAGCAAAATTTCTCAGAATCACCTATTGATCACGTTTTTGCTATACGCTTTATCAAAAAAAAAAAAAAACTAACCCGCCCTAATATATATATATATACATATATATGTATATATGTATGTATTTAGTCCTTTAATTCCTATTGGAACATAGGGCCTCAACAAAGGCTTTCCATTTCGCCCTGTTTGTCTTCAGTCGTTTCATTTGGCTCCACGAAATATTATGGTCGCGTAATTCGCTTTCGGTTTGGCGCCTCAATGTGTTAGCAGGTCTACCGGGACTTCTGGATCCCTGAGGACTATAATCGATGTCTCGTTATATCCTCATGTAACTTTCTCATCGTGTGGCCAAGCCATTTGAATTTCCGCAAACGAATATCCACAGCTAGTGGTGTTTGTCGTAAACGATTCCAAAGATCGATGTTGGAGAGTTATTTGACCAGAAAATTCCGAGGATACGTCTGAGAAAACGGTGGACAAAGGCTTGCATGCTTTGGATTTCGCGTTTGGATAAGTTCCATGTCTCGCAGCCGTAGAGGAGAAAAAAAACTACATCTAGTGCTTTAAAATTGCTAAAATGTCTAAAATATTTAATTTTGTCCCACAGCTGGTAAACTGTGAAACAATATTCCAAATACTAAAATTCGTAATTCCGCAGAACATTTTCATATTGGAAAATGTCTTTGTTCACATTAATTTCTAGTCATATAAAATTTTGTTTTAAATGATTTTCAGGAGGTACATTATGGACCACTAATCATCATTTGGTCTAATTTAAAAAACCTAAATTAGGCCAAATATCCATACGGTAGTTTTTTAAACGTTATAAAGGACTTTTTAGAAGGCTGCTTTATAAGGGACCTATGATCAATTATGGACCGATTATCACAAAAGTAAGTAAATTTTCAAAAAATCCATTGATTAGTTTAAAAATAATAATCAATTAAACCTGTTTATGAATTTTTGACCCATGAATACATGATAAGGGTTAATTTTTACTATTTCTTTAATAAACCTACCCATGCGACTCTCTGTTTCCATTTTTTTTTAAGAAGGCATGTTTTAATATCAGAAATACAAAGAAAAATGGTTTATTTTTTTTTATAAAAAAACTGAAAGTTTTTGCATTTAACTTACCCAATCGGTGGGGGATTTGGCAAAGGTTTATCAAAACCTTTTCTGCCCAACAACCAAAATGTATTCATCATGCCTTTACCTTTAATTTCTATAAGGCCTCTTGGCTCTATCATGTAGCCACCACGAGCTTCTAAACGATTACGGGTCTCCTGGGACATGTGAATGCGCCAAGAAGAACCTGAATATCGTAACGAAACGTTTTTAATCACATGAAATTTTGTATCGGGTTTCAAAAGACTTACCAGTTGATTCCATTCTCGAAGCCGTATTGACAGTATCACCAAACAAACAGTACCTTGGCATGGTTAAACCAACCACCCCTGCACAGCAGGGTCCGGTATGTAGACCAATTCTCAATTGTAATGGCACTCCTGGCAAATGTTTAACATTAAAACGGCCACTTTGATGTAGTAAATCTAAAGCCATGGTGGCAATTTGTTCGGCGTGATCTGGTGTGCGTACGGGTATGCCACTAACGACCATGTAAGCATCTCCAATAGTTTCAACCTAGAGTAATTTATTAATGTTTATGTTATTAATTGGGGACAAAATATAGGTATATAAATGGCTTACCTTGTAAACATTGTAAGCATTAATGGTGGCATCAAAAATCGTATATAGATCATTTAATAAATCAACAACCTGTACTGGTGTACAATGCGCTGCTATTGTTGTAAAACCAACAATATCACTAAAATATATCGTAACATCGGAAAATTCTTCAGGCTCAACGGCTAAGCCCATTTTGAGTTTCTCTGCCACCGAACTAACGAAATAAAAGAGAAGTTGTTGTAATATTTAATAGGTTTTGTCTTATTAATTAAATTTATTTGAATTAACGAAATGATTATCTTATGTTCTAGGCGGGGACCGTAACAGTTATTCCTTTTTTCATAAAAGTCTGATCATAACAGTTATTTTTTGAGTTTTATTTTTTCGATCAAAAATAACAGTTATTTCATGATATATTTAATGATATATGAAATATTTAAAGACAACTTAATAATTATAACACGTACGTTCTTCAAAGAATAATTTTAATTTTTGATCGAAAAAATAAAAATCAAAAAATAATTGTTATTTTTGTTCAAAAAAATAAAAATCATAAAATAACTGTTATTTTTGATCGAAAAAATAAAAATCAAAAAATAACTGTTACTTTTATCCAAAAAAATAAAAAATAACTGTAATTTTTGATCGAAAAAAAAAATCAAAACTTTAAAAATCATAATATTTTATCATAGAAAAGTTCATAAGGATCCATATGGTATACTTGAGTCAGTTTTCCAGCATTTACTTCTATATGCTTTTTTGTTTCAAAATTTCAAAATAACTGTTATTTTCGGTCCATGGTTCTAGGTCTTATTTAAAGATTATTTAACAGTTCCTTTAAATATTAAATTTTCGTGAATGTTATTCTTCATTGTTGATATATTAAAATTTATCTATATTTATGTATTACGAGTGTGGACAGGTATTAGCTGATGAACGAAAAGAAGAGACAACTCTTATTAGAATTACAACACCCACACTACATCTCCTCGTATTAATATTTTTGCTAAGCACAAGCAAAAACAACAGAACAATGGCGCAACAATTGCTGATTATATTGCTGGAGAACACGTAAATTGCTTTGCTGTGAACAAACGTACAGAAAAATTAAGGCCCTAATAATGTAAAACGCAACGCAACGACAAAGAATTACATTGAAAGCATAAACAATGTCATAAAAATTTTGTAATATTCTTGTTACTTTCTACAGAAATTCACATTGCATTTTAAAATTTCAAACGCTTCATTGCTTGTGGCGTTGAGCATTTTAAAACGGTACATGAATTTCTGTAGAAAGCAACAACAAAATGACAAAATATTTATGACATTGTTTGTGCTTTCAATGTTATTCTTTGGCTTTGCGTTGAGTTTTACATGATTAGGGTCTAAATGCCAGATTACCCTAATGGGAAGAGAACTGACACCAAAGTACTCCGTTGCTAGGGTTTGGTGGTAGAGACCGGTTCTAGCTCTAACACTTTATATGAATGGGACCTATCAATTTTACGTGTGGCTGTCATTGGAGGGGGTCAATTGACACCTAACAAGCACCATTTCACCAGCCACACATGTATTATCAATAGACGTATTTAGTGTTAGATATTACAATGGATCATTATTTCAATACAATGTATTATTATTTCAATAAAAGAAGTCTACTACATTTAGGAACCAAATTTTAGAAAGTCCCAAAAAAATGTGTCATACCAACGGTGAATACTGTACTGTAATTTATTACTTTTGCTACCTTTTGGTTCTTTATATACCAGTAAAATGATTGGTTCTCCTTTCACTGGTCATGAGTTCTTTCTTTTTGTACTTGTTCTATTTTCACAAATCCCCGCACCAGTCTGTTGGAACAATTGACACAAATTTCCCGCAGGGAAATGATAACTGATTTGATAGCAGATTGTTAAGCAATAAGCAATCATTGCGCAATGGATTGCCACTAATGGCAATATGCGGTCCACACGTAGCAAATTATGGAGCAATCAAATTTGGCAATAAATATTGCTACGTGACCCGGGGTGAAATTGCAAGGGGCAGTGACTAACGAGCATGAAACAAAGAAAACAAGATGGCGCATTGTGCACGTCCGTTAACTTTTAACTTTAATTTTAACGTAATTTTTACATCACTCTAGTAAAAAGATTTTAATGTAAACAAACATTTAGCATACCGCATAAACGTGTTTGTGTGATCATGTTTATGCTCATTTGTTACATACGCAGAAAACTAATGGTTTTTTTTAAATTTAAATCTGCGATCGGCAACCTATACTATTACATTTTGTCATTGTATGCGTTGTATTCATTTTACATATGTTGTTGTACGTACGTAACAAAAGAGAATAAAAGAGAGAAGAGAAAATGCGCCCTGATTTTGCCGATCACAGATTTAAGGCCCTAATCATGTAAAACACAACGCAACGCCAAAGACTAACATTGAAAGCACAAACAATGTCATAAATATTTTGTAATCTTGTTGTTGCTTCCTACAGAAATTCACATTGCGTTTTAAAATTTCAAACGCTCCATTGCTTGTGGCCTTGAACATTTTAAAACGGTACATGAATTTCTGTAGAAAGCAACAACAAAATTACAAAAAATTTATGACAATGTTTGTGCTTTCAATGTTATTCGTTGGCGTTGCGTTGGGTTTTACATGAATAGGGCCTAAATCACTTTCTTGTTTTCTTTGTTTCATGACTAACGAGTGCCAGCAAAATGGACGATTAGACGGACGACATAAACAACTCTGAAATTAGATTACCAAACATGCTGTTCATACGATTCATTCTTGTTTCATTTTGACATTTTTTGTGTTGTAAGTGAGATTTTATTTAAAATAGATTAAAATTTACGTAAATATTAAATATATATTATTTAACACTTTTAATAATATAATTATTTAATAATTATCACTTTGTTTTATTTAACATTAACTAACGATAATTGTTATCAAAATTGGAGATTATAGTACATTTTTCCTGTTTCGCAGCATGTTTCAACATGAAACGACCTGTTTTGCTCTCCAAATTTTGTATGGCAAAACATGTTGTTTTAATCATGTTTGGGACGCGAAACAGGAATAGGAGAGCGAAACACATATATTACTGTCCGTGTGAACATGGTATTAGGGACTGGTAGTTAAAGTGTAGATTTTGGACAGATAACTACATAATTTATTCTATAATTTTTTTCATGTAAGCCATTTACAATTAAATAAAATTGAAGCCTTTTTCAAATTAAACAAAAAGAAATTTGGTTTCATTAAAATCCTACATACATACATAATTTAAATTTGTTTTTTTTTTACTTTTTTATTCTAACATAAAAGTAATACGTAAAAATATTGGAATTGGTCTTTTTTTCCCGAAATTTTAAGACCCATGTAAAAAGTGTTTAAAATTAAGCAATATGGCATCAACATCTTGCAATCGAAAAAAAACATACGCGGGTACCCATGAAACCCATAAATATAATGTGCACTTCTGTAAGTAAATACGTTTAAAATGGTATATCGATTTATATATGTATATGGTAATATGAGTTGGAGTTGTAGTAACACGTTAATTATATTTAGAACTTCATATTTCAGTAAATAGAAAAATTCATTGGTTTTATTGATTTGATTAAAATAACTTTAATTTACCAAAGTTTTAATAAGCTTTGGTTGGAGATTCTCCACCGAATGTTTCTAACACAAAGGACTTAGATTGTTTTATATTTAGAAATGTTTAAGTAAATTTATAAAAAAAAAAATAATAACAAATTATGAATCTTTCTTACCTTGGCAACATTCTGTTTAACAGTTGCTCAGTCTTCTTTCTTTCAATATCCAATTGTTCGGTTCTTTCACGTATCAGTTCTTCCAAATTATTTGAATATTTCTCTAGCATTTGAAACATTGTGTCAACGAAATTCACTTTACGTCCATGATTTAACAATTTAAAACGTTCGTAAACTCTTTAATGGGGGATATATTTTTAAAAATCATTGTTGTTGTTTTCATTATTTATTGTAGCAAAAGTAATTGTTGTTTTTTTTTCATTTTTTTATTTATTTATTTTTTTTTTATTTAATATTAAAAATGTGTCATCATCGTCATTCATAGATTTAGAATGTAGGGAAAGAGAGTCGACATCACCAGCATCATCGTCATCATTGACAATTTTATCGCATCATTGTATTCATATTTAAAGCGACATTGACATCGTCGTCAATCATTTATTGTTGAGTGCGGAGTTAAGTCACATTGAACCATCCAGTTAATACACAAGTATACAGTTATGTATGTATAGAAATATATTTACACATACAGTAACACAATTCCATAGACACGTATGTATATAAATAAAAAGTTACCCATACATTGAAGCGATTAAGGTTTTAAAAATAAGAAACAAAACACGAGTAATAAGTATGAAAATCGATATAAGAACAAAGTGAAAAATATAGAGACATTTTTTATAGTGTATGAGTTTTTATAATTTGTGAGTAAAAAATTGTAATAAAAAGGATTTAAAATCCAGTCTGATCTGATTAAAATTTCAGGGTGTGAAAACAGAGTGTAATCAGATTAATGATTATCTTGAAAGTATTGATCGAAAAATTTGAGTTTTTTTTTAAGTTTCAGGCATTTGTTTGGTTTGAAGTCAATGTAGAGCTTCTGATCAGGGTAAGGGTCTAAAATTTTAAAGATACTTTGATAAATCATCCCAAAGATGAAGCCTAATGGTGACAATTGCTCTAGAAATTTTTATAAGCACCACACAAATTTAATCCTAGAATAGCCATTTAGCTTGTGTTTACGGTAAAAGCTGTAGTTTTAAATACAATTTTACGATATTGAGCGCAAATGCTTCTTTTATTCGAAAGGATGAAGCCTTTTGAAATTCATGCCAATCCATTAATGATTTAATTTAGCCTTCATACAAAAAGTCTTTTGCGATCATGATATTAAGTTTATAACTTTTTTCAAGGGCAAAATCCATTGAAGTTGGTTGAAATTAGGCCATGATTTCAGATGAGTCCTCATACAAGTGATCTCCCAAAATAGATTTTGACTGGCGTAAATCATTGTAAATTTTCAGAATCGTGACTTAACATGTCACGCGTAACTTTTTTAAAAACGTAAACGATTTCGCAAAATTTCGTTAGACTAGATTCCGAATTGATCATAGATCTTATTTAAGATTCATAGCCGGAAATGGCTTAAACCACTTCTCAATTTTGTTTTGGGAATTTAAAGCAGGCGTTTCTGCTTTTTAACGAAAGACCTTATAAAAAATAAAAAAAAAAATTATGGTTTCCAATTTCAGATTTTTATATTGTAAAGCCTGGAGTCTGTTCAACATTTCACGTGAAATGCTCTTAAAACTCATATGAACAACTTGTGCGTAATATCTATGAAATAAGTTTATAGAGTTTAAGTCTGTTCATTTTGTGAAAAAGTGTTGCTGGCAACATTTTTTACAACTGCGAAATCATATAAGCTGCTCGTGGAAAAAATTAAATAACACAACCGGTTACAGTTTTGTGTCCATATTTGCTACCGTTTTTATTTAAGTATTTATTAAAAAAAACATACTTTTAACTGCCTATTTCACTAAATGCGAACGAACGCTTTCGTTCGCATTTAGTGAAATAGGCAGTAAGTAAAATCCATGTGGATTTTGTTTACATACGCAAAACAATGTCGCATACTTTGAATGAATAAAAACGTCAAATTGTGCAAACTTCCGAGATATGTAACATTGATACACGTAAAATTTTTCGTATGAAATAATTAAATTGCTTGATTTTGGGTTTCTCACGAAAACTATAATATCAAGCAATTTATTTTTTAATTTAGTTTTTTCTTTTTACCCATTTGAGTCGAAAAAAAGCCAATTGTAGGGGAAGGTAAGAAAAGATAAACTCACTGATTACTGTTGTTGTTTTGTTTAAGCTTTGATATTGTTACAAGTAAAACTTGAGTGTTTATAATTCTTATTCGCTTAACAGTTTTATTTGTATAATAATTTTAGCTTGTCTAAAGTCTTTGGGAAAAGGTTTGCTGATGATCTGGCCTAAGCGACCAGTGAAGTGAGCATATAAACTTGTTTTCCCTGAACAAAAAATTTCAGTGTATTTATCAAAAATAAAAATTGGGAATTAAACACATAATAGAGAAATCTTATTAATAATTAATTTAGTATTCCCAAAAATAACTTTTGACAATAATTAATGTTGTTTAACATTTTTCGCAAATTTGAAAATAGAAGTAGTCTTAAAGCTTAAATATGTGGACTAATAGTGGAAACCTTGACTTGATTTTAAATGTAAAAATTTTCTGCACACGTAAAGAAAACCCATGTTTCGATATTGTCACCTCCATTATACTTTCTAAACAAAAAAAAAACAAAAAAAAAAAAAAATTAAACTTATTATGGTTATTGTCAACGGCAACCATATTTTGGTTAAAGAGGTCCTCCCTTAAGAAGCCATAACAATATTATGGTTGACTCTGAACACGTTATGGTTAATGATAACACTAATTTGTTATTCACTCATACTAATTATACAATAATTGTATGGATTTACATTAACTTTTCCAGAGCAAAATATTATGGTTGAAAACAACCATACTGGTGTAATTGGGAAACATATATGTGCTGTGATTAACCATAGCATTTTGTAGACAACCATAATATGGCTGTGGTTTCCTGATTAAGGATTAATTTAGCCACAATATGGTTGCCGGTGGCAATTATATGGTTCAAGGGACCATATTATGTTTTAAAATATTATGTTAAACAAAATTTTAATTGGAGGTGAACATGAAAATGTATTTTGTCTGCGTGTATTTTGTCCTAACCCTGCACTTAACACTGCATGTTAAAACACATACGTTCATACAAACTAAGCACCATCACATTAGCAACAACTTACGAATTAAAATCTGGTCGCATATCTGGTTGTTCCGCCCAACATTGACGCATTATATTTATCGCCTCCGGTGGTGCTGCACCCTTTGACACCGAGGGTCTTATTAATGGGGGTGGCTTTTTTATTTTCGCTATAATTTCCTCAGCGGACAATGACAGCATACAATATGGTTCGCCACGCACCACCACTTCTTGCATGATAATGCCAAATGAATAAACATCACCCGCCTGGGTGCCCAACATTTGTGCACCATGATGATGATGGTGGTGATGTTGTTGTGGCTTCAGTGAACGCAGCAATTCCGGGGCTGTCCACAGTAGTTCTTTATAGGTGCGAGGTGGTGGTGTTAAACCTTGAGCCTCATAAAATTGAGGTAAGCCATAATCGGTTATTTTAAGTACCCAACGAGCATCCACAACACAATTGCGTGACGTTAATGTACCATGAACACGCAGTGGTGAGGCATGCAAATAACGCATGCCACGCACCAGGTCGGTTAAGAGACTCAAACGAAATGACCAGTCTAATTTTATTTCATCCATAATGAGTACATCCTGCAGAGAGCCGCGCGAACAATAGTCGAAAACCATAGCGGTGCGACTAGGATCGGCTAGCCAGCCTATCAAGGGATTCATGTTTTCATGTCTTAAGCCATGGGCCATTACGAGTAAATCCATTGCCTTGGATTTTAGCTCATTCGAACCGTTTAGGGGTACTTCTTTCAGTTGTACTAAGTCGCCATTATATCTCGCTCTCATGTCTAATAAGGCGGGATTATGCCTCGCCAAACTAGCCGACCCAGAACTTGTTTTACCATTAATGGTCGCAGTAGTAGAATTATTACCAGCTCCTGGTATAAAAAAGCCCAGATTTTTTAAAGAACCTATTGAACCTTTTAACAGATCTGGTTTATCCACTTCTGGCCCCCCGAACTCTTGCAGTTGTTGCAACCAACAGCACAGCATGGCTTCAATGCCTTCATCCACCTTAATGGGATTAAGAAAAAGTTATAATTTTTATAAAGTTGTTGTTTTTGGTAAATACTTATTAGACATGTTTAAATGTGTGTTGAATAGTCTGCAATACTTACTCTACGTGAATCCACCGGGAATACAAAATCACTTGCAGATAATACTATTTTATTAGGTCCTTTAGATAAACGTTTGCGTAATAAATAATTCCTAAAAGAAATATAAAAAGAAGCCAGTAAAAAAAAATTATTAAATGGAATTTCTATTTTATTTTTCAAGAAAAATGTGTAGTTAATGAGTTGTTTTGTTACGAAAGAGTAAAAAAAAAACGTGACGCACGTTGGGGTTGAATCTTCAAAAACGAGGTTTATTTCAGAAAAAGACGATATATTACATTGTGACACTCTGATTTATAATTTGGTTAAAATCCACTGTTAACCGTTTAACATTTTTTTCTAGACAACAGAACTAACTATCCGTCCGGCTGTCTGCATGTGTCGTAATATATTTTTTGGTTATATTAAAATTCTTAAGTTTAAAGATAATTTAATGGTTTAAGATTATTACACTGTACAATAACTTCACATTTGCAATCCTCTAACTCTACGTCATAATGGCATTTTTTTTTTGCTTTAGTCTAACAAATAGTAAAAAACACCCCGACAAAGGGGAGGGTGGGGATGAAATGTTTTACAAAAATTTTGGCCATAAAATTTTACCATATACGCCGGAACACTCCAAGCCCCAAAACTCAACACAAATACCAAAACCAGTCAAATTCAAGATTGCCAAGAGTTGGAATTAGTTTTATGGATTTTAGATACGTATCAGCTTATAAATTTAAAAAAGTCCAGACAATGCCCGGGCCTTTTTTTATTTTAATTTTTGAGGTAAAACTCTCGAAAACAAAGATTTCCCAAAAAGTTTTAAACTTTTTATTTTTTCAGATTAATTTTTACATTTACTGATTTTAGTGAAAGAAAAAACTGGACACAAATTTATACTTAAAGGACTTATTTTTTAAATTTAATTTGATTTCAACGTTACAGAGAAAATTGTGGATCATGTTTTTTCCGAAACACAAAAAACCGCTGACAGGTTAAAAAAAAATTTTTTTTCCATTAATTTTTAACGTTGCGTTTTTATGTATTTATGATGATTCATTACTAAAAAATGATAATATTCTCTTTTGTGACTTTTTTTAAAAAAATTTGTACATTTATAAAATTTTGTGAAAAACAAAAATTGGAATTTATATTAAATTTATACTACTTTAAGTACATAAAATAAAATTATAATTTAAATTTTTTAATAGCACATTAAGTATGCTTAAATTTCCATTTTTATTCATTAATTTATCGCATTTCATTCTAAAGTTACAGTTTAAATTGTTAACTCAGGTCTTTTTCCCAAAAAACAATAATGCGCTTAACGCGCCACTTTGGGTACCATCGAACCCATTGTGCGCTGGTTACCAAGTTTTTTCCTAGAAAACTGATTTTGCTGGACTTTAATTCAAAACTATCAAGAAGAATAAAATTCAATTTGGCATCAAAAACAGTAATTTCATGTTCGGATGTGAGCGTGATTTATACAGGCGGGCGGAGCTAAATTTTCTTAGAATTAGCCAAGGACTCTCAGAGCTTACACTGTAAAAGTAGCTGCCATACTATTGAAGTGTGTACGACTTTTTTTTCAGTATGCTTCGAAAAATCACCAGGCAGAGCCTCACACCAGAACACCAACGTTTATAAATCGTGAAAATTTATTTCCAAAGATCACGCTCTATTCGCCAAACATATAAAGTACTTCGTCAGGTTTACGGTGCACATAATCGTCCATCTAAGCAGCTTATACACAATGTTATGGATGGATTCAAGACCACATTTAAGCTACGGTCACACTTGTCAAATATTTGATTGAAAAAAACGGGACCAAGAGGCAAACTAAAATATAATTTCCTTTAATTCCAATATTTATTTTGTTTATAATACCATTTCTTACATAAAACATTGGCTGACTTCATAGACGAGGTATTGCAATGCAACATTAAAAGTAATAGCTTCATAGACTGCACAACTTTCTATAGATAATGCCGTGAGTTCATTATTGCATGATAACCGTATTCACTGCACAACTGTTGCGAAATTTTGTGCATTGTTTTATTTGTGATGCCTTGTCAACGCATTTGTTTTACGTGATGCTTTGCAATACTGCGTTTATGAACTCAGCCAGTCTTTTGCTAAGCACTATAATTGGTTTTATTTTGTAATATTAAGACCATGTTAAATCACACTTTCTATTAACAAAAGTAGTGGTTATGCTTATTTGGTCAAATATTTAATAATTTACTCTTTTGGTTAATACTAGAGTATCCAATTATTTGACTTTTGGTTTTGGGAAAAACATACATGTCTATTTGATTTGATATTTTTTTATATTAATAAGCAGAAAACAATAATAAAATAAAAATACAGTGAAACAATAAAATAACAATTCATTTATACTACGCATACAGTTCTAAAACTTTTAAATGAAATAAATAATTAAAAAATCAAAAACCCTGCTGCAAAATATACAGTTTTTAAGGCACCAAAGTTTGATACATGCATACACATACATGCAGGTTCAGCAGTTTATTATTCCTGAAAATCAAATAAAATTGAAATCAATGGAAGAGGTTCTGGTTAAGATAAGAACTGAAAGTATGAAGAAACTTTTTAAAGTGGATCGTTTTCAAAGTTTGTTCGATTTCAGCACGCATAGAAAAAACATGATTAATGAATCGTCACTACGACCATTTTTATTCATATTTGCCTAATATGTTTACCCTAATTGACTTATTATAATCCTTATTTAACTTGAAAAAATATTTTTTCTCCCTAACATTTTTTAATTCACTATAATAATATTATATGGTGTTTTTCACCTAAAAAGTTACCATGATCTAGCCAAACATATTAAATTATGTGAAATATTTGCTACTATAATGTATATATTTTCAACTATACAATTAAAATCGGAATATAAGCTGTACACAAAAGTTATGTTTGATACCATCATTTTTGTTGGCTTTAAAACACATTCTCTAAATGAGCAAACATTTATTGTCAAAACAAACAGATTGTGTTTATAAAGCAAATAAAATCTTCTTCCACGTCATTTTCCCTCTGCCAGAGTCAGTAAATCGGGAAATATGAATGACTACAAAATAATTAAAAGTTTTTCGGGAGAAAAAGGCCATGCATGATTGCAAAATTAAGTAAATAAATTATTATACGTTTATTTAAACAGGTAAGTTACGATATATATATATTTATATAAATGTATGTATTTTGTTTTATTTATTAATATATGCTAAGCTGTATATGTATGTATATTGTAAAGTATATGTATGTATTTTTAATAAAACATGAACTTTTTTAATTAAATTTTTTTATTTGTTTTATTGTTCAAATAGACATTTTGCATGGTATTAGGAAAAATAGAAACATGGTTAGGAAGATCTTTTGTGTTTTGCTTCTAAACATAATAATATGTTTGAGACAATAATAAGCTATAAACATGTCTGAACATATATTGTTACTGAAGACGTCTTTGACACAATCATAACCACAAACATTAATGATAGTTTGCGATTGTGATTGTATCAACCATGTTTTTTCTTTGCGTGAAATTCACTAATATGTATTCGATTTACCGAACATGGCTGATAACTTTATTTTTCTTCATTTTAATTCTTATTAAATTAATTTTCTCTATTGGATTGGGGAATTTGTATCTTTAACGTACATATCGTTACCTAAAACGCAAAAGGCCCTAACTAACCAAAAATTAAAAATCGACTTTTTCATTGATTCTGATGTATTAAAAATTAAAAATCGACTTTTTCATTGATTCTGATGTATTGCATCAACACACATGTCCACAGCAAATGTTGAAATCTTTCGACCAAAATTAGAGATTTTATTAACAAAAAACAAAAAGCTCTATCTACAAAATAGTATACGATAAACGCTTATAGACATAACTAACAGTTTTCATTATATTCAACATTGTTATTTGTCAAAATCACTGGTAGATTTTTCAAGTAAAATAGAAGAAAAATTAATTTTAATTAGTTTAAGGCAATTTATCAATTATCCATTTTAAAAAGTTTTTTGCCTCTCCTGTAAAATTTTAAAAATGTTAGATAGGGCCTTTTGTGTTTTAGGTAACGATATGAACTACTATTTTGCATTAACAATCCGTGATTTTGCTTTCAGATACCTATCTAAGGATACTTCGGGTTTTAAGACAAATCTAACAATATCTAAAATGAAAAATTAATCCTGCTGATTGGATGGTAAGAGGTAATAAAGAAATTGAACGTCATTTTTACAATGAACGTCAAACTCAAAAAGTGCTATTTTAGTATGAAAATTCTTACGTTAAAAATTATTACATGATTTTATTACATGATTTGTCTCACACACAGCCACATCTAAAAAGGGACTAAAATATGTTCAGAAGTGCCAGTAACACAATAGATAGAGAATATAAGAACATGTTATAAGTTGTTATGTTTTTTATTGGTTAGAAATCCAAAAAAAAAAAAATATTTTTAATCCAAATTTAGATATTTTTAATAAGGCTTAAGTTCATTGAATTTAATTTTCATTAAATTATTTTTATGAAGACAGGAATTTTACAGCATGAAATTAATTCAAATTTTTTTTTGATAATTTTTCATTCTTGACTGCGCTGAGATTTGAACCCAGGCGTTCACGGACAGGTTGCCCAGACTAGTTTCGATTGTAACCACACAATCTTGTCGGTGGGGTTTGCCGTTTTACTCACTCGGCTATTGAGGCCGGGCGACGTCAATAGTCAAACATCAATCCTTAAACCAAATGGTATTTCACTTTGGTAGATCGAAATTTGCTTTTTGAATGAATGATTATCTATTTTAATTGATTTACATGTTCTTCCTAACTTCTATTTTTTTGTACTTTTTGTCAAGAATTCTTCTTGAAGTCCAAAGTACATTTTTTAATTTTGATGTTTTTGTCTTTCTTTTTTCTTGTTGACCTTTTTCAGCACAACTTGAAAAAAAATATCTGTTTTGTAAGGGATTTTTTTTGTTAACAATAAAGTATGAAAAACTTCCGGTCCTTTTAAATCAAATAACGAGAAAATCGTAGTGAAAAGTACACATTGTTTGAATTCGTAAATAATATCCTTTGATTTGACCCCCCATGTAAATAAAAAGGTTAAAAATTTAAAAAAACATAAATTGAAAGTGTATCAAGAAAAACATATTTTAGAAAATAAGAAACCAAAATGAAAAAATATTCACATCCCCACATTGAGAAAAAAATAACCAATTTTGGTTAGAAATAACCAAAAAACGGCAGCTCTGCCTGTAACAGTTTTACGTTAAGGTTGCCAGGAGGTAAATCAGCAAAATATATATTAAAAATATTTTTCGGTTTAAGATTTAATTTACATATTATTATGATTAACGTGATAATAATATGATTTCTTTTTAACTTATTATTATTAACATGATAATACGAGTAATATGATTAATTCTTTACTTATTATTATAAAGATAATTTTAATTTGATTACATTAAATTTTAATAGGGTGTAATAAAAACAAATTAGAATTAAGGGAAAAATATTTTGATGATATATTACGAATATATTTGGTCATAATATGATTCAATAATAATCGTAATATGTTGACTACAATCTTGAATCTTATCTTAGAATATGTTTACCACAACCATGTTTTTTCTTTGCATACTAGTGTAATAAATCAAAAAGTGATGTTTAACATGAAAATACTCGTATTTATATTACTAAGCTAATATTGAAATAACCTTGACATCACAAAAATGTTTCCCTCATATTTTACTGAAAGTTCTGCCCAAGAATACAGCGGCTTAAAAAAAATAATAATTAAAAATTATTTATTAAAAGATTTTGCTTGTTGTGCTTAATTCCCTTTTTTTTTAATAATATTGTTGGAGGATAAGCTGTTGAAGGTAAGCTGATAAACTGGCCTAAGCAACCAGTGAAATGCGCATAGGAACAGATTATCCTCCAACAATAAATTTCAGCATTTCTTATCAATTATTAAAAAAAAGGGAATTAAGCACAACAAACAAAATCTTTTAATAAATAATTGTATTGCTATGATAATTTAAAATTATGCTCGTTATTGTTACATCGAATTTAAGGAAATCAATTATTAAAAAGTAATTTGTTGCAACAATATTTCAATGTCGCAAGTTAATAATTCACTTTTCTTAAATTACTAACACTTCCTTCTTTATTCCTCCATTTTATAATAATGTACAAAGTAATAAATTAAGAAAGTGCACAGTAGAGCAGGATTACAATTTTTGGGAAATAAATGATTTTTTTAAAAATTTTTACATCTTAAATTATTTTCTTTGTAACAAAAAAAAAAAAAAAAAAAATTATTTAATCACTTTTATAAATAAAAACTAAAGGCTTTATTTTTTACAAGTCCGTTATCATATGAGTAGTAAACAGGGGTTTTTTTTGAAACGGGATAATATAGGGTGGCGTAAAAGTTACGTTTTTGCAATGAATTTACATATACAAGTTAAACTTTTTTGTATATAGGATTCAATTGGTAGGCGAGTTGAAATCAAATATTAAACAAAAAAGGATTAAATTTGTGCGCCATTTCCAGGAATTTTGTCTAGAAAACAACGAGTTAATTAAAAAACTCTTAATGAGCGATATTTTCGCTTCAATGGGAATTGTTATTTGTTTGTTTTGTTTGATTTTTAGTGGGAGAAATATTCTTAGCATATATATGATGATATTTTTATCAAAGTATATGTTAATTAGGGACGTAACGAATACCAATACCGATGCCGATATATCGGCGATACTTCACATTTGCCGATATATCGGTATCGGCGATATTTTACTGTCGATATGCCGATACTTTTTTATAGTTTTTTTGAACAAACAATTTAATTGTCAATGCTTATTTTTTGCATAACAACTAGTAGCGAAATATCAAACAGAATAATAATTTGTTTCTTTGGATTCTCGAGTTTGTTCCGAGCCACGCGTTTTTCCTTTTTTCGAGACGCATGCCAAAGTGGAAAGTAATCCTACTGCATGCCTTCGATATGTATTTTCCGCGTTTGCTGTGTAACTTGTCTAATACAATTTTACACTTCGATTTTTTGGTCATAAACGCATTGAACATTTCGTTGTGACCTGCGGCATCAGCCGTTTTGTTTTTCACCATAATGGTAAAACGTTCTCCCATTGATAAATCATGTATGTATATGTACGTTTTGAGAATTTTCCGCCAATTTTTAATGATATTTGTAAAAAAAAATAATTTCGCTACAAATTTTGGGTTACTTAAAAGAGACCACAAAATCCAAAAGCAAATCCATTATCCATTATTTCGCTAGTTAACAGTCCTCAAACATTATTAGGAAATACGATAAATGAATAAACTGAGATACAGAATAGTTCAGAGTCCCATATGTAGCATTAGCTCTGAATGAAAGATTTGAGGTCTTAGAGAGTAATGAAATCTTTTGTTTATCTAAAATTCTTTACCTTCGATACAAAGTTAGAAAGTTTCGAAGACAATATACCGAAAAATCGTCTTATTCGGCTGCTGTACATGACTCTGCATTCCGAAAGTGTTAAACACACGGTCACCCCTACATGTAGTAAAAGTTCCGATAAGTCTACAAGAACGGACCTTTGGACCGTTTGTGAAAATCTAAAAAGAAAATTTGGAGATAAATGATCCTCTGTCCATCCTACTTCGAATGGCCAACCAGGATGGAAAAATAAAATGTTGATAATCATCGCGTTTTATTGATTAGAATTATAAAAAAAAGTCTATGTTTTTATAATAGAATGGTTTCATAGCATATCTGGGTTTTTTTACTTGAGTAAATTGTTCTGGAAACTGGAAAATTTTATATTTTCTTTTTAAGCTACTTCTAAAGACATTTTTATATTTAATTATTTTACATGCAAAAAATAAGTAATGTTGGCTCACTTCTTCAAAATCTTTCTATTACAATCAATTAAGAAGAGAAGAGTGTAAGTAGAACGAAAAAAGCTCGATTAACGGTTAAAACAAATGGAAAAATCGAACGTTCGCGACCAGTACTTAATCCAATTAAACAAAAAAAAATAGAGATATTTTATTGTGTAAATACTGGATAGAGACCTAAATGAATACACTTTTAAAATAAATTAATCAATTTTGAATATTCCGTTCCATTACGACGATTTCTACATTTCAATACTGTCAGCCAAAGTTGACTTCTATTTTGCGTACGTTCGTGACAATATGAAAACTTAATCTCGATGAAATCCATCTTTATCACTTAACATAGATCTACCAAAATGCTATTGCATCACAAATACCGTTAGGTAGAGTTCAAAAATAAATATTATATACTGTACTTTAGTGTTCTTTACGGTAGAAATATGGAAAACACAAACGCTAATGCTGTTTCTTCGTACACAATAAGAATACTGTACTTAACCAACTGAACATAAAGATGAAAATATTTCGTTGCGTTCTGTTTTTCGTAAAAAATCACAAACTTTTTTGTGTTCGGTTTAGCACATTAATGTTGTGCTCAGCGCCCTTTTGGCAGATAAAAACAACAAAATTTTTTTTCCAAAAACAAAACACATACATATGTAAATAAAATCAAAAAGGCAACAAAAAGTTTTTACAAAAAATTCACACACAGGCTTTTCGTGCTGTGATCGAGCAAATTGCCAAACAACAACAACCACACTAGTGAGAGACGTTGTTAAAAATTGTGTTTGCTTATTCCTTCATCAATTTGAAATAAAAATAAAAAATTTAGAACATTAAAAAAATAATGTATGTATGTATTGAAATGTTATATAACGAAAAACAGAATACTACATAGCGCTTGTAACTTTCGTAAAAATTATTATGAATGGTATTAAGTGTTGTGTACTAATACACAAACATTAATAAAACTAGATATCGTTTCTGGGTGTGTGTACTGTACGTTAAATTATGTTCGGCTTGTTTTAGATCACTGCCGTTATATGATTTATGTGACGTGATTGGAGAGATAACAACCAACAAAAATTCATGGCAGAATACACCGATTGTTGTTAAACTTTGAGCAAACTTCTTTTTTATGATCACAGTGCCGTATTTCGTGCAGATCGGTTCATAGCTTACCATAAGCCTCATATAAAACCAACCCGCTGAAGCAATTTAGTACATCTTAAACATAACGAATAATGTTATTGCATTAAAATATAATCTGTTACAGCTTCATTTGCTGGAAAGGAAAATCGGTAAGTATACATTTACTTAAATCAAATATAGAATGCTTGATTCAAATACGGATTATTTAAGTTTCCCGTACATAAAATAAACCGAAAACGGGACTGACTTAAGTTAGAGTGAGATAAGAATTAATCTAATGAAAATAAAATAAATGAAAATTACAATATTTGATATGAATAACAAAAAAAAAAATTACAAAATTATTAAAAAATTTTTGTCACAAATTAAATTCAAAAACCTATTTGTCACAAAAAAATTTCCAAAACCATAATAACAAAAAAAAAAAAAAAAATAATATATAACTAAAGATCATATAATAGGGCATTTACATTACATCGAAATCTAGTAGATTTCATTTGAAATCGTCCTCCAAATCTAGTTCGTTTACATTATACTTGTTTGACATTATCGAGATTTGGTTTTCACAACAAAAACCGCCGACTGAAAGTTTTTTGTGTAACACATACTTACATATAAAGAAATAGGCATTTAAAAATTTGGATTACATTTTCTTTATAATCAAGTTCATTTATTTTATCAATATTATTTGTCATTTGCATTTTTTTTTTTTACTATTTTACAAAATTTTTGAATTTTTTTTAACAATTTTAACAAGCAGCTACCCAGTAAAAAATGTGCTCCAAAAGGAGCAGGTTTAATATATGAATTCATACCTCAAATCGCTTCAAACCTGCTGATGGGATGCCTGATTTTCGAATGGGGTGTACCCGGTTTGGAGGACTATTTTCTGCTGACAATAAGCGCCTCTTTTAACATAATAAAACATGCAAATAAAGCACTCCTAAAGTGCTTTTTAAGGGCTAACTATATTAACATATTTGTTAATGTTTTGCTTTTGACTTTTTTCAAGAATTTTCGTAAACCATAATATATTTTTATTTTTTTTTCGCTTTCTTCGTTGTCTCTTCTAAAATAGCAGCTGTTTTTGTAGATTTTTTCGTTATAATATACTGCTGTATAAGAGCACTGTTATTGAAGCGCTCGATTATGCGCTTTTTCTCTTAAGTGCTTCAAAAAACACAAACGTTTTTTACTGGGTATTATTGTTTTTGTTTTGTTTTTGTTAAAATGTCATTTTTTTTCTTGTGCATGGAAGTAGTTTTTAGTGCTATATGGGGAAAAACATAGTTGCATCAATAAGTACTACTAGATTTCGAATAGATTTCGTCAAAATCTACTTACGGAGTAGATTTTGTTTTGTACGGGAAATCTAGCCAAAAACAACTAGATTTGGCTCGAAATCTCGAAAGTACTAGATTTCGTTGTAGTGTAAATTGGCTATAAAATTCATATAAACTGAAAAAATTTCCTATCTATAAACTTAATTCAAAAACTATATTTACAATAATAAAAAAATATTTTGACTAAAGAAAATTCCTATAACATATAAAAATTTTTTAACTAAACTTATTTTTATCTTACATACTTATAAAAACATATTCAATTAAATTTATTTTTAATCTTACATACTTATATGTATATCGTGACCTAAGAACAAGAAGGTCCTTATTTTTATGTAACTACTTTGCACCTAAATTGAACCCTCTTGTTTCAAGGTTGCGATTGGTATATTTATATTATATTTAATATTTTATCTCTTAATAACTAAATTCCTATAATTATTCGCTATATGTTCTGTGTTTGCTTTAAAATTTATTCCTTGTGTCGTTGGTGTATTAATTAAGTGTAACATTTCTAAAATATATCTGCGTTTGTAGTTAGTTTCATTGTTTAAAACCGAAGCTTCTTTAAAATTTGGATAGTGATTAGATTAATGACAATGAAAACTTAATGCTGTTTTTTTAGAATTAATGTCCCTATATTTTTGATCAGATTTTTGTCCTGCAACCCTAGTCCTTAATTTGTTCTTCGTTGTACCTATGTAAACCTGATTACGTCTTTCATTTAGTCAATTCACAAGGTATCCTAACATGTCATATTGTCAAAATGTCCTAATATTTCACAATGGTTTAAAAATATTGTTGTACGGCTCAGCCGCTCAGCGCTGGACTTTTCTGATTAATTACGACACCACAATAAACACAGCAAGCAACGTTCTATTTATTTAAGACACTTTTTGTTAACAAACCAACAACAATATTTTTAAACCATTGTGAAATATTAGGACATTTTGACATTATGACATGTTAGGATACCTTGTGAATTGACTAATTATCATTTCTCTTTACATGGAATTTTATAGACAATGTTCAACATAGCGCATTTACTAGTTCTATTATTTGTCTTTGTAGCCTTGTATGCTACCTTATATTTGTTAGTGTCAAATATTCCCGTATTTTTATTCTTTCGGAACATCGGATATGTATGATAATGATTTGTATATTATTGGTTCTACTGTACTCGTAGTTCCTGCATTCCCATTACACCTCATCTATATATTGATTAATTAATCCATAAATCAAACTATTTGGAAAATTGTTTTCCCTTAATAATTTTCTAATATTAATTATGTTTTTCCTGTGATAAACATTGTCACCTCAAGCTTAAACTTAAAAAAATAAAATTAAATAAAGCATAAAACAAAAAAGGAGTTTTACTCCAACTGTGATCCAAGCTATAAGAATAATTCAACTGTGGTATTTTAATTTTTCGTGATTTATTTTTGCATTTATTTTTAATTAATTTAATCTGTTTTGTGTCGTTCATTAAATGTCATATAAAATCTGTGATGTTAATTTTTTAAAAGTGATGTAAATTTGACGAGAAGACTAATTATTTAATAAAAACGAATCCCTGATGAGGTCGGAAAATACCGACGAAACGTAGGAATACGAAAAAATGAAATAAAAAAGTCTTTTATTTACGTTTAGAAAATTAATGACCTTGAAAGCCTGATTAGAACAATTCTAAAAATAACACAAAATTCAATTGATAAAGGTCGAAACATATGTATATTAAAATCAAAAAAGGTTTTTCTCTCTTTGAAAATTTGATACGAATTTTTACTAATTTTTGTGTTTTAAAATTAATTATTTTTTTAATGCTTTCGTCATCAGCTAAAGGATTATGATAAAGTGTAAATGAGCTTCGTCGATTCGGCGAACAGTTACCATCTAGGGTTAATTATATGTTTCACATTTATAAGACACCAGCAGCATGGTTTTCGTAATCACGTAGATCACGTAATCTACTGAATTGCAACAAATAGAATTCGGGAATTTTTGTTTCTCTTTTTACTTTTTAAACATAAAATACTGTATGTTTTTTTCCTTTTGCGGTATTGTTATTTCTACACAAAACAAGTAAATGGTTTTATACCTATTTTTTCTATTCGTTGCTAAAACAATTTTTTTAAAACACACTCATATGCACGCATATAGAATGCAATGGTTTTCGGAATAAATCCTATTTCGGATTGTTTTAAGTACCTTTTGGTATTATTCGTACTAATTTCTTTTTTCAATATTTATTTATTGAATCTTCATATATTAAACATGAACTAACAATAACACTGTGCTAGAAATTTACAGTTTTTTTTTTGAGACAAGCTGGGCAACAGGCGTTTTAACATAATTCTGGTAAGCTCAATCCAGAGGTGCTAACCGTTTTTTTAGGTTAGCTCTAGTTTCGAGATATACCGTTATTTCGAAAATGGAGGAGGTTGCACAACATATGTTCGCGTTACTCAAAAACGGTTTAGTTTATTGAACAAACTCAGAAAAACGAGATTCCACAATTCTTTAAGAAAGGTTAAGCTAATTAAATCTAATTATTTCCAGACATATAAAAAACGAAGTTGTGAATAAAAATAGCCATAAACGATTAAAACCTGTTAACAACTTTTGATTTTATTCACAAAAGCCGAAAAATGTTAGTTAATTTAAGCATTTCATATAACGCAATATTTGTTTGGAAGCACCACTAAGAAGTGGAGATCGAGGGCAAATATGTCTCGAGAATATATTAAGGACAAAAAACTAATTGAGGTCGGTCATACATTATATCCCACTAGGGGCGAACTCCTGGGTATTTATGGCACTTTTTTTTTCAATATATTTCTAGTCTGTATTTAAAATGCTGTATGTCAGTCCCCTTAAGAAATGGAGATAGCTGGTAGAAATAAATGTTGGCGATAAAAAAAAGTGGGCTTGGTCGTTGTGATTTTATTCACATTCTCCTTAATGAAGGAGAAGAGATACTCGCTCTTATTTTAAGGCGAAGAGATACGTATTAAAATTTACTGAAAAAAACATAGATTAAGTACGATTTTTTTTCTGTGTAGAACTGAAAATCACACTACTGAGCTTCGGACAGATCGGTCCATAATTTACCAAAGATCCAGCTTAAAGGTCACTCTCAGAAAAAACTTTGTTACATCTTAAACCGTCATGAGTAACGCGATTGTAGAAAAATTTGGAGCTTCGTAGTTTTATAGAACTAGAAATCACTCTGTTGAATTTTGTAATGTTCGGTCTGTAATTTTCTAAATCTCCAATATAAAACCTACTCCTTAAAGTAACTTTAATACTCGCCAAAAACCAATGAAGTTTCATATACCTAAAAAATTATAATAAATATTTTTAATTTAATATTTAGAGTCCACCCCTGAAATATTCCGACTCATGGCGAAGGGTATTATAGACTTTTACTTGTTTTTAACTGTCTAGAAAACACCGCTTCCTGATAAGTTTAATATCAATCGGCCCATCATTCAAATAGTTTTGTTATTATTTTTTTTTATTAAAATTTTTCACCACTGCCCTAAAGTTGTTGCAAGAAAATTTGCAAGTCAATCAACAGCTTTTAGATGTCAATGAATCCACCTGTTCCTAAAATAATTCATTTATTGCTTTTAATATAAAACAGAACTTTTGCGAAATTTATAGCAACGTATAAAACTGTAACTTAAAAATAAAAAATGCATTTCATTTGATAATTTTGCTTGTAATAGTTTCAATGCATTTTTTTTTTGCATTATAATGATTATTAAAAAGTTTTTTTGTCTACTTCGGTGTGAAATTCGATGTTTTTTTTTGTAGAATAAAAAAAAAAAAACAGAAAAAAATAACAAGAAAACAAAATGGCAGAGTAGAGTAAAAAACGGAACAAAAACTATTAAATTATAACAAACAAAGGAAAAACACATTTAACATGAAACAATAGCAGTCATTGTTTCCATTTTTCTTCTTTTTTTTCTTGTGTGAACTCTTTTGAGTATAAAACTTTGCTCTATTATTTATGAGCTGTATGAATAAGAAATAACAATTAAGAATGCTATATGCGTTACAACCGAATCTTTGATACCCTCCACCAAAAACAATAATAATATGTAATTTTTTTCATAATGTCGGTAAAAAAAATTTGTACCAAATTAATGATCTTTTTTTTTCTTTGAGGTTGTGAAACGACGAACGCTGGACCTCGCGTCTTGCAAAAGAAACAGATGTTTGTGAATCAATGTCTTCGTGGGATCTTATGAATATTCTGGCTAAGCCTGATATAAAGTAACAGCTCTGGGAACAGTTCAATCAAGAGCTGTTGAAAAGACCTATCCTAGGGCCTACTCCATAGCGGATCTTAACCACTGGGTGATAAATAATGCGTTTACCAACCGCCACAGGGTGTAAATGCAACAACATACCCAGATAGCAATTTGAGTATATATTCCAGCAATATTATACATTCGCCCCCTGTTTAAAATATATCCGCTTCTTTTGGAAAAATGCTAGCAGCATCTTATGAGTAGGAACAGCACCTTATGATAATTCTTCCTCAGGCTGAACTCTCCCAAAAGTTGGGAAAAATCAGCCCTTTAGTGGGATTTTCAGGAAATCCCATCAAGCGACTTTGAATTATAAACCACAATGTCTGATATTTTTAACGGAAAGCGAAACATCCGTAAAGACAATCTTTCTGGAGGAGACAACCCATAGTCAGTCCGGTGCCGTGTCACCGAATCTGGTCAGCTGCGATCGCAAGAGATTGTTAAAACCTCCTACGAGCTGTCAATTTTGGATTTTTGCCGGGGAAGTAACAGCAAAGGGGAAATATTTTGAAGAAGATCCCTACAAATTCCCGAGAAGAATACGGAGCCACAGAAATAGAAAGGGGTAAGTAACAGTGGATAGGGCAGACTCCATGGTACTTCATTACAAGAAACGCCTTTGAAAGAAGCCCGCCAGACAGCAGAGGGAGGGAACGCCCAGCTTTTACGTAGAAAAGGCAAATCGATGTCAATATATCCGGAATGGGTCAAAGCTGGAGCAAAATGAGAGCGGTGAAACAAGACAGGAGTATTTCTATCAATTTATTGAGGCTCTATGCATATTTTAGTATCGATGGGAACATAATGTATTTTTTTGGAATAAGTTTTATAATTAATGAACAATTTGTAATTGTTCATATCAGATTGGTACTTAGTTATGGACTTCTCATAAAGTTTGATGCAGAAAATTTTATGACAATGTTGTTATATGTTAAAATTTGGGAATATATGGTATATTTCAGAAGAAAAATTGATATGGGATCTATAGTCAATTATAGGAAAAATATTGGTGGGCATATTACGGCAACTACACTATATTTATTGTAACAATATATTGTTGCCGTACACAAAATACTGTTTTTATTATTTAATATAAAGAATATTATAGTTACTGTAAACATTTCAATGATTATCGCTATTATAAATATGAGTATGGTTCACTGAAAAATAATCAAATAATGATAAATTTAAAAACATATTATATTCTTCACAACCATTTAATGATATTTAATAGCCATAACATGATAACTTTCTTAAGATACAAACAAAATATATCTTTACTCTAATAATATTTTGTTATCGCCATTCGTAAAATAATTTTGCACCAGATGTGTCATTTGTTTTACATATGCCTATCGAATTATTTGTTATTCAATTGTTTAAAAAAATACCCATTAAAATAAATCAAGTTAAAAGAAATTAAAATATAAAGAAATTGTTGGTATATTAAAAAAAAAAAAAAAGTGTCACAAAATAAAATATCAATGCTAAAAAATTTTAATATTGTTAGAAAATGGTGCAAAAATAGGTTTAAAATATTATGTTTAAAGTTGCATCATATTATTATGTGAAATATCTGTAACAGTTTTACGTTAAGTTTGCCAGTAAGTAAATAAGCATAAATATATATTAAAAATATTTTTCGTTTTTAGATTTAATCTATATATTATGATTAACATGATAATAATATGATTACTTCTTAACTTATTATGATTAATATGATAATAATATGACTACTTCTTAACTTATTATGATTAACATGATAATAATATGATTACTTCTTAACTTATTATGATTAACATGATAATAGTATGATTACACTAAATTATAATATGATCAAATAAAAAAAAATTAGGAAAGGGAAAAATATTATGATGTAATATTACGAATATATTTGGTCATAATATGATTCAATAATAATCGTAATATGTTGACTACAATCATGAATCTTATCATAATACATGGCTCTTAGAATATGTTTACCACAACCATGTTTTTTTTTGCGTGTAGACAAAATCTCTTAAAGTTGAATATCATAATTTCTAATCATACATAGGCAATTCAAAAAGTGTTCCATTGTTTACTTCTGATTGCATTAGCTATAGTTTTATGAATAAAACATACAACCAATATGACACAATAGAAAACTTTGTAAATTGCTTAATAATATTACTAGATACGTACTAAATTTTAGAACATTGTCATTTTACGTTACGATTTCGGGTACATTAATATGCTGTTTGAGAGTGAACTTTTAATAGAACTTATTGACAATTATGGACCGATCTTTACAAACTGAAGTTTTATAAATGATTTTTAAATACTTATTTATGACAAATTTTATTCGTTACGGTTAAATGACATTAAAAGGGCTTTAAAGGATACTTATACTAAATTATGAACCAATTATTTAAAAATTTGGTATCTTACGAAATTAAGGCGAGCAAAATTTCATAACAGTATCATTAGGTATTAGTCGCTTGGATTTGAGACGAAGTAAGGCACATAATAAATTGACTTTGGGACCCAAAAATACAGACTTTATAGGCACTTAAATTTATTATTTTTGGTGTTACAAACGAAGTAATATACTTAATATTGTCTCATTCAACACTCGTAGTGGTGGAGGGGGGTATAAAAGATAACATTTTCCCAGCTAATAATTATTTTCTAAAATCTATTAAGGAGACAGTAAAACTATTTTAGGGTCAGTCTCTTAATACTACACTTAAATAAAAATCTACGGATTCATTATATGTACGAAAAACTTTTTTGTATTTAAAGCCTGGTACTCTGTTCATTATTTCGTGCGCAATTTTGTCAAACTTAATATACGAAGGCGGATCAATAAGTCCGTGACTTTTTGAATGAAACACAGTTTAAAAAAATAGGATTTTTCGAGGTCCATAAAATAGGCATTTGCTTAAAATTTCATCGTTGGATCTAAATCTCTTTCCCCCGAGCCATTTCTTTAGGTTCGGAAACAGGAAATCGTCACTGGAAATAGGAAATAGTTCGAAAAGTCACGGACTTATTGATCCGCCCGCGTATATTGAGTGCAGCTCATACTATTTCGCACGGAATTTAAAGCAACAGCTTATCATTTTTTGTAATTTTTTATTTTGTATTCGTAAAGTGGTTTTTATAACAAGCGTTTCAGAAAGAAAATTGTAGAGATTAATAATGAAGTAAAATTTTTTGTTGTTTGATTTAGGAAGTTATAAAAATAAAATTGTTCTACTTTTTAACCAAAAATGCAGTTTACGGGGCACAAGAAAAAAAAATTTGGACCCCTCTGGAATTAAAAAAGAAAAGAAAAAACTAAAATTAAAATTGAAGGGGCTGAGACCCGTGGGCCGCCCTGGTTCCAAAAACCGGGCCACGCACTAAGTGGTAAGTGTGGATACTTAAATTAAAGGTAATTGTGTAAGAAAAACGAAAATAGAGCAGGCGGGGCTTCTGGGGCCCTCTGGGGTATTAAGAGTGCCCCCCACCCCCTAAAATGTATGTGTGAAATAATCAATGTGGCTCAACATTTCTCGCAAGTTCGAACCGAGTACTAGGCTTAACGTACAAATGTACTTTTGCTGAATTGTAACACCAATTTGTATACAAATATATTTAGATAGAACATTTAAAAATTTAAGATTGTTAAGAAATAATTTTGCCTCGTATTTAAATTTAAAAATAAAAAAAATTTTTTCTAACTAAAAGATTAAATTAAACTTTTTTTTTAACAACAAAAACAACTTTCCTAATATTCACTAAAAACTGGACTGCGAACAATGTCGTAAGATTAAATGGGCAGCCGAAAAATCGAAAAGTGGCGTTATCAAAACCATAAAATCTTAATGTGATTGCCAGTTAGGCTTGCCGGATTCAAATTTGCAAAATTCTTGACTATTGTATCTTCATTTTGGAAAAAATTCTTGACATATAAAAATTTCCTAAAATAATCTTTAATGAAAATAACACAATTGCTTAAACCAGATAAAAGCAAAGAGTAAAGGGTGTCTTTTATAGAGATATAAAACTTAAAGTTGGCAACACTTTTTTACTGGCAGCCATTTTGTCAGCTGTATTGTGATTTATATTTAGTTTGGCTTGGCATTTCAACACGACGCCTGGACAATGCTTCTAAATTGTGGAAATTTATTATGAAAATCATGGTTCTGTTCGAAATACGAATTTTGTTTAGCGAGATAGCTCACTTTGGTTTGAATGGATCCGTCAATAAGCAAAACTCCCGTATTTGGAGTGATAATTATCCTCAAGTGTATGTTGAGACAGCGTTATATCCAGAAAAACTGACTGCTTTTTGCGCTTTATATGCTGGTGGAATCATTGGTCAGTAGTTCTTCAAAAACGATGCTGGGGGCATATTATGGCAGTCGTGATCGAATACTTTTGCGATTCGAATGTAATTTTATTTCGAATTCTTTCAGTCGAATCGAAAGTATTTTTTCATTGTTGTGAAAACTCAAGTTAATGCTTTACAACACTGAAAAAATAATTTCGATTGGTTCAGTATAAACTGAAAGAACTAGAAATAGAATTGCTTTCAAATCGAAAAAGTATTCGATCACGACTGCCATAATTTGGCCCCTGTCAGAACGTTACAGGCAATGGTGACCGCTCTAGAGCCATGCTCATCAGTTCGAGCTGTGGTTTCAACAAAACGCAGCTCGTGACACCATAATTGATTTATTGTAATAAACGCTTGGTAACCGCATAGTTTCACGTTTCGGACGCGTGAATTGGCCTCCAATGTCGTGCGATTTAACGCCGTTAGACTATTTTCTGTGGGATATGTGAAGTCGTTAGTCTATCGATTGACCACTTGAAGGACAACATTCGCCGATATACGGCCAAAATTTTGGAAAAAGTCATCGAACATTGGACCTCCAGATTAGGGATTGGAAAATTTAAAAAATATATCGATATATATCGTATTGATATTTTTTAAAAGTATCGATATTTATTGATTAAAAATATCGATATAAATCGTATCGATATTTTTTAAGAGTATCGATATTATTAATTAAAAATATCGATATATGGATGTATCGAACGTATTAAGCCGAAATTATTACCAAATTTCAATACATATTTTAACTTTTTCTTGTTTCTTTTAATTTCAAATTTACAGGCACCCTATGTCGAACGAAACTTTCATTCGCTTAATTTTTATTTAAAACAAAAACCAATTTTAAAATTTAGTTTTTAATGTAAGTTATGCGAACGAAGTTTTCGTTTGAAATCGAGGGACCGGCAGTTAATTCTACAATAAAAAAATTTTTTAAAAAAAAAATCAAAGAATACAACAAAAATTTTTATTTATTTGCCATATGAAATCTAAAAAAAAAAAAAAAATTAATTGGGATTATATAATGCCGGATTATATACTGTCGGTAAACGAAACTTGTGACACATACTATACAAGTAGACTATGTAATATTTTATTTTTAATAGGTATATAAGAACATGCTCAAATAAAATAAAAAAAATATTTTTTTTAATATTAACCTTCCAACCTTCATGAGTCTATTTCTGCTAATACGCCATAATTAAGGCGATTCTTTGCAAAATTCTAGGAATCCTTTCCAGAATAATTTTTCCGCGCTTATTTGTTTGTTGTCATCTCTTAAAAAACCGAGACAAAATTTAACTGTTTCATCTATGAAAATGTACAATGGAAAAGCTCCGTTATTGTCTCAATATTAGTTATAAACATATGATGCAATTCTTAAAAAACAACAGTATTGTAAGCAGTTGAGCAACGGTCAAAATGTTGAATTTTATTATAAAGAGATCTTAAAAATATCGAATTTGATAGTCATAGATAAATATCGATGTATCGATATATGGGTATTTTTAATATCGAAGATATATAATTATATTTTTTTTAAATATCGATATATTGATATATCGATATTTATTGCCCGTTTTCAATTACAGTGAATCGGAAACTTCTTTTTTTTTGTAACAAGCGAGGCACCCGCCGAATATACATAATTGTAGTACGATGAATTAAGTGGCGCTAATTTTTTTATAATACATCTAAGACCCCATAAAGTATATACATATATTCTGGCTCCGTGAGTAATTCTAAGTCGATTTAGCCATGTCCGTCTGTCTGTCCGTCTGTCCGTCTGTTGAAAACACGCTCACTTTCGAAAAACGCAAAAGAAAAGAACAATCTTGGTCTTAAATTACTTGTAGTTATCCTAAGCAGTTTGGGATTGAAATCCAGCAACAGCGGCTTAGTAGAATCAGAACTATGAATCAAAATGTGGAACCACTACCCAAAAAAAAAATTGATAATTTTGATACAAAAACTAACATAAATGGTGGAATAATGCACGGCATGACATAAAATTTTGCACGAATTCGTTTTACTCGACTGAAAATCATACTGTTAAATTTTGTGAAGATCGGTCCATAATTGACCATAGGCCCCATATAAACCCTTCTCGCGGAAAACAGTTTAGTACGCCTTAAACCGTAATAAATAACGCTAGCATACTTAAATTTGGTACGTCACAGTTTTATACTACCGCAAATCACACTGTAAAATTTTTTGAAGATAGGTCCATAATTTACACTAGGTCCCATATAAACCCTACTCCCGGAAAACAGTTTAGTACACCTAGAACAGCAACAAATAACGCTAGCACACTAAAATTTTGTACATCACAGTTTTATAGGACCAGAAATCACACTGTAGAATTTTTTAAAGATCGGTCCATAATTTACACTAGGTCCAGTTTAGTACGCCTACAACCGTAATAAATAATGCTATCGAATTGAAGTTCGGTACGTCACAGTTTTATAGGACGAGAAATCACACTGCCAAATTTCGTGAAGATTTGTCCATAATTTTCCATAGGCCCCATATAAATAAATCCTACTCTCGCAAAACAGTTAATTGCGCCTAAAACCAAATAAATCCCACTTTGGGAAAATAACTAAATTCACCTAAAACCATCACAGATATTGGGGTGAAATTTTTTACTTAAATTCATATGGCCAGAAAAAATATCATGCAAATTTGTGCTATATTGAAATTTATTCTAATTTAGTTTTTGTAATACCAGAAACCAGTCTTCAGAATTTTGGGATGATTGGTCCATAATTTACCATAGGTCCAATACAAATAACGCTCCTAAAAATTATTTTATCAGTTCAAAATTCTAACAAGAAACGCATAACATTTTCTTATTTTCGGTCAATAATTTAATTAAGGTCTAAACCGCAACCAATTTTAATGCTAACGTTCGTTTTTGTGAAGCTTAGTTAATAATAAATATGTATTTATCATATAGAGCGCACTCCTGTCGGTGGAGGGTATCAAAGATTCGGCACAGCCGAATATAGCACTCTAACTTGTTTTTTGTTAACTTAACGAAAAGAGTAATTGTTTAAATGAAATATCACTAAAAGAATTTTCCAGTTCCAAAAATAAATTCTCATGATATTAACAGCGAATAAGTTTATCTTCAAAACAAAAAAAGAATCGTTAAAAATTCCATTCCAATAAATTTTCCTTCCCCGTGTTTCTATACTTTATTTAAGTTGCTTCTTTGATACACTTTGTAATATATTATAGATGTAAGGTATTTCAGCCATCTCTCTTAAATTTAAGTATTCTTTGTATTATAGTGCGTTGCAAACAATAAATAAAGAATAAAGAATAAATTCCATTCCAATAAAAAGTTACGCGTTTTTAAAAATGAGCAATTTCATGTAAGGGTTTTTGTTGTTTTTAATTCACTCAAAAATATTCAAGTTTAAAGTAACGTTATATTGTTATTGTTGACAAATTATGCAAAGTTTTTGCATTTTCTTATTTTATAACAAGTGCTCTTTCATATTTGATAAATATATTTACTCAAATTTAAACTCAAAAAAACGACTTTTGTCCAGCTAGATTAGCAAAATCTAACACTGTGCACCGTATGAACGCAGTATGCCGTAGATACATTGTCAAATGTAAAAAATGTTATACAAAGGTACACAATATCTGCCACAAACGTAAAATCGTATCTACGTCGTATGTCGACATTGATCTATTTCTATATCATACGGCGGTTACGACCGTATTGTTATAGAAAGAGAAAATTAAAAATATTAAATTAAATTGTTTTTGTGTTTTCAAATTGAATATTTGATAACAAAATAAAAGGATAGAAAAATAATTTCAATAAATTTGGAATTTTTTAATATTTTCTTCCAGATAAAACAAAAAACGTTTACGACGGCATTGTGGGTAAAGGGTGTTTTAAAAAATTAACGTTCATACGACGTACGACTCAATTGTGTTCCTAGCATAAGTTATACAAATGCTCAATGCTCGAACGAAGTTTTTTTTCGATCCCCTTCAGCTTTATTATATCAAAGTTTCACTGAATAGAAATTAAAAGAAAAAAAATAGTTGCTAAGAATTTTGTTTTCGTAAAATGTAGCATGCATTATTTTCAGTGTACATACTTAAATGCAAAAGTGTACTTTGTATGCGTTATTCTATTTATATTAGACGAAAATAGTTAAGCACAAAAAAAAACAAAAAAAAAAAAACCCAGACTCATAACTGTAAAACTGTTGGTAATGCTCTTAAGTAAATTTTAAGTGGGTGGTTTGCCACAGTGAATGAGAGTATGTGCGTGTGTTTGTATTATTGTGCTAATTGTTATAATGTAAATAATGTGGTTTTTGCATGAAATTGTTTAAAAGAGAGACAGAAAGGCAAAGTGAGGAATAAAGAGAGTCAGATAAAGGAAACACTTTATTTTTAATATTGTATAAAATTACCAGCTTTTTCGATTGGATTTTTTACTTTGGGTCATATTAGAAAATTTATAATTAACTGTGGGCTTGGTAAATTTTCGAACAAAGTTTGCAGATTGTGGCAAGTTAATTTCATTGCATGATTAGATCTTTTATTGCTTTGTCTAATGGTTTCCTCTAATAAAAGAGTTAATATTCGTATGAAAACAGGCAGTGTAATCTTTGTTGAAATAGTTCAAATTAATTTCTTGAATTTATTAGTGTCCGACCGAACATTTGGGCTCCGTTACGGAGTTCGGCAAAAAATTATGTTCGGCAAAACTTCGGTTAAAATTTTGCCGATGAAATTACATAGGTATTTATTATCATGTGTGTTAAAAAATAACACGAAAGCTCTACATTTAGAAGTCCAAGAAGAACAAACAATAAAATTAAGCAATATGTTTTTTAATTTTGTTTTTTCTTTTTACCCACTTACAACTACAATTCGAGTCGGGGAAAACACCCAATTGTGGAAGAATTTAAGAACAGATAAACTCACTGTTTATTGTTGTTGTTTAGTTTAAGCTTTTATATTGTGACAGGTAAAATCTGAGTGCTTAATATTCTTATTCGCTTTATAGTTTTATTTGTATAATATATTTCTAGCTTTTCTAAAGTCTTTGGAAAAGGGTTTACTGACGATCTGGCATAAGCAACCGGTGAAATGCGCCTAGAAACTTGCTTTCCCTCAACAATAAATTTCAGTGTGTTTACCAAAAATAAAAATTGGGAATTTAGCACGTCGTAGAGAAATCTTATTTAAACGATGGCGGATCAACAAGTCCTTGACTTTTTGAATAAAACACTTTTTTTTTTTCCAAAAAAAAAATTTTTTTTCAACATAATCTCCTTTTAGATCAATACACTTAGTCCAATGTTTCTCCAATTTGCGTATCTCTTCAAAAAAATAGAATTTTTCGAGGTCCATAAAATAGGCATTTGTTTGACCAATAATTTTATCGTTGGAGCTAAATCTCTTTCCACCGAGCCATTTCTTTAGGTTCTGAAGTAGGAAATAATCACTGGGGGCTGAATCCGGAGAATATGGCGGATGAGGTATTATTGAAATCGATGGTGCAGAGTCCCCATAGTATTTATCAAGCTTTTCCTTGGTTTGATAGACGGTTTTTTTTCGCAAAAAATAATGTTTAAAGAGCACTCGAAATTCACTTTTTTTTTTTTAAAAAAATCCACGAGGTTGTATGTTTTGAACAGCTGTTAAACGCAAAGTAAATGACGGAACTTGCTCAAAACTTGACAGTAGTCTATTAACAGGTGGTACTTGATGGGCGCAGTGTTGTATTTCATATAACTACGAGGGAAGTTCGAAAAGTCACGGACTTATTGATACGCCCTCGTAATAAATTTTGTATTCCCAAAAAATAAAACTTTTGGACGAAAATGTTTTTTAAAAATAAATTAAAATATATTTGTTCCAGTTTTTGTTGTTTTAAGCTAATAAGGCATAGAATTTCCTTGTAATTAAAACAAAATTTTTTATTACAATTTTCCCAACGTTTCGTTGGTATGTGCGACATCTTCAGGGGTCGTCTATTTATTAAATACAAACATTTATTAGACAAAAAACATTTTTTAAAACATGTAGAACTTACAATATTTTACGTCTTTACATTAATATTTAAAATTTAACATAAAACTTGAAAAAACATATAAACAAAACATGAAATTGAAATTTTAAAACACTACTACCAAGGCGAATTCATGTATAAGGTGGTGTCGATACTACAACAAGTAACAACACCAAAAACAGAACAGTGTATTTTTTTGTTGCTTTCGTTGATCGATATGTCAAAAACACAGGCAACTTTTGACATTTCTCCCCAATGTAAGAAAAAAAAATTAGCTCAGCTGTGCTTTCAACGCCACCTGAAAAATGAATTCACCTTGACTACTACTATATCAAAGTTTCTTTTAATTTAAGGCAACTATGTAGCAGGCTAGCATAAAAGTTTTTGGTGTCTTCCTTTACGTTTATTGTTTTCGTGATGTTTTTTTTGAATTCGCAAGCTTTCTTTTATATACCTTTTTCTTTCTAACTTTTCGAAGTCTAAGATTTTAACATTCTTGAAGTCACCTGTATGTGTGTTTGTAACAGCGTTGCCACTTTGTAGGTAAATACCTGAATTTGGTGCAATTTTTTGACTCGTGGTAGAGCGCGGGTAATTTCTTTGAGGGGTAGATCAGGTGTAATTTAAAATTCTTTCATTTAAAAAATAATATAAGAATTTGGTTTTGGTGATAAAATTTATACCATTTCAGAAATTTTAAATCTAAAAAAATTACAGTATATGCAACCAAACTGTTAATTTAAAAAAAGGTTTCCGTAGTTTATGAAGCAAAAGATTGATAGTGATTGGCGCCAGATGGACAATTAAATTTAGATAAATATGAGCTTCATGGTGACTTAGGACCCGAAGCTTAATGGAGAAAGAAGGTATTTATACCAAAAAACCCTAAAAAAAGATACGTTTCCAATATTACAAAAAGTAATTAATTTTGTGTTTGCTTTAACATTCAAAATGCTTTAGTTAAGAAATATTAACCGCCTTAAACATTTGTTAAACTGATTTGAGAAACAAACTTTTCTCTGAAAAAATGATAGGAATTTTATTTACCAAATAAAGTATACAAAGAAACATTGAACAATGAACATTTTGAAACTTCCCTAGATATATGGAAGTTCAACTTATTATCATAAGTTTTTATTTAATTTATTCGAGATTTTTGATGTTATTGTTTCTTAAATTTTTTTTTAACTACTATATGAATCGTAATAATATGACTAGTAATGATATGGTGTTATGAGTTTGTACTGATACATGTATATTATATCGATCGACTTAGAACTAGAATCTGAGTCGTTAGTCCTTCTGGCTGATTGTCTGTTCTTGTAGGGTATCTGCGCAAAGTACATGTCGCAATTTTTAAGATAATTTAATCAAATTTGGTTCATACATTTTTTGAAAATTTTAAGAATCGGTCCGATCTATAATTTCACATAGCCCCCATCCGAACTTTTTTTCCTAAGAGAGTCTTTATGCCCATAAACCATCTGATATGTTGGACAAAATTAGGTCCAAATATGTTTTATTTCAACTTAAATAATCTTTCGAAATTAATACAAATGCCACTTAAGAAAATAGCGTGTAATAGCATAACCGTATTATAAATATTGGTATGTATTGCTAAAAAAAATAGCTACTATGTCATAACAAAATTTGGTGCTGGTAAGTAGGTCATATATAAACCCCCTCCCTTAAATCACTTTTATTTTATTTATTTATTTATTTTTATTTATTTATTTATTTATTTAAGATGAAAAATATAGGTACCTAGATAACAGTCGACGTTAAGAATTCTTATTTAATAAGTCTTGAACACATAACATAATTTTATTTTAATAACTAGGTCCATAATTGCATTTGGGACCTAACAAGCGAACAATCTTAAAAATTTGTCTGTAAATACAGTGATGTAGTTGTGGTTTAAAATGTTCGAAATGGACAGACTTTGTACTTTCTAATTTGTTCTTTTTTGCAAAAGTTTTTTGTTTATAATTGATCGTTAATTTGATATCAGGTGTAATTTCATTTAATTTGGTTAATTTTGCGGTATCTCAAGTTTAGTTTTGAATTTTGCTGGTGGTAACACTGGTTTGTAATTAAATGTTGTGATAAGCTTGCTGCTTCTTTCCCCGGCGTAATATTCTCCAATTCTTGTCGATAGTGCTCTCTTCGTTGTACCTATAAAAATCATATCACAGTTTTCTTCTATATTTCCTTGGCATTTTACTTCGTATAAAATGTTATTGTGTTGGTCCTTTCTTATTGGTGCTTTACCCAAGGCGAAATCAAGTACAGGTGGTGTTGAAACGCCATCTGATTTTGACAGTTCGAGCCAATTTGTTTTGATCTGTTATTGTTTTGTTAGGAATGGTTGACATTTTGGACCGTAAACACTAACAATGCAATGCAAAAAACCCTATGTTGAATTTGTTGTTTTTGGATTGTTGTAGTTTCGACACCACCTGTAGTTGAATTCGCCTTGCTTTAACCTTTGTAAAAATTGAATTAAGTGTTTTGTTGGGTTTGTATGCTAAGTTTACTTTGTTATCAATGGTTTGTTTAATGCTTATTTTGTCCGTAAGTCCAGGTATGTATTTTACACTGTAAAATTTCCTTTTTTCCTCTGCGTTTTCAATGTTGTCACGTTGCTTGCTATTTTCTAAACTCCTGTTCGAATTTTCTATTAACATTTGTATTATTTTTGTGGAGAAGCTGTTTTCAACTTATATTTTAAATATTTTTTTATCGTTTCTGGTGTAGAATTGTTTCTCGCTTATTCTTAAATTCTGTCAATAAAGTTTTGCGCTGTGTTTAAAATTTTACTTCTAGGTTGTGTAGAATTAATGTTCATATTTCTTCCAGAAGCAGACTGAACCTTTATGTCCTCGAAATACAGATTTCAATAATTGAATTCCAGTTCATTTATAAATCTTAAGGCTGTGATCAGAAAGAACCTTTAAGCACTACCAGCCGCCAGTACTAGTGAGAAATTAGTAAGTGCTGCTGGACAACTTTGTTCAAACCGAAGAATTAATTTTCATAGCATGACTGCAGAAAGTTGCTTTTTAGCCATTTTGAGTTCTTATATGAATTCTATATTGAATTCTTGTACTACAGTAAAAAGCTTTTTTTCTGCGTGAATATTGAACTTTTTTATATTTTCTGATTGTTTTACTATAAAATAGTTTAGCTACTATAAGGTGCAATTTATCTTTTCATTTTAAGTCTGTTGGAAGTTGTATATATTATGAACTTCAGAAATTGTCTGTTGCTTTGAATAAATAAATTAAAAAGATTACAAGTGTGCATATTTAATGACAAAAAGTTTAGGTTCGTATCGACTTCAGCCGAACTTTGCAAAATTGACCGAAGTTCGGGTTTGATCTGAAAAAGTGCGTTCGGTCGGCCACTAGAATTTATATATAATTATGTGAAAAATGTTTCTTTGATATCGAAGATTTAAATTAAAGACTTACGAAAATTAAGGCAATAAGAATAAAATATATGAAATAAGAATAGAAAGAAACAAACTTCCAAAAGGGAAGGTTGATTACATTTTCAGATGAGCTTAAAGCTTGAATATAAGGTGGCGCAAAATTAATCATCTAAGTTTGTTTTTGAGTAACCTTTTTACAAAATAAAAAAATTTTATTATCAAAGTTGTTTTTGGGAATACAATTCACAGAAAAAATTATTAAATTTCTCCAATCCCCAAATTTATTCAAAATTCATAATATCAAGCAAACAAGTTGTTGATTTTGCACCTATTACCAAAATGATTATATTAATTACTAACAATTTTAAAATTTTGAAAAAATTTTATCAATAAATGATATATTTAATATTAATTAAAAAAGTGATCAAAAAACTTTGCCATTTCAAACAATGTGTTAATTTATTTAAATAAATATTGACAATTCCCAACAACAATTCTACATGTTTAAATTATTTTATTTTAAACGAAAAAAGTCAATTAAGATTTTTTGATATTTAATTAAAATTTTAATTGAAAATTTATTTCAAAACAACTAAAATGTTAATTAAATCAAAATTAAATTTTTAATTTTCTTTCAACTAAAAAAATAATTGATTCAATTATTATATTAATTAAATTTAAATACATTTTAAATAATTTTTTTAATTGATAAAACACTTTTTTTTGTGTTATTTATTAAAATATTTTGTTGGTTGTGTTTAATTCCCTTATTTTAATAATTGATAAAAAAAATACTTATTATGAAAGATTTAATGTAAGTGATTTATTTGGTACTTTAAAATTTTTTCTATTCACAGAAAAAATTAAAAATTGTCTCTAATCACCAGTGTGACAAGATCTTAAAAACTTTAACAGCTAAGTCTGGCATAAGGCGTGGCCAAAAATGATTTTAAAAAATGCTAAAAATAATGCTAAAATTTTTAAAGATTTTTGTTAAAAATTTATTACCAGTATGCAATTTTATTCGACACTAAATATATTTTAGTGACTTATTTTGTAACGAAATTGAAATAAATGGTTATAATTAAGCAATTGGGTAGATTTTTGGAAGGACATCAAATACATTTAAATATGTAGCACAGGTAGTTAAGATTAAACTTTAAATTTAGGGGTCCTGCCAACTTCTCCTACGTGCAAAATTAAAAATTTTTATTTATATATATTTCTTATAGTTTAAGAAAAGTTCAAGTTTTAAAATTATTATTTTTTCCGAAGTTTTGAGCAAAAATTGTTTTCAAATATTTACGCTATAGAATTTTTATCTAAATACAGAATGAAATTTCCTTGTACTTTATATCGTTATATCAGAGGAAAAATAATATTTACAATTAACATGATAAGGATATTTCTAATACATATTCCCATTCTTAACATCAGAATTATCCATTTTCATACGAAATTCTCTTTTGCGTACAACTAGTTTTAGTCAAAATTTATTATAATTTATAAAAAAATTTAAGCAAAATCAATAAAACTACTCGTCAATATTTTTAAAATAAATAACGCTAAAAAAGCTAAAAACATTTTATAAAAATGCTAAATAAAATGCCAAGTGCTAAATGAAAATTTTGCAGCTAAATATGAGGGCGGATCAATAAGTCCGTGACTTTTTGAACTTCCCTCGTAGTTATATGAAATGCAACACTGCTCCCATCAGGAACCACCTGTCTACTACTGTCAAGTTTTGAGCAAGTTCCGTCATTTAATTTGCGTTTAACAGCTGTTCAAAACAGACAACCTCGTGGATTTGTTTAAAAATGGAAAAAGTGAATTTCGAGTGCATTTATTAACATTATTTTTTGCGAAAAAAAACTGTCAATCAAACCAAGGAAAAGCTTGATAAATACTATGGGGACTGTGCACCATCGATTTCAATGGTTAACAAGTGGTTTACTGGCTTTCGTTGTGTCGTCGGTGTTGGCCGATCGAAGAGTAAAAGTGCGTGGGATTGTTTATGCCATAGGCATTTCATATAGCAGTGTGGTTTCGATTTTAAATGATCAGCTGGGTTTAAGAAAGCTGTCTGCAAGATGGGTGCCGCGTTTGCTCTCAATTGACCATAAGCGTAATCGTGTGACAACTTCAAAGGATTGTTTGGAATTGTTTAACCGCAATTCGAATGAGTTTTTGCGGCGTTTTGTAACTGTGGATGAAACATGGTTCCATTATATTACTCCGGAGACCAAGCAGCAGTCTAACCAATGGGTTTCTCCGGGTGAACCGGCTCCGGAGAAGGCCAAGGTAAGTCTTTTTATTGATCCACCCTCGTATAAATATTTATTGATTAATTAAGCTGCAAAAATGCCAAAATAGCCACAGTGCTAATCACCAAATTCATACCAAATTCGTAGAATCAAGCAAACAATTTGTTGATATTGCACCTATTACCAATAAAGTTAAACAGATTACTAGAAATTGTAAAAACTGAAAATTTTTAATATTTTTTTTTTCAATAAATCATATTTTTAATTTTGATTAAAAAAATTTATTATCAAAGTTGTTTTTGGGAATACAATTATTTATTAAACGATTTTGTTTGTTGTGCTTAATTCCCTATTTTTTTATAATTGATAAAAAAATACTGAAATTTATTGTTGGAGGATAAGCTGTTCCTATGCGATCAGATCATCAGAAAACGTTCTCCTAAATAATTTTAGAAAAGCCAAAGCAATTACCAAACAAGACTACAGAGGGAATGAGAATTACATACACTCAAAAAGTCTTTTCTGCAACGATATCAAAGCTTAAACAAAAAAACAGTGAGTTTATCCTTTCTTACATTTCCCACTACAATTAGTTGAAATTCTCCCAACATTAATTGTAGTTGTAAGTGGGTAAAGAAAAAACAAATTAAAAACAAAAACAAATTGCTTTCATTGTTTTCGCAAGAAATCAAAATAAAAACAATTTGCCGGTTCAGTTTTTTATGCACGTGCACTTGCAAAAAATTATTATCAATGTTGTTTTTGGGAATACAATTATTTATTAAAAGATAATGTTTGTTATGCTTAATTCCCTATTTTTTATAACTAGTATGGGCCAGCAGTCGACACAATCGACTGCAATCTAGAAATAACTTATTTGTACCGTTATTTCTAATATTTATTTAATCTAAAACTTTATTAAATATGTATATACATATGTAGAAATATATTTATTTAATGTTAAAAAACATATCGCACTTGATTATAAACAGGGTAGTAACTAGGGAGATCGATTATTCGACTTTTTTCAATAACCGGTTTTCGAATATTACGAATAGTTGCTATTTTAAAAAACCCGGTTTTCGGTTAAGCAATTTTTAAATAACCGGTTAACCGGTTTTAATTCGAATACTTAAAAACACAAAAATCCAATAAGTTTTAAAATAAAACGTTAATTTGAATAATAACAAAACAATTTGCAAGGTAAGGAGCCAACAAAATACATAGATATGACTTAGATCAGACCTAACAAATATTTTAGGATAAAATCGAAGAAAAGTGGGACCCGTAATTGATCAAACTTTAGCTAAATTTTCAACAATTTTTTATTGATTTACTAAACTTTATTTGTAAGAAGATATTTGTATAATGTAATTTAGAAACTGTTGAATGATATTTGATCTAGAGAAACGTTTTGCAAAAGCAAATAAATTATAGGAATTTTATAAAGTTATTATTTGAAATATTCTCTCAAATTTATTTTGAATGAGTTTAAATTTGTTGGTGGTTAGGCTATCTATATAAATCTACCATATTTTTCAAAAGTTGCAAACAAAACCTCTTAGCCAGGATTATCTATTTCAAATTATTTTGTTTAAGCATTAAAGAAACGAATAGTGAACTGAACATTCTTTTTGTGTAAAATATTTGTGAATTCGTCGACTACAATTTAAAACATTCCATGACATTGTTTAATTTCTTCAATTTTGTTTTTTAGTTCTTGGTGTATTAATAAATAAAACTGATTCCGCCGTTATGTTGTAGTTTTCAGCATGAAGAGATGCTAAAACTACTCGAGTTTTTAGTGACTTAACGGGCATTTCGTCCTCGCCAACACAACGGGCTAATATTTTACCCAATGATTATTTTTTTGCAGCGCATTTTAGTAAAGTATTATTTGTCATCTCCTTAGAACTACTTCGAACGGAGTTTCATTTGGATCACATTAATGTCAAGCATGTATACTAACTAAGTGACATGGAAGAACCTTTGTAATTTATCATTTTAGGGCACTTCAGGCAACTATCTTTGTCTTATTAATTGCGTTCGAAAAATATCTAGAGATAACCTTTATATAAAAATATATTAAATATTAAGAATACTCTTGCACAAATTACTATTTACTTTTTAACTGCACACGTTTTTGTAGAATTTTGAACAGTTTTTGGTTTTTTTTCCACAAGAACACACGCTTTTATAAACGATTTGTATTTACAGTGTTCATAATGTTATTTGACCTTTGTTACGTTTTGTTTTGACATTTTTCATAAAAAGTTTAAGTTTGGCCAATATTCAATTAGAAAATACTTAAATTACGGGTACATCTACAACAAGAGTAAGGAAAATGTATATAAATTACACATTACTCAAATAACCGGTTTATAATACCAAAATAATCGGTTTATTCGATATTCGAAAAATGGACATTTTAAAATAACCGACTTGGGCAGAGCTAAAATAACCGGTTAAAATCGGTCGAATAATAACCGTTCGATCTCCCTAGTAGTAACTCAAAATGTAATAATTCTCAATTTTTAATTTTATGAGGCATATTTCTTTTAGGCATATGAAATTTAGTGACAATTTTTCTAAAAATGTATATCTATAACATAAGTTCCCTAATCTCAATGTTTATAACAAAGCCTTTTATATATTTTCCATTTATATTTATTTCGTTGATGAATCATGTTGTTATAACCTCTTTATATATAAATTTTTTGTAAATACATGACTATCATATAACAAATGACCATGATCGGTAGTGTCTGTTATATAAAATCGCAGCCCATCAAAAGATCGCACTTTATTTAAAAAAAAATGCAATAAACACATTAGGTCTGTCTGCGTACACATATTTTGCATAATTTTGTACAAAATGTCGCAAAATCTTGCAAAATGTTGTCTGCGTACTCCAAATCTCTTACAGCGGGAGAGCCAAAAAGAGAATTTTTTGACAGTTGAAAGTTAGAGAACTTGCAAAATGTTACTGGAGAAATTTCCTCTGGTAAGATTTTGCAACTAGTTTGAACAGCTGTTTTTATATACTGTTTGAATGAAAGAGTTTACGTGTGCCAAGATAGCGTCGACGAAATAGCGTCGAATTTGGGAATTTAAAAACCGGGAAACCAAAATACCCAAATAATGGGGATTTACAGTATATGAACAAAAAGTTAGCGTCGAATTTAGGAATTTAAAAAGGGGAAGTAAAAATATATTTATATTTTTAATAAAAATACTAAAAATATTTACCACAGGCTTTTGCACGGTATAAACTGTATATTTTCTGAAAGTAAATAGTTTTCTGGACAAAATGAGCGATGCGTGCAAAAAATATATAGTTTATACCGTGCAAAAGCGTGTGGTTCATTGCATAAATTAGTAAAGATTTTTACTGACCATTTTGGATGAACCCAGATTTCTCGGAAACTGTCCGAACGATTTTTTGCACGCATCGCTCATTTTGTCCAGAAAACTATTTACTTTCAGAAAATATATAGTTTATACCCTGCAAAAGCCTGTGGTAAATATTTTTGTATTTTTATTAAAAATATAAATATATTTGGGCTTAAATCTAGTTTACCGACGCAGCTCCAAATAAAAAAAAGTACCTAGGGTGATAGAAAATGGAAAAATAAGAAGAAAAAATTAAATAAGAAAGTTGGCGCAAACGCTTAGTTTTCGAGTTACGGGCGTTTTAAGTTTTTATATAAATATGTGATTTTGCAGTACATTTCCAAATGTATATGGCTAATATTGGTATCATTGCAAAGCGTTTCACTAGATCTTTCTGGACATACAGAATTTATTTTAATATTTTTAGTTTATTAAGAAGTTTGACGAGTTTGCAAAATACAAAAGTTTTTTAGTAAGCATAAAAACAAATTTATTAATTTTTTCTAATTCTTTAATGTATGTATATACTACATACTAATTTATTTAAGAATTTGAATTAAAATACAAGTAAAACCTTCTTTATGTTTATGATATACTAATGAGGAGAGAATCCTTGCCCATGGGCAAAGGCCGTCTATGCAAGGAAGCTTTAGTAAGCGAAACCGGTGTTTATTATACCATAGAGAAGAACATCCCTGCGTCCGGCCAAAGGCTGGACTTGCGATGATAGTGTTTGTTATTTTATAAAATTTGTATTACACTTTTATTTAAATAAACTACATTCTTTCCTAGTGCACATTCGTAACATTTCGACGTAAAATGAAAAAAACTGTAATGTGATCTAAAGAGTTTAATATTTTGAAATAAATTATGTATATCTAGAAAAATCTGTTCAAGAGCTTTAAAATGATACCAATATTTTCCTTATACATTTGGAAATGTACTGCAAAATCACATATTTATATAAAAACTTAAAACGCCCGTAACTCGAAAACCTAGCGTTTTCGCCAACCTTTTTATTTTATTTTTTCTTCTTATTTTTACATTTTCCATCACCCTGGGTACTTTTTTTTATTTGGAGCTGCGTCGGTAAACTAGATTTGTTCCTTTATTTGTACTTCCCTATTTTAAATTCCTAAATTTTACGCTAACTTTTTGTTTATACTGCAAATACCCATTATTTGGGTATTTTGGTTTCCCGGTTTTTAAATTCCCAAATTGGACGCTATTTCTTCAACGCTATCTTGGCTCACGTTTGTTATTTCAATTGTTTACACACCGATCAGCTGTTTTCTTGCAAGATTTCACTGGATACTGTCTGCGTACTTTTTGAGATATTCTCAGCCGAAAGAGTAAAATTTGTCTTACTCTCCCAAAAAAATTTACTGAGTATTTGCTACTGGAAAAGTACGCAGACAGACCTATTCTTTACAATGTAACCATATGAATAATGTAACAATAACATTAAAATTACTCATAAGCGCAAAAATTTAAGAAATCAACGGTAACATTTAAAACAACAACTCTCCCAAAAAGAAAACAAAATATTTAAAATTGTCTTTCTCTTTTTTATTTCTTATAGTATGTTTCCACTATGAGGAAAACAACTTGTTTTGGGCAAAACGTGTTTAAGTGTTTCCATTATGTTTAAGTGGTTTTGGTTTTCGAATTTTCGAAATCAATTTGACGTTTATGTTGTAAACAAACATGGATGCAAAACAAAATTTGTGTGACAAAAAAAAAGTTATAAGTTTTACAAAAAATGTTATTAAAATGGAAAATAAAATTAAGTTATTAACAAATTATATTGTATATAACAACAACATGTTTGAATTCTGTCTGTCGCGCTCGTTGAAGATAGACGTGTTTTCTAAGCTCGGCATACGGTTTATTTTTTTTTGAACAAATAAAGTATTAACAAAAGTAAAAACAAGTAAAGAAAAAAAATACATGTATGTACATACATACATAAACACACATTTTTTATTCTCGGTGTTGATAAACAATAACAAATAAGAAGAGCAAAACTGTAAAAGAAAAAAAAAAAACTTTTATGAGTGCAAACAGTAGAAATGCATATATCACAGTGAGTGTTAACGAAACAAATGCAGAAATAAAAAAAAGAATCGATGATAGCAAATACCTAACGGCTAAACCTATTACTCGCACGCGATCCCTTTCACCGTCTGTATTTAATAACACGGTTGATACAATAACAAATATAAAACCTGCTAGCGTTGCCTCAACAGCAAAAACAATTTTAATAAGTGATGTAAATATTAACCCCCAATCAGGCATAATAGATAACTCAGTATCACCTTCGGTGTCTAATAATACGGTTGATCTTAATACAATAAAAAATATAAAACCTGCAAGCGGTGCCCCAGCGGCAAAAACGATTTTAATAAGTGATGAAAATATTACCCCTAAATCAGGCATGATGGAAAACTCAGCTCCACAAGTAAAAAGTGCTCAAAAGCCTCCAGTACAAGTAGGTATTGATAGGTACATAACAGTGCTTAAACGGGGTCGCAGCCCAACCTCCTCAGCAGTTGCTTCGGTCTCAAAAGTCTCAAAAGATGGTACAGCTGATAGAACAAGTTCACAAAATCGTTTTGCAATTCTGGATGAGGAATCCCCGGAAGCACAAAACGTTATCAAATCTTCTAAGCCACCGCCGATATATCTTAGAGAGCAAAACTCAAATGAATTAATAAAGAATTTGATATCGGTAATAGGTGAAAATTCTTTTTATGTAGTTGCAATTAAGCGGGGTAGTATAAATGAGACAAAAATACAAGTTAATCGTGAAGAAGATTTTCGTAAGGTAATAACTAAATTTGAAGCACTTAATAAGAATTTTTATACATATCAACTGAAGAGCAGTAAAGGTCTTCAGGTAGTGATTAAGGGCATTGACTCATGCGTGGACCCAGGTGAGATAAAAACGTTTTTAGAAGAGAAGGGCTTCAAAATAAAAACTGTAATAAACATTAAAAATAGAGAAAAAAATCCTCAGCCACTATTTCGAGTGGAGTTAGAACCCGGCGACATTAAGCTCAAAAAGAACGAAACGCATCCCATTTATAATCTTAAATATATCCTGTATAGAAAAATAACAATAGAGGAGCCGCACAAAAGGAATGGTCCCGTGCAATGTTCAAACTGCCAAGAATTTGGTCACACTAAGGCATATTGTCATTTAACCCCTGTTTGCGTCGTATGTGGAGAATTACATGGTACAGCTTTCTGCGATAAGTCTAAAAACGACCCCAATGTAAAAAAATGTAGCAACTGCGGTGGTAATCACACGGCCAACTATAGAGGATGCCCTGTATACTCTATCGTCAAGCGCTCGGTTGGACCGAAACCTAATCCCCCTCAAATGCAGGCAACAAATCAAGTTTACATTAATGACGTTCAGCTACCGCAGCCTAGTAATAACAGAACATCCTACGCTAACGTCCTAAAATCAAACCATATGCCAATGCAAGGTGAGTTGCCAAATAATGATGAAACTCCAGTTTCTAACTTAAGTCGTCTAGAGAAAACCATGGAAACATTAGTACAAACAGTAAATAACTTTACAAACACAATGGGTAATATGATGCAGGAAATGTTAAGAATGCAATCGATGTTATTGCAAGCAGTACTAAACAAGCCATGAACTGTTTAAAAATTTGCTTTTGGAACGCAAACGGCATCCGCCAACATAAAAATGAACTAGAATACTTCCTTAAAAATAAACAAATTGATGTTATGATGGTTTCTGAAACCCATCTGACCTCAAGAAACACGTTTCAAGTCAATGGTTATATATTATATGATACCAAGGACCCTCGAGGTAGAGCTTGTGGAGGTTCTGCCATTTTGATAAAAAACCGAGTAAAACACTACCTAATGTGCGATCATCGTGAAGATTATCTCCAAGCAACGAGCATTTGCGTTGAGGAATTATCTCGAAACATAGTAATTTCATCATTATACTCCCCACCTAGATTTTCAATATCAGAAAGCCAATATAATAAATATTTCAAATCATTAGGACCCCTGCTTCCTGGCTGCTGGCGATTATAACGCTAAACACACTTTCTGGGGGTCACGACTTATTACACCTAAGGGTCGTGTTTTGTTTAACACAATTTGTAAAATGGACCTAAATGTGGTCGCGAGCGGACATCCAACATATTGGCCTACTGATCAGCAAAAAGTTCCAGATGTTATCGATTTTGGCGTGGTTAATAACATCCCCATAGACACGATTCATGTGGAAGCGTCCCTAGAATTATCTTCAGATCACACACCTACAATTGTTACTATAATGAATCCAAATAGAATCGTATCTCCGTCTGGTTACTTATCGACATCAGCCTCACAAATAAATTGGTTAAAATATAAAAAATATCTGAGTGCCCATTGCACAGAAAATATTCCGCTTAGCACACCGGAGAGCGTGGATCTCGCTATTGTTAATTTTGACAGTTATCTCAAACTAGCTGTTCAACATTCCAGCATAACACTCAAAAAAACCAAAAACAAAATCATATATTCTACAGATGTCGAGCGTCTATTGACTGAAAAAATGAGAGTTCGTAGAGAGTGGCAATTGCACAGATCCCCCCAACTTAAGACTTTATTAAAAGAGTGCACAAAAAGGCTGAGAAAGTTACTGCAGTCTCAGAAAACGGCTTCCCTGGAAAAATATCTCAAGGGACTTGATGCAACTCCACAATCAGATTACTCATTATGGCGTGCAGCTAGAAGCCTCAATAGACCAGTTATCTCTAAGCCACCATTGAGAAACTTGAATGGAAGTTGGGCAAGAAATGATATTGAAAAAGGAAATCTGTTTGCTAATCATCTGAAAAATGTATTTACCCATAATATATTTCACGATATAGCAGTCGAGTTACCGCCTGTAAATGTTAGAGCAGCTATTCCCCTAAGATTCGAGTTTAGAGAAATCGAAAAGGCTATTTGTAATTTAAACACCAAGAAGGCATCCGGTATTGATAAGATCAGTAATAAAATGCTTTTGGAGCTACCAAGTACAGCAAAGAAAATTGTACTTTTTATTTTTAATGCTATTTTACGCCTTCAATACTACCCTCAGGAATGGAAGGTTTCCTTAGTAACCATGATACCAAAGCCAGGAAAGGATCACACAAAAGTTGAGTCATACAGGCCTATTAGCTTATTATCTAATATTTCAAAGCTATTTGAGAAACTAGTAGTGGCAAAATTAACGCCGATTTTAAATGAAAATAGATGTATTCCTAATCATCAATTTGGGTTTAGAAGAAAGCATAGCACAATTGAACAAACTCATCGAATAGTAAATGTAATAAGAAAAGCCTTTGAAGAAAAAAAATATTGCTCAGCACTCTTCATCGATGTGTCTCAAGCTTTTGATAAAGTCTGGCATGAAGGTTTACTACTGAAATTGCAGCAAAACTTGCCAGCAAACATACACAAGCTGTTAGAAAGCTACTTAGTCGGTCGTCAATTTATTATTAAAGAAGGCGATTTTTTAAGTTCTCCTCAGCCAGTTAACGCTGGAGTCCCACAAGGCAGCATCCTGGGCCCTCTATTGTACTTAATTTATACTTCGGACATGCCAACAAACAGCTACACACAAACCTCAACATTTGCGGATGACACAGCTGTCCTAAGCGTACATGAAAACTGTCAAGAAGCATCTCGTTACTTACAGGATCACATATTTGAACTGGAAAGGTGGTTAAAACAATGGAGGATAAAGATCAATGAGCAAAAATGCGCACATATAACATTCACATTGCGTCGGGAAACATGCCCCCCTATTAAAATCAATAATCAAATAATACCCCAACACTCGCATGTAAAATATCTCGGTATACATCTAGATCGGCGTTTAACGTGGAAATGGCACATAAAAGCAAAATTAACTCAAATGAAACTAAAAGCAATTCAAATTAATTGGCTCATTGGAAGAAATTCTGTTCTTAGTCTCGATTGCAAGCTTCTACTTTACAACTCTATCTTAAAGCCAATTTGGTGCTACGGTATTCAGTTATGGGGCACTGCCTCGGCTTCTAATATCGAAAAAATTCAAAGGCGCCAAAATAAACTTCTTCGAATAATAACAGCCGCTCCCTGGTATGTCAAAAACTCAAATATCCACAAGGATCTCAATGTGCCATTAGTAAAAACTATGATAACGAAATATGCAGTAAAATATTTAAAAAGGCTGGAACTGCACCCAAATCCATTAGCTCGAAATATTTTAAATTATGGCGGCCACACTCGATTAAGGAGAAGAGACACTGCAGCACTCACCCAATCAGATGAGCGATAAACACCTACACATGTGAACAGAAACCGTAATGACTAAATCTTTTTGTCTGGCACTGGCAGGACATTAAGTAAATATTAGGATAAGATTTGATTAATTATTGTTAGTTCATATTTAATATATGAAGATTCAATAAATAAATACTGCAAAAAAAAAAAAAAAAAAAAATGTTTGAATAGAAAAACCTTTATCTTTTTAATTATTTTATTTAATGCACTTCTAACTAAATTTTGTTCGCACACGCGAGTATACATACATACTATCAATCATGTATTAATATATATACATATGTATAAATAACTTTATTATCCACAAAATGTATCACTTACGGAAAATTTCATAAATTTTTAAGCACAAATTTTTTATTTTTTGTAAATTTTCTTTTTTTAAATGTTTGGTTTTTTTCAGCGCGTTTTTATTATTGCAAATATAATCAAATATGTCACTTTTTCGAATTTTTCAATCACTATTAATGGATATCCCAGAGTTGCATTTATAATAATAGACGAAATGCAGTGTTGCATAAACAATTTTCGACATGTTTTTGAGCAAAACCTGTTTTTGTTTGAGTTTTTCGAACATACAAAATGTATGGGAAAACAAGTAGCAAAACACTTGTTTTGCTGCAAAAATGGTTTTGTGGCCCAAAACACGTAAGTGGAAACGCACTATTAATCTCTACTGTTCTCCAATTTAATGCAAAGCATAAAACTCTGCATGTTGTTGTTCTTTTTACTATGTAAACACAAAAACAAAGAATACTGCTTCTGTTATGTGTTTACATTGTTTTTGCTCACACGTATGTGAATTGTTTCAATGTATTAGTACCACTTTCTAACGCGTATAACTCGTGAACCGATTTTAACAAAATTTAAATTTACATAATCTCCCAAAAAATATCTTTCGAATGATATATCATTTGTTAAAATACAATATATAGTTAAGGCGTAAAAGGGATCCTAAGAAATCCACTTGCCTATTAATATATATGATTGATAAAAAATACTGAAAGCTATTGTTGGAGGATAAGCTGTTCCTATGCGCATTTCACTGGTTGCTTAGGCCATATCATCAGGAAAAGTTTTCCTTAATAATTTTAGGAAAGCCAAAGCTATCAGCAAACAAGACTACAGAGCGAATGAGAATTACATACACTGAAAAAGTCTTTTTTGCAACGATATCAAAGCTTAAACAAAATACCAACAATAAAACAGTTAGTTTATCTTTTCTTACATTCCCCACCAGTGAAATGCGCACAGGAACAGCTTATCCTCCAACAATAAATTTCAGTATTTTTTTATCAAAAATGAGCGTATAAAAATGTATGAAATAGATATGAAATACAAACGTAATAAAGAGCTCTTCTTATTAAAGATTTACATACACTCACAATATTCTATACGTAAAATTAACTGAAATTGTAACATAAAATAAGTAAATGTTCAGCTAAAATTCGGTTTACTCATTTTTCATTTAATTTTAATAAAAAGTTCATTTAATTTTTACTGTCAAAAATTCAACTGCGAATTCCGTAAAAACAAATCAATTTTCAGTAATTTTATGTAATTCAGTTATTTTATATAACTCAGGCAAAATTGATCGAAATGTTTTATTTTGGTATCATGACACTCGATATCGAATAAATGTATCGTAATTTGAGATTATTGCTTTCGATATCGAGCAACCAAAGACATTACATCTGTTGAGTTTTAATTCGATACGTCAATATCTATCGTATGCAGAAAAATACTATAACTTACTTAATACGATAGCTTACTCGATATCGAATGCGGTGATTAGAAATTTAAATAAGTTTTTTTTTCAAGTATTTAGATTTTTATTGAATTTTAAATTTTAAAAAATTTTTTCCAAAATGTAAGCAAAGCTTGACATTTAGTATATACACAAATAAATAAACAATAAGCAGATGACTCGTAAATGTCACCTGTATGAATTCGCCTTGATGGTAACGAATTAAAGATACAAAAAAGCTGCTAATTAACTTGGCATTTACACATGAAAGTAGTTTCTTGAGAGTCGCAATACACTCACACTTTTTCACTAATACATTTACATCTTTCTTAGTCAGTCCAACTTTCAGTTAGCTTTCAATGAAAATTTCAATAAAGCAATTTCATGAAAGTAAATGACAATAACTAAGCAGTGTTGCCAATTGAAATTGTTTTTTTTTCGTATATATAAAGAAGAATTTTAATATATTTTTTTTAACTATATATTAAGAACACAATGATTCTAATTAAAATTTATTAATATGAAAACTAATAAAAATTAATATTATTTTAAACGAATGCCTGAAGTTCGGCGTGAATAATTGGCTGGGTAACTCTGAAACTTGAAATAAGCAAAACAATAAAAGAAGAAGAAGAGAAATTTTCGATAGAAGTTTACCCTTTGACGACATTTTGAAAATGAAATTTCACTTTCATGTAAATTTTCATGAAAGTTCATTATTTTTCTGTGAAATTTGTGGTAGTAATACGTATACAGAATTTTCATGAAAGTACTTTCATGTGTAAATGCAGCGTTAGTACTGACAACTTAGAAGGTTTTAAAGCGAAAAAAAAATAAAAATATATTATGGTTTACGAAAACGATTGAATAAAATGCATTTAAACAAGTAAAAGTAAAACATTAATAAATATATTAATATAGTTAGCCCTTAAAAAAGCACGTTTGGAGTGCTTTATTTGCATGTTTTATTATGTTAAAAGCAGCGCTTACTGCCAGCAGAAAATAGTCCTCCAAACCGGGAACACCCCATACAAAACTCAGGCATCCCATCAGCAGGTTTGAAGCGATTTGAGGTATGAGTTCATACATAAAACCTGCTCCTTTTGGAGAACATTTTTTACTGGGATGCTTTTCTACCCTAAAACGATACTACTGTGTCTTTTGTTGTTCGGTACCCACTTATGAGGAATTTCTTTGGTATGAAGTGTTTTGCCAACTGGTGTGCACAGTCGCCAGCAGTCCATTCTTCTCCACTAAATAAGCGTGAGGTATTTAATACGATGTGAAATTTCTTAAAAACTTTGGTATCTTGGTAGCTTCCGGGATTATCCACTTCTGCGTGTATAATCGCACACAACTTGCAATTTTATGGAATATACTCGTTGGCGGGAAAAATATACTTCATTATTTTTGTTGGGGTTTTTGGCTAACTTTATCTCGGATCATCTATCTAACCAATACAATACGGTAATTCTGAAAATTGCAAATTGTCTACGCTCTACCGCATTAGGCCAATGAATGTATTCCGTACGTCGCACTAATTTATTAATAGAGCATTTGTATTTTTATTGCCCACAATGTCAACAAGAGCATTTCTTTCACATATCGCTCATTTCGTGCAAGACCGTCACAACTCAAAATTTGGCATTTTCGGGTTAGTAATGCAGAAATATTCTTCTCTTAAATCTCTACAAATTGATCTAAGAACGGAGAGAATTATCGAAAAAATAACGGTAATACAGATGCTTGTGACGCTATGACCTCTCGTAACAAACTTGAGCAATTAACATCAACAAGGTCACATTTCAGTTTGTGTTTGGCAATCCTCTTGTACATGTTGTTTTCTTTGTAGCAAAAAAGAAACATTTGATTTTATAACTGTATTTTAGTGAAAGAGAAGGTAAAAAATAATAGGTTGGAATCTTAAAAAGGCTCTCCTGTAAAGTTTCAAATTTTGAGTTGTGACGGTCTTGCACGAAATGAGCGATATTTATATTTCAAATAGAAACAAAAACTAAAATTTGTTTCTGTTGTCAATAAAAATATTCGAAAAAATTTTCTTGTAGACTTTGTGGGCCAGGCAGTTAATTTGAATTTTCGCATTATTTAATTTATTTAAAAAATAAGCTTTTGACTTTGTAAATAGATGATTTTTAGTAAAAAAAAAACATCCAAACAAAGTTATTGTTTGACATTTTTCTACTACTTTAGCAACTGATGGATTTCGCTTCAAAAAAAAAAAAAAAAAAAAAACTGCTCATGTTTTGAAGTAAGAAGTGAATCAAATCAATGTTTGATACCATCGACTAAAGTGAAAAGCATTTCAGTTATGTACAGAGCAATCAGGTGAAAGACGGAATAGGTTTTGATTTTTTAGTTGACTTAATTTTAATTTTAATGGATCCATTCCTTATTCCCAGTTATAATTTTTGCAAAAATCATTCTTACCATTCCATTAAAGCAGAATTTTTGATACTGTTGAACTAAAAAAAAATTTATTCCACTTCCCATTGTGTCGTGTACTGTGGCATCCGATGTGTTTGTTTCTAAATAGCTGTTTTGAAAGATGATATACTTATTTTTTGTCAAAGAACAAAACGCATTTACATATTTTGTAAAAAAAATTTTACCAAGACGTCGTTATTATCAATGAAAGTATTGAAATAAATTTTCTTTCTATGGGTCCAAAACTGACCAAAGCTCTTTTAAGTTTAAGCAAATCACAACTTTTTTTAATATTATTTTTAGCAACTTTTCTTATTATTTTTAAAACTGTCGATAAATGCTCTAAATATTAGAAATATGTTTACAAACTGTTTTCAATCTGTTACAAAATCTGTCTAACTTAACTTTCCCACATATCGAATAAATTGACGCAAACTTGAAAGTCACGTAGTTGAATTGCACTTTTTTGTTTTTTTCTTCTTTCTTCTTCATGCAAACAAGTCAAACAGTTGAAAGCACAGCACGACAAACTACATAAATTTAAAATGAAAAGAAAACGGAAGTGTTCAGTTTGAAATTAATGGAGAAAATATTATTTGAAGTTTAAGAGTTAAACCTAAATTTAAGGCTATTTAATCAACTGTGATATTTTTGATTTTAAAAATTACCAAAATTCTCCAGTCGTTAATCAATTTCAAGTCGTTAATCAATAATTCAAACTCTTGTGCTTCTTGCACCACCCTGTACCTTAAAATTAACTACATTTACCTTAATGATTCCGAGCGGTAAAGGGTCTCATATGGTTAACGGTGACCAGCCGTTCGGTATTACACAAAACAGTACTGTATTTTAGAGTTTTGTACTGTGTAAATTATTTTTTAGTAAAAAACCTTAAATTTTTCTGTGTATTTACACTCTATTTTGAATAGCTAAAATAAACGCATTCCCAACTTATATGATTTTTTTTATAATATTTTTGCTTTAATATTCGAACGTTTTAGCCAGGGAAATTTATATTTTTGTTCCAAAAATTAACAAAAATTAAAAGTAGTGACAGAATGTACGGATTCTCATTAAATGTTTGACAAATTCTTTTTATATGATTGGAAATCGTACTAAAATTTTATAAAGATGGGTCCATAAATTAACATAGGCCCCATGTAAACCATCCTTGCTACCTTAGGCAACGAATTATACTACTGTGGGGACAGGTTTTATAAAGATTCACTTGTAATGTGTAGATCCCATATAAAGCCCATTTCTGAACTATTCGAACTCTCGGTGAAGGGTATTAAAGATTCAGCATAGCCGAACATAGCACTTTTCTTTTATTTTTTATTTCCCAATTTAATTTTAATAGACTATAAAATATTAACGGCCAATTTCACCAAGTTCAGTTATAATTAACTATCAGTTATAACTGTCGAAAACATATCGTTAACTAGAAGTTAAAGTAATAGTTAATTTTAACTAAACTTGGTAAAATTGGCCGCAATTCATTTAATTTTATGCCATGCCATTTTCAAATTAATATCAAACTACATCGTTTTTCTTTGTATTTTTATATAATACTAGCATTTAACCCACTACTTCGTTAGCGTTTCCTTTTCTTTCGTGGACATATTTTTAAGCCAACGTTTATGTTGCATTCACTTAGGACCATGCATGTTTAATTTTATGTTCATAGGTCCATTACTAACGAAAATTAAAAAAGTACCAGTAAAAGAACGAAAAAGTACCAAAAAGATCCCTCTAACAAATTCTCATTCACTCAGGACCCTGCATGTTTAATTTTATGTTTCGAGTTCCAATATGAACGGAAATTCAAAAAGTACCAGTTGAAGAACACAAAGTACCAAAAAGTTCCCTCATAGATTCTTATCCACTCAGGATATTGCATGTTGAATTTTATGTTACTAGGTTCAATGTTAACGATAATTAAAAAAATTGCCAGTTGTAGAACCAAAAAGCCAAAGAAAGAAATTAAATTTCCCTAAATTTTCTAGCCATTGAAGCATAAAAAATTTCAATATTGTAGTGGGAGCCCATAACTTAATACGTATATGTCAATGAATAAAAAAAAACATGTTTTGAAAAAAAGTACCAAAAATAGTTGCAGATTTTACCTCTTAAACGTCCGAATTTCGAAAAAGTACCAAATTCGTATTTGGATTTTTTAGATAAGTTTCAAATGTGATATAACCCTTATTTCTATGTTTATGGGTTTAAAAGATAGATGGGATGACAAAAAAGTACTAAGATACAGGTTTTACTCGTTTACTCCGTTTAAGGGCTGAATTTTCAAAAAGTACCAGACACCTGTCCGCTTATTTTTCTAAAGAACAACTATAAGTATTATTTTTGTTTGTATCTCTTTTAGTTTTGGAGATATAAGGCCACCGAATTTACCCGTTTTTACCCTTTTTACCACCTAAATATTCGAATTTCCAAAAATCCCGTCTTAGTGGAGCGATTTGGGGAGAGACCAGCTCCTGGTCCAAATTTCAAGTTTTAAGTTTCAGGCGTTTAGGGTGTGCGGTGATGAATCCGTCAGTCAGTAACGTTAACTTTTAAGCATTTTTGTTTGGCATCTTTTAGCATTTTTTTCACAAAAATCTAGTATTTTCCTTTACTAAGTTTTGGCAACACTGATTCCAACGGATTTCAGTTTTTTAGTACGTACCTCATACGGGGGGGGAGGGGTCCCAGATGACCGGGACTTATTCCAGAATAGGTCCCACTAATGAAATATATAACTATTTTATAACAAATGGATCGTCAAACTCCTTCCTCCAAAGTTTGATAAAACAAAGGACACCTTTGGCATTGTTGATAGCCTGCGATATGAGCGCATTTATACACAATTTGTAATCCAGTAACATATCCAAATCAGGAAATGTCTCCACTCTTTCAAGTTGATGATTATTTAGTGTACAGATACAGAGTACTGGATTTCTTTTGTATTTACATTTTTTCGAGTTCAGAACCAAGGCAAACAATAGGTATGCTTACCGCTACAACAATACAACAATACAAAAAAGCGACAGGCATTTTGTTTGTGTAAACTTCCTCGCGGTTGTCAAAATCTTACTACTACATAGGGAAACCAAAAGGAAAAACGTGTTTTGTATGCAAAATGAAAATATCTCTTGACATCGTTGAGGAATAAACCAAATAAACATCTGGCTCCTTGCGCAGACCTAATGTATAGCCCTTGTTCAGAACCATAAAATTTATATCACACAATAAGCTCAAAGTGTTTAAATCATCTTGCAGTATAGAAGACATAGCTGAGTTATTCGAGCTAAGAAAAAGTTGTACATCATCTGCATACATTAGTATTTTCGAGTATTTAATACATGATGGTAAATCATTAATGAATAGGAATAATACTGGACCCAAGCGACTACCTTCAGGGACCCCAAATGGAACAGATATAGCTTTAGAATTACAACTGCGAAAAAATATGCAATGAGATAAGTGGACATTTATGGTATCAGTTTGCATCCCAGAATAGTATGAGGATATCACCGAAGTTGTAAATTCCAAAAGATTAATAGAAACCGAAGGACCTTTTCTAAATCCATGCTGGAATGGTAATAACGAGGAAGATATTTGATGCGATATAATATTAGTCAAAATCATGACTTCAAGGAGTTTCGGAATAACACTTAGTTTATATATACCTCTATAATTTGAAATATTGGATCTCCATCCGGACTTAAACGAGGGTATCATGAAAGGTTTTTTCCAGCAATCGGGGAAAAATTGCTTTTTTAAATAAATTTGTTATTGCTCTTAAATTGTTGAAAAAAAACCTTTGAAAATAAAATTGTTTGTTCAAAAAACAAAAAAAAAAAAAAAAAAACAAAAAAAAATATATAAAATATCTGAAAAAATTAAAGGCACACTGTTGCTGAAAATCGGTTTTCATCGGCCAAAAATATGTAACTTTTAAATCGAAAGAGATAATTTTGCAATCGACTTAGCAGGTGCTGATAAATTTAAGGTCAAAGTTGAACTCTTGATGTTTCTTAGCCTTTAGATTGAGATTCAGAATTATTGTTTTTTTTTTTATTCAAACAGGGGGATGCTGTTAAGTGCACTGTTTGGAGAACTTTGGAGAACAAATTTTATTATAATTTTTTTGCTAATATCAGATTTATAGAATTTTAAACCTTAAAATTACAATTTTTACTCATATTGAAAGCCCTGTCATTCACTTACACTATATAAATAACAATGTTAATGTTTGACATTCAATGAATCTGACATGGATAGAGATATCATAATGAAATTTTGAAGTTATGTAGACCGAAAAGATTTTAAAACAGTAGACTAAAAACCATCTTCATTTTTTTTAAGGAAATACCCCAAATTCCCGATCCGGAAAAACGATTTAAAAAAAAATTTTTTTTTACAAAAATGGCAATATTGTCACTACTTAGCATTGGATATTGATCAGAATTTTCCAAAAAATTATGAAGATATTGGAAAACATTACTGTTCTTATATAAAAAAAAATCGGTGTGTTGAATTATTAGAATTTTTTACTTAAATTAATTTTTTTTTTTTGATAGCGCATGTGGGAGAAACAAATGTCAAACTGACTAAAAATTGCCTCTACATGTATACACATAACGTTTTCTTTCGAAAAATATAAACATTTTTATATATTTCTTGAGAAAATATTTTTTATCAGAGAAATAACATGCCTATTTATGGTGAAATAGTAAAAATGAGTATTCATATGTATTACCTTTATTCTCATATACATTCGTCTCGAATATTCCACTATACTAACAAAAAATTCCTAAAAAATACAACATGCCATTGTAAAAAGTCTGCTTTCCTACCAATATAAAAAAATTTTTAACCCACTCTTGATAACAGTTTGATATTAAACATAACCCACCCGATTAAAAAACTCGAAAAATCATTAAAAAAACAACCACAAAAAATCCGTTTTATCCGAATATCTCTAAAGGCAAAGGAAATAACCTAAACATTTAAGCATATTTTTTTAGGTCAGCTGTAGTCAAATTTTTTTTGCAATCCATAAGTACATATATTTTTCGCGAATTTTTTAAACTTTGAATACCCGAATATTCATTACCAATTTAAGAGCTCCATTAGTCACTCTCCTGACTCCCTATGGACACGTGTTCCTCCAAATCAACTCGAAAGCTTCCCTGCTAAGACAGTTTCAAGAACTGCACCACACGCAGAGAAAAAATATGGTTGGCCATGGTTACGCCAACTACACTATGCTTTTTGTAACAATATGTTGTTGCCGTACACAAAATATTGTTATTTTTATTTAATATCAACAATATAATAGTTACTGTAAACATTTCAATGTTTATCGCAATTATAAATTTGAGTATGGTTCACTGAAAAATAATCAAATAATGATAACTTTAAAAACATATTATATTCCTCACAACCAGTTAATGATATTTAATAGCCATAACATTATAACTTTCTATACGTGTACTCACAATATGTTTAAGATGCAAACAAAATATCTTTACCCCAAATAATATTTTGTTATTGCCATTTGTAAAATAGTTTTGCATCAGTTGTGTCGTGTGTTTTACATATGCCTATCGAATTATTTGTTGTTCAGTGATTAAACAATTTAAAAAAAATACCCATTAAAAAAAAAACCAAATTTAAAGTCACAAAATAAAATATCAATGCTAAAAAAATTTGAATATAATTTGAAAATGGTGCAAAAATGTTGACAATTGTTTTGTGTTATTTTAGAGAAACAGAATGAAAATTCTATAAAATAATTTATAAAAAATTTACGACCTACAACAAAAATATTATGTTTAAAGTTGCATGATATTATGATGTGAAATATCTGTAACAGTTTTACGTTAAGGTTGCCAATAAGTAAATAAGCATAAATATATATAAAAAAAATTTTTCGGTTTTAGATTTAATCTACATATTATTATAATTAACATGATAATAATATGATTACTTCTCAACATATTATTATTAACATGGTAATAATATGATAACTTCTTAACTTATTATGATTAACATAATAATAATAATATGATTACATTTAATTATAATATGATCAAATAAAAACAAATTAGGATCAAGGGAAAAATATTATGATGTAATATTAAGAATATATTTGGTCATAATATGATTCAATAATAATCGTAATATGTTGACTACAATCATGTTTTTTCTTTGCGTGCAGTTGCAGAGTTATCTTTCAAAACAAAACGTTCGTAAATCATTGTGTTATATTTCAGTAAACAAAAAAATTTAAAAAATGTTGCAAGTCATTTCATTAAAATTGAAAAAGTGTTCAACAGACAGTTCCAAACAGTTGCAAGAGTATATATGGGGTTACTGAGGACACTTTCGGATTTCTGATGGTACTAAAATCTATTTAACCCCTTTTGACCCTAACAAGTTCTACTCCTCTGAAATTCGGATTTAAGTAAAATATAGAAACTGGGGTAACATTTACTAACACATCAGGTATAAATGATACAGTGATGAAGTGAACCATTTCATAAAGACTACTATAGTGTGTTCGACTAAGTCGTTGTTACCATACCTTATGTATGTAACACGAGCTTCACACTTTGTGTAAGCAATAATGTCCACACACACCAAACTGATTGCTAAGAATATCCTGACTGCCAAATTCCCAGCAATACTTAATAGAATTGTTTAGATTATAAGTGCAATAGTTTAAGTGTATTCTTAATTATTTAGACTTAAGAATTATTTAAAAAGAACATTTAAAAATAGGCAAGTAACGGTAATAGCAGACCAAGCGGCTGTTCCATAATATAAAATAATAAAAAAAAGAAAATAATGACATTACTAATTAATAAAGGAAAAAAAAAAAGATAAATGTGTTTGTATTATAAGAAGTAAAATTTCAGTCCATTATTGATAACAGTTTGCGAAAAATCATAATTTAGTTCTGATCAAATTTTCAAAAACTATTTTTTTTTTTCTAAAACGACATAAAATATTTGTTTCCAGCAGCATGCCACACCCAAAATTACCAATATTTTAATCCAGTTTTTAAGATACCTTAATGCCAATATGTTTGCTATCGAATGGAATTACAATTTTTGAAATCGGCGATGACAAAAAATTGGACCTTTGGTCGATGAAATTCAATTTTTAGCCACTTTGCGGCGTATTGACAGTATGGTATCGATATATCTGTAAACCTGAAGTATTGCTGTACATCGGCATCGGTTACATCCCTAGCTTAAATATGCGCATTGTGTTTAATGACATTTATTAATTCACTGCCTGTTTTTATAAATTGAAAACAAAATTGTATAAAAAATTAATTTTGCTTTTCTTACTGTTCTGTATTTTTGTTTCAAAAATATGGTCACCGTAATATGGGCAAACTTGACTGCTTGATGTAAAAGATTTCGTTGCGTATACGCATTATTTTTCTTAACAAATATCTATCATACGCCTAGTGAAGTAAAACTTAATAACTTAACTATGTTTTTTAATTAAAAACAAAAGTGCCAGTTATAAATGAAAAATTTTCGCCTTTTTGATAACATTTCAACTTTTAAAATAAAATAACCTTTTCTTGCATCGTACTAAATCAAAAATGTAGTCACATTGTCACATTTATTTCTAAGACAATTTACTATAATTAATGTAAAATGTACAATTTTATATACATATGTATGTATGTATTTGTGTATGTTTATTATTTTAATGACCATTATTCATTTTACATACCTCATGGCAATACCAGCTGCAACGCTTGCAACAACAATAACTATCAAGACACCCACACAAATCGCAATAATCGTCCAACATATTGAGCCACAATGCCAGAGCTGAGCTGTGCTAACCAACAGCCAATCATCGTAGCCAGGTAAAATTGAGTGTGTTATATACGTTTTTAAATTGATTTCCTGTTGTTCCAATATCAATAGGGGCCTCCATTTAAACACTAATGACGATGTTTGTGTTGATGATGGCATTGCTGGGAATGGAGATGATGATGATGATGACAATTGTTCATAACTACTGGTGCTGGTGGTGTTTATTTTTGGATTGTATTGATATTGCTGATGCTGGTATTTTCCGTTTATAAATTCAAACATGTTGCTATTGCTGGTATCGTTTGTAGCGAATATATGGCTTGTTGCATTCCCACTCACAACACCACCCCCACCGCCGGCATTATTGCTGAAACCACGTACTACATCAAGTACAATAAAATCGTATTTTGGCACATGTTTTAAAGACTTTCGGCTTGATGTTGATGATGAATAGGAGGCTGGTGTTGAATTTAAAATATTGGCAATTAAAAAATCATAAAAATTAAAATAGTCTATAAAATTTCTTAAATTTCCTATTAACTGTTGTTCCTTGTAGAAGGCATGATTTTGGCAAATATTTTTCATTATCTCCAGCATTTGGCTATTTAAACAGTTTTCTTTTATATATCTCATATTCAAACATATAAAATGAACACTTATCGAGGAAACATTAAAAACGGAGCACTCCTGCAACCGCTGTTGCAACCATTTAAGTTCCTCTTTTGAAACATCTAATGTCGAGTTTCTATTGAATGCCTGCAAGCCCTCACGTAATTGCAAAATCTCGGTCACCGATTTGTCCAAATGTATGGGCCAGTTTTGTTGTTTCTCTTTGCCTTCGTTCTGTAAACGCCACAGTTTTTGTTGGCGAAAATTCTGCACCATCTCAATGCCATTATTATCAAAGGCCACATTAAGAAAGTAACGATAGTTGTCACTCAGTATTGTCAATAACAGCAGATTGGACATTAAATGAGAATCTGGATTAATACGTGTTAAGTACTTGTAAAAACGATTTTCGGCATTGAATGATGTTGCAACAATGTCAATGAGCAGCACTTTAGTATGCATTAACGTTTCCAATATGCTGAGAAGGCGTAATGTTGTAACATCGTTCATGGCAGCCGTAATAATAATTGCTTTTGGAAAGATAAAAAAAAAGAAAAAAGTTAACACCAAATCAAATAAAGGACAGATTTAATTAAACAGTTGTTGTTTATAAATGTCATAAAGACGGATTAAAATTTTGTAAACTTATAAGCAGAGTTAATTTTTTTTTTTTTTTTTTAGCAACGCAACAGTGACACTTTCAGGACAGTGGTTTTAAAAATTGAAAGGAGTAAAAAAAAAATCTAAAATTTTTTGTGAAAGTATAGATGCCAACTAGTTTGAAGTAATTTGATTATTGATAGCTTTACATTATTTTGCTTAAAAACATTTTAGCAAAGTTATTTTGTGCGTCCTTCCCCGGAAGATTGTGCGTAATGAGTTGAGGTGCAGCTTCTTCCTGGCTAACAGTGGGTAATATAAGGAAAAAAGGAAATAGATCTTGTTCCATCTAAGATGGATCGAATTTACAGTGTAATTGAAATGAAAACTTCTGTTGATATCGAATGCCGTAATTTGACCCATGATAGTCTTTACAGTCTTTCTATGAGTTGCGACTTTGTCGTCAATTAATGTGAGACATTAAAAAGATAAAGTAGACAAACAGTTGTGTGTAAAACTTAGAAATCCGGGACTTTGCACAGGTATTATTACTTAAATAAACGGTCTTTAATATTATCTCTAAAGGGAAGCGAACTGACACCAAAGTATTCCCGCAATAGGTCTTTGGTGGTAGAGACCGGTTCACTTTGTATGAATGTGACCTATCACTTTTAAATGGGGTTGTCATAGGAGGGGGTCAACTGACACATAACAGCCACCATATGACAAGTTACACATTTATCCTCAATGAACGTGTTTAGGCCGGGTTTTTGAGATGTGGATTAGGTTTAAACTTAGTTTAAGGTAGTGTGAAACTCGCATTTTTCCGGAGAAATGTTATTTTTTTTCAATATTTCATTAAAGACCAACATTTTAAGCAAACTAAGCTGTTACCTCAAAATTGCATACACAAACTTAGTAATGGCGGCACATACCTGTTTTCAGATTAACTAAGCCTAGTTTAACTGAGATCTCGAAAACCCAACCTTAGCGTTAGTTTTTACACAGAAAAAAGTGATAATTGAATTAATTACTTTTTTAATTGAAAGAAAACTAAAGATTTTAGTTTGATTTAATTTACATTTTAGTTATTCTGAAATAAATTTTTAATTAAAATTTTAATTATATAACAAAAAATCTTAATTGAAATTTTTCGTTTAAAATAAAATAATTTAAACTTATAAAATTGTTGTTGGGAAATGTCAGTTTTTAATTATATAAATTAACTCATTGTTTGAAATGGCAAAGTTTTTTGATAATTTTTTTAATTAAAATAAAAAATTTCATTTATTGAAAAAAAAAATTCAAAATTTTACAATTTTTAGTAATCAATATAATCATTTTGGTAATAGGTGCAAAATCAACAACTTGTTTGATCTAAAAAAGGACAAATTTTCTGTGATAATTTTTAAATTTACATATATTTATTTTAATATTTTAAGTTTTGTGTTGTGTTGTCCACCTATACAAAATACTGTGATATATTTTATAAATGATGTAAACTGACGAAAAAAGATTATTGTAAGTTAATTTGTCAAAAATTAAGATTATAATTATTGTTATTATTAACTACATTTTTCACTTTGTATTTTTACAATGTTGCCAGATTTTAATAAAACTCAATCCCTGAAGAAGTTGGAAAGAATACCAACGAAACGTCGGATTTTATTGAAAATGAAATAAATAATCTTTTATTTACATTAAATTAATGACCTTGAAAGCCTGTATATAGAAAACTATAACAACTATTTAGAATAATCAAAAAAGAAGGTCGATAAATACTTATAATTGTTTGATTGATATTATGAATTTAGAACAAATTTGGTGATAGGAGAAATTAAATAATTTTTTCTGTGTACAATGTAGCTTTATTTTAATAAAATAAGTTCTAGAACAAAATTTAAGAACAACATTTTAGAAAGTCCCATAAAAATGTGTTACATCACCGGTGAATACTGTACTGCAACTCATTACTTTTTCTACCTTTTGATTCTTCATATACCAGTTAAAGGATTGGTTCTCCTTTCGCTGGTCAGGAATTTTTTCTTTTTGTACTTGTTCTATTTTCACAAATCCCAGGACCAGTCTGCTGGAATAATTGACACAAATTTCCTGCAAGGATATAGTAGCAGATACCCGGTACACAGTGTTGTGTGGTGGCCAAAAATAGTAATATGAATTTTTTTACACTCTGTAACAGTTAACTCTTTAACTAAGAAAATGTAGAAAAATTAAGCAAAAACATTAACTTTTGTCGAAGTTATGGAGCATCAAATTAACACTTTCTAAACTAATAAAATGTATAAATAAATTCCAACGATTAATGAAAAAAATGTTTCACACTAGTTAGTTTAATATAATAGGTGGTTAAATTTTAAGGGCCGATGATGAATGTGAACCACAGTTAAACGTCAAGTTTTTTTCTGCATTTCATTTTAGATTTCTCAATTTCAGACTAACTCAATTTGAACCATGGAAAGATACACAATCGAGCAACACGTTAAAGTTATTTCGGCTTATTATGAAAATGGGCGTTCAAATAAAAATGCATATCGTGAAAATCATCTTCAGAGATGAGGCACATTTTCACCTCAGTGGATTCGTCAATTCTGCATTTGGGCGAATGATAATCCAAGAGTGATTGTCGAAAGACCAATGCAACCACAAAGAGTGACTGTTTGGTGCGGTTTATGTGCTGGCGGCATCATCGGGCCGTATTTTTCCAAAATGAGGCCAGTGAGGCAGTAACTGTGAATGGTGTTCGCTATCGTGAGATGATAACGAATTTTTTAGTACCCGAATTGAAAGATATGGATGTGGACGATATGTGGCTTCAACAGGACGGTGCCACGTACCACACAGCTAACGAAACAATAGCTCTTTTGCGCAACAAATTCAATGGACGTGTTATGTCACGTGGTGGCGATGTCAATTGGCCGCCAAGATCATGTGAGTTGACACCGTTGGACTTCTTTCTTTGGGGTTATTTGAAAAAAAAGGTATACGTCGATAAGCCAGCAACAATTCAAGAGCTAAATTATGAGACAATTCGGCTCATTAACGGCATAGAACCTCAATTATGCCTCAGCGTCATCGAAAATTTGGCCCATCGGATGGAGATGTACTGCCGAGGTCCCGGCGACCATTTGACCGTTATTTTGTTCCAAACATAATGGAACCATACCAATATTATCATAATTAAAAGAAATGACAATAATTTCCTAAATAATTTGTGGCTTATTCAAAATCAACATCGGCCTTTAAAATTTAAACACCCATTATTACAGTACGGCTATATAATTTTTAGTTTTGAATATTAATCAATCGTAAACTGGTAGCGAAAAAATTAAAATTTTTTCTTATATCATAACTTTGACAGACAGAAGTTTCGCTAGGTCCAGCAAATTTTTTTACATAATTCATTTGCCTAAAGTAATTACATTAAACAAAGTAAAATTAAGTGCCGATGACTACATAAAGTCTTAATGTATTCCATATTTCAAGTGTCAGCGCCAATGAAAATACGTGATATGTTTAATGTTTGCCTTCAAATAAAGAATAGTTCAGACGGAAATGTCATTTTTATATTTCTTTTCTTTTTCCTATGCTTATCCCGTGAAGCTCTACGCTTGTCTGCAGGAAAGAAACCAGAGTCTCCGGCAGGAATCGAACCCTCAACCTCGGCGCTGATATACTAGCTCACTACCAACTAGCCTACCGGGGCATCCGATAGTTAAAGGAAATTTTTAGAAGTCGATAGGGATATGAAACTATTTCGCAGTTGCTTAAAAAGCTTATGTACTACCCGCAATTAAATTGGGTTTTATAATTAAATTGGAAAGTATAATACTTTGGACCAAAGAGCAAACAAAACTCGTGGTAGTCGATGTCATTATCATTTGATGAAAGTGCAGACAGGACCAAGACAGAATCAAGGGGCTTATTCCATCAACCAATTCCTCAATAATTATAAACTCAGCAGCCAAAGTGGCTAAGGACTTTAACGAGAAAGCCATATCTCAAATGTGGACAGTATAATTTGTTGTGTGGTCTGCAGTGAATTCTACTGACAAAAACTGGCTCCCTTCATTTTATTGGAAAAAAAATCACACCAGGGCTTACAAAATTTTATAGTTGTGGGAAAACATGGGCCTCAAAATGTTGAAGATGATGATGTATTGAGTGATTATGATAGCGAAATTCCGTATGTTGAAAAGTATATAGATGAATAGGAAAACATATTGAGATAAATTAAGCATGTTTGTATATATTCTTAAAAATTTAAATCCTGTTTGTAAATAAATTTTGCTTTCCATAAACTTTTACAGCCGTATACCATAAAAATTTATTTATGATTAATTAATTGTTTATATTCAAAAAGTGCTACAGTTGTATTCATAAACGAAAAAAGCCTATAAATCATTTAATAAACCATTCATAAAGTAAGTAAGTTAGGGTGCCCCGGTAGGCTAGCTGGTAGTGAGCTAGTCTATCAGTACCGGGGTTGCGGGTTCGATTCCCGCCAGAGACTCTGGTCTCCTGCAGACTAGCGAAAAACTTCGCGGGACTTAGTGTAGGAATAATAAAAAAAAAATGGATTTACACTTCTTTAAACCAAAAATTAAATGACATTTTGATAAATGTTTGCATTGAATGATATTTGCAGGTGTTCTGGAAATCGAAAACGCAAAACGAACGAATTTAAAAGTCGTTTTTGTAATAAGATCTTTGTAGTAAAGGATACCCAAATACAATACAAATATATCTCTGTTAAACAGAATTCAATAAGAAAATTATAAAAAATTGGATTAAGAGTGTATTAAAATAAAACTTTAAAATTCTTGCGTTTTCCGTTTTCGATTTCCAGAACATCCCTGATTATTTTTGGGCATTTGACTATTTTTATTTTTTACTTCAGACAACCAATTCAAATTTATATTGTTAAATATTTTACAAATTTTTGATTTGATTTAAATAAATATGTTCAGGTGTAAATGCAGATATTCTTTTTTATTATTTTAAATTATAGCAATTCGTTTTTTAAGGTTTTATACAATGAATTGTTGTTCAAAAAAAAAAAAAAAAAAATTAAATAAATAATTCATAATAATAGTGATGTTAAAAAAAGTCAAAAAATCTTTTAATCGAATACTTTCTTACCGTATTTTTAATTAAAGTTTCAAGCAAACAATTTTTAATACCTTTCGAATTTTTATTTTATAAGAATAATTTTTAAATTATAAAATTATAAAAAATATATGAATTATAGAATATCATGTAAACCGAATAGAAGTTTCATGCATTACTAGCAGTAAAAAGCCAACAAAACGCTTAAAAAGCTGCCATACGTAAACAAAAAAATCGCTACAAACAATTAATAGTTAAAAAGCTGTTATTGTACGTTTATGAATACAATTTTTATAAAAGGCTTATAAGACAAAAATCATTCAATAGTTATTACGTATCTTATTCTTAAAATAAGAACTTTTTATGAATATGGCCGTTAAGTTTTGTGAGACCGAACGTTGTGTAGAATTTAAAAATAAAACAACTAATGACTAATATTGTAAGTGTGTATTTTTAGTTATTTTAAATTTATTTTCAAATGTATAAGTTAAATAGCGAGCTTAAAATTCTATTAAATTATACGAAGCAATAACATTTTTTGTTAAGTTTTTTTTTTATAAAAGGACCTTTTTGAGCTGAGTGTATTCTTAATCCAAAAAGAGCGAAATTTGTTAGGGATATGATGCTCTTTAACATTTTTTGTTTCAGAATATATGGAAATGACTCGAATCCTTTTTTATCTTTTATGAATATAATTATGCAAAATTCCATCGTTGCCCAATGAATCCTTCTATTTATGGCCGCTCGTTATATGAAATGACGACACTGTGCGGCGTATGCTACTACGTTCAGCGTTCTAGTAGTCCCATATTTGAAAAAAAAAAAACGTTGATAGCTTATGTGTCTATATAAATATGGAAATATCTTTGTTTAAAATTTCATTGAAATCGGGTTTGTTGCTTCGAAGAGGCAGAAAGTGTCCCCCACCTCCCATCAACGTCCTTTTTCTTAAAAATACATAGCCAATGTGTCCATATAAATAGGGATTTATGTTTTAAATTTCTTTCGAATATGCTCGATGGTTGCGGAGAAGCAGAAATTTCCCCCAACCTCCCTTCGTGGTCCTATTTTTTTAAATGTACAGCTAATGTATCCATATATGTAAGTAGGGACCTATCTATGTTTTAGTTTCATAAAAATCTGCTAGATAGTGCTGAAGACGCAGAAATTGCCCACAAACTCCCCTCGTGGTCATAGTTTGGAAAAAATGTATAGCCTAAAACCATCTTCATGTGCCGCGTACCAAACGGGATTTCTAAAAAAAGACAAATTTGTTTTAGAATATTTTTTTTTAAATACAAATGTTTTAAATTTTTGCATGAAATAAGTTTTCAATTTAAAGTTTATTCGCAGAACTTCCCGAATAGCTGATGGTTTTTTTGTAAAGCCGGACAATGATTTTTGTAAAAGTTAAATCAAACCAGACTTCGTTCCAAGCATTACATACAAATTTACAAATAGAAAATAATTGCAAGCGATAATCCGGAACAAGTATAAAAGGCAAAAGTGCCAGAATAGCACTAGAATTCCAACGAGCATTACTTAGTGTTGGCATTGCTGAATATTTATTATATAAAGAATATTTACTTTTTAAAAGTTCTTAAAAGTTGGACTAGTTCATATAAGTATTGCATGTCACACTTATATCACTTTTTTTTATAGATTTTTACACAAATAATATTTATTCAACTTTCTTAATTTAATGAAAAGTGTCATGGGGTCAAAAACTAAGACACTTGTCATATTACTGATGTCAAAATACATCAGCTTTATGACGCCTTTTCTATCAGTGTACACAAAATGTGGCGTCGAATTGATGTCACTGTAGTCATAACATAGATGACGCATAAACTATGACAAAATTTAACATTAAGACGCATTTTTCTATGAGTGAATCGCTTATCGAAGACATGGCAAGTTCCCACTTTGAAGCAATACATTTTTGTAACAAACAGCGCTTTATTCAGCGCATATCGAGCCCTAACCGCCAAAAAAAAGTTAAGCGACAAAAACTGAATTTTTCAGGAGAAGGTTTTTTTTAGTTTTCTCAGTACTCAGTACAGGTATTAGCATGAAACTTTCAAATTATGCTTTTCTTTGAATAATTAACTAATCTTAGTCGTTACATTTGTCATTTTTTAAATAAGAAGTAGGATTTTTGTGACTTAAGTTTTTTTCGCTGTCATTGTAACAAGCTAATGCTAGGAACACAACTGGGACGAACGATGAATTTCGCCCAACACGACGAACTTTTCCGTAAAAATTCGCTGAGTAAATTCGTCGTATGAAGCACAATACCGACGAATAAAAAGCAACTTTTATAATTGAGAGAGTTGAATGCTGTTTGTGTAAAGAGAGAAAAATAGTGTGACCATATTCAAAAAAATAATGCTTAAAAATAAAAACAATCAAAAACACAACTAAAAACTATTTTTATAGCAATATACTTTGTATACTTATTTTATGTGTTATACAATAAAAAAAAAACAATTATTTAAGTAAAAAGTAACTTTATTTACTAAACTACTTCTTAACTAAAACCAAACATGGTCACCTAGTACTGATTTGTTCGTCGTTCGCCGGCGTATGAAATAGAATTAAGGCCCTAATCATGTACAACGCAGCGCAACGCCAAAGAATAACATTGAAAGCACAAACAATGTCATAAATATTTTGTAATTTTGTTGTTGCTTTCTACAGAAATTCACATTGCGTCTTAAAATTTCAAACGCTCCATTGCTTGTGTCGTTGAAAATTTTAAAACGGTACATGAATTTCTGTTGAAAGCAACAACAAAATTACAAAATATTTATGACATTGTTTGTGCTTTCAATGTTATTGTTTGGCGTTGCGCTGCGTTGTACATGATTAGGGCCTAAATCTATTTAAAGTTCGCCGCGTCTGGCGAATTTTCGCCGGCGCCCTGATTGTGTGCATTTTCATATACACAAACGTTTTTTATTTTTGGCGACGAATATTCGCGGCCAAAAATTCGTCGTTCGCCCCAGTTGTGTTCCTAGCATAAAGTGATGTATTTGTGTCGGTTAAGTTTTTTTTTAAATTTATTTTCGAAATGTGGACAACTTAAAAGAAAGGAAATTCACATAGTATAACATAACGTTTAATGTAATAAAAAAAAAATTAAATTCATGGTAATATAAGGTTTATTCTTTAGTGTCTTCTTCATCTGTTTTTGGTAATGTATCTTTAATATTATTTGCGTGTTTTAGGCTTAAATATTCGTTGTGGAATTTTTTATTTATTGCATTTTTATCACCATGCTTTTTTAAATCATTGTATTTAGCAGATGAAATTGATCCATTTTTTTTTTGGTCCATTTTTTGTTATGGGCAAATTTCATTTTGAGCGTGATATCGTACTGAGATCGATTTTTGTTGTTTCGGAATTTTGAAAATAACCATACTTAGGTGCTGTTTTCACAACACAAGTGATTGAACGTGTAGTAAAATTTGTATGGAAAACACTCAAAAAACTAAGTGCTATCCATATAAATTTTAATACACGTTCAAGCACTTGTGTTGTGAAAACAGCACATTAAGTATGATAATGGAACTGTCTTTTTCAAATATGGCAGAGCGTAGAGTTTTAAATGAAATTTTTATTGAACTAGGAAACAGTACATGCGAAAAAGCTTTCCAGTCTTTAAAATCTCCATTATTCATCAGAACACATTCATAACCAGCTGGTCGAGTTCTTGCATTGGAAATCAGAGTATACCATTCACTTGGAGCCCAAACACTTCTGTCACGTATAAACGACTCTATAGTGCTGTGAATGGAGTCCACAGGCATCATTGTATGTCCAGGTAAAAAATATGTAATTTTTATTTTCTTTATAAAAAAAGCTGAAAGCACTGCTCTATTTCGGTTTTGACCCGCACAGCTGTCGCAGTAAAGGCTTACTGAAGAACAGGTTACTCTCTGGTCAACACGTGTCAAATATTGGAACAATACTGTGGCAATTTCATTGCATCCTCTTTTTCCGTCAGTCTCTCCCCACAAAAAGCAATAACAATTTCTTGTACCATTTTCATAAACACTTTCGTTTTAGTATGAGTATTTTCTTGAGTAAAATAATGTTACACTTTTTGAATGGGGCGTGTTTAAAACTTTTTGTAGATCGAAGCTAGCGAATAAAAACGATGAATTTGTTTTGCTTTGTGTCTGTTCCTCCAAAAATATTTTTTTACACTCCTCCTTGTCCTTTGTATGATTTTTCTATTTTTCCGACTGCTCCATAGTTTTTTTTTTCTTCCTCTTCCAAGTTTTTGTAGCTTTCACATGTAACGCATTTGTTCTTTTTAGGCAAGTTGAAACCAATATTGAAGTTATTTTTAAAAACTGAACGAAAAACTCTTAGGGACAACTGAGCCGATTCCTTATGAATACTTATTAAATGTTGTGTAAAGGCCTTATATAAACCAGAAATGTTTCGAAATTCACTTGAAATATACAGCTTATTACTTTTATTTCGGCAATAATGCGACGGAACTGCGGGCAAATTTTCCATAAATGATTTCAATACCAGTATTTTTGATTCATCAGTTTTATTGTGTGGCTTTGCTTTCGTTTTAATATCACCTACAGCACTCATTATGTTTTTTCTATTTCTGACGTTTCTTAGCATTTGTTGGGATATATTTAGTGTTTTAAGTAAAAATTCTTGACAAACTTCAATATGTTTGAAGTTGTAGTTCATGTGGTACTCATAAGTAAATTGTGTTTTTGCACTTTCCGATCTTTTTCTGGCAACAGATTTACGTTTAATACATAAGCGCAACCATTCTTTTTGTCTATTGCTGTTGCCCATGCCCCAGAAATGCTCGTTTAATAACTCCCTGTCCTTTTCAATGAAATTGGAGCTGCAGTTTCTTCCACAATTGTTATGAATACAGGGATTCGGTTTAACTGTAGTATTTCGCTATTTCTTTTTTTTCAATCGATTAGGAACAGCTTTAGGAGCTTTGTATCCTCTCTTTCTTACACACATTTCTTCGTCAGTGTCTAGCTCGGAGTCGCTGCTGCTATACGGAACAAGAACACTTTTCGTTGGCAACTTAAAAAAAATTTTTTACACTAAAATCACATTTAGGAAAAAGCAGCCACAAATGATTTGCATTTTTTATATTATTGTACACATCACTAACATGTGTATTGCAAAACTCTATGAAATTTCTATAATCAACAAAAACATAGTTGCCTTTCTTTCACCAGATGCCATTTTAATAAATATTAGCAAGCAATCAACACAAAAATGTAAACTTTTCCAACGCCGCACAAAATATGTAAGACTGAAAATTTAACTTAAACGACACCACACAGTCAGGAAATTTGTAAACAAAATGTGAATGTCGCTAAAGTTATTTTTGTTTTGACTTAATGTTCGTAACGGCACATCTGTCAGCTGTGAAATTTTTACAGGGGTCGGGAATTATGTTTCTTAATCGACTTTTATCAAAAAGTCAAAATCGAAAAAAATTTCGCTTAAGTTTTTTTTTCGCGGTTAGGGCTCGTTATACAAATTGGTGAATTGTTACACGGTTAATTTGTAAACAATTCTGCCTTTTGGAAACGGGGGCATGTTAGTTGGGTCTCCGGCTTGCTTCAGTCGTATGGCGAGGTTCTTGTCACCAAATAGGCAGATCCGTGTAAGCAAAAAAAAAATAATCATGCCAAATAAAAAAAAATCGCCAGTGATGCCAAAGTGAAAGGTAGAGCTATTTATGAAATTTCGCAAAAAGAACAGTCAAACCATAATTAAAGGGACTAGATGTTATAGCCCTTGAGTACTTTTCCCACCCACTGATGCTCGCAGCATCAGAACGCCTTGGCAATTAAGTGTACTGCTATGTTTCCAATTGCCCCTTAATAAAATTTGTTAAGAAGTCTCAATTAAGCGTGCATTTCATTATTATAAACATTTATCTTTTACAAAAAGAATCATTTATTTTCGATTTAAAATTATTTAAAAATTAGAGTAAATAAGAAAATCTAAAAGTAGGCACTAATTTTGCACATTTCTGTATGATAACGAATGGTATCAAAAGAATGTTAAATATGTAATGTTAATTAATTTCTTATGTGATCAATGTACTATGCTATTAACAGATTGTACAAACCAAGCAACTTCCAAAAAAAATGTTAAATTTGTTCTGTTATTGTCTGGCTAAATTCGCCCTGAAAATAAGTATGTAACGCGAATTGGTTTTGTTTACTTACTTATAAAGTAAATAAAATAACGAAAAAAATAATAAATAATGCCTAAAACTTACCATTTCATCCTCGTTGTCGTCTTTAAGGGCCCTTGTTGACTGCAGCGATTATGATTCGATGAGTTTTTGTATATTTAAAAAAAATTTTTTCCTTTTTTCGTTCGGATGTTTTGTGGTAGGTATTTACTTTTACAAAAGCAGGCTTAATGTTGATTTTGTTTTACGATTGTTTCTGTTTAAAAACATACTTAACATTTTCTGTGGAGTTAAACAAAAATGAACTATTATTTAGATTTTACGGGGGTGAAAATGTTGATCACTGGTTAAAGTTCGACTGGTATTCAAATACTTTTACACTATTTGTACAAGGCTATTTAGTAGTACCTATGAAGTTGGTGCAATAGAAAGGGACGACAAATGCTTATACGTTACCGCTTAAAATTAAGAATATGATAATTGGGAAAATAGATAATTGAGATGGTGAAATGTAGTATGGGATAATAAGATTTCATTAATAAAATTATTCATGAATGGAAATTAATAAATGCTATCGAACGATAGTATAATGTATGACGTAGCCATGGAGTATTACTATACTAAGAGTATCGTTGGATGGAATGAAACAGTTCTGGTACTTATTGAGAACACGTTTAGTTTAATAAGTCGGGTTACGGTTGAAGTTAATTGGTATTGGGAATACCGAAATATGTTATATTTATATTGTTACACCAACTATTTAAAAACTATCGTAGGCTAAGGGTTGTTGCATCTGGGGATGATTTAAAATCCTGAGGCATACTAGCCTCTACGCCAAACAGATTCCAATGCGACTTAACGAAAATAGTCACGTGCAGCACCTGCTTCTGCTGTGGTTGTCTTGTCCACATGTGCCTCAGTGTCGAACGCCTAAAATTATTGCACAAGGCAACAGAAATGTTAAAACCTGACCCTTTTTCCTTTTTTTTTCGCTTTATAATTTTCTTACCAGAAGGTTGCAGCTTAACTAGATGAAACAATTCGATTTGCAATTTATCACTAAAAAATATATTTTAATTTGATCTTTGTACTGATTTTGTCACGTTAAACAATTTGATGCACAAAAGGAAGTAAAACAAATGTTGCGAAGTTAAAATGTGCTGAACGAAAAAAAAAAGAACCACGGGTACTCAGAATATAAAATAACCGGTACAACTCGAGGATTATTTAATATACTAGGGTTTCTCATAACATAAGAAAATATAATTTAGGAATCGTTACAAACCTACTTCGTTTTGGGACCGCCGAAAAACGAATAGAAAGATTTCTCAGTGTCATTATGAACTTTCTTTTGACCGTGTGGCACGACCCACTATCCTGAGATAAAGAGTCTCCGACTGTGCTAGACGGTAGATGTTAGAAGGAAAATTATGGAACATTTATGGTCTGATATCAGAAGCGTGATATCTTCCGATAAAAGCGCCCTTAAGGTCCTAGATTTCATATAAAGCAGTACCTACCTTCCGCCTAATTCGACATTTAGTAAAACGTGGTAAAAATTTCGAACTTATGGCTTTTGAGAATTCACTCGGACGAAAATTTCTGACAAAAGCTTCCTGGCCTTCACGGAAATGAACTGCCCTAGATCTGGTGTCATAAATGGTTTTGGACTTTTCATGTGACCTTGCTAAATTTTTCTCGATTTTATTTCGAATATGACGAAGTCTGTCGGCATTGGTTTCAACCAGAAAATCATCTTGTAAGCTGCCTAGTTTCTCCAAGATTTCATATTCAGAGGCGTGTTGTATCATGTTCTGTCCAGTTAGTGCATAGTAAGGTGAACATCCAATGGCTGAGTGGTAGTCACCACGAAGAACAGACAATATCTTAGTCATAGACCGGTCCCAGTTTTGATGGTTATCATCCTCTTTTACAAAAATACGTATCTTAGAAATAATTTCGCGATTAACTCTCTCGCTCGCGTTCGCCTGCGGAGAATATAACCCAGTCCTAACGTGAGATATGCTATACTGGGAGAGAAAATCTTTCGAAATGAATTGCCTACCGTTGTCGCTATGCAAATACTGTGGGACTCCAAACGTATGAAATAAGTAATCTTGAAGAAAACGGATGATATTTATTGAAGTTGCGGCCTTCATTGGTTCAAGAAAAAGATACTTGGTCAAGTGATCTATGACTATGAAAATTGTGGTATTCTGTGACTTGGTCCTTGGGTAGGGTCCCAGAAAATCACAAAATAAGCGCTGGAAGGGACGACTAGTTATGAAAGCATTTCCCATTGGCGGCCTGAGGGAGTAATTGGGCGGCTTAACTTGTTTGCAAGCATCACATGAACTAATATACTCTCGAATGTCCTTGCACATCGAAGGCCAAAAGAAGGTCTTACGTATTCGCGCTAGGGTTTTCATATATCCGCCATGGTAGCTCAAAACATCGTGAACATTTTTGATTACCACCCTCCCTAAAGCCTTCGGTATCCACAACCTCCACAAACTGTCCTCCTCAAGTTCCGCGCCTGATCTAAACCCTATACGTTTGAATACCAAATTGTCCACTAATCGTAAATCGGGTAGACTATTCCCGTTCCGTCTAACAATATTTCTTAGATTGTCGTACTCCTCGCTGTTGAATTCATGTGAATTAAAATCTAACTTCCCAGTCGTATTACATAGATCTACTTCGTCCACATCAAACCTTGACAGTGTGTCGGGGACTATATTGAGGGATCCCTTTCTGTGTTCGATTTTAAAGTCAAAAGCATGTAGCTTAAGACTCCATCGAGCCAGACGACCATCCAAATCTTTTTGATTCATTAACCATTTAAGACTTGAATGGTCCGTGATTATTCGAAATGGCAACCCCTCAATGTAAGGCCTAAATCGTTTCACACAAACAATAGCCGCCAGGCACTCTAACTCTGTAACGGTATAGTTACGTTGCGCCTTATTTAATTTTTGTGATACATAGGCTATTGGGCGATCCCTACCCTCTTGATCCTTCTGATAAAGGACACCGCCAACACCAATTTTCGAGGCGTCGCATTGAATAAAGAATTCGCGCTGGAAATCCGGTGGAGAGAGTACAGGTGCGGTCGATAATGCTGTCTTGAGATGATTAAAAGATTGAATTGCCTGTTCGGATATCTTGAAGGGTTTACTAGACTTGCGAAGGCAGTCTGTTAACAGACCTGATAGGTCTGCAAAGTTTTGTATGAACGCTCTATACCAGTTACACATGCCAATGAATCTTCGGAGTTGTCTTTGTGTTTTCGGTAAGGAAAAGGTTTGAATGGCAGCAACTTTTTCGGGGTCTACTTTGAGACACCCTTGACCTATTCTATACCCAAGGTATTTTATTTCCTTTTGTGCGAATTTGCTTTTTTCCACATTTATGGTCAAATTCGCATATCTGAGACATTGTGCGACTTCCTTAAGAATTTTTAAATGGGATTCAATATTTGGGCTGCACACTAATAGGTCGTCAAGGTATATGAATACATTCTCTCGAAGTCTTGAGGGAATAACTTTATCCATCAAGCGGCTCATGGTCTGAGGACCGTTACATAGACCAAAGGGCATAACTCGGTACTGGTACAATGGTTTCCCTGGCACCGCGAAAGCAGTTTTTTCCTTTGATGACTCCGAGAGTCTGATCTGAAGGAAGGCGTCTTTTAAATCAATACCACTGATAAAGTGGGAATCTTTTAGTCTAGTAAGCAGTCCGTTGATATGAGGTAGAGGATATGAGTCTTTTTTTGTTAGTTCATTTACCCTTCTGCAGTCCAAACAGAGACGCACCTTGCCCGGTTTTCGAATCAAGACAACAGGACTGCACCATGGCGAATTAGATTCCTCAATTACGTTCATTTTTAAAAGTCTTTCAATTTCGGCATAAGCCTCTTCCTGTCTAGGTGGTGATAGAGGAAAGTGTTTAGACTTTACAGGCGTAGCGTTCCCAGTATCAATATGGTGGGTAACCAGTGATGTACAGCCTAGTCCTTGTTTCGAAAATGAAGGAAACTCTTGGATGACCTTGTCCAATTCTAATCTATGTTCGTCCGAGAGGTTATGGAAGTTGCACTCTTCAGCTTGACTGTTATCTAATTCCGCCACTTCTGGGATAAGATCTGGAGCCAACGCATATGCTCTCCAGAAGTTTATTCCAAGATATGCACTTTGTGTAAGGGTAGGCACAATATAAAATACAATTGACTTCGTAACTTTTCTGTAAGTAACGGGTAATGAGCAAAATCCGACTACAGTTTGTTTTGAACCATCAGCTGTTGATACTGATGAACGAAAGGGCTTAAGGTCGACATTGTGCCTCTCAAGAAATGATTGCGAATTGTTGCCCAATATGGAGACATTTGCACCAGAGTCCAACAGACCAAGAACTTCCTCATCAAATATCATAATTTTAGCAAATGGTCGGTCGTCATACCTCTCACAAAGACTGGTGCTCGCTAGATTCCTGTGCACATTTTTAAGAAATTTAAATCTTTCCCTACATTTTAATATTTTCGAAGAAGGGGATTTAGAGAATATTTGGGACCTAACCTCTTGATACCTTACATTACGATCAGAGTGCGATGGTAAGTTTAAATTTACTTGTGTACATTTATTTTTATGTTCCGGTTGTAAAATTTTAAAATTGGGTATGTGGTTCAAGCTGTTGGGTTGACAATTGTCCTTAACAATAACTAACTCGGGTTCTAATGGGAAGAACGAGGGTCCCCGGTTAACCTCTCGCTCCTTTTTAAGTTTCCCGTGTGTTGATTTGGGCATTTTGGAGTAGTAACTCCAGGTTGTCCACATTTGTAGCAAAATACCTTTCGAACCTCCTCTGTGCAATATATATACGAATGCCCATACTTAGAGCAATTCCAACATAAAAGCTTTGAATATTCAGTTTGATTTTGGTTCATTCGAAGAGCCTCTACTTGTGGGTCAGCTTCTGAATTGTCTAGTGGGGAATGCATTTCATTTATATAACGATTGGTGGAAAATTGGGTCTGATTTTTATTATCAAGCAATAATTTTTCTGCTTTTCGGGCCGTTTGCCTAAAAGCTTCCAAACTTGTCGCTTCAGAGTTGAAGAGCATATATTTCAAGTTAGGATTCAGGTTACCTTTTATAATATCGATAATTTTGTGTTCAATTAAGGGTTCGCTTAATCTAGAGTTCATTGTCACTATAGCAGTGTGGAAATCGTCATAAGATTCTCGAGAACCTTGTTTTCTAAGAGACATTTTCACTACCACATCGTGATCATTTTCCAAAGAACCAAATTCTTTCGAAATGGAATACTTTAATAATGGAAATCCAGCATTAGGATTCTGCTTAATAAAAAGCCAGAACCAATCTTCCGCCTTCCCGGACAAAAACAAGTAAAAATTGTCCATTAGTTGCCCTTCTGTACAATTTGAACGGACTCTTAAAGTTTCTACTTTGAAAAGAAAATCTGAAACTCTTCCGATGCCGTCGTATTTAATATTCCATTCCTTAAACTTGATCGGGTGGGTAGAACAACAACTACTGGCGTTCGCCCCAGCGTTTGATTGCGAAGGTTGTACGGATTGTGAAGGGTTGACTTGCGACATGTCAGATATTGACCTTTTAATCAAACTCAATTCTCTTCGGAATTCATCCTGGGTACTCAAAATCATTTGTTTTAAAGATAATAGGATCGGGTCAATAGCATTGGTTGCATTCTGAAACTGAGGAACATCAGTGGATGGAGGTTCTAGACGTTCTTTATAATAACCAAAATTAACGTTAGAGTCCAAGGTTGGGGCGTTATTCAAATTAGGATCCATATTGAGGTCTAGATTCCTAGCAGTGCAATTAGTGGCAGTGATACTATGCACGTTCGAAGCCCTAGGATCGTCGGTCCCAAGTTCGGTAGAATCGTTATTCTTACTTCGTGAAATATCAATGTCACTCTTATGTGATGTATTCCCCAGAGCTTTAGTTCCTATATTAAGGTCCGTATAGGACGTAGAACGAGAAACCGATCCACTAACTGGAATTTGTGCAACAGCAATATCTAACGAATTCCCCCGCGTAGGTGTGCGTAATAAATTTGTAATCGTTTGAAAAGGTGACTGAAATAAGTTTACTGTCGAATTATTATGTGCCGGAATACCACGGCCCCTAGTATAACTTGAACTGCCCCGGTCCTTTTTTGTTTCACCCACACCCGAACCACTGGTTGACCTGGTGTTCTTTTTAGTACTACTTCCTTTACTTGGTGAACGAGAAGTTTGACGAGTGTTCATAATCAAAAAAAAATTCTAAAGTTAGTAAAAGTGTGCGATATCAATCAATTATAAAGATAAATGTAGTTTAATAAATCCATGCAGCTTAAGAGACTTAGGGTACTAGCAAAGTAAAAAAACAAGAGCCAGATTACCGACCTTGCTAGATTGGTATTAATGGCGTAATCGTTCGCAATATATCTACGTCAACGATGCGATGGCTCATCAATACATATATTATTTGTACCTAAATATATTCTACATTGAACAATAACCATTTTGAATTCCAATATTATGAAAAGTATAGCTACTCGAAAATACCAAACTGTTGAAATTTGGGGCTTATATCTATTTCGTACCTTCTTCTTATGAGTGAGTAATTGTTGCATCTATGCCTAATACTGGGATATACTCAGGACTGGACTAACAATTAACACCTCAATATGTACATGTTGCTGAAAGAAATTCAAGTGTTAAAGTGATATTATTTTTCAATACTAAAAAAAATTGCATCGCAATTCAGGTCGAATTTACATACATACTCAATTCTCTGAGACTAATGTTTTTTTTTTTAAAGTACGAGATGTTAAGGTTTAACGTTTTTTTTTTTTTTTTTTTTATATCAATAATGTAAAATAATTATCAAGAGTTAAACTTTTTATGGTACAGTTCGTGTTGCATATGAGTATAAACTGTCTTTGCTCGTTGGGCGCCATCTTGTTACACGGTTGATTTGTAAACAATTCTGCCTTTTGGAAACGGGGGCATGTTAGTTGGGTCTCCGGCTTGCTTCAGTCGTATGGCGAGGTTCTTGTCACCAAATAGGCAGATTCGTGTAAGCAAAAAAAAATAATCATGCCAAATAAAAAAAAAATCGCCAGTGATGCCAAAGTGAAAGGTAGAGCTATTTATGAAATTTCGCAAAAAGAACAGTCAAACCATAATTAAAGGGACTAGATGTTATAGCCCTTGAGTACTTTTCCCACCCACTGATGCTCGCAGCATCAGAACGCCTTGGCAATTAAGTGTACTGCTATGTTTCCAATTGCCCCTTAATAAAATTTGTTAAGAAGTCTCAATTAAGCGTGCATTTCATTATTATAAACATTTATCTTTATTATATTACTTTAGAAATTCATGTTTTATAAATTTACAAAAAGAATCATTTATTTTCGATTTAAAATTATTTAAAAATTAGAGTAAATAAGAAAATCTAAAAGTAGGCACTAATTTTGCACATTTCTGTATGATAACGAATGGTATCAAAAGAATGTTAAATATGTAATGTTAATTAATTTCTTATGTGATCAATGTACTATGCTATTAACAGATTGTACAAACCAAGCAACTTCCAAAAAAAATGTTAAGTTTGTTCTGTTATTGTCTGGCTAAATTCGCCCTGAAAATAAGTATGTAACGCGAATTAGTTTTGTTTACTTACTTATAAAGTAAATAAAATAACGAAACAAATAATAAATAATGCCTAAAACTTACTATTTCATCCTCGTTGTCGTCTTTAAGGGCCCTTGTTGACTGCAGCGATTATGATTCGATGAGTTTTTGTATATCTAAAAAAAAATTTTTTCCTTTTTTCGTTCGGATGTTTTGTGGTAGGTATTTACTTTTACAAAAGCAGGCTTAATGTTGATTTTGTTTTACGATTGTTTCTGTTTAAAAACATACTTAACATTTTCTGTGGAGTTAAACAAAAATGAACTATTATTTAGATTTTACGGGGGTGAAAATGTTGATCACTGGTTAAAGTTCGACTGGTATTCAAATACTTTTACACTATTTGTACAAGGCTATTTAGTAGTACCTATGAAGTTGGTGCAATAGAAAGGGACGACAAATGCTTATACGTTACCGCTTAAAATTAAGAATATGATAATTGGGAAAATAGATAATTGAGATGGTGAAATGTAGTATGGGATAATAAGATTTCATTAATAAAATTATTCATGAATGGAAATTAATAAATGCTATCGAACGATAGTATAATGTATGACGTAGCCATGGAGTATTACTATACTAAGAGTATCGTTGGATGGAATGAAACAGTTCTGGTACTTATTGAGAACACGTTTAGTTTAATAAGTCGGGTTACGGTTGAAGTTAATTGGTATTGGGAATACCGAAATATGTTATATTTATATTGTTACACCAACTATTTAAAAACTATCGTAGGCTAAGGGTTGTTGCATCTGGGGATGATTTAAAATCCTGAGGCATACTAGCCTCTACGCCAAACAGATTCCAATGCGACTTAACGAAAATAGTCACGTGCAGCACCTGCTTCTGCTGTGGTTGTCTTGTCCACATGTGCCTCAGTGTCGAACGCCTAAAATTATTGCACAAGGCAACAGAAATGTTAAAACCTGACCCTTTTTCCTTTTTTTTTCGCTTTATAATTTTCTTACCAGAAGGTTGCAGCTTAACTAGATGAAACAATTCGATTTGCAATTTATCACTAAAAAATATATTTTAATTTGATCTTTGTACTGATTTTGTCACGTTAAACAATTTGATGCACAAAAGGAAGTAAAACAAATGTTGCGAAGTTAAAATGTGCTGAACGAAAAAAAAAAGAACCACGGGTACCCAGAATATAAAATAACCGGTACAACTCGAGGATTATTTAATATACTAGGGTTTCTCATAACATAAGAAAATATAATTTAGGAATCGTTACAGAATGTAACGATCGGCTTTGCACACTAAAATTTTTGTTACCGTAACTCTTTTTTGTGCTCCCTTACAAACCTGCTTCGTAGTAGGGGAATGTCGTGGCTCTTTAAATTTTTTTAAATTTATTAAGAATTTGTTCACTTACCTTACTGCATCTGTTTATGTCTTATTGCTCGAGTTGTTTATGTCTTATTGCGTAGCGCATAAGTGTGTGCTTACTTTTTAAATTGTACCATTAGTGCTTTGCAAAATAAGAAAATGTTTTATTGGGATATGATAAACATGTATTCGCACAATTGCTAAAGCCAACTTAAGCTTATTGTAGTTGGGTCTTTATTCTAATAAATATAAGTGGTAGTCAAAGTATGAAGTATATAAAACGGAAGTTTTTTAAAACCTTTATAAAAAACATCGATTTGAAAATTTGTTTGATTGCAATTTTCAGAACATGGCTGTATATTTTGTTTATACATTTATTACACCAGTCGACATGGTTTCAATTTTAGTTTCCTTCGTGTTACTAATATAGAAAATTTATGTAGCTAAACTCAACAGAATAAGTATTTTATGAGTGTACAAATATGTATTTATATTCTACAATATTCTGATTCTAATAATAGCCTAGAAAAGAATAACAAAAAATCAAGTTCAAAAATGAATATTTTAAGTAATTTTCCTATGTTTGTTTGTCCTTTGTAATATTAAACCCCATATGAAGTATCCCATTATATTTTCGTTATACAATCCTTGGTATCGTCTTTCCAGGCAGAAATCTTTGCGGCCAAAAGGGCTGCTGATTTGGCTCGTAATTCCAACACTAGAAATTCACTTGCTAACTTTTTTAAAGATAGTCAGGCAGCGATCAAGAAGATATCCGCTGAATATACACACTCTTCAATCGTCAAGGAATATAAGGACTCAATGAAAAGACTTGGTGTTAACAGAAGTCTTTTCATTGAGTTGGGTCCGCGGTAACCAGGGCATTGAAGGTACGAGGAGGCAGGCGTACAATACTTAGAGAGATACGGACTCTACTATACAGCGAAAATCTGAGGCGGTTTGGAGAAACACCGAAACGTGCAAGGTATCCAAAGTTTTGTGGGGATCCTATGATCCAAAGTCGACTAAACTTCTTCTGTGGCTACTAGGGTGTTTAATTAATCGGTTAACACGATTTATCGCAATTTTAAAATTAATCGATTAATCGGATAATTCAAAATCCAGAAATTTTATAAATTAAGGAATTTTTTTTCGATAATTTTAGAAAAAATTGGTACTTGAGTAAATAAACATTATTAATTAAAAGTAGTTAAATATTTTATTAACAAAAAAAAAAATAAAACAAACGTAACAATTCATACTAATTGATAAAACCTTACAACGAAAAAAAAAAAGAAATAAAACAAGTACTGAGATCATATAATTTTATATGTACAAACAATTAAACAGATCTTTTAAAAAAATCTTTTAAAAGCAAAATGCTTAAATGTTTTGCTTTACTTGGAAGCCACATAAAACTTGATTGTTTTATCTCTCCTTTTAATATGCTATACTCTCTCACTTTTTTTACTTACGCACTCACACTTTTTAAATTGACCACGAGATTGCTCTCAATTTTACCGTTCCATTTGTTTGTCAATTTTACGTTCAATTTAACAACTGACCACAAATTCACTTTGGCCCTTTTTTCAAAAAAAAAATAATTTTTTCAAAAATTAATGTGCTTTATTAAAAAAAATTGTGTTCTAAAAAATTCTTGTGCTTTTTTTTACAAAATACTTTGAGTCATGCTACTATTTTGAGTTGTTTCTTCGTCGGGGGCAGTTTTAAAATGAAATTTACTATCAAAATGAGTGCAGCCTGTGGCCCAGCTGTCAATTCAAACAAGTTTTGACAAGCAGTTTTTGTGAACAACTTGAAAGTGATTTATTGAACGTGTGGCTCCAGGCTTTAAAAAATTATTTTGCATTTATTTCAATAATAAGTAAAAATTAACGGATTACTGCAATATATAAAATTTTTTCAGTATGCAGTACGCCCATGTTTGTGAATTTTTCACTTAACATGACTGTATTTTCTAATTCCAACGGACATATACATTTGGTTTATTTATTGGACTTAAAACTGTCAAAAATTATACATTTGACAGAAAAACCATATACGTATTGTTATTCGATTAATCGGCATAAATTCTTTGGTTCAGCAATAAGCAATTTAAAATTAATCGAACAATTAATCGTCTAAAATTGTTCGATTAATCGAACAAGAATTAATCGGCTGAACACCCTAGTCGCTACCGAGGAGTAACTGTAGGCACCTCGTAGATTTTATAACGGGTCACTGGTGGACGGCAGTATATGCCAAAAGGGCGGGGCAACTGACCAGTGACAATTGCAGATTCTGTGGGTTGCCAGGGGAGAAAGAGACGTTGGAGCATAACTCTGCTACTGTCCGCCACTCATACGCTCCAGATCTGGGGGAAATCTCTGGAATTGGAATTTTGAGACTCCTAGAATTCGCCAAGAGGGTGTGGAGTACTCTGGGTATCATCACTTCGAACTAACCTTTTCAACTGAGGGTTATCGTACATTTTACAAGGGATGTCCCAAAATGAACGCATTCAAAAGTAAGTCATTATTTTTTACTTATATACATCTAAAGCCGTATTCATAACGAAAATTTGGCATGAAGTTAGCACAAAGTTTATTCATAATACACTTACCAAACTCTGGCTAACGATGTCAACAAGCTGCCAAACGTTTGCCGTTTTGTGTTGAATAATTTTGTTTGTTTTTTTTTAGTTAAGAGTCCTTTTTTTTAATATTTTAATTTAAAAACATTTCAAATTTTTATATAAAGAGGGAAAATAAAAAAAAAATGAAATGAAATGACAAAACCAGCGATGTTTAATGCAAAACGTGTTGCATTTTTGAGTAATATAATGTGGCATCATTAATATTCAGAGTTGATTTATTAAAAGTTAGCAGACGGATAAAATTTGTTATGAATGAACTCTGTGCTAACAAGCTGCTAAGCTCAATCGGCATTCTAGTTAGCAGCTTGATGTACGTAGTGTACAAACTGTGGCTAACTTTTTGTTATGAATACGGCTGCTAGAAAATAAGTAGTTAAAGAAGTACACGCAGAGAAAAAACATGTTTAAATATGGTCACCTCCAACAAAACAATTTTTAAAGAAAATTTTGAACACATTATGTTTAATTTATCCAAAAATTATTTTAACATGCTTTTGTAACATCTGCATATAATATGGTGTTATAAAAGTTGGATCTTCGGCGAAATTCGGTAAATTTTATAAGTAAATTTTAGCCAATACCGAAGACGATTAATCGGCCGGACTCTAGCACACAACTAGCTAAAATCTACCCCCAAATGAAATTACTGCAAGATTATGTATATGAATTATTAAATATTTAATTTTGTAAAATTTTTTTTTATAGCTTGTCATATTTATACCACTGTCCTTCTCTTCGGTACCCTCTAACTTCTATGTGCATAAAAATCTATTTGGACAACAAAGAAATATTCATTGAGCATAAAAAAACTTTCACTTACCTTTACCAATTTTATCATCTGTATGCAGATCACGTAAGTCATCTTCTCCAATTTCAATTTTATACGGCACATGCATGTTGGCTGCGATGGCCATTGGTAAGGCCCAGTTTTCATCTATAAAAAATTAATAAGAAGCATGATGAAGAAGAATAGAAATAAAGAAGACAAACATTTTCGTATGTTTATGTATAAATATGGTAGAAAATAAAGGAAAAGTCAAAAACAATTAAAAAAGTTTTAGGCATTTTTTTTTTTTGTAGCCCAACCAACAGAATACTGGTATTTGAAAAATTTTGCAGATATTTGAAAACGGGTGTAATTTAAAGTAAAAAATACTTAATTCGACATAACAAATACTATGAGAATATTATAAAATAATTTTCTAACTTTCGCTATTTAAGATTTAGCTTGCATAACAATCACTGCTCAATTCTTGGGTGTTTGCTGGGATGCTTTTGTGTTATTGTATTTCAATGATTGAGAGAGAGAGAAAAATGGGGGAAAAGCGTTTGAAAGGCAAGTTTATTGCCACATGTGCCATAAGTTTCCAAATCAGTAAACTAGACTTGGAATGAGAAAAATCGAATAAAAATTATATTATTGGACTGGCAGCACAGTTTTGAAGATAAAGAAATTTTGAACTTAACTAAGTCCACTTTTCGGATCATTATTTTAAATGGATTGTTTTTTGCATATTTAAAATGTCGAATTTTGTACAAACAAAACTTCTTTGTCGACAGTTGAACACATGCATTACTCACAAAAGCGGTTAATCAAACATAAGAAAAAAGTATGAAGCATCTTTGTGTAAATAAGAGGGTTGTTCGCGTACTCAAATTGGAATCCTGCAGGATCCCAATATTCCCAAAAACCATAACAGTTTCGAGTACGGAAACGCTTTTTGGTAAGAATGGAATTTCATTTGTGTGTACGTGAAAAATCATATTAAAAAAATTTTATATATACAAACATTTGCTTGATGTTATCAAATTTTTTTTTTTGGGAATAAAATTATTTATTAAAAGATTTTGTTTGTAGTGCTTAATTCCCTATTTTTTTTAATTGATAAAAATACTGAAATTTATTGTTGGAGGATAAGCTGTTCCTATGCGCATTTCACTGGTTGCTTAGGCCAGATCATCAGGAAACGTCCTCCTAAATAATTTTTGAAAAGCCAAAGCTATCAGCAAACAAGACTACAGAGGGAATGAGAATTACATACACTCAAAAAGTCTTATTTACAATTATATCAAATCTTAAACAAAATACCAACAATAAATCAGTGAGTTTTTCTACAATTAGTTGGAATTCTCCCAACATTAATTTGTTGTTGTTAAACTAATTGTGTAGTTTATATAACCCTTTAAATGTTTTATTGATTTTAATTTGCGAGAGATATTTTGTGCAATAGCTACACTAAAAAAGAAATTAAAAAACGAATTGCTTGATTTGTTAAGAAACAACACCAACACTTCAAGAAGAAAAATACAGATTATTTTCAGGCTTAAAAAGTAAAATAAGAAGCAATAATTCTCATTTTCTAATTGTTAAAATTGTCGGGATTAAATCAACTTAGAAATTCTTTAATCAAGCACAGATTGAGATTAATTTTTATCTGACTTTAAATTAAGTCAATCCCGTTTTCAGATTATTTTAAGTACGGATCAGGGATTAAATATGACCAAGTTAGGTATTTGGCACTTGAATAATCCCTACTTGAATCAAGCGTTCTTTACTTGATTGAAGGAAATCCGTACTTACCGTACTATTGACACCACTTCGGCTTGATTTAAGTACGGATGGCTTGTTTTGTCTTTTCAGTGTATTCATAAACGATTATTAAATTTAATAAAAGTTTATTAGGTTACATTTTCATGGACAACTGTTTATTAGACCTTTATTGAATTAAAAATATTTTTATGAATATGGTAGTGTATAAAATTTTTTTTTATGCCCCACTTTTTTTTGAAAGCTTATAGTGTGAAGTATTTTTGTGATTTTTTTCAGATTTTTCGGAAGAGGTTTAGAGGTCGCTAAAATCGAATTTAACCCAAAAATCGGGTTTTCCCGACTTTTTTGAATTTTGCTGATTACTCGGCCCATTAGCACGATTTTCTTTGTTACTTAGTCAATTTTTTTAAAGAAAACTTCCCAAACTTTACTTCTCTGTGCAGATATTAAAAGTTTCGGTTATTTTTTTTTGCTCATTTGGGTCCCCTTAATCACATTTTTTTTTGTAAATTTAGCATAAATTTGAAAAATAATGCTCTGTAACTTTTAAAATTTATATTGAAGTTAAAAAAACTAATGATTCAGTTTAAAAGGTGGATAAATTCTGAGTCATTGCAAAAAAAAAATATTGTAATGTGTTTGCCAGTTATGCTTCGGATTTGTGTTTAGTGTTAGATATGGCATTCAAACAAATCATTTAATGAAGCAAAGAACAAAGTTCAGCAATTGCACATGTGAGTGATGTCGCAGAACGCGGCGTGGCCTTAGCTAATACTTACATTAATCTAACAACCTCTGCAACAGACTTTCAGAATTTATTGCAGGGCATAGAGCTTTATCGTAAAAGCTTTAATAAATAACTGAAAACTAAAAAAAATAGTTTTTTAATTTTTGGGTATGAGAAGTAAGCTGCCTAGAATTTTTTGGACTAGCATTGCTGAAGTCTGTGCAGCAGAACAAAAAACCACCCATTTTTAATATTTTGAAAGAATACCTAATATCTAAATATATAAAATATATAAAACAAATCCGAAGCATAACTGGTAAACACATTACAATATTTTTAATTTCACAAAATGAGTACAAAACTTAAAAAGGGTATAACTTTGGAATATTAAGAGCAAATTCAATTATATATTCTTTCCAATGACTCAGAATTTATCCACCTTTTAAACTGAGTCATTAGTTTTTTCAACTTCAATATTAATTTTAAAAGTTACAAAGCTTTATTTTTTAAATTTATGCTAAATTTACAAAAAAAAATGTGATTAAGGGGACCCAAATGAGCAAAAAAAAAAAATAACCGAAACTTTTAATATCTGCACAGAGAAGTAAAGCTTGGGAAGTTTTCTTTAAAAAAATTGACTTAGTAACAAAGAAAATCGTGCTAATGGGCCGAGTAATCAGCAAAATTTAAAAAAGTCGAGAAAACCCGATTTTCGGGTTAAATTCGATTTTAGCGACCTCTAAAACTCTTCCGAAAAATCTGAAAAAATCACAAAAAAACTTTACCCTATAAGCTCTCAAAAAATGCGGGGGTACCTATAAAAATCAAAAAAAAAAAAAATTTTTTTTGGGACACAGTAGTTTATACACAGAAAAAAGTATTTTATCAATTAAAAATATGGTTAAAAAATATTTAAATTTAATTAATTGGTTAATTGAATCAATTATTTTTTTAGTTGAAAGTTGTTTTGAAATAAATTTTTAATTAAAATATTAATTAAATATCAAAAAAATATTCTTTGACTTTTTCGTTTAAAATAAAATAATTTAAACTTGTAGAATTGTTTTTGGGAATTTTCAAAATTTAATAAAATCAATTAATACCTTGTTTGAAATGGCAACATTTTTTGATAACTTTTTTAGTTAAAATTAAAAATATTATTAAAAATAAAAAGTTTTTCGAGCTCGAGGCCAATTATTTGTAAAAAAATATATATATTATTTATTATTTATTTATCCGATGGATATCGAAATATTGGAAAGAAAATTAATTGGTGTGCAGAGCTGGTCGTTACATTCACCAATTTTTATATACGCTGAATAAAGCGCTTTCTATGTCAAAAATGTATTGCTTCAAAGAGGAAACTCGCCGTATAAAATTCATGCCTTTCGTAAGCGATGCGGTAAGCGAAACCTTATCGTTTCTCCCTTACAAAACTGCTTCGTTGGAAGCTCTATTTTTTATTGGGTTGATTCAACTATTATTTTTATGCTTTTTTAGTTCAGGATTTTCCATAACTCTTTCTTCGTAATAATTTTCACGATCTTTGTAATATGTAACAAACGAATGACTTAAATCAAACATTTTCGTTAAAGTTTAATAGCCTAGAAAAACACACATACGAAAAGAAATTTCGTTTTAGGTTTCGACCCACAAGAAAAAAAAATACACCAAGAAGAAATAATGAAATTGTCTTCGAAAAGTTGTTGAAATGTAAATCCCTTTGA